>JARDWD010000160.1:0-1439344 GCA_029034505.1 Ornithoptera priamus | reverse complement strand
TAATAAAATATTGTCAAAAATAGCCAAACAAAAAAGAAGCAATAAGATAAAAGTTGGAAAGAGAAATATATATAAATATATATATATATATATATATATATATATATATATATATATATATATATATATATATATATATATATATATATATATATAATAAAGTATACTGTAGAGTATATTAGCTATAGTTAATGAATCAACTGCAGACGAAAGGATTAATAACATGAGTAAGCACACACATTCAACTTAACATTAATCTTGCTTAGTCACATGAAAGCAGTGACCTGACCCAAGCCACTGGAAACGAAGCTGTGGACGTATGAATGTAAACTTCCAATGCACTTTGCGTACACTTGCGGACAAAAAATGAGACGCACACAAAGAGATGATTTACAGAGTAATTTGTATATTTTTTTTTAATTTTTGTCGTAATCGATTTAGTTATGTGATAAGATTTTTATTGGTGATAGGTCTCTATTGGTGGGGGCGGTCCAAATAGATCTAATGTCGAAAATAATATTGTGTAAATATTACTGTGTGGTTACCACTTACCATCATCTTCATGATAAGCGCGACGTTCACCTGATGATGTGATACGTGCGCTTATGACAATGTAGCGCTAATTAGGATAAAATATACTGCACTACATAGCGCTCGTCGCCTGAGTCATACGATGTGGAATTTCAGTAATCACTAAAAATATATTTAGCAGTTTTAACTAAATATTTGATATATATGTATGTCCTTACTGCCGGAGCCTGTCTTCCACTGCAGCTCCTACTGCAGCCGACAAACAGTACTGTGCAAACATTGCTGCGTTCAGGTTTGAAAGGAGTTGTAGCTAGTGAAATTATTGCGGTAACGAGACAACATCTCATGTCTATAGCGAAGAGCGCAATGCGGTCTAGTGTATGTCGTCCTAACTATCGCCATCTTGATATTGGCGGGCGCATCACTTACCATCAGGTGAACGTTCTGCTCGTCTCATCGCTTCGTAGAATAATTATTATTATTACCAAATTATTAAACAATAAATTTAGACAATTTAATATCGCCGTCATGTAATTTTGAACACAACTAATAACTTAATCCTAGAATTACCATTCAGAGGTCACTTAAAGTTTCTGCTTCATTTGCATGTGGAATATTAAAAGTGGTGCCTTTAAATTGCCCCCAAGTGTACGGTTGGTATTAGAGTCACGTCCGATGCGTAGGCTTCGCGTAACGCTACAGCTGAATTCATTTGCCCGATTACAGCTCGGATACGGAGGCTCCGGTTTCACGGGGAGCAGTAACAGCTTCTGAATCAATTTAACCTCGTTTTTAATTACCTAAAGCGTACAGCCGAGATGGTAACTATGTGGCGGTTGGAATGATGAACGCTGAACCGAGATATAATTATCTCCAGCCTGATGAGTGAGGACAGCAGTCGTTACGGACTCAGAGAATTTTGCAAGAAGGTAATAGAAAAAAAAAGACTTAAAATTTAACCATAGCGTGAGAGCTGTGATATAGAAAGTAAGAAATTGAGATTGTAATTAAAAGAGAAAAGCTAAAGAATGTACTAAAATAAGAAAAAAATTTAGATATCAGTATATAGGAAAAAATGTGTAGCGAAAGAAGGAAATAGGATGGAGAATGATAGAGATAGAAAATATGAAAGCGAGAACTGGAATGGAAGTAAAGGACAGATGCAACAGGAGAGTGGTAATAAGAAATATAAACTAGAAGAGACTGATGATTATTTAAAAAAAAATCGCTTTTAGCCAATTCCATTAACTACAGCGCTGTTCAATAGAACCCTCCTAGACGGCCAGACAGTCTCAGGATAAACAGCTTTTCACGAATCGATTAGACGAGCGGGACGTTCACCTGAAGTTAAGTGATCCGCGTGCCCATACAAACGTGACGCTATTTAGGATGATATACTACGCCACATAGCGCCCAATGTTATACCAATACGCAGAGTTACTAACCAATTAATTACACTAACTGCAACGCCCTTCAAACCGGAAACCTGCAACTGGTAAGTTTACTTGTTGGTAAGCGGTTCTGCCGTTCACAACAAACGTGACGCTTGTTAGAAAGATATGCTATGTATTGTGCTCGAGACATAAAATGTTAAGTAACTTTAGTAATTTTACTAGCTACATCGCCCTTCAAACCGGAACAATATAATATTGGCGCACTATTGTCTGGCGGCAGCAATAAGCGTTGCGGTGGTACCTAGCTAGACATCTAGACTCTCTCCAGATAAAGACCTACAATCAATACTAAGTTCATTCACCGCATTGTGCTCGAGATATGTTATATTAGGTCTCTTTGTTCCCGTAATTTCACTAGCAACGACGCCCTTCAAACCGGAACACGACAATGCCGGCGATAATTTAAGATTATGTAGAAACAGAATTAGAGACACGGCGGCGTTACTCGGAATAGATTTAATGAAAACAATTGCTGCACAAACAACTTCCGTCGTAAACACGGCGGAAGTATAAAACTGTGCGCGGAGCGAGCTGACGGAGGGTTGTTTACTTAGTCCGGTCCTGGAATAACATCCAGCGCGTGTCCTTAAACAGGATGTTGCCTTTGACAAATGGCCGCTGATGTTTGATGTGATAATGTTATATAAACTGACGTAAAACGGAAACTGTATCTATTAAATAAAGACAAGATGGTGTCCTACTTGTGGCATCATCATCATCATCAGGTGCCTTCTTCAAACGGAAGTTGGCGATCAGATTGAGAAAGTCAATTCGATCCTCAGCTGTTCTCTTTAACTGATGGTATTTAAATCCAGTACACTTCTTTATATCGTCAAACCGTTTCCACCGTTCGTGGTATACTATTGGTTTACTGGTGGTATTGTTTCTGTTCCCGGAGATTGACTTGGTACCAACGCAGCGCCCTTCAAACCGGAATACGGTGCTGTAGCTAGTAGAAATTACTGGGGTAACGATACTAAAAATCTTATGTTTAAAGATGACGAGCACAATGTAGTGTAGTTCATGTCATCATTACTATGTGTGTAGTTACCAGCTGATGGAATGACTACTGGTGGTAGGTCTTCATCCGGAGACTGTCTACGTAGGTACCACCGCAGTTCCTACTCCTGCTGACAAACAGTACTTACTGTGCAATTACTGTTCCGTTTTGAAGGGCGCTATAGCTAGTGAATAATATCTGTATTATTAGCCGATCTGAACATCCACCTGATGATGAAGACTACAATTAAGATGATATACACAGCAGCGTATTGTTCTCGCAGTCTTGAGGCATAAGATGTTAAGTATAGTTACCGCAGTAATTTGACTAGCTACAGCTCCATTCAATACATATAGTAATGTTTCTACACTGCTGTTTGGCGGCAGCAATAGAAGCTGAGGTGAGGAGAGGAGTCAGCTGAAGTGAGTGAGATGAGGAGAGGAGTGAATTGAGAGAGGTGAGAAGAGGTGTTGCTTCTGGGAGTAGTCAGGGTTATATAAAACTGTTACTCACTAAAACTCCCTCGGTGGTCTGCATCAGTGCATTCGGTGACGCTCCAAGATCTTTCATAGAACGCACCGGTGCTCCTCAACTTCATGTGAACACGTCTCTGAGGAGAAGTCCAACCCTCCTAGGCACCATCGCTGAGCCATGCGCTGTCCCACGCAGTTCGCTTGTTGAGCGATAAGGGCCCCAACCCTCAAGGCCCTCGAAACTCCTAGACCCTTTTAGTCTGCTTCTACGAGACTAGGACTACGAGCCGGAGACTACAGAGCTGACCAGTACAGAGACCTACCACTAGTTAAATTACTACAGAGACTACATTTAGCTTCATGTCTTAGGCGACACGTACGACGTAGTGTATATCATGAGAACTAGCCTTTTGTTGGTGGTGAACCATCAGGTGAACGTCCGCTGCCAGTTCGTGCATTCGTTTCTGTATACCTACGCCGGATGTTCCTCATCGCCAAAACTACAATTTGTTTATCTGTGCGCGTTTCTGTTTACACTTCCGGCTGTGAAAAAAGCATCCGATGTATTGTTTATTTTAATTTCCGCCGGCTTGCTGCTGAAAGCTTGTAAAAGTGTATTTGATATATATATATTTTTTTTAATGGTAGCACAAGCGGGTCGTTCACCTGATTTTAAGTGATACGCCTGCCCATAGCAATTTAGCATCTCTAGTTACATAGCCTATGCACAGCTCCACGTCGTGCTCGTTGCTTTGATGTAGATCTTGTATTTCACTAACTACAGCGTCCTTCAAACCCGAACAGCCCTTCAGCCTTTACTCAGAACCTCTTATAATTAGGAATCTGTTATAACATTAAATGCTCAAATGGTGAAACGTCTCTGTTACAGACCGTCTAAGTAGTGTGCATTACGAGTCCGGTTTGAAGGGCGCTGTGGCTAGCGTAATTACTGCGGCAATGAAATGTAACGTGTTGAGTGACGAGCGCAATTTGATGCTTATGCCATTCTAACCAGCGCCGTGTTGATAAGTGCGTATCACTCACTCTCAGGTGATCGTCCCGCCTATATCGAGGGTTAGAAAAAAAAAAAGTATAGTTATCAGTACTAAATGAAACGCCATTGCAAAAACATTGAATGCTTTATTGATAATCTAGAAACAACATTTAACACCGCCTAGACAACCGCTTACGGGGTAAAAGGAACATTTACATTTAGGGACATCTGATAATAATTAAAAAAAAAACTTAGTATACAATATCAATATGATTTTACAGTTTATTCTATTGTAAACATTGTATAATTAACTAATTATTTTATTATAATTAATCCGTCATATTAATGTTTATTGTATATTTTTATACGTATTTATTACAAATCAAAACACACGAACAGTAGATATATCTAATTCGTATAATGAGAATGTTAAAGGAAAACGGAAGTGTGATATGTAAGGGTGTTTTTTTTTTAATTTAATTAAGCGACGAGAAGAGTACTTTCACCTGATAGTAAGTGATACGACTGCCTATTTCACCGGTTATAGGGTTATTTGCCGGAGACATTATCGTACATTACATTTCTGGATTGAAGGTTGCCGGTAAGGAGACTTAGCATCCTATGTCTCAAGGCGAGGAGTGCAATATTATGCAGTGTATATCATCCTAACTAGCGTCACGATGTTATGGGCAGGTATTACCATCAGGTGAATATCTAGCTCGCCTCGTCGCTTTATAAAAAAAATAACACGCTTCTTAAGATGATATATACTGCACCGTATTGCGCTCGTCGTCTGAAGGTTTTTTAAAATGTTCTCAAACTTTATATTGTGGTCGGCGTTATGCGGAATGATCATAAATTAGACTCGTGTGTTGTTATTGCATTAAAAAAATCGCCTGAAGTTGAAGAACTTCACAAAAGGAGATGAAGGAAGTTACTTATGCAACATGATATGGGAAAGCTAAGCTCTGAAATGATTGCGCTCATTTTTTTTTTATTTAATTTAATAGAGCGACGAGACGACTGAGGAGTTCACCTGATGACACATAGGATGACATATAAAGCACCACATTACGCTCGTGGCCTGAGGCACAAAATGTCGAGTTTCGTTACCCCAGTAATTTCACTAGCTAAAGCGCCTTTCAAACCGGAACACAGTAATGTTTCCACACTACTGTTTCGCTGCTGCTATACGCTGCGGTAGTACCTAGACGGTCTCCGAAGACTAAAGACCTACCACCTGTCAACCGTCTAGGTAGACACCACCGCAACACATGTTTATACCGCCAAACAATAGTGTGCAAATATTACTATGTTCCGGTTTGAAAGGTGCTGTAGCTAGTGTAATTACTGGGGTGACGAGACTCAACATTCTCTCAAGGTGGCTAGCGAAATGTAGTGCTGTATATATCATAGCGCCGCATTGTTGTAGACAGGCGGCACTATGTGGTGTAGTGTATACCATTCTAATTATCGCCATGTTTATATTGCTGGGCGTATCACTTACCATCAGGTGAACGTCCTGTTCGTCGAAGAATAAAAAAAATATTTAACAAAAAAATTTAAATAATTCTTTATAAAGAAAATTTAAATATTTATATATACATAATATTTATGTTTATAAATTACCACAAGATGGCGCTGAATCATAATAAGTACTAATAATACTATTGGAGATATATGGCGACAATGAAGTATATTGAGGAGGAAGTGTCAGGAGTTAAGTAGTCGTTCTAAAGATGTATGGATCTAGTAAATATGGTTATGGATCTTGTGTAGCTAGGTTCAAATACCATGTAGTTTTAAAAGCGATAGCGTCCTTCGAGGCAATACCATAGACGGTAATTATTTCTCATAGCATGTTACATAAGTAATACACGCAGACGTTCCTCTGCCATTTTAAATAGTTAAATATAATAATAACTTTCACTTAATTAAAGCTAACCATCTTATTTAAAGCTTGATAACGACTTATACAGTACGAAATGAAAAATTAAATAAATAATATTAATTAAAAATATTCATATCGTTCAAATAAAGATATTTTACTGCAAGAGAGTAATACCTCCACCTTCGTGCGTATACAACCACCATTACGATCAAAAGAAAGTTTCAACTTAAACTTCCTTTGTTTTTACTTTGATATCTTTACTTTACTAAGTCTACTGTTTATTTTTAAATGCAGACAGAAGACCTTCGTTGTGATTTTTTTTTTAAATTGACAAGGTTAGCACTTGATCACGATCCCACCTGATGTTATGTGGTGGTTAGGCGCAATGACGTAATAAAAAAAAAATTGTATGTAAATTAAACAAATCATGAGAGCTCGTCTTTGGATAGTTTTTTTTTCTATACTCCAATATAACTTTGGATTTTAACTGTAAATAATAATTAGGTTTAAGAGCAGTGTAATGTTTATAATATCCACATTGTATATATTTTAAAGTAATCGAGATTATTTAAAGTAACTTTATAGAAACAATTAACAAAGGAAACATGTAAATAAATGTTTTCAACTTTAACTGTACTTATTTATCCACACCCATACATTTGTCTCATGACTTGAAAGATACTTAACGATTGACCTCTTTTCCAGAAGAGATCTTTCAAAAACATTGTTTTTTTTTTATAAATAAATCATATATTTTAATTATTAATTATTTATCAATAATTCATTATATTTATTATACAGATATTTTAGTTCATTTTTTTAATTACATTTAACTTGTAATATGAGCGTAGATAAACAGCATCTGTAGTCATCACAAATAAATTTTTTAAAATAGCCTTGTGACAGTTCAAAAATCTACTTATTCAAAAGTGCACATTTTTTTTTTAAACACTCACCTAATATTCGTTATAATGCAAGCAACACCGATATTTAAGTAACGTACAAAATTCTACAACTAACGTAGCAAACATGGACGTGAAACTATCCCGCGGGTGGACCTCAGTGATTACGAGTAAACAGTATTGTCCATCATTGTGCGATTATAACATTACGTATTTCTATCAGCACACCCCTTTTTCAACCCTTAACTAACCGTTTTAATACAAAAAAAAACATTGATATTTACGTTTGTGTGTATTGAAAAATAAATAAATATTAATATGATTCGTACAATTGAAAATTATCGGCAGCTTTGTTGTTTCCCTTAGTTATAATATAAAAGATTGAATTTAAAAATTATATCTGTATTATGCTGTGGGTATGTTTAAATTATATTTTCAACGTTGTGTAACAACCTTAGCATATCGCTCTTGTGACGTGCTCCCTTGTTATCATAAAGAAGTTGGTCCTACCGAAATAAATAAGACGAATCCAGATATATCCTCGCGTGGCGACGATAATACAAGAAAAGGCTGATCTTCGCTTATTGTATATGAATAAAACACATTTAATACACAATATAAAACGTCTTTACAATAAAGTATACACTGTAAATACCATCTTAATACCCTAAACACCATCTCTTCATGGTTTGCTGCTGATATACAGTGAGCGTCTATAGCCTCTCTAAATTTCGAAATCTAATCATCTTATTCCGTTAGAGCGAATTTTTTTTTTCTATTTGTTACATTATCACAGGCTTCCCGCGCTCCTGACCCTGGGGGTCATCAAACATTGCACCTTACATTATCATCGATACCTTTCAAGTCCATTGGTAATAAAAACGAACTTTGTTCCACTCACAATAACATTACAATGTCCAAATGCATTTTTTTTCTAATTAAATAATATCATTGACACCTAATATAACTTCAATAATAAGGAATTTGCATTTTTTTTATTATTTTACATCTCCATTAAAGCAATGAACATCGAAAAAGTTTATGAAAAGTCGTTTAAAGACGAAGTCGCTCTTGGTGTGACGTCATCACAGATCAACGTCTAATTAAAACCATATCCTTAAACTGACACAAAAACTTCTAGGTAAAGCAAATAAGTTTTTTAAATATCAAAATTGTGTTTTGGAAATATCTTTTTCAAAAAAAAGTTTGTTTTTAAACTTTGACCTTAGTCGAAACATCGATAACAAATAATAACATAGCTGAAGGCATAGTTCTACAATATTTAAAAAATTTTGATCTCTGATTCATATGCATATTCCTTAATCTCCTCCGTCATCGTTCAAGTAGCTGTGTCAAGTTCAGAATTTTTATTTTCGAATTTGCCTACGAGAGTCGCTCAAGGTACCATTCTGAGACCGCTGAATACATTTCTTTACAGTTTCGGAAGAATATTTCAATTTGTCTAGAAATAGAATGATAAGAATTTTCTGAGTACGGTGGTCACCTAACAGTCGTGCGGCCACCTGGACGGGTGGCCGGCTACGGATCACATGACGCAACAGCTCTTCGCGCGTCCTTTCAGCTCGGCCTTCAGATCGCGCTTGCTTTTGCTACGGCCAACTTGCTTCTGCTAAAATAAAAGACTAGTTAGTTTTTGGTGTTTTCATCGTAAGCTTTATATCAAAAAGTGATCCTTTTTTATTTAGTTATAGTAATTTTTATATTTGAAGTCTTGACACTCTTGCTCGAAAAATTTGAATGAAGGTATAATATTGTTTCTTGTTATATTGTCTTCATTAGTAACAATATTGTGAATGTTGTATACACCTTCAATAGCCAGGTGCATCAGAATTTGTAATCACTTATAACAATATTACTGTAAATAGTCTAATGGACGTTCTACTGGAATGTTTTTATAAATAAATAAATCCTTGTTCACCAATGATGAAGAGTATACGTAGTAGGTCTTTATTAAGAACATAATATTTGTAATTTTTGTCAGGTGATTCACGATGGATGACTCAATGTATCTTGTTTTTACTTTATCTAAACCGCCGATAAGTTTTTCTCGAAAATATAGAATGACCATGTTTATTCTTTTGTGATAAATTTTTACCATGCTTGGTGCTAAAAATATTTAAGGAACACCGAGGAGTTTTGTCCTGTATAATTCCAAGAAAATTTTTCTATTAACTCTGTAGTCGGGTGGTATCTCTTGTGGGTAATTGCCACGAACAAAAGGAGTAAAACTTTATATATTAAAGAAGCCGTCTTACATCACAAACACCTTGTACATTAAAAATAAATATGACGCAATTATAGCGCATGGGGGTCTGTGTATGTTATATTATTAAAAGTAAAATGATATTATTTAATAACGAATAAAAGGTGAAAATACTGATGACGTAATCTTTATAAAAACAACCTGGAAAAACATTTATGTTAGGTTGTACCAAAAAATATGGGAAATCAATGTAAACGCAATGTATACTTTTTGTCATGTGTAAACTTTATGCGAAATCCTTAGATTTCTATTTCCTAATTAGATCTATAAATCTAAATTCATAATGTAAATTCACCTGTTGTTTAGTCTGTTGCTTATTCAACTTGCCCAGAGCCGCCAGTGCTGCCACTTCGAATGCATCCTTCACCCCCTTGCTTGACGCCCTCGCTGATGTCTCTACGTACGTCGTCGCTCCCAGCTGCCTTGCTACTGATAAAGCCTAATAAACATATTTCAATATTAACTACGGTATTCTCCCACAATTCAAGTTGTCATTATGGTCGAATAATTTTAAAGAATATATAAGTATGAGCAAAGTCATAAAAACAAATTCCATTACCACTTTTTAAGCAAATTAACTAGGAAACAGTCTTTGGTTTCCTAAGCCACACTTGATAAATCTTGACTTTTGTAGAGAAGTTTCAACAGTGGGAACATTAGGTAGGCTGTTCATTATTATCATTACCCAGTCTACGAGAGTTTACTGTTCAAATTTTAATTGAACATTATAAAATTTTTGTTCGTTCGTTACCTCTTCGCTTGTGACTGGATGAGTTCTTAGTTTCGACAGCATGGTGAGGGTTTCCTTGTCGTGCCTGAGGTCCGCTTTGCAGCCGCACAGTAGTACTGGTGCTGAACCACCGTGCGTACGCACCTCACGGTACCACTGAAATTCGTTGTTTTGGTTAGTCGAGGTATTTCTTTACACCCTTTAGCCACTAAATGGAGATGGAGCGACATTTATCTTTCTATGCCTATCTCGGTCAACCGTCATTTCATTAGCTACACACTTTTCGTTCTTTCCTTATTCTTTACTGTTGTATATATAAATATATATATATTTAATTAAATGTATATTTGTGCCTCTGTCCCAGAGACAAGAGTACTATAAGGTTTTCATATCAAAAGTCAGATTTAAGGAGTAATGATGATGATGATTAATTTGTGCATTTATTGCGCATCGTTTGTTTTTAGGTAAAAAAAATTGTTGTTATAATGTATCTGATTAGTAGTATTTATTTTGCAGTGACGATAACTAAAGAGTTACTAACAACATCTAAATTACCAATAAAACATAATATGAATATCTCACTTAAGCAGTCTAAATAATGCACGGTTTTCACTATAGTTATTTTATCAACAACATCAGCCAAATGATATCCATAGCTCTGAAAATAGGCTTCTCTTAAAAAACTCCTCGCCGTTCGTAGCTTACTCAATAGCTTACTGCAACATTCACCAAATCATCAGTTTAACTTTAAGAAGCACCATGCGAGAGATGCGAGAGATGCGAGAGATGCGAGAGATGCGAGAGAACACAATGCGTGTTACTGTCCATAGGCCGACAGGCCGCCTAACGATATGTCCTAACTATCAGTACTAAAGCTAGTAACTCGATAACAAGCAAAAAACTTTTATCGTTGGTTTTCTATTAAATTGTTTATTGAAGAATACAATATTTTTAAAATTGTCGTAGAGTTTTTAAAAATTTGGGTTTACTGTTATTATATTTTTTTTCTAAATTATCTCTAGGAATCATAAAGTAGTACTCTCTAGTTGAGTATCTACTTATAATCTTATAAATGCGATCAACATTGTATATGTGAATCACTCTTAAAATGAAAATTATGGAAGAGTACATTTTTTAACAAATACAACGTAAAATTTTAAGTGTACAGGCAATTAGATAAAATATATTTTTTTTAATTGTATTACGTACGCGTTTCAAGTCCACTACGTATTGTGAACATATGTACATTGACTCAGTGACGAGAGGATTTATCTAAAATTGAAATTTATTCTATTCACCCATCAACAGACCTTCGAAACATTCACTTGATAGAAAATGATATGGCTGCTTTGAAATTTTGATTGTTGTCTTGAGACAAGATGTTAAGTTTCCTTACGAAAATAATATCACTTTGAGATTCGGGGTTGCACGAATGATTGATGTAATCTTTGGGCTCATGTCCAGCTGTTGGCGTCTGTCGGCTAATGACGTCACTTCGTTCTTAAAATACCAATTGTCAAATTCCTTTGCTCATAGAACTCTTTACCCGTCCATATTTGTATTTATATCTGTAATTACAACTGGATTAGGGATTTCCTTAATACCATTCATAAGATATCTAACAAATTATTATCATTATGTTTAGTTTCTACATTACTTTATATTACCTTTGTCTTTTCTTATCTTATATCTTTTATTCCAGTGGACTGTTTATAAAATATTCATTTCTAAGTTCTGTCTACTGTAAACTTTGTTTGATGTATTTTTATTTCTGTGTTGTGAACATATTACATCATTACTATATATACCTTCGCAGCTGCGTTGTGCAGGGACTCCGGTTCTGCTATGTTGAAGCACAGCATGAATATCTTCGCATCTTGGTAGGCAAGTGGCCTTACAGTGTCATATGCTGTAGTACCTGCAAATAAATTATATGTTACTAGCCGAAGCAGACGTTCCTCTTAAAATGAATGATTTCCTGTTTATGTATTGTAGATCAGTTATTATTTTTTTATCTATATAGTCTATAACTTTATATAAATATCATGTATATTTGACATTTATGTTATTTTCATTTGCTTGCAATTCCTATTAATTTTTTTTCAACAAGAGAATGATTTGACACTATAATCACATGTTAATACTATTTAGCTAAAATCCAAATGAACAAATTATTGGTACAAGTAGGTTAGTCTACATATTCAGCTCGAGTATGAATCTATGCGTCGGCCACCATTTCCGGTCGAAGCTCACAGGTCACCGGTTTCGACTGACCAGCTAGAAGCCTATTTACCGACGCGACTTCCACTCCGGAAAGTGCTATAAAATTTATCGCTTGTAGTTTTATTTGTTCTTTATTCAACTTGCAATACTATTAAAACATTCCTGTTTTCTGGTTTAAAGGGCGCTATAATTAGTGAAATAACGTGGATAACAATTTGTGATTAAATGCGATCAAAAAGGCTACATTATTTTGTATAGACTTATCATTTACCGTCATATACCTTGCTCAAATTGTTGCTTGATCGAATGAAATATTCCTGCATTATATCATGGGCAAAGTCTGGTTATCAATAAGGAGTAAATTGTAGAATTACGACTATTGATAGGCACTTGCATATGTATTTAAATTTACAGTGTTAATTGATAATGAGACCGAAGATAGTGAAGCGTACTCGCTCAGACTACTTCCGTGCCATTTGGCAGAATGACAATATGAGTGTTGTAAATTGGGATACGTGTTCGAAAAAAGACCATATTCATTACCTGTAGTCATTCAATGTAAATTAGTGAGCAGACCTCTTTTTAATAGATTTTGGGGAAAGAAAAAAGAACCCAATCATCATTTACATTTCATTACTTTACTGCCTCTGAATTCGAACAAAAGTTTGTGCAAACGATTTTCTCGATAGGGACTATATTATCTATTATTAGTATTATAACTATAACAAATATTTAAAAGGTCTCATTATTTTTGAAATAAACGTCAAATTTAAATTTGAAATTTATTATTTTATTATCAGTTGCCGTTTCAATGCAAACAACAGCCTACATGCGATAATGCAACAAAATCTGTCGGTAACTCCATCCCCGAGGCTATCCGTTGCGGTGGCCGGCTGCGTTGGCCAGCCTTGCGGAATTATATTCCCACGCCCACTCTAGTTATCGTGACATTTATTCACATACCCAATTACTAGTAATGAGCGATCTATTACTAACCACTGACGCTTTAAAGAGTGCTATCTATGTACCTGCCGGTCTGCTTATAGGATTGTAGTTGTAAGCGGTTGAAATGAAACATGATGTATGATAGTTACAAAGAATCTTTAGAGATTAGAATAGATTAGAAAATAAAGATTATAAGAATGTAGTTCCAGAAGTCAGCTTTTTTTTATATCATATTTGAATGTTTAGCCAGCAGTGAATATGAAATTTGTGGCATAAAGTCCGCTCTCTGTTTCCTTAGCTTAAGGTGTTACGATAAGAATAAATAAATATGGAGTTCGGGTAATGTTTTTCCTTTCGACGTCCATGAAATAGATGAAAAAAAGTTATCCCTTTCCTTTAATAACCATTACATTCAGAGAATCTATTACACCAGCAGTCCAATTTACTTGGATTCTATCTGCTTCTGGCAGTATTTCCGGATCGATGTGACTTAGTGATCATTAATTTTATTTCTTTCCCGAGTTCTCATACACAGCTGCAATGCAAGTGGCAAATGTCTAAGAGTTATAATGATCATTTAAGATCAGGGAGTCGTTTTCTTACTCGATCTTTACTTAAATAAGAGTCTAGAATACTGTACCTGAGGTGTCCCAAACAGAGAAGTTGACTCTGTAATCCGCTACCGTGCATGTGTACCCGTATTTCTCAAAACCCGTCGGAGTGTACGCCTGTAACAAAAACAAGATTTTTTATTTTTTAATCAGTCACCAGCTCATAGACGTCCACTGCTGGACAGGCTTTTCCCAAAGATCTCCACATACAGTCCCCTTGGCGTCCGTTACCGCTCGGCACTAGGAGCTGTTGTTTGTAGGGGTTCATAAAGGGGGATTTAGGCCATATCCCACCACGCAGGCCGAACGCGAGTTGGTCGGAGCCAGAGCCTCGTTAATTGATTAGTAGGGTGCACCAAGAGCTGGTGAGATTGGCTTGGGTTCCGTAAGTTGATGTGCGGGATCCGTTATACCTCCATTTTTATTTATTGATATATTCCTTCTTAGAGAAGCTAGAAAATATTCCCAACAACACTAAAAAAATCTCATATATCGTAAAAGGCGACTAAGAGGGAGGAAATTTAGAAAATAGTCTGTGAGCTTCGCTACTACTGCTCTGGTCAACTTGCATCTCAAATTTGGAATACTGCAGCTACATCTAGTTTGAGTTTAGATGGTAAGTTTCCTTCCGAACCGGCTCGACTATCTATTAGCATCCTATTATAAATCTGCCGCCGTAATATTGCAGACTTCCGGTTGTTAATATATGACAACTAGAGTATTTTGAATGAACTCTCTTCATCATTCTCGCTTTCGTTGCCTACGTATTAATTCCAAAAAACGATGACACTAGTGAGGAGTTAACCTGATGATGGTAAGTGGTACACATGGCAGTAAGAACGTGGCGATAGTTAGGATGTTACTGCACCACATTATGCTCGCCTTGAGACATACTATATCAAGATGAACTGGAACTCAGTATAGTTGCTCACTGCTGGACTACCATGAGTATAAACTTAAACACTACGTCATGTATAATTAAACGCAATTATAGTTAAAAAAACACTTTTTGATGACTATAACCTAAGTTTACCTAAGTTTGCTGCCTAGTAATTTTATGGTGTTTTTTTTTATCTGTGATATTGCTTCCTAGTTGACTACTACCGTTATGCAATCGGCAGCGATGCAATTACAGTATCACGAGCAATCAAGATGATCACATCTTCACTGTTGTGCAATATAGTTTTTTTTTATACTATTTAGATACAGGGACTTTTTTTTTAAACACAATAAAGAATGTAGTTTTCTATCAATTTGTTTTTTTTTTCCACATTTAGTTCAATTTGCTTTACAAAGTCTAGTTGTCGTTTTTAATTATGTAAGTAGCGCCTATTTCAGCGGCCAAATTGTAGTGTTCAAATATTACTGGGTTCCAGTTCGATGGGCGTTGTACTTAGTGAAATTACTTGAGTAACGAGACTTAACATCTTATATGTCAGGTGATTAGCGCAAGGTTGTTATAGGCAGACGTATCATTTACTATCAAGTGGACGTCCCGAAACTAATATTAAATCAGTAGTCGAAACTTCCCGGAATAGAACTAGTGACCTCTGTGTTATTACATAAACTATTAGCCGCCGTTCCTGTAGGTATACTAGATATGATATAGTGATCGGTATATTTATATACAGCGGCTACGCCTACGTGAACGACTGCCACAATGGTGACCAACAATGGTGACCATTAGCCAACTTATACGTACATTGCGTATTATCGTAAGTATAAATCAACTGTGCGTATCGGTTCAAATAGAGAGCTGAGGCGTGATTATGATCTATCATCTTCACCATCATCAGCCGATACCCACCGCTGAACGTAGGTCATCTGTAGTCGAGTTACGAATATTATTGTAGTATAAAAATAATATGAAAAATGTCCATTGAATTATTTATTAAAAAATAAATATTTTAGATTGCAATTCAAGCCGCCATGACACACCTGGATATAATATACCTCTCTCTCTCTCTCTCTCTCACCTTTCGCCAGCGACCAATCGGATAACACCACAATAAAAAGAAAAAGAAATGAGCTTGGTTTGGATTCCGACATTTTCGCCGTTCAATATTAACAGTGTATAAATTGTTTCTCGAACTCCTAGTCTTTATATATTTTTTTTATAAAATAGAAATAATACTAGATCAAAGTCTCATATATTAGGAGTAAAGGGTCCCACACAACACTCACTCGTGGGATCCAAGCCAACCTCACCTGCTCGTGGTGGACTCTAGTAATCAACAAGCTAGGCTCTGGCTCTCAGTAACCCCCATTGGGCTAGCGTGGTGGGAAATGACTCAAATTCCCCCATATGAATAAATAACGTTCCTCAAAGCCCGGCGGTACCGGAGGCCATGCTGACTGTCGATGTGATGATCTTCGGGGCTTATGTCCAGCAGTAGATGTCTATCGGCTGATGATGAAAGTTTCATATGATGAGGCCAACAATAAAGATGAAGGATATTCGACCTTGGAATCGAATCGTCCGTCACTTTGTGTAACGATGCAATCGCACCACAACATTACTATTATGGAATTATATTAAATGGTGATCATCCACAGAAGTAATTGACCCTGGAATCGAACGTCGGACCTTTGTGTAACAATGTACAATACACTATGGAGGCCGGTAGACACAGTGTTCTGAAACCTCCGACAATATGGACCGAAGATCTGCTGAGAATCGCAGGAACCCACTGGACGCGAGCAATTGAGACTGATCGATGTGGAGATCTTTGGGGGAGGTCTATGTCCAGCAGTAGACGTCTATCGGCTGATGATGATAATACAATTTTTTATATTGAACTATAATTAAAAGTCTTCTTCATATACAAATTAAAAAATCGTCCTTTTGGATAATCTTTAAAATGGATCCTAAAGATTAATGAAATATATATTGAAGTCATAAATATCTGATGGAAATCTATTAATTTTTCCAGTTTCTACTTATTTTTGATAAATGGTGTATCGCTTATAACTTAATACCGGTAAGTAGAGTTTAAGTGCATTGCCCTGTAACTGCCTATTAGCCTGCCATGTTGTTACCACTTGATAGATTCTCAAGATATATCGCTATCATTAGTGTAACTTAGAAATTCGTTTCGCAACGAGAAGAAGTCGTTTGTCCGTTATATATATAAACTTTCACAATTGATTAGCAGACACACGCCCACTGCTGGACTTACAATAATCTACGAAAATGGAACCTGCTTTTGAACGTACGCACACACGTCACAAAGTAATTCAATCGTTTAAGAGAAGAATATTCTTCTTTTTATCTGTGCCTCTTCACGTCTAAGGGTTGGCTGTCTTCTACTAAAATTGCTTCTTCCTCCTGCCCTTTTCCTAGCTGTGTGAGGTCGACAAAGTATGTACTTCTCTTCCACATCCCTTTATTAGCCTCATATATTAATTCATACTCTTCTTACACATGTCGTCTTTCACACAATCCATCCACACTTTTTTCGGTTTGGGGGGGTTGGGACACTACTTGGGATTTGTTTATATATTTATCGATTTTTTTATTACTAATCACCAAATAACTAAATTACTATACAACTTGTCTACCATTGAATCGATTTTCATTGAAACTGATTTGTTATATACTCATATGTAAATAAATAGAGCTGCTTTATATATATATCATAATTGCTATGTGAACTAATTATATATAAGTCAACATTCTATGAGCTTCAGAAAGTTCTATTTATTAATAACATATATTAGAAATGAGGTTAAGGAAGAATTTAATGCGATGATATTTACCACTGTATACTACTTTATAGACAAGGTGGAGTCCGGCAAACTAGAAAAGCTTTGTTCTATTTTCTGATTATGGATATTACTGCTAGTCATATGTAGCACATCAGATACAGAGCTTGGGAACCCAGTTTAATTATAAAGATCTTTGTAATGGGGAGGAGGTTTTCATACCCGCAATACCAATCAGTAGTAACGATTAATCTTTGTATATTTGCTCATACAAATTCAACAGATATTATTTCCTATATTTCCATTACTATTACCTTTTCGTCTTCATTATATATAATATATTTATTTCTTTATTTACATTTATACAATTATTAATAATTTGCACTCGATTATACTTTTTCTCTGTTTAATAACTCAAATATTAGTTGTAAGAGATTGTCTTATATTACGTCCGCCATCTTGTTTATCTATTTCTAATTGTATTTTCTTTCGTATGCGTTCATTATAAAAAGTTTAAATAAACAAATAAATGTACGTTCCGAAAATATATGAGAACTATAAAACCTTTTTGTGTATTTCAAATGTAAACTTTTTAATTTACAACAAAGTGTACAGCTGTAAACAGAAGTTTGAACACAAACGACATGAAAGCAAAAAACAGCAAAACCGAACCAGGCTAACGTGAGGCACTGCAGCGAGATGCTGTTTCAATGCACCAGGGCAGTGCTTCCCAACCTTTTTTCGTTCCCGTACCTCATAATAAAACTATTCATATGGTACTCCTTCCACTGGTACTCCCACACTTACTCCTAAACAATGTGTCTCTTCTATTATCAATCGTGACTTTGTAATATACTCTTTATCTCTCTCTTTATTCTGTACCACCTTAGAAAGTTGTTAGTTATAAGTTTTTTTTTTATTCAACGAAGCTACGAGACGAGCGTGACGTTCACCAATTAGTCTCGTTACCCCACTAATTTCATTAGTTAAAACTCCATTCAAACTGGAACACAGTAATGTTTGCACACTACTATTTGTCGGCAGCAGTAGTATCCACATAAATGGTTCTACCAGTACCGTTTGATTTTAAATTGCATATTGTATATATAATATATAATAATAAAGTTTATATAAGTTAACTGTTTTAACTTGTCAGTATTTCTCCTCCCCCAATGGGACCACGGGTTGGTAACCGCTGCACTAGAATGTTAGTTTACTGTACTACACACTGTTTCGTTTTGTTTTTGTAACCTGCATGTAACTTTAACCGGGGGTAAAAACGTTAATTAAAAATATTCTTGACGATCGGAAACCGAGTCACCGTGTAAACACTTCTTTCAAAGACAATACAACCTATACCTTTACTAATAAAAATAATTTAAAAAGTTATAATTGAAGCTTTATCACTCTACAACAACTCACGGGATCCAAGCCAACCTTACCTGCTCATGGTGCACCCTGTTAATCAATAAACGAGGCTCTGGCTCCCACCAACACGAATTTGGTCAGTGTGGTTTGAAATGGCTCAAATCTCCCCATACAAACGCCTACAAATGAAGGTCGCGGGAAACCAGCATCATGCGGCCGATCGATGTGGGGATCATAGGCCTCCATGTCCAGCAGTGGATGTTGATCGGCTGATGATGATAATATCTTAATCTTTAACTTGAAAATTAGAGATAAATAAATAGTTTACTATAAAGAATTAAACCACAAAGGAATAACGAACACATCGGTTTACTTATAAAAATGTAATGTTTCAGCTTCAACAGATAGATTATTTAAAATACTTATTACACGGAGAGTCATCATCATTATCAGATAGTATTCCCACTGTTGGACATAGTTCTCCTCAAAATATCTCCATATCGATCATTCCTTCTTAATTTCATGTATATTCAATTCAAGTATTGGACCAAAGATTGAATTTATTTTTAAATCTATACTATATATCCTATGTTAAAAATAATTTAATTTAGGGTTTATTAATGAAAATGTGATAGTGTATACGTGTGCACACACACACACACACACAAACACAAAAACAAAGCGGTAGTGTATTTATAGAGTAACCAATTCGTACGCAGTTGGGGTTCTGTGTACGTTGAAATTTTGCCACACGGCTAGATTTGTTTATATTTGATCACCTATTTAAATGTGTTTGTGTAACCTAATTAGGGTGATAGGTATCTTTTATTGATTTTAGATCTCTCCTGCCGGATGCTGACTAGTATAGAACCAATTCTGTGTCTATATCTGAAGTCAAAGTGTGGTAGAATGCAAGGTGGTATTGAGAGTATATTTTAACGAGCACATCACACTTACGCTGTACGACTTATAGTTTTATTGTGTAAATAAACAGATTAGAACTGTAGAAAGTTTGTCTATGGTTAGTTAACCTAAGTTCTTTTTTAGTTAGTCTATGTTTTGCTAAGTTTCGTTGTTTTTATATCGTTTTTCGAGATTAGTTACATGTTCTCATTTTTGTTCTATGATTACCTTTCTAATGTGCGTTATATATTCAATTATTGTTTACTCTATCTATGTACGATATATTATCTTGTATATCTGATAATACATATATCTTTTGATTTATATTTATAATAGTAATATTTAAATTATCTCTAAGTAGCTTATAAAGATCTTAAATTAATTAATAATTGAATGGTTTGGTAATTTTCTCTTTAATTCTGTTTCTCTACAAAATTTGTTGCAAAATTGATTTGAATAATAATATTCTTTTCTTGATATCTCTTTCTCTCTCTCATATATCTTACCTCTATGAAAGTGTCGGACACAAATCTCTGCACCAGCGATGTCTTGCCGCACTGCGTGTCCCCGACAAGCACCACCTTGATCTCCTCCTCAGCGGTGGGAGTGCCAGCGCCGCTGCCCTCCGAGCCCTTCTTACCGGACCACATCATTTATCTCTACCTGTACACAAATAATAAAAAAATGTATAACAATATTATTTCATATTACTATTGAATATTACTCTGAATGGACAATCTATATATATGTTTAGGAGATATCTAGAAATCAATTGATTCATCACGAGATATTCGAAACTATTAGTAGACGTAAACACTCAAAATTTGGTACAGGTATTGCTTCTGTCATTTAGAGGTCAGCTAAGAATGGATTTTATAAAACTTCTTTCCAGAAGAAGGCGACGGGGGTGTAACGGCTAGCAGAGCGGATAGGGAACAACTAGTATATCAATATGTAAAATACTTGGTATACCTTTCAAGCGAAAATTGGTACTTCAGATTTGAGGTAAAGTTAAAGTTTATGTTGTAATCATTAAAGAAAACGTTGATAACGGTTTACGTCATACATTGGTTGTCAATGAATTTCATATTGAAACATTCACAATGAGATATTAATGAGGTAACGATCAACTAACTAACAACTAATGGTTTAGTTTATTTGGATGGATGGTTGAAATTAATTTAAATTATTGTAACAGGAAGTTTTCAAATAATTCAACAGATGGCGCCACTACAAACAATAGATCGCGCTTTTTTATGTAATTAGCGACAAGGTGACCTGCACGATCTCCTGATGGAAAATGATACACCCGATTATAACAACATGGCATTAGTTAAGATGGTATGCATTACACTACATTGCGCTCGTCGCCTGAGACATAGGATGTTGAGTGTCATTACCCCAGTAATTATACAGCGATGTTCAAACCAGAACATAGTAATGTTTGCATACTACTCTTAGCCGGCAGAAATAGGCGCTGAAGTGGTGGTCCCAACTAGAATGTCTCCGGCATCAGAGACCTACAACCAGTGTTATATGCAAATACATATAACGTACGTACATTCTTCGTAATGCCAAGCCTTCGGCCAATAAGTCATTCCGGAGTATAAAATTGTATCCATCAACTGAATCTCTCTGGATCTTAGTAACATCGAGAATCGAGACAGTAGCCTATCATGAATTATACGACTGTATCCATAAACTGGATCCCTCTGGATCTCCGTAATACTGTTGTACTTTGTAACTTGCTCTGTACATTAAATCGCTCTGCTCATTATCAATACAGTGCTGATATTGCTGCGTCAGTTATCATTTACCAGATACCCCGCACCCCACCTCAATACCTCTACCCTAAATATCTTTCCATTGATATTTATTTTATGAACTATTTGTTATAAATTCTAAAACTAGGTTAGAAACGCGGACTTAATTCCCATGTGGCATTCTTTACCAATTAACCGTAGAGAATTTGAGGAAGTCTAAATATGTACAGAGAATAAGATATGTATATAAATAATGAAAAAAAATATATACCATATAACATAATATGTCATATACAGACAATATTAATAAACAAATATATACATATAACGGAGAAGTAAACAAACAAACACACAAACATGAAGATGACGATTACTTTATGAATGAAACTAAAATTAAGTTTATAAAACTTGTTATGCTTATATGTAGAAGTTTATATGTTTGTATGTATATCTGTGGTCTTTATTGTGTTTATATGTTCCTGTGGTTTAAGTTTAATCCAGTCATATCTATTTAATGGTTGTTTGGTGGAGATCGCTTCGGGCATAAGGCCGCCATTTTGTTGTGAACGCGTTTACATTTGTTCGTTATCAAATTATTTCGTTTTCAACTTTTGTATTGTGTGAAATTAAGTATAAAATGTTTAATTTTATTTATAGAAAAGGTCGCTTACTTTTTAAGTTACATTTCACGTGGAAATTTCTCTTACAAGTGGCGTTTCCATTGAAGCATTGACCTAAAGCCGTCGTTACTCGCAACGTTAAATCTTAAAGCGACTCGAGTTTAATTTAACTTCCACTTGATTTATTTCACTGTGACGTTTCTTAAATAATATAAAGTTTATTTATTTTATTTTCTAATATAAACAGCCTCGACTGTTATTAAAGCGTATATTAACGTCTGAATGGGATTTAAGCGCAATCTAATACGCTTCGACATCGCTGTCTAATGTTAAGTCACCATGAGATAAAATTGAGGTCATTATAGTTAAGTTTATTGTTGAATAAATACAATAATACAAATAAGTAAATAAATACAATTGTTTTTACTTGTATTTACTCGGTACAAAGCCTTTTTCAAGCGGTGATATCTCAAAGTATATTTCCACCTCTGGGTAATATCAAAATCTATACTGTAAATGCATTGATGTGATGGTTACCATCTTAAATATCAGATCAATGCCTAAAGATAATTCGTGTTTTTACTCTTTATTTAATGGTATTGAAACATGAGCACAGTACGTTCAGCTTGTCGCAATTTAAAATGCATATTTTATGCATTACACGTGAACAGCACAGTACGGATTGAAGTGTTTTAAAACCTTTTGAATGTTTCACTGCTGTCGTGGCAGTGACTAACCGTTTGCCTTGTAACAAGGAGATTCTTGATTCGACTCCGAGGCCACACGTTGCGGAATTTGGTTCATGGTACAGTTTCTTCAAACCTCCCAAACTAGTTATTACTGTCATGTACAAACTTCTACCATAGCAGCATCGCTGTGATCCGGCCTCCAACATATGAGAGCGAGAGTATAGCTTCATGTTACACGACTTCGTTATAATCATACGATTATTAGCGAGAAAGAGAATTTATTAAGTATTCATGATTGTATAAAATATTCAGGTTTCAAATAATGCATAGACTGAATTTCATTATTGGCTCTTGGCCAGCAGAAACAGTAACAGTTAGGTGTGATGATGAACACATCATGGAAATTTACGAATTAATGATTTGCAAAGCTCTTGTTATTTAATAAAGTCTTTCATGGACTTAAATTGTATTAAGACAAATTTAAGTTAAAATAACTTTTATAGAAATTAAAAATAATTATGTGGGAGACGATTTAAAATATCCTAATCGCTGTTTTACTCCAGTCATGTAGCAAAGGCTAATAGTAGGGTACAACTGTAGGAAAATGGCAGCAGCATTTCCTGTGATATTAATCAACATACTACCCTCATTAATTCGTGTACTAAAGGAAGCGAGTACGGCAATTACAATATTGGAGATTCCTATACGTTCAGTTTTAAAGGTTTATAAGACTGGAGAGGATATTAATGATCTCATCTTTCTTCAGATGAAGTGAGACAACTTATAAATTTCTACACATTTTCAACAACTTGCTATAGTCACATTTGCTTCCTATTCTCTCTACTTACTATTATTGCAATTTCTTAAAAGGATTTCATCGAAAGTCAAAGAAGAGGTCGAATACTGAAACGGGAACTGAAAATTGTATTTGAAAAATATCTAGGTTCCAATTTCTTTACTTATGTAACGAAATCTATAGTGTTTTATATTTATCTTTTGGGCAGAGTTAGGGACAGGTAAAAAATATTAACGAAGTATCTGTTTGGAACATAACCTCCTGTATTATTTTTAATGTACTCTTAGATACAGATAATAAAATAAATCAGCAGTAATAGACAAAAATAAATAATTCTCTGCGCGCCAAGCGGCTGGCTGATCGCACGGAGCGACATTTAAAAATATCGCCTGACGGTTCAATGACGTCTGATTAGTTACTCAAATTAAAAAAGACTTTACAAACCAACAATGGACCTAAACGAGGACACCATAAAAGCGGAGGTCAGTAACTTCGTTTCCAGTTTACAGCGGCTATTGCCTAAGAAGAAGGATATAATCGTAATAGAACCGGTTAAGGTGAAACTGCTCAGGCTGAGTGATGTGCACGCGGAGGCGAAGAGCGTATTCCCAAAGTGCTTTATTGGCACTAAACTAGTCGTCTTAAGACAAGTGTTGGATAAAGTTAAGTTGGTGCAGCAGTATAATTACGGTAAAACGAAAGAATCGTACCAGAGCTACAAGCAGTACTTAAACAAAGAGATGGAAACCAAACACGGCAACGACGGCCTGCTATTGGATTCCAGCGGCTCCGCGACCGCCACTTACACCGAGAACATAGAGGGAACGTACACAGTTAATTTAACCTCAAAAATCAAAGATCTCATTTCATCGGAGACTGAAGTGGAAATCGAGAGGGAGAGCGATAGGTCGGTCACCGCTTTCTCATTCAAAATGAACGACATGGAGCCTAACACACTGAAGACTGTCACACAGTGGATGTATAAATTCCATCCTGACTTCAGTATCGGCACAGAACTAGGCTTTAAGCCGTTGTCCTATCCGGCTATCCCCGAGCTGTCTATCAGCACCAGGTATGGAAAGCCGTCTTTCACCGTGTCGTCCACCGTCAGCAAATCCGGTTTCCAACTATGCTTCTACAAGAAGCTAGCGGAAGATTTGCGAATAGCGACGATAATTGACGAAGGTCAGCAGCTAGCGCCGATCACTGTTGGTCTGGCGCTTCACAAATCTTACACGGACTCGGAATTGAAAATATTCGTGGACACCCAACGGTGCGGCGGGTTCACTTACCAGAAAGATGTCTATTTCCGGGAATCGAACGATATAAGGGTCTTACGTCTTGTTGGTAGCACTTTAATAGATAGTCAGAGGAGGGTCCGGTTCGGTTTCGGTATCAACTTGGATTTTTAAATTCGCAGTACTCGCGTACTAAAATTTCTGTAATTGAGCATCGGATGTGTAGAATTCGAAGTTTTTTTGTAGTATTATTTTTTGTAAATAAGTATACATAATTTAGTTATTGTTTTATTGTTAATGTTTCTGCTGTTTTATACGATGATTAAATTTTGACCACTCAACTACTTTAACACTTTGAATAATTAATCATCTCCCTATTTTGACCTATTTGCCTTCGTATATACCAAATCTGAAATTTCATTTTGTGATCTCAAACGCGATGTTTAAAATCGAAATGATCAATAACGTTAAATTCCTTACCAATAACCCAAATGACATATATATGAAAGCAATCATACTTCAAAAGAGATGAAAATGTCATTATCGCAGTAGACAAAAAATTTGACTTGAATCTAAACATTTTAAGTACAGATGTATTTCTCCAAATTGTATAAATAATTTTTTTATTTAACAAAGCTACATGTGATGTAAGTGGCCCTAACAATTAGGACCTAGTTAATATATTTATACATGAGATAATAACACTAGTAACGTTAGTGAAAAGAACAGCGACCTATCAAAACTCAGTATTGCCTCTCTCATCCAGTACATCTAGAACTGCCGGAAGATTTCAGTTTAATCTGTGAAAATTACAAAAACGTACGGTAGTAAGTGTGATGGTGATTTTATATTCATGAAGCGAACATTTAACGCGGGCCGAGCGCGCTTCGAACCCGGCTAAGCGTTTTATATTGGGCTGCTTCTCGAAGATTACGGATGTAATGCTAGACCCCGACTGGAGCTCACGGAGGTACTTGTTCCGACATCATAACATTACTCACCGTGTTTCCGTTCTCGATACCATTTGAGTATAGTACTATACTATATAAATCATTGGCACCTACAAAATCAATCTTTACTTTCGTACATTTCTTCTTCAGTGTGCCAACTTTAAAGTTAATTTCTTTTTATTAAAATAAAAAAATCTTTCTACTTTCAATAGAAAGTAACCAGCATTAGTATCTCAAGGATTATGTAGTTTTTTTTATATTGTATCATATCATATCTGTGCTTAACTTTTTCAAACAAAAAATATCATTTGAACACTATTTTGATAAACATTCTTTTTTTACTTAGTGAAATAATTATTCATCTACAAAAGTTCAAATATTTTCATGTAATATTAACCCTAACCACTTAAAAAACATTTAAAACTGCTCTTAATTAATGTACAAAAGTTAGTTATTCCGACAAAGTTCCTAGGTTAACGTTTGCCACTGAGAGAATATGGTTTCGGTGGGTACTTTTTAAAAACCTCAGTTGTTATTACTGTATTATATTTACAATAAACTTCAATAATTCTTCTTCTTCTTCCTAGATCTTGTCCTATTTTTAATAATAATAAACTTTAATCATTATTTATTAATATTATTATATTCAGAGATTCACTGAATCATAATGGGATCTTCAAAACTATTGGACGCAGACTAAAAATTTCATAGACATGTTGCTTCTGCTATTTAGAGGTCAGTTACGAACGGATTGTGCAGTTCTTTCTTCAGCGGCAGTCTTGGAGATGTTAATCACTAGTCCAGATCATTAAATATAATTACTTTTATCATATTTGCATTTCTATTTATATTATGTTTACTGCGTTCTCCTCCAGAAAGATGAAATCCGTCTCGTCCCTCTGGGAGTTTGAGCACTAAGCCTGGTCTACACACGGAATGAAAACGCTTACTAATTGTTGTTGATGTTTATATTTTATATTTGCGCAAGTGATTACTGCAATAAACTATTTATCTATCTATCTATCAAGTTTTTGCGTAAATAACGTAAGACAGAATAGTGGATATAAATTTTCCTATAAATTATAATAGTTAAATATTTTGACTCTAGATGGCGTTATTATTAACAGTTGGGTTTTGTTCTTTGTCTTGACTCGCATCTCACACGGCGTCTTGTAAATACAAAATTTTATGAATCACAATTCGTCTCAGTTTTTTTTTAATTATAGCAAATAATAGAGTAAATTTCTTAGTCATAAATTTAGCGTAGATATATACTATTGCAAAATCTGCTGAAACTGTAACTAATAAATTGAAAAGGACAAGTAATATTCGTCATACTAAGGTGATCCGCTCCGCTCGCGGGACGGCTGCCAAGAAACTTCAATATTGAAGTCGCTTTTCATAAAGTTCGAAGAACAAATGCGAACAACTTAAACAGTCTGAAAGTAACTGAAGGGTTAAAAATGGCCGACATAGTTCTGATAAGTAATGTCAACTTTGCAAAACTTTGACGAGGTTTGTACTAAAGCTCCAAGAGTGCGGTGTTTGTTAACAACGCGGCGTTCATCATCATCAGCATCATTCATTACTAGATACAGAAATTTTTCTTGTCTTCCATCAAATGTGGTTCTAAGTTTTTATCATCCATCTATATTTGTTGACTTTTATTGTCGTAGATCCATCCATTTGGGGGAATAGAGCTCCAAACCTATATTTATAACACAGTCTCCTATTTACCACTTTCCTCCTAGACTTTCAAGAATGCAATCAGCGCTAGTTAAGTTGATACTAAATTTGCCTCGTCTCTTTGAGGCATAACGTGTAGTCTTGTTACCCTAGTAAGTCCACTAGCTAACACAGTCTTGCCCTTAAAGATTGCTAGACTTAAGTGCCAATGGGCAGGGACATTACTCGAAGGACCAATGGCCAATGGAGCAGTAAGGTCTTCGAGTGGCGCCCGCGTGCCTGTAGACGTAGCGTTGGAGACCTCACATAAGATGGACCGACGATCTGGTGAGAATCGCGGAAACCCACTGGATGAGAACAACGCGGGACCGATCGATGTGAAGATCTATCTATCGTGATGATGAACACGCCCTCCAAACTGAACACAGCAATATCTGCTTGTTAATATTCTAGACAATCTCTAATACACCTCTAATTAAATATTTACCCTAATTAAAAATCAAATGTGAAAAATCGCGCGGATTTTACGTTAGCAACCCTTTCGCTAACTACGTTAAAAACCTTTTAGGGTTTACTTAACCCTCTTATCATGAAATTAACCGTGGTAAGCGGAAACACGTGTATCGCTTTGTTTTAATCGAATTAAGACGGACGCTTTGGGATAATCACCAAATTCAAATAACAGGAACATCACCAAGCGGTAATGAGCAAAGTTTATTTGAGTTCCTATCAAGGCGATCATTATGTGATATTGTGTATGTATCCTAACGTCATATTGTGATCTGTAGCTTATTACCAGATCGCGTCTTTTTTCACTTTATTATATGAGACGATACTCATCTAACAGTATATGATACGCTTGCCCATAAAAGCTATATAGTTCGAATGATATACACTGCACCACATTGTGCTCTTCACATTGAAACATAAGACTATTAGCTCAGTAAAATCACTAGCTACAGCACCCTTTAATCGGGTACACAGTAATGTTTGCACACTGCTGTTTCTCGGCAGAAATAAGAGCTGCCCTGGTACCTACCTAGTTTCTGTCGACAGAGACCCACCACCAGTAAATCTGTCGCAACTCAATTTTTTTTAATCTAAATCCATTTACTTCACTGTTTCTTTAACATTTCAAGACTTTAACTGTAAAGTAAATTTAATTCTCCCGCTGAAAGGATAGAAAATACTTAGTTTGAATTTACTTAAAATATTATCTATCGCACGGACGGAAGTTCCGGAGCAGTTGTTAAATTATATTACCGAGTTACTACACGACAGTATTACTTTATAGTAAAAAAGAATCAGGGTGCGGCAGTAGAGAATATTTCTTTTTAATTCCCAGTGCCAAAAAGTATTAGGTAATAGGTATATAAATCATATATATATATATATATACACATATAGGAGATATCCAGAGATTCATTGACTCTCCGGAATTATTAGACGAAAACACTCAAAATTTGGTGCAGATATTGCGTCTATCACTTAGAGGTCAGCTAAGAATGGATTTTCCAATATACTTTCCACAAAGGGAGTTGCGGGGGTGTTAATATGGGGTGAGAAAATATCTGACAAATTACCAGTCTAAATTTCTAATCTAATTCAGCCAGAAAAGCGGACGAGGAACAGCTAGTATATATACATTAGCTAGTATATACTCTAGCAAAACTGAGTACTAAAATGAATATTGACCAAATTTTTTTTTATTTAGTAATATATAAGTCTAAACTATATTAACAGTATCCTAAGTTAATTCTTAAGACATATCTGCTGTCTGTATCTCAGCGAGACCCGTATTATTGATGTTAATGTTACTAGGTTGAAAAAGAGCTGGTCTTTTCCAATAATCCTCAACCAGGAGTTCGTTAATATCACACGGAGACAACTCCTCTAACATTAGCGGTGAAGGTGTCCAGTTTTGTTCGAGGATCCTCCAGTTGACGTGTTCTATATAAATCTTCTGATAAATTGCTACTTGTGCAGTTAACTACCATAGATTAAGTTTATTTGAAATTATCTTCTTAACAATTAAGTATCGGTCATTTCTTCAAACAGTGTATAAATTACTGGGGTAACGAGACTTAACATTTTACGTCTGAGTAATGAACACAGTGTGATGCTGGGTATATCATCCTAACTGGCGCCACGTTGTTATTGGAAGGGAGTAATGTTTACTATCAGGTATATTTAGATAGATTAAGGCCAAAAGAATAAAAAAAAGGAACTGTGGTAAATATTCCATTTAATGGTTAGTTTTACTGATTACTAGTAAGTTAAAATATATCCAAAAAAAGTAATAAACACGTGGATAATGTCTACGTATGGTATCAGTTAGTATGTCTTATGAATGAGCATTAAACTTTGAAATTATAACTGTCGCGATTAACTTGACGTAGGTAAACTTTTGGTTATTAACTTAAGCATTTAAGTGCAGCTTATGTTAGATACAAATGTCGCTGTAAATTCAAACAACGCTATGTTATCATGAAGCCGACAGATGCGATGCCGGAGCCAAGTTTTCACATTTACTCCGCACGTTAAACTGGAGTATTCATCACTTTTATTCCTCTGCTAGAACTTCGTGTGTGACGCGATTAATCAAACGTCCCGTGGTGCCATTTATCATACTATTAAAGTAACACTAGTTTACTTATCGCAAACCCATCCCCCCACCCCCACTAAGTATTGTAATTCGAAAGTGAGTGTCATTAAGTTAGTACTTCGACTGTACTATATACTAAATAGACTGCGATGTGATGTAACAAAATATATTGTAAACAATATTGTTACAATATATAATATAATATTAGTTAACAAATGTAACTTAGGAATACAATAAAAAGTGTAAATTTATTTACAATACTTAGTATATGTAACAGATTGTAACAGAAAAAAATGCAACGCAGATGTAAAGGAAAGAGTAGTACCAAAGAATTATTTTTAAATACTGGTGGAAGGTCTCTCATGCTGGAGACTGTCTAGATAGATACCAAAGCAATGTCTATTTCTACTGCCAAAAACCTACGTCCAATCATTACTGTCTTCCAGTCGGAGGGTTGCTGTGGCTAGTTTAATTATTGGGGTAACGAGACTCAACATCTATGTCTCAAGGCGAGACCTGACGCAATATATAACTTATCTATATTATTCATATCTTAACTATCGCCACGTTGTTATGGGCAGATGTGTCACTTAAAATCAGGTGAACGTCCCACTCGTCTCGTCGCTCGTCTGAATATAAAAAAAATAACAAAACAGCTTCTGCTCTGTTCAATTGAAAGTATTAATTAAAAAAGGTAAACACAGCGTTGTCATGGATCCTGTCGGTGTACAGCCGGATATAGATTACCGATCAGCTTCAGTCAATTAAGTAGACATTAAGCTGCGTATTGGCAGGTGATGACGTCATTAATTTTCCAATATTCGCTTCATGCGAGATTTAAAACACAATACGTCATTAAACCGTTGACGTCTATTAACGTGATGGGCAAAGGTTAATTTTAATTAGTCCTGGCTCAATGATTAATAAACGGTCCTCATAATGATCCCACTATTGGGACTCCTCGACAAAATCAAGGTCATTTATCCAACATGCTGGCCAGACCCGTGTTGATAGGCGAAAGTTATTGTTAAGAGCATGCCGGTTAAACATGACTGAAATTTGGTGGGTTAGGTCCATTGCCAACTATCCACCATCGTCATATTGTAAATCTGTCACAGTGCCAGCATCCCTGTATTACTAATGTCAACATATGAGGGTTGGAATATTCACGGCAAACATTCACCGTCCACCACCTCAATTCTTCATTCTTTATATATGACCCATTCATTTCATTTCCTATCTTATTTATATAGATATCTGATCCGTCACCAAAAAACTTCTCAACATCTCCCTCTCTTTCTGTAAATCGCTTCCTTGTTGCTGAAGGCCAGGAAGGACACTTTATTAATATCCTGCTGTTTTATGTTTCAAATCTATTCTTCACCGGTCTTTTATCATGAGCATTGCAGGACCGGTCATGCTTCTCCAAATCGGTGGCCTTTTTTATTGGCAATATGACTGAAGAAGGCCTATGTCCAGCAGTGGACGTCTATCGGCTGATGATGATGATAATGATGGCTGAAGAACTTTAGCATCGGACACAGATTGTCAATAGCAGATTTTTGATTTTAATTATTTTTGAGATGGAACGCGTTGGCCATTGCTCTTTTTTTTGTTTAACGTGGGTGAAATGCCTGCGCATACAAGGTCTCGCGGGGGTAAGGACAGGTTATGTCGGACTTGCAATGACTAAAACCCCCACGATGTTCCTCCTCGTCGCTTTAGGGCGCGGTAACGGGAACGCTTTCGCTCACATCTGCGACCCGCCAGCGCCTGCCGTACAACGCAGCCCCACCTCGGGAGGTAGGGATTCTTCCCTTTACAAGTCTGAAGAAGCACGCCGGAACACACAGCGTGCCCTCCTCGCCCTCTGACAGTCACGCGGGCAACGGATTCCCCCGAACCTGTCATCTAGGCGCTATGGGAGCCAGGACAGAAAACTCTCCCAACTCACTGCGGCGGATTTGACCTTGGGCCCGTCGCCACCCGTTATATGGCCGCAGAGGATAGAGAGAGCGGCGGAACGAAATACTGACACCCCTCTACGCCTGCCGCACCACCGCCGCTGCATCAGCGGTGCGGCACCGCTTAGTCGTAGAGGGTACTCCCTCCGCGACTCCACCTCGACTGCAAAGAGCGGCATAAAGCTGCACCCGCAGCCTACCGGCGCGGATCCGAGGTGAGCTCACGGTGGACCTCCGGAGCTCTAACCTGGAACGGTCACTCGGCTCTTTGCTTTAACGTGGGCGACCCAGTCACAGTTACTAAGCCCCTCCGCAATGACAACGCGAGAACCTGTTGGGAGTGGCTTTTGCTTTATCCAGGATACGCACAGCATCCATCACATTTCTAAAGTGTCTACTCTCTTACCATCTTTTACATCAGGTTTAAATACTAATATTTACTAAAGTAATAAATAAATCCCAGAGCTGTAGTGAACTCACAATCCATTTATCACAATTAACGTCGTCCATAGTTCATCGCGCGTTACGTATATTGTATTTTAATGAAGTATATCTTTAACGTACTTAAATAATTGTGATATATTAATCAATTATATCATAATGACAAATTTTGATACTGAGTAATATACGAGGCGGTGAAGTGCGAACTCCGCAAAGTACAGTTTGGAAATCAGCTCGCGAGCAAACATCCAGCGACGCCATAAATCTACATTACACAAACAGCTAACGATGCTGGAGCGTACGGGAGGTAGATATCAATATACAATTACATCGCTCTCATAATGTTTACGAACTGAAGAGAAACTTCGAGAAAAAACTAGATATCATATACGATACAGAAGAAATAGATAATCAAGAAAAAGTTTACTCCACTTTCCAATATTATCAATACGTATATGTTATTACTTCCGTTTAAAGAGCAAATGCTCGTCAACGATAATTACAAATATTATTGGAGTAGAGAAAAGAGACCTGTTATTGAATTTAATCGATCTCAAAGTCACAGCATACGAACTATTCGATAGATTTTACAGAATATCCTTTGATAAGGTTATGTATGTGAGATGGAAACCTGAAATTTTAAGACTGATGATGATGAACTCCAATGATGCTTTGGGTATTACTCCAATACAGGAAGATCATAAAAGAATGATTGATTTATTAAATAACTTAATATCTATCAATCCATCTGAATATTTAAGGTTATAAACTAAAAAAAATCACAAAATCTTTCAAGACTTTAATGATAAAAATGCAAAGAGGTTTTAAGTATCTAACTTTTATGTTACACAAGTCAAAAACTATCAAACGAACTAGGTTAAGGAACTGTAGAGAGAGGGAGAGTTCGTTCTGATAGTACAGAAGCAAGAAAGTTAGTACTACTTGAAGTTAAAAGCGCTACTGATTTTTCAATGTGTGTAAATGTTTTATTGCAAATAAATTCTTTTAATATCTGCGGGCTCGGCGCCAAATTGTCTAAATAAAATAAATTTCAGCCCGAACAGAGCCCGGTTCGATAATAAAAGCCTCGCGAACATCTGTTACGGTTTGGGACTCCACCAAGTTATTTATGGACCCCTTGTACCTGAACGGAAATAAATTAAATGGTCCCTTTCCACTGCAGTTTAAGGGGACATATTGAAACATATAATTACTTTTCATACAAGGAAGCCACTATTTACTTGATGATAAGCCTACATCACTATATTGTGCTTGTCGTCTCCACAAATAATCTTAAGACTATTATCTTACTAATTTCAATAGCTACAGGATACTTGTAACCGAATTACAGTAACATATTGCTTCAGTAATAAGCTCTGTGGATCCACTTAGATCCTGGCGAAAGAGACAACCGAAAAATGAGGTCAAACAGTTCTCTTGAAATGATATGGGCACTTCTCTTCTAATATATAAATTGCTCCATTTCCATTTCTTAACAGATCTATTTCAATAACGAATTGTGATCGTTAGGAGACAACATTTCGCAAAGTTCGGAATTATCAGTCCATTCCAATTTGGGACGAGTCAATTAGCCACCCAAGTAACGTCAGCTCTAAATACTATCGAATTACCATCTCGGATTGGGTATAAAGGATATTCAATAGTCCCGATATCGAGGGTACTCCGAAAGTATCAGAAACTTCGCAACGGTGCGGCTTTGCGCGGCCGTCGGATGTTTGCTTAACTTACTTAACTCCGCTTTGTCTATTTTAATGGCAGTTCAATAACAAAGATAAATTCGGATAAAGTTAACTAAACAAGGCTGCGATTAATAATAACTAGTAAGAAGTCCTTTTAAACTTGATCATTATTACAGGAAACTTCAACATCGAAATGGCTGATGAAATACGCAAAAAAAAAAACATGCAGCCCTTCTTCGACTACAGAAGTTCAATATTTTGGACAGATATATCATTCATTACCATGAACACATCGTTAGATTTCATCAAACATATAAATCTCAGCTAGTGCAAGTTAATCTGGATTGCAATAATCCCAACTGTGATCCCAAACTGTTACTTAACTAACAGCTAGACACTTAGGCTTCTAAGTAATCCTATAACCATTATCAGTAATGTTCCGGTAAATTACAAATCCTTAAAATATGTGAACGAATTAAACAGGAAAAAGGAAATGTCGTAACGCGCCATAGAGGACACTGAATAAAATGGCGCTGCTGGAAAAGTTCACGTTGAAAATGTTTTCGCTCGCTGCTGAGAGGAATTTGATGACGCTGAGCTGGAACGGTTCAGTAAGCTGTTCGTATGTATCTACGGTTTAAACTAAAAACAAGTTATTCTCGGGATAAAACAGAACTATCAAACTTAGGAGGAAGGAGTACAAAACAATAATTTCCTTTAGGAGGAAAGTTTTTATATAGTTTGCTAGTATGGTGAATAAATGGTATCTCTCCTTTTACGAGAGTCCCAGTAGTGGGAACATTAAGAAGAAGGATAAGCACTGAAACGTCTGATTAACGATCTGTTACTAAAACCATCAAAAAGGAAGTTAGTTTGATATATTCCAACTTAATTTTCACGCAAAGACCACTATAGATGAGAAACGGATATATACACTGTAAAATATTATGTACTATAAGTTATTACATAAGTAAGTATAAAATAGAGCTACAAAGGGAATAGAACTACTATTTAATTAACAAGACCACGTGACTGGAGTATAACGTACAATATTTCAAAACCGTCGGTGTATGTTATGTTTCGTTTAAAAACTGTCTAAAGCTTACAAGGATATAGTATATTATATATAAAGTATATAATATCCAATATCGTCATCATCATTTGAACCGATGGACGTCCACTGCTGGACATAAGTCTTTTGTGTAATTTATACATTTCCGATCCGAAGACGATAGTAAATTCGAGATTTCTTTGAAACTGGCAAATATATTGATGTTAACTTGTAAAAGACTGAATTATATGATCCAACAGAAAATAAACTTGTTTTGAGTGAAGCTACGGATCCGAGAACAGTACAGTAGTCTTTGATCACCGCTTTAATAAATTAGTTGGTTTGATTTCAAGGAAACACTCAGCCAACCGAACGGAATCCGGTTGAGTAGATTTGCGGCGCATCAAGCGGAGTGTTGTTGTGTTTGTAATCGTAAAATAAAAAAAAACTAGTTCAAAATAAAACATATTTTTTATCTGAAGTGGACTAAAACTCAATTTCAGATGATTTTTAATTACAAGCCGTAAGAGATGAGGTTTGTGTAGAATACTCTGCTATTATAGCGGCAGATTCACAGAATGAAGGTGGTACGTAGCCAGGCGAGATTGAAAAATCCTATCAAACAAATTCTACCAAAAATGACTAGATATGACTGTATATTGAACTAAAGACCTCAGAGTAACAAGAGACAACATTAATAAGACATAGACAATATATTGTATCTCAAATAATAGATCAAGAGGAAAGATTTAAAAAATTAGGAGCTGCAACATTTAGATTAGGATCTGTTTAGTCAACAATGGCATATAAAACATCCGTGAATTGTGTAAATAGCACGATGATAGCCATCGTTAAGCAGGTCAATAAGCAATAAGTATAAAACTGTACCAACGTTTCCAAATCCATCATCAGCCGATAGATGTCCACTGCTGGATATAGGCCTCCTCCAAAAATCTCTACATCGATTGGTCCTGTACTGCTCGCAAAACCTCTGGGCACTAAGTCTGTTCTGATCGTCGTTTGTTAGGTTCATATTGGGGGAAATTTGAGCCTCGTCACGCTGGCCCAATGCGGGTTGGTGGGAGCTAGATCTTTGTTTGTTGATTAACAGGGTGCACCACGAGCAGACGAGGTTGGCCTGGGTCCCTTGAGTCGTTGTCCTCTTACACCCACAATTTCTCAACTAGTTAAAGGATATTCAAGCAGCTTTATTTTCGATATACGACTCAAGCTATCATCGCCTGTTTTAATTTATATAGTTTAGATATTTTTCCTTCTAAACTATCATGACGATTTGTTTTCTTCTTCTCTCTTTATGTTAGAAGGTTAGCTATTACGTTAGAAGATAAGCAGACTCCTTGAAATGAGGAAAAGTTCCTCGGCAGATGTAACAAAGGTATATACATATGTATATATTGGTTACATGTAATTAATTCATGTTAATCGTGTTATGCGAACCACTTAAGTTCAATCTTAAGTTGGATATACGCAGATAACTTGGCGATAGCGAAGTTTCTGAATGTTTACTTAATTCCGTTTGCGGAGTTGAATTTAATGGCGGTTGTATGGCGGCGACTTCGGAAGTAGAAGAGGAGTCGTAAATTAACGAATCGTTTGTGAAGAAGATAAAGCTTGGGTTGATTCTTTAGAAGTTTATGAACGGATGTAGGTTTTTATACTTTTTTTTTAAATGAAAATAAGTTATTAAAAATATGTAAGATCGTTAATGAAATAAGATATAGGTGATCAAGGGTTTTTTTAATTCAATTATGGGGTGCAAGGGGTTCCGCACAATAACTTACGGGACTTAAGCCAACCTTACTTGCACGCGGTGCACCGTGCTTATCATCAAACGAAGCTCTGGCTCCCACCAACCCGTATGGGACCATGATGAAAAATGACCCAAATTCCCCGAACTCTTACTAACGACGGACTCTAGTGTTCGGCGGCACTGGAGGCTATGCTGACTGTATGTGGAGAGCTTTCGAGGAGGCCTCCAATCAGCAGTGGACGTCTGTCAGCTGATGATGAAGCAACAAGACGAACGGGAAGTTCAATTGATGGTAAGTGATACGCCGGTCCATAACAATGTGGCGCTGGTTACGATAATATGAGACCGCACCACATTGCGCACGTCGCCTGAGATATAAGATGTTGAGCTTCATTACCCCAAATAATTGCACTAGCTACAACGCCCTTCAATCCGGAACACAGTAACGTTTGCACACTACTGTTTGTCGGCAGCTAATAGGCGCTGCGGTGGTAGCTACCTAGATGGTCTCCGGCAACAGAGACCTACCACTAGTAAGAAATGTTGAACTCACTTGCTTCTCTACCAGTCTTCTATGGTAAATATGACGTGATAGACATTCTTCTGTACCAACTGTCTTCATATAACAGCTGGGATATTCTGGATAATAGTGCTTCCCCGTCCATGGTCTCATTGTCAGATCGAATTAAAATATAATCCATTCATACTGTAAAGGATCTATTACGTTGCTATAGGTCTTCCTATTTGAGAACCGCGAAGACTTAAAATTCAAAAGGCTCGGAGTGGACAGCATTTTCCTATTCATAAATCTTCCACTCCTCGCGCGAGTTGAATGCATACTAAGCCGATAAGCGCCTCGAAGCTGCTCAGGGTACGTAGATACCGGCGAAATTATGCTTACTATGAAATAGCAGCATCAAAGATTTGCCGGAGGTAAAGGTATATTAGATAAATGGAAATAATGTAGAATTCTTGGTCTTTGGCATAGTAGTCCGTTTGGCAATTAAAGAAGGATATAAATACAGGAAATAAAAGAAAATACTGTAGCCGTTACTAGCACACTGTGCCAAACATGTCGAATACAAATAACTGTGATAATAATGTAAAGTTGAAATGGACCAAAATAGAAAGAGATAAGGTTAGGATAGAAAAGAAAATAAATTAGAGCATTGTAAACTGAAATGTAAATAAAAAATCTGTGTGTGCGTGTGCTTATTTATGAGAGAGGGATGGAAGAAGGAAATAGGATGGAGAATGAGAGAGGAGAACTGAAGTGTGTATGAGAAAAAGGTATGAAAGAAAAGAGGAAAGGAAGATGAATATGAGCAATAAGAAAATACAGGGCCCCAGCGTCACGCAATTGGGGGGAAGCGTATAAAAAAAAAGTTAAAAAAAAAACATGGCGAGTAAGATTACCCTGGACTATATGGCTCAAGTTCAGACCATACATCAATAGACTGAAATCATGATGATAATCAGTTTTGTTCAAGTTAAACTTAATTAGAGGTTTCAGATAATATTGGATGAAAGAGCTTCTGATGAAGCGTTTGTCTGATGGTAAATATTACGTCTGCACAAAGCAATGAGACGCTGGTGAAGATGTTTACATGCTACTTTGAACGCACCGCTCTAAAACGTGCTACATCCACAGCCCCCTTCAAACCAGAACACTATATATTTGTACATTACCATTTTAACGGCCGAAATTGGTTTTACATACATAAAATCTAGATTGCGGTGTAGCTATACTTTATTACTATTACTACTACTCTCTTTATATTTTATTCTTAGTTATATGTGGTTGGTCTATCCATGTCCAAGAAGTCCAATTTGTAGTGACCCTTCTTTCAAAAGCTTCTTTTTCTACGGTCCTTTTGTACCTTTGTCAGCAAAGTGGTGGGAGAGTCTTCCACTTTTAGACTTCGTCGTCGACAACTCCAAATCTGTCTTGCAAACGTGGTCTTCCCGTCGCCTTTAAACAAGACGGGACTATCTACCAGTGCCATGATATTAGTGAAGAGGGAACGGAAGCCGCCGTCCTATCAGCAATTACATACGCCATTATGCTTTCACGGTCCTTAAGCTGTACAATCAATGATATATTAAGAGCTACAAAGAATAATGAGCCTAGATCTCGTAGCTATAAAGTCGTATTTTCCTTTAAGAGATAGACATTGGTATAATTGATGATCGACGGAGAAGTAGTATAACAATGCTTATCTCGCAAATAGCAATTTCCTTTGATCCTTTTTGGTGTACAGTTGTACGAACGAAGCGTTCGGGCGTTCAATTAGGTTTGATTCAGCTTCCGAAGGCTAAAGTATTCAGAACTTAAGTGGAGTAAACTAAATAAGTTACGAAATGCATTAGTAATAATATATATTTAACGAAAAATCAAATCGACAATAGTTTGACACTAAAAAAGGCAAAGTTAGAAATGATTTTAAAACAGTCCCTCCTGATTCATCATCATTGATGTTCAAATTATTATGGGTCTACTTTTAAAGTATACTTTGAAGAAGTTAGTCCCATAAAGATTTGATTTCCTTTATATCAAAAATTTTATTATTAGTCTATGGTGAGGAATCTTACTAATGTACTAACTGTCTATCTCCGTGCTCCTCTCGAGGAAACTTTATTATTCAACGTAAATGCTCCGAAACTAGAGAACGAATTTTACCCCCATCTTCTTATAAATTCATATTTTAAATTACTTTCTTTATTTACTATCTGTGGCCCTTTAAATTTTTAGGTTTAGCTGAAGCTGTACCTGTACTATTTCCAAATCTGATCTAGTTATTACAAATGTTATATTTAAGTTAATATCTTATCTAGACGGAGACCCACATGGAATTCGATAACCCGCCCGGGGAGCAAATGCAATTTCCAAAGTTACGGTCCAACTTAGCCATCGGGCTGCTTCCATTGTTGGGGAATGTTTCCACTTAACTTCATTAGCGTTAATTCAATAGAAGTTGAATGGAGTTGTTGTTATCGGAATCAGATAGAGTCCTCGCCGAGTTTATTTCAATCGAAACTCAACCGACTCCTTCGTTGGCGAAGATTGTTTTGATTTTTAAAGAGTTTCTGATCTGATGTTTTATGTTTGATTTCCATATTGCTGTAAGTAGTCATCACAATCAGGCAACAGACGTCCACTGCTGGACAAATACTTCGTCTAAATATCTTCACATCAATCGGACCTACATATATAAACTCAACAATTTTATTAAAACCTAACTAACCTTTTTTTTTTTTTTCGTTTCGGGGAGGAAATCTTCGAAAGATACCCTGCTTCTGGGGCGAAATCAGGGTTATGTGAGATTTTTACTCACTAAAACCCCCTCGGTGCTCTGCATCAGTGCATTCGGAGAGGCTCCGGGATCTCGTATAGAACGCACCGGTGCTCCTCTACACTTTGTGTTAACACATCTCTGAGGAGAGGCTTAACCCTCCTAGGCTGTCCCACACAGATTCGCATGTTGAGCGATAAGGGCCCCCTCCCTCAAGGCCTGCGAAACTCCCAGACCCTTTTAGTCGCCTTCTACGACAGGCAGGGCTTACCTTAGTCCTATTCTCACTAGCCCGAGACTACAGGGCTGAAAACCTAACTAACCTAACCTAACTTCTACGTCTAAAATCCTAGCAACTAACCTTTTTTTTTACTATACTACAATTATTGATGTATTCTTATTTTTTTGTGTCAGTTTTTACTAAAAGAAGTAGACCACAAATATTACTGGGATCCTATGTGAAGAGTGTTGTAACGAGCACAATGTGTAGTGTATATTATCCTAATTAGCATCAGGTTATCATTGACGATTGTATTAATGACCATCAGGTAAAGGTCTCAATCGTCTCGTCTTTGTCAAATAAAAAACTTTATGTTCATATTGTTCTTTTTTTTATATTAATTTAAGCACAAACTTTTAAAAGTAGTTAATAGTTTTTTTTTTCTAGTTCTCACAATCGATTGTGTAAAGCTTCGAATTTCAATTCGATGTTAATAATAATATTAGGTCCTTACATATGAAATTAGCGTTTTGTAGTACTGACCACTTTGATCTGAAATATCTCCTCTTTGGTTAAGAATTCCAAATTCAAATTTATAAATTCATTTAACTGGTGCATCAAATTTTGACAACAGTCATTCATTTGTTTTTCCTCATAATTTTTTCTTTGGCGTCGCTTATTACCGCACAATGGTAAACATGAAATATGAGTATATTTACGAGTACGAGTTCTACCGCGGCACCAGTGCCAGTGCTGCAGGAACAGCTCGAACGATCAATGATGTGTACGGTGTTAGTGTCGCAAAAGAAAGCACGGTACGTTTTTGGGTTCAACGTTTTGGTTCTGGAAATTTCGACCTTCAGAACCAACCCCGTGGACGGCCGGAGTCCAAAGTGGAAAATGAAGAATTAAAGGCTATTGTGGAAGCGGATCCATCACAAAGCACCTCAGGGATAGCTGCAGGCTTCGGGGTAAGTGACAAAACTGTATTAATGCATTTGAAGCAATTGGGGATAATAAAAAACTTGAACGATGGGTACCTCATGTTGGAATGTCTGCGACATCCACCGTACTCCCCGGACCTGGCCCCAACAGATTACCATTTTTTCCGGAATTTGGACGACTTCTTACAAGGAAAAAAATTCAACTCCGATGCGTCAGTCCAAACTGCCTTCAAAACGTTTATTGATTCTCGCCCCCATGGTTGTTTTAGTAAAGGGATCAATGAACTACCTATGAGACGACAAAAGTGCATAGATAACGACGCGGTGCATACTTTGATTAATTATACATATTTTACAAAAAAAATCTACTTTATACTCCTCCCGTACAGAACGCCAATTTCCCATGTAAGGACCTAATATTTACAGAGCTTTCAATCTACAAATCTCAACTGAAAATAGATTCATACACTATTTTCGTCTAACACGCGAATTCGCGTGCATATAACGTGTTAGTGTGTCGGTTGTTGAAGATGTTTAATGGAAGGAAAACCGCGTGATTGACGAGACATTTAGATTCTACTCTCGGTTCGATAGAATCTGTCAGGAAGAACGACGCTAGGAGCAGTCTTAAGATCATAATATCTTATATCATAGAATATTTACAGTATCACTTAGTGTTATATCGTATTTAGTCAAACACATAGTAAGGAGGGTATTAATGTCATCAGATATTTTAAACGCATCATGAGTTGCGCTCTCCTCGACTGTCAGACAAAGATTATTCATATTATATCATTTACTGGTGGTAGTTCTCTGTTCCTGAAGACCGTCCAAGCACCAATTCCTGCCGCCAAACTGTAGTGTGCATTCATTATTGTGTACCGGTTTGAAGGGCGCTATTGGTAATGAAATTACTGGGGTAAGACTTATATATAACATCCTAAATAGCGCTACGTTACTATAGGTAAGTGTATCGCCATCAGATGAAAATGATGATGAATCGTTCGCTTCGTCGAATTAAAAAAAAAGAAACATCAGATTTCGTTGAGGAAAGGAAATGTAACATTTGTTATTATTTATTATTACCTGTTACTATGTACAGATGAGATTAATCTTAATTTTTTATTTTTCTTTCACCAACTGTAATATTGAACGTTATCCAGGTTTGTTTGCTTAACAACCAATTTATATTTCGGCCGCACAAGTCGACGGGGAATCCGTAGCAAAAATTGAGCCGACTCGATAACTTTTACACATTTACCCTCCCCATTCCTCCCCACTCCACCCCCCATTTGACAGATCACCACCGAAACCCCGCGAAATATTTAACGCGGGCTATTTTTATCGCGCGGTGTAATTTCGCGTTAGATTTATACAGGGAACTTTTCTATTGTTACAGCGGAAGGTGAAGCCGAGGAGTTGTATAGGGAAACTTTTTAATGACGCACCATAAATTTGATTCTTGGAGAGATTACCAGTAATATTACTGCTGCGGATTTTTTTTTTTAACTGAATAATAACATCAGCAGGATGATCAGTTGATCTGGCGCTGGTTACTCCACTAATTATGTTAGCTATAACGGCTTTTAAACCGGAGCTATGTTAACACACTACAATTCGGCGGATAGGGGATGCGGAGGTGAGTTTTTTTTATTGTACGAAGCGACGAGAACAGACCTTACACCTGATATTGAGTGATATATCCGCCCATAATAACGGCGTGAAAAGCTGGTAGGTCTCAGCCGAAGACCGTTCAGATAGGTATCATTACTTATTTCTATTGCCAAACATTACTGTGTTCCGGTTTGAAGGGCTCTGCAACTAATATAATTACTAGAGTAACGAGACAATATCCTATATCTGAAGGCGACGAGCGCAATGTGGTGCAGTATACAAAATCTTATTTAACGCCACGTTGTGATAGACGGACGTATCACTTACAATCAGGTGAACGTCTGGCGTCTCGACGCTTAATTGTATAAAAAAAAAATTGATGTAGCTCTAGTTACCCCAGTAATCTGACTAATTGCAACGTCCTTCAATTCGGAACACATAATTTTTTTTTTCAACGAAGCGACGCGATAACAGCACGGCCACCTGATGATAAGTGATAAGCCAGTCGATAACAGCCTGGCACTAGTTAGTATGATATACCACACGCATTGTGCTCGTGACCTTGAGATTAAATTTCGTTTCCGCAATAATTGCACTAGCTGCAGCGCCCTTCAAACAGGATCACAGTAATGTTTGCGCACTATTAGTTGACGGCAGAAATGGAACTTACCGCCAGTTAGACGGTTTTAAATAATAATTTTATTTCACACTTTGCCTCTATGGCACAGCGATTGTGTACCTAGTACCATGGAGGTCCCAGGTTCGATTCCTTGCTCATATGACCTATCAAACCGGATTAACCACCATCGTACGACATTACATCAACACTGTCTTCCGACTTTCAATATCTTAACATTCTACCGGAGCACTCCTCACCATCCGTGACGTCATTAACACTTAACACCGAGTGAAAATTAGTGAAGTCTGTACAAGTTTCACTCCCTCGACGAGCCGCTTTTCACTTTATCATTGGGAGTAATGAAGTTAAAATGGCGACCGGAAATGTGAATAAATGGATGAGTGGAATATGATTGAATGACTGTTAGTCGAGGAAGCGATACCTTCACCTGATGGTAAGTCACATGCCCGTCACTAAACTGGGGCATGAAAAGACGGTAGGAAGAAGAGGTGTAAGGGGTCCCGTGCAGTAACTCACGAGACCCAAGCCAAGCTCACCTGCTCGTGGTGCACCCTGCTAATCATCTAACGAGGCTCTGACTTCCACCAATGGGTCAGTGTGGTGGGAAATGACGCAAATCCCTCCATTAGAATCCCTACCCGATCGATGTGGGAATCTTTAGGGAAGGCCTGTGTCCAGCAGTGAACGTCTGACGACTGATGATGATAATGATGAAAAGAGAGGTCTTTGTTGCCGGAGACAGTCTAGGTCAGTACCACCGCATTGCTTATTTCTGTTGCCAAGTATACAAACATTACTGTGTTCCGGTTTGAAGGGCGTTGCAGTGTAATTACTGGGGGTAATGAGATTTAATAACATATGTATCAAAGCGATGAGAGCAATTTTGTGTAGTATATACCATCATAATTAGCGCCACGTTGTTATAGACAGGCGTATCACTTAACATCAGGTGAACGTTACAACAAAAAAAAGGATTTGTTTGTTTTTTTTTTTAACACGTAAACAGGGGAGAGTTTCTTTTATACACCGTTCACATGTTTCGTAGCTGGCCGCCCTCTTTAATAAAAACGGAAGTCCTTTGTCGTTGGATCTTGTTACAGTGATTTAACACACTTGTTTATTTGAAGGATTCACTCATAGTTTAGTGTCGGCGTGCGAGGATTTCATTTTATCAAACCCCCAACCGAAAGAGGGTGAAGTTTAACGTCGTTCATATGTTTATTTATTGGCGTATATATTTATATATCTCCATACCGTGTCTCCATTCTCTGATGATGTGGAGAGCTTGGTATTGACTCTTACAGCTCATCTGATGCTGGGCTCGTGTACTCGGCTCCACGACCTGTTTCTATAACTTTTGTGGTTGGAGTTTATTGAGGGTAAATTAACCCTTAGCTTGCCACACTAGCTCAGTGCGAGTTAGTGATTGGTCGGAGCCTAGTCTGTTGTTCAGCAGGGTGCACTGCGGACAAGTGGAGTTCATTTGGGCCACGTAAGATGTTGGGCTGATCCCCTATACACCCGTTACACTAGGCTTCATTGAATACGGTCGACAGACTGTCAGCTTCGCAGTGAGAGCCAAGGAGGAATGGAGTTTGATTCAGATTTGAGAAGATCCGCACCGCTGCGGTACAACCTGCTGAAAATAGACGAGGCCCTGACCACCCACCAAACCGCACTGAGCCAGCGTAGTGGACTAAGGCCCAATTCTCCTCAATGAACTCGCTAATAAGGAGATCTTTGCCGGAGGTCATGTCCAGCTGTGGACTTCTATCGGCTGATAATGAAAATGATTAAGTTTTCGGAGATTATCTGTTAAAAGAGATCATCTTAAAGAGTGAGTTCTTTATAAAATTAGTTTGACAAAATATTCAAGTTAATTATTACGTAACTTAAGTACATCATACTAAAAATGACACACAGAAGATCGCGCCGCAAAGCCTTATTGCTCATTAGCCACGCCTTCATACCTTCAGACGTCAGCTCGGCAACTTTTCTTCGTTTATACTTCCCCTCATTGTTACTCAACTCATTTCCTGCTAAATAATTTGAAGTAGGCTGTATTCGCGGCACTTCCGATGATGTATGGCAGCATTTCCTTTTAATATCCTCCTCCATATTTCAATTTCACTTAAAGCTAAGTTTATATGTTGTAGTATTAATATCACCAAAGTCCACCTACTTAGACATTAAGGGTGTATATTACATTGTATGCGTTACACAGCCTTCAAGGGTAACGGGATCCATCCCCACTAACCTTCACCAACAGATGAAAACATGGAGGAAACTGACACGTTTCAATATCTGAATACTTTCATAGTCTTTTCTCATCCACCTTCCACTTCCCAAGCGAGGTGGTAGAGACGAGGCGAGGTGGTAGATACTTACATAACTTAATAAGTTAGTATTTTTTTTCGCGACAAGAGTATGGAGACGTTCATCTGACGGTATACGTTACGCATGTGCATAACAACATGGCGCTAGTTAGGATGATGAGCAGCACGTGGTGCTTGTCGCATTGAGATATAAGATGTTGATTTTTACCCCAATTTCACTACATACAGCGCCCTTCAAACTGGAACATAGTGAATGCAAGGTGGACCGACGATCTGGTGAGAGCGAGAAGTCTGAATGCGGGCAACGAGGGACCGAGATCTGCAGATGTTTGGTGGATACCTATGTCCAGCAGTGGCGTCGGCTGATGATGATGATGATATAGTGAATATATCAGCTGGTTTCCGCCGGCTTTGCTGACCATAACACCTTCGCGACTGCTCTTTGATCTCTAACAAATTTTTAGCGTCTAATAGCTTCGGAGATCTCGTGATGAGTCTCTCTGGTAATAATCTCTCCGTCTCTCTCGCTCTCTCTCTTTATATATATATATATATATAGATGTGGAATATAACAAACACGTTAAGTTATGATTTAACCCCTATATTTAAGTACTGCAGATGTTCCCCTGCCACAATTAGGTTTTACTGTCGATACCCTCGCATCCCGCAGACGTATCATAATGGAGTTCACCGCCCGAACAAAAGCAATTCGCCTGAAAATATATTCAGCTGAAGAAATAATTCTTGGAATGCTGGTGTTCAAAGAAATTATTATTATTTTTTTACTGAAGTCCGTCTAATTTAAGGGTTAATGTCTTAATTGATCAAGAAATTAATTAAATCCCAACCCCCGATTACATTATTTAAATGGTACTTATATACTGGTGCTAGGTCTCTGTTGCCGGAGACTGTCTAGCCACCACCGCTGCTCCAATACTATGTTCCGGTTTGAAGGATGTTATAGCTGGAGGATATCGAAGTATCGAGACAACATCTTATGTCTCAGAAGACGAGCACAATGGTGGAGTGTCTTCTATCTTGCCACCTTAACCAGCGTGATATTATCATTGCATTTAGCACAACAATTCACAGGATCTAAACCAACCTCACCTGCTCATGGTGCACCCTGCTCATCAACAAACGAGGCTCTTGCTCGCACCAACCTGCATTGAGCCAGCATGGTGGAAAATGGCCTAAGTCCCCCATCTGTACCCCTACAGACGGCAGTGCAGAACCGATTAATGTGGAGATCTCTGTGGGAGGCCTATGCAGTGGACATCTATCGGCTGATGATAATAGTTTCCTTTATCATTAAATACCAGTTAACTTTGTGATTTATCTTGCCTTAGTAACCTTCAAACCTGTTCACAGTAAAATCTGATTACTGCTTAACTATGCAGTATATAAGAGAAACTAATAATATCCATAACTTCACCTAAGCATCAAAGCTTGTACATTTAAAACAGTAAATCAAATCAGTATTCTTTTTTTTTTAGTTATACGTATTTATACTACTGATGGAGCAGTAATGATCATTATCTAGTAATGTGACTGGAACACAGTAAAGTTTTGTAACAGCTATCTATATTACATCTGTCTTTCTGAAACGATAGACAACGAATAAAGCGCGTAACAGAATCTATATATATATATGTATATATATATATATATATATAAGATTTTCCATCTATATAGAGACTCATCACATCTCATTTTTTATACAGTGAAGTGAGGAAACGAACGGCATTCACCTGGTGGTAAGTAATACGCATGCTCATAACAACGTGGCACTACTTAGTATGGTATACATTTCAGTACATAGTGCTCGTCCCCTTGACATATAATATATAATAGTTTTGTTACCCCGGTAATTTCACTAGCCACAGCGCCCTTCAAACCGGAATACAGTAATGTTTGCTCACTACTGTTTGGCAGCGATAATAGGCGCTGATGTGGTAACTACTGTCTCCTTCAAAACACACGCCTGGGAGTCTTAAAATTTGGTAGGAATATCCCTTTTGCCGATTATAGGCATAGCTAAGAACGGATTTTACTAAATGTTACCCCCCAAAAGGGGCTGCGGGGTGTTACAGGGTGAGAACAGCTAGTAAGGTATACGACGTGAACGTGTGTCGTAAAATTTAACTTAGTTACAAGTAAGCAGGCCCGAAGACACGGCAACACGGACACGCAATAAAGACGACAGTAAAAGCTGAACAAGGAACAATGCCAAGTTTGTGTAGCTGGCAAATAATCTCGATCTTTAACTGAGCTGATTTTTTATCCATTTTTTGTTATCCGGTTTGAAGGGCGCTGTACATAATAAAATTACTGAGGTATCGGGATATAACATCTTATGTCTTAAAGCGTCGAGTACAATGTGATGCTGTGTATATCGCCCTTTAGTGCCAGTTTGTTGTAGACAAGCGTATCACTTATAATTAGGTGAACGTCTCACTAGGGGAACAATAAAAATAAGCGACCTTCTCCTGATCAAAGAGGTAATGAAATCTTCCATTTATTACCGATTAAGACCACCCTGTATAATCGAATACGAGACTCCTGGGAAGACGTCCCCCATCGCACCTCATTAAGCATTCACTTAACCGTGCGTGTTACATGTGCTTAAGTACCATTTGGCGTCGAACATTAAAGCCGTCTCTCTAACTTAAGTTACTTGTACGTGTAACTTGAACTGAGTTCGCATCACATAGACACTGCTCATACGCATCGTCGGATAAAGGGGTACATCACTATTATAGGGGATCCGCTGGAGACCTAAGGTCACAAACATAGTCCTAAAGATTGCTAGCCTCAAGTGGTAATGATGGAGTACCAAGATCTTCGAATGGAAACCTGGTACTGTAAGACGTGGTGTTGGTAGGACCCCCACCAGATAGTACGACGATCTGGTGAAAGTTCCTTGATCGATCGATGTGTAGATCTTTGGGAGAGGATCTATATCCATCAGTGGCTGTTAATGATGATGATGATGATGATTACTATTTAAATAGTGCTTAAGATATATACTAGGTTACAGTAAATATAATCATGTTCATAGGAGTAGCATCCACCAACAACCAAGAATTTATTACTAACTTCAAGTTCTAGTGCTTAAGAGTAGACTATGATCTGTACGCAGTCATCATCATCATTATCCTAGGCCTTCCCCAAAGATTTCCACATGGATTGATTCTGCACTGTCCACATCCAGCTGCTACCCGCAACCTTCACCAGATCGTCGGACCACCAAGTAAGAATCCTGCCAACACTATGTCTTCCGGTACGCGGTCGGTATTCGATGACCTTGGTGCTCCATCGGCTGTCAGGCGATGCGTCCTGCCCATTCCCACTTGGGGCTAGTCATCTTTTGGACTATGTCGGTGACGTTAGTTCTCCTGCGTCCTTAGTACGCTGTAGCTGTTGATATTACTAAGGTACAGAACTGACCTTCTAGAACAAGAAGTTCTGTAAAGACTTCCTGGTGGTAAGAGTCTAATGTCGGAGACCTAATAAGAATAGCATAAATGTAGTGTATAAACTTTGTAAGGATGCTGTAGCTTATCTTACTGGTGGTAAATATCTCCCGAAATCGTCTAGGTGGAGACTACCGCAGCGCCTATTTCTACTGCCAAACAGTACTGTGTTCCGGTTTAAAGGACGCTGTAGCTAATGTAATTATTGGGGTAACGAGACTCAAGATCTTATGTCTCTGGAGACGAGCGCGTTGTGGTACCATACTATCTTAATTAGCGCTAGGTTATTATAGGTGGGCGTATCACTTACTATCAGGTGTTCGTTCCCTCGTCTCTTAATTATATCAAAATAAGCTATAGTTTAATGTTAAACGTTAATCAACAGGTTAAGTTAGGGGCTATTAGAAGTTAACTTTGCTTCCGCCGGAGAGAGAGAAAAAGAGGATATAAACCTCTTATTTTCATTAAGGAGAAGTTTTAATTAAAAACAAAATGGCGGAACAATGGGCGCGGCGGGTCGCGGCCGCGGTCGCGGAGTACTTTTGGCGTCGGCAAAGAAGCGTCCTGAGAACAATTTAAACTTGCGAATGTCCTGCCAAAGGAACTTCTTTTCACGCGAAGGAACGTAATGAGATGGACTTAGTACTTACTTATACTGTTCTTTAGTAGAAATAAGCTTTTATGTTACTTAAAAACCTGATACGAGTATATTATCTATGGAAAGCTAATACTACACAGTTTTTCACTGGTGGTAGGTATCTGTTGTCGCTGACCGTCTAGGTCAGTACCACCACAGCGCCTATTGCTGCTGATTAACAGCACTGTGCAATCATTACCGTATTCTGGATTGAAGGGTGCTGCAGTTAGTGAAGTAATTGGGCTAACGAGACTTAACATCATATGTCTCAAGGCAAATAGTACTATGTAGTGCAATGTATGCCTACTAACTAGTACCACGTCGTTATGGGCAGGTCATGGATTTTATGACTACAGGTTATTGCAAGGTGTAGAGAAGCGAGATAAAAATACCCATCCCTCAATCAGCAAGCAGAGATCTGGGCGTCGAAGGAGGGATATTTCACATCTTCCAACCCCCTATAACAAAAGCTATAATGGAGGATTAGGGGGTAATCCGTCTCCAAATATGAAGGTCCCTAAAGTAGCTGGCACCATTGTTCCGACTAACAGTTTTAAATGGGGTGGAGAACTCCAGCTGCCCACCAAAACGCAGCCTCATCAAAGCCTCTCGCTGTCAGGACCACGGTTGTGTGCAAAGATGTTCCTGTGGTTTCATCTCAAAGTCCTGAATTAGAAATCGTGGGAGTTTTACCCGGTAAGAGTCCAGCATAACTCTTATATTCCACAGCAGAAAGGTATCGAATACAGGATTTCAGAGGAGAGGTCACTATTACATGTCTGGTGAGGAGGTGGTGAAGGTCTTGTCCCAACCTTGTGGTCTACGTATTTATTGTTCTTAACAAATTTCCTTATAGTAACATACAGAATTAACAAGGGGTGTAAGGGTTCCCGCACCCCCGGCATCCAAGCCAACCTCACCTGCTCGTGATGCACCCTGTTAATCAACAAATGAGGCTCTGGCTCCCACCAACGTGCAGTAGGCTAGCGTGGTGGAAAATGGCCCAAATCCCCCCATACTAACTCCCCTAAACGAAGGCCGCGTAAAGCCGTTGGTAGGAAGCAGCGCAGGACCGATTGATATGGAGATCTTTAAGGGAGGCCTTTATCCAGCGGTGGACATATGATAATGATGATGAGATTCTGTAAATTTCGTTTTTAATAATTCACATAAATATAATAGGCGGTTTTTTTTTCAACAGCTAATTTACGCCCCTACTTTTGGGACACAGGCCTACCCTCAATACAAGGACCATGGGGCCATAGTCACCAATCGGGCCCAATGCGGATTGGTGACTTCACACACATCTGAGAATAAATTCTAATTCATGTGCTGGTTTCCTCACGATGTTCTCCTTCACCGTTTGTATTTCACTGATGTTACTTAAGTTCACAAATGTACATAACTTAAATATTAAAGTTATCGCTACATGCCGATCGAACCCGCGACCTTCAGAATGAAAGCCGCACGCTCTAACCATTAGGTCAGCGAGCTGTTAAGTGAAGACATTCAGCGAATATGCTCCCAAAATATTTTCGTATCCTGTTTGAAGTGTAGCCGGTGGCGCGGTAATAAATCACTTCCTCTTTTTCACTTTGCACTATCGCAAAGCCGTTTAGCTTCCGTACAGCTAACTAAAACCTGGTACGGGGGGTGGAAATATACCAGTGGAAGTGTACCGATAAAAATATTATAGATTTTGCAATAAGTTTTTTTAACTCCGCCCCATACGGAAGTGTTACAAGTTTAACACATAAGTTACCTGAATATCTGTTTCTCTCTATAGCTACTGGTGGTTGGTCTCTGTTGCCGGAAACCTTCTAGATGCTATCGCAACCGATAAATATTACTGTGCAAACATTACTGTATTCCGGTTTGAAGGGCGCTATACATATACATAGGCCTCCCACATAGATCTTCACATACAGTCAGTATGGCCTCCGGTACCGCTGTGCACTAGGGGCTGTCGTATGCAGGGGTTCATATGGAGGGTTTGGGACATTTCTCACCACGCTTGCCCAACGCGGGTTGGTGGGAGGCAGAGGCTCCTTTGTTAATTAGCAGGGTGTACCACGAGCAGGTGAGATTGGCTTGGCTCCTGTGAGTTGTTGTACGGGAACCCTTGCAGCCTGGGATGCTATAGCTAGAGAAATTACTCGGGTAACGAGAACGTCTTAAGTCTCAAGGTGAGGAGCCCAATGTGGTGGTATCCTACTTTTCTATCCCTGTCAAAGTACCTTATTAATCTTCTGTAAAAACCCTGAAATAATTTATCTGAACAGCCAATTTGTCAAGCAATTATTTTCTAATTAGGTACTGAACTATAACCTAGATCTTTCTAAGCATAGATCTGTGTCAACAAGCTATTGATGAAAGTAAACAAGAACCTGCTGACGTCTTCGGGACCTCTTCAATCTTCTTCTATGTTGGGTATTACTTGACGGTTTCGTAGCGTGAGTTCTTTTACATGGGCGGATTGTCAGGCAGCAGCACTACCCCCAAGTTGCTGGAAGACCACACCTAGCTTCGGTTAGTGAGCCTATTGGGCTTATCCGGTTAGCTTAGCTGTGCTACCGATCCTTCCGCCATCAAACATCCGGAGGGTTAGCGCGGAGACAGAACGCTGGCGGTCTCTTGTGTCGGAGACCTAGACTGACTTCAGGTCACTGCGCCAGAGGATTAAGTATTGGGAAGTGGAAACTGTCTGTATATCTTCTTCTTCCTTAAAGTGCCTCTCCAACTAGTGAAGGTTGCAGATCAGCGTGGTACAGTTCTTTCTGTCTCTGGTTCGGCGGAACAATTCGGACGCCCCAGATATGCCAGTCCATTCCTGATATTCCTCAACCATGACTTTTTCCTTCTCCCCACCTTCTTGTCTATCATCACCTGTCTGCATATACTATATTTTATGGTATACTAAATCTTCACCATCCGCTGTGCTGGCCATAACAAAGTTAAAGTTTGTCTGAAATATTCCTCGAGAGCAACCGCAACCGCAGATGGCTTTCAATATCCACCGTTACCATAGCAACCGCATAAATTATACGAAATTAAAATGTTTATGATAGTTACAAATGCGGGTGCGGGCAGCGCAGGATCAATCGGTGGGGAGATCTTTGGGGGAGGCCTAAGTTCAGCTGCGGACGTCTCGGATGTCGGCTGATGATGGTGATGATGAATTAGAAATAAAATGACGTAGGATATATGAAATTTAAAAAATAAAAAGCCTATAATCATCTACAAATCATCCCGCGTTGAATGTTCACGTTCATATATTGATACGTTCACTAGTTTTCACGTGATTGATGAACAAACAAAACCCATTTTTTATTATATATATATATCGCAGTGTCTTTTGATATGAAGAGGCAAGAATCATATAAAACTTTCACAAACAGTTACTTGTTACTTGAACGCTAGGAAAATCTAAACTATTTCTATTTTTAGGTATCCTAGGTTCTTCATTTATTGTTGCCATACCCTCTCGAATTATCTTCGCAGATAGGGATCCCGTTTCAACTTGAACAACCCCGAAACATGTTTGTTACAGTCGCTTAATACTTTTCCAACTATTCAGCTCGCAGTTGGAATTGTTCAACGTTCATTAGTTTAATTCCTTGCGTACTTAAACTATACGAAACATTTAACTTGAAAATGCTTCAAAAATAACTTAACCACTCCAAACTGTCCGATACCAGTCCAGTAAGTGAAGTAAAGGCTTCCTGGAAACTACTCTCAACCCCATTCGATGTACTCTCATACAACATATACTATATTGTGCATTGTAGGTGTAATGAAATTACTGTGGTAACGAGACTTTACTAGTAAAGTTACTGGAATAGTCATAACATTAAAATCTCAAGAACGTGAGCACAATATGGTGTAGGGTATATCGTGGTAACTAACACTATCATCATGATTATCAGCCGACATACGTCCACTGCTGGACATAGGCTTCCCCCAAAGATCTGTACATGAATCGATCCTGCGCTGCCCACACCCAGCTACTTCTCGCAACCTTCACCAGATCGCCGGAGCACCTTATAGGGGGACCTGCCAACACGAAGTCTTCTGGACCTTTACTGCCCCATCAGCTGTCAGACCTTCGAGCGAAGTGTCCTACCCATTGCCATACACTAACACCATATTGTTATGGAAATCAGAGGATATCAAGGAGAAAGAAAGCCTTGTTATCATGGTCAAGATGTTCTCCTGGAGGTGAGTGATACGCCTGTTGTGCTCATCGGTTTGAGATGTAAGATGTCAAATCTCACATCACCAATATTTTCACTAGCTACATCTACACCACTGCTTCATAACAGGAATAAAAGCTGCAGGTCCTGAACGTTCTTCAGCAATGGAGACCGACGAACAATCAAACAGAAGAGTAGAGCCAGATTGTTGCTGGATACCATCGCAGCGTCTATTGCAGCCGATAAACTACTGTGCAAACGTTACCGTGCTCCGGTTTGAAGGGGGTTGTACCTAGGATAATTACTGGGGTAATGAGATACATCTTGTCTCCGGCGACGAGGGCAATGTGGTGCTGTGTATACCATTCTGACCACGTCACGTTGCTATGGGCAGACGTATCACTTACTATCAGGTGAACATCCTCGTCTGATCGAGAAGCGCTACAATATTTATTTATGTAACCTTCCTTATTTTCCTCATCATCCGAAGACAGTGGACAGTAAGTGAATTAATCACACAAAACGGCAAGCAATAAATCCCACCACCTTTAAATATCATGCGTGGTGGTGGAGCCTTGATCGCAGGATATAAAGGATCCGAGACCGACGGAGTAGAACGCGAGTTCAGAAGCAATTCATCAAACTGGCAAAAAGATAAATGGCGGCGAAATAACCGTTAAAAACTGTTGACGTTATATTTATATAACTTGTTATATTAAATATAACGTACACGTTTTAGCATTTATTATGAAGTCTAGATTTCTATGAGAGCAGCTCTCTGTTACCGAAGGCCGTTCAGGAAGAACTGCCGCAACGTTTTCTGGTGGTGGGTATTTGTTGCCGGAGGCCGTCTAGGTGGATACCACAGCAGCGCCTATTGCAGCCGACGAACAGTAGTGTGAAAAAATTACTGGTAATTACACTAGCCACAACGCCCTTCAAACCGGAACACACCGGTAACGAGACTCAATATCTTATGCTTCAAGACGACGAGCGCAATGTGATGCAATGTATACCATTCGATCAGTCCTGCGTTGCCCCAGTTCCGGTGCCTTGCCAATGTCCGTCACAGCCAACATGGCTTCTGGTACCGTTAGGCACTAACGGCCGTCATTTGTGGTGGTTCTTGTGGGGGGGATTTTGGCTATTTCCCAATGCGAGTTGATGGGAGCCAGAGCCTCGTTTGATGATTAGCAGGTTGCACCACGAACAGGTGAGGTTGGTTTGGGTTCCGTGACCCCTTTATATACGAGGAGGGATCAAAAAGTAATGAAAACGACATATATACTCCTTGATATGAAAAAAAATAAATACTGGCATAGCTCAGATATATATTTGTAATATTAATAAAGAAAAAAATCTTCGATTCTCCTTTGTTTTTTTCTGAATGTAGTCATTTGTTTGCTTCGTGTCGGAACGTGTTCCCGGAAGTGGAGAGAAACGAAGTGCGAGCCGTTATTAAATACCTGCGTTTGAAAAAGTTAACGACGCAAGAGATTCATTGCGATCTTCTGGAGGCAACATTAGGAGAGTCTGCTCCGCCGCATTCCACTGTCGCAAGGTGGGCTTCTCAATTTCGAGTAAGGAGAACTAGCGCGGAAGACGAACATCGGTGCGGCCGTCACCACGTCCATCGACGTCAGACACCTTGAGTGACTGAAATATTGCGAAAGTCGAGAAAATTGTATTGAGCGATCGAAGAGTTACCATCTGATACTTAATGCAAGAAACGGGTATTTCATATTTCCATATGAATACTTCCGTATTCAATCCATATTGAAACAATCTTTGGATATGAGAAGTCTCCGCAAGATGGCTGCCGAGAATTTTAACCGACACTCAGAAACAAAACACGACGACGACTTGACATTTCGAAGATATTGTCGGACAAGTTTCAAGAAGATTCTGAAATTTTTTTGTCTCATTACGTAACAATGGACTAAACATGGGTCCATCATTTTGATCCCGAGGCAAAGCAGCAATCTTCGCAATGGAAACGGCCATCATCACCAACCCCGACGAAGTTTCGCGCCGTGGCATCGGCTGGCAAGGTTATAGCCTCAATCTTTTGGGACTCAGAAGGGATATTGTTGATTGATTACCTGGAGCGTGGAACCATTATTACAGAACAATATTATGCAGCTTTAATTCCCAAGTTGAGGAATGCCATCAAAGAGAAAAGGAGAGGGAAACTTCGAAGGGGCGTGCTGGTTCATCACGACAACGTACCCGCGCACAGGTCGGCAGTTGCGATGGCTGTCATTCAGCAAGCTGGCTTCGAATTGGTTGACTAGCCTCCCTATTCACCAGATCTGGCGCCTAGCGATTTTTATCTGTTCCCCAAATTGAAAGGGGAAACAGGTACGAATACGATAACAAGGTGATGGATGCTGTAGAGAGCTTTTTGCAGGACCAAGATATTTTTTTTTTTTTTTTAAAAGGATTGTAGCCTTGGCAAAGCGCTGAACTCGGTCTATAGAGAGACACGCAGACTATGTATAAAAATAAATTATTAAGTTATCAATAGTCATTATATTCTATCTCACTCTCACTACTCTCTGATCCCTTCTCGTATATATATATATACATATATATATATATATATATTAGTTGGTACGGTACAAGAATATTTAACTATCGGTATTACAGCAAGACGGAGACATCAAAAATATTAAGTGGTGATAAAAGCCGATGATAAAATGGCGCTGAGCGAGCAACTAGGAGTTTATGTTCATTGCTTCCGATACATAAACTTTACCTGACCTTTATGCTGTCCAGCGTCCAGGTCCATCATAAATATATAAAGTATCAAAAATAATTACTACGTTATTATTTATTGCGGTGGTTTTTTGTTTTTTTTTTTTGGGGGGGGGGGAATCTTCGACAGATACAGAAAGTAATGGTTATGTGAGATTTTTACTCAGTAAAACCCCCTCGGTGGTCTGCATCAGTTCATTCGGAGAGCCTCCGGGATCTCTTATAGAACGTGGTGCCTCTCTACACTTTGTGTTACACATCTCTGATGAGGAGCCAAACTCTCCAGACTCCCTATAAACCGGAACACAGTAACGTTTGCACACTACTGTTAGGCAGTAAAAATAGGCACTGCTGTGATATCAACCTATACTGTCTCCGACCTACCACCAGTAATAGTTCATCCGTATACTTTTAAACATATTTACAACTAGCTTTACCCCGCCCGCTTTGCTGGTCGTAACACCCCGGCAACCCCTTTTGGGGGGTAACATTTCGTAAAATACGTTCTTAACTGACCTTTACTCGGCAAAAGGAATATTGCTACCAAATCTCAAGTCTCCAATCCTCGTGGTTCAAGAAGTATCGTGATGAGTCTCTCCACAGGTAGGATTCTCTCATTTATATTACTTAGATATGACCACTCTCAAAAGCAGTGGTCGTCAAACTTTTTTTACCTCTAAATTTCAATATAAGTTAATAACATAACGGTATAAGTATATTCTAAAATTATCTTCAGATCAGTTCACTATGACGACCACTGCTTTTAAGAAATATGCTCTAAATATACTTACTATATATAAATACTTCATCATCATCAACCGATACATATGTACTGCTAGACATAGGCCTCTCCCTAAGATCACCACATCCTAGTTCCGGTGCGTGGCCAACGTCCGTCACAACCAACATGGCCTCCGGTACCGTCGGGCAATAAAGGCCGTCATTTGTAGGGGTTTTTATGGAGAGATTTGGGGTATTTCCCACCACGCCGGCCATATGCGGGTTGGTGGGAACTAGAGCCTCGTTTGTTGATTAATAGGGTGCATCACGATCAGATGAGATTGGCTTGGATCCTGTGAGTTGTTGCTCCTTCTTTTTATCATGGACTAAAGTACTAGCAATAGATTTAGTTTAGTCTCATCAATAATGTTATAAATCAAAAGAGGATAAATATCTTAGATTTATCAGGTAAAGAAGAGAATTATCTGTAGCCCATCAACAGTGTAGTTATATGTCGGTTGAATGGCGCTGTAGCTATTTAAGTGGGGGGGGAGGGGATGGAGAGTAACTTAGCTTTACATTTCTGAACACCGCCATTAGAAATGTATTGTTAAGTCAGGCCGGCTGATGGCCTTCAGTTGAACGTCCCGCTCCTATCGAAGCTTTGTATAAAAGAAAAGGCAATTCAAAATTTTCACATAAAACTTAAGTGTCATTAAGTTGCCCGCCCCCCCCTCACTACCCCTTCCTAATTACGTTTATAAGCATACGAAACAGCGAACCCGCTTTTCGACAATTCGGATCCACCCCTCCGCTTCTATAACCGCCGCTCCAATCGCTAACGTTATAATTAATGTTAATTCAGTTAATTGCGAACCCTTTCTTATAGAAAATTTAATTAAAAAATTATAAATTACGATTTGTATGGGATTTTGTTAGAATTGAACCACCACCTAAACCACCTTCGTATCAGATATTGTACCATCCCCAATACCATCCTATACACGGCACGGCATGTTTCTTATAATGTACATGGGTCTTGTTGGTGGTAGGACTCTACTTCCGCTTTGCCTTGTAGTTTCGGACTATTAAGGATATCACTAATGCTAGCCCTGTCTGTCCTAGAAGGCGACTAAAAGAGTTTTCGGGTCAGCAGGCTTTGACGGGGGCCCTCATTGCCCCCTAATCAATCCAAAAATGAAAGATATTTACGAGGTGGTCTAGTGCTTGCTGTACCACAGCAAAGGTGCCTAGGAAGACTACAGCGCTCCCTGACACGTACCATGGGTACAGGTGCGCTCCGTGGTAGAACCTGAAGCCTTCTGCAACGCACAGGGGATGAGCACCGAGGAGGTTTAAATGAGTAAAAATCCCATATAACTTTGTCCTCCCTGCAGCAGCAAGGTATCTTTTTAGGAAATTCCTCCCCACCACGCCGATAAGAAAAAAAGTCTACTTCCGGAATTTCTTTATAAGGACAGGAACAGGATGTGGGTATACCTGGAAGGTCAATAGAGACAACATTTACCAAAAACATCTAAAAATAACTTGCGTTCATTTAAACGGTAGTTTAAAGAGCTGACTGTTGTCTAATCTTGATAAACTTATTTTCACTTCAGTCAAGTTAATAAATGACTTATAATATTACTGTAGCGTTTAATATTCTCCACATGACTACAATTTGAGAATGAATTACGGCTCCGTATGAAACGTTAGAATGGAAGGAGAATGTAGCTATAACTCTTACACTAACAATAAACACGGGAATGTTTATGTGTACTTCGACGACACGAAAAGTATTCTCCATTGTGTAAATTGGCATCTCTCCAATGCACGAAGCGCTGTATATGTTATAATACGTTAATATATGTATATATATACATATATATTATATATAATAAAGTATGTAATTACGATAAATATACAACACAGCGCTATTTGTAATATGCTTTTATAACTACGAGTACATTCGCTTCCGTCTATCTATTAACGAATTCCTCGAACAATAACTAACTATAACGCTTTATATGTGTATAGATAATCTTGATTAGTCAAGGCTAATAAAAACAGTTAAATATTCCCACTAGTGGGACTACACCCACACTTAAGAAAGTAAAAAGACGTAAGTAATTTTCTTACGTACATATATACGTATGTATTCTTAATGATGCTTCTCGTTTTGTATTGGTGTGGCGTTTGTGTCGTCGTGCTTCATACGGGTAGCGACGGGCGGACGGACGGTTGCCATGGTAACCGCACTCTCACCGTAAGTATGATTGCGGAGCTCCACGCCGGAAGTGAAATTGCAGCGAGCGCAGGAAACCGCGCGCAAGAAGCGCTGTTTGCCGCAAAGCGATGGGTTTTTGCTTCGTGTTCTTACTGTAATCGCATACCGCGTGCTGTTTCACTCACGTATATTCGAGTGTCTGAATGCTGTACTCGCTGCGCATCGCGGTGAGGCGAGGGTTCGATTCCGGACCCGGCTTCCGGTTACATCGTCGTTATTAAACTTGCACGTTTCGAAACGTACTAACCAGCGCTATTTCAGCGTTGTGGGTAAACGACGCTGAAACGGGCGTTGTTTACCCACAACTTCAGGTGAAACGCTGAAAGGAGACGAGCGGGACGTTCACCTGATGGTAAGTGATACGCCCGCCCATAACAACGTGGTCCTAGTTACGATTTTATACGTAAAATAATTCCTTGGCACGTTCGTGTGACACATAAGTTAATTCGTTACGTCAGTAAGTTAATTATCTATAGCGCCCTTCGAACCGGAACACAGTAAAATTAGCACACCGTTGTCGGCTGCAATCAGGCGCTGCTGGGGTGCCTACCTTGACGGTCTGCAGCAACGGGAGCCTATCAGTAGTATTGATATTTCAGCTATCGATTTACACTACATAATTTTCATGCTGAATCTCCCAAAGCAGCATCCATTTCAGTGTTTAAACATTACTGTTTTCCGGTTTGAAGGGTGTTGTAACTAGTGAACTTAGTGGGGTAACGTGACCCAAAATCTTATGTCTCAGGCGATGAGCGCAACGTGGTGCAGTGTACAACATCCTAACTAGCGCCACCTTGTTATGCACAACTACTCATGTTTACTGATAGTCAACAAACGAGGCTCTGGATCCCATCAACCCGCATTGGGCCAGCGTGTTATAAATGGCCCAAATGCCTCCTTTATAAACACCTATAAATAAACGTCGCAAGGAGCTGTTTGATGCAGGCAGCGCATGACCGATCGATGTGAACATCTTTTGAGTTAAGCCTACGTCCATCAGTGGCCGTCTGTATTGTGATGATGATGATGATGATGAAAGCTCCACGCGTCACGTCGCTTAGTACTATAATTTTTTTTTCATGAATGTATTATTTATAATACTATTTTGAAAAGCCGTAATAAAAGTTTACAGTGAGCGAGCGTTGAAAACTTATCATAAGTAATTCTAAAGTTGTAACTTGGCGAGCTTAAGTTCCTTATGAAACTTGTATATTACACATTCCGAGCTAATTTCGCCGGAGCTTTGCTGTTTAAAACAAAAAGTTTCCGATGAAACTTATTAAAATATATTAAAGCTTAAAGGACTACTTCACTGGTCGGCAGGGCTTTCTTTGTTCACTAGTGGGCACGGACCTTTACTTTACTACTTTACTCTCTTAGTTAGCAAGGCTCTTTTACTTCACTGATAGGCAGGGCTCTGTTACTTCACTCGTGGACAGAGCCTTCTTCGTTCTCCAGTAAGTATAGCTTATCTACTTCACTATTGTGCAGGGCTCTGTTACTTCACTGATGAGCAGGGCTCTGTTACTTCACCCGTGGACAGAGCCTTCTTCGTTCACTAGTAAGTATAGCATAATCTACTTCACTATTGTGCAGGGCTCTGTTACTTCACTGATGAGCAGGGCTCTGTTACTTCACCCGTGGACAGAGCCTTCTTCGTTCACTAGTAAGTATAGCTTATCTACTTCACTATTGTGCAGGGCTTTGTTACTTCACTGATGAGCAGGGCTCTGTTACTTCACCCGTGGACTGAGCCTTCTTCGTTCACTAGTAACTATAGCTTATCTACTTCACTATTGTGCAGGGCTCTGTTACTTCACTGATGAGCAGGGCTCTGTTACTTCACCCGTGGACTGAGCCTTCTTCGTTCACTAGTAACTATAGCTTATCTACTTCACTATTGTGCAGGGCTCTGTTACTTCACTGATAAGCAGGGCTCTGTTACTTCACCCGTGGACTGAGCCTTCTTCGTTCACTAGTAACTATAGCTTATCTACTTCACTATTGTGCAGGGCTCTGTTACTTCACTGATGAGCAGGGTTCTGTTACTTCACCCGTGGACAGAGCCTTCTTTGTTCACAAGTGGGCATAGTTCTTTTACTTCAATATTATACAGGGTTTTCTTACTCCACTTGTGGGAACGACTCTTTTACTTCACTACTGAACTCTTGCTTCTGCTGCACAGTGGAGCACGGCTCTGTTACCTCTCTAGCAGGCAGAGTCTTTTACCTCACTCGTGGGAAAAGCTCTATTACTTCACCAGCAGACATGGCTCGTACTGGTAAAGTGTCCATTAATGGTGACCAAGGTTCTCTTCCTCAGGTACCCAGGCTCCGGTATGAGAAGCGTTGCATTTACTTAAATTAGGAAGTAACATGACAACATCTTTCTTATGACGATGAGCACAATGTGATGCAGTGTATATCATACGAACCAGCACCTTATTGTTATGAATGGGGGTATCACTCATTGTCCGAGAATAAAAATATTCTCTGTAGGTGTTTTTTTTATTTCTTTAAACGACTAGACGAGCGGCATATTCACCTGATGGTAAGTGATACGCCCATAACAACGTGGCGCAGTTAGAATGGTATACACTGCATCATATTACACTCATCGCCTTGATACGTAAGATGTTGAGTATCATTACCCCAATAACTACACTAGCTGCAGCGCCCTTCAAACCGGAATAATGAACAACCCCCACGTAAGAAAAATGGTTTTGTTCGAAACAATCAGAAGTTTTCTCCTGTATAAAGGATCCTTATTTGATGGATATCTTTGGAGGAAACGTTTTTGTCGCATTCCCCGTTAGATAAGGCTGTGATGAGGGGTATGGGGGGAAAGAGGGGGGAATGGGGGACAGGAAGTGACAGTCCCCAAAGTGCTATTAAATCATCGGATTGAAGAACTTGGACGAGATTTGGAGAACAATGTCCTCGTTTATATACGTTGAGATGTTGTCACAGGTATCCATTTGTTTTAATTGTAGTGACTACAGAGAAATTCATCAATTGTGTATATGTGACATATGGTAATACAAAAATTGAGAAAGTGATTATTTTGCGACAGTCCACTGCTGGGCATAATCTTAATGAAGATCAGCCTGCCTTTAGCTATAACTATCCAGCTGTGGCAGAGCTTGCTAAGCTCATAGTAATGATCATTGTTATTATAGTCCCATAAAAAGTAATTAGATGTTATTTAAAGTTTTTTTAATATTTCACTATGTTTTTAAGATGAATTTATATTATAATTTTGTTATTTATGATTTTTTTTATTACTTTCCTATATAAAGACTCATTTTAATATAAAATTTTATATAAACTAGTCACCGAATAATTTTAATACTAACCTCTTTATTCATCTTCTGAAGAGATAATAAATTCATCATTACTATCGGAAGCCATAATAGTATCTATTTAATTTTAATTAATATTTTATTAGTATTATTATATAATATTTATCATTAAAATATTTTTAAAGAAAAACATATATATATTTATATATATATATATATATATAAATAAATCTTATGTAGACACTCATCACGATATCTCTGGAACCACAAGATCTAGAGACTTGAAATTTATAATGAATATTCCTTTTACCGACTATTTTACAAAATTTACAAAATTCCTTCCCCAAAGGGAGTTGCGAGGGTGTTACACTCAACAAAGCAAGGGCGCACCAACTATTAAAATATATAACACCTGCAACCCTAAATGTATCGCTTGCGTATAACCAATAAGAAATATTTCTCCCCTCTTTCATATTTACTGAACAGTATACTTAATTAAGCACAATATATTATTTATGCAAATAATATAGATATTAAGCTACTTAAAATTTCTTCAAATATCGATAAAGCTTAAGTTATGAATATGCAAGTTTCTTTATCATCTTAACATTATACATATTCAGATTTATTAAGTAACCTTCCCCTATCGTAACATTTCATATATTTTAATAAAGTATCGGTTAAGCAACCGCGAGACCTCAGCTTCCTAAAATCATCATTATTATCAGCCGATAGAAGTACACTGCTGGACAGAAGCCTCCTCGAAAGAATCCCTCGTCAATCGGTCCTGCGCTGGCCGGATCACCGGGCACCAAGGGTCGTCATTGTAGGGGCTCATACAGGGGAGCCAGAGCATCGTTTCTTGAGTAGCAGGGTGCACCACGAGCAGGTGAGGTTGGCCTGGGTCCCGTGTGTTGTTGTGCGAGACATTTTCTCAAATACTACAAGATATATCTGATAAAGTGGCACAGGTTCGATCCTCAATCAGCTGAGCTGGACATTAGCTTTCATCGTCATTTGAAATCATCATGGTAGTACAGTTTTTTTTTATTAAAAACTACGAGACTAGAAAGTCAATCTCCTTATGGTAATACATACGTCCGCCCATAACAACGTGAGGCTAATTAGGATGATCACACCATCACATTGTGCTCGTCATGTCGTGATGACGCATATTCTAGGTCTTCGATGCCGGAGAACGAATCTAGACGTAGATCTAGAATAGTTTATTTATTTACCCTTTAAGAAATTTGAGAATATGAAGTGGCAAAGATTAATATTGGGGAATAGAAAACTTTAGAGCAAACTCTTTTTATTACTACTCGCCTTGACGGCGTACTTCCGACGGAAGTTGCCGTCCAGTTCCCTGCTTACTTATTACGGCGACCCACTTTTGTTTTCGCCTTTGTCATCGAACTAAATATATTCCGGGCGGGCGTTCGTGTATTGATAGTTTTACTGAGGTATTTTCTTTATGATAACACATGATCTTTTAGGGTTGTGGATCCCTTACACAATGACTTACGGAACCCAGGTCTATCTCACCTGCTCGTGGTGTACTCTGCTAATCAGCAAACGAGTCTCTGGCTCTATCAACCCGCATTAGGCTACCGTGGTGGAAAATAGCTTAAATACCCCTATAAGGACCCTTATACGCGACGGCACTTAATGCCCGGCGGTACCGGAAGCCGTGCTGACGGTGAAGGTCGAAGGAAGCCGCTGCATGCAGGCAGCTTAGGATCGAACGTTGTGAAGATCTTCGGAGGATGCCTTTACATGCTACGGATATACATAAAATACTCGTAGTAACAGAAACTCTACTTTTAATCTTCCGTTCCCATGGAAGAAAGGTTTTTTTCAACATTCGACGAAACGACGAGACGAGCAAGATATTCACCTGATGGTGAGCGATACGGTTGCCCATGACAACGTAGCGCTAGTTAGGATGATATACTTAGATAGGAAGATGTGACTCCAGTAATTAAATTAACTACAGCCCCCTTTAAACACATTGTGCCCGTCGCTATAGATATAATACGTTGAGTCTCGTTACCCCAGTAATTTCACTAGCTACAGCGCCTACAATCCGGAACACAGTAATGTTTGCATACTGTTTGGCGATAGATATAAAAGCTGCGGTGATGCTTACCTAGATAGTTCCTCGACATGAGAGACCTTTTTTTTAAAAGATGCCTTGCTTTTGGGGGGAAGAGACAAGGTTATGCGGTGCTTCTACCCACTAAAACCCCCTCGGTGGTCTCCCTTAGTGCATAAGGAGGGGAGGAGAGACCTACCACCAGTATTAGTATTCTATATAATATTTGTAGATTATTTATATTATGTGCAATAAACAACATCAATAATTGTTGTTTTCTCTCTCCTTCTCTTTTTGCTTATCAACAACTGTCTCTATCGCACAGTAGTAAACTACTTGCCCTTATAACACAGTTATCACTAGGGTCTAGACATGGTGCTAGCTGGAAATGCGCTGAAATACCATCAGGTATACTTCCTGCTCGTTCAGTTGGTTAATAAAATAAAATAAATATCTTTCCCCTATCAACATGATGTGCAGGAAATGTTTCTGTTCCGCTGAACCTTTACGTTGAGACCAGGAGACACCGTCCTCAGCAATTAGTTAGCTGATCTGTATCTATTTCCCCGGGGTAATATATTAGAGGAGGTGGACAGCCCTGGGGTCCGGGGTGTTGCGAAGCCGAGCTGAAATCGTAGCAATTTATACTCGCAATCTGTGTATATTGATTCCTCCGCCGGGTCTTAAATCTTTCCAAAGCTTTATGATAATGCGGTGAGAGGAGTAGCTTTTCTCCAGTTCTTCCAACCACAAATTTGTGATTATCATTCTACAGATTAGTTAATTCTCCTCATCAGTTCCATGTGGTTTTAAGTAACAATGAGACTGAGTCAATAAGCACGAATCGTAATACTCTCTCATAATTTTGGGGGTAGATTTATTACTAGCTGTTCCCTGCCCGCTTTTGCTGGTCACGACACCCCCGCAACTTAATTTGGACAAGGATTTTTTTAAATTCTTCCTTAGGTAATCTATACTCGACAAAATGAATCATCATCGTCAGCTCATAGATCTCCACTGCTGCACAAAATGAATATTCCTACCAAATTTCAAGTCTGTAGGCCTTATGGTTACTCACTAAAACCCCCTCGCTGCTCTGCATCAGTGCATTCGAAGATGCTACGGCATCTCTTATAGAACGCACCGATGTCTCCTTATACTTGCTTTGAACACGTCTCTGATGAGAGGCTTAACCCTCCTAGGCGTCATCACTAACCCATGCCCTGTCCCACGCAAGTTCACCCTCAAGGCCCGCGAGACTCCTAGACCCCTTTAGTCTACTTCTACAACAAGCAGGTCTTATCTTAATCCTGTTCTTACTAGCCTGAGAGTATATGGCTGAGGTGAACGACCAGCTAGTCTCGTCCTTTAACTGAATCAGATGAAAAAAAAAAGGTTATTTTAGAGTTCAAAGTTAAGATTAAGGTTTTAAATATTGCTGCAATGTGTCCAGACATTTTCCGATCGACTCCAGCCGTCAGACGGACACGCAATGTACTGGAAAATCTACTCCAAAACAAATTGCTGAGCTGATAGCAGTGTACAGAAGGCGCCTCAGCTTCCAATGCAAGTCTTGAAAGCTGCTTTAATAATACATATTACTTACATAATATAACTAATCTAGATTATCTTAGCTTTGTCTACAGCATATAAAATTTGAGGAGACGAAAGTGGCCGTTCATCTCATGGACAATCATCTGATTATTCGACACTGCTCGAATGATCGTCGTTGTAGGACATAATATATTATTTCGATATTCAAACAATTTCTCTAGCGCCCTTCAAACCGTAATACAGTAATCTTTGAACACTACTGTTTGGTTGGTTGTGATACCTAGGCGGTCTCCGGCAATAGTGACCTACCACTAGTAAAATCCATTGGGTAGCTCATGGTTGATTAAAAAATATTACTATATGGTAGTATGGAGTGTAAGGGACCCTGCACAATAACTCTTGAGATTCGAGCTAACCTCACCTGCTCGTAGTGCACCTTACCAATGAACAAAGAAAGAAAGAGTCCCAGGCAACATCCAACCGGCATTGGGCCTGAGTGGTGGGAAATAGCTCAAATCCTCCCAAATTTCCCCATAAAATCAATGACTCTTAGTCCCCGATGGTACCAGAAGCTATACTGATTGCGTAAGAAGGTCTATATCCAGCAGTGGAAGTCTATCGGCTAATGATGGTGATGTAATGGTAGTACCACTTATATACTATGTTTGGTGGTACTAATCTGGTGGAACTCCTTTACACATCTCGTAATTATCTTTGGGTCTTTAAAAAATGCAGTGCTGCTGAGGATTCGTCAACGCGATATGAGATGATTTTCCATTTGTCTTTACGACAGTTGCTGGCATTTCATTCAACTGGCGTGGCAGTGTCTGTCAGGAGTCTGTCATAAAACTTAACCGAGAGATTTTCATCGAGGTCTCGAATCGGGGACCCTTGATAAACGGCGGTCCAACAAAACGAAAACTTGACTGATGCTGAGGACGTCCATTGATTTATGGAGTTTCACAAACATGAAATCATTTTAAAGGTTAGAAAATATAAGTAATTAAAGATGAGTTTCTGTTAAACACCATCATCATCAGCCGATAGACGTCCACTGCTGGACATAGTACTCCACATCGATCGATCCTACGCTGCTCCTATTCAGCTGCTTCCCACAATCTTCATCAGATCGTCGGACCACCTGGTGGTGAGGTATGCCAACACTACGTCTTCCGATACGCGGTCGCCATTCGAGGACCTTGGTGCCTTATTAGCTGTCAGTCCTTCGAGCTATGTTCTGCCCATTCCCACTTAAGTCTAGCAATATTTAGGACTTTCTCTAAATACTTAATAATATTTGCATGATACAAAATATATACAAAAAGGTGGGGTTGATGCTAAAGGGTGTTCTCCACCAAACACTCATAGTGTCGAGCAGACACAAATTAATTTCTATAGATCTAAACAATATTAAGACAATAACGTCAATACCTTGTCTATGACCTGTTTTCAAAGATGAAAATGATATAGGGAGGCGAGTGTTCGCGTCGCATGACAACCATTTGCAGCTTCCTCGCCTCGGTGACCCATTTCCATCATACGGCATTGTCTACCCGTTCATTCACACCACATCCACGCCCCCAACTCTCCTATTGAGGCCTCATTGATATTTATTTCATTTACTAAAGCAGCTCGGACTTTTTAACTGGAGTTTCTAGAAGTTTCTGTATATATGTATAAATGTTAACTCTAACCAGTAATATAAAAAACGAGTATTAGTTTACACGAAACGTAAACCATGCTTTATCATCATCAGCCGATAGACATCCTCACCCAAAGATTCCCACATCATTCAAATATGTATTCATATGGGAGGATTTGGGCCATTTTGAACACGCTGGCGCAATGCGGGTCGGTGGGGACCACAGCCTCGTTTGTTGATTACTAGGGTACACGAGCAGGTGAGGTTTGCTGAATCCCTTGAAGTTATTACGCGGGAACCCTTTCACTACCTTCTAAAGAAGCTTTATATTCAGATTAATTTATGATAAAATGAGATGGATATATTTTGTTGTTAAAGAGAGAAAGAGAGAAGAATAAATTTACGTACTACAGATGTTAACGTTTCATCTCCTGCTCTTTCATTTGAGTACATTCAGAAAGCAGTACTTATAATGGGTAAAGTTATCTTGCAGTCTTTTTTTTTAAGACCATGACCAAGAAGTATTGAAGCAAGACCAAGACCGAACGGACAAGAACGAGAACAGTACTAACATTGTCCAAGTCTTGTATTTTCTTGATTTTGATTATCACTAAGCAGTAAACAGCATGAAGACTTGTCTTCGGAACATAGAAAAACGAGGGTGAGTTCACACGCAGTAAAAATGAAAATTTATTATTATATATGTATTTTGGTTAAATTGTATGTGAGGGTGTTCAAAAGATACCCAACTTCTGGAATATAAGGTTATATGTACATCATCCTCAGAGTGTAAGGAAGAGCCTCAGAAGATAAACAGGGTTAACCTTTATCAAGTTGGAAGAACTCCTCTGCCAATAAAAGTTCACAAGCTGTCACTGGACTATTATCATCATCACCATTAGGTGCCCTCTTTAAACTGAAGTTTGGGGATCAGGTTGAGAAAACCAATTCGATCCTCAGCTATTCTTTTTATCTGATGGTATTCAAACCGGTTCCACTCCTTATGTCTTTGTCACTGGGCTCAGAGACAGTCGAAGGTTTAATGATAGAAGCACTCAACGAATTCAGTAATCAGAAGACCCATCTCTTCGCTTGCAGCGACAAAATTAAAAATATCAAAGATTCTCCACTTTCTCTTTGTGACGCGGACAAAGGCGACTGGAGTCCGTTACGCGCACCGCCATTAAGTTAATGTAAATATCTCAGAATACACTTAAATGTCTTATTAAGTTATCTAATATAATTGAGTTTCGATTTTTGTTAACATTGCGTAACGTTATGTGCATATATATATATATATATATATAATGGGGTGTAAGGGGTGCCTCACCACAACTCGCGGGACCCAGGCTAACCTCACCTGCTCGTGGTGCATCCTGCTAATCAATAAACGAGGCTACGGCCAAACCCGCATTGGGCCAACGTGATGAGGAAGAGCCCAAGCCCCCCATATGATCCCTACAAACGTGGGTCGCTGGTGCCTTGTGATGGGATATTGTAGCTAAAATAGAAATCACACATGACCCATACATGTGAACGAAAATAAGAGCTTTCCTTACATGAGCGCAAGATCTTGTTTGACACATTGATGTATAGTACACATGAGTGTGTGTGTGAGCGTGTGCATATGTGAATGTGCGCCTGTGTGTCCGTATGCGTGTGCGTGTGCGTGTGCGTGCGAATTGTGCGAAAATTCATACGTTAAATCTACATGTAATATGGAACTTAAATTCCAATCATGTACATTTAAACTGCCTCCGCCACTGCACTCTATTTATCGTTTACCTAGTAACACAAAAGTTCCTGGTTCGATTCCATACATATTGTGGAGTTTGATAGGCAGATTTTTCAAAGCTGCTGAACTCTCACCTTCACACTCTTATCAATCTCCTGTCCTAAATATATCCTCCCCAAAATTTTCTGATATAAATCTGCTTAACAACAGACTACATTAACAGCTTTAATGTTTTGCAAGGGAGGTGAAAGACAGAATATTCAGGGTGAGCATCTACCATCCACGACCTCAACACCACGTGAAAGTCTAGATAAAATGAGAACTAAATACTAAACGGATAAATACTACAAACGAAAAGAGAGAAGCGATAAATAAGAAAAGAGAGGGTGATTGATTTCCAATAATTAATGGAATTATTTGAATTCGAAGCGTTTCTTTGACCTCCGAGGGTTCAGACCACTCCAATTTATTAAGTCAATTAGCGTCCATATTTGACTTTATTTGAGATTCTTTGACCTTACAAATTTAACTCCAATCTAAAATTGAATTTCTATTTCTAAACTCTATCCTTGTGTATATATTTCATAAAGTTTCTATCATCATCATCAGCCGACAGACGGCCGCTGATCGACATAGATCTCCCCCAAGTATCTCCACATCGATCGAACCGGCGCTGCCCGTATCCAGCTGGTTCCAGCAACCTTCACCAGATCGCACCACCTGGTGGGTGGACCAGGTTAAGGTTTCTATACAAATACTAAATTAAGTTCCAACTGTATCTGTGAAAGTATAATTTTATTCCTCATATCAAAACGACTAACTGGTGGTAGACCTCTGTTGCTGCTCCGTATAGGTAGGTACCATCGCAACGCCTATTTCTTCCGCCAAACAGTAGTATGCAAGCATTACAGAGTTCCGGTTTGAAGGACGCTGTAGCTAGTGTAATAACTGAGGTAATGAGACTGAACATGTTATATCCCAGGCGACGAGCACAATGCTGTTCAATATAACATCGTAACCAGCGCCGCGTTGTTACGGGCGGGCGTATCACTTACCACCAGGTGAATGTACCATTCGTCTCGTCATTCTCACTCTCGTCACTCTCACTCGTAGCTACTGATATTACTGAGGTAACAAGTCATTACATCTTGTATCTGTAAGCTGTTAACCATTCTAACTAATTCCATATTGTTTTTGGAACTCTTATCATCAGGTGCACATCCTGCTCGTCTCGTCTAATTAATTCCGATATAAAAACCTGGCCAAGTTTAGAGTCTTTCGTAACTTCCACTGACGTAGACTAAAGACTTTTCGCCTGTGGGCATTTGCATTATATTATGGTAATTGACCATTTAAACTATGACTCCAAGCTGTACGTTGTCCATTTTAGTACTCCAAAGAAGCAACGTTTGAGAGGGTTCGTGTATTGAATTTTATTTCCGTCGTCGATATAATTTAATATTCTACTACTACTTCGACTGCTATTTATGGTAATAATATAAAATTAGCTTTAATTACGGTAATTACATAATATATAGTCACGTTATATAATATTATTTCTCTTTCTTTATATATATAAAAAAAGGAAGCGTTCACTTGATAATATATACATACTTAGTATTTACCGTATTTCTACACTACCAAGTTTATTTACAATGTTGACACGGTATTACTTAATGCTTGCCACGTCATCATCATCATCATCATCATTCGAATAAACGTCCACTACTGGATATAGGTTTCCAAATTCGTTAGTGTTTTGACCAGGTAAACCTTTAAAAATACAAACTAATATATTCAATAACTGCTCTGCGCAAAAACAGATACTGATATATTCGCAGAATGTTTTGTTACCAGTAACGAAATTTACCAGGTGTTCTAAACATTTCAAAGGCTTTATTACATACTTATATATAAATCTCTTTAATGGTTATTAAATATTTAGCGAATCGCTAGCAAAAGCGAAAATCAGTCAGTATTTACTATTAACTCAATATTTAATATTATATATTTCATGTGTCACAGATAACGCAATAATACTAGCTAGTATTATTTGCGTTATCTATGATACATCATATATAACAGCTATAGCTAGTGCCATTTAATTATTGAGCATAAATAATACATATTATTTTTCGCTAAAAGCAAGAAGACGAATCTGGATACGACTCCCAATGAGTTTAAACTTCCGGTCAAAGAAAGCAGCTTGATAGAACGGACATTATTCAAGAATAACAGTTTTCGGGAACATGAGTCGACCGTCTCATGTTCTCGAAACCATAGTTTCCTTCGTCGTCAAGATATTTGGCCGGTGAAGTAAACTATGATTTTTGTTATATTCTTGTACGAAGTTTCAAGTCCCAACAGTGGGATTTCTAATGCGTTAGACCAGTAGAATTATAAAGTTTGTGTTCCACAAACGTTCGAGGAACAGTATTCGGGTGGAGTTTCGTGCAGTTGCTGTGGGTTTGTTAAATTCGCAAAGCCTCTTCAGAGTGAGGCCTTGATACGAACTAACTTTTAATTGGTTATATAACTTAAAGTCTGATGAATGATAGGTCTCCTTTGTTGGAGACCATGTAGGTGAGTAAATACCTGCTGCCAAGTAGTGGGCATCACAGAACTAAGGGATAAAAGAGACGAGATCAATACGGTATTCAGAAACCTCTCTCTCTCTCTTAAAGCAACAACAAAACCTAACTCACATAAACATCATCAGCGTGGATTAACTGGTGTTTTATAAATAACCTAGACCAGCTCCATATGGATTACTAGATTATAGCAATTATCAGGTTACCTTTGCTGCTCCCAGTTATCTTCAGATTATATAGATGTTAACCGCTGTACCTGTAACAGAGAAAAATATAAGATACCGTAATATCACATAACTATAATTCATTCCCACAGCTGCACATAGGCATCCCATCTCCACAATGACCGGATCTACTAAGATCACATCTATCGAGACCTAGGTCAACAATCGGCTATTGAACCTGATCTTAAGTGACATCGGAGCCGCCATTTTATAAATAAATATGTTTAAGGTAGACTTTAACTTAATGTATAAAGCTAGGTTTTAGTCTAGTTTTAGTAATTAAAAAAAGTGCTAATTATATGTTAATAATAATTGTCGAAGTACTGCTGCAGCTCCTATTCCCACTCCCAAACAGTTTGCAAACATTACCGTGTTCCGGTTTGAAGCGCGCTGTAACTAGTGAAATTAATCGTTTAGCGAAATTTGACGTATATGTAAACGCGATTAACACAATTTGGTGCAGTGTATATCATCCTACCATCTAGCCTTGTGAGTCGCGAGGCTGGAATGACCAAGGACACAGGTGGCAGGAGCGAAGGACTTTAAGGACTTAATGTGCTGGAATGGCGACCCTGCTTCGGAAATCGTTGGCAGACGCCTCACTAGATGGACTTAGGACATAAGAAAAATCGCTTGAAAACACTAGATTTAAAAAAGACCTATGTCCAGAATCAGGTGACTTGTATCATCATCAGGCTAATTCCGGCGATGAGCTCAACCATTAAATCATACATCCACAAAAACAATATAAATACAATCTTATAGTTTATTGTTCTCTTGATATATCCCACGAATACATTTCCGGTGTTACCACTGTCTGTTGGTGGTGGTGGGAATTGTTTTTTTTTTTGGTGTTTATTTACTTTTTACCATCATTACCGGCTACTGGCGATCACTGTTGCCGGAGACCGTTGGCTTAGTTACCACCGCAGCGACTATTGCAGCCGGCAGACAATACTGCACAAGCATTACTGTGTTCCGGTTTAAAGGGCGTTGCAGTTAGCGTAATTACTGGGGTAACGAGACTCAACATCTTTATGTTTGTCGTGGTGCTGTTACGTGTAACTAGTGCCACGTCGTTATGGGCGAGCGTATCACTTAACCATCAGGTGAAGGTCCGACTCGTCTCGTTGCCTAATTGATTAAAAAAAAACCTTGACGGTAACAGAAATCTACTAATAGTCGTGCACTACTTATAACATGTGAGTATAACAAAAAACTTTTTTGGAGAATATAATTCGTAAATCCGTTGTTATTCGTAAATTGTTACCGGTAATGACTAAATAATTGTTATTAAATGATGGTAATTTTACTTAATAACCACAATTAAGGCGCTGTTGTATCAACAAAAAGTTTAATAACAATAATTTACGCCTTCAAAACTTGACGTGTACTTGACAATGTGTTGTTGTTGTTTACGACTGCTTTAAGGATCTAAGAGGCGGAGGAGCTTCTATAAGGAGGATCCTTATAAGGAGGAGGTTATTCTAAGCGGGACTCCACTCGAAACTTTCTAAAAGTGGGATACAGTTTTGATGATACATTTTTCTATTGAAAAGAGTTACAAGTGATTTATGAACGTCTGTAACTCATGGAAAAGGAAAGATAAAAAATTATTACTTGAGTTATTTCTTATAAAAATATTACTTTCTAATTTATTAATTAATTAATTATATATTTATTTATTATTATGTTCCCGTTTGTGGGTACTTGTTCATAGTGAAATTACCGAAGTAACAGAACTCAACATATGTCGAAAGCGACGAGAACAATGTATGGCTTATATAATCCTACCTACCGCCACGGTCTTACAAGCTTAAAGGTCTAAGTTATATAAAAAACCTTGTACAAACTGAAATCTAAAGGTCTGTAGCGTCTGACCATGATAAGGTATATAACAAATAAGCGATAACTTAAGATATTTACATTACTTACTAAAACAAAACAAATAAAAGATAGTAACTTTACTAAATACATCGACATTTTGTCTCAAATATCCAAGTCGAGTAAATTGTAAAGTAATGGATGTAAGTTAAAAATAACATATTAACTTTGAACCTCATATTTTTGTCGGTTAAAAATGTCGTCCTGCAAAAGAAGTCCTTAACACGAGGCCGCGTTGAGCGGGTTAAGTGAAAATTTTACGACGTCAACTTATATGTAAGTTTTATTGCTTAAGTTAAATTGCTTCTTCTTTCGTACATATAAATATGTGATCATTGCGGAAATGGATGTGTTAAAGGATTTACTTTACTACTTAATATATATCTATAAGGGTGTAATGGGTGCCGCACAACAACTCACGGGTCTAGAGCCAACCCACCTGATCGTGGTGCACTCATGAGCCAGCGTGGTGGGAAATGGCCCAAATCCCCCCATACAAACCCCTACATACGACAGCCGCTAGTGCCCAGCGGTACCGGAAACCTTGCTGACTGTATGTGGAAATCTTTGGGGGAGACCTATGTCCAGCAGTCGACGTCGATGGGCTGATGATGATGATGATGATAATTTATCTATGGGAGACGACCAGATATCCTGGATAAGCTGGTTGTTGTAGGAAAGACCGAGGGCTTGATCATGGGGTCGATCTACTCGAAGGTCCGACCAGAAAGCAATATAAGGCACTAACATTTTGAATGGCCCGAGACGTGCCGAGAACAGTGATGTGGAGGAAGCTGGTTGACGCGTTTAAGAGCATTTCAGGAGAAGCGAGAAGAAGAAGAGGAGAATAGTTGTCTATAGTAAATATTGCATTCGAAGTATCGTCAAGGGAACCTCGGACGGTACCTGTAAACGATAAGGCGCAGGTTAGGATGATGTACACTGCATCACGTCTGTCTTAAGGGCAGTGTCTTGTAGCGAGGAGGTTCTCAGTGCTGATAGAAGAAATTTTTTTTGGCGCAAGAACGATACGAGCAAGATGTTCATCTGATGATGTCTGACAATAACTCGGTGCTAGTTAGAATATTCACAGCACATTACTCTCAACGCCAACCCCAGTCATTTCACTATTAAAGTACTTCTCTATTACCGCAGGTTGGTCCTCACATTTGTCAACATCCGCCTGTCTTGAGCTACATGGAACAGTTGCCCAACACTGGTGATACCGGTTCTCTCATATATTCGTCCTGAGTATTTGTCGGCTGCGATAGGAGCTGCGGTGGTACTTATCCGGACGGTCACCGGTAACATTGTCATTAAATTCCGTGTGGTGTTACCAGGTCTGATGAAGCTGAAAGCGGCACGCTGCAGTTTATGTGGCGGCGTGTTTATTTGATGCCGCTTCTTGGAACAGGTCCGCTGGTCGCGCCCGCGTCGGTCGCGTGGGCGGCGTGATTTATTGCGAACGCCGTACAAGGTTCTATTCCTGTAGCTGGACAATTTATACGTCCTCCGCCGTTTATTGCCTTACGCGAATGCTGTTTGTCATGGTGGCAGGTTTTTTTTTTAGACACCATCTTAGCTACCATCATCATATTGTAAATATACCGCAGTGCATATGCATGCGGCGAAAGAGACAAAGATATACTCAAATGTGAGTTTTTTTCTAAACCAACGATACGATCAACGATACGAGCTGGACGTTCACCTGATGGTGAGTGATACGCCTGTCTCGTGTATATATACTGCATGGAGCAATAAACGATTTATCTATCTATCTATCATCATCAGCTATCATTTGCTGGTGGTAGGTCTCAATAGTTTCGGTCTAGTAAGAATAAGACTAAGGCTGTCTGTCATAGAAATCGACTTAGAGGGTCTAAGAGTTTCGCAAGTCTTGAGCGTGGAGGCCCTTATCGCTCAACAAGCGGATCTGCGTGGAACAGCATATGGCTCAGCGATGGTGCCTAGGAGGGTTTGACTCCTCCTCAGAGACACACTAACACAAAATGTAGAGGGACATCGGTGCGTTCTATAAGAGATCCGGAGATTCTCCGGATACACTGATGCAGACCACCGAGAGGGTTTTAGTCAATAAAAATCCCTCCAGAAGCAGAGCATCATTCGGAGATTTCCCGCTCCAAACCACATTGCGTTTGTTACCTGCGACATAAAATGTCCAGTCTCGTTACCCCAGTAATTACGAAAGTAGGAAATTTTTTACCGGTTATCGAGTAAGAATTTACTAACTTACTAAACAGCAGTCGTTTTTTATATAATTTTCACTTAAAATAGGAAACTATTAGCCAATAACGAAATCGCTGAGGTGATGCAGAAAAAGTGGGAATGCACCAGCCCGCTTCGCCTTATTTGAATGATGAGGTGCAATGCAGACCCGGCAAAAAGTTCCCAGGCTTGCCATAAACAAGGCTGCACCCTTATCGGTACATTAACGTCGTATTTCATTAGACATAATTACTCGTAACAAGATCAGCTCGGTGTTTTTATGCAACTCCACCACCGCGCTATATGCAGCCACCGCGTACATGCATTCTTCAGTTTGATTCCTTTTTATCAAAAAACACTTGTGAGGAGTTCACCTGATTATAAGTGATACGCCTGCCCATAGCTACGTGGCGGTAGTTACGATGATACACACAGCACCTGGGTACCTAATTCAATTCCTGGTACAATCAAATAGTGGATGGTGGTGGTAATGATGGTACAGTATTTCATCAAACCTGACTGAGCTCTACCGTTACAGTCAATCTGACTATAGAAGCATTACTATATATTCTGGAAATCAAACTGGTTCAAGTGTATTCTTCCAGATATCCACTGCTGGACCAAAGATCTCCACATCGATCGGACTAATGCCGCCTGCATCCAGCAGCTGCTCTCGACCTTCAGTCGTTCGGTGATGTTCCTATGTGGGGACTTGGGCCATTTCCTACCACGCTGACCCAATGCGGGTTGACGGGAGTCAGTGCCTCGTTTATTGCTTAGCAGGGTGCACCACGAGCAGGTGAGGTTGTCTTGGATCGTCGTCACGTAAAATCACGTGATTTTAAGACCAAGTGTAACCCCAATTAAATATCCCCATACTTTTGGTACCGAGTCCAATGTTTCTCTTCGTTCTTACAAAGGATTGTCTTAAAGTAATAAATAAGTATAGAAATATATTTTAAACAGTACAAAGTTGACTTTTAAAGTTACTAGAACTTATTTAAGTTAAGTAAGCTTATATAAGTAAACAAAAGCTTGAACAGGTAATACGTAGATCTCTCGTAAGTAACAGACTTACAAAGAAAAGAATAAGTTACCACATGCATTCTCCTCTCCGCGGCCCTCCTCAACATGGAGGAGAATTATTAAATATGCAGAACATTTTCCTGCTTGCTCTTTGTCGACGTGAACGAGTCGCGGACCAGGTATCCTTTGAAGGTATAAAGAGTTGCATGAATTTCATATACATAGAAGTAATTTACAGCTTAATAAAACCCGAAAAGCTGCACGGATAGAAATCTGTACAAGATGGCGGCCTCATACATTTTGATACAAGCAGGCATGTTCTAAAACAATGTGATATAAATATGATAAATATTGTTAAATAATAAATAATTTGTACAACAATCATCATCATCATATTCTTAAATAACCTATTTATCGCCATCATCATCATTTTCATCATGACACCACAGCAGTCCACTGCTAAAATAATTTAACTGAAATCCTCATACAGTTCCATAGGCCCATTATAGATGTAGAAAGGCAATGCATTAGAAGTAACCATATATTTAGACAATCTTGACTTCTCGTCAGAAAACCATTTTTAAACCCTTTTCTCTCACCCCTTCTCTCCCCCAAAAGAAATAGCGTACATCCAGCACCACAAGAGTACCGTCGCAACGCCGCTGTAGACAGACGGTGTTTATTATTCCATCATCCTCCTCTCACCAGACACTCGAAGACTCAACCACCGAACCTGATGCCTGTGTTTATAAACAAATGGGGATGGGGATGGTGATAAGTAGGGATCACCTAGATTTCTGTGACAGCTAAGTTAACTATATACGCTAGTTAATATTAATATTCTTTCACTGATTATAAGTGAATTTTAAGAGAATATATGGATACTGTTAGAAACACAGATTTATTTATACGACCGAAACAACTAAGCCTTAAGTATATATATATCCGGTTAAGTTCTAAGTTAAGAAGTATTAAAGTAATAACGATTGGATCCGGCGACGGCTGAGCACTTCCTGTACTATGCATAACGTGTAGCTATAATACTTAACTACACAACTACACGATGCAACTTCGACGTGGACAACTGGCTACAGCTGTGCGACGCGAACAAACTTTCCAACTGTTACTTGTTTGTTTTCCTATTGGAAATATCCTGACGAAGGGTAAGGGGTTCCGCACGATAACTCACAGGATCCAAGCCAACCTCACCAGCTCGTGGTGCACTCTGCTGATCTACAAACGAGGCTCTGGCTACTACCAACCCGCATTGTGCCAGCGTGGCCCACATCTTCCCAAATGAACACCAAACGTGGAGGATCTTTGTGGGAGGCCATGCCCAGCAGTGGATGTTTATCGACTGATGTTGATGATGATGATGATACCCTGACGAAGCCCGACGGAGTTGTGTAGTTTACTACAGACTACAATGTAGTTACGATGCCGGATACCGTCGAGTTACATACAAACAGTAGTGTGCAAACATTACTATGTTCCGGTTTAAAGGACGTTCTCGCTAGCGAAATTAATGAGGGTAACAGCACAGTATATTAATCCCACTCTAGTCCCACGTTGTTACGTACGTATCACTTACTATCAGGTGATCGTACCGCTCCTCTTGCTTCTTTGTTCAATAATTTTTTTTAAGCTACCGCAATAGTTACAAGTTAACTGTAGAGTTAAATATAACAGTTAATGAACTGGTTAACCTTCAGCGGGGGTGAACCACTTTTTATATGGTCCAAATGTCGCAAACATATTCAACTACATAAACGGTTCAAATTGAACTTTAAAGGTTAAACCATTTTTTTTCTTTAACCGGTTAACGAACTCTCTGACCAGGTGGTTAACTTGCGTTTTTTAACTGAGTGGTTAATGGGGGAGTAAAATATTAACTGCAAGGTAATAAGAGACGTCGTGAAGTATCAGTAGATTATATGCAATAAGGTTTTTTTGTTAGAAGCGACGAGACGAGCATGACCTTCACTTGATGTTAAGTGTCACGTATCCCCATAACAATGTGATGCTAGTTAAGATTGTATACACTGCACCACATTGTCCTCGTTGCAATGAGATATGTTCAGTCGATACCTCAGTAATTACATTAGCTACAACGCCCTTCAAACCGGAACACGGTAATGTTTGCATAGTACTGTTTGTCGACTGCAATAGACCTTGCAGTGGTACTTACCCGGATGTTCTCCGGCAACGAGTTAGGATGTTTACACATCTATTAGTTATAGATAAGAGATGACCTCGTCACCAATTAAATAAAGCAACGTTTTCTTGATGCTGCTGGTTAGTGTTCATCTGGTAGTAAGATTCTATTGCTGGAGATCACAGCATCAAACAGCACTGAGCAAATACCAATATGTTATAGCTTGAAAGGCGCTGATGAAATGTGTGAAGAATTCTAGTTTAGGTACAGGAGAGAGAACTGCTGGTAGGTCTCTTGCCGGAGACCGTCTAGGTACCATCACAGCTCCAGTTACTCCCGCCAGACAGTAGTGTGCGAACATTACTGTGTTCCGGTTTGAAGGACGCTGTAGCTAGTTTAATTACTGCAATAACAAGACTGATATCTCAGGAGACGAGCGCAATGTGGTGCAGTGTCAACTGTTGTTGTGGGCGGAAGTATCACTTACTATCAGGTGAAGGTCAAGCGCGTCTCGTCACTAATTCAATAAAAAAAAAATAGAAATATCTAAATTCTGTGTTCCAGGAGAAAGTCAGGGTTATGTCGGTTTTCTAACCATTATATTCTCTTCGATAGCCAATTCTTAGGTTATAACCTAGGTAACACACAAAATGGATTCGCAACTAGCATACCTACCTAGGAAATATACATTACTAGAGGTTAGTATGCAGAGTTTCCGGTACAGCTTCATCGGAGTACAAAGAATACTATTCCCGGCACAATCGATCGCACAATTGTGTTTAACGAACAATTTGTATGCCTTGCTTTGTCGACTGGTGGAGTACAGGTACAGTCGCGTACAGAAATGTTTAAACAACAAAAGTGTAACATGTAATCAATAAATGACGATACCATCGAGATGTTGAAGTAATGGTAAGTGATACGCATAGTAAGGATGGTATACACTACATCACTTTATATGCGACGTCTGCAGACTTAATACTTTCTATGTCTTCACCTCAGTAATTTCAGTGGCTACGACACAGTAATGTTGACAGTTGTTTTGTTAGCTTGTCGCCTTAAGACAAAATGTCGACTCTTATTACCCCAGTAATTACACTAGTTTTAAGGTCCTTCAAACTGGAACACAGAGATGTTTGGACACTACTTAGCGGCTGCAATGGTAACTAGACGGTCTCCCGCAAGAGACCTGCACTCGATAAAAATTTGTGTTGACGCGACGATAATTATATGGTGCAGTGTATATCATCCTAACTACAAACACATTATGGGCTGGTGTATCGCTTACCATATATTTTTTTTAATAAACTATTAGCCATTGTATTTTGTAGGTGATTGTACTTGGACAACGTGGAGGTATGTGGACTCGACATGTACTGATAGTGCGGGTATAGTTAAGTTTTTTCCTCTAACGCCAAACACGTCCGAAACATGTTCCACGGGGAGGAGACAAGCTGTTATACAATGTAAAGCTATAAGACCAAAGCCTCCACCATCATCATCATCAGCTGATGACGCTGCTGGACATAGGCCTACCCCAAAGATCTCCACATGGATTTACACAGAAACTGTAGCCATGGTGCAAACATGACTGATAATATCCTCATAGTTCCGCAGCACTTACTACTCCCGTGAAACAGCAATATGCAAACATTACTGTGTTCCGGTTTGAAGGGCGTTGCATCTAGTGAAATTACCCGAGTAACGAGATTCAACATCTCATGCTTAAAGGCGAGTATAATTTAGTACAGTATATATATACTAACTAGCGCCACGTTATGAGCAGACGGGTCACTTACAATTAAGTGAACGTTTCGTCTTGTCGCTTGAATAAAAAGAATCCTCTTTTTTACTCTAGCGAGACATTCACTTAATTATAAGTGATACCATTGCTCATAAAGCAGGGCTATTTAGTTATAATACACAGCACCGAATTGTGCTCACCTTGAAGCATAAAATGTTGGCAGTCGTTACCTCGGTAATTTCACTAGCTACAGCGCCCTTCAAACCGGAACACTGTACTGTATGTCGGTTGCTATAGAAGCTGAAATGGTGCCTAAATGGTCTCCGGCACCAGTAGCAGCACTGTCAAACGGACGGTTGCGTAGATTGATTGAATACATCAACTAAAACCTACTTTCTCTCGATTATTAAACAGCTGATTAAAAATCGATTCTAATTTATTATTTAAACGTGTTATAATTAATTACACTTGGCAACATCTTAGGTGACTTTTTTTTAATTAAAACGTGTTTCCGCCGGCGTAGTATGAAAACAAGTTTCTAATATAGCAACTATATAAAATGTTAGTTGACTTTTATAAATTAACTATTCTGTCGTTTTTAAAATTTAAATATTAACATGGCAACATTATACGTTGTTCCCTATTTATATATATAATGAAAATGAATTTGTTCGTCAATCACGTGAAAACTAGTGAACGTATCGGACATTGGGACATTACTATTCGACGCGGAATGATTTGTCGATGGTTGTAAACTATTTATTTATCGAATTTCATAGAACGTGCGCCATTTTGTTTGTAATTAACTTTTATGGATATTTCCATTGGGTTATTATTTATGCGGTTGCTATAGTAACGGTTGCTGTAGAAAGTCATTTGCGGTTTCTGTCAAGGAATATTTCAGACAAGTTTCAAGTCCATTTTTATATTATTATACTTATATATGTGTTTGTAGATATTTTTATTATTATATTAAACTACATTTTTGGAACTAAAATGGCTCACCTAATATTATCAAATGGCACTAAGCGACGAGACCAGCGGGAAGTTCACCTGATGGTAAGTGATACGCCTGTCTATAACAACGTGGCGTAAGTTAGGACGGTATAGACTACACCACATTGCGCTTATCACCTGAGACATAAGATATTGAGTCTGAATACTCCAGTAATTACACTGGGTACAGCGCCCTGCAAACCGGAACAGTAATGTTTGCAAATTACTCATCGGCGGTAGAAATAGAAGCGGCTGTGGTATCTAGATGGTCTCCGGCAACTCCGAAACTTTTTTTTTTGTTTAACGTGGGGGACCTGCCTTCGCAGGGGCAAGGTACTGCTTAGTCGCAAAGGGTAGGGATAGCAGCTTACCGCAATTCCGATACTCCTCGTTCCTCGCCTGTACAAGCCTGTCCCCGCAGCCCACCGACACCCATCTGAGGTGAGCTCACTCACTTGGAGTGGCCATCTCAGGCCGGCCAGGTAGATTCCTCTTAGCTTCACCGTCGGGGATCAAGACACGGTTACTAAGCCCCACGGCCACGGCAAGACGAGAACCTGTTCAAAGTGCGGCAACTGAATGACCTATCGAGTGACCCCGTTAGCTGGTTGCCGACTCCTGGTTCAAATGGCTCTATTAACACGACCAATGTAAACCACGTTCACCACTTCGTGACAGCTTCCGCTTTATCTCGCGATCTGACTAAAGTCAACATCGGCGCCGCCGTGCCACCGTTTGTTCAGCGATTACTGAACGAAGCAGTTCGCCAAGAATTACTCCTGGCGCTGATATAATTTACATCCGACTTACAAACCAATCACAAATATTTAACTTCTCTTCTTCTTGTTATCTTCATCAGCAACACCTAACAATAAGTGTCCAACTAGTAATAAGAACTAAGAAATTATTATGAGCTGGTTAGTTCACTGGTGGTCGGTCGTCTAGGTAGCTACTACCGCAGCGCTTATTGCAACCGATGAACAGTCATGTGTTCCGGTTTGAAGGGCGCTGTCGCTAGTGTAATTACTGGGGTAACAAAACAACACAAGTCTCAAGCGAGCACAATGTGGAGCTATATATACCATCCTAACTAATTACATTATTATAAGCTGGCGTATCACTTAAAATCAGGTGAAAGTCCTCGCGTCGTATGGTTGAATAAAAAATATTATTATTAGCCAAGAGTTAATTTATCTTATTGATATTATTTAATAGTTGATATGATGATGAATACCGTTGAACTAGAACTTGCTAGTGCTGGTAACCTAACCGGAAGTTCAAGCCCGGTGAAGATCGAACCTACTTCTCCAAATCTTACATAGTCTGAATACACTTAACTACTGATCCAGCGGTAACTTATTTCAGCTAATTTTACATCGGCCCAATCTTGTACGGAGTAGCGTAGTATGAAGTCAATCGGACGGCGCCAACGCTCCCTCCCACTTTACACGGCTGACACGCAAATCCCCCACAAAACGAGACCATAAACCTCACCAACGAGAACTTCACCCATTTTATTTGCTCGAAGACGAAAGGATGATGTCACCAAAACTTTAAAATCACCAGTTCATTGAACTCGGACGGAAATAATAATACATTAAGATATCATCGCAGCTTCTATTTCCGACGCCGATGTCGTACGAAAGGCGAACAGCAGGAACATCATAACCCTCCATCCAGGATCTCCACTCTGACCGGTCCTGCACTGCTAGCATCCAGCGGTTTCCAGCCACAGTGAGGATCTGCCACTACGTATACCGGTACGCAGCAGCTACTAGAGCACCTTAGATCCCATCGGTTCCCCAAGCGATGCCCAGCTCATTGCCACTTAAGGGTGAGCTTACTCCTCCTGCTCTCCTCATTTCTGATTCGATCACACGGAGAATTCCCAAGCATAGTCCTTTCCATTGCTCTCCGTGCGACTTTGGGCTTCTTCATGAGACATTGTAAGCGACCTGGTCTCCATACCATAAATCATTAAGTCATATACCATCATATAAATAATAAAACTATATTTTTTTATACAATAAAGCGACAAGACTAGTGTGACGTTCACCTGATGGTAAGTAATACGCCCGCCCATAATGGCGCTAGTAAGGATGTTATACATTACACCATGTAGTAGTAGTCGCTTCAATACATCAGATGTTGAGTCTCGTTACCCCAGTAATTTTACTAGCCGCAGCGCCCTTCAAACCGGAACAATGTTCGCGCAGTGCCGAGACGGTCTGCAAGAACGAAGACCATACCACCAGTAAATATATCGAGAGGATAAGATTTCTAAATGAAAGTCATCCCCGGGCGTCGGTATAACGCGGCGCTCGTAAATCAATCCGCCTGTATCTCGGCCGTCGCGGACGTGCACGCACGCTGCGCCGGGTGTACAGCAAAACAAACACCCTGTGTACAGCATACAGCGTGTTTATTGCGAGTGCTCTCAACGTATTCAGTCATAGTCCTGTAAGCTGACTAACTGGGACGTTGTAATAAACAGGATTATATTTGTACCTTACAATGGAGACCGTCTACGTAGGTACCACCGTAACATTTATGTGATCCGGTTTGAAGGGCGCTGTAGCTAGTGTCATTACTGAGGTGACGAGACTTAACATCTCATGTCTCAAGGCGACGAGCGCAATATGATGCAGTGTATATCATTCTAATTGGCGCTTACTTTAGGATTTTTTTTATGTGATACAACGATGAGACGAGCGGCTCGTTCACCTAATGTTAAGTGATACGCCTGCCCGTACTTATCGTAACACCTAAAGTTAAGGGTACAGAAGGAGGACTTATATATATATAGACGGACGGATGATCTGGTGAAAATCGCAGAAACCCATTAAATATGGGACTGATCGATGTGGCGATCTTTGGGGAAGGTCTATGTCCAGCAGTGGACATCTATCTGAAGATGATGATGATGATATCTTAAGTCACATGGCGACGTACAGTACGGTGATATTCCATTAACCTTTCTTTTTATAACCTTATATATGTGATCAGTTCCAATGTGTACCCTAGGTTCTATATCCGTACCTTATACTATGGCCTTAGGGTCGCTTCTTTTTATATATTTTATTCTTCTAGAATATTCTGAGAGCTAGACGAGCTTCGTTACGCAGGCGCAATAAAAATTTTAATTTGAATATTCATCATATTTATATAATAGCTGCGAGCTTTGTGTTGCTATAAAAAAAAACAAGCTGTCCTTTGACGAAAGCTTTATATATATATATATATATATATATATATATATATATATATATATATATAGATGAGAATATTAAAAAAAAATAAGAAACTCTTTAGTGTTAAGAGGTGTAAGACTTACCGCCAATAAAATATATATCTACGTATTATTTGTTTGGGGTGCGTTGAGGGGTGTAAAGGTTCCCGCATAACAACTCATGGGGCCCATACAAACCCCACCTGCTCGTGTTGCTCCCTGATAATCAACAAACGAGGCGCTGGCTACCGCCCGAAATGGCCCAAACCGTCCCATATGAACTCCAGCAAATATGGAGATCTTTAAGGAAAGCTTATGTCCAGCAGTGGGCGTCTATCGGTTGATGATGATGATGATTAATTTTCAAAATTAAAATTCTGCAAGGATTAATTGACATACATGCGGTGTTCGCAAATATTTCCCACTACGCTCTCCCCATGCAGGTTGGAGAGTCACAGCCTCGGTTGTTGATTAGCAGGGTTCACCCCGAGCAGGTGAGTTTGACTTGGGTTCCGTGAGATGCTGTGCGGGAGAAACCCCTTACCCTTATACGCCCTTTGTCACAATAATGGCAGATGACAAGACTAGCAGTTGAACACAGAGGCAATTAAATATTAAGAAGACCGGCTAGGTACCACCGCAGCTCCTACTTTTGCCGTCAAATCGTACTGTGCAAATATTACTGTGTTCCGGTTTGAAGGGCGCTGCAGTCCAGTTAAATTACTACGATAATGAGACTTACAGGCGAAATACAGTGTAGTGTACATCACTCTACCAAGCACCATATTGTAATGAGTGAGAGTCTACCATCAAGTGAAAGTAAACCTTATATCGACGCTTCTTAAAAAAAAAATACCTATCCAGCACATACTAACACTTGATCACAATTTCACTCGGTATCAAGTGACAATTAAGCTGGAGATGCTGAAATGTGCTAATTCGGAAAACTACGGCTGGTATTAACTGGAACGGCATCTACAGGCCGGATTCAAAAAAACCTTACCACCAATCAAACTCATCTTGTGGCCCGGGACCGAACCATGGACCTCCGAGTTATAAGGTAGATCATTTGATCTTTAAGCTGCTGTGATCCAGTCTTTAAGATAAGATAAAAATAATGAGTTCGTAAGCGACGTTCGGAGACATTAACCACGAGGCCGGGGAACGTTATCAATAGATAAAGGTTTTTAATTGATAAACGAAATTATTAACACGGTGTACAATGTTCGAATGTAAGTTGAAACATAAATAACTTAGAATTATAAGTGAACACTTTAATTTAACCGGATTTTTTGCTGTTAACATCGCTGCTCCATTTTTACTCATGCCAACTTCAAATTGGACGATTGAGAGAAAACTTTTCTGATCTTACTCCATTACTTTTAGTATTAACTGATTAAAATATGTCCACTCTATTATGTCATCGATACATATTCTTCGTTGTCTTCCGGATGCTCGTTATCCGAGGATATTACCTTCGAGAATCAGCTTCGGGAAATGGAAAAGAGATCCCTCTGTAGGTAGCCGAAATTCACAACATGATAGACTGATAGTATGACTTATTTACTACCAAACTATTTATAAATATAACAAGTAACTCGCTTTATATATACGTTATGTATCCCACTGTTGGGATTCTGAATCAGGATAACAAATTGAAAGCTGTCACTATGATATTCAAGTGCCGAAGACGAATGCCTAATGCTTTTGTATCATTAAATAGACGAAACAATATTTTTATAGCTCGTACTTCCGTCACACTAAGAACTGAGCTATCAACGCTTAGATACTTCCTTTCTTTACATTGCTGTCTACAATTTTGAAAGGCTTTGTAGCTATAGGACAAATACTACAGCTACTATTCTTTATGGCATCTGAACTCCCAGTACGGGAACTGCAAGAGTAACGGTATCCAACTTGAGTTATGTTGTCATTAAAACGGCAAGCGCTAGTGGAAATAATTTACAGATTAATAAATAATATCTGAAGGAATGTGTCACTTAATATCTAGTGTCCTCTCTAACGTTAGCATCAGATATCGTGATATGTTGGATGGCCATTATCTTGAAGCTGCTAGCAACATCTGTTGGTTACTTCTAAAAATGACGCGGCTCCTCCGACAAACTTGTTTTTCATTGTACAAATTTATTCTCCGTTAGACTTATCGAGGCTTCTTGCAGAGAAGTAAGTTACTAACTTAACTGCCGATAGATATCTTTTATAATAAAACTAGAAGACAGTAAGATTAACATACTACTTCATGAGAAATATGCACTGTGGCGAACTACAGACGTTTAAGAAAGACCTGTCACTGTTGTAATATGTATCACTCTTTCAAACAAGGTTAAAAATATTAAGAAAGGAGACAGGAGAGAAAGGCAGGACTTTGAACCGTCACATTTAACTGTATGGTTAAGAACAATGGTTAAAGCTTTAGAAGAACGGGTGTTATTATCACAAGCAAATATTTACTTAGTAGACATTTCCAACTACTTTAAAAATATACTTTTAATGCTTGAAATTCATCTTGTCGTTTGAATACAGTAGATTATATTTTCAGACTAAAACGTACACCGAACAGGAATAATGTTGACCTCATCATTGCCTTGTAAAGCCGGCCCACAGCTTCCCAACGGTACTCGGGTACAAATTGAGATAATTATATAATTGCATATTTTCTGGAACTCAGCACTTGGTAAATATTTTGATAAGTGTATATATACAATATTAACCGCACACGCAGACAAAGAGGTATATTCAAATTTAACACAACATAATGAAATAGTTAAACTACTCTATATATATTGCATATAGAAAATATCCAAAGATTCTTTGACTTATGGTCAATTAACTATGGACGTAGACACTCGAAATTTGGTGGAGATATTACTTCTGTTATTTAGAGGTCAGCTAAGAATGGATTTTACAGAATTCAAAATAAATAGATAGATGCGGTGGTACTTAGACGATCTCCAGCAACAGAGACTTAACTAGTGACAGATCTCTATTCTAATCTTCTGTTCGGCTGATGAACAGTACAGTGCAAATATTACCGTGTTCCGGTTTGAAGAGCGTTGAAGCTAGTCAAATTAGCGGTAACGTGAGCTTACCATCAGGTGAGCGTTTTTCTCGTCTCATGTCTTCAATCAATTAATACAAAGGATTAACATCCTCCCTAACTAACATAATTAATATTAACGCACCCCAGCATACCTCAATAAATCCTAACAAAGAATCTCTTACACAAGTTTCAATTAAGTTCAAATTTGTACAGTACACACATAAGCTAATTTAGGTCTAGATAGAAGCTCTAATTATCCGTTACAGTTCCATATAGTAATTAGTGTTGTGTAAGCATCAGATTAATGGGGGCATCCACCATCGGTCCACCGTCCGCGGTCGTTATCCGCACATGTCGCGGAAGCACATACACAGACCAAAATAAACTGTGAAATTTACAGCAAGCTGGGCTCCTACACTAACTTAGATGTCTAAAAACATTATACATTTTAGTTCCTCATTCCTCATCCATCAGAAACTGATGGAAACTACAACCTTTATATCATCACATTGATTACATTCAAGTAGCGGTGATAAGTCTCGGTAAAGTACAACGGCGGCTGCTATTTCCTCCGCTAAACGGTACTGTACTAACGATACTATATTCCGGTTTGAAGGGCGATGTAGCTAATGAAATGAGCGATAACCAGACTTGACATCTCATGTCTCACAAGTACAATTTGAAATGTATATCATCTTAACCAGCGCCATGTTATCAGCAGGCGTATATTATTAGATGAACATCTCGCTAGTCTCGTCGATTAAAAAGAAATCTGCTTAAATGTCTTATTATATATCAAATAATATATATAACAAAATAACTTACACAATATTTAAAGTTAAACAAATTCGGTATATAAGTTAAAGTATAAAAAAAAACTTATTCGCCCTGCTATCAAATATGTTTAACTACTCGATTATTGCTTATATATGTTGTTTTTAGATTAAGTTAGTAATAATAAACAAAATATCTTTAATGTTACTATTTTATAATATTTATTAAGTTTTATGTTAAGTTTATTTAATAATAATAGTTAAGATTAATATACAAAACACATATCTAAATTTTTCATTACTATTCCTGTTCATTATTCCAAAGATGTGTATATCTACTTCTGACCCTTGTTGTTTTATGTTATAGAATTTCTATGATCTATATTAAATACTTGATTTGCTATATAATAAAAAAAATCATATATAAATCCTAAAAAATTTCTAGATCATGAAATTTATGAAACTTTAGTAAAGCTCGATGAAATGCACAGTATCCGCGTAAGCTTCCGCTGAGAATTAGTAAACACGGAACCGTGTACGTTGGGTAAAAGAAAGCGAGCCGGCGACAACCGGCTCCTAGAGCGGAAGGCCCAGATTTCACAGCCTCCCCAGGTCTCCCGCGTGCAGCGGGCTCAGGACACTCGCCGAGCGTACACAAACAACATTCCGACGCATTATTGCAAACGGAATACCTTCCCACGGCGGACCGGACGGAAAACAGGTTTAACTTGCATCGCATGCCGAAAGCAAATCCAACGTGGGTAATTATAAAAAAAGTGTATGACACGAGAAACGCCGACATACCTCCGAACAGACACCGGCGCGAACGTCAACTCCTCACTTATTCATCACACACATTATTTACAACACAGAGCACAACTGTAAAGGTTCAATTGTAACAAAAGAACTGTTTGTGTATCGTAACAAGCGAGCGCGTGCGCAGCTCCGCTGACCACACGTCCGCACCGCGCGCCGTCCGCACCGACACTGAGTTGTGAATGCGAGCGGCGCCCATTCTCTGATACTACGCTACGGCCATTCAGCTATACGAGCAACCGCTCAAACTTAAATAGCACACGGCAAATAAACCTTTAACACTAAAGCGATAACGACACTAGTTGTACACGCATTAACAAGTGATAAGGCTACGTCGATATCAGCGCTATGTCTAGGATTTCGAGGCGAGGGAGACGGCGAGCGCGCCCCGCGGCGGTGGCGGGGGGACGGAGGTATTTCGCCGTTTAAGATGATTGAACCGTGGAATTCCTATACAAAGGTCTGAGAGAAATTAAAAAAAAATAACAATACTGCATCATGAGGAATGCATCCATTATTTTTTGCCTCTGCATTATCTAGTTACACAGTCGACGTTATAAGAATCGCTGGGAGCCGCTGGATTCAAACAAGACTACCTTGTAGAACATATTACAAGAGTAGTAGTCCAGCAGAGGATGTCCATCAGTTGATATGTAGATGATGATGAGATAGAGATGTAATGAGTTTTTTTTAAATATCGCTTGCAGTTCTCTAGCGGTCTTTTGCTGGACACCGTCAAAGAATGAAACACTGCAGCGACTATTTCTGCACATTACTACGTCTCGGTTTGAAGGGCGCTGTAGGTAGAGATTACCGACTAAACGATATCAAAATGAACGTGTTTCAAAGCGACGATTGCAATGTGGTATACTTGTAACTTAACAACCAGTGAACATCTTAATCTTTGTCATGAAATAAAAATATCTACTCATCTCATTACAGCCTTCCCATGAGACTGAGAAATTGATTTACATTATTCAAACGCATAGCGGTTTACAATCTATTGTAAAACGAGCATACCGTTTCCATCTCGTCGTAACTTAATTCCGTTGCTTAACTTCCGCATTCTTTTAATCACGGCATGGATATGATCTTTTTTGATCATCTTTCATAAACACGCTTGTCTCGTTCAGCGTTCAAAGCTACAAGTAAATTTGCTAACTAGCAGCACGGACGTTGAAATTGAAATAGAAGTTTAGTTATTTAGTAATTATATACACAAATTACTAAATTTTATAACACCTTTATTTAGGTGACTTATTAAAAATAATATTTTCTTTAAGTATAATAAACTTAAACAAGCACTAAGTACTATTAGGCAGAGAGAGAGTATCATCTACTTGCTAATATTTATATGAATAAATTAACTGAAGTTAACAAACAAAAATGTTATAAATTTCATTCTTTACATTGTCGACGATGTTTTTATATTAAAGATGAATATTAAAACTTTATAAGAAACTAAATTAAGATTTGTTAAAGTAATTTTTAAGTTAGATTTGGATACGTTTTCAAATTTACTTATCAGATTCATTGACGTCAGCACATTCAAAAAAACATCCAACAAATCCGATCTAATGTTAACCATAAAGAAATATTACAGTTAAATATAACCTGCTGATACATTCTTAAGTAGTTACTGTCTGCTATTAATAAGATATAGTCTAGATTGTGCTCTGGAAGTCCTAACCTTGCACTATTTAAGATTATGTTTTGTGTAATAAACATACAAAGTATCAACATCAAGTCGCGACAAGTTGCTACGTTTACCTGTATTTTTTTTTTATCTCACCCTCAAGCATCCAACCCTCAGTTATTTCTTTTCACGGTTTATTTTAACGTCTCTTTTTTTTGTGAATTCATTCCCACAGTATTAAGAGTTCTGTCAGATATAATTGGAACGATTCAGTTATTTTGTATCTATTCATGTTCTGTTCGCTACAAGAGTTTTTTCTAATAATGCGATGAAAGTAGCAGGCAGATATGGTTAGTGACTTTACATAACAATAAGTTAGGACGTACGTTTACTGTTACATATGCTCTGGTTTGTAGGGCGCTGTACCTAATAAAATTACTGAGGTGATGAATCTCAACGTCCTATCTCTCAATGCAACGAGCACAAGATGATGTGTATATCATTGTAACTAGCCACGCTGTTATCGGCAAGCGTATCACTTACCATCAGATTAACGCCTAGCTCGTTTAGTCGCTTTATCTAATTATAAAAAAAGTTTACACTACACCACATTGCGCTCCTCAGTAATTTCGTCACCTCAGTAATTTCTCTAGCTAAAGAGGCTTACTTTCCGTTTCCATTACTGTATAAAGTCAAAAATGATCAAAAGCTATGGTAATAAACCAGCCTTAATATTTTATTAAAGCTTTCCGATACATATCACGTTAAGAGTGGAAAATTGACTATTTCATCGAAAGCTTCGGCTGCTCGATATCTCAAGTGCACTGTTCACATCCACAGCGCGTAATAAAGCTCCAGGCAGTAACTAAAAACTGAGTAAACAAGAATCTATCCGCATCGCATAAAAGCGGAAGCCAACTGCGTAATTATTTCCAGCTCCGCTTGTTTTTATTTCCTGCGGAACTCTGTGGGGATGTTTTGACTCCGTACCAGCTCCGTCCAAAGAATTCTTAACCATTCAGCGCTGCAACTTGAATAGCGCTCACGCCGCTCCGATTTCTTCGCTGTATAAACAGTATTCAATACAGTCATAACCCTTTCATATGGGTGGATATTTTCTGCGCTGTGCGATTTCATATATCCGTATTCGAACCGCTTACCCGCTTCAAAATAACCGTTCCTTACCGTAGCAGCAGTTTCTATGAAAACACGTTTTCACTCCAAGCTCTTCTATAAAATACTCCGAGTTTTAATTACTACTTTACTTGCAACACAAACGGCATCGCATTGAATACTTATATTAAATAATTACTTAAATAACATCATGTTATTCCTAATATCTTCAACTTACTGTCAGTGTAACTTCCATCGAAATCTAAAGGTGGGAAATTATCAAAACAAACCGTTACTAAGACTCTTAAGATTGGTTATTTGATATTTAGATATGTATAAAAACACTAAGGTTATATATATATATATACATAGAAGTACAAAGCTCTGGATGTAATAAGTTATTTGACAATAAACAAGTACGGACCTTTAGTGCCACATTTCAAGTTAAGCAGTGATAATAAATTTTGTTCTGCGGAAGACATTTTATACGCTATTAAGCCAGGTCAAAGCAACGCTACTGTAAATTCAAGTTTAAAGCCAAAGCTACTTAAGATGTCCGTCCCTAAAATGTATAAAAGGGAAATATTTTTATAAACACTATGATTTTTTTAATGCAAATATGTTCAGTTTAATTTTTTGCATATATAAAAATGGAAGGCGCGAATTGTTTGGGTACGCTAATCTCCGAAACCATTAGGCTGCGATAAAAAATCTTCACGTATACGTACTTTTTCATGGAGAATGGTTCTTTATTATGAATTTTGATGTAGCTCACCACTATACGGCATTGCGGCATAAGATCTTCCTTACATAACAATGTCAATAGCCGAATAAAAAAAATAAGCGCCAAATAAGATACGAATGGCTGACATTAAGTAATGATTTTGAACACGTTGTTACTTCAATAATATTATATTTTCTTTCTTTATCAATAATATTAATTTTATTTTCTCTTCTTTCATTCTTCTCTCTAGACGTATTAAATTTTATGATATATCCTTATATATTATTTTCTTTTTTGTCATTATAATTTTGATAGACTGGTCGTGGAAGTTTTTGTTTCACAATAACTAACTGATCATTTCCTCCAATCAGTATGTAAATTTAACGTTTCTTTATAACTTGTCATTATCATCATTTTCAGTAGAGAGACGTCCACTGCTGGATATAGACCTTCCCAAAAGATTTGCACTGCCTGCATCCAGCTGCTTCCCGCGACCTTCACCAGAATGTCAGATCACATAGTGGTGACTCTGCCAACACTGCGTCTTCCGATATATATATATATATATATATATATAAATATAATTTAACTTTATTTATTTATTACCTTCGTTGATAACTTCTGAAATAGTTAAGAGAATTCTTCATTCGAAGCCTTATTAAAGCAACTTGTTCAAGTACTCTACGAAAACGAAAATATCGTATAACAATGTTGTAGAACTTTCAAAGTATCAAATTAAAGTTGAAAAGATAACAAAAGAAGGCTGCTGCCATCGTTCTCATGAAGATTTCAATGAAATGCTTACTAAAGTTTTAATACAAAATGAAGTCCGTAACCGATTCAATAACAACTCGCTTTTGTATGAAATCTAATGAATAAATAAAAAAAAAGAATCACAACCGTAAATTATATAGATATTACATACATTATGCAACATACATTATTATACACATAATACACATAATACAATGGTATATTAAAATACTATATAGATAACATAAAAAAACAAAAGGCGAAGGTAATAGGTATAGGTAATAGGTACTCATAAGTAAGAAATAATATAATACTTTACAAATGTTATCATGTTTATTTAATTGTTTTAATTATTTTATTAAATAAATAGTAATATAATACACACAAGAAATCATTATGTACTGGTGGTAGGTCTTTGTTGCGGGATACCATCTAGGTAGGTACTACAGCAGCACCTTTTTTTTTAATGTGGGGAAATGCCTTCGCCTACCTGCCTTCGCAGGGATAAGGACAGGTTATGTCAGACTTGCACCGACTAAAATCTCCACGATGTTCCTTTATAGCGGGGCCACGGGAACGCTTTCGCACACCTCCGCAACCCCACCGGCGCCGGCTGCGTCGCCCATCTCCACCTCGATAGGAAAACTCTCCTTTTTCCGACTCTGTAAGGGTGCGCCAGAACACACAACGCGCCCTCCTCTTGGCCTCCGGATCCCCCGAATCCGTCATCCAGAGGCCATGGGAGATGACCAATTGCTGGTACCTAAACTGCTACATGAGGTAGGATTTTTGAAATTGCTGAAGTACAGGTAACCACAAATACATTACTTATGTACAAGGTGGCGCAAAAATAACTTTCCGATGTTTTTTGGCTGTAATTTAAAAAAAATTGAAAAACTTTGATTCTTCTTGTGGATTATTTTTATTTGGTCTTTTAATTTTTTACATCAAGGCAAAATTTATAGCATTTTCTGATAGGAGAATTACTTTTGGGCCACCCTGTATATATAATACAATATATAGAATTTAAATAACTTAACTACTTTGAAGGTGGAGCTGAAAATAAAAAAAAGCTGAACATAAAATGATACTGACGCCATTTCCATTTACCCCGCTTACGTCTCGATGGCAGGAAACTATTTGATGCCGCCAACAGGCGCCATTTCCGGTACGTGATAGCGGCTATACAGTTAGGGATGTGAAGTGGTTTCAATGAAAATATTTTTTTATGATATCCCTAATTAAAATGGGAGGGATAATCATTTGAGAACGAACTACGGAACTTACTCTGCGTAGATACGGACTGTCGAAAGTAATTAAAGAGCAGCAGGTACTCCATGATAACTACGACATCTATCAGGTCAGTTCTCGTTGAAGAAAATATGATGAGGAAACGACAGGTTTCCAGTATGTGTTATCAGCAAACTCGCACTTGGCCACCATAGAAAAATGGTCATAATGACCATTCTAAAATGCCTTTTATCATAATAAATCGTTGTGGCAGAAAGCCTCGATTCTTCCCAGTCTACACAGTCGGTTCATCATGATCATTTCAACCGATGCAGCTCCACTGCTGGGCTTCAATCTCATACAAAATATCCCACAATACACACACAGGTAGTAAGATACAGTTAATATAAACGAGGTTATAAGCCAGTTGTGACGGTACTGGTGGTAGGTCTCTGCTGCTGGAGACCGTCTAGCTACCACCGCAGATTCTATTTCTACTAACAAACAGTAGTGTGCAAACATTACTGTGTTCCAGTTTGAAGGACGCTGTAGTCAGTACTGTAATAACTGGAGTAAAGAGATTTAACCGTATATCATTCTAAGGCTTTCATATGTCGACTACACATGTGTAGTACACCTTACATGAACATGGTAGTATACATGGACCTTCCACCATCCAAACTCTTCGTGTAAATAAGTACTTCCGTATTAATGGAAGGTAGGTTACACGTCTTTCAATTTAAACTAGTTCCAGTCGGAAAGTAAATGTGATGTGAAGCTGATGAGGTCGCTTCAGGTATCTGTGCGTTCGGTTTGGACGCGTCGCCTTCAGATAATAAATTACAGTTATGAATCGTCCAACATCAAAGCTACGCCATGTCGCTGTGATTTATCACCGAGGACTGAACACTCCCTTTTGATGAACCACTCTCAATACACGACCAGGAATAGTTAAGGTATCTCACCCGAACGCTTGTAAAGTATTTATACAACAGTATACATACAAAGGCCTCGTTTTTTTTACCTGATAGTAAATAATATTAGGTCTTTACATATCAAATTGGCGTTCTCGTACGGGAGGAATATAAAGTCATTTTTTTTGTAAAATATATTTAATTAATCAAAGTATGCACCGTTGTTATCTATGCACTTTTGTCATCTCATAGGTAGTTCATTGATCCCTTTACTGAACAAACCATGGGGGCGAGAATCAATAAACTCTTTGAAGGCGGTTTGGACTGTCGCATCGGAGTTGAATATTGTTCCTTGTAAGAAGTTGTCCGAATTCCGGAAAAAATGGTAATCTGTTGGGGCAAGGTCCGGGGAGTACGGTGGATGTCGCAGACATTCCAATTGTAGCTCATCTGACTTAATGTTTGTTGTTGTGCAGTGTGTGGTGGTGGTGTTGCGTTGTCGTGAAGCAGCAGTGACCAGAGCTATCGACCAATGTCTGTTGTTTAGCAGCTAGTTCTTCCTTCATGGTCTGCAGTTGTTCGACAATAGATATCTGCCGTAATCGTTTGGCCAGATTTTAGAAAGCTGCAGTGAATGACAGTGGCGCTAGTCCACTAAACACTCACAAGTAACTTTTTCTGAGTAAATTTTCTTTAAGAGCAGGATTTGGCTGGGTCTCCAGGATTCAGCCATTGCGACAAGCGCTTCCGATTATCGTACAGTATCCACTTTTATCACAAGTAATGATTCGATTTAAAATCCCTTCATCATTGTGTCGGCTGAGCAAAGTAACACAGCAGCAGCAGTCGACGCGTGTTCGCAAGTTCGATTCACTCAATTCATGTTAATTAACTTTCCCGATTTGCTTCAAGTGGATTAATACAGTTTTGTCACTTACTCCGAAGTCTGCCAGCTATCCCGGAAGTGCTTTGTAACGGATCCGCTTCCATCCATTTCCCACTCGACCCAATGCGGGTTGGTGGGAGCCAGAGCTTCGTCTATTGATTAGCAGGGTGGACCACGAGCTGGTGAGGTTGGCTTGGATCCTGTGAGTTATTGTGCGTCCTGCTCTTAGTAGAATATCTTTTTCGCATGCGACCATCAAAAATATAAATTATTAACGTTCACTTATTATTATGTGAACGAAAAGGCGCAGGTTCGATTACTATTAAGATTCAGCTTCCGGTGAAAGAATAAATCAATCTGCACTAAGTAAGAAAGCTTTCTTAAAAGCGGCCAACAAGTCCAAGATGGATGTACAGCAAAAGAGAAATAATTGATATTTACTTATTATTATGTGAACGAAAAGGCGCAGTTTTGATTACTACTAAGCTTCAGCTTCCGGTGAAGGGAAAAATCAATCAGCTCTAAGAAAGCTTTCGTGGACGCAATATTCATCAACACGAACTTAGCCAGCACGGTGAGTGAATAACTTCAATTATATTCTTGTGAGAGTTCTTTTTTTATACTATTAAGCGATGAGACGTTCTCCTGAAGGTCACTGATACCTTGACGGTTTCCGGAAACAAAGACCGATACCTTTTATACGAGTAAACATAAGATATTAAGTAACTTACCGCAGTAGTTTCACTGGGAACACCACCCTTCAAACTGAAATATAGTAACATTTATACAGTAATGTTTGTTGGCTGCAATAGGCGCTGCTATGGTACCTACCTAGACGGACTCCAACAGCAGAGATCTACCACCAGTTTATGCTCGGAATCCCAACAGTGGGAACATGAAAAGAGCTATTAATTTCCATTTATTATTTATTATTAATAAACGGAACAAGCAGTTATACTTCGACTCATATATAGCGATTAATTTAAACTCTGTAATGCTGTCGAAAGGAAGATCTATCAATATTCGGAAACGGAAAAATTTCTTTTTTTTTAATGTACAGTTCCGAGGCAAATGTGCGTGTTGGGTCACTCGATAATATTTGATGCTCCGAGGGTTGAATTTTTAGGGTTTGTTGAGACGTGACAACTTTTCACAACAACACACCGCTGACAATATTAGAATATTTTCGACGAGTATTCCAATAAAAATTTATAGGAGCGAATTTTTTTTCCTGCGAACACGAGAAACTTCATTGCACAAATAACTTTAAGTGATCTTCATTAGAATGTTTATAAACAAAATATACTAAACACACAAGAATATACATTAACATAGAATTCAGTGAAAGAGTAATCATTACATATATATAAAACAGTAAAAGCAATACACTGTAGTTTGCGATAAAACCTTAGAGTTTCTTACTTCCGGCATAAGTATTACAATTTGAGCAAAAGTAGAATTAAAACTTTTCAATTGAGATCTGTAGAACTTTAAAGCTCTTAGCTAGTACTTAGTGCTTACACAAATTGCTACTTTACAGCCGGAAAGAGGATTTGCTTTGAACTTCGATAATAAATAATTTGCGGAAACACTTTATAACCATATTTGATGCAACTTATCTACTTTAATATTGGATCCAACTGTACAGATCACATTTGTGGCTTCTAATGAAAATGGACTATGATATATATATATATATATATATATATATATCGTGCAAAACAAACTAATACATATTAACGATGACATCACAATCTCTTTATGTGAAGTGGAGAAGAAGTAGAAGACAAACATCAACATTTGTGAGAGAAAATTGCTTAGAGCACAAAGAAATATCTGTTCCAGCACCTGTTATTCGCCTCACCATTTAATATTACCAGAACCAGACCAGACCTGATGTCTTGAAGGATAAACATCATTATCATCATTGACTTTCACTGATGAACTTGCCCAAATCAAAGAAAATAATGTTATTTGTTATTTCTCCATTTTCTCTTTGTCTGAGTAAGAAGTAAGAAAACTTTTTGAAGATACAATTTTATCAAAAAATATATCATTAATCTCGCGAGGGTTTCAGACTTACGAGATAAGTAGAAGACCTGACAAAGATGACGAGAATTCGTTAGAATCGGAACTGTTGCATTAGAAATCTATTCGAGAGATACAGTAGTAGACATCGATAAAACAAAATGATGATGATTCTTTACAGTAAAAAATATATGTAAAAATTAAACTGTATATGTTATACAAATTTTTTTTATTTATCAAAAACATTTCTGTGCAAGATTTTTGTGCTCGTCATGAATCACTATTAATCTGAACTGGATTTATTTTGCTATAAATATTGTTCCGATTCAAATATGTTAGTGCAGGGATAACGGATGCACTTTTTTCTCATTTTTCGCAAATATTTTGGCACCAGACTGGCGAAAATTGCACAACCAGCTGATTGCAATTGTTAAACAGGTTCTTTATGGTCTAATATGATCTTTATTTCCGCTTATTTTACGACGAAACATTCTATTAAAACTAACAAAGTAATATATTGATCTCGTTAAGTTTGTCGCTCGCCATTGATAGCTTTACTCATGTCTTAATGTAGTAATAACTTAGAAAATATATTACCAACCGAGATTATGTAAGAAGAAAATAAGCAAGTTCGTAGATTTATCGCTTGTTTTGAACGTATAATTTAAAATATTGGTATATCTATCCCATTCAAAGTTTCCGCGACTCCGTCTACTGCAATGTATTGACCCACTTTGAATACTAAATTTCTTTGGGGTTGCAGTTGCGCCTATGTTTTGTGTAATAATTTCACATGAATTAAAAACCACAGAACTCAAGTTATCTTCTCAAAGTATATCATTAATTATCTTGTGATCACTAGTCACTGCTAGAACTCGGAGCATCGTCTTACATTGCTATTTATTTCCTGTATTGGCCAAGGTGAAGACTACAGATGAAAAATATAAAAGACCATGTATTTTTCTTAGGCGGTTCACTTATTGACCTAAATATGTTAAGATTTAAAGTATTTCATAACCATCATAAGTTTCAGTGTTACTAGTAAACTTTTTTTATTATAAATTGCCGATAGTCGCCATACGTCTTGCTTGCATCTATTTTCCGTGATCTCCACTAGATCATTATTCAAACTTGAGGGATTCTATCCTTTCCATCCGACTACGCATCTGCCAGCACTCGGCTTCAGTAATCCATCGGTCTCCAGACATTGTGCCCAACCTATTGCTGTTAAGTTCTAACAAAACTTTGGGCTATATCGATAACCTTAGTTCATCTACGAAACCATTCGTTTCTTTGAAACTGTGAGCATGGCTAGCATGATGTTATTACTGCAATTATTTAACTGCTTTAAGTCTACTATACAATAAACATAAAACAGTAGATAAAATACAATAGCAAATGAATATCATGAATTAAATGAAACTCTTAACAATAAATTACCGGCGAGGAAGCATGCAACGGGGAATTAAATATGACGGAAAGTGGCTTTTGTTGTGTGCGCTATATTGTGCAAATAATAATGAATATTCACTAAAATTGTGTCATACTCTTCTGCAATTAATGTAATTAATTCACCTTGTTCTTTTGTTAAATTTTTCATAAATAAAATTGAAATTTTTGATTTGTATACTTCAAAGTATATTGCATCCAAAAAAATGCTGATACTTAAGAGGAAAAGACATTCTAGAACCTAAGAAATCTTGCACGATGAAGAGACTGCCAGTTTTTGTTACAACTTATGCTAAGACAGAACAAAATGTCGACAGAAAAGCAATAATTATATTAAAAAAATCGGAATAACGACAAAAAACGCCGTTATTCGTTAAAATATTGTCAAAACACGAAGTCTCACATCCACTCTAGACTTTGGCAACAACATCATGCTTACTGGCCTTAACCACTTTAATGAACATTATCAAAGTTATGTAATAACTCTTCACACAATCATTTCTTCACATTTTTCACCTTTGTAACTTGATACTTTTGTATCGATCGGTTATTTTTAATTTCCTTTCACTTTCTTGGTTTAGTAGAACAAGTTGCGAATATTTTTCAGTATACTGATATCGGCACTGATCAAACGGTCTTCATTCTACCATTCTATATACAGTGATTTAATCAATCTCCTCCTCATGTCATTTAAACGTCAAGAAGACGAACAAGAAGCAGAGGCTTCTTTATATATAAAAATAATCTCCCAATGGTATCGGGGTGTAAGTAGAGTAATTTCCAATTATTAAATCCTTTTTATACATAGCAATAGATAGTCCAGTCACCATCCTTTATCACTACAATCACGTGTAGTTGACTGTTCTTGGGTACTTTCTAATCGAGTTGGTGTATTTATATGACTCTTAGATATTATATTCAGTAAAACTTAACAATAATCAATATTATACAATCATACACTGCTGGATTACCACAGGGTCGCCTACTGTGACCACTACTGTTAGTAGTTAGTAAACTAAAAATTTATAACTTTAGCTAATAATCACTTTTTCAAACTGCTGCTATTATTCACGCCTGTGATGAGGCAGTAATCACTAATTAGGTAGCGAAATGTCTTTTGACAAAATATTTCAGCATCTGCGCTAATTACACCCCGTGAAACGGATTTGCATACATTTCGCACAGAATAAAAAAGGTAAAATACGTTTAAACCGCTAATAAGCAAAGTACGGTATTAATTTAAGGTAGGTAAAAAAATTTAGTCTGAAAAAGCATGAGACATCATTTTCATCAAATTAGGGACCTCCGTGTTGCAAGAAAAACGGGTCCTTTGGTTTCCAGGATAGGGTAATAAAATTTTTAATGTTTTCTGTTTTATTTCATATTGCTTATAAGGTTATATAAATACAAAAATTTTATTTTTTCTGAAACTACTCTTTAACATCGTAAAAGGTTGTTTGGAGAACATCCATTAAGATAATTTAAACCGTTTTTCTAATAATTAAAAGAGTACTTAATAAATGTAAAGTATGTTCTGTGTCTAATTTAGGCATATTGCCTTGAAGGTACGTTTAATATTATAATATCTCTATTATTAAATATATTATATGAAGTTAATACAGAAATATATAACGTTAGATAGTCAAATACTTTTCCAGAAGTTTAATATTGTACGTATAATAAAATTGTAGTCACGAGGCGATATTTATCGTCCGAGCATATATAATAGGTGTTCTCATGAAGATGAGACAGATTTAATAAAATGTTTCACCAAGGGAACTTATCATAGTTATGATATCTATCGCTTAACATGATGATGATGATGATCACTACTTTTGTTTGGAAATTTGTTCTTAATTATTATCATTTCGGCTTTTCGCTGTCTAGTTCCCCGATCGATTTCTATTGTAGTTATAAAGTCACCTACTCTCTAATATATTTAGCGCTATGGGATGAACCAAAATTATTTATAAGGGTTGCGTGTAATATTCTTGGATATCTTATATTTTGATGTAAATAAGATAAGTTATGAGGCTGACAATCAGACGAAAATATTCCTACTCCAGTTATATTATCTTTTCGTTTTATTCATTAATTTGATTCCGTTATAGCGGCAGATTGAAAATAGCTAACGGGTTTGAAAAAATTTAACTACGTAATTGAATTAGAAACCTGTGGTTTAAGTGTGTACCTGTGCTTTGAGGCAAGCATTTAGCTATTGCGCCACGAAGCCAGTTAAACTAACTGGTGGTCAGTTTCTAGTGCCGGCGATTATATAGCTAGATACCACCGCAGCGCCTATAGCAGCGAACAAACAGTACTGTACAGCGAACAGTACTATGTTTCGAATTGAACAGCTCTGTAGCCAGTGAAATTACCAGAGTAACTAGACCTAATATCATATGTGTCAGAGCAACGACCACAATACAGTCCAATTTCGCGGTCGTCTTTTATTTAGAAAATAAAAGATGACCGCGAAATTTTTATCTAGAAACTATCAGCTGGAAAATTATGTAATTTTGTAGGTGTTTACTGCATGCGAACACTTCTATATTATAACTCATGAATATTTAAGATAGGGAGCTTCCGGGGATTGTATTTTCTAGTCCGTCACAAGAACATCCACTTTCAGAAACGAACATTGTTTTCATAATAACATCGTATATATATATATAACAGTATACGTAAGTAAGAAAACATGAATAGGTAATGGAATGATATAAACATAAATTATTCGTTTATTTATAACAATAATAAGGAAAAGGTTTAAAAGAAATTTAAATTTCTTTCAAACATCCGCATTGAAAAGTAATAAACTCCTCAAAATCTTAACCAGCTTTCCATACATAGCAATGAAGTGAATATGGAAAATTTATGAAATGAAGATAAAAGTTAGGCTGGCAGGTTGAAATCCCTATCACCAACATCCTTGATCAAGTATATTCGATTTACACGGCAAATAGTGCAACAAAGACAGTTGAACACTCTAAGGAGATGACAACTACACATAACACTGCATGTTTTCGGTAACGATTAAGAATGTTATACTTTTTCATCATCAACATCATCTTTATCTCAATTTCACTACACACGAGGTTATTTTAAAAAAATCCTTTTACAGTCCACAATTTGTAGCCATCCGTCGGCTTTAATCACCCGCAATTGTGTTTTTATACATCTACCGACCATTGTAAGCTTTACTTATGACACGGGAATTACAGTGGCATTTAATACGCAATCTGTTCCAAAATAAAAAGGCTTTACAGAATCCTAAAGAGTTGCCCCACATACGAGCTATTAAAACTCAAAAACAAAGTTTATCATTCTGAAATTTGGTTATAGTGAAACAAGTTATCATTGTAATCATCAATTTCTTTATCATCATCATAGTCATCCTAATCACTACCTTTATAATCGCCGAAATCGTAACCATTAACATAATGATAATCATGAAAATTATCAACATCAGTAATAACAACGTTCTCTTCACCATTGTCGTCCACATCATTATAATGTTAATCTTCACCAACATAATCATGAATATCATCAAGTTTATTATTATCATCACCATTGTCGGCGTCTACACTATCATAATTATTTTCATGAGTCTGCGAATGTGCTCTGAAAGACTGACCTATCTCATGAACCCACACACAGCCTGATCTTTTTCTTCTATACACTACCAGACATTGTCAGCCGCCTTTTATAGTCCCATTAAGAGTAAGAATTATAATTGATTAAAATGGAGATGATGCTGAAATCTTAAAAATAATGATAATTAAAACGATTCATCGAGAAAAAAAGTTAAATACAATTTTAAAAGGCGCAGGCTAGCAACAGATAGCTTGTGATAAAAACCGATGTCGACGCTTCGGTAGCTAGCGGCCATCTTGTACAGGAAATGGCGCCATTTTGAGTCACCAAATAGTTTCCTGTCACGAATACGAAGGCGTTTTCGGTTTTCTACTGCTGTGATTTCTTGCAAAATTTATGCTTTCGCAAACTTCTCCTAACAAATGTTTAAATATGCTTTTCTTTCCTAACAATTTATTGATGGACACTTGATTATATTATACTTTATAATTTTCCAGAGGACAATCAATGCAAAGTGCAGGAAAGCCTGTGAATTTTCCTGAAATTTGTTTAGACATACTCAGGTTATGGAAGATACCAAAACTTTCCGCAGGAGACGAAGCCAGTAAATTTATTGACTAATTAGACTTCCTAGCGCAGGCCCAAAGATTATGAGCGTGGTATACCGTAAAATGAAAACATGAGTATCTCTTATAACAAGCGCCATGCTCGTCCCTTCGCATATATTACATAAAAAAGCCTCCACAATGTTATTAAAATTTATTACACTCGAGGAAGATTCTCCAGTCAGGTAAGCTAATAAAAAAGTATAACGTTATTTAGGAAAATTTATTTCATCGGAAGCTATTAGGCGGGTATATTTGAAGCGGCGCTTTATAACACCGGCTATTTCAACTTTTCTTCACGCGGTCCATCCCTCATGTTTATTATATGGAATTACTTTTTAAAATAATCTACACATTAATGATGAAGACAATCTAACCAAAAAATATATGTCTTCTATTTTCACATCTAAACTGCTGACCAAATATTGGTGTATTTCGGTTAAAACATAAACGAGTCCTCAGAGAACGCCGTTGGTAACTTTTTATCGCGAAAACCAAAGTTATAATGGTGTAATAGGGGATAAAAGTTTTTTGTGTAATCATAATTTTTTTCAAGTTCAATCAAGGGATCTGAAATCTACTTGGATAGGACTTTTGAACGTGGAGAGAGAAGGACTCTCATAAAAGATGGAGATCCCCGTTTTTTTTATGATGAAGTTTGCGCCGCTAGCTTATTTTGACAACTATTACAGCTTCGTCGGACTCAGGGGCTCACGGATCTGCTATCCACGAGCTAAAAGGGTATCCTCATTGACCCACAAATAGCGACAACAAATACAAGGTTTCTACAGTAAAACCTTCACCTGATATTAAATGATAAATAACATATTAATTTCCGAAGAAATTTTCCGAGAAATAAGAAAATAGCACATCTACATTTGTTCAGAACTCAATACTAATATTGAACATTTTCATACAACTAAGACGGTCAACGTTTCCGTGATATTAATAGTAGTAATAAAATAGATACACTTGCCTAAAACAAGCATGCAACAAGCAACATTATGACTGTTCCCTCCGAACGGGTTCTTGCCCTACCGTATCGGTGGGGCTCAGCAGCCGCGGCTTGGTCACCCACGGTGAAGCTAAAAGGAAACTACCCGGCCGGCCCGAGGCGGCCGCTCCAGGTGAGCTCACCGCGAATATATGCGGGTGGGCTACAGAGGCAGGTTTATGATGCCTTTTGCAGCCGAGGTGGAGTCGCGGAGAGAGGTGTCGATATTGCGATTCGCCGCTCTCACTACCCTCCGCGACTAAGCGGTGCCGCACCGCTGATGCGGCCACGATGGCGCCGCGGGTGAAGAGGAATGTCGGTATTGCATTCTGTCGTTCTCCCTATCCTCCGCAGCCGTATAACGGTTGGCGGCCAAACCCAAGATCAGATCCGCCGCAAGAGAACACTCTGTTGACTCCCATGGCCTCTGAGTTACAGATTCGGGGGTGATCCGTTGCCCAGGTCACTTTAAGGGGCCGAGACAAGTGCTCGCTGTGGTCCGGCATGCCCTTACAACGGCGGAAAGACGAGGCCAGCGCTGACAGAGTCGCAGAGGTGTGCGAGAGCGTTCCCGTGACCCTTTCATAAGGCGACGACGTGGAACATCGTGGATGTATTAGTCAGTCAGGTATGCGAAGAAATTTCCCCCCATGTAAAAAAAAAACAAAACATTACGACCGTTGTTGTTGTTTGTTCAGCGACGCTAAAGATAGCAAAGCGACTGACTGAATACTAAAGTATTCAATAATAAATTTGAATCAAAATCAGATATCCAGATCTCATATGTCCAGCGAAGCAGGTGGCAAAAAACTCTATCACCGTTTAAAATTTAATGATGTTCATCAATCATTATATGATTTTTAGAATAATAGATAATATAACAAACAGAACTTCTATAAATAACTCTATTCACAATCAACTTCATTTTGACAATAACCACAGATTTCATTCAATGACATTTCTCCATACTATACCTGTGGTGTTGCCATATTCCCTGTTTTATTTTTAAAAACCCATTACACAAAACTTCTTTTCAAGTATATAGTATTATGTACTTAGTTTGTCGTCAAGATTGAATTACGAACTGATGTATGGTAATTCTTTATCATACTTCCGTCTCTCTCGCTCGAAAAAGTAATTACGAAACGCAGCTGCCTCTTTGATAAAATTACATTTTATTGTCAATTCCCCCTTAGCCCGCCGACGATGTTTTATAATGAGGGCCTCACCCGAGGGACCACGAATAGATACCGGCCTCATTCCGAATAATAAGGAGCTTCCAAGTAAAACCCGAAAATTATTGTTCGGAGAGCTCTGTTATACTTATTACCACTGAATTTAATATGCACAGTGTAACTAAGACAGATCTTTTATAGTACTGTGTATTTTAGCGCAAATATGATGCTGTTTAAACATCAACATGATAAACAGCGAAATATATTTATGAGTTTTAAAAAAATATTGCGCACAAAGAGGTAAATAAAGTTTCGCACAGTTCAAGTTCAAGTTATTGTTCCAGAATCCTTGAATATATAGATTAAAGATCTTAACAAGACAGCAACTATATTTGTAGATGCGAAGATAAAGCTAATTGATCTTTCTTAGTTGAGACACGCCTCCAAAGTCGGGCTGCTGCACGTTAATGAAAATAATATTTATGACATCATTCAAATACATTAAATAAAGTCATTATTATGAAGAAAAATAAAAACAGGAATGGACCTTCATAAGAACATTGAGGCATTCACAAGGTCAATAAGTTGTATCCTAATGTTTAAGCATAGCCAAAGTTGCAGTCGAAACTGATCTATATCCAAATAATACTTTAACATGTCTATCGACGGTTTTGAGGAATTCTAGGTATCAATGTAGCATTAATTATTTGCTATAGAAGAATAGTGCTACTGAAGATTCAATGTGCATCAAATGCAGAGGAACAAAACTTCACGTTTTATATGAATACCATACGTTAATAAGCAAAAGACTAATTCCTGTGTTCCGATCTTCACTGAACTTAAGCTCCGATAAACGTAGTATTAATAGCCCCCCACAAGATAGATCGATGATGATGATGGCAGTGAAGGTCGAGCGAAACCGCTGCACGTGGACCGATAGTCCGATAAGTGTGAAGATCTTTGAGGGAGGTCTTATGTTCTGCTGTAAATATTTATTGGCTGTTGATGTTGATGATTATGAGCTTAAACTTTCGGTGGAAAAATAACGTTTTGAGCAATTCGACATGTTTAAAGAACACAACTTTCTTAGACATATGTTATCCATCAACTCTGCGTTTAGAGTAGGTGATGGATAAATAGCCTTAACTCTCTCCCTTTAAAAGTTGAATCTGAGTCCGAGTAATAGAAATATTAAGTAGACTATCTATTTATTTATATGTAACTCCTTAATATCGGCCAGTTTAGCAAAGATAGCAACACTAAACAGGCATCGAAACTGATAAAATAAAATAAAAATCGGGGTGAATAGTAAGTCAAAATTAAACAGTGATTCATTTTCTTTTTCCCGTACAAGTTTCACATTAGCAGATATTTCATGAGAGGTAAATAGTAATATTTTCAGCAAACGACGCAATCCTTCCTGAAAATCCGTGCGGTATCGCAAACGGGGTCAACGCTTTTATCGCGCTCGTAAATTTTTCTATATACCGTAGTTGGCCGTTAGCGGTTGCAACTGAAATTAAAAGAAATCCATTATTCTACTATGAGAAACAAATTTCTCGCATTTATGTCGAGGAAGAGAGAATATGGAGATATTATGGACCGTTCCTCACACTAGTTTAATTATACTTTACTCTGTTCAACGAATTTATAAACTTATAAGTTGTAATAAAAAATACGACGGAAAGCATTTAAAAAAAATGCATTTTAATTTTGGAATATCACTAACCGTTGTGAGAATGGAATTATAAAAAATTTACACCCGCTCTGCAATGTCGGAGAGTCAGTCCCGCGGGACTTCGTTAGAATATTCCTATTTAGTTGACAATGTTAAACTAAAAAGTGGTGGTCACATAGACTCTAAAGTAGTAACAAAATTTTTATTTTTTATTTTTCCAAATCCAAAACTATAATTCTCGGACTAAAGTGAATAGAACAGACTCACTTTGAACTGGTTTAATAGCCTGATCATCAATATTAAATCAAAGAAGAGCCTACAAGATCGCTTTAAGTTTATCCGAGGTAACCGCTCTATCCCATCAACTCGAATTGGGCCAGTATGGTGGGAAATGGCCCATATGAATCCTTACTAACGGCAGTCTCTGGAGCCCGGCGTTGCGAGGAGCGCAGGACGAATCAATGTAGGGATCTTTGGGTGAGGCGCATGTATAGCAGTGGTCGAGTATCGGCTGATGATGAACTGCTCAAGGTAGATTAAGTCGGATCATGTCCCCTGGCTCCTCAACGGGTGTGGTACCACAGGAAAGATGGAGAAGGCGAGAGGAAACATCTTTCTCGGAGTCTAATAGTAAATGCGACAAGTCAATCTCTTGCTTTCAGGTAGTCGGTATCTTAGGCTCATTGGGCTTTAGGATATTAACACGGCATTTATGAACTAATTACTAAAGAAAAGCGCCTAAGTAGAAGAGTACACTATAGTATACCGACGTACCTTACCTAGAGGGGTGGGTACAAGTGAGATTTCGTTTTTCTGGTAAAGGATTCCACGATGTCTACAGGATAGATTGTACAACAGTTAGTCGTCTTAAGACAAAAGACCATGGTAACAGTCATAACTTTATTAATTTCATTTGGCACTACGGCCTTCAAGCAAATTGTATTTACGGTTATAATAGAGCTTAGGATGCAGGATGCAGGATGATCTTCAATATAAATCTATAGAAATTATTCTGTTTATAAATCTAGATATGATTTAATACTCTGTGATCATTGTCCCGGGTTACTTTTTTGAAGAATGTTTCAGTAAACATAAGGTTAACGACCATCTCTTCATCTTAACAAACGAATCAATATGGAAACGATAATAAACGACTCTATATAACGAACCGTGAAATGTATCGATGGAACGGTTTCATTGGCTCAAACAGGCAATAACAGATACAAATTGGTACATACAGAAAGTATTCGAGAACTCCCATAAGAGTAAATCGATCGTGAAATATCTCACATTATCACATTATCAGATCCGTCGCGACGTTTCCGTTTACGATCGTAGTTGTTTACATTATAATAACGATATCGCAGCGGATATAGTGACAATCATAAAAAAGGGAACAACTTTTATCCTAGAAAATTATGACGGCTTGGTGGCATTTACTCGTCGTTGCTTATCATCACTCTCTGTCGCTACCGCAGCACCACGTCACGAGTCATATTACATCTAAAGCTATAAAGCGAAGTTTGAGATCTTTAATTTGAACAAGCGTATTTCTTCCTAAATTAAATTACTCAAGGCATGATATTTGTGTGCGACGCTGACAAAAATAAAAAGTTGGAAGCTCTAGCTCTTAACCTTGGCTCCCATAATTCTGACAAAAGGTTTTGATAATAATCATCACCATGGGATTTTTGCCGAAAGAATCTAGCATAACTCTTCTTTTGCTCCTGCAGTGTAGCAGTATCAGATGTAGGAATAAAAGTATACATCTTACTATCACATCAATTTCTCTACAAGAGGTATTGTTATGACTACCTACCAATGCTTTAAAAATCTTTCCTCCTAGTTTGTATCTATTATAAGTGGCGTGATCTGATTAAATTTTATGTCGTCATCCCTTATCAGTATATCTTAAACGCTTTGCTTCCAATCATCTTTAGACAGATAGCCTATCCAACTTACCTGGGACTACTGCGCACTACCTTTTTTCAAAACGCAGTTCCCACTATAAGGTACATCTACTTAACTGGTGGTCACTTCTACCACAGAGGTGACCAAACTACGGATACTTCTTCACCAATGACGTTATCTGAAATTAAATCTACTCATTTTACAGTACAGAAGTCAAACGCTAGTTTATGGTCATAGAAGCTGCGATCCATTAGTTATCCAATTGAACGGAAGTAAACCAATAATTTTATCTTTTAAAGGCACACAAAATCGATATTATTTATTACGTTCACTTTGTAAACGACGAGTAGTGACTTAATGCCTTTGAAAATATCTTGCCGTCCACCTTGGGTGTATCAAATATAGGTACAGCAAAGGTATGTTTAGTAATTTTTAAGTACTAAAGTAATAAAAAGAGCTTCAAGAAGCATTCCGTTTAGTATATACTTAACACAAATCTTCAAAATGAACTAAAATTTAAAGTAATATTTTAAAGCTTCTTTCTAAAGCACATTACGAAACCGTACAGCCATAGATTGTGTCGCAGGAGCCTGGAAAGAGAACAGTGTGTTTTTGAGAAAAACGGAAATCGCAACCCTTCTATTAGACTAGAAAAACAATTTAAGGATCCTAAAATAAGTAATTTGTTCATCGATATACAATAATCCCCAAATTTGTTAGGTACTTAGAAAATATAGGTAAATTATTTATGTTTTACATTTATACTAATGATAATTAATTTCTGACAAGGACTTCGCGAACAACCTGCAACTCGCAAGACCTTTCCTCTTATATAAAATAAACTAGAAGCCATCTGAAATATGAAACATTAAAAAAAATATTTTTAATGGAATCCTTAAATGATAACATAACGAATACTTCACGTCAAGTTTTAAGCACAAAGTAATCCTTTTTAGTCCTCTGCGGCGAGATTAAAAGCGCTAGACAAAGTAAGCAGGTTAAATTGATGATGTTTTGGCGGGAACCGGAACGGTCCTGTCTAAGTGCGCACTAGAGGGATAACTCTACATTTTTATAACTTCTGCCCACTATCTTAATGTCTTACGCTGAAATATTTATGTAAAAACTTATGTACTAGTAGATTTAAGCTCAAAGCAATAAAACGACAACTTAGCAAATGTACGATATAATTAAAATAGGTGTGTAAAGGGTCCCGCACAACAACGCAAGGGACCCAAGCCAACCTCACCTGTTCATTTTGTATCCTTTTAATTAACAAACGAGGCTCTGGCTCTCGCCAATTCGTACTGGGCCAACGTGGTGGGAAATGGCTCAAATCAATCAAACAATGAATCAATCAATATAAACCCCTACAAACGGTAACATGTGACCAAGCTATGTGGAGATCTTTGGAAGAGGCCTATCAGCCAATAAACGTCCACTGCTGGACGTCTATCGGCTGATGATGATGATTAAAATAGAAGTGAATTAATCGTTATTGAAATTAATTACCAAATAATTTCTCTTTGTAACTAAATTGAAATAAAAACAGGAAACAAAGTTTTAACAGTTTAACTATAATAGAAACAACCTATAACGAACCGTTTGCTGGTTGTAGATTTAATTCGGCGCCATCTTGACGTAACGCATCCGCCATTTTGTAATCGTTTTCCCGCTTACATAATATCATACTGTCTGAAGACTGTATGAGCGAATAATATACGCAATAAGTGAATATGTACATAAATGATAAAGGCACAATAAAATACTTGTTGAATACAGAAGCCATTTGTCCTGCGAGGTTTCGACGCGCGCGAAATTGGCTCCATTACATTACGAAATGTTACCAGAATATTCTATAATATTTTGTCACAACCACCCGCAGCAGTTTTGTTTGAATATTTAATACCTTTAAATTGAATGGAAGTTTAGTGTTATTAAAATTATAAGCTCAGATGCTTTATCGTTTATTTATTATTATTATTATTATTGTGAAGGGTTTTTTTTCTCAGCTTTTGGGCTGGTAATAACTGCATTTACGGGCCCAAGCCAAGTAAATGCAGTGTGAAGTGTAATAGTCTACTCATCCTCTATTTGCATGAACTTTCTTACGATTCTACATGTATTTAAAATTACAGCTTTCTGTAGGGTTATTATTATTATTATTATAGTATTGTAGTTAGTGATTAGTATAACAAATATTTATTGAGTCTATATCTCGAAATTCGATGGAAAAATTCATAAAGTGAATCAAACTTAGATCGGAATCTAACATATAGTTAACTTGGATACTATGTTGGAGAAAATAAACGTAAGTGATAGGATCCAGTTATCATGCTCTTTTGTATATTTCTAATTACACTAACAAAGCAATTGTTTATAAAAGTTATGAAATAATACAATTAATTATAATCAAATTTGAATAACAGATAATTTATTATGTTGCATCAATATAAGCACTGCTGGTGTAGTGGTATCATGCAAGATTCCCATTCTTGCGACCCGGGTTCGATTCCCGGGCAGTGCAACCTTATTTTTACTTATTATAAGTTTAAATTTAAGGTAAAGTATTTTATCTTCTAAATCTGTTCAAAACGTTTCAAACTTTTGTATCTTTATAGAGAGTTAAAGGTGATCAATGGGATGACTGTTCTCTCCACCACTCCATTGGTGAGAAGTGATTTTAAAGATGACGACTCTTGTATAAGAGCAGCTGTACCAGTTATCTTTATAGCGACTTTTTGCTTTAAGGACTCCATAAGAAAGGCACGGCGAAGACAACAAGTACCAAGTGGCATGAAAAGCTGAAATGATGATGATAAATCACAAAATATAAACACAATCGCAACGCCCATTACTGCCGTTAAGTAATAATGTTGAAACATTACTCTGATATAGTTCAATGGGTACGATGATGCAATATAATGGTGTGGGTACATAATGACGCTTTATTGTTAAAGTTACTATCAGATGAATATCCTAAACATCTCTTCCCTACTTAACATGAACAAAAGGTTTAAAAACATAAAGCTCTATTCAAGTTGGATTTGCCGAATATGCATAGTATTAAAAAAAAACTGCCGAAACCCGGGATTGAACCGGGGACCTTTAGATCTTCAGTCTAACGCTCTCCCAACTGAGCTATTTTGGCAATGGTGTTAAGTATCAAAAGGTCATCATCATCGGTCGATAGACGTCCACTGCTGGACATAGGTCTCCCCAATGGGCTTGACGTCGATCGATCTTGCGCTGTTCACATCCAGCTTCACGCGACCTTATTGTCAGCATGGCCTCTGGTACCGCCGGTCACTAAAGACTTTCGTTTGTAGGGGTTAATATGGAGAGGCTATATCTAACCACTCTAGCCCAATGCTGATTGGTGGGAGCCAGAGCCTCGTTTGCTGGTTAGCAGGGTGCACCACGAGCAGTTGAGGTTAGTTTAAGTCCCGTAAGTTGTTATGCGGGATTATATCAAAGAGCTCTAATTCCATCTTTTTCTAAATACTCAGATTTTTCTAATCATGATGAAGAACTTGTTAAACCTCGCAACCTCATCTTCAATTTTAAATAATCGAAGGAAGCTGTAGCTAATTAAATTACTGAAGTAGTAAGACAAATTCTGTCTGACGACGACGAGTACAATGAGTTTCTGTTCACAGAATCATCGATACTTGTCCTTTGTCCTGTTAAGTGATAACTTGTCATTGTCATGTCACAAGCTATTGCAGACGTACACAATATAGATGGAGCAGTGTAATTATCTTCATCAAGGATTCATCACGATAGTATCTATTTAAAATCCTTTTAAAGATATACATTTAGAAAATATATAGTCTCTTAGGATATCAGCTAGTAATTCTGAAGTATCAAAACGAATTGAATTTTGATATACTATTAAATATATCCCGTATGGTCTAGTGGCTAGGATACCTGGCTTTCACCCAGGAGGCTCGGGTTCGATTCCCGGTACGGGAAATGTTATTTTACTTTACTTTTACGTTAACTTCTAAGTTTATTTTTAGAAAAGGGAATAATCTCTTTTGTCTTAAGAACGTTAGCTTTACATTTTTAATACGATTTTACATCGCTGTATATATAAAACATAAAAAGGATAATTTTTTTTAAATGAGCTCAAAGAAGCATCTTCTTTTAATATCTCATAAATTATTACTAGAAGTAAAAAAAGAGAATAAAGAAGTAAATGTTTTGTTAGTTATATTAAATAAGCAAAGTCAAAAACAACGTCGACCATAAATAAAAAAGTTAACTTACTTAATTTAGTATTGTTATAGCAAGCCGAAATAGCTCAGTTGGGAGAGCGTTAGACTGAAGATCTAAAGGTCCCCGGTTCAATCCCGGGTTTCGGCAATTGCTTTTTATTTTTGTGGACATGTTTCAAAATCCATTACTGATGAAATATCTCCGTTGCCGAAGACCGTCTGAATGGATACCATCGGGGATCTTATTTATGCCGCCAAACAGTACTGTGTTCCGATTTGAAAGCCGTTGTAGCCATTTCAAGGTGATGCAGTGTATAACAGCCAATGTATATCAGTTGTTATGGACAGACGTATCACATACCATCAGATAAACGTCCTGCTTGTCTCGTCGTTTGAAAACATTATGAAATATACTGAAATGATGTTTATGAGTTAGATCGAACGCTTTTAATGTTGCATCACCGGAGTGGAATGGTCACTACATCACTATAATAAGCCATTGTCATGCGACAAATTGTAGTGAACATGCCATTTGTGTATGTGCTTTAATAAAGATCGCCGTTGTGCAGTTGGCGCGTACTTATCTCGCGTTTCGAATGGGGTACCGTCGCGTTGTTGGGACGTCGTATGTAAAAAATATGCAATAACCACCCATTACAGCGATTGCGTATGATAAAACAGAATATTTGTTGTCTATTTTGATACGCCAGCTCATAACAACATAGCACCAGATAGGATTCACAGCACCAATTACGCTCGTCGCCTTCAGATATAAGATGTTACGTCAGCTGTAATAAACAGTAACGTTAGTACACTACTGTTTGGGAACAGAAATAGAAGCTGATGTGATAGACGGTCTCCAGCAACAGATACCTACTATCAGTATATTTGATTTAAAATAAACTTACCTTAAAGACCAGCTTCTTATTTAGTCATTATAGTACAGATATTCAATCATTACTGCACTATAATGACGTCAATCATTCCAACCATTACATCAGATTTGATGCACTACAAATCACTGCAAAAGAACCCTGATTATTACCAAAGATAATTCTCGAAACTATTGAAATAAATAAACATCCTAATTTCATTAAAAAATATGAGTGAAAGCTTTAATAATAATAAAACTACCCGCTCAAAAAATTTGTCAGAAATATCTCCATCCGGCCTCGCCGCCCATTGGGCCCCTTTCCGTTATTAACACCCCTGCAACACCCTTTGGGGAAGAGATTTTGTAAAATCTATTCTTAGCTGACCTCTAAACGGCAGAAGTAATATCTCTACCAAATTTTTAATGTTTACGTCTACTAGTCACGGAGATCACGCAATGAGTCGATGAATCTGTAGATATTTTATATATATATATATATATATATATATATATAGATTAAATCTAAAACCAAACAACCACTACTACAAGACTCCAAGACTGAACTCATTCTGCCTAAATGAGACTATAAACAACAATTGTAAAGCTACAGATACTTCGTGATAACTCAGGTACTCACCAGACATGGGTGTGTTAGTGAGTATCCGAATAGAATCCTGGACGAATCTTAGTCCAAAATGATCTTTCTTTGCTAGTAGCGATATCAGCTGCACTAGGAAACAAAAACGCGTGGATAACGTTGGTTTCCTCCTGTGAAACCGTTGTGGTGCAGAAGGAATCTGTCCGGCCAAGTTCGTTCATAGACAAGGATGTCGGGGCGATGGCATTGAACACCCAGCTCGCCAACCCCGTAATTTCGGGCTATTAAGAATAGAACTAAGGTACTCCCTGCCTGTCGTACAAGGCGACTAAAAGAGTTCCCGGGATCGTGAGCCGTGAGGGTGGGGCCCTCAAAACACAATAAGCGACCCTTAGGAGGACGGGAAATGCCTGGTGGTCATTTATTTGCCGTAGGACAGCGGGATTGCTATGGAGGGCTTTGCCCTTCCATGGGATGTTTTAGCCAGAGTGCAGGGGGCACCAGTGTGTTGCGTAGGAGATCCCGGAGCTCCTCCTAATGCACTGACGGATACACTCGAGACGTGGTAATAATTAAAATACGAAATATGATTCTTATTAAATGACATCAAACAACTAAGACTTATCAAAATACAGCATCGACTTTCCTCATCTTGTTGTTAGATAATCGTGTGAACTTATTCTTAATTTACGATTCGAAACGAATACATTGTTTTTTGTTCTAATTAGAATTAGTGTTACCAACATTAAAATGAGTAATTGAATTTATCAATATATTTAAGATTAACATATTTAAGGGATTTTCATCTACGCAAGGACTCATCACGATATCTCTGAAACCATTATAAGGTCTGACGACTTGAAATTTAGTAGATATTCTCTTTTTGCCGAGTATAGATTAGCTAAAAAAAATTTAAATGAAATGTTACCCCAAAAAGAGGTAGGAGATTGCCACCGTACGGGAATATTTCTGACAAATTTCAACTCTTATTCTATACTTCTGCTCTCTTCCAGCAAAGCAGGCAGAGAATAACTAGCTGTTAACAAGTTAACCAACCATGATGATGAAGTTAACCAAATTACCCATAGAGAATTATTTGTGTGGCTAGAGAATTTATAGCTAGTTAACGAAAAGTATTATTAATAATCAATCGTAATAAATATTTTTTTTTTTATATAACAAAATCAAAACTGTTTAGGTTGTTTGAGAATTTAACTGCTTCATAGGTGGAAGTACTGTTTTACTAGTGTTGCTTCTGAGCCAGTCTTTTGCTTAATCTTGAAAGTTAACTTGAATGTCTGAAATACCTGACATCCTGGCATAAGTATTAATCTTATATTTTGTTACGATTTACGTTTAATTAGCGACGATATAACATGGGTGAGATTGTAAATACTGTAAAATACTAGATATATCAAAACAGTAACCCTTAAGTTACTTGCTATGTTCTTTATAGTAGGACTCGTAGCTTTCTTTCTACAAAGCTTAGATTTTATTTTGGTACTCTTGTTCACACAATATTAAGCTATAATATGCCCCTAGATAGTAAAGGGTGGTAGCGCTGAATACTCCCCTTCTCCCATATTATAAACCTTAACACAAAAATACCACACTTTACCACATGCTAAATCACATTTGCAATAGAGATGCAGTCTTAGTTCATTGTACGAAAAATCCCATCTCATTTATTTCAGTATACCCCCATCTTCTAAACTTCTTAAGCTTAAAATAGTTGTTTATACAGAATTCCTCAAAATTCACGATAAAAGAAAATGGTGCTTATCTAGAAAGATTCCTGAAAATGAGAACTCGCTTCTCTTCTCGCTTCCGGTAGAATACTAGTACTGTATCAGCATCCTCTGTGCTGTAGGAGTTATACGTTGGCAACATATATAACCATATAAGTATATTCAAAAGTTCAATTAAGTTTTTGTTGCACGTTTTTATATTTAATAAAGAAATCAAGGTCGAACGCTAACACGTTTTATGTCAAACCTAAGGTCAAATATGTCTAATTCTTTTTTCCTATAGAGTATATCAGTTTTTACAATTTTTTTTTCATATTTCTTTAGTTATATGTAAGGGATAATGTTTTTCTTTCATATTGTACTAAGTGCTGCTCGCCCACTTTGCTGGCCGCAATATAGAATTAGATTTGAAATTTAGACTTGAAATTTGTCAGAAATATTCTCGTCTCTTTGTTAAAGCCCTCGCAACTCCTTTTGTGGGTAACATTTCGTAAAATCCATCCTTAGCTGCCAACTCGGCATAAGGAATATTCTTACCAAAGTTTAAGTCGGTGGGCTTGGTCCCAAAGTTTTTACATGGGTGGTAGTCTCTTATGCTAGTATATGTACAGATTATATATGGATTTTTTTAAATAATAATATCTATATTTCATATTTAAGGAATATTGTTATTGCGATAGTTTTAAATAAACCTTGTTTAAATCTTAAATCTAGTGGCTAGGATACCAGGCTTTCACCCAGAAGGTTCGATTGCCGGTACGGGAAATTCTTTTAAATTATAATTTCTTTTAAGTTAAAGTTAAAAGCTATAACATTATTTTTGGTATTAGACTAGGTTTTTTTTTTCAACAAATTAAAACAGATAAAAAAAATGATTCAATACAATGAATAATAAAAATTAAATATATAAAACCTATAGGATATTTTGCTTTGGATAGTCATATCAAAAAAAGAGTAGGTACTATTAAAAAAAGAAAACTTGCCGAAACCCGGGATTGAACCGGGGACCTTTAGATCTTCAGTCTAACGCTCTCCCAACTGAGCTATTTCGGCTGTGTTTACATTGGCCCAAAGTGGAACACAAGTTACAGAAAAGCAATCTGAAAAAATTCTTCATTATCTTCATCAAGCACTAGACAGGAGATCTCATTAATTTATATTATTAATCATCATTGTCAGCTGATAGATGTCCAGTCCATTGGCCTTCCCCGAAGATCTTCACATCGATCGATCCACAGCCAGCATGGCTTCCGGTGCCGCCATCCGTTAGAGGCCGTCGTTTGTAGTTTTAATATGAAAGAACTTGGATTATTTCCCACCACTAACTCCTTACTTAGATACAGTAATGTATGCATACTATAGACCAATATAGTAAGACAGATAGTCGTTTGCATGTACTTCTTCCTTGTCTAAGAATAGTATATTATCAATCGTTAGATAGTAATAAATATAGAAGCCGTAGTATATCAGATAATTAGACGGTATTCGTTATGTGTCTCGAAGAGGCACAGGTTCGATCCTAACTGAAGGTGGACCTCATCAGGAATCAAACAGGTTCGACATCAGCTTTCGCGAGTACATGACATCGATGGCATTTGATCAGCTTCGTTAATAAATAGTATGTCTGCATAGCATTACTAGTGATGATGGGTAGATCTTTATTACCGATCATGTCTAGGTAGGTAGGACCTGCGGTGGTGCTGCGTTTGGAGTTGGCAAATAGTACTGTACAAACATTATTGTGTTCCGGTTTGAAGGGCGCTGTAGCTAGTATAATTACTAGGATAATCAGACAATATCTTATCTTATCTTATGTCTCAGGCGACAAGCGCAATGTAGTGCTGTTATATCATCCTAACTAGAGCCTCGTTGTTACGGGCGGGCGTATCACTTACCATCAGGTGAACGCCCCGCTCGTCTCGTCGGTACGGTAGCAAAGGAAGAGTTTAATAATCCTTCTTCTTCTTAAATTGCCTCTCCAACTAATATGTTGGCGGAACTAATAATCCTTACTACCAACCAAACTCATTAAAAGGCTCCGGAAGCGTACTAGGAACCGTATCATCGCCACAGAGGCAACTGATAGCATATATATTACATTAGAGGTGTAAGAGTCAACCCAACATCTTAAGGAACCCAAATCAACCAGTACACGGTGCACCCTGCTAAACCAACAGATAAGGCTCTGACCACTCACCAACTCGCACTAGATCAGCATAGTAGGACTAAGCCACAATTTTCTTCGTAAGGATTCTCATGAGGATCCTTAAGGGCGGTACGCCCAGCTGTGGGCGTTATCCGGCTGATAAGATACATAATATTAACACACAATATACAATAAATCTCGCTGAAGGCTTTTACAGCCGTTAAAATATTCTTTAACGTTATAAACGGTCCGTTATAACGATAATCCCGTTATTTATAACCATTCCACTCCATAAAGACCAGAGGGTTGGTTGACCAAAGAATTTGGATTTATAGAGCAAAGTTTTGGCTTTGGACCATTATGGAAATAGTTGTGCTGATCTTTGCGCAGTTGCGTGTGTCAGTAAAGTTTTGATTACTCCACGATCTTTACTGTACAGTTAGTAAAGACATGTTAAAGCTAGACTGGAGATTTGAATACCCAATTAGAGTGTTTCCTACTTTTAAGTTTCCTACGTATAAGTAATATGCAAGCTGCAAGGCATCACTTCGTGCTCGCCTCGAGACAATATATTAAGTATCATTACCTCAGTAATTTCACTAACTGAAGCGTCGTTCAAACCGGAATAATGTTGACGCAATACGGTGATATCTTCCTAGACAGTCTCCGGCAGGAGTAGGAGGTTTACAATTACAATAGGCCTTATAGAATGGCTTTAAATCTTGACACTGAAGAAGAAAGATCAAGAAGAAGAGCCTTAGAATTAGTATAGCCGTTATGACCTGAAGATTACTATTCTTAACTGAAAATGGAGTAGCAACAGAACTGTTAGCCGATGAGGCGATAACCATATTGACCACCTACTAGTTTACCTTTCAACGGTGCTTCTTCCTCTCCTCTTCCCTCAATGTTGATTAATCTAGGATCATTGCCGGTTTCAGTCAATCAAACATCAGCTGACATAAGTCCATTGCTGGACGTAGGCCCAAATATCTGTACATTGATCGGTCCTTCGCTGCCTATATCCGTCAGCGGCTTCTCGCGACTTTCACCAGATCATCGGTCCACATTTACAATACTAAGTTTACCAATTACCGGTTTAGCTAATCTAAATTATATATTCTAGGTCATAGTTTCCCAACGGAAATGACGCTTGGGTTCTACTATAATTTGGTTAGAGAGAATGAAAGAGAAAAAAGATCATCAGCCGATAGACGTCCACAGCTGGACAGCTTCTCCAATAATCTCCACAACGATCGGACCTGCGCTGCCTGCATCCAATGGCTTCCCACGACCTTATTACCAGCATGGCTACCAGTACCGCCGAGCACTAGGGGCCGTCGTTTGTAAGGGTTCATAAGGGGGATTTATACCATTCTTCACGACACTGGTCCAATGCGAGTTGGTGGACGCCAGAGCCTCGTTTGTTGATTAGCAAGGTGCACCACGTGCAGGTGAGGTTGCCTTGGGTCGCGTGAGTTGCTGTGCAGGCTGCCTTTGCTTATATCTAATACTAATATATATTAGATATAATTAAAGTATGTTAATGGAGCTCCAAGTTTATTTCGGTGTAAAGTAGACTTTAGGTCATTTCTGCTCGGAGAAGAAGACGATGGGGCGATGGTAATGGACGCACCAGCCCGTCAGCCCTGTAGTCTCGGGCTAGTAAGAATAAGACTAAGGTAAACCCTGCCTGTCGTAGAAGGCGACTAAAAGTGTCTGGGAGTTTCGCAGGCCTTAAGGGTGGGGGCCCTTATCGCTCAACATACGAATCTGTGTGGAACAACCTAGGAGGGGGATGATGATGAGAAGTCTAGTTGGAGCTCATCTATTATTATCATTGCTAAAAAAAAGCAATAGTAATAACGATGATATTCTTATGTAAATATACACAAAAAAGATTTACGTTGTAAGAATAGATTTGAACCTTCGACCTTGATTACGGTAATTGCTGCTGGTATTCACAAGTGTATATATAAGTACATTCATTACTTTACTATGTACACATACGTAAATCTGTAACAATGTCTGTGTGTGTGTGTGTGTGTGTGTGTGGATATAGTAGAAACCTGATTTACTTCCCTCAATACAAACTCGAGGCAGTCAATATGTAATTTGCGAGCGTGTGGACGCCTTTTTTTAAATTCAATAAACCAAACAAATAAACATTCATCACGGTGATTTAAGTGTTGATAATCGGATTTAAATATATACGGTGTCATTGTAAAACAGCTACAAAGACGTAAGGTATGTTTTTTTTAACTATATTCAATTATATATTAATGCGAGAAACAGTTCGGGAGCTACGAGTAATTGTTACACTAGTTTTTTTGTTGGAAAAAATCTCTAGATACAAATATTTATTTTACTATATTACGATCTAAAAACAGTAAACAATACATATATAATAAACTTCAAAAAGTAAACAAAAAAAAATTACTTGCTACCTTACAGTATAACCTGAAGTACAGTTTAACTTTAATACTAATGGTATCAAAATCTATTTCAATTTGAAGTAATTATTAAGTTTTATAATTAAGTATACATAATAAGAATTAAAGCAAATAACTGTAAAAGTACTAGAGTAAGAAATATTAGTTATGGTCCTGTTAATTATCTACTGCTAAATCTGTTTTTTTTTAGTTTTTACTTATTACTTATATCAAAAAGTATTCCTTATCAGCCAACACATTATGGATAGTAATAGACAGTATATTTAACCTGAAACAGATGTATAAAGAAATGAAAATATATTCACCCCCGTTGTTCCCCGCCGGCTTTGCTGGCCGTAATATAAAATTAAACTGTCTATAATAACCGTTACTATAGCAACCGCATAAATAATAACAAATGAAAATTTTTATAAAAGTTAATTACAAACAAAACGATGCAGGATCTATGAAATTCAAATACTAATAGCTTATTATCTACAAATCATTGATGTGGAGATCTTTAGGAGAAGCTTATGTCCAGCAGTCGACGTTTTTGCACCGCCTAAAACGCGCTGGATGTTCCTGCTCGTCGCTTAAAGCCGGGGTCCGCCACCCCGCCGGCGCTGGCGGCTTACGCTCTGGAGGGAGGGTTGAATCTTTCCTTTCCACCTCCAGCACAGAGGCACGCCGGAACATACAGCGCGCCCCTCCTCGGCATCTAACAGTCGCGCGGGCGACGGATTCCTCCGAACCCGTCACCATAGGAGCTAAGAGAGGAAACTCTCCGGGCTCCCTGCGGCGGATCCGACTAAAAGAACGTTTACCTATTGTTAACCGACTATAACAACGTCGATCTAGCAAGTTTGTTATACACTGTACCGCATTTCGCTCGTCGCCTTGATAAATCTTGAGTTTCTTTAGCCCAGTAATTACACAAGCTACTGCGCCCTTCGAACCGGAACGCAGCAATGTTTGCATATTACTGGTAAACGGTATAAATAGGCGCTGAGATGGTACCTGTAGCGGTTTCCGTAAACAGAGACTTACCACCAGTAAAAAGTATCTAACCACCACAAATGGCCCCGGCAACTTACCAACGTTTTAAGCGGTTATTCGACGCAGCACGGAGGTATATAAACTCAGTCAAGAACAATGAAGTCATAAGGATCTATCGCTTCGTGAAGTCGTTGCTAAGCAACACTTCCGCAGATCTGGTAAGTACTAACTGCTAAGTTCGTCTCCCCTGACAAACTTTGTACCATGTTACAACCTAAAGTGAATAGTTTTATATTGTAATCACTGGTGGTAGCTCTCTGCTGCCGGAGACCGTCTAGGTAGGTACCACCGCGGCTCCTGTTTCTGCAGCCAAGAAGTAGTGTGCAAACAATAGTATGTTCCAGATAGGAGGAACATATAACAAATGAAATTACTGGAGTAACGCGACATCTTATTTCTCAAAGCGACCAGCGCAATGTGGTGCAGTGTATACCGTCCTGAGTAGCACCACGTTGTTAAGGGCGGGAGTATCACTTACTATCAAGTGAACGACCCCGCTCGTCGCTACATTGTATGAAATAAAACTGACGAGAAACAAGTTTTTAAAACTTTTTAAAAATCATATGTATGTAAAATTAATGTGATTATTCTTTTCATCATTATCGGCCAATAGACATCCACTGCTGGATATAAGCTTCCCCCAAAGATTCCCACATCGATCGGGTAGGGATTTATAAGGGGGGATTTGAGCCATTTCCCCATCAAGGTATCCCAATGCTGGTTAGTCATTATTATAATGTTAATATGTGCTAAATAGACACTTCAAAAAGTTACAGCTGTTCACTTTCACCTTTTGAGGCATTTAACCATCAATATTCATTTCCGTATCCTATAAAAAAAAAATATGTACAAAATAATTAGCCATTTCGTGTTTCAGAGTAACCACAACAGCGTAGTAAATGTAGATTATTTATTAATAAAACTCCAAATATCAAGGCAAAATACCAGATTTAATAATATTAAATTGCAACACCGAGTGGAACTGGTTAAATAGCATTTTTTTTTACATTACGACCTTTAAAGACAAATGCTTATTATAATGAACTAGCTATTCCCCACCGCTTCGCTGGCCGTAATATAAAATTAGACTTTTAATAGCAACCGTTACTATAGCAACCGCATAAATAATACAAAATTAAATGCTTTTAAAAGTTAATTAGAAATAAAATGTTGAAGGATCTACGAAATTCAAAAAATAAATGGTCTATAACCATCTTCCAAACTTTCGGCGTGAATGCTCATGTTCCCGTTTTGATACGTTCACTAGTTTTTACGTGATTAGCAAACAAACAAAACCCATTTTCATTACATATATATATATAGATTTATAATATAGGTGACCAAGATTCTTCGCATACAGAAAATATTATTAAACAATATTTTATTGTAGATATTATATTGTCCAATAGTTTTTTTTTTATTTATTTAATTACTTTGTTTCAAATGTTTAACCTCGCGTTTATGTCACTGGTTAGTTTATCCACGCCGCCATATTGGAATGAACAAATCCAATATGGCGTCTGTATGTACTGCGCTTCTCGTCTAACCTGCGGAGAATGGCAGTCAAACTCTGTATGAAAATCCTAAACAGTAATTGTCATGATCGGCTGAAATAATTATGATGGTCAATTATACGTTTTAATAAAGAACCAGATGAGAAACTTAACCAGTTAGTGTCCTTCCGATTAACACTGGTAACAACGAAATTGGATGTACACAGTGGCATGTTTTTAGTGGTAGGTCTCTATTGCCGGAGACCGTTTAGGTAGGTATCTCCGCAGCGCCTATTTTTACCGCCAAACAGTAGTGAGCAACCATTACAGTGTTCCAGTTTGAAGGGAGCTGTACCTAGTGTCATTACTAGGGTAACGAGACTCAACATCTTATGTATATCATCACTTGCCATCAAGTAAACGTACCGCTCGTTTCGTTGCTTAAGTGATTATAAAAAATTCTATAACATCGAAATTAACATGTTAATATTTTATTGGACTACACAGCCCTTCTAATCGGTACACAGTAAAGTAAAATACTGCTACTACCTAACTGCTAACCTACAAAGACAATTTCTAGCAATACGGCATTTATTTTTATTATCATGGGAAAACCTTCTAATGTTACCATTCCATGGGATATGAGGGTTCCTGCACAACAACTTACGGGATCCAATCCAACATCACCTGCTCGTAGTGCACCCTGCTAATCAACAAACGAGGCTCTAACTCTCACCAACCCGCATTGGGCCTATGTGGTGGGAAACAGCTCAAATCCCGTCATATGAACCCCTACTCGATCGATGTGAGAATCTTTGGAGGATGCTTATGTCCAGCAGTGGACGTCTATCGGCTGATGATGATTCCATGCCACTGAGAAGAACGTACTTATGTCGGATTTCTTCTCATTAAAACCCTCTCGGTGGTCTTGCTCAAAATCCTGTGATCCTTAGGAACCGTAGTCTTTACTAGTACCCTCTCATCCACCTCAGGCTCGTTTAATAAGCAATGATAGGTACAACCTTCAAAGCCGACAGATCTGAAGCCCCTGATTAACGAATAAGGTTCCCCTTACTCCTATTCTTAATAACGTTATCCGTAAACAAACATATTAATAAGGAAACAAACTATTCATCTCATAATCAATCAAAATCGCGAACAGAAGCAACAAAATGGAGAAACGCTGAACGAATAATACTCGAGGAAATATTTTCTGACGTAATTGTATTAATTTTCCGCGTGATTTATATGAAATATTTTCAATATGTATATACAACACATACATATATAAGAGATATCCATAGAATCGTTGCCTCATCACGAGATCTTCGAAACTATTAGATGTTACCATTCAAAATTTGCTAGAGATATTGTTTTTGCCATTCAGAGGTCAGCTAAGAATGGATTTTATAAAATTTATTTCCTCTAAAGGAGTTGCGGAGATCCGGGATAATAACGAGAATAGGCACGGAGTAGGGCGGGTTGCCGCTGACAGAGAATATTTCTGACAAATTTCAAGTCCAATTCTATATTATGTTAATCAAATCGGGCGGGAAACAGAATAATACACAGTAGGCTGTGTAAACAGTTCTACAATATTACTACACCGAATGATGATCATGAACACGTTGTCAGCAGCAGCGGTAGTCAGATAAATTCTGTGTTAAATACCACTGCGGAACGTTGACCTCGTAATAGTAATCACTGACTTGCTGGACCAGTTGACGAGCAGCCCTCAAATCATTTCCTCTGTAATTGCCTTTGATGTGTCCCTAAAGGATAGACTGGAGGCCAGGATATTCGGAATACGCTAAGCAACGCTTCCGTACTTGTCATATATACTTTGAGTCTCTTTACCCGACTCATCAGCTACAATCAAACTAGAAAACAATAATGTTTGCTTGCAGAAAAAGTACACTGAATTATAACTACCGCATCAGTACTTATTCCCATTATCAATTGCTGCTGCTGCAGTCTGAATAACAGGCACTATAGCTAGTGTAATTATAATTAAGCTGATGAATAGCAGAAGAGTACCTTTTCGAATTATTCCTTTCCTTTGACATCAGAGCTCAGGGATCTCTTATTGCTAATTATCCTCATCTTTTTGTCTCACAAAATTACGCGATTGTTTTGATTTATAAGCAATGTTGCTCGAAGAACTGACAGTCGGTGAGGCAGGAAAGTCCTCGTATGGCGACCGCGCACCGGAAGATGCAGTGTTGGCAGGCCTCCCACTGGGTGATCCGACGATTTGGAAGCTGTTAATGGCGGGTAACGCAGGACCAATCGATGTGGAGATCTTTTGGGGGTGGCCTACGTCCAGCAGTGGACGTCTGTCATCTGATGATGATGATAAGCAAATTTATAGTTTATATAAGCTATAATAACAAGGAGACGGATTCTGTTTGCTTTATAAGAAATATATTAATTTACCTTGTAGCTCAACTGATTTCACGTGGCCTGATGATAATGTTCAACGGGTTTAATTGCCCTTTGTAATCAATGATATTCTACTCGTTTGTACAACGTGATCCGGTAATTGCAGATTCATTACTATAATACATCATCATTAATATAAACAATAGTTCGCAGAAATCATTGTTAAAGATTCCGCCTACACAATAGGATCTATACTAATATATAAAATTCAACCTTCTGTTTTACATGTTTCTTCTGTTTTAAATGTTTATATAACACTAATACATAAAGCAGCTAACAAAAAAGAGCTTTAACATAATAAGAAACAGGTCATCACTGAAGTCTTGATCATCAGCACTGAAAAAATGATTTGCAAAGAATGTATTATTTATATAGTACTAATATACATTAGAGCTGCTGTAGATCAATTTGTAAAGGGATATAAGTCGTACGATAGACGTTATACGTATTAAAAACGAGTTTATTCGTTCCCTGATAAACCTAGGGTTCTAGTGACCAGCTTTAATGACCATGTCAATCAACACTTAGTCATAAACAACATTGTCTTTCTTTATTAAAAGAACTCTCGAGTCGTAGCTGTGGAAACATAAAGAGAACTGTTTATTTATAGATTCAATGTAAACATTCATATACATTTACGAGTATAAAGTTTCTCGTTTGAGGAAACGGTAAAAATCATTGTCATCTCTATCTTAGTTATTACTTAAATCAGATTACCAATTTGTGATGGGCATGGCACTGAGAGTAAGAGATACATGAGGTTTTTTTGAGAATTCATGACGATCAACTAGGTAATTGTAGAAATGCTGAGAAGTAAAAAAGTTAACTTATATAAACTTTATTATAATGTATTAACAACTTGGTAAGGATACAGAGGGAGATGGAGAGAGTATTACAAAGCCAATATTGACAATAGATAGAGGTTAATAGAAACGAAGTACATTGTTTAAGAGTAGGTGTGGAGTTATCAGGGGAAGAGGTTCACATAATTGACAAGTTTCTTTAAGGTATACGGGAACGTAAAAAGGTTGAGAATCACAGATTTAGATAAATAAATATATTGACCATGCTATGATGACTTTTTTATTGTGACCGTAGACGTTGGATCTTACAAAGAGTCATCTGGATTTCATATATTGGCATAGGAGAGTGATAGTTAAAGAGGCGTGCTTCAAAATACCCTACTCATTCAATCTCCACCACATGTCATTTTGGAATCGAACTTGAGAGTTCAGTTCTACAAATGAAACGGTCATCATCTACCCCACTAAAGCAATTAATATTTAATAACAAGAACAGAAAGACTTTTAGTAACGCCCCCACCATTGTTTCAGGTTGTATTTGAAAAAAAAGATGAGTACAAAAACTCGGCCTGTTTTACCTGTTCTCGTGTTAACCGGCATCGTGTTATGGACAACTGGATCGGCAGGTATTTTTAGATACTGGTGGTACTTTTAACGTCCCTTTTTTAAACACACGACGAGATGAACTTACTCCTCATGATAACAGATACCAGTCCAAAGCAATGTGGCGATAGTTAGGATGTCAACACCATTGTACTAGCAGCTTTAAGTCTACGCTATGCTAAATCTCATTACCTCAGTACTGCAGCGCCCTTCAAACCGAAATACAGTAATAGTTTTACACTAATGCTTGGTGAGAGGAATAAGCAATGCAGTGATAACTATTTAAAGTCTCCAGCATCAGCAACTTACAATCTTTCTTGAGCGTCAGGTTTATGCTGTAACATTTACATGCACCTTTCATTCCGCTCTAAAACTAAGTTATAAAGAGAAAGGGAGGATGTATTGTTTTTTCTCCTTTTAAGTCTGAACTCTTTGCGGCAGTAAGCTTCTTCAAATTCTTAGGAAGTTATAAGATTAGCGGAAGTTTAAACAAAACTTTTTGAGTTTCCCAGCACTTTGAATCGCCACATCGATCGTCTTTACGCGTATCCATGTGTACATGTGCAGGTGTCCACAACCCGCGGCCCGTTTACCATTACGGCCATTTTAATTAAAGTCATTGTTTTAAAGGATCAACTAATTATAGTACACTAATAAAAACATTAACAGTATGATATATGATAAAAAAACATGATATTAAAAAAGTCGCTGGGAGCCACTGGTCTTAAACCAGTACAAGTCCATATTTTTTGGAAGACTTCATAAGAGACCGATGGTAGGTCTTTGTTGCCGGAGACCGTCTAGGTTCACCGCAGCTCCTATTTCTGTCGCCGAACAGATTTAACATCATATATCTAACGACAAGCTCAATGTCCTTCAGTGCGTACCACCTTAACTAGCGCCACGTTGTTATGAGCAGGCGTATCAATTACCATCAGATAAACGCTTCACCCATTTAGACTTAAGTCCAGCTGTGGACGTCCATCAATTGAAATAATGATTATGGTTATATGATATGATGTAGATAAGCTGTTAGTAGGTAGATTGGGGTAAGTGAGGTTTTTGGGGAGAGGCCTACGCCCAACTTTGGACTGCCGCGGACTGTTGATGATGTAAATAAAAGTAATGATACTTTACCTTTTGGAGACGGGGTTAAAAATTTCAAGGGTTTTACTACAGTATGAATTGTGACCTTACCATGACCTTACTCTAAACTTTTCTCACCATTAAAAATGTCTTCAGTATGTGAACTTGTATTTGAACTGTATTATATAAAAGTAGAAAATAAAAAAATATATAAAAAGAATCAATAGGTGCCACTGGATCTAAACAGCTCAAGATCATGGTTTGTGGAATACATTACAAGAGATCTATGCCCTAATCCAAGTTATCCAAAGTACCGTAATATTAGATAGGATCTAGACAGGATAACTCCAGATATAGTCTGCGACCACAAGCAAAGTGTTTAGGAAGCCCTGATGGAAAGTTATATGCGAAAGATGACTGGCAAACGAGGGTGCGAAAACATATTTATTGTATGACGTGAATAGGCTTTCATTAACCCGTCATCTCACCGGATTGCGGCATAAGCCTTACGGCACGAGCCGTCATTAATTCATACGGTGGTAAGAAATACGATTATCCAAAATAATAAGGTTACAGAACTTTAAGCAAGTCCACAATGAGTTTGTCGCTGTCATTATTAAGTTAGTACTTCCTTCTGATCTGTATAATTACAATATAGTATCTTTTTAAATGATATCTAACATGGATCTCGTTAGGGAGAAGTGCTAGAAAGAAATGTCACCCTTCAAATCGAAACAAGTTGCATAAATAGGAGAGTTTAACAGATCAGTTCACATTCACATCAACCATCGGTTCTAGACCACAATAGACCAATATTTGACCTCTATTTTGCGTAATGTTAAATAATAACAAAGTTGCAGATAGTGTATAGTAGTAACCCAAAATTAATATATATATTTGACGTTCATATGTATAGTTGGACGGTGGTAAGGTTTTTAAACCATCTGACTACCAACCACCTACTAATCGGTAACCTGCCGGTGTGACTGTATTGCTATGTATTTGCTATCAACATGAAGGCCAGAAGTAATCTTAGCAAGCATATTTCTCGCGCCATCTTCAACTTCAGTCACCGCACCTACTCGATAAGATTATTCTGATCCAGAAAAATTACAGTGTTCCTAAAGCGGAACAAATTTACATTGGAATGCTTCCAGGGTTGTTCATAACGAACCTATCGGAGGCTTGTTACCGCTGCCTGTGCCACGTTTCCACCAAGTGCGACGTCTCCCACGGCTGCACCGGCGGCTACTGCGGGCCATTCAACATCTCCAAAGTGTACTGGATCGATGCTGGGAAGGTAACACTCCCAGACGACGATCCCAATAGGAATCGAGGTAATTCAACTACTTATAGTGATCGTTGTTTGTACGGATTCATTTGAAGGGACACGTTGCTCGAAGGACCGTCGGCCGATGGGGCAGGAACGTCCTCGTGTGGCGCCCGCGTACCAGTAAACGTAGTGTTGGGAGGCCTCCCACAAGGTGGACCAACGATCTGGTGAGAATCGCGGGAACTCACTGGATGCGAGCAATGCGGGACTGGTCGATGTGGAGATCTTTGAGGGAGGCCTATGTCTACCTCAATATTCAGAATGGCGTTAAATTAGTAGACAGAAACTATTCATAAATTATAATATTTATTTATATATTTGTTCATATATATTAAACAATTTACGAATTCATTTATTATAATTATATAACAACCAACACTTAAAGTGATGACCACGACCACTCTGTCACGAGTGACACCAACGAAGAAGACGAATTATAACACGCAATGTAATATAGTAAAATTTATGCCACGAAATGTTAACATTAAATGAATATATCAACACAATAACGAGCACAGCTTCTAATTTTTATTGAATATATTAAAAAAACAAAAAAAACTATTGCAATAATTAGTGACAAAATTAGTACAAGACATTTAAAATAACATAATGTCACTTAATCACGGGTTAACTCTAGAACTTGTGGATCATATATATCTAATGTTCGGGTCTATTGGTGATATGTCATGGTCTTCGTTTACTCCCTATTACAGAAAACTGTTGACCATAGTGAACCAATTTTGATACTAAGAAGTACTGTGAAAATTTCATTGCATTCCGGTTTGTAGTACTGTAGCATGCATTGTTAGTGGGCGAAAATATACTATCACAAATAGACAATTACTGTATAGATTAAAAATTCCTCTTTGATTTTTATCAGCTTGGGAAGACTGTGCCAGAAATTATTACTGCGCTAAGAGGATAATTGAAGGGTACCTGCAAAAATTTGGAAAGGTAAGAGAAATTGGAACTGCTAAACGTTTAAGGGATCGATCGATATGGAGATCATTGCCTATATCCAGCAGTGGACGTCTGTCGGCTAACAATTATGATGATAATGAAATGCTTACCTTCCAATAATCCAACAAATCTGAAATAATAATTAAATTTTGAGTTCGTCTATTCCGTAAAGTTTTCAATCGTTGTTTCCAGGACTGCAACAGTGACGGCATCACCAACTGTTACGACTATATGATGGTGAACGGAAACGGTGGCTATGGCTGTACAGCGCCCCTCAACCGTTCAGAGAACGGCAGGAAATGGCTTAGGAGGTACGAGGAGTGCAACATCAAGACTGAGTAGGTTCGAACGGACCCTAATTAAAACGTCAACCCTCAACTACACAGAGGGGTCTCATTACTGTGATTAGCTCTCCACTTCAGGGTCTATTTAGCACATAAATTATTCACAATATATTTTTCAAACTTATCACCACATGTGATACCTCAATCAAACAAGGAATCACCACTGACAAAGAATTATTCGATTGCTTTGTCACGGAGACAACGTATGATATATTCATGTAGATATCAAATCCAGATATTTGTTATACACATTTTTTAAAAAAAATTACTCGGCTGAACTTCTTAATTACAACTTTAGCATCTGTAACAGCTTAAGCAATTTTAATAGATTGTCTCTAGCTTACAAAGAAGCTTCAAAAGTTATAATCTTAACTATAATTCTAAAAATTCCTTTTAATCGTTATCTATTAACTCTTCTCCGGATTCTGCTGTTAGTTTTATAATTATACTTTGTATTGTATCTGTAAGAACTTCCATTCGCTTTGTTTAAACTATTATTAAAAAAAATGTGAATAAAATAGTAAGATCTTTAACATATTTACTACACATAGAAGGAAATATCTAGGATTTTCTATCAAGACAGAAGCAATCATTCTATCAAATATGTTATAATTCCGTGACAATATATGCAGTGATGATAATGAGATCCATAAGATATATATCATCACCGACACAGGAATATTGCTCGTTGTTGAAGGACTGAGGGTTGGTAGAGACGTACTCGTGAGTTCCCAAGTGGCAGATGAGTACCTAAGCAAAATCTGGAACATAATAATGTTTGCACACAGCTGTTTGTGTTAATAATTGTAATCGCCATGTTTGTGTTATTGCTGGCAAATGCTAAACTGGGAGATGACTTAATAAATTACTGAGCGTGCTTGGCACAGAACTTAATTGGATTTGAGTAAGCGATTGGAGTATATTATGTGATCAGGAAAGCCAGTGCCTGGTTTGATTCTGGGCTATATAAATATCTATAAAAACTCCTATTTCTCATCGACATCTCGTTCGAAGTATACATCACATTGTAGTAAGATTGGAACAATATGTCAAAGTGGGATGGGGAGAGTACTTCAATCAAGGACGTTTGAAAAATTTTACTATGCTTTTAGAAATATTGTAATTATGACTGTATCTCATTTTAATATTCCATTGAGCATCAAAACCAGCGAGACGTTCATCTGATGGTAAGTAATACGCCTAACCATAATGTTAGTTAGGGGGATGTACACAGCACAATTACTACAAACGCTGGTCACCTTGAGACATAAGACGTTACATCTTGTCTAGTAATTTTACTAGCTACCACACACTACTACAGTTCAACGGTAATAATAAAAGATACGGTGGTATCTACCTAAGATGATCTCTGAAATTAGAGACCTTCTTCTTCTTCTTCTTCTTAAGGTGCTTCTCCGACTAGCGAAGGTAGGTGGTTAGCTCACCACAATTGGCGGCAGACCTACCACCAGTAACATCAATTTATACGTATACTGGCCGTTCACCAGTTGTATAGCTGGCTGCAATATAATATTATATTTGAAATTTGTCGGAAATATTCCTTGAGAGTAACCGCAACCGCGAATGATTTTATGTACCAACAGTTGCTATAGCAACCACGTAAATAATACAACATTAAAACGTTTATAGTTAATTAAAAAAAAAATCTATAACCATACACTAATTATTCCGCGTCGAATGCTCATGTTTCCATGTCGATAGGTTCACTAGTTTTCACGTGATTGGCGGAGAAAGAAAATCCATTTTCGAATTCGAATTTAAGTAGTGATCTCTAATATTAAAATAAAAAAACATAAGAACCACAAACTTTCATTAAAGGAAAAGAGTAAAATTCACATTAGGAAATACATTTCATAAACTATTCAAACTAGCGAGATTGGGGGTGTAAGAATCTTTTAACAATCCAATATCACTTCCACATGGAGCCAGAATAGAAGCAGGGATCTTCATGTTCAGCTGCTCGATTATCCGCTTGTCTCTAGTAACGAACAAGTTTAATTCGTGGTATTTCTTGATGCGTTATAAAATATCATCAAGTAACATCATAAAACGACCGTCACAGCGCCGTCTCCGAGGGATCATTGTACGGCAAACGACTCCCAACATTCTCGTAAATCATAAAGAGAAGTAAATTAAAAAGAAATGCTCTTCTTCGTCTAATTTTTTATTATGTTCTTTTTTAATAATAAAAGAATTTTGTCATAAGCGTGTTATAACAAATATATAAGTATTTGAAATAAAAAGAATAAGAAATTTGTTAATGTTGCTGTTAATATATATTAACGGTTGTTAATTAGTATAATAATTGTTAATATTAATAAAAATTAACAAGTCTCAGTAGATATAATGCAAAAAAGAACTCCCCACACACTTTCTATAGATTATGATGACATTGTTACATGTGACTGTTACGGATAACACTTATTTACGCGACCACGTTTCAAAACTTAGTATTTGTTACCACGTACGCGTAATAGTTTGCTAGTGGCAAATATCTAATAATTAAGAGTTTAACTATTATTTTATATGATAGGAAGATATTTATTTATACATAGCGTACTATTTTTTATTCCCGTATTTCTAATGTCATTTTTTCGGAAACGTGGTATATAAGTAATAGTTCAATGAAAACATGTACAGTCATACATTGTAAAAAAAGTATTATAATTTTGTTAAGACGATTTTGCTATTTATGGTACTAAGGTAAGATTTAATTATCCAGAATAAAGTGGTGAATATTTAAAAAACTTATACAGTATGCCAAAACCTGGTTTCCAGCCCTGGTATGGTGGCTATATCTTGCAATGACAACCTATGTATAGTGGCTATATTTCATTATCTCAAATTGGCACCAAGTGAGTCAAATCTAATTGAGCTACTGTGCCGTTTCTCATGAGTTTCGTCTGTATATCTATGTATATACTTACCAATACTATATTTAACTTGAATCTTACATTAATTGGATTGTTTACGTACGTCTATTTCTGTAATAACAGTAACAACTACATATAAAATCTGTACGTCGTTTTGTTATCGGTTAAATAATAACTTGTTTTCATAGGATAAATAAAGAAAAAAATACTTATTTTCAATAGAAATAAACACAGTTGAAAGAACAATCATTTCATACTTTTCCTCCTTTGCTGTATCATTTAATACTTTTATGGGACTTATGTGGACACGACTATAATAACAATCAATCAAAATATATACATCAAAAGCTTCCTTTTTCGTGTCCTTGCAGATTGAAAAAAAACCTGAAATTGCAGTAATTCTATAAAACGACGGCACCATTGAAGTGTAGTCTACAAAAGTTGTTTCATAATCTAACTAGTCAATCAAAGTTGAACTATAGAGTAATACAACACTAACAACAAGCAGTACTGACATCCATTACTCTCCGGCCGTTACGAACTAATAGTGATTTTTCTTCTCAATGTGTCACTAGAGATACTTATTCCCCGGGATGTAGAATTTATTGGCCCGCGTTGGCCGCTGGTAGTCAAAAGGATATTATTTTCGTTGGGGAATTCAAGCCATTTACGTGAACACACATCAGCTATACGACAAAATGGACGAATAAAATTTCTATAGCACTAATTGTTTTAGATATATGATATTGTATCTCTAGGGTTGGTCCCTCGTGTCTAAAGATCGTATCCAGCTTCAGAGTTGCATCTGGCCGTGGAAAATTTCGAGAACGATGCTATTATTTGAGAGATACATCTTTCTGGTGACCGACCCCAAGATCTTTAGAACCTCCAATTTCTGATAATCGATAAGCCACAAAAATTGATCTCCTAAAGTTTCTTTTTATTTTATTTGATGAAGAAACGAGACAAGCGTAACGTTCACTTGATAGTAAGTGATACGCCCGCCCATAACAACGCGGCGCTATTTAGGATGTTATTCATAACACCACATTGCACTCGTCGCCTTGAAACATAACATGTTAATTCTCGTTACCCCAGTAATTTCATTAGCTCTAGCGCCCTACAAACCTGAATACAGTAATATTTACACAGCACTATTTGTCAGCTGCAATAGGAGGTGTGGTGGTACCTACCTAGATAGTCTCTGGCAACAGAGACCTAGTACCGGTGAGATGAGGTGGACAACAATTCATACGAACCGACTATTAAAGACGCTTTGATCTCTTTATTTACTATTAAAACTTCTTATCAGCCGGATAACGCCCACTGCTAAGCATAGGCCTCCCTCAAGGATCCTCATTAAAGGAGGAATTGGACCTTAGCCCAACCACGCTGGCCAAGTGCGGGTTGGTGGGTGGTCCGAGCCTCGTCTGTTATTTAACACGGTAAGATGTTGGGCGGAACCCCTTCCACCTCCACCCATTTCTTATTAAATATCTGGTTTAAATAAACCTTAAAATTTTATTTTGTCATAAAATAAACTCTACACCATTCTTCAAAGTTTTTCCTACATCTGTTCGAGATTCATCATAACTGATCCGGTGGCAAGGGAGTGGAAGAGCAGGTGGAATTAAAATGAGTATTAAAAATATTTTAATTTCAGCTCAAATCTAGGTTAAGTGTAACGAGCTCCAGCGTGTTAGCGGATATGCAGATTTTCACGGCCCGTGCTTTGCAACAAAGGGATTTTCATAAGTCAGAATATTCACAGAAATTCTCTGAATCCTGGCGAGAGAGCTCGGCGGTGAGGGAAGCATTGTTTGCTGCCTCAGTTTCATATGAGTAAACATAACCATATCCGGCAATACGGATATACCAAATTAAATTAATTTTATTTGTAAAGAATAAACGCAAATGAATTTCAAGATTTAAAAGTATTAAAATTTGTCTCCGATAGTTGCCTACCCGGTATCGATGTAGGAATCTTTGGAGGAGCCTATGACCAGCAGTGGACGTCTAATCAGTGATAATGATGATGATGAGTTACCCGAATATTACACATTTAAACTAAACTCCAATTCAAAAGCTTTGGGAGTGTTTAACAGTGGATGGCTTCGTCTATAACAGTTTATCGTGATCTTTTACCGTTCCCGTACCCTCAAATCGCAAGAAAGACGGATGCTGAACGTGACTGGTACAGAGCATAAAACAAACGTTCTTCTCTTCTTAACAAGTTCGAAACGCAAATGCGCCTTTCAACCGTCTGTCTACGTCGGACACTTGAGTTTTTCGGTTATATTGCCAGCAAAAAGGTAACTGACATGGAGAAACTTGTCGTTACTAGCAAGACTGATGGTGAAAGGCCGTGTGGACGGAGCCCGAAACGATGGATTGACAGGGTGAAGGACACCATTGAAACACCTGTGTGTGGCGCTATATAAAACGCATCCAATAGCAGTAACTGGCATAACATCATTAAGAACAGGTTACCGCTAAGGAGTCAAGACTTTCAGCATTGAGTACCCCTAAAAATGTTTAATTTTTCTTAAGCTCTCTATATTGTTAATTTTATCTCTGAATTATATTGCTTCTCTCTCTTTATAGTCTAACACCTTAATAAATCATAAACGAACCTCATTAGAAACTATTTAGATATTGTAGACCTAATACTGTATAGAAATGTTGAGAATCTCTGCTCTAGGAAGATGCGTCTGACCATCAGATTACATCAATACGTAACACAGTCCAAGGTAATTTTATTAAACAAAAAAATCACACTAAGCTTTAATTCCATTATTGCTAAATTGGATATTTGTTTTAACATTACTTTAAACTATTAGCATAGCATATCAGTGAGCAAAGATTTGTGAAATGATAACCCGTCGTCGCCTGCAAAGCTCATGCAATTCTATTAGTGTACAGGAGTAGTTCCTCTAGTAATCTGTTAATTAACTGAACTCCTCTTAACGTGGAGGATAGTGGTGACAGACGAGCCACCACCGCACTGAATGAAATGGAGATAAATTTGCTAGTACGAAACTCCGCTACGCTATTCTACATCATTACTTTTCCTTTATATCTTCCTATCAGATTTAAAGTTTTAAAAAAAATTTAAGTTATCGTTAATACAACTATTACTGAAATATTATCTGTGAGATGATGTAATAGTAGAAGTTTTTCAAATCTTACATCCTACTCCCATCGTCAACCTGCTCCCACGATTGCTGTTTTTCATCAGATCCATATGAGAGTCAGAATATCATAGTAAATCATGCTCCATCATCCACGATCTAATTATCACTTTATGTCATATGAAATTAAGATCTACAATATTTCTTATGAAAATAGTTGACTTGTTTTGACTATTTGCTAAAGATCGTTTTTGTTTCTAGTACTGATGTGATAAACATACAGATTAGGTAAACACATAGTTTTAAATATGTTCATAGTCTTTAGTCTATGAATTTCTTTAATACTAGAGGTATCAAGGTGCAAGTCCTTCACGCTTGTCTTGTCAGCAAAAGGAATTTCTCCAAGGTAAGCCAAAAAGCCTATACCTGTACGATCTCATTTATCAATCTTATTATTATGAATATTATATGATTACCAACATTAAAATAATTAATTGGATTTATTGCTAAATAAATTGATCTGGTAGCTATAAAGTATTATTTATACAAACACAAATTTTGTAACCAATTAACAAATAATGTAGTAAATAAGATTACAAATAACTCTTCGCAAATAATGTGAATTATGTGTATTTATATTTAACTAATGCGTGCATATGTTGGCAATGCTGGAGTGTTGGCAGCACTGTTTTGTCAGTGTCGCATTTGGTCGCCCGTTAGTCTTTCGCTGACCGTCGACGAATCAATTTGTGTGAATAAAATATCTAATATAATTTTAAATAGATTAGTATTTATGTAGTAAATCATATTAGTTGTATATATTGTAAATATTCTGAAATACTCTATATATTATTATTAAAAAATAATTTCTGTTTTTTGCAGTGTTGTTTAGAAATAGAGAGAAGGATTTTTCGAACCAGCAGAAGTATTGTATTAATGGTAGATTTCTGTAGCCGTAGACCGTCTAGGCACCACAGCATCTTCTATTTTTGCTGTCAAGCAATATTGTTCAAACATTACTGTGATCCGATTTGAAGGGCGCTTTAGCTCAAATATATATTTTTAAAAGGTTAAAACTTCGGTCAATCGGTTTCCTTTCAATTTTTTTTTTACTATCGACTGTGTATTTATCATTTCGTATATAAAAGAAATATCAGATAACTTCCATTTATTTTTACTTACAAAATTTCAAAGCTCCTAGAAGTACACTGGCTTACATAATTCTACATATATTACGTATTAAAAATTAAACACAAGGGTGAGTCGTATAAATATTTTTCTCCTGCAATTTATTACGAGGGTTAAAGGAGGGATGGGTCGCGGCTTTCTGGGCCTTATTTAAATTTTTCCACCTGTCATGTCCCCTTACATATGTGACAGTTCATTCCTGTATAATAGCCGGGAGTATATATTTAAGAGTTCCTGGATCGCATAGCGGATCTCCGAGACCCTTATAATTCACTTCCTCCGTCTTACCTTCGGATGGTAAGGTACATTATATTGTTTCCCTCATTACAATAGAAAGAACAAATAAAACAACAGCGAGGGTAATAAGACTTATAATCATTCTCAGACTGATTCTGTTATTGTTCAGATGTTTAGCAGATTAATTAGAAATGACTATTTTTTTTATCAGTATCATATAAACATAGATACAAATATATACATATATATATATATATATTAGTCTAAGTAAGCAAGGCTTTCATATAATGGAAAGTTATACGCTAATTAAGATGATATATACGACACTACATTTTACTCATCGCTTTGAAGCAGTATGTTAAGTATCGTGATATAGTTACCGCAGTATTTCCACTGAGTACAACGCCCTTCAAACCTGTACACATTTTCCACAGTACCATTTGTCGGCTGCAATATGAGCAATAATCATCAGAGACCTTGAGTACAGCTTCAAAGAGACTACAGCTGGTTACTAGAGTGATGAGACTTGATACTATTCAAACGTTGTTGCTGTCAGGTGAACGTCCCGCTCGTTTAGACTAATTACAAACACGTCACACGTGACGGACGACGTGTCAGCCGGCGTGATTAAATACATGACCGTCCAGAGCGTGACGCGGCGCAGCGTTATCAGATGGACGCGTTTGATAACGGATACGTAAATATCCACCGGAAGCATGTACGAGTACATGAATCAGTTAGCGTGCATCTTGTTTTGTTTCATTTATTTCATTTACTAACATTTATGTACATAAAAACTGTATAATAAATAAATAAATATATATATATTATTTGTAATTACAACATACACCAATTAAATATAACAGCATTTTTTTTTTATGTAATTAAACGACAAGATGAGCGGGTCGGTCACCTGATGGTAAGTGATACACTTGCACATAATAACCTGGCATTAGGATGGTATACACTGCACCGCGTTACCATCATCGCCTTCAGACTCATTAACCCAGTAATTACACTAGCTATAGCCACCTTCAAACCGGAACACAGTAATGTTTGCACAGTACAGTTTGCCGGCTGTAACAGGCGTTGCGGTGGTAACTACCTAGACAGTCTCCGCCAACAGAGACTTACCACCAGTGTGTGTAACAGTAAAGTACGTAAGACAAGGTGTTGTGTTAATTTTGTTTTTTTTTTTAATTATTTTCTATCCACCCCCTCATTTGTTTATTTCAGTATATAAATGGATTCTTGCCATTAAGCAGGTGACTTTTTTAAAAATTCGATCCCCTGCGGTCCCTCTAACAAATCGCCTAGCAACCGCAAACACGTTCGCCGTCACGTTCAGTACATAAATTGTCCCGCTAACGTGATTTCACGGATGCAGTGTACCAACACTTTTTCAGATTTATCACCTGCGCAGAATCTGCTCATGATTTGTATTGACTTTGCGAGGAGACGCTCGAGACCCGCAACAGCGTGGCGCTAGTTAAGATGATATACACTGCACCAAGGGGTATAAGGGGTCCTGTACGGCAACTCACGGGACCCAAGCCAACCTCACCCGCTCGTGGTTCACCCTGTTAATCAACGAACGAGGCTCTGGCACCCACCACCCCGCATTGAGCAAGCGTGGTGGGAAATGTCCTAAATTCCCCTATCCGTATCCGACAATACTAGAGGTCATGCTGACTGTGACGGACATTGGCAAGACGCTAGAATCAGGGCAACGCAGGACCGTTTGATGTGGAGATCTTTGGGGAGGCTTATGACCAGCATTGGGCGTCTATCGGCTGATAATGACACTGCACCACATTGTGCTCTTTATCTTGAGACAAGTAATGTTCAATGTTATTCCTATGGATTCACTAGTAATCCTTTAAACCGGAATATCGTAGTACTTGCAATCTACAGTCTGTCGGCAGGAATATGAGCTGCAGTGGTACCTCGACGGTGTTCGGCGATAGCTATCTCTCGTAACACCAAAGTCCCTGGTTCGATACTTGCTTCGTTCGTTCGTTCGATACTTGATTCGAACCTTGCTGTTGTAGCTGACAATATACGATTGCCGTGGATATGGATATGGAGTACGTGTACTGGTGGTAGGCCTCCATTGTCGGACACCATCTAGGTAGCCACCACTGCAACTCATATTTCTACCGATGAACAGCAGTGTGCAATCATTACTATGTTCCATTGAAAAGTTTTCTGTTCGGTTCTGCTTTGCTCCGATCTGCTCTACACTCCTTTTATTTTTTCTCTTATGTTCTCTCCTTCTCCTTCTCCTTCTTTTTTACTCTGCTCGCACATACTGAATCCGCACGTCCAATACAGTTCAAAGATGTATTAACACCAAGAACAATAATTTAACTGTTGATATTTGGTTATTCGTAGTTTAACTTACGGTTAATGTAATGTGGCGATGTTGATATTTCACTTGGCGCTGCGCTACAAAAACCTACTGTCACATATATTAGCGCGCTGGACGGGCGGAAAAGCGCTGGACGGGCGGAAAAGCGCTGGAAATTAGTACAGAAGCCTCGCCCCGTGCTGCCCACCGCCGCCCGCACTCAACACAATAAATAACGTTGCAACAACTTTTACTTCGCATTAAATTTTCCGGCCGTTTTCTGCAAAGTTTCCTTTGTTATTAATAGCTATTTTTTTATTACTTTCATCACCTCCTACTTATTCCTCCGGCGCAACGATTCTAAGTAAATATCGACCACCGACACAAGAGATGGAGAAGGCTATGCTCGGAATTCTCTTCGCGATCGAATCAGAAATGCGGACATCCACTTTTGTGGAACACAGTTCTTTTGAACTCAGGTCACCGACATAGCCCAAAAGATTGCTAGATTTAAGTGACATTGGGCAGAGCACATTGCTTGAAAGACCGACGGCCCATGGAAAGTAAGGTCCTCGAGTGGAGCCCGCGTACCGATAGACGCAGTGTCGGGAGGCCTCCCGCAAAGTGGACCGACGATCTGGTGAGAATCGCGGAAACCCATTGGATGCGAGCAACGTAGGACGATTCGACGTGGAGATCTTTGGGGTAGGCCTATCTCCAGCTGTGGACGTCTATCGGCTGATGATCATGAGAACACAATAGATCACCGACGATACTTGTCTCTAGCCACTAAGTTCTTCGGAACTCGGTACCTAAAGCGTCTTTCCAGTCAAACAATAGCGCTTGGAAACAGTCTCGAGGCCCGACAATTCAGGCATAGACTCAGTATAGCAAGTCTGGCGAATGACTAAGTACAAGCTTTCCACAATATTCTTCCATATTACCAAAGAAAATATCTATAATAAGAAGGATGAAAAGAGCTGCAAAAGATAAATCCGTAAATGAATTATGGGTTAACAATAAAGGCTTAACGGAACAGTATATGGTAAGTGGTGATGTAGTCTTTGATGGTAAAGTCCACTATTCTACAACAAGTCTATTCAATTTGAAGATCTTTACACCTATTGGGGAATATTATTCCCATCGTAACTAATGAGCATCAAAATGTTATATTATTTAAATGTATAGTACATTTAAATAATATAACATTTTGAAAGTGAAAATGGGTGTAAGAGGTCTCGCACGACAAATCACGGAACCCAAGCCAACTTCATCTGCTCGTGGTACCCTGCTAAACGACAAACGAAGCTCTGGCTCACACCAACCCGCATGCGTGGTGAGAAATGGCCAATATCCCCACCATATGAACCCCTACAAACGACGGCTCTTATGCCCAGCCATACGGCAGTGCAGGCACGATGAGTGGATCATAGAGGGGCCAATGTCCAACAGTGGACTTTATTGGCTAATGATTAGTATGAAAAAAGTAAAAATAATACTATTATCATCCAAATCTGTATGTTGCGTCATTTGGATCAATCCAACTTCCGTCATGTTCATCATTTTATCTTCTTCTGCACATGCTATAGTTTCAGGATACGTAAGTAAAATGTTCTCGATTGAAAGCAAAGGACAATTTACTGTAAAACATTTATTTTCATATTCCGTACGGTTTCTGAATAAGTTATAATATTTTATTTGTGTAAAAAACATCGAACAAGTTTAAAACTCGCGCCGAGAAAATCACCTTTTTATGCTACGATTGCTTTTCAAGAAACGAGGCACTGGCTTCCACCAACCCGCATTAGGCCAGCGCGATGAAACGTCGCGGAATGTAAATAAAGGCAAATAACGACACCGTGGGTTATCTTTAATTTGTATTCGTCTCATGATCTCTCTCTATATATATATATATATATAAAGACAATGAGTTTCCTTTGTTCGTCAATCACGTGAAATCTAGTGAACATAGGAACATGATATTACTTTTTGGAATTTCATAGATCCTTTATCGTTTTATTTCTTATTCACTTTTACATTTTTATTTGGTATTATTTATGCGGTTGCTATAGAAACGTTTGCTATATAAAAAATCAATTCACATGTTTATAATGTAAAAGCTTTTTATATAAATCGGTATTTTAATGCTACCAATGCTTCTACTTCTATCTACTTCAGAACAGTTTCTTCCTCCTGGAGTAAAAGTAGTATTGTGAAGTTCGGAATATTCTCCGCGTGGTCAACAACACTAAAAAAATTAAGCTCTAATCAGAATGATGTACTCAATGATATTGTGCTCCACTCTAAGACTTATGTGGTAAAGGCCTGTTACCTCAATAATTTCGCTAACAACGGCGCTCCTAAAATTGGAGCACAGTAACGTTTGCACAGTACTGTTTACCGAAATGGGCGATGCGGTGGTACCTACCTAGACAGTCTCCGCTGTTGATTGAACTGAATGCATATTGAAATACGACGCTGCGTCACCGCATTGCTGATAGTTTTTAATCAAGCAACATGCGCCAAGTGAGCACACACAGGCGGCCATTTTGTGACGTCATGCCACATGAAAATAAATTTGGACGGCTCGTTCATTGATTAATATCGATTTTAATTTACTATTTCATTATAAGAAATAACAATAATTTATATTTACCAGTATTATTAAATAATGAACAGAATATTATGGAACGGAAGCCTTTATACAATAAAAAACTGCATAAATATTTTATTATTTATTTATTGATAATATGGTTATAAACTTGACAATATTTTTATATCTGTAATACACATTTTCTTTAATATTAATGAATAAGGCCTGTACATTGTTACATGTTGTACATGTCGTATGATAATACCTATATATATATATATATATATATATATGATAAAAATGAGTTCTTTGTTCGTCAAATCAGGTGAAAACTAGCGAACAACTAACATGGCGACAGGACCATTCGACAAGGAATGATATGAAGGTTGTAATAGATTATTTATATTTTGATTTTTATAGATCCTTCACCATTTAATATCAAATTAACTTTTGTAATCATTTTCATTTGTTCAAAGTAATGGTTGCTCTAAAGGAATATTTCGCACAAATTTCAAGTATTATTATATATTACAGCCAACAAAGCGGGCGAGGAACAGTTACTATTACCATAAAAACAAACGATATAGGCATCACATTATTACATCTATTGATACTCATAAACGTTGAAATTTCAAACAATATTACTCAGTCTTAAATATGTTATGCTTCAATTTCTCTCGTAAATATCTCATTTTCAACCTAAATTTAATGTAACAAAAAAATCCGTAACTGTTGTACGGAATTAGTTTAGGAAATTGTTAGCCCAGTGGGATCGAGGCCGAGGTAATGTTAATTTAAATATGTAATCTCAGTCGCTACGTTTGTAGTTTTTTTTTCGACCTTGCTACACAGGGACAATCGCACCCCAACGCCCTGTTATCGCGTTAACAAGTCCGGAGAGCAAACAGCATTTTTTTTTTTTGAATAGCGCTCATCGTTTCTAGATGAAAGATGGTACAACCTATGATATTACTAACGACGAGTAATTCAAAAACATCAATGTTCTCAAATGATTGATCACTACCTTTAGCTTTTGAAAACGGTGACCGTAACTTGATGTTGTGTAAACTTTCTTCACATTAGGGATATCAATAAATACCGGACATAAGATTTACTAGTAAATCAGCTGTCACAGACCTACCAAGGTCTCTACTGCCAGAACCGTTTAAGTAGGTACCACCGTATCGCCTATTTCTGCCCCAAAACAGTAGTGTGCAAACATTACTGTGTTTCGGTTGGAACGGCTCTGTAGCTCATTTTATGACGGGGGTAACGAGACACGACGATTAAACGACGAGACCAGCGGGACGTTCACCTAATGGTAAGTGATACGCTTGTCCATAACAACGTGGCGCTAGTTAGGATGATATACACTGCACCACATTGTGCTCGTTGCCTGACGCATAAGATGTTTGAGTCTCGTTGCCCCAGTAATTACACCAGCAACACTACCTATCCAAGAGGAACACAGTAATGTTTGCACACTACTGTTTGGCGACAAAAATAAACTATGCGGTGGTACCCTGTGGTGGTACTTAGTCTCCGGAAACAGACCTATCACTAGTAAATATTGTATTGTATAAATATTAATATATTTTTTTAGATAGAATCCCTCGCCATGAGCATTGTGACCATTTTTGGCAACAACGGGATGACTATAGCCGAAGATCGGGCTAAGTGGCGTTCCTTGGGATATACCTATGTCCAGCAGTGGACTGTCGCTATTGATGATAATGAATCTTGAAATTATTACAAATATTATAGGAAGACAAATGGCTATGACAAGGAAGTCGTATATGGTGATGTGTTCGTCCAGGATACTGCACGTTGACAGTCAGACCATGGCAACGTTGTTATGAGGGTATTTACAATATGAAGATTGTAACCAGATGGGTACAAAAGTATCACATTTGGTTCCAAAATCGTACCAGGAACTTTTATAGTGTACAAGCTATTAATAATCAACTCTTGAAGTAATGTATTTTTCTTATAAATTCATAGTTTTTTTTTTGTGGAAATTCAAAAGATCCATAGTACCGTATAGTTGTTTCCTAATCACTTTGCTGACCGTAACACTTCCGCAAGTTCTTTCAGGAAGGACTTTAGTAAAATCCATTCTTAGCTGACCTCTAAATGGCAGAAGCAGTATCTCTACCTAATTTTGAGTGTTTACGTCTAATAATTTTGGAGATCTTGTGATGAGTTAATGGATCTCTTGATATTGTATGTATAGATAGATTTATATATGAATAAACGACATTGGTCCTCTCCTCGTAAGAGGTCTCGAGTCCCATCAGTGGGGATATCAAGAGGGCTGATATATTTACTTAAATTATTACACCACTAAAATATTATTGTGCTTTTATATTTTGTAAATCTAAATACTTTTGGGCGATGTTTTGTTTTAACATTTCGTCCGTTTTTCCACCTGTCATCACTGCTAATGTAGGTGACGGGCGCTTCCTGTTTCACTGACTGAATAATGGCCGAGTTTCAGTTAGGAAATTGTTAACGGCCTGAATTTATACACATATTTCAAAAACTTACAAATCATATATAGTGTTTTTGAGACATTAGATACTTCACAATAATAAAAGATTTTAAAAACGCCTTCACAGCTAAGGTCTCTGTGGTTATAACCATACAGTTACGACCGCAGCTTTTGTTTCTGTGGTTCTATTTTCGCTAAATCGCAGTATGCAAAAATTCAGTAGTCTTCCGGTTAGAAGGGCGCTGTAGCTAGTGAAATTATTGGGTTAAAGAGACAACCTCTTATGTGTATATCGAGACGAGCACGTTGTGGTGCTGTGTGTCATCCTATCATCATTAGAATATCCCCTCCCAGAGAGCCGTCTTTTCTTGTAAACTTTACAGGAGACCTACGTCAATTTACTTTACTTTGTTATCTTTTCTAAGACCTAAGTTAAAAGCTTGCATAATAGTAAAATTAATTACTATTAATTAGTAAATTAGTAAGTATATTTGAATAAAATTTTAGCGAATAAATATACATATAAAATTTAAACTATGTACATGTTCTAAGAATCGTTGTACTTTTTGAGAAAGTATAATTCAATGACTGGTAGAAATTATGTACATATAAGAACAAAGGATCAGTGCGAAAATCTTTGGGAGAAACCTACGTCCAGCTATGAGCAAAAACAAATAAAAGTAGCGTCTAAAATAGTTTAAATTAAAAAAAGAAAAGAGCTATCTTGTCTATGATTGTTAGTAGTGTAAAAATGGCACCCATAACACTAACACAATTTTGTGCCTTTTTCCTAAGCTTTTTATGAAAATTAATACTCTTTGTAAAAGTGTACACTTCCAATTGCGTGTTTACACAACGTAACACAATATTTATTAAATGTATACCGCCATTGAATCCGCGCAACCAGAACTACTTTTATTATAAACATTTGATAACGTTTCCGGTCTCCAAACTTTCATTTTGGGTCTTCAAATGGAATAATAACATTGAAGATAACTAAGCGATCTTTTACTTTTAAACTCATAACAGTTGTTAAGAAATTTAATAACCCTACTATTTTTTTTATTTCAAATAGGTTAGTGGTGGTAAAAGACAATAACGTAGAAACAACCTTTTCTTGAGTCACCCCATATTTAAAACCACCCTGACGCGGGCATGTTAACATCTGTTGTTCTCATGAAGAAGGAAGAGCTGAACCTTTTTTTTTATTCATTAAAGTGACGAGACGTATCGGACGTTCACCTGATGTTAAGTGATACGACTGCCAATAACAACGTAGCGCTGCTTAGGATGTTACACATCACCACGTCGCACTCGTCGCCTGACTTAAGATGTCGAATCTCGTTACCCCAATAATTACACTAGCTACATCACCCTTCGAACCGGAACACAGTAATGTTTGCACACTACTCTTTGTCTGTAGAAATAGACGCTGCGGTGGTATCTAGACGGTCTAGACAGATACCTAGCATCTGTAAACTTATATTAATCTTATAATTAGTTAACGATACTTTAAATATTATTATTAATGAACAGATTAAAAAAAAAAGAAATCTTTTCATCCGCTTTATAACAAGAAGAAAATGCAGTGGATACCTCTGTATGAAGAGGGAGACGCCCAAGTCGACGTCAGTGCTGATGCGGAATACAAAGTGCTTGTTTATGTAAATACATCCTCGCCGCGTCGCCGGAGTCGAATGAAATAATATATCTTCGCATTTTTATACAACAACTATCGCCTCCCCAGGGGGCTGTTTGCTATGACATTATCCGTAAAAGGAGGAAAATATTACCGGTAACTACACACTACCTTTCAATCGGTTCTTTTTTTACTTTAACTATACATCACAGACCCAAGAATAAAACAACTAAACGACTTCAGTAACTTGTTGCAGAAATAACACATACTCGTATATAAAGTATACTTGCATGGAATTAATAAACAACCATATCTAATTATTTTTTTTTAATTATATTAATCGAGTCGAGACGAGTCATTCTCCTGATGGTAAGTCATACGCCTGCCCATAACAGCGTGGCGCCAGTTCGGACGATATATATTGCATCGCATTGCACTCGTCGCCTAGAGACATGAGTCTCGTTACCCTAGTAATTACACTAACTACAGCGCCCTTCAAACCATATTCATTTCGTATTATTTATGCGCTTTCTATAATAACGGTTGCAGTAGAAAGTTATCTGCGGTTGCTCCCAAGGAATATTTCAGACAAAATTCAAGTCCAATTTCAATAAAATAAAACTGTTGAATACATAAATAAATAACTTATTTATCTCATCTTCTATCTTTTCATTTAAAGCTAATGGTCAATGACACCAGCGACCTTGTAAATATTTAAGAGAACCCTTTTGAAAGTATAAAGGTTTTTTTTGAAAGGGGACCTGGATTTGTCTCGAGGACACTTCAGCTAAGTTTTTTAATATTACAAACAGTCTATTTCAAGATCAGTCAGTCGGTGTGACCCGTAAGGTCGTCGAATAGTAGTATTTTACGTAGGAATGGATAATTCTAAAGATATATCGTCTCTATGGTGACCAAGCTTTGTAACATGAAGATCCATGGTTCTGAAGTCATATATTGTGGAGTTTAGTTGATGGTAGAGAGTAGAAGGATAAAAATCCCCACATTTTTTTTGTTTCGAAGGGGAAACAGATACTCTGCTTCTGGGGAGAAGTCGCGGTTATGTGATATTCTTACTCACTAAAACCCCCTCGGTGGTCGGCATCAATGCATTCGGAGAGGCTCCTGGGTCTCTTACAGAACGCACCGGTGCCATTGTTCACTTTGTGTTAGCAAACATAAACTCTCCTAGGCACAATCGCCGAGCCATACGCTGTCCCACCCAAGTTCGCTTGTTGAGCGATAAGGGTCCCCACGCTCAAGGCTCGCAAAACTCCTAACCACTTTTTAGTCGCCTTCTACGACAGGCAGGGCTTCCTTTAATCCTATTCTTACTAGGGGTTTTTTTCGCCACTTAACTAACTAGCAGCCTAATAAAAATACAGCTTTAACCGTCTCGTTGTGTTCTGGCTAAGAACATATAAAAGCCAAAGTAAATTATACGAGAAGTCTTCACCATCCACTTCCTCATTATCACTAGCCTTACCGCCATTTGAAATATTTATTACTAACAATCTTTTTAACTTAATTTTTTTCGAAGCAAGTTCATAATTTCATATCCACCCCAATGGTGAGCTGATGAAATTTTAATGCACATCATTACATACCCTAAGTCTTATTTGTTTTTTATTGATTGAAGCGACGAGACGAGCGGAACGTTCACCTCATGTTAACTAATGCCTGGCTATAACGACGTAGCTCTAATTAGGATGAACACAGCACCATGTTGCGCTCGTCACCTTGAGACATAGGATGTTAAAACTTACCCCAGTAATTTCACTGGCTACAACTCCCTGTAATCTGGAACACAATAATGTTTGTCGGCTACTATAGGCGCTACGGTAGTACCTACCTAGACGGTCTCCTGCAGCAGAAACTTACCACCAGTAAAATCAGTGTTAAATGTATCATAAATTCAACGCACTCTATCAAATTTTCTAACTAACCGTAATGTTATCAGAAATATGAAATAACTTTAGATATCCTATCAGCCAATAGATGGCACAATAAACACTTTCCATACTCGGTAAATTATCTAAATTAAGTAAATAACTTATACTTTTATCAGTAATGTTTCTCTGTTTCCAAAACCTATTTAAAACAATATCTTTATACAATGGTCAAAGTCGCATTACATCCATAACGTAATGGTTATGACCATTTCTGCAAGACACATCACTAGACATTAGCTCAGCTATTACTACATCCCCTAAAATATAGGTTTACCTCTGCATAAAATATTTATAACTGTAAAGTAATATATTGTATTAAACACATTTATGAATAAATCTTTAATAATTGTTATGAAAGATTAATTAAACTATGTAATAGACTGTCTGAGCGACTAAGTCTTAAAACCTAGTATTTACCTCCAAGTATGCGCACTAGATGCCGGAAGAAAAAACTTTTATTCATTTAATACTTTAATTTTGTTTCTATTTCACAAGACTATTGTTTGCAGAAATATTTAATCCATAATATATACTATGTACTTTTTACTATGTTTGTACTATTGTTCTGTAACATATTAAGAAATGTACAGCAAAAAAGTTAAAATTCTAAAATAATTAATGGAACCGTAAAAATCACAGTATAAATCACAAATAATATTTAAATTTTTTGCAATTAATTTTGTTCTTTACTGCAATACAATAAGGCTCAATTTCGCTATTTTGTATGGCAAGTAATCATACTTGCAAATACTTTGAAACCTTATTTCTGGGACTAGTATTAAAAAAAGTTTTTTCTTAGGAACCCTGATATTAGTTCATGCCTAGGTTATGCTTTTCTACCCCTTACGTCACACTGAAAAGAGCTTCCGTGTGTCCCACATAGTCCGGTAGAGGGCAAGACCCTCACATATATTTCCCGCATGCGTACAAGTTTTTTTTTAAGTCCAAATTTCATGAATGGCGATTCGTTCACAAGTTGTGATCTTTAGATGTTTAATGTACGTTATAATGTTAGAAAATGTTATTTCTAGTGATCTTTAGCGCAAGTAACAAGCCATTTAGATAGGATTATAATAAAAAGTTCATGAGAATTCTCTTTAATATTGACAATAAGAAACAGGAATGTAAGTATACATTTTCATATTATTATGTTTCTTCGCTTATTTAGATTGCAAAAATAATCTATTTGCTTTATTTTAAAGCTGTTAAACATGTACGTGTATATTGTTATGGCTTTTTTCCGTTTTGTATGCCTATACAGTATCGTCGCGTTTTCCTTGAAAACAAAACTGCGGTAAATTTATCGATTTGACACTTTACCCTAATTTGTTGTGAATCGTTTCTATGTTAACTCATTACCTAATAATATATAAGTAAGGCGATATTTAAGTAGTTTATTTAATATACTGCGCGCATAAATTCACATAGTAATTAAATAAGTTTATTTAATTACATAATTTCATATTCAATTTAATATTAGTTTTCACATTCATCATTGAAATAATATATTCTATATTTTTTACGTAAAAGATTGAAAATATTTAGTAATAAATTTAATTAATTAGCAATAATTAAGTCAATACTAATATTTTTCTTACCTTACCGATTTCTATTATTATAGTTCCTTCATAATGTCGAGTAGCCCGTTTCCATACACATGTGAGCTTTGTGGGGCTGAAGGTTTGACAGACGAGGGTATGCGCACCCATACCCTCGAAGCCCATGTGGCTGGACGACCGGACTGTCCATTTTGCGACTGCACTGTGCCACAAACTCAGCTCGTGGGCCACGTGCAGAGGGCACATCTCCATTATTTAACACCGGAACGGGAGCTTATGGCGTTCATCGACGATCAAAGCCCTAGGTGAGTTCTTACTCCGTTCTTTAAAAAACATTTTAATTATTTACATGACTAATAAAGTCTAAAATGTTTAATTAAATTGGAAACCAAGTAGGTAGGTACCACCGCAGTGTCTATTTCTGCAAACAACCAAACTTCCAAACAGTACTATGCAAATATTACTGTTCCAGTTTGAAGGGCGTTGTAACTAGTGTAATTATTGGGTAACGAGACTCAACATCTTATGTCTTAGATGTGCAATGTACGGAACCTAACCAGTGCCACGTTGTTATGGGCAGGCAGGCGTATTACTTATCGTCAGGTGGAGGTCCCACTCGTCTCGTCGCTGAATTAAATAAATAAAAAATGTTATTAAACATATAGTACATTAATTGTACATTTCAGTTTCGATGAAGATTCAAAAATGACTACAACCGATAGTTGTAGCTACAATACTCCCGGATCAATTAATGGTTGGCACAGTCCAGACATGTCATCAACGTCAATCCATAACGGCGCCATATCAAAAAACATAAATTATCATAATGGCTATCAGGAAAAGGATAATTATCATAAAAGCGAAAAGGTCGACGATAGGTGCACGCGTTCTCCTAAAAATATTAATCTATGTAATGGACTGAAGAACATTAATATAAATAATGGAGTGATTCCGAAAAAAAATCACAGCAGAGAGAATTCTAGCGACGGTGAAATTATGAATGGTCACGAAAGGAAGGGTCGGTTGTTTGTTGTTATAATATTAATACAATATATCAAATAATATTCTTGATTTTATAAAAAAAAAAATAACTTATTATTCCCGCTATTGGGACTAAGGGTCATCTCTCATAAGGAGAGATTCAAGGCTATTCATCCAAGCTGGCAAAGTGCTTTTGGTAAAATTTATAATAATAAGACTCGTTACTATATTTCTTTAATTAACTGTTTTTCAACAAAAGCGACCAATCAATTTAATTAAAGATAGTACCATATACCAATTGCATTTGTTAAATACAATTTCAATATTAGAAAAAATCTTTGCAGGTGTCCATTGCAGTCCTGGTCATAATACTGACAATTACGAAGGATCTCCAAATAAAAATAAGGTATACTAATTTAGTATTATGACATATTTATTACGAAAATTCGTAAATAGAGAAATTAAATATTTGTTAAAAAAATATTGAGAAATTATGCGACACTTTTATACACAGTATAATTACTATTTAATATACATATAATACGGTCTGAACTTGTTAAGCTAATATGTATACTAAGTAATAACGTTTATTTACACTTAACGCAAATGGCTACTACTAAATACAATTAAGGTAAAATATTTTTTTAACAACCGTATAGTAATCTTTTAAAGTCAATCAAAAATAACAGCTAAGTAAAATACTAAGTTCAATGACCTTTACTGATAGAATTAAAAAGTATGTTAAATACTAAGTTTGTTTAAAATTTGTTAAGTATTTAAATATAAAAAGAATATTGAAATGCTTTTAGTTGTCGATGGCAAGCGCAGGGCAAGGATCGCCGCTTAGATCTCAACTAGCACTAAAATTAAAAACTAATACTCCTAAAAAGTCGCCACCGACACCAAGTCCTACAGTTCAGGTAGTGTATGACATTTTACTTTTATTTATAATCGGCTTACATTTAACTTAAACTTGACATAATATACATACAAATTTTGAACTTCATAATGGTTGTAGCGTAGGTGCGACTCGAAAACTTTGAAAACATATTCTTGATACCATCAGCATAATTACTTATTAATATACTTTACTATGACAAATTTCATTTTATTTAATACTTATTTCCATTGTAAGCATCACTCTCATTAATGACTTGGTAACACATTATTTAGCTGTCAAAATATTTTTTTACGTCAAGTTTTAAATTCAAAATAAAGCACACAATAAAGCGCGAAATGCAAACCTTAAATACTTATTAAACAAATTGATCTATTTTTTTCTCATATTACAGTGTCTGTTATGTGATTTTACGTCGACCTGCCCCAGGAAGCTTGAGGAACATATAAATAGAGCACATTTCGATCTCACGTCTCCCTCCGTACTTTCAAATGCGAACGATAATGCAAATATCACTGAAAACATTATCCTCGGATTAAGCACCACTACTCTGACGGTGGATAATCCTACACTAGCTTTGAGCTCAATGGCGATGTCTCCAGGACCCCACTCTTCAACATTTCAGTGTCCTATTTGTGAAAGAGAATTTGCTAGTGGGCCAGAAGTTGAGGTGCATGTCAATGTCGAACACAGAGACATATTAAGTCCACAGAAATCGGTAAGTTGAAGTAGCACAAACATATTCTAATTAAATATACAATAAAACATTTTTCTTTGTAATGTAAAGAAGTGTGCACTGAGAACCATTCTACAGAATGAAAAAATGTTTTACTCGATAATAAAAATAGTTTTTTTTAAAAAGCTTTAAATGTTATTTTGAAGGACCAATTAGACAATGCTTCATGCGATGATGTGGTGATGATGGAGGAGAGTCCAGTCAGTAACTGTCCAGTGTGCTGTCAGCCATTACCACTATCTGAACATGAGTTGGTAAATATGTTTTACAAACATTTTTATAATTTTTCCTTTGAATATAATATTAAATACAAAAAAAAAACATTTTATATTTACATTGTCATTTTATAGATCCAACACATAGAAGAACATTTTGAGAAAGGAGAGGATGGTGCTTCTACATTGACAGCAGCCGAAAGGGAAGCACAAAAAAATAGAGAAGAACATGAGTTTCAACTCTTGCGGGTATGAATGATAAAATAGCAGATAAATTATACCACCAAAGAGAATATTGTATTGTTTATACACATAGTATTTTTGTTTTAGCAAAATTGCCAAAAGCCATATTATATTAACAAAAATATTATTTTTAAATTTTCTAGAAAAGCTACTGAAAAAAAGAGTTAAAATGAAAACCTCATTTTGTGAATTATGTATATGACGTGTTATGTGTAGTAATTTTAAATCTTGTTACATTTGAAGGCTCAATATGGTATGGAGGAGGAAGATGAGGAGGGCTACACAAATCGAGCTACAAACAGCTTGAAAAGGGCTGTGTACAGTGGAGCACTCTCTGTGGCTGGGTACTATGAACGGAGTGTAGGACTTCGTAAAGCCTCTGCAACTGGAAGGGACACTGGCTCATCCAGAACTAATGGTAAGGTTACCTTATACCTTGACAGTTCTAAGAAATATAAAATTAATGTTGATATTAGCTTGATGGCGAACCATCTATTAAGTGTGCTGATAATTTTGTGAATTTGAATAAACTGCTGGATATGGGCAGCGTTATACTGGTGGGTATGGAGATTTGGAGGATGTTTTTGTTCAGTAATGGAGATATATATACAGCGGTCAGCTGATGTGATGATGGTAGATATTTGTTTCATAAAATTAAGCAAAATTAACTTTGTTTGTGTGCTAACCACCACATTATATACTATCAATCTGATAATAACATTGTTAACTAATTGAAGAAGTCTACCATCAGCTCATCAGGTTTCTTCAGCAGTGGGTGCCTTTACAACTTAATAAGTTTATGTTTTACTTTTGTACAGGAATCCTTGAAAGGATAGCTCAATTGAATGCTCAAAATCCAAGTATCGCTAAGACTTACTTGTGCAGTGCAGTGGATCATTATGCGAGCACCTATGGGGATCGGGGCTGGGGCTGCGGTTATAGGTAAGGTAAAATTCTTTCATTCATATATGGTTAACATTAGATGTCAATATTGTATAGTGTTAAGTGACGTGGAAGCCAATTGAGAGCATCATAACATGGACCAGTTGGGACAGAGCAATATTTTTTTGGCAGAAACTTACAACATGAGGGTTCTATATAGTCAGGCGGGTTTCATAAAATCCTGACTTGTGGTAATTGTGGCACAGTAATTGAACCAGGTACAACCAATGCTAGAACTGACTCTAGAACCTGATAAATTCTACTAATGAACTGTTAACTACTTAGTAAGACGGCATTTTAATATTAATTATATGTGATGCTATTATATCTGGTTGCCATGCTTCAGTTTGAAGAGGGCACCTAATGATGGTGATGATGACTATGTACATGGAGTAAAATATAATCTTATAAAAGACTATCAACACCAATGCTTGTTCTGGTTTTATTACACATTTAACTAATATAATCTAGACTTAATTTTTTTTTATTCTTTGTCATAGTATTACTATAACACGATACTCTTATAACACATTTTCATATAACACGATTTCAATGCCCCGTATAACACGAGTATTCCCCTATATAACGCGGGTATTTCCCTCATTATATATATTTCTGTGCTACGAAATTTTTATGATTTGTACAGTTCATAATTAGTTTCGCGTATATGTTAATTGCGTTGTCATTAAATTTAATCTTTTATGAAATATGTAGATTAGGATTTCGGTCATAATATAGACATGAATTAAACAGCAACGAAATATATATATATATAAAGATTAAAGAAATTACTGCAGTTAACTGAAAAGTTTATCTGTATCGTTTATTACAACGTACTTCCATATTGTTTGGTGATGCAGGAATATGCAGATGCTGCTGTCGTCGCTGGCGCGCCACCCGCAGTACGCGCGGCTGCTGGGCGCGGCGGCGGGCCGCGACTGCGACTGCGCGCCCTCCATCCCGCGCCTGCAGCTCCTCGTCGAGCGCGCCTGGCAGCTCGGCTTCGACACCCAGGTGATGCCCAACCCAGAGACGCAAGTATATTATTGTCTATTGAACAGAACCTCACCGCAATATCGCCTTGAACACTTTTGGACTTGTACACTTAAAAGTTGATATTGCCTATGCAATAATAAGGTTATTGTCCTTAGGGTTCTGAACAACTGGGCAGCAAGCTTCACAACACGCGCAAGTGGATCGGAGCCTGCGAAGTGGTCACAGTGCTTTCATCACTCAGGATAAAGTAAGTGGTTTGAAATTATTTGGAACGACTAAACAGAAATCTGAATGTAGACTTCCCAGATGTTGAAGAATATTATTTCTTCACAATAATTACCTATCCACAAAGCAGACATGGATACACACCATAACCACTACCAGAACAGCAAACACATCACCATCAAGTGAACAATCCTCGTAGAATAAAAAAAAATTAATTGCTTGATATCAAAGCATTCTTCACCTACTCGATGCATCATTGTAGGTGTCAGCTGATCGACTTCCACAAGCCCACCAGCGCGGACGGCAGCCACCCGGCGCTGTTCGACTGGGTGCTGCGGTACTTCCAGGACGATCCCAATGGATTTAAACCGCCTCTGTATCTTCAACATCAGGGTAATTTGTTTTTTTTGTGATTCATTTTAGTCAATGTTTTAATTTTTTTTTTACAATTATTACAAAGTATATTTTTTTTAATTACACAGTACATTTATATTTAGCCCAAGACATGCACAATCGTCTTTTCCTCAAGGTCATCGTAACATGGGAATCTTTAGAAGGGTAAATAGATTTCGACCAGACTAGTGGCCTTCACTACCAGATAGTACATCTTTGTTTACCATGAGGTGGAATTTTAGTCAAGCGGTAATCTCTATAGAGATAAAGAAAAAATAATTCCATAAAATAATTTAATTTTGTAACAACTTCTTTCTTCATATAATTAAATATGTTATATTTATATATAGAAAAGGAATTTAATTAAGGATGAGATATCAGGCTAGATGATGGTGAATTACTTCATAACCTTTTCAGGTCATTCGAGAACAATAATAGGGTACGAGAAACATAAGGACGGCAAGGCGACACTACTGGTCTTAGATCCGTCGCACTCGCCGGCTCAGGTCAGTACAAATCTCTGGTTACAGCCAACGCCATGCTGAACTTGGTAAAGTTCACCACAAAATGCTGATAATATATTTACCACATAAAGCAGTTTCAAGATATGGAGAAAATAAAAAAAAATCATAAATTTTTAACATTCCTCGAAAGTAATAAAGTTTATACACTACAACTCCATCTACAGGTGAATAGGATATTTAATTCGTCAATATCACTGGATGTTGGTGTATCAGGTGCGGGCTGTGGTGTGCGGCGGAGCGGCTGGTGGAGCTGCGCTGCGTCTGCTGCGACGCGGCGCCTCCGCCCTACGCGCACGGCAGTACCAACTGCTGTGCGTCACCGGCCTCCTCACCACCGACAGGGAATACGAGGTGAGATCTAGACCAGTAAGAAAATACAACCATTTGTCATCATCAGCCGATAAAGATGCACTGCTGGACAAAGATCTCCACATCGATCGGTCCAGCGTTGCTCGCATCCAGTGGGTTCCCACAATTCTCACCAAATCGTCGCTCCACCTTGAACAATACAAGACATACATGAGCATAATGTGGTGCAGTGGTATATAGTCTACCAACCACCTCATCGCTGTGAATACTGCACAAAATGTCGAGTAAACCAATAAGAGACTAATCGGTATGATTATATAGCACTGAACCCATCTTGTGACATAGTATTCATTAAGGAACCTGGGAGTTCCATAATTGAAGGAGGAGTCCTCAAGAGAAGAATGAACAGGCTACTAGACTAAAGCTCTTAATCACCAAGAACTACATCTACTCTTTCCATCAGGTGGGATCTTACTCAACCTTAAGGTTATATAATATTAATCTCTCTACTAGTTCTCACTTTATCCAACCTACTTCGTCGTCATTAACAAGCGCTCTCTCTCTTTCCATCTTCTCTAATCTCTCACTCTATCTCTATCTCCTCTGTATACCTTTCTATCTGTCTCTCCTTCCCGCGACCTCTCTTATGTTTTCAATGCTGATGATGATGGTCGAGTATCTTAGCTTATACGTATTATATATCTTACTCTCCTACTCTTTCTATTTCAGGCTAGCAAAGTGCTGCAGTCGGTGCGCATACCGTAGTACCGTGGTGAGCCCGGAGCGACGCCGTGAGTCGCAAAGTGGACTTAATGTACGCGGCGTTAGGGTACATAATGTAAAACGGGTTCAGTATACAGTTCGGCGCTTTGTATCGCTCCGCGCATATACAATAAGTATACATTAACCGTTTCATAACTTCATGGGGCCAGCGTTTTTGTTAAAGAAAATCAAATATATCTATATATACATAAATGAAAATAAAAATAAATGTTGCTATGCGCAAAATTCGAGAATCGCGATCAACCAATTCGGCTAATTTATTTTTGTATGTTCCTTAAAGAACAGAGAAGTTTTTATTAAAAAAAAATCAATTATATTAATATTTACACAGTCTAGTTTTGTTTAGATTGACGTTGATAAATCATGTGAGAAATATTGTTTTTACTATTGTGCATACAATTTTAATTTATTTTATTATTATTGAAATATTTCGTGTGCCTTACAGAAATTGCAAAAAAAATTAGCCAAATTGGTCCAGCCATTCTCGAATTTTGCGCATAGCAACATTTATTTATATATATATATATATATACAGTTCTTACAAGATAAGGAACTAAACAGCTAATACTTTAATCAATAACTATATTATATTACATAAATGTTAACCTTTATGTAATTTCCTTTTTTTACATAATGAAATAAACGAAAAAGGCACAGGCATTAGGCACCAAAGACGTTGGCTCCTAATACTTATATATATATATATATATATATATTTGAAATACACAATCACCAAACCTAAACGTACTGTCAATTCGGACATAGTTTGGTCAATTTCCATGATACATGAACAATATATTTATTCCGCTCGAGCGCCTGTCCACAGATGATCTAGATCTATCTAAATTAAGTGATAATATTATAAATAGTTTGCAACGACCCGCAGCACTGACTGAAGTCACAAACTACAAGAGTGAGATAGAGATGTTGCATTATCTCTCCCTCTAGGTCTTAGCGTATAGATTATAAAACCCTGAAGAGTGATGCCATGACAGATACAAAATATGTCAAATTTCGGGTCGAAAATTTTTCAAAACTTTTTTTATCTTAATAGACAACAGAGGAGATTTATAATTGAATACATTTTTTTTTTCGTTTCAATTTTCATTTATGACCAACCAGTCCGAACCGGGGTGGTAGATAAACGATAGCATTTTCTTGTTACGGACAGCCTTGATTCCCACCAATGGGCACTATAAGTGGGCTATTTATATAACCATTTCTTCTTTTTGATCGTTGTTCGACATGGACTATTAATTGTATATTATAAAGTTTTTTTTTATTTTGTAAAACCTTACGACGAGGCATACAAAAGGCGGGCTTGCCTTTCAGCCGACCTTCGGTGAGGTTGATTGTGGTAAGGCTGAAAGTTCACCAGCTCGTCTATATATCCTAACAAACACGATCCAACTCTTTCAGTACCTAAGTAATTTTTTTTTTATATTTGTTTTAAAACAAAAACTTTTTCCTTTCTCATCGCTCTTCAGTCACGGTGTTACCAACATGTAGACGAAACATAAAGTGATATATATATGTAACGCTTACGTCATCGCATCAATAACTTAGTGTAGGGTAGTAAATAAGTTTAAAGCTTTCAAGTTATCACTTTACTGTTAATAATTACGTTGCACGAAGTTAGTTCCTAAAGGAATTATATCTGGCGAGTGCGGTACCGAGCTGTGGCCAACGCTGAGGAGGTGGCGAGGGTACAGAGCTATTTAGGAATATTCACAAATTTACCGTTATAAGGAGAGTGCTTTTATATTTTCCTTACTGTGTGACAGTAATAAAGTTGCAGTAGTAATTAAAAATATCTTATCAAAGATTTCAATGTTCATGAACTATTACGTCACATCGACTCCCTGACCAATGGGGTGGCTCTTTTAAATTTCCAATTTTTTTAAATATTCTCTTGCACTATTTAATACATATGATATATAATTTATTACCAATCTATCTGTACATATATATATATATCATAACATATATTGTCAGCCGATAGACGTCCACTGCTGGATATAGGCCTCACCCAAAGATTCCCATACTATCGGGTAAGGATTCATATGGGAGGATTTTGGGCCATTTGCCACCACGCTGGCCCAATGGAGTTTAGTGGGAGGCAGAGTCTCGTTTGTTCATTAGCACGATGCACCACGAGCAGGTGAGGTTAGATTGGGTCCCGTGAGTTGTTATGTGGGAACCCGTCGTTGGTTTACATATATATATATATATATATAAATTGGTGATAAGTTATTTGGTAACGATAAACATGAAAACAGATCAATCACGACATATATATATGACAAAATCCCACACGTGGGAATATGTAGGGTAATACAAGAAAAAATTTTTTCACACTCGTTAATAATTTCTGTCGAACTTTTATTATCTTTGTTTATTTTTATATGTAGTGTTTTCTCTTTTATATATATTATTTATTCACTGCTAACGTTAGTATTGAAATATAAAAAAATAATAGTTTGTAATTTACGGATACGGATAGCAATGGCTGACTACCTCGCCACTTCGCGCCACAGCTCTTAGGGTCGGCACGAGCGGCGGAAGGTCCGCCATCTGTAAAGTATATTTATTTATCTATATCGAATAATAACACAATGGTGCCTAAAAACTTAATACATTAATGTTTACATTTAAAATATTATTTAAAAAAAGAAACACTAACATCTCCGGCGGAAACGAAAATATTCAATCAGTTACAAAAAAAAAATAGATCTTCTAGAACCTTCCAATGGCTGTATATGAAAGAGCTTTGAAAAAAAACTATTAAAATCGGTTAAGGTGCATTTACGTTGAGCGGAAGTTGAAATATTAATTTCCGTGGTGTACATTGATTTGAACTTCGGTAAATAACTTTACTAACTTTATCTTGTTAAGTTAAAATTATTTAAGGGCTCTCGCTGCTGCTGACGCTACTTATACCTTGTATATAACTATCGGTTGTAAGTATAGCTTTAAGGTTAATTTTAACTTGAATTAATAACTTGTTTGTGATCGAAGTTTGTGAACACAATTAGGCGACGGGTGAGTGGCGTGCTACCCCCATTCGCTGGTTAGCGGGGGAAGGAGAAGGGGTATATTCTTTATAAATTACAAGGTTGTCCCCTAAAGGATCTCATTCTGGTCTAAATAGTGACCCAACCGTATGAGGTGATATTATTTGTAAGATAATTATTAACACATTTCTTTACTCTCTTTCTCTCTCTTTCACTTTCTCTTTTTCATTTTCCTCTCCCAATAATAAAGAAAACAATTTAAAAAGTATCAAACAGTCTTCTGTCTGCAGTACTTGTTCTAATTTTGTATGAATGAATATGTTTCTCTCCGATCATGATTTGAACTATCAATCATGACTGACCATGTTCGCATGAACATTCTAAACTTGAATTTGTATGACGTAACGTTACTTACTTTAAACTTAGTCTGTAAGAGAGAAACTTAGCTTAGCGTTAAGATGTTAAATTAGGGGCAACGAAAAGTTGTAACTTAAGTATGATGTATCACTTAAATGGATTATTCGAATAATTTCTTTGTGGGATATCTATGTCCAGCCGTGGACATCTATCTATTGACGGTGATGAATATCAATTACTTTACACGTCGGTGATTAAAAAAACTATATAAAACGCAATTTGCCTTAATAAGGATATGGCTCTTACTCTTCAATCTCCCTCCAATCAGCTGGAACCGAAATTACTAATTACTTACTACTACAACGATACTAATTATTATATTGAACTTAAAACCCAAAAATCAACCAACCTCTCATTAATCATATGCTACGACTCACTTTTTCTCATCTCTCCCCCGTTGATCTCTTTTTACTCTTCTCTATTTCATCTGGTAGAAGAGTGTTGTTTCACATCAATACTTTTACTAACCCCATTTACATTTTTTCCCCCTCCTTCCGCTTCCCAATTTCACTGAATTTTTTCTCTATCTTTATCCCGTCAATCTCTTATTCTCTCCTTATTACCTTCTCTCACTCTCTACTTTACAACATAAGTTCTTTATAATTGCTTTAACATATTTCAATCTCCACGTGTCATATAAAGCGCGGGAACTCCACCTGCTCCACAGATAACATAAAAAAATATAGATATTCGTATAACGATCTGTTTTGTCTATAGTCCTTACCATTGACAAATTTCATTCCGCACTCACTTACAAAGCCTACTTCCGGTCGGAAGTATATCAATTCCAACTTAACGTTCAAACGCTTTCTTCCATTTTACGTAGTGTATATATCTTAAGGTTTTACTGATACGTTTAACGTTTTTTTTTTTTAATATTTTTTTATAAATCTATGGTTAAACCGAAACTGGTCTACCATAACCTAACCTAACCATAATATGAAATGTTGTGTAACTTTTTTTTAAGTGACATCTAGTTTATAAGTGATTAAGCTACACCCACGCTGCGGCGCCCACTGTACTGTATATTGTTTTAACTTATATATCATTAAGTCAATTAATTAGTGAATACGTTGGTTCGTTTGTGTGTGCAAGCTTTATTTTATAATTGTTGTGTATTTCTAATGAAATCGACCAAAGAAAGTTGTTTTAGTGTATAAAAATTGTTCTAATCGTTTCTAGTCTATGTGTGCGTGTGACGGTGGAGCTGAAAGCTGAATAAATGTATCCGCCAGGTGTCGAGGGTATATCGAAATATCACTTGGTCTGCTGACTGCAACTACCGTTTGAAGGTCGTTTGTGTGACCTCAACCGGGAGCATCGAGCGCACAAAACAAATATCGCTACAGTTTACTATAGACCATAGACAATGGTACTCTTTTTTCAATTCTCTATGGTAAACAAAGGCAACAAACGCCGCAGAGTCAGCAGAGCCCGATTAGAAAATAATTCCCATTAACGCCACAACGTTTGTTATTCGATGCAGTATATAATTGCTATGTCGCTAAGTGATTCCACAAATAGTAAGCTGTGATAGGTTATATGATAATTGTCACAACACTAAGCGGACGGCGCACGCTTGACCAGACGGACTTTCATTTAACAGACCCAACATATTGGACGGTCACTTGATTTTAAGTGCTACGCCTGCCCATAACAATCTAATGCTAGTTAAGATTATATACACTGCATCACATCATACTCATCGCGTTAATGCAGAACATATTGAGTGTTGTTACTTTTGTAAGTTTTTTTTTTTAATACATATTTTGATAATGTAACAGACATATTTATACGCCACATATATGGAAGCTTCTTTTGCCATAACAAATCCATAGACAATATTGATGATAAAACAATAAACATTTTTTTTTTAATATCTAAACTATGTAAAAACATGTTTGTGTAAATGCTTTTTTTTTTCTACAATTAATATTAATTTATTTACCAATAAAATATATATACATTGCAAAATTAGGAAATTATAACATTCTGTGTTTGGAAGTATTTAAATATTTGTTTTTTTAATTTTCTATCATATATTTTTACTTTATTATGGAAAACATTAATTAATAATAATTATGGCAACACTGACTTCATATCATAATTGTACGTCGCTATATTTTTTGAGGTTATCTATGATTTTCGTTTAATTTAAAAAGTTTATTTTGGCGAACGGAAGCGATCCAGATGAATTTTTTTTTTCATATGTTATAAGTTTCCGTTTGTTCAAGCGAGCGCCGCGCGCACCTCGTGCTATAAGTCACCCTGCCTTGTACCGGTAGCGGAAGCGGAAGCTTCGTAGAGACAGCTAGGCTGTGCTGAACTGTAATGTTTCTTCTATAAAACATAATAAGTTACATAATGAGTATTTTTATTTCGCATCCCTCCTACCCAAAATGAACCCTCCACCCCAGACACATTCCTATGAAGGCGCCACTGCAGAATATGATTCAGCCCTACGTGCTGATGGCTTACAGATAGTATTGATATTATGGTGGCAGAATGACCAAACATAATCGGTAGCTCGCCCATCGAGGACTAACCCTACCCTGCTAACGAGAATGAGACGTTTATTACAAGACCAGCGGTTAACTACTGCTGCAAAAAAATTAGATCTCTTTTTTTATTCGAACAGATGCAAAACGTTCACATGATGATGTACGCCTTCTCACAAGAATGCGGCGAAAAGTTAGGATGATATACACAACACATTGTTCTCGTCGCTGTAGTCTCATTACCTCAGTAATTTCACTAACTACAGCGACCTTCAATGAATCACGGTAATGTGTACACAATGCTGTATGGTGGCAGAAATAGGAACTGTGATGGTACTTGTCTAGACGGTTTCCCGCCATAAAGACCTAGTAAAGTATATAGTTTAATTAAATAACTCGTAATTGTTTATTAATATCATAGTAACAATTTGAAATTTGTGATACTTAATAATAAACAAAGATTCTACTTGTAACCAGTGTAATTACTCGGGTAACGAGACTCTACTTCTTATGGTTTCAAGGCGAGCACGTTCTATATTATATTTACTGGTGGTAGGTCTCCATTTCCGCGGATCGTCTAGTAGGTACCAGCGCAGCAGCTATTGCAGCCGACAAACAGTACTGTGCAAAAATTACTATGTTCCGGTTTCAAAGGCGCCGCAGCTGGTGAAATTAATAACAAGATGTATGTTATGTCTCAGGCGAGCAAAATGTGCTGCGTTGTTATGGGTAGGAGTATCATCAGTGTATCGTTTCCCACGTCTCGTGAGATTGATGAATAAAAAAAATAGAGGGTGTATAAAATGTTTCTGAACATTAATGTTGGAAACCAATCGATGGGTCACTTGACAGATATACTATAACATGGGTTACCAAGAGATGACGTTGCAACCTACTGAGCATTCACGCACTTGCCACTCGGTGGTGTTGCACCATTAAACTTCTATGGTGATAATTGGAATGTATGTATTAAAGTCACCATTATATTATTTTTTGTATTAAGTTAGTGCTTAAAATAAATAGAGAAACTTAGAAGATTGTGTACAAGCACTGCTGGTGTAGTGGTATCATGCAAGATTCCCATTCTTGCGACCCGGGTTCGATTCCCGGGCAGTGCAAAACGTTTTGGAAAAACTTGCCCTTATTTATTATTATTTATATATTAAAAACTACAGTACAGTTTTTTTTTATATTAAAAACCGATTTAAACCTCAAACACCAACCCAATGATACGATCATGGTGTGTCAATAAAAAAAATACGAAAATAACTCGTAAAGAAAAACAAAACGCAAATATTTAAAAACTTTATTAAAAAAAAAAATTGGTTCACAAAGTACAGTCACATGGACATTTTAACAAATTGTATTAACTTAAGACGAAGCATGCATTAATATGATTAAAAGAATTACATTATGGTTCATGTAAAACGCACGCGCACACCGCAACGAGCAAACACACACACACACACACACACACACATATATTTAATACAAGTCATTCAAAAACCTAAATAATGTTCAAAACATTTATATGTATACATAAAACAAAAATATCAAAGAGCATAATGCTTTATTTATTATTCCATTAATACTTGCGAGTACTTTTACTTCTTAAAAAAAGGCAAAGGCTTACAGTACATACATCCAGCACTTTATAAATCATCGGCAGATGTGACCGTCGTTTGTTTTCTATTGAAAATTACAAGAACAAAATAAACAGCTGTATACAGTTTATAAATACATAATTTATTATATATTATTTTTTATATAGGATTAATTCATAAAGTATACGAAATTTTGTATATATTACCACTTACCACACTCTTAAGCTACGAAATACAAAAACCAAATTTAATTATATAATATTACATTTGATCTTTAAAAAAATAGTTTTTAGTCTTTAACCGGAATTTAGTTATTTTTTAATAACAAAAGAAAAATGACAGATTGTGCGAAATAAAGAAAAAATTGACATTAACCTTGTGACAATTATTTCTTAAGTTATAAATTAATATAATCAGTGTTTATAGTAAAAATAATAAAATAATTATTTTATTATTATATTTTGCAGTAAATATCAGATATGCAATACTTGTTATTCTGGTTTAAAGTTATAACGAGAAATTATTTTTTTTATTTTTTATATACACAAGTTAACAAGTGTAGGTGAGCTTAAGTCAAACATGACTTTTATGTCAATTAACTTAATTAAAAACAAATATAAATAAAGTTGTAGATTAAATACGGGTATCAAATAGCAATAATTGTAAGACGCCATTTCATATTTGTTTAATATAAAACTTACAAACGATTAAAACATTATAATATCCGTTTAATTAAAATATAATACGATTTCCTTCGCTATTAATATAATAAAGCGCCTTTTAGCCGGATATAGAAAGCTCTTCCACTACTTAACTAAAAAAAGATAAACGTTATAAAATTTCGCTTCGGTAAAAGATTTAGTTTCCCCAATAAACTTACCCTGTACGGTGTAAGAAGAGCGATTACTTATTTAGGAACATATGGCAGCCATTTTCTTTTTAAATTCGATGCTAAATTTGAAGGCGTGACGTAATACATGAGGAGGAGGGAAAATGGCTGTCGAGTTATATATTCGAGAATCGCCGGACGTATACTTTTAGTTGCGTCCGCAGATAACACACAGTACGGGCCATAGACAAACCTCTTTATCACAGCTGTCAAAATGCACAACAAAAACAATGCATCGTCCCGTTTTTTTTTTTGTGTAATAAAGCTAAGTGTGGACGCGGCTTAATCTTAATATCTATGTCTTACGGTAAAAGGTTACGAGACTTGTCTATGGTCGAGTGTGGGCGGCACCTCGGAGTGTGTACTAATCGGGGGAACACGAATGTTTGTCATGTTAACTGAAGTTAATAACTTCTAAAAGTTATGTTATATATAGAGAAATGAATAATATTTTTTTTAAATAGTGAAAGGCATATGTTACTATTTAGATGGAGCCTTTGAATGTTTACAAATAATTGTACAAACTCAATTGTTAAACGTCGAGTCATGATAACGTGCTCGATGTGATGCAGTGTAAACATCTTAACAGCCGCCATATTGTTATGAAGGCACTATCCATTAGTTCAACAATCTCCTTATCATTTATATAAAAAAAATATGGATAATCGTCAATAAGGAAGACGTTGCAAACGATATACCTGTTTACTATCATCTAGAACATTTTTAAGTCCTAAGGTGATATAATAGGTATATTATAGGTGTGGCAGCGATGAGGACTCGGCGCAGCATACGCTGGAAGGTGGTCTCAGCTGGGCAAGTTTGCGTCGAGACCTCATCGCTGAAATAGGGAGAGACCTCTCGCTTCAAGCTTTCATTAAGACTATGATGACAGGAAGCGAGAAGACGTGAAGAGGTGATGATTTCGCAAGAGGAGGTCGCGGAGAAGTGAGAGAGAAAGAACCTCTCTTCTCCCTATTCGTAGTTAGAGACCTGGGCGGCTGAAGGAGAATGCTCAATATCCTCCAACCCCATAACAGAGGCTATGGCAGACGGTTCAGGGTTCGAGGAGTCACTCATCGCCGTATATCTAAAGCCTGGAAGTGGCGGGTACGGTATTTGTGTGATAGTGAAAAGTGAAGAGTAGCAGCTCCACTCTGAGGCGAGATCCTGTAATGGATCAATGCCGTTGCAGCTGCCGGAAGCATGCGCAAGCGTTCCCGTAGCTTCGACCGAGGGTTTTCATAAGGATTAGAGAAGAGTTATGCTGGTAAGAGTCCAGCATAACTCTCCTCTGCTGCCGGGTCAGCAGGAGTATCCGATGCAGGGTTTCCCCACGAGAAATAGTGTACACTCCAAGGTGCGTGTCACGCAGCACACTGGTTAACTATAGAAGCGACGTGTAGAATAAATAAATAGATACCTATACAGGAATACTTACCGAGTTAAGTCAAGAAATCGAAGCTCGGTGCCTCGCGCCTTCATCACCTTTGCCCCGCGGACAATTAAAAAAAAATAAGCATAACATTTTTTGTAAACGATACAAAAAAAAACACTCTTATCCTTAAGGATAAATAATTTCATGTGTATTCCGATGCCGTCTGTATGGTAGGGCTCCGCGTTGCGGCGGGGGGCGATAGTGCTCCGACTTCTTGATACTTTAACAACTAAGATCATTTCAACAATTGAGTCGGGTCTCTCCTAACGTTGACGTGAGGAAATACATTTTTTTTTTTAATCAGCCGATTTAACCAATAACCTTTCCTTTATGCAATTAAGCGACGTGTTCACTTGATGATGAGTGATACACCTGCCATGGCAACGCGGCGCTGGTTTCGATGTAACACATTAAGCTATATTACGCCCGTCGCGTGAGACGTATGTTCAGTCTCGTTACCATCAGTAATTACACTAGCTGCAGCGTCCTTCAAACCGGAACATGGCAATGTTGGCACAGTGCTGTTGGTCTGTTGCAATAGGCGCTGCAGTAATCAGTACCTACTTAGATCGTCTCCGTCAATAGAGATGTATCAGCAGTAAAATTAAAAAAAAATCAGGACGGTATCTTTTTTTAATTTATTTATAGGAAAGCTATTGTATACGTAATTCAGATCTATACCCAACCCGCGGCTGGTTGGGTTAGGTTAGGTTTTGTGGTTGCCCAACCTGGTGTCATTTTATCTAAAACCATTTTAAATTATTCATTATTTAGAATATTACCAATAATACATTTTAAAATATAATTGTATGAGAATATCGCGAAAATATATATATATATATATATATATTTTTATTAAATTATTTGTAGTCTGCCAATTACAGTCACTGTGCCTTTGGCCTTTTATAGAAAAAAAAAGTTGATACAATTAATTTCTATATAAAGTTGTATAATCTGTAATTGGTAATGTATTACTAGTAACTGTGCGCCGCGTTCGAAGATGGTAATTGCTCGAAGGACTAATGGCCGATGGGGCAGTAAGGTCCTCGAGTGGCGCCCACGCATCGGTAGACGTGGTGTTGGGAGGCCTCCCCAAGGCGGACCGACGATCTGGTGGAGGCCTATGTCCAACAGTGGTCGTCTATCGGTCGATGATGGTGATGACGCGCGCCACGTTCTGTTACCGTTAATTGCGTGTACGAGTGTTTCCTTCACGTCAACGCTGCGAACCGAAGCACGTAAAATCGTGTGTCCATTGCGCGAGCCATTGTGTCTACATAAATACATCACATTTAATAGTTTTATTATTTGTTTTTTTTTTTTTTTTTTTTTTACATATCAATAGCACAAGTCTTTAATTAAAACTATCCACTTTAGTGTCCTCTCAGGACATTGGTTTAACACCTGCGTATATTATTTTCATTGGAATACTACAATCAGGTTTTTTTTTCTTCAGTTCGTTTCTATTGATATACACTTTTTTTTTTTAATTTCTGTACATATAACGTGTTGGTGTATTTTCGAGGATGAACAGAAACTCGTCTTGTAATGATAATCATAGTCTACGACAAATGATTCGTGCAGTCTTTTAACATGATTTAGGCTATTAAGAAAAAATTAAATATATTCATATAAAACATTTTATAACATGGAGCAGTGGTCGGTATGCTGCGGCTCTTCAACTCCTCGGCTGCGGCTGTTGCATACTTAGCCCTTGCCTTGCCCACAGATTTTTGACTCCTACTATTGAAGCAAACCCTTTTTTTCGCTTCACAGTAATCCCTCTTATAACACTGTACTCTTCTCCCTCCTGCCCTTATCCCAGCTATGTGGGGTCGGCACAGTATGTACTTCTCTTCCATATCCCTCTATCAGCCGTCATATCTGAATTCACACTCTTCTACCACATGTCATCTTTCACACAATCCGTCCACACTTCCTTCGGTCTTCCTCTACCCTTATAACCATCCACGTCCATTCTCATTACTTTCTTTGTTATATACAACACGGTACACTTATAAAGCATTTTCATACCACGCGATAACAATCCCTCGTACAACACGGGTATTCCCTCACATAACGCGGGGACTTTACCACGTTATATTTCTGTACTATGAACTTTATAGATTTAATTAAAAAAAAAACATATTGCCTTAGTAACAGTTCTTTCTTAATATCCGATTTAAATCACCTTTAACGAAAAAAGTTAAATGTGAATCATTTGTATATATCGCGTTATACGGGGTCGTACATGCGCGTTATGCGAAAACACTCCTACACGTTTCATCAATTTACTTATAGGAGGGGATTACTGTATTTGGTTCGTTCGGATGTCAAGGTTGCCGACCACTGGTATAGAGTATAAGTTGATACGACAGACGTACTGTACGAGAAAATATATATATATGTAATTATATAAACTTTCGAAAAAGTAAAATTTGTGTATAAGGTTTGTCAGAGACAAAATATATCTATATATATATATACATATTTTGTACACATATATATATTTATATATGCATAACATTTTATTAACCACAGTCTCACTATCGTAAGGATCGATAGAAATAGATAGAAGAATAAATGCAACGGTAATGTTAAGATGAAGTGGTGATACCAGGATGGATAGAATAAACGAATATGCAAGAGGAAGCTTCAAAGTATCGACAGTAGTAGAAGAGACGAAGAGGATAAATGTGATATGGTCATGTGTTTTTTTTTATGTAAGTACAGTAAGTATACTACCTGCAGCACCCTTCAAACCGGAACACAGAAATATTTGCACACTGCTGTTTTACGGCAGTAATAGGAGCTGCTGTGGTTACCTACTTAGGTCGGTCTCCGGCAACCCAGATGAGCAAAGAAGGAAATCCTGTTACAAGAATGATAATCGTTCTTGTAACATGCTGTCCTTCTATCCTAGTGGATGAGCAGAGTAGTACAAGACCAAAGTGGAAATGGATAGATTGTGTTAACAGAATATGATAGGAAGACTGGTGCTGACCTTTCATGAAGTAGGGATGTGTTGCTGTCGGTACAACGTTGTTCATGACTTTAATTTTCTATCGGTACCTGCGCTTGTCTTTGTCCGTAAGATATTAACCAGTTCACTACAAAATTATTTAAAAAAAAAATTGCTCGGCGCGAATAATATTCGATTATTTTTTTTTAAAAATAAATTAGAGCAGGGGTCTGCAACCTTTTTTGGCTTTATTTAATAAAACCATTTGAAAAAAAATGTCGGTATTAAAAGAAAATATGTTTCATACAACCAGATATATATATAGACTAACAGACACATTTTAAACCGTTATTTTATATATATACATATATATGATAATATATATATATATATATATATATATATATATATAAACAGTGAAACTTGAACTTTAACTGTGATACTTTGTAGCGAACTGGTTAACAATTCCACGTGAACTTCCACTATATGGCGACGGCGTAGAATGTACTCTATCATCATCTACCATTACCATCACACCTTCTGCTCGTTGAGCGGCTGCTCCTCCTGTTTCTCGGCGGCGGGGGCCGATTTCGGCGAGTTCCATGGCTGCAGCTCGCCGGAGCCGAGAGTCACGAAGCACAGCGCACCCAGCGCGTATGTTCCGGCGAGGATGTAGAAGACGATCTGCCATTGCTCATACGTGTTCTATAATAAGATACAACTTCAATTTAACATGATGTACCAACGAGGCATTGATGATGGGAGGAATTTTCCCACTGTTGGGACGCAATATCTTACCTTCCAAAGAAAGATAAAAGTTATTTATTCACCAAAGTCCGAGTTGTATTGCGACTTATACAGTATATATAAATATTTAAGGTATATGATCATCATGGTCAGCCGATAGATTCCATTGCTGGGCATGGGCCTCCTCCAAAAATTCCTACACGATCTGGTGAAGATTGATATAGCTAGATTTAAGCCATTGCTCACCACGCTGACCCAATGCGGGTTGGCGGAAGCCAGAGCTTCGTTTGTTGATCATCAGGATGCACCACGAGCAGGTGATGTTAGCTTGGATCCCGTGAGATGTTGTGCGGGACCCTTACACCCCTTTATGGTATATATATAGTATATAATAAATATACTTCAATATTTGAATTTTTACTGTATTTAATATTTATTATATTTTAAGAATTCGTTGCGATATTTACGTGAACTTTGGTGAGTTCCCCGACCATGTAGGTGGAGAGCCAGCCGCCGAAGGATGAGAGGGTGTTCGCCATGCCGAAGATCGTACCTGATAGAGGATACGTCTTTAAAATTTTAAATTAAATTTTTAACTGCGACCATCTTTTAACCGCCATCTATCAGAGGTCCCCAGTTCCAAATATCTGATGAACTCTGGACGGCGGTAAAGTTATTTAACCTACATGTCTGTGTATAAAGATTAGTTGGTTCTAGCTACTACAGTTACTGTGGTAACAAGAGTGCAATATGATTGCAGTGTAAACATTTTAAGCACCGTCTTTCATCCAGTAAGAAATGACGGTTTAAAAATTTTATGTTGTGGTAAAAAATCTTACCGCTAAAGTTAGGTGCGATGTCGAGCCCGTTGCCAAGGTAACCAGCAGTGACCGCTCCATTGATGGTCAACGCCAGCGTGAAGATGGCTATCGACCACACCCGGTCGTGACCGAAGTACGACTGAACCAACATCATTATACCTGCAAAACAAACATTTGATCAAATGTTATATGAAAACAGAGGGTGGGTATTTGTTTGGTTTCTTGCACCCTTAACTCATACTAGTTATTTTGAATACTTTAAAACCGTAAAGATCCAAAAAAAAACCTCGTGATTGTTTGAAATTTAATCGATGAACTTACCAGGTAAACCGACTGCGAAACCGGTGAACAGCTTCCTGGCGGCGGTGGTGGAGAGCCTGCCGCTGCGTCGCAAGGAGTCCGCCAATACTGATGAGGCGAGCGCACAGAGGTACTTGCCGAGGTAAGGTAGAGAAGATAGAAGACCGTTCTAGAAAATAAAAAAAAAAAACTTTAATTGCCTATATGACTGAGTTGATGCGGTGAAGATAAAGCATTGCTGTGTTATCTTCATCAGACCAGAATGTGATTTCACTGATGGAAGATCTCTGTAGCCGGAAACCGCCCAAACTACACCACTGCAGCTCTTAATGCATCCGACAAACAGTAGTGTGCAATGATTGTTGTGTTCCGGTTTGAAGGGAGTTGTAGCTAGTGAGGTTACGGCGGTAACGAAACTTAACATTTTATATCTCGAGGCGACGAGCGCAAAGTGGTATACAATCTTAACGCCACGTTGTTATGGTCAGGCGTGTAAGTTCACCATCAGGTGAAGGTCCCGCTCGTACCATCGCTTCGTTCATTCGTTCTGAGGTTCACTGGACATAGGACATAGGCCTCCCTAAAGATCATCTCGGGGACTTTACTGCCCCATCGGCAGTCGGTCCTTCAAGCAACGTACCCGCCCTGCCCATTGGCACTTAAGTCTAGCATTCTTTTGGACTGTCAGTGATCTTAATTCTTCTGCGGATTTCCATATTTCTGAACGAATGCCATCTTCAAATTGAACTTATGTGTACTTCTCCCAATCCTGTGACATTTTTTTAAAGGTTCAATAATTAGAATGACTTCTAACATAATAATGGTCACAGTGTCTCTAGACCTGGAACATAATGTGATGCAGTGGAAATATGCTATCTAGCGCCGAATTGTTATAAGGACTTGCTACACTTGCTATCAAGTGAACATCCTGCTCGTCTCGTCACATCACTAAATTAAAGTAAAAATATTGCGACCGTTTGAGTTATGTGTGAGTCAGTGGCGCCATGTACTTGTGGATTCCGCTGCATACGTCATCACACCAGGCCCGAGGTCTGCGCGGTGCCGTTCACTCGCAAATTGACTGCTTCTCGGTATCGAGCCCTTTGTACAGTCGCAGTCAAAATGTCTAATACTTTATTAATCCATCCACCCACAGCTCAGCTACCTTTGTATGCCTATTTTTGGAACTTCAACCATGAAGAGAAAGGCAAAGGCTTGGTTACACGAAGTTTTTCACCTGAAGCTCCAGCGCAGTGAAAATAGAACCTTCTCAAGTTGAAGACCCGTAAGACCATGCATAACTGCAAACTGAGTTATCAATGCATCGATCTACTTAATCTTATTTTTTTTTAACATATTATTCCCGTAATAATAAATACAGTAAATTTTTGACTAACAGGTAGTAAAATATAGTTTTAATAGTTATCCATTTTCATTGCATATTTGATACTTTAAAAAGTTCGCGCAATGTAATTATTTCAACGTAACGTTACCACGTAACCACATGATGGCGAGATCTAAACATCAGAACAGGAAGTGTTGGTAACCACTATTATTGAAAGGTTTTCCTTATCCTATCCGTTGCGACGCATTTTCTACTTCCGTAATAGCCAATAGGATATATCAATTATAGAAATATACAAACTATGTTTAAATGCTTGAATGTAATAGTTGAAATGTACATCATCATCGTCATCAGTCGATATATGTCCACTGCTGGACATAAGCATCCCTCAAAGGTCTCGTCGTCGATCGGTCCCGCCTAAATAACACTATGTCTTCGTAACGTCAATACATATATATATATATATATATATATATATATATATATATATATATATATATATATATATATGTTATAGTTTAAATTACTTTATATTTTCATCGTCATCATCAGGTGATAGAAGAGCTCAGCTGGACATAAGACCCCCAAAGGTCTCCAATTCAATTGGTCCTGCGTCGCCGTTTGTAGGGGACATAGGCCTCCTATAAAGATTCCCACTTCGGCTAGGGATCGATATGGGGGATATTTGAGCTATCTCCCACCACATTGGCCCAATGCGGTTTGGTGTAAGGTAGCTTCCGTATTCCTGCATGTAGCCTTATTTAACTATATAATGCAATAATACGATATATCGTTATATTCCCATGGTAGTCCACTGTTGGATATGAAACCTCAAAGAAAGCCGGTTGACCAGATTCTGTTTGTTCCGAACCAACCAGACACCATTATATCCTTTAAAATAATCTCTACATACAAACTTCTATAATAGTAACAGAAATGGATCTTTATCACATTTATTTTTTCTATATTAAAAAGAGAATTTGGAAAATATTATTCATTAGCAATTTTCTATTCCAGTGTACTGTAAGAGTAGATACTATTGAAAGGGTGGGGCTGGATGTGAGTCACCGGCGCGCTGAGCCACCTTCCGACATACTTCTGAATAAAAAGGACGTTCACCTAGTTGTAAGTCGTCTCACAACATTCAGCTGTTAGCTGAGATGTTGACACAGCACTCATCATCATCATCAGTCGATAAACGTCCACTGCTGAACATAAGCCTCGCTAAAGATCTCCACATCCATTACTCCTCGGTTACACAGCACTAGATTCAACTAATTTCATATATCTCTTTTTTATTTGACGTAGTGATGAAACGAACAAGACGTTCACCTGATAGTAAGTTATATACTTGCCCACAACACAGCGCTAGTTAGGATGATATTCACAGCACCAAGCTAAAAACGATAGTCTCGTTACCCCAGTAATTTCTACGAGACTTGTGTCTCATGGCGACGAGCATAATGTGGTGTTGTGTATACCATCGCAATCAGTGTGACGTTGTTACGGGCAGGCGTGATACTTAGCATCAGATGAACGTCCTGCTCGTCTCGTCACTTCGTATAATTAAAAAAATATATATATTTGTATGGTTCATCACCTTTTAAGGAGTTCACTGATATCACGTGGTGATGTTAAACACGTTAATGTATATCGCACACAAAATGAACCGCCTTCATCTAAGCGATGATTCCTGTATACTTTACAAATTAGTTTGTATGATTTCTATGAAAAATATATAACTTCAGAAATCAAATATTTGTATACACGATGCTATTGGGCAAGAAGCTGTGGTGCGGAGCAACGAGACAGACGGGCAGGTTGTGCAAAAACAGCTGTGCTAAAATGTAATGCAAATATATGCTTGCCTTATATGATTTTATTATATGCCAAGTCTGCATCACGGTCTACATGGAGCCGGGTGGGTGGGCGCTGATGGAGGTTGCTGTAAACTAAACATTGCCGTCATACGTTTTATGTTTAGTTAATGGAAAGTTAAAAATTATTTAAATGTATTCATCTGGAGCTGTATATTATTAGAGACCTATGTCCAGCAGTGGGCGTCCATCGGTTCAAATGATGGTGATGATCTGAAACACCCACGTACCGGTAGACGTAGTGTTGGGAGGCGTCCTATAAGGGATGTGAGTCGCGGGATCTCATTGGATGCGAGCAACGCGGGACCGACCGATGTGGAGATCTTTGGGTGAGACCTGTATCCAGCAGTGGACGTCCATCGGTTCAAATGATGATGATGATGATGATCTGAAACTCGGTGTTATATTTTCTTTGCTTCTTTTATAGTGCTATTATAATATTTTGAAGGTGGTAATAGGCCTTAATTTGAAGAGGTCACTGAGATGACCGTTCGGAACCCAACCACAGCTTCACCAACTCAAAGTTATAATTATCCGTCTTAAGGGATGATCTATCCAATTCCCAGAGTATTTTCTGATACCTAAATTATTTTTATATATATATATGGAAGCGACGAAACGTGCGGGACGTTCACCTGATGGTAACTGATACACCGACCCATATCAATGTGGCGCTAAATCAAATGATATACACAGCATCAAATTACGCTCATCATCTTAAGACATAGGATGTTAGTCACATCACCCCTGTTACACTACAGCGCCCTTCAATCTGGAACACAGTAATATAAGCACAGTGCCGTTTGTCGGCTGCAATGAGAGCTGTGGTGGTATGTACCTGGCGGTCTCCGGCAAGAGATGACCACCACATTTGTAGTTACGAGGTGGTGTGGAAATAAGTATCAGAAACGAATTAGCAAGCATAACGACCGCAAACTTGAAGATATGGTAAGTATTTTATGTGAATAGGAAATATTTGGAGAAAGGTTATAAAGTAATGTGACTATGGAGGTTTGAGGTATCAGATCTTTTGGAAAGAGGGTCTCATACCAAAAATAATTTGGCAATCCATGGCTTAGAACATGGTCTAACACCAGGTACATATTAAACTTGTTTTTTCATCTCAATTTTAAGAACAATCTTCAAAAGCATCTGATGAAAAGCATCTAGCACATATTGTTCAACCAATAAAATTAAAAGAAGGTAATATTAATTAAAAGTATGAATTACTTCCGGTAGTTAACCATCACGAAGGATTGGAAAAATCTGCCAGCGTCAGTGTTTCCGTCCAAGTATGACGTGGGGATCTTTAAGAGAAGAGTGCATAGGCTACTGGTAAACTAGGGCGCTTTACCACCAAAGACTACATCTCTATCTACCATCAGATGGGAACGTAGTCAAGCGGTAGTCTATACAATAAAAAAAATGTTTGTAGGGATATAGAAAATAACTGAAGTATTAGCTTCATTGCGTTCAATTCATGTATTAACCGTTTTCCGGGTATAACCACCTCGTCTTACATTTGACCGGTTATTGGCCACTCTCGAAGGAAACGTCCAATAAAGGTCCAAAGCAGGATGCTCTAATGAGAGTAAGTGGTACTTAGATTGGTGCATCGGACATATATCAGGGGCTTAGATATTGCGTAGGATTTCGATTACAGACAGCATCCGTTGATACCCAGACACCCGGTCCCCGGTTCGATCCCATGACCACACTTTGAGTGTGAGGAAACAGCATGATTAAATGCAACACGGATACCGTCAATGTACTGCTGTAATACCATTTCTAAATTCCAACTGTCAACATTTGAGAGCTGGAGCGAACACTCTTCAATATCTACCATAATCATTGTCATTTCGGGAAGGGTGCTTCACATCCCTCCCCGAGGCGGGCCCGTTTCATCTGGGCTCCGAGGGGAGTTATAGAACTGTTCGATGTCATCCCGTGACCCCCGTGCATTCTTTTGGAAGAGATTGGAACATTTTTAGTCGGTCGGAGTCCGACACTACTCCGTTAATAAAAAAAGATGTTCTATTCTTACTAGCCCGAGACTACAGGGCTGTTGTTATCAACCCTTAACTGACTTAGGGGAGAGAAAAAAAAGAGGCACACCATCAAAGCCGAACCCGAAAACGTTTTTAGTTGCCTTTTACGACAGACAGGGCTTAGCTTAGTTCTATTCTTAATAGCTTGAGACTACAGGGTTTCCGATTCTAGTGCCCTAGTATTCAATTAAACGGTGTTAATTCTAGAATATTCTATATCTACGATTTAGTTTAGTGTTTTATTTATAGACTATATAAATTTTATTTTAAACCAGGCAAGGAGACATCTAATTACTGCGGCATGCCGCCGTGACGTTGCGGTCCAGGTCGGCCTTTTTATAGGATTCTAAAATTAGTAACCCTGCACCGGCGCCAAGTGGAATGCCTGACTAGATCCTTCCACATTATACACTAACTACACTAACCACCCCGGTAGGACTACTTAAGTACCACACAAGTTTTATTTTTAGATAACTTGTTTACACGTATACGATGTTTATTTTACGAAACGTGAGGAGAAAAGGACACACATTTTTGGGCGTGATAGTGATGCACACCTGATGATGAGAAATGCTGTTATATATCCATAGTTGAAATATTTATACTGCACCATCGTCGTCTATCGCTGATTCATTAACTCGGCAGTAATTAGTAACACTCGGCTAGAACGATCATTAAACTAAAATACTAAAATTCTTTAGTGGAGGTAGGTCTATGTTCCCAACAGTCCTATAGTCTTGGACTAGTAAGTATAGGTAAGGTAAGTCCTGCCTGTTGTAGGGGCAGAGTAAAAGGGTCTAGGTGTTTTGAGAGTCTTGAGGATGGACGTCCTTATCGCTCAACAAGCGAACCTGCGTGAGACAGGGTATGGCTGAGCGATGGTGCCTAGGAGGGTTAGGCTCCTCCTCAAAGACGTTTAACAGAAAGTGTAGAGGAGCACCGGTGCCATATGAAAGATCCCGGAGACTCTCTCGATGCACTGATGCAGACCACTGAGGGGGTTTTAGTGAGTAAAAATCTCACATAACCCTGTCTCCTTTCCGAAACAAAAAAAAAGTCTTTGTTGATGAAGATTGTCTAGACTTTAGATTCTGTCAAGAAACAGTAGGCTAAAAATGCCACTATGTTCCGGTTTGAAAGCCGTTACAGTTAGTGTAATTAATGGAGTAGGGATACTTATAAATCTTATGTCTCAAGTCGAGAACAATGGTGTGCACCAACTGGCGCCACGTTAGGGTTAGGAGGTCACTCAACATCAGATGTACACTAGTGTCCTCGTTGCGTCGAATAAAAAAAAATCGTTTTTTTCGTCTAACGACTGATGTTATAGTAGTAGTAGTACTCGCTGGCCGAAGGGTAAGAGCGTGCGGACTTCATTCCGTAGGTCGTAGGTTCGATCGGCATGTAGCGATAACTTTAATATTTAAGTTATGTACATCTGTGAACTTTAGTAACAACAGCGTAATGCAAACGGTGAAGGAAAACATCGCGAGGAAACCTGCACATGATACTTGATTCTAAGGTGTGAAGTCAGCAATCCACATTGGTGCCGCGTGGTGGCTATGGCCCTATCGCCTTCATATTGAGGGTAGGATTATGCCCCAACAGTCGGAACATAAATTGGATGATGAAATTAAATTTGATCGGCTGATAATGATGATTAGATTTTCTTAAGTATCACGAAACCAGCTTCTCAATCTAGGTCCTATTCTCGTTCTCAAAAACATGGGACACTAAATGAAGTTATGTTTATAAAAAAAAAAAAATTATAACTAACAATATACAAAACGTAATAATTTTTGCGCAAGTAATATTTTTCTTAACTTACAAGGAAACTGAATTAATGAAGGTCGAGGTCGTTCGTACACAGACAATGGGTTTTTTTTTATTAAACAATACCATTTCATTTGTTGTTTTAGAAATTCGAGAACATTCTACGAATTTTTAATAAGTTGTTAACAATGTAACACAAAAGGTTCATTATGTATGAAGTGAACATGCTTCGTGATTTAACTGATCTCTTACAGCATCCTAATCTGAATACTTAGACGGGCAGTGTAGTAAAAGATTAATCATACCTTTTTGAGAGACGGGTTAATACCACCTCTAATTGGACTCGTAAAAGGCGAATAAAAGAGAGCAATTTTAGAGAAGAGTAAATATCTTCGCAATTTATGGTACAATATAGCCTTCGTCGGCTTCAGACATAGGATGTAAAGTCTCGTTACCCAATTAATTTCTCTAGCTACAACTCTCTTCAAACCGGAACACGGTAATACTTGCACAGTACTGTTTGTCGGTTGCAATAGGAGCTGCGGTGTTACCTATCTAGACCGTTTCCGATAATAGAGACCCACAACCAGAGCACCATTTATCATCATCATCAGCAGATAGACTTCCACTGCTGGACATAGGCCTCCCCCAAACATGTCATCATCGATTGGTCCACAGTCAGCATGGCTCACAGTATCGCCGGGCACTAGGAGCCGTCGTTGGTAGGTGTTCATATGAGGGGTTTTGGGTCATTTCTCACCATGCCGGCCCAAAGCGAGTTGATGGAAGTCATAACCTCGTTTGTTAGTTAGTAGGGTGCACCACAAGCAGGGGAGGTTAGCTTGGGTCCCGTGAGTTGTTTGTGGCGAACCCCTTACCATACTTCTGTCTTTTGAAGAGATATATTCCGTCGAGTGATAGGTCCGGATGCTGAGAGGACCATGTTCCTTATTTTATGGTTCTCGATATAAAGTATTTAATTTTATTTATAGTTTAATGTTCCTTAATCATTGGAATTAAAATAAATTTATTCATAGTTATACGAATCGAAAGCTTATAAAACCTGTCTACAGACAAACATATAAACATTGGACACAACAACTACTACTACCATGCTGTAAATATTTTCTGGACAGTCCTTTTGAATGAATGCCAAAATACTATTTAACCATAAAGATCACGGTACAGCTCCATTTTAAATACGATATAATTATTGTGATCAATAAAGTGATATGATAAAGAAATAATGCTACGATATTTGTCCTTGCGATTCTGAAGAGCTTCCGGCTAAAGAGACAGGTGAAAAATATACGCACGAATACAAGCATGAATGCATGAAAAATTTAACAACAACAATAGGAGATATCGATACAATAACTTTAATCTGAAAAGTATTAGGTTCTGACATATGAAATTGGTGTTTTGTACGGGAGAGAGAACCCGAAAATATGTTTAATTAATCAATGTATGCACCGTTGTTATCTATGCACTTTGTCATCTCGTAGGTAGTTCATTGATCCCTTTACTAAAAACACCATGGGGGCGAGAATCAATAAACTCTTTGAAGGTAGTTTGGTCTACCGCATCAGAGTTGAATTTTTTTCCTTGTAAGAAGTTGTCCAAATTCCGGAAAAAATGGTAATCTGTTGGGGCCAGGTCCGGGGAGTACGGTGGATGTCGCAGACATTTCAATTGTAGCGCATCTAACTTAGTGGTTGTTTGTTGTGCAGTGTGTGGTGGTGGTGTTGCGTTGTCGTGAAGCAGCAGTGGCCTGGAGCTATTGACCAATGTCTGTTGTTTAGCAACTAGTTCTTCCTTCATGGTCTGCAGTTGTTGACAATAGATATCTGCCGTAATCGTTTGGCCAGATTTTAGAAAGCTGCAGTGAATGACAGTGGCGCTAGTCAACTAAACACTCACAAGTAATTTTTTCTGAGTAAATTTTCGTTTAGGGCAGAATTTGGCTGGGTCTCCAGGGTTCAGCTATTGCGACAAGCGCCTCCGATTATCGTACAGTATCCACTTTTCATCAGGAGTAATGATTCGATTTGAACTCCCTTCATCATTGTGTTCGGCTGTGCAAAGTAACACAGCAGCAGCAGTCGGCGCGTGTTCGCAAGTTCGATTCACTCAATGCATGAGGTACCCATCATTCAACTTTTATTACTTTCCCGATTTGCTTCAAATGCATTAATACAGTTTTGTCACTTACCCCGAAGCCTGCAGCTATCTCTGAAGTGCTTTGTGATGGATCCGCTTCCACAATAGCCTTTAATTCTTCATTTTCCACTTTGGTCTTCGGTCATTCACGGGGTTGGTTCCGAAGGTCGAAATTTTCAGAATGAAAACGTTGAAACCATAAACGTACTGTGCTTTCTTTTGCGACACCAGCACCGTACACATCATTATTCCTTCGAGTTGTTTCTGCAGCACTGGTACTGGTGCCGCGGTAGAGCTCGTACTTATAATTATACCGATATTGGATGTTTTCCATTGTGCGGTAATAAGCGACGCCAAAGAAAACATTAATGAGGAAAAAACAAATGAATGACTGTTTTCAAAACTCAAATGTAACAGCTAAATGAATTTATAAATTTGAATTTGGAATTCTTAATCACAGAGGAGATATTCCAGATCAAAGTGGTCAGTGCGACAAAACGCTAATTTCATATGTAAGGACCTAATACATAAGGTATCCAACAAACTGTATGTACGATCAATGGTAATCTTAAAGGTTTCCTCATCAGCTACGGATCTGGCAATGATCTTACACGTTTTTAAGACAATCGAGGTAAGAGGTTCGATTTCCTCGCATATTATGAGGTTGACCAGTTCTCAGCTGATGCAATAAGCCGGGAACCTTGCGCGATTCTTGTTTATCCTCAGCAAGTTGACACGAGGAACCAAGCGAATTGATATCGAAATGTCGTTGACAAACAGTTTCGAATTTATCGCGGCACGCTGATGTGTGTTAAGCTCATTTAAATACTAGCGTTTGTGTAGAAAATTTATAATTAATTTGTAAATGCAAAGCACGAAACCAGACATACCGGTTATTGTGCTATGCGGTGCATTGCAAGATCCATTAACTTTCTGTAACGTGTATGTAACGTATTAATAACAAACTAATATACCTTTGATATATTATAACAAAAGAAGAATCTAAAGTCACCGATGTCTTCTTCTTCTTTGTCGTAACCTCATGAATGAGAGACGTGACTAACGTGCGTTGCCCTGGCCACTATTTCTTTCCAGATTGTAGGGTAGCTCCCGTAGCGTCCTAAGTTGTGTGTGTCCATCTTGTAGGAAACCGCCCTCTAGCTCTCTTTCCTTCCACACAACCAGTAATAATCCATTCCAGACTGTCTGGGTCTCGCCTGACCGTGTGTCCGAAGAACTTGAGGACTCTCTGCCTTCAGATCACCATCGTCACCAATGTAGCCCAAAGAAATACTTGACCATAAATCTAATGGATAGGACGTTATAATTGACGAAGAAATAAGATCCCATAGCAGTGGATATCAAACGGTGTGAAAATCTTTGGAGGAGGATTTATGGTCCAGCAATCGAATCATAGTTTTGAATTTAAATAACAAGAAAAAAACCATTATAGTTAAATCAGCCCATCCCATTCCATTTTCAATTTATAATTTAAAGTTGCAAATAGTACCAAATCCAAAACCAGTCGACGGTGGAAAGATCAAAACAAGAGCATCAATAGAATCCATTGTAACAGTACCAGGTCGTTTCAAAATATCCTACTCTAACGAAGACTTATTCATTATGTAACAATGAATTTCTAACGTTGTCTCAACTTGTTTACATGTCAACAAAGAAACATGTTGATAACAACATAGATAATTTAAAAACGTAATAAATGAATCTAATGGTGTACATTATAAAAAACGACCATCGCGTTGATATGATGATGTACAACTAAATAAAGCAGCGGCTGAGTCACGAGCACATTGTGTATACAACATTGAAAGTAAACATGATGATGCATAGGGCAAACAATGTAACACGTGTAGCTAATGTTAGCTACACAACAGTAATTATAATTTATCGAGTACGCGGTAAACACAGGGATCAGGCACGTGTAACGCCACTGGGAGCGTCAGTCGTGGCACTCCGTGTGAACATTAGCAACTTTGTTGCAATCATCCAAAGGAATGACTCCGTCTGATACTGTTCGAGTGGTAGAAGGTTATAAATAAAATAAATATCTAAATATTTCATTTACAGCCCTCATTCAGACACATGCAATATTTTGTCCCATTTTAATTTGTGATGTCATGGACACCCCACACGAGAGGCGCTCAATTTACCTATGCGCTTAAATAACTTGTAATTAATAAAGTTATAGTCATCATCATCATCATCAGCCGATAGACGTTCATAGTTTGACATAGGCCTCCCCCAAAGATGCCAACACGATCGGGCATGGATTTATGTGGGGAGATTTGTGTCATTTCCCACCACGCTGGCCCAATAAGGGTTGGTGGGAGTCAGAGCCTTGTTTGTTGATTAGCAGAGTACACCACGAGCAGGTGAGGATGGATTGGATCTCGTGAGTAATATATATATATATCATTATCACCAGCCGAAAGACGTCCACTGCCAGACATAGGCCACGTCCAAAGATTTCCACATCGGTCGGTCAGTCGGTATATTAAGTATTTTAAGTATATCTGGTTCAATACCGTAGATACTTGAAATGAGAAGTGCTATGTATTTCTGTAAAATAAAGTTGACGCTTAAGGTCCAAAGTCGCCTGCGCGTTGCCAAGGTGCTCACGACCAGAAGTGTTACGTGCAACGAACACAATAGATCAAGTTACGTAAGTTGCAAACATAACACGCGCTCGGACAATGTAAGTACATTCTTCGCATTGTAAAGTTTTTATAGAAATTCTAATAAAACATTTTAGATCGTTATTATCATGATTATTAATTATTATACAATGGATACTGATAATTAATAGTCATAATTCAAAGGATATTGAAGTTATTGTAAAAAAAATACAGAGGAATTTTTTTTTACGTAATGTATGGTTCTCTCCAATGATATAGTGGTGATGAAAGTTATTAGAAATTGATGGAGTCAAGCAGAGGGTAAATTGGTGAGGGATGGGGACCTTTGGAGAGAGGTACGTCTGGCGATAGGCGCCTATCGGCTGATGATGATCATAATCATGATTCTCCGTTACCAAAGGTCGTCTGGATGCTATTGCAAAACTTATTTCCACCCTACACGGTTGCTGCTATCGATTGTAAAATTACCAAGGACAAAAGACCTCCTACTAAATTATCTATGAATAACATAGATTTTATGTTATAAAGCTTCAATACAGTGCTTTATAATACAAAGATTCAAACTTCGAATCCAGGACATGTAGCAGAATTGAGAAATTGATGGAGATCTTTTGAAGACATATAAATGTAGATTTTATTTTCTCTTCGTCTTTATTCTACCCAACACTTCATCCCTCTTTACATCCAAATCTTACTCATCTTTCTCCCATCCTCTTTTAATAACATTATCTATTTTTATAATATTTTAAGCTCTCCTTTTCCGGATCTGCGGGTCCTGAGTCCGATGAAGCAGTAAGTCATTAAGACCAGAAAAAAAAAACACAGACAACTTACATGTTTTATGTTGAAGTGAAGGATGCTCTCGATGTAGGTGGGCAGCTGGTTGACGACGGTGAAGTAGCCGAAGACGGATGCGCCGTGGGTGATGATGATGGCCCACACCGCCGGCGAAAGGAGCATGGCTCGCCACGGCACCGGTATGTGCTGATGGGTGATGAATAGTTTAAATTAATGAACTTAAAATTTAAACCGTTCTCTACTTCCTAGTTCAAACATTATTAGTCAGCATTCACTGGTGATTAATCTCGGCGGCCGCCAACAGTCTACGTAGGTGGTACCGTGTTCCAGTTTGAAGGGCGCTATAGCTAGTGAAATTACTAGGGTAACGAGGTTCAAGATTTTATGTCTCAAAGCGATGAGTACAATGTGGTGCAGTGTATAACTACCGGCACATTGTTATGGGCAAGCTTATCACTTACCATCAGGTGAAATACTCGCTCATCTCTTAGTTGAATAAATTTATTTTTTATTGGTACCAACTCTACACCAATAATGTAGCTGATGAGATAGCAGTTACTACCCAGTCATTATTTATAGATGATGTTTTTCATCATTACATACTAAGTTAGTAAGTAAATAGGGGTGTAATGGAGACAACTCACGGAACCCAAGCCAACCTCACCTGCCTCCACCTCAATAAGTGAGATTCTGACTCCCGCCAACTCGTATTAGGCCAGCGTGATGGGAAATGGCCCAAGTCCCCCTCGACATGAACATCTACATACGGCAGCCCCTAGTGCCCAGCTGTACCGAAGGCCATGCTGGCTTTATGTGGAGAACTTTGGGGGAGGACTATGTCCAGCAGTGGACGTCTATCGGCTGATGTTGATACTGATGAAGCTTTCCAAAGCTTTGATCTTGTACACACATATATTAAGTCCTTACAAATGAAATAAGCGTTTTGTGGTAATGACCACTTTGTTCTGAAATATCTCCTTTCTGGTTAAGAATTCCAAATTCAAATTTATAAATTCATTTAGCTGATACATTTGAGTTTTGAAAACAGTCATTAATTTGTTTTTTCCTCATTATTGTTTTCTTCGACGTCGCTTATTACCGCACAGTGGAAAACATCCAATATCGGTATAATTACAAGTACGAGTTCTACCGCGGCACCAGTACCAGTGCTGCAAAAACAGCTCGAAGGATCAATGATGTGTACGGCGTTGGTGTCGCAAAAGAAACCACGGTACGTTTTTAATTTAAACGTTTTCGTTCTGGAAATTTTGACCTTCAGAACTAACCCCGTGGACGGCCGGAGTTCAAAGTGGAAAATGAAGAATTAAAGGCTATTGTGGAAACGGATCCATCACAAAGCAATTCAAAGATAGCTGCAGGCTTCGGGATAAGTGACAAAACTGTATTAATGCATTTGAAGCAAACCGGGAAAGTAAAAAAAAAATCACATTACTTGTGATGATAAGTGGATACTGTACGATAATCAGAAGCGCTCGTCGCAATGGCTGAACCCTGGAGACCAAGCCAAATCCTGCTCTAAACGAAAATTTACTCAAAAAAAAATTACTTGTGAGTGTTTGGTGTTTTAGCGTCAGTGTCGTTCACTACAGCTTTCTAAAATCTAGCCAAACGATTACATGCAGACCATGAAGGAAGAACTAGCTGCTAAACAACAGACATTGGTCAATCGCTTTAGTCCACTGCTGCTTTACGACAACGCAACACCACCACCACACACTGCACAACAACAACCACTAAGTTAGATGCGCTACAATTAGAATGTCTGCGACATCCACCGTATTCCCCGGACCTGGCCCCAACAGATTACAATTTTTTCCGGAATTTGGACGACTTCTTACAAGGAAAAAAATTCAACTCCGATGCGTCAGTCCAAACTGCCTTCAAAGAGTTTATTGATTCTCGCCCCCATGGTTTGTTTAGTAAAGGGATCAATGAACTACCTACGAGACGACAAAAGTGCATAGATAACAACGGTGCATACTTTGATTAATTAAATATATTTTACAAACAAAAAATTGACTTCATATTCCTCCCGTACAAAACGCCAAATTCATATGTAAGGACCTAATATGATACGAAAAATATAATAATGTTACGGTTTATTACAAAATTAACCGTCTGTTTACTGAAGGGGTGAGTCATTTCAGTAAATTCAAGGTGATGTTTTCAATTCGGCGACAAGTGTTGTACGAAGCCTTGTAACCGATACACCACGATATCACATGTCGGACGGTGGCAGGCACACCCGTGTTTACATATCGCCGCCACGAAAAGGTCAGTTATCGATTTCATAATATTTGGAAGAGAACTTCAATCCACGATAACCAGAGTTACTACTGGTAACGTGTCCCAAATTGCTTGAGGCTGTTTCGTGCCCAAATCCCCCCATATGAACTGCTACAAACGTAGAAATCTATGTAGGCGGCGTGTGTACAACAGTGGACGTCGCTTCGCTGATGATGATGATGATAACGGATGTCATCCTAAAGCTCATTCACATTTAAAAGTATATACTAAGAGCTTTCTAAAGTGTAACCAAACCAAGAATCAATTTAACTATTGATAATATAATAAATTACCGTTCATCGCTAAACCTATCCTAATACGACGCAGGGTCCTTTATTCTCCTGACCGGATGTAATGGCTTTTGAATTTACGACCTCATGATTTCAATGGAGGGGGAGAACTTAAACCGATTTGATACCTAACATGGATATTGAAAGCGGTTTACCTTTCGCCAATGCCAATAATAATTTTACGATTGTATTTAAATATATATTGCAACTAACTGTTCCCTGCCCGCTTTGCCGGCTGCTGCTGGAAATATTCCTTAAGAGCAACCGCCACCGCAAATGACTTTCTATACCAACCGTTACTATAGCAACCGCGTAAACAATACCATATCGAAATGTTTACAAAAGTTAATAAACAATAAAATGATGTAAGATCTATGAAATAGGTTACAACTATCTTTTTTTGGTTCAGGAGGAAATCATGGAAAGATACCCCTGCTTCTGGAGGGAAATCAGGGTTAGATTCTTACTCAATAAAACCTCGTCTACATCAGTGCATTCGGAGAGGGCCCGGGATCTTTTATAGATCACACTGGTGTTCCTCTACACTGTGTGAAAACATTTCTGAGAAGGAGCCAAACGTTCCTAGGCACCATTGCTGAGCCATACGCTGTCCCACGCAGGTTCGCTTGTTGAGCGATAAGGACCACCCCCAAGGCCCGTGAAACTCCTAGACCCTTTTAGTCTGACAAGGCTTACTTTAGTCTTATTCTTGCTAGCCCGAGACTACAAGGCTGAGGTTAGAATCATCTAGAAATCATTCCACGTTCACTAGTTTTTATGTGATTGGCTGAACCCACAGATATATATATGTGTGTATATATATATATATAAAATAAATTTCAGCGTCAATGACCTACATTTACTTTGTTAATAAACCTAGTTAACTGCTATAGTAACTATTTATATATTCACCCTTTTTGGTCCCTTCCAATAATATTTAAAATTCGTATCTCATAAAGCATTTTGGTTTTTATATTTCCTTTACTTTATATTTCATTACCCCTTTGGTGTTATTGTCCTGCGGCAGAGCTTTGAGCAGGTAGTTGCGCTCCGTTTCCGAGATCCGCGGATGCTGCGCCGGCGAGTCGTACACCACGGCGAACCAGGCCACCGACCACATCACGCCGATGATACCTGCGTAGGAGATGCGTACAAATATTAATATAAAATATATAGGAAGAGTTGTTGGGGCTTACATTTAAATAAATACAAAAAAAATGGCATCAGTTACTGGTAACAGGATATAAATACTTGTCATTATACAGCAGGGGTCATGGCCATAACCTGATTGTGACATCACGTAGTTCTTTTAATATCAACACTGTCGTGTCACACGTGTCACACACGCGCGTGGTACACGTGATCTTCTAAGAACCTTAGGGGTTAATTGTCCTTTAGAGGACATTAATAATATAATGGTGACAGATTGACTATATATATTTATTTGACAGGGCTAGTAAGATACACTTTACCACAATAACGTGGTGATAGAATAATATACACAGCAAAATATTTTGCTCATCGCCTTGAGACTTAAGACGTAAAACTAATTACTGCAGTAATTTACAATAGGTACACCCGTTCCAGTTTAAACGGTGTCATAGCTAGTGAAATTACAACGGTAACGAGTATTAACATCTATTGTATGAAGGTGACGAGTGTTATGTGGTGCAGCGTCATCATCAGCCGATAGAGGTTCACTGTTGGATATAGGCCTACTCTAAAGATCTCCACATACAGACAGCACGGCCTGCGGTACCGCTGTGCACTAGGGGCTGTCGTATGTAGGGGTTCATAAGTGGATTTAGGTCATTTCCCACCACGCTGGCCCAATGCGGGTTAGCGGGAGCCAGAGCCTCGTTAGCAGACTGCACCACGAGCAAGTGAGGTTGGCTTGGGACCCGTGAGTTGTAGTGCTTGCACCCCTACGTGGTGCTGTGTTTATCATCCTAACTAACGCCACATTATTATATACCATCAGGTGAACGTCTTGTCCGTCTCGTCACTGATGGATAAAAAAAATCTATCTCTATTTGATCTTCATCTGTGACGGTGGGTGCACTGTATTACAAGATGGATATAACTTACCGGTGAAGTAAAAAGCAGATTCCCAACCGAAGTGCGCGATGAGGAACCCGCAGATTGGCATCGTCATCGCAGCACCGAGGGACGAAGCTGCAATAACATACAGATATTAAAATCATTATTTATGAACCAGGCAATAAAATACCAGTTAATTTTTAAAGTTAAATCAAAGTTTAAACCTTAGTCTAGATCTAAAACTTTAGTTTTCGGATGGAAGTTGTAGGTGATGATATCACACTATATCATCATCAGCCGATAGACGTCCACAGCTGGACATAGGTCTCCTAAAGATCCCCACATAGATCAGTCTTGCCCTATCCGCAACATCGGGCACGAGAGGCCGTCGTTTGTAGGGGTTCATGTGGAATGATTTGGGCCTTTTGCCACCACGCTGGCCCAATGCAGATTAATGGGAGTCAGAGTCTCGTTTGTTAACTAACAGGGTGCATCACGAGCAGGTGAGATCGGCTTGGATCCCGTGAGTTGTTGTGCGGCACTTCTTACACACAATATAGTATAATCCCTCCCAACTAGTACCACGTTCTTGTTGACAGGCGTATCACTTACCATCAGGTGAACGCCCTGCTTGTCTGGTCGCTTTATTAAGGGTTCGTGAAAATTTAATTTGTAATGTCGTAAATATTGAGCAGTTATAACAGTTAATCTATGCAAACGTTTAACAAATGCAGTTTAAATTGAACCATATAGCTTCTGTTCTCTGATGATGTGAAGAGCTTGGTAGTCATTTTGACTGTTACAGCTCATCTGATACTCGGCTCACGTACCCGAGTCCACGGTCTGTTAGCGTTATAAATAATAACTTGCCAAGGTGCTAGAGAATACAGAGAGAGATGGAGAGTATATCACAAAGTTATTTTCAATAGACAGAGCTTAAGAGAAAGGAGACGTATTGTATAGCAGTCGGTGTGGAGATATCAGGGGATGGGGGTACTGATTAATGAAAAACTTTATTAAGGGGTATGGGAATGAAAAAAGGTTGAATACCACTGGTTTAATTGATAACCTATCATTTTTTTTTAAGTTAATTAAGAAAAATATCAAACTAATTTTTATTTTGTCTAAAAATGTTATTAACAAATAAATTCAGCAAGCGTTGACCTTTGTCCAAGGTTAAATAATCATTAAAAAGACGGACGGTATCTAACACGAAATGTGGTTAATTTACGGAGGTCACTGTTACCGGAAACGGTGGGGTCCAAATAGTAGTGTGCAGAATTTCGCGGTTAGCACCCCTAGTACCGGTGCCTCGCCGACTTCCGTCATCATCGGGCACCGTTCCCGCGGGAACTTGAGGATGTCTTTTGTTGGAGTTAATTGAGGGGAATCCCCCGTCAGGTGGTCCGACGAAACGTTCTACACACTACCACATTGCGGAATCGGGTGTCGCCAACGATACTTCCGAGCTAATACGACATGGAGGCCTTCAAGAAAAGAGCGTAAAAAAGGGTCAGCAACGCAACCGCGACTTCTCTGGTGCGACTGTCCATGAGCATGAATGATCACTTTCCACCAGGTGAACTGTTGGTTCGTTTGCCTATGTTTTCTATAAAAAAACATGGGAAGAGATACTGCTTCTGCCAATTACAGGTCTAGTTAGAAATAAATTTTACACAATACCTTCCCCAAAGGAAGTTGCGAATATGTTACACGGACATCAGCTAGTATTAATCTATCATCAGCCAATAGACGTCCACTGCTAGACATAGGCCTCCCACAAAGATCTCCACATACAGTCAGCATGGCCTTCGGTCCCACTGGGCTCTAAAGGCTGACATATGTGGGGATATAGGCCACTTCCCAACACGCTGGCCCAATACGGGTTGGTGGGAGCCAGAACCTTGTTTGTTGATTAACAGCGTGCACCACGAGCAAGTGAGGTTGGCCTGGGTCCAATGAGTTTTACGGGACCTCTTACACCCCTAATATTAATATACGAGTATAAACATTGTTATGATAATATATAACGTTTAGTAATGACCCACAACAATAGTTACCGTTGTATACTCGTATATGTACAATAATATCTTACTACGTATGAGTAAGCACCACCACACGTTTTTCGGTTTTCCCCGTCGTTTGAATGTTATTATTGATTATGAAGCGAATGATTGTTTTATTACTATTAGACTGAATTTAGATTGATCTACAACAACTGCCATAAAATTTAACTACTTATCAGTATACTTGCGTAGCAAATCTATAAAGCAGTGCTTTAATGATTACTTGAAAATAAAACTGATTCTTCAGGATGTACTATAAATCGTAATGATCACCAAGACTGTCGAGTTGAAAATCTTGAAAAAGGCCCAAGACCGGGTAGAAAAATATAATTATGACGATATAAAGGACTGGACGAAGTGTAGGAGAAAGACAAAGAAAGCTGGCTCCAGCATCTTAAACTTGAATATCTAAGAGGAGAAGGTAGTAGTAACGACGACACCGTTCTAACAGTCGTACGAAGCATATGACTAGACATCGGGCTCCTAAAGGTTTCCACGTTTGTTTCGTCGGCTAGTTGGGATGTGTATAAGGTATGATCCTTGCCCCAGTAATTTCACTCCCAACGCTCTGGTAACCAAGGCGACCGATTACAAGCCGCCACCGAATCCCAAGACCAATAAGCTCAGATTACGGTATGGGATAATCTCGATATCACCAGGAGTCCCGCACACCACGCACGATCCAACCGTCACCAACAACACCCCCGTCACCACACTCACCTCCGACACGACCAACCCACTCCTAATTTCGATATCATGCCGCCCTCGCTTTAGAACGCGGCTCTATAGCTACACACACCACGTATGTACGAGGTGAGCCCGCAATCAGAGGCGGTTCCCACAGCCCAGTTTCCGATACAGACGAAGGTGGTCGGAGAACGGACCCGAGATCTTATCCGATGTCCGAGTAGATTCGCCAAGAAATGAAAAATCTAAACACTCAATAGGAAAATCTGCAATCGGATAACTTCACTCCAAGTAGTACAAGACCTTTATAAAATCAGGCCGTGACACTTGAGTCCACGAGCCCAGTATGAGATGAGTTGTAAGAGTTAATAGAACTTTCAAGCGCTAACATCATCAGATAACAGAGGTAACATCCCTAGCTACAACAATCTTCAAACCGGAACAAAGAAGTCATTGCACATAGTCATTTGACGGCTAAAATAGGATCTGCGGTAGTGTCTAAAACAATGGAGATCTACCACCAGTAGAATTTATGATCTTTCCGTCTATTAGTTCTTGCTGTATCCGCGATCTTCTTCTTCTTAAAGTGCCTCTCCAACTAGTGAAGGTTGACGATCACCGTGGTACAGTCCTCTCTGTAGAGACAGAATTGTTCCAATTGTGTTGAACAATTCGGACGCCCCAGATATGTCAGTCTATTCCCTGATATTCCTCAACCATAACTTTAGCCGGTCGGTGATCTTAGTTCTAGAATATTCTATCATGCGATTCACATAACGATAAACGAAATAACAAATAGGCCGTGGGACGGAAACCCCGCGCCGGCCACGCCACGAGGTCAAGGAAGCGTCGCACAAATTAAGATTTAACGACACGCGTGTTTTCCTCAAAAATGCCTAGACCTAGATGTCTGAGGACGTATGCAGAAGGGCATCGGTGCACTAAAACCATTCTCCAATAGAATTGATAATTATTATTGAAAGTACCAATGATCTTGTAATTGAACAAGTTCTTCATGTATTTACACCATGTTCTTCTTATGTTTCTCTTAAATCTACTTGATCTTTAATATTAGGTCCTTACATATGAAATTGGCGATCTGTACGGGATTAATATAAAGTATTTTTTTTTTGTAAAATATGTTTAATTAATTAAAATATGCACCGTTGTTATCTATGCACTTTTGCCGTCTCATAGGTAGTTCATTGATCCCTTTACTTAACAAACCATGGGGGCGAGAATCAATAAACTCTTTGAAGGTAGTTTGGACTGACGCATTGGAGTTGAATTTTTTTCCTTGTAAGAAATTTTCCAAATTCTGGATAAAATAGTAGTCTGTTGAGGCAAGGTCCAGGCAGTACGGTGGATGTCGCAGACATTCCAATTGTAGCTCATCTAACTTAGTAACAAGAAAGTAATAAAATGTAAGAACAAATATAGAAATAAAATGGAAGAGAAAGAAATGTAACAATAAGTATTGTATAGAATATAGGAAATGTAATGAGATTAAGGAGAAAATAAATAAAGAACGGCTGCTTACCTTATTTCGAGCGCGACGTATGAAAGAAAGGATAGGAATGGGAAAAAGAAAAAGAATGATACGAAAGATGGGAATGGTAAGAAAGAGGAAGAGAAAGAAGGCACGAAATAAACAAGAAATTGTACAGAGACAAGAATAAAACCCCGGGCTCAAAAATGGCAGAGGGGAACGAGTTTAAAAAAAAAGCCCTCCTAGGCACTATTGATATTCTATACGTTTTACACACTCCCTATACAAACTCCTCTTTTTACATCTCTCGTTTGTTACAGATAACTTTGGAGCTATTGATTTCTACATCATATATATTTTTAAATAGCTTCACTATTGATGATTTAAGTAGTAACTTGTTTGAAGCTCTTAATGTTTAATCTTCAAACAGGTTCTGTAGATGTAATTGCCTCAGTAATATTCCAGAGATAGTATAGAGATCATTAAACAGAAACATTTATATGCATGATAGCTGAAGAACATAGTGGAAAAGAAAGACCCCTTTATATCGCATTTCTTGATATGGAAAAGGCTTTTGGTGGTGTTACCCCGAGAAACTATGTGATGGAATCTCAGGTTTCGTAATGTTCATGAAGCATATGTCTATACTATCGCCGACATATACAGGAAATGCACGCTCCTTCGTAAGAACAACTGTAGGAGTGACAAAATACATCCCAGTCACAAAAGGGGTTCATCAGGGTTCAGTTTTGAGTCCCTTTTCTTTCCAGCTTAGTGCTGGATACTCTTAATGAAAATGCTCAAATAAAAGCTGCATGGACTTTTATATACGCGGATGGTGTAGCAATATGCACGCCAAATCGTAAGGAGGCAAAGGATATGATGAGCTGCAATCTCAAGGAAAGCGATGCTCCAAATAGAGTGAAGTGGGGGTTGAAGAAGTAAGAAAGCAGAACCTGTAATATGACGGTACAAATGCTAAGAAGAAGAACAGATTTATATGCATGAAATGGCACTGATGGTAGATCACCACTACAGCTACTATTTCAACTCGTAACAACGTTGTAACAAGAAAATATACATATGTATTGACGTTAGTAAATATTAATTGTAATTCCGGTAATTCCCCCGACCTATGATTCCGTCGGTTCGTAGCAAGTCATAACAGGATGTTCGTCGATGTAAAAAGATACCACCAGGTTCCGGACGACTGATTTTGTATCCGCGTTGAACTAAACATATACATTACATACACAATCCACTCAATATAAATCATGAAATAAAATGTACGAAGCTGATAATCAGGATGTGAGGGATTAGAGTTATTTTGATGATGTTTCTAACAGATGGAAAATTGAGGTCATTATATAACTAGCTGTTCCCCGCCTGTTTTATGGCCGTAACACTTCCGTTACCCCCTTTGAGGAAAGAATTTTATAAGATCCATTCTTAGCCAACACCAAATTTTGAGCGTTTACGTCTAATACTTTTTGGAGATTTCGTGAAGAGTTATAGGGTGTAAGTGGGGTCCCGCACAACAACTAACAAGACCCAAGCCATCTACACCTGCTCGTGGTGCACCCTCCTAAACAACAAACGAGGCTCTATCTCTCACCAACCCGCATTGTGCCAGTGTGGTGAGAAATGGCCCAAGTCTCCCCCATATGAACCGCTACTAACGACGGCGCCTGGTGCCCGGCGGTCATGCCGACTGTGACGGCAAGGCAACGTAGAACCGATCGATGTGGAAATCTTTGTGGGGGGGGTCTGTGTCCAGCAGTGAACGTCTATCGGCTGATGATGATGATTTTTTTAAACCAATTAGGTTGCGGCCTGCCTGATATTGAGCGGTAACCGCAGCCTATAACCGGCAGTAACACCATGATGTGATAAGTGAATGCATCTCTGGATATATTATATATATATTATACTAGATGTTCACCGCCTGCTTATTTAGCTCGCAGATATCAGATACGCGAACCCTAACCTGGATGAAGCTGCTATAATTGTCAAAAAAAACTGGTGGCGCAGACTTCATCAAAAGAAAAAAAATGAAATCATCGACCACTTTGCTGGCCGTAACAACCCCGGAACTCCTTATGGAGTAGGAATTTCATTAAATCCATTCTTAGCTGACCTATACTCGGCAAAAGGAACAGTGCTTATTAATTTCAAATCTCGAGATCTTATGGTTCCGGAGACATCGTGATGAGTCTCCACATAGGTATAGATAGGAGATAATTAAGTGTTAATTTTTTTTTAGAGTGAATATAAAATTAGCAATTAGACAGCAGCCACATGGAGGAGAATGTATAATGAAGCGTTTCTCTGATGGTAGTCAAGTGCCACCGTTGCGGGAGCATCGGAAATTCCAAACGCGATGGTGAAAGTAAATTCCTGAGAGCGAACAGCGCCGCGCTGGGGCTTTACATCACCACTCGAATAACTTAGATAACTTACGTACTGACCGGTGTCTGTGTGATTAGGGACTTGAAACACTCTTCAGTGAGTGACAGGAAATTCTTTAACCGTTTATACATGTACTGTTGTGGTGGTAGTTCTCTGTTGCTGGAGATTGTCTATATAAATACCACCACAGTGCCTATTACAGCGGAGAAACATAACTGTATTCCGGTTTGAAGGGCGCTATAGCTAGTGTATTTACTGAGGTAACGAGACTCGCATCGAATATCTCAAGCGACGAGCGCATCTACTGCAGTGCATACCATCTTAACTAGAATCACATTTTTATGGACGGGCGCATCACTTGGTATCAAGTGTTCGTCCCGCTCGTCCCGTCGCTTAATTAAATAAAAAAAAAGCGTGCGAGGTTGTCTATACGGTGCCGTGTCGATCTATACTAAAAATTGCGTAAATACAAATAAAAACATACTGTATATATACATATATATTATATGTATTATAAATAAATATACACAATTTGATCCTTCCTGACGTTCTGGTCCAGGTTACTCGGCGTAACAGATGCGCATCAGCTGTGCGGTTTAAGGTTACGGAGCCACTTTTAATCATGCACAAACTGTAATAAGATAACATCCCAACATTTTCAACTTATTTATTTATATATATAAAAGCTGATATTCCAGATCCATTGCCTCATGAGGTCTCCGACACTATAGGACGTAAACACTAAAAATTTTAGTTCAGATATTGCTTCGGTCGTTTAGAGGTCAGCTAAGAAAGGATTTTACGAAATTCCTTCCTTAAAGTGAGTTGCGGGGGATGTTACGGACTGTAAAGCGGACGGAGATCAGCTAGTAACGGTGTACAGTAAACTATTCTGAGCGAACACGGTTCACCATCTTTACCTTAATAATCACTCAATATTATGTGAACTTTAGGTTAAGGTTTTATCCCGACATGAACTAGGGTCTACTCATCATTTCCGTCGTCATTATTCGATGATCTGAGAATATTACGATTACTTTTTATTATTCTAAGAAACGGCGAGACGAGCAAGTTAATAAATAAAAGCTTAGACATAACGTGATGCCCATTAGGATGATATACACAGCACCACATTGTGCTCGTCACCTTCAGACATTAGATGTTAGGTCTGGTTAGCTCAGTAGTGGAAGCAAACTAGAAGGGTCTAGGAGTTTCGCGAGCCTTGAAGGTAGGAGCCCTTATCGCTCAACAAGCGAACCTGCGTGGGACAGCGTATGGCTCAGCGATGGTGTCTAGGAAGGTTAGGTTCCTCCTCAGAGACGTGTACACACAAACTGTAGAGAGGCACCACGTTCTATAAGAGATCCCCGAGCCTCTCCGATCGCACTGATGCAGACCACCGATAGGGTTTTAGTGAATAAGAATCTCACATAACCTTGACTTCTTCTCAGAAGCAGGTATCTTCCGAAGATTCCCCACCGCCAACAAAAAAAAAATATGTTAGGTATCGTTACCCCATTAATTTCATTAGCTATAACACCGTTTAAACGGGAACTGTTTTAACTAATAAAATTACTGCAGTAACGAGACTTAAGGCGATAAGTACAATATGTTTTTTAATCTTTTTTTTTAATTGTTCCTCTGCATGCTTTGGGTCAGGGCCTTTTATTACTCAACACTTAACATCCTATTTTTTATCTTATCTCTATGCCATTTTGTTTTATCCTTCATTCTTTCTTATCTTTCTTACTACAGTACAATATGTTGCCAGTGTACCTCAGTGTTTTCACTAGCTGTAGGACCCTTTTAACTGTAACACAGTAAGGTTTGCACAGTACTGTTCGTCGGCAATAACAGTAGCTGCGGGGGTACCTACCTACAAGATATCTATATCTACAAGTGTTTAGTCAGCAAAGGGTCATCGATGAGGAAGTACTCAATATACATTCGTCTAAGCCAACACTGAGATATGAGTGAATTGCGTGTGTGATATGATAGTTATATTCTCACGCAATCTATTGTTTATGCCGATTGGACGAATATAACTGCGTATATAAGATAAGAGCAACCATATTGACGTATGTATATGGATATACAAGCTGATGAAATATCAGCCACTTACATTACCTGGGATCAGCATAGAGCTGAAAAATATAGCAATGCTATGAAAAATATATTTTTTGGACAGTAATTGTATGACGGAACCAAAAGGAATCACCAGATGGTAAAGCCACTATCACACATATTTTTATTTATATCGCCTGGGGTAAACTTAAAAGATACCTTGCTTTTGGAGGGAAGACAATGTTGTGTGGGGCTTCTAACCACTAAATGCTCCTCGGTGATCTCCGTCAGTGCATTAGAAGCTCCTGAAACTACGAAACGCACCGGTGCCCCACTGCACTCAGGCTAAAACATCCTACGGAAGGGCAAAGCCCTCCTCAACACCCACGTTGTGCTACGGCAAGTACAAGACCACCATGCATTTGCCGTTCTTCTAAGGCTCGCTTATTGAGTTTTGAAGGCCCCAACTCTCAAGGCTCACAAGCCCGAGGACCTTTTTAATCGCCTTGTACGACAGGCAGGGAATACCTTAGTCACATTCCTAATAACCCGAGACTACAGGGCTACGATTACAACTACATCGAGCTAAACCTAGAAAACCTTTAAAAAAATGATTGCTCATAAATTGTTCGCTTGCTTTATTTCTAGCAGTCTAAAATCTAGAATTAAGACTTAATGTAAAAAAAAGTACAAACTTCCACCCATATGAACCCGACGTCGTTGGAATGGTCGCGAGATCCCGCTGGACGCGAACAACCCAGGACCGACTGGTATGGAGATGTTTGGTAGCTATGTCCAGTGGTGGACGTCTACACTCTGATGAGGAATATGAGAGCTGTTTTGCATATGGTGCTAGGTCTCTGTTGTTGACCGTCTTGGTAGGTACCACCGCAGCTTCTATTTCTGCAGATAAACATTACTGTGTTCCGGTTTGAAGAGAGTTGTAGCTAGTGTACTGGTGTAAGGAGACTTGACATCATATATTTCAAGGCGACAAACATCATACTAAATAGCGACATATTGTTATGTCCAGGATCTTACCATCAGGTAAGCTTACGGTTTTCATAAGCATTTTTTTTGAATCCGCTGACCGATTATCCTCACAGCTCGGTCCTGACGTCCGAGATCGTTGTTCTCGAAGGATTCAGTACAACCGATTCGATATGGTAAAAGGCGATTATAAGGAAAAAAAAATTAAGCGCAAAGTGCAACGACCATTAATGGATCGAGCAGACCATGCCGTTTTGAATCTGCCATCTCTTTTTTGTTTATCCTTTTGTTGTTTGAAGGTAATTGCTGCAGCGTGAGAGCCACCAGTTTACCAAGAGACGAATATTTTAAGTGGATAATCAAATAAACTGCTTAAATTGAGGGTTTTTTTTTTGTAATTTTTTGCTTCTCTATTACGTCTATAGTTTTAATTATTCATTTTTTTTTAAATAATCAACCTAACTGCGTATCATTGTGTTTTGTAACTGGTACTGTAGGAAAGGTAAGCGGTGAGGGTAGCCTTTGGATTTCTAACACCAGATACATCTCATGTCTAATAGTTCAGCGAAACATTTTGTTTAACAGACAACGCGATTACACCAGGTAGACGTTCATCATTATCATCATCAGCCGATAGACGTATACTGCTGGACATAGGCCTCCCCCAAAAGATCTCCACATATAATCAGCATGGCGGCTGTCGCATGTACGGGTTCATATGGGGAGATTTAGGCCATTTTCCACCACGCTGACCCAATTCGAGTTGATGGGAGCCAGAGGCTCTCCACGAAGGCACCTAAATAATGATGATGATTATCTTAGAGAACGTCACATGAGCAACTTCCACGTGATATATTGGAACACTATGGTAATGAATCGATATGTCAGACGTTTATCCCGCTAGTCAAGGGGAGAGCAGATGCAATTATTTTATAATGATAAGGCATCCTACTGACTTAATCTTTCAGCAGACATCTAGGTCTAGATACTTGTAAGGACTTAAAACTGTGTGCGAAGTAGCTAATGGAGCAAAGTATCCTGGAGTCACACGTCTCTGTTCTTCGGGCGTAAAGCACAGCGAGAATGCCAAGGTAGGCTTTACCCTTTCTGAGGGCCAGTCAGAGGAGTAACAAAACCAGAGTGCAACGGGGCACTGGTGTGTTCCATAGGAAACTCCGGAGCCGCTCCTAAAGCACTGATGGAATTTTAGGGGTGGAAATTGCACATAACCATGTCTTCCCGCTACATGTAGGGTATATTGAGATTTCTTCCAGAAACAAAAAAAGGAGCTTGTTTCAAAGCATTATTGGAGGCAAGTGTATACGATCAGGTGATCTACATTGTCTAGTTGCTTCACTGACTACGACCTTGATTTAATGGGGACAGTGTATCGCAAACGGTTTGGGAACAGAAGTGCGACGTGACCTTCAGCGGCCGAAGCTCCCTGGTGAAGGTTTCCCGTACAAAAATAACTCTTTCGCTAGCTTTGATATAAATAAGACGTAAGACGTATACGCGAATTCTACTGTAAAAGAAATTTGGGTTTACTCCAAGATTAAAATTTTATTTGAATTTATTCATTTTAATACAATTTATTAGTTAAAAGACCATTGATTTTCAAAGACAATAATATTTCGAATAAATTGGGGGTACTGCTGTGATGATATTTTATAAAGGATGAGAAGGATATGGGGGTGTAAGAGGTCGCGCATAACATCTCACAGAATCCAAGCCAACCTCATCTGTTTGTGGTGCAGCCTGCTAATTAACAAATGAAACTCTGGCTCCCACCAACCCGCATTGGCCCAAATCCCCCCATATAAACCCCTACAGACGACGAGCCTTAAACACCCGGCGGTAGCGGAGCCCATGTCGACTTCATCGCAGGACCGATCGATGAGGAGATTTGTGGAGGAGGCTTACGTCTAGCAGTGGACGTCTATCGGCTGACGATGACGATAAGTATATGAGGACGAGAATATATTTGTAATCTTATTAGTAATAATGACGTAAAAACTTTAAAGTATAAACAAGATAAAAGTTTGTGTGTACAAGTAATACTGGTTATGCTAATTAGCGTGTTTAAATTAGGAGAACAACGCTTGTGGTTAATTTAATATTTATCCTCATGTCGGGGATCCAAAAATCTTTAATTTTTATTTGAATCGACGACAAGTAAGATATTCACCTGATAGTGAGTGCCGTATGCCCATAACAGTGGCGTTTATGTGCACTACAAAGTTCATGACCAGTAATTTCATTAGCTACAGCGCCATTCGAAAAAAGTAATATTTGCTCACTAGTGTTGTTCATCAGAGTTAGATGCTATGGGTAGTATCTATATTTTCTGAAGTGCTGTTCGCCATCTGACCGACTGAGACAAGTGATCGAATACTGGGCTTGCGTAGCTGTAATCTGCCGTCAAATTTGAGTGGTATTAGCTAGATTCTTAATTCCCAAAGTGGTCTAGATGGATCCTCAGGGGTTAGAGAGACTCGACGGGGATCTACGATGGCTCTAATTTTGATATTTTTGTCGAGTTTTGAAAATATGGTAAAAATATAGCTGCATAGGATCCACCGGAACTAGATAAATTTAGAAGGTGGTTTTATGAGATAAAAATCTGGGAAGCTTTAACCCAGACTGGTAAGTACAAGATATTATATTGATATGCAGAAATAACTGTTTAAATAAAAGCAGTAACAATAAATGTGAATATGAATTTATTGGCAACACGGAGCCATCCCAATAAAGATTCAGATGACCAACGTATAGTATAAAACCGGGTTTGATTCTCGGTACTCGTTATAGCTCGCATAGCAACCGTTGCGCAAGGTTAGCGTGCGCAGTCACGCGTCGCGGGCCAATCGGAGCGCGCCGTTGCCGTGACGTCAGCGACCACGCCTGCGCGCGCCTCCGCCGCCATGTTGCCTTCGAAACGCGGCGGCGCGTCCGCGCGGTAAACCCGCCGTTGCAATAATAAACCGAGCGAGCCCACTCGGGACCGCGCACGCGCACGGCCGCGACGCGATCTAACACAAGCTTTGATAACAACCGACACACATTCACAACGCACACTGCGTCTTATTTCTTCATCCCGGATCAATTATCTACATAACGTCATATCGCGTTGTTTATTTTCGGACAAGTGGAATATTTTCGCGGTCATCAATCGTAATAAACGTCAAGGCTGTATAAAATAGCGATGACGACGTTTATATGAAGATAAAACAGACTTACCCATCATGTTGGACATGAATTTAGATCTGTCCATCGGTGGGATCCATTTGGATGCCATGGGGAGTATAGCCGGCCACGTGGCTCCGAGTAGGAAGCCCAGGAGGACCCGGAGCGCCACGATCCATCCGAAGCCCGCTGCAGCAGCACCAGGGGAGAGTAACGTGAGGATACTTGCTAGTAGCGTGCTGTATCCGAAGACCCTTCTGTTGACAACAAAGATGAAGGCTCAGCTTATTTGTCGACGATAAACTTGCTAAACTGATTTTAATTATAAAATTATAAGATGCTTATGCAATAGATTTATCGAACATTTATAAGCAGATTTTTCTTAAGAGATTTTTTTTTCAAATTAATGAGAAAAGAAGTGTAAAATATTAACTAATAACAAAATCATTACTCCTTCCTGATCCATAGCTGACCACAGCTGAATATAGAGTAGAGAACATAAGGATTACCAAGAGCATTTCCCCGGTAATTCTACGTGAAAAATTCCTGGTCTCAGTTGGAACAGTTTTGATCTATAACATCCTTTACAGGTGGCAGCAGAGAAATGGAATAAAATTTTAAGGAAATAGCAGGCCAGGAAATGTTAGATGGAACTGTTAGAAGGGAGGATATTCTAACCTATCCACCGCACCAGAGTTTGCATTTGTATTAAAAAAAAAGTGATATACACAACGGTGTCGCTGCTTTTATTAGTCAGTGGGACTTGACGTAGGTGGAACTGGTATTGAAATCCGATAGCCTGGTACCGTACCCACTAGTGCAGAGGCAACATTATTCCGACGTGCTTCACACGATAGTCATTTGATACTAGCAATAATCTTGTTCTTCGGTGTGTGACATCTGATCAGCTTCTAGAACGCTCTTTATGTATTATTTTTAGACTCATACTAAGAAAACATCGAATCATAGATACATATATATAAAGTTATAAATTCTAAGCTGTTCTTTAAATGGCAGAAGCATCATCTCTCTACACCAAATTTTAGGTATCTTTGGATTTCTCCTTTATATATAGGTTGTCCTCACTTATGTTCCTATATGTATAATATAACAGATTTTTTTTTCTCTCACAAATTTGATATCAATTTGCAACTGTAATTAGGTGCCTATACACCCGCAGATTATGAGGCATGATCATCCAGAATATTCTTCATTTGGCAGTGTCTGATACACTTCCAAAACAACGTGGACGCTAGGTAAGATGAATAAGCACAGCACCACATTGCGCTAGTCGCCTTGACACATCATCATCATCAGCCCATAGACGTGCACTGCCTGGACTTAGGTCTCTCACAAAGATCCCACATCGGTCGGTCCCGCGTTGTTCGAATCCAGTGGGTTCCCGCGATTATCACCAGATCGTCAGGCCACCTTGTCAAATCTCGTTACCCCAGTAATTTCACTAGGTACAACGCCAATCAAACTGGTACACAGTAATTTTTCCAAACTACTATTTTCAGTAGTAATAGTAGGTACGGTGTTATCGATCTTGACGGTTTCTTATGATAGATTTATCTCTATTTAAGACTCTAGTTACCCCATATCTTTATAGCTCAGTTAATAGTCTATAGTTAAATTTACAGTTAAATTTATGAGTTTAAAACATATTTTTATCTAATGTATATAGATCGGCACGCGAACGGCACAACTGGAACGCGAACAATTCGCATCGATAACTACCCACATTGTTGAACGTAAAGCAATGAAACTTAACATTTAAGTAACGGACATTGCGCCAGTTACCTTATTAAGCACATGCTGGCTGCGTTACTTAACAATGTATAGATTAATAGATATCGGAATATTTAACATAAAATATATTTCATTTAGCATCCTTTTTCAGGGGAAATCTCTGACAGATACCCGGCTTCTGAGGTGAAGTCAGGGTTATGTGAGATTCTTACTCTTCTTACTAAAACCTCCTTGGTGGTCTGCGTCAGTGCATTCGTAGAGGCTTCGGGATGTTTTATAGAACGCACCGGTACCCCTCTACACTTTGTGTTAACACGTCTCCGAGGAGGAGCTTAACCCCTCTAGGCACCACCGCTGAGCCATACATTATGCGAGCGCTAAGAACTCGAGGCCCGCGAAACACCTAGAACCTTTTAGTCTGCTTCTACGACAGGCAGGGCTTAACTTACTCCTGTTCTTACTAGACCTAGAGTACAGTGCTGTTCATCTAACAGCTACTTAACTGTGTTTGTGCAAACTGTTCAGTTTCCTCGTTTACTGAGGAATTCATTTTTACTTATAGAAACAGTTAGGATGATATACATTACAACAGATTGTGCTCGCCTTGAGATGTTAAGTATCGTTTCATTAAATACAATATCTTTCAAACCGGAAAACAGCATTGTTAGCACACTATTGTTTGGCAATAGAAATAGGAGTAGCAGTTGGTACCTTTTTTTAATGCTGTCGGAGGAAATCTAAAGACACCTTGGAGGAAGTTGGGATTCCGAGGAATTTTTATCAAATTGCAGGTTGGTGGGAGCCAGAGCTTCGTTTGTTGATTAGCATGGTGCACCACGAGCAGGTGAGGTTAACTCGAGTCCTGTGAGTTGTACCGTATACCTTACCACCCATTAAATAACATTGTGCAAATATTACTGTATTCCGGTTTAAAAGCGTTGCAGCTAGTGTAATTACTGGAGTAGTGAGTCTCGACATCTTATGTCTCGGGTGATCAGGGCAATGTGGTGCAGTGTACATCATTTTAACTAGCGGCACATTGTTATGGACAGACGTATCACTTACCATCAGATGAACGTCCTGCTGATGTCGTCGCTTAACAAAATATAATAACCACAGCTACCTACCTAGACAATAGAAACTTACCACCAGTTAATTCTTTTGCTTCTATTAAAAATGATATCTATGTTTGTCTACAATGGTGTTGACGAAAGAAATCTCAGTGGACACAAGGAGATACCCAAGGTTAGTGGCGATCAGGACGGAAATGGTTGCGTTATTTTACACGCTGATAACGCTTATCGCACGGTTAAATCAATAGTAAACGTTACAGTAACCTTCTTTTTAGTTAAGGAAGTTAAAAACCGATAAACTACTGGATAAGGTTTAAATATAATGCGCAACAAGTTTTACCTGATTCTACATTCAGCTCATAATTTAATATTCAATATATTTTTTTTATTCCCAGACAAACAGTAGTAAACATCATCAGCCGATAGGCATCCCATGCATTCCCCAAAAATCTTCATATATAGCCAGCATGGTCTTTGGTACTGCTGGGCACTAGGACCTGTCATATGTAGGGGTTCATATGGGGAGATGTAGGCCATTTCCCACAACGCTGACCCAATCTGTGTTGGCAAGAGGTAGAGCCTCGTTTGTTGATTAGCAGGGTGCATCACGAGCAGGTGTGGTCGGCTTGGGTCCCGTGTGTTGTTGTGCGGGACTCCTTGCACCACAGGACTAGTACACGCCGTACTATTAATTAAGTAAAATCAACAACGTAACGAAATCTAGATTTAGTGAAGTGTTCGCAACAATTATACTAGTATTAATATTTTAAGCCGATGCCATCGTCCTAGATTCGAAGTTAGCCGGGCGTTAGTCACCAACCAGTTGCGCCGGCGCCGCTCCTCCGCAGCCACATAATGCAATTCCTTTATTTGTCGAGAGTTCGGTATTCATTAAAATTTTATCGAAATTCTCCTTCATATTTGGGTTTTACCCGTCATCAGTTTTTTTTTACATTTCCTCTAAACAAAATTATAGCGATAAAGTAAACTATTATGCTATAATTCCAAAAACCAATAACAAATTAGGTATGACGCGTCATCGCCTTAAACCTGTAGTGGTTAAACACTGTCTTTGTAATAGGAAGGTCCCCTATTCGATTCCAGAACTACGACTACAAACCGAGTTTAGTTAGTGGTAACATAAGCGTTGTAAAAAATAACAACACTTTATAAAAAACAACATAAGTCAGGGTTGTAAAAAAATAATATAATATTTGGAATTTTATGTTGGTAACACTACCTGTGTCAATAAAAATTGGCAACATTTTGATTATGGCAACACTGAACATGCGACAGAATGTTATAAAAGCGGTATATATCGAGTCATTCGGGCATCGGCTGTAGAGAAGCGAGGATCGTTGGTATTAAATACGATATTATAACACTGCGATCCGAGTATTGTAGATATACCACTACAATATACTGTCGACGTTTGAGATCCAATATCCGAGCACACATCACCATGCTAACTTGATTGTAACTTGGCACCATGTAAGATTAATATCAAAAGACTATATTAATGCACTATCTTTGCGCTCGCCTTCTTTGCTATCCGAAAATCCATTCTTGGTGGACCTACAGTCGACAAAGGGGAATATTCCTACCTAATCTCCAAGCTTTACGGTTCCAGACGTGATGAATACCTAGGTGGAAACCTCATATATAAAAATGTGTGTGGATAAATGAAACGTTACTGTAACCAATTAGTTTCGAGGTCACCTCCACAAGGACCAAAAGCGTGCCATTCCAGCTCGTTGACCCGTCCCGACCCCGCATTAGTGACTTCTAGATACCCAGTCGTCGGTACAAATCGCTTTAATTGATTAACTGCCTTTCAGCATTGCGGTTACCTACATTTGTATGACGTAATTAAACTAATTGAACTTCTACTTATCGTTCGGCTGCCTATGTTCAGCAGTGAACGTCTATCAGCTGATGAACTTCTACTTTGAACAGAACTAAGTAGATATCGCTGTATACTGTGTATTAGGAGACCGCTTCCGAAAACGAATAAAGACGATAGTACTAATGACACCATTGATGATGGGACGGAAAAAACAATCGATTCTGATAAAAAAAAATCATATTTTAAAACGTTTTATTAGCATTATTTACGATCCATCATTAGTACAGATAAATGAAAAGTAATGTATTCTTTATTAAACTATTGTTTCATTTATCTGTACTAACATGATGGAGCGTAAATAATGCTAATAAAACGTTTTAAAATATGACTTTTTTTTTTATCAGGATCGTTTTTTTCCGTTCCATCATCAAAAGGTGTCATTAGAACTGTCTTCATTTTCGGAAGCGGTCTCCTAACACACTATATATAAACAAAACTTTTTTTAATCAATTAAGCAACGGGATGAGCAAGATGCTCATCTGATGTTAGGTGATACGAATGCCTATAAAAACGTGGCGCCAGTTAAGACGTACTGTATCACATTGCGCTCGTCGTTAGACATAAAATATTGAATCCCGTTACCCCAGTAACCACACTAGCTACAGCGCCTTTCAAATCGGAACACAGTACTGTTTGGCGACAGAAATAAGGGTTGCGGTTGATACTAACCTAGACGGTCTCCGGCAATGGAGACCTACCACCAGTAAAAGATGTACCTATCGAAGATATAATAAAGATTCGATCCCCATAGAGCTTTATCCAAATAATATATTATGTAAACGAAATGCAGTTAAAAATGACCCTTATAAGTAATAACTTGGTAAGGTGCTGGAGAGTATGGAGACGTTCTCTTAAGCCCTGTCTATTAACAATAGGCTTAAGAGAAACGAGATACATTGTTTAGGAGTAGGCGTGGAGTTATCAGGGAGGAGGGGAAATATAGTCTTGTTCAAAATTATTAATAAGATAACTTAAAAATTCTCATCATCATCAGATAGACGTTCACTGTTGGACGTAATCTTAAATAGACAACCCATAAAGTGGACAAATGACATTAAAACAATCGCTGGTAGCCACCGGATCCAGACCGTGTTTATACATCCGTCTTACCTAGCTCCGATGATCTCGGCGAGTCGACCGCCTGGCAGCTCTGTGAGTACGTATCCCCAGAAGAAGCAGCCCAGTAGGTGGTTCTTCTGCTTCGTGTCCCAATGGTAGCGGGTCTGCTCTATGTGCTCCGGATGCTATCAACAAAATTACCACCATTAGAGATAATTAACCATATACATTATCAGGTTAGGTTCTCCCTTGCAGTAAGCAGTCATTTGCTGTATCACCATGCTTAAATATGAAAGTAGCTGTGGTTTGGTTAAATTACTGAGCAAATGAGAGGGAAATCAATTCTAAGCGGCGAGAGACATTTTATCAGATAATCTTCGGGTACATTTTAACTTATAGTAACTTTTAATAGTTAAGTCAATCTTTCTCAAAAACTCTCCAATTATATATCATCATCATCATTAGCCGATAGACGTCCACTGCTCGACATAGGCCTCCCCCAAAGATCTCCACATCGATCGGTCCCGCGTTGCTCGCATCCAGTGGGTCCCGCGATGTACATTATATATATATATATATACATATATATTTATATACGTATATTTATATATATATAATTAGTGTGTATAGTGATCATAAGTTATATTTTATTTTTTCCAATCATCATAGCGATGATATGCACGAGGTATTTACTTGATGGTGAGTAATAACTGCATTTAACGTGGCGCTGGTTAAAATTACACACAGCACCACATCCTTACCATGAGATATAGACGTCCTCTCATTACACCAATAATTTCACCAACCACAGCGCCCTTCTAACCAGAACACGGTAATGTTTGCATACGACTGTTTGGCGGCAGGAATAGGAGCTGTGGTATTAAATATTTAGACAGTTTTCAGCAGTGCTTACCACCAGCTAATAGCAAGTAGAACACGTCTATGAAAGAGAGTCTTTAACAGTGTGCATATATCGCGTGATGATGATGTAGTGTATAATATTTAATAACAGTATTCGTCATTATCATCACATCAGCCTATTGTAAACTGCTGAGAAATAAACCTCTTCAATAGACAAAAATATACATGTACCAAATTATGAAGTCTTCTCTTATCCAATTGAAAAAAAAAAACCTATATCTTCATACAAGGATAAGGATAATTAAAGGACCGTCGGCTTCAGCAAAAGAAATTGGAGGAAACTCAAAGGTATGGTGAAAACGTGAGTGCACTTACGTCACTAAAATATTGGTGTACTTTAATAAGTGCCGATTACAGCAAAACATGGCGCCGCAACCTCTTACACAAGGCAATTAATCATCATTTGGCCGATTAGATAAATGGCGCATGCGCGTTGACGGCGTTACACATCATCCGACATACTGATTCATCGCTTGGTACTTTATTTGTTCACATCATCACCAATATCGGCTGCTATATTTTCTTTATAGGAGAAATAACAGTTTCCATGGAAGCAATGGAACGAGACATTTACCCGATGGTAAGTGATCACCTGCCCATAACAATGTAGCGTAGGATGATATACACTGCACCTTGCGCTACTCGCGTTGAGATATAAAATGTTGAGTATCGTTACCCCAGTAATATTACGAATCTAATGTTTGTTTGTGTAACGAACGAGCTTATACTCTTATTTATCTATCTATCTGTCATCAACTGATAGACGTCCACTGCTGGACATAGGCCTACCCGAAAGATCTCAACATACAGTCAGCATGGCCTTCGATACCACTGTGCACGAAAGGCTGTCGTATGTAGGGGTTCGTATAGGGGAATATGAACCATTTCCAGTCACACTGGCCCAATGCGAGTTGGTGGTAGCCAGAGCCTCGTTTGTTGATTAGCAAGGTGCACCACAAGCAGGTAAGGTTGGCTTGGGTCCCGTGTGTTGTTGTGCGTGACCCCCATACACCCTGCTGATAATCTTGTGACATTGGAACTGGTTTACCAACATGCTAATTAATAATCTATATTCTATACTTATAGGAGATTTTCACCAACTTATTTATTCTTTATTGTACACTAGTTACAAGATATGTAATACATTATATATATACATAGATGTACAATGGGCGGCGTTATTGCTCAAAAAGCAATTTCTTCCAGACAACCCATTGGCAAGGAAGACGTGAACTAAAAGCAAAGATAAGATACGTGGTGCACTAACTTGGTGACAGATGCAAGCAATAGCACAATTAGACAAAATTTATAATTTAAACTTTATGATAGTAGTTAGTCTTTTGATAGAAAATAGGCATTTGGCTGTAGGAATATGGTTCGGTAAAGAGTTCCATAAGTGAACCGCCGTAACGGAAATGGAGTTTTGGAAAAGTGAAGAGGAATGCACGGATGACGCGAAGGAAAAGGTTTATTGAGGAGCGAAGAGTGCGACTGTGGCAACCGGAAATAAATTCGAATTGATTTTTAAGGTAGGAAAGTGTTAGAGGATTGAATATCTTGTATAGAACAGAGATAATGTGAGTATTCCTGCGAAGATGGATTGGCAGCCATTTGAGTTTTTTGCGAAATTCAGAGATATGATTATATTTACGTAACCTAAATATGAATGGTATACACACATTTTGAATACGCTCAATCTTATCAAGCTGCGCTTCAGTCAAGTCAAGATAAATAACATCGGCATAGTCGAGAATAGGAAGAAGAAAAGAATTAGCAAACGCAACCTTAGTGGCTGTTGGAAGAAAATTGCGGAGTCTGCGCAAGGAGCTTATATCCCAATACATCTTTCTGTTGACCTCGTTAACTTGCGGCGCCCACGATAGACAGGAATCAATGTAAATACCTAGATTCTTAACTTTGCTATTATTAGGAATTACGTTACCGTTAAGAATAATAGGCGGTACACTGGACCAGTTAATTTTGGAGAGTAGTCTAGAGCTTCCGATTATGACTCATTTTGTTTTGTTAAGGTTTACGTTCAGACCATACAATTTACACCAATCCGTAATACAAGCAAGATCAGAATTAGTGCTGTGAATGCCCTGACAGAGATCGCCAAGAGAAGCTCGAGTGTAAATTTGGTGATCGTCAGCATACAAGTGGCAAGGAGAAAAGTCGTGGGTTATAGAATTGATGAAAATAGCGAACAGTATTGGAGACAACACGCCAACTTGAGGCACGCAAGCATTGGTGTTTAACCAGGTGGAGAAATTATTCTGCACTTGGACGCGCTGTTGACGGTCGAACAAGTAACTATGAAACCAGTCAATAACAACCGGATATATGCTAATATATACCTATGTAGAGACTCATCTGTATATTTCTGGTCCCGTGAGGATTCGAGACTTGAAATTGGTAGGAGCATACCTATTTATTCCTTCCCCAAAGGAAATTGGGGGGGTGTAACGGCCAGCAAAGCGAGCGGTGAACAGTTACTTATTTATACAGATTAGAAAGAACAGCTCGAGCAGAATGTGATCTGAATCCTGATAATACTGGTTTGAATCAATCCAGGTCATCCACGTGTGTTAGCACGGATACGCACCGCACTTTGCACCAAACTATCTGGCGCGGTTGGTGACCTGTGACCCATCAGCTCGACGCAGCAACTAATCGTAATGGTACCCACTCAATGATGCAATAAATCAGAATGACTGCATTATAACTGTGTCGTCGCTATCGGAATGGAAAATTTGTCAAGATCAAATAGAAAATTTCCTATGAATATGTGCTGGTGGTCCAGGTCTCTGTTCCACCAGATCCGCAAGATACTCGACTCTACAGTCTACGATACTCTCCGAGTAGCGGGAAATAGGACGAGATGGCGAAACACTATAGAGACAAGAATGATAGGTGATAGTCGCGACCGTCGAACATGAGGAATACGATTTGAGGAGGCAGGAGATCTCTGTTGCCGGAGAGCATCTAGGTAGGTACCACTGCAGCGCCTATTGCAGAGTGTACTGTGTTCCGGTTTAAATGGCGTTGACTAGTGAAATTACTGGGATAACGGGAAAACAGTGGCTCAACGCGACGATGACTATGCGGTGCAGTGTATATCATCCTAATTAGCACCACATTGTTATGTGCAAGCGTATCACTTACCATCAGGTGAATGTCTTGGTCATCTCGTAGCTTCGTTGAAATGAAATCATCCTAACTAGCGTTCTTTATTGGCTGAAGTACCATTTACTATCCGCTGAACGTCTTCTTATAACGACACCAGATATATTTCTTGCCAAGAGTCACCCAAAAGGAACCACACGAAACTAGCTAGACGTTCAGCTGATGGTATATAATGCTGTCTAGCATGACGCTAGTCAGAACGTCACAAAGCACAACATTGTACTCGTGGAAATTTGGGTAACGAACCCTCATTGCAATAGCTATAACGTCTTTCAAACCGGAACGTGGCAATGCTTGCACAATACTGTTTGGCGATGGAAATATGAGCTGTGCTGGTACCCACCAGTAAATATAATACAGCAATAATATTGGTGTTGTTGTGATGACTGATGTCAGGACATCAGTCGGCCCAATGCTGTTGACAATGTATGTATATAGGTGGTACCGAGACGGTTTCCAGCAACAGAGACCTATCCATACTATGTAACCAAAGACAAGCATGAGGTAGTAGCTCGCGGATATCAGATCCCCGAGTCCGATGAAGCTCCAATAGCTGTCAATAAAATATGCAGCGCAAACTTCATCATAAAAAAAAACAAACACGAGCAGTACTATTCTTAGAAGACCAGATTATCATAAGTCTAAGTATAATTAAGTATATAAAAAAGCTATTAAGCTGTCTCAACGCAAACTAAACGAACGTAATGTCTGGAATGCAGCCTCAACTGTTAAAAGTATTTTTCATGCCTACCCTCATTATCATCAGCGACTGCTGGGTAAAAATAACGAACCGGTATTTTATCGTAAGCGAACCTCGACATGAGATACCTATGTAAATATAAGCTGTAGCAGTTGCAGCTATGAGGGCGGCGGTACATTACTTAGATACTTAAAAGACCGGAGACCGTCATCGCAACGACTATTTCTGTCCCCGACTAGCAGTGTACTAATATTACTCACCACCAGCTCATCTCATCCCCTTAGTTAAATATGTGCAAATATGAGAAATACTTTCTTAGTGATTTGTGGTAGGTCTCTGTTGCAGGAAACCGTCTGGGTAAATGTACCACTGCAGCTCGTATTGTCGCTGATAAATAATATTGTGCAAACATTACTGCTTTCCGGTTTAAAGGGCGCTGTAACTACTTGAATTGCTTGATCTATCTCGAAGCGACAATCACTTACAGATTGTGTATATCATCCTAAGATCATGTTGGTATGGGCAGGCGTATCATAAGTTACAAGTCTCGCTCATCTCGTCGCCTAAAAAAAAATATTGGTACCATAGACTGGCATGGCTTGGCAAACTTTTCACTTCCGGTTAAAAAAATATATTAAAAAGATATTCAGAATAGAAATATTTTAATTTTATATATTATTCTACATTTTCGATACTGAAGCAAGTTATCAAAATGTTGACTCTGAGACCACTGGTGATTAGTTGCCGACCCCTGACCTTAACATTTACCATTAAGTAATCGTGCTGTTACTACCGCCGTTTTCTTGTATATAAGTTACCTGGGTAACGTTCATGTGGTCGGTGAGATTGGCAACCGCCGTCTGATTGTCCTTCTCGTCGTAAATCATTTCGACGATGGCGATAGTGAGGTTCACGCGTAGAGCATAGTTCAGCATGAAGCCCAGCAGCACCATGATGTTCAGCACTTGGACGCATGTTAAACAACCTGTCGACAAAGACAATATGATTAATAAGTAACATCGATACTCTTATGAATATAAATTCCTGCTATTGATTTCCGGTGTGACCATATTTACGTTATCTTCACCATCAAATAGGAGTAAAAAGTAGTAGGTTTACCATTAACCCCTTTGACTATGGTCTTGAAGACATGCGATAAAATTACACTTACTCTTCACCACCGGACGACAAGACTCACGACGAGTCACCATCCTTATGTTGTGGACATCACCACTTGGCAAACATATGGGTTCAAGTCCTCGTTCTTGATAAGAACAGCAGAGTAGAACAACTTGTCGGTGTTGATGTTCCCGACCCAATACGTGGGTGTGATCAAAATAAGAATAGGTAGGCTGGTAGTAGGTTACTTCGCTTTACCATCACAGACCACATCACCACTTAACCGGTCGGACTGTGGTCATACGCTAAACTTGTCAATTAAAAAAAATCTTGCTAACTCTATTAATCTCGCTTGGGATTCGAACCTAGGATCAGCTTTTAACAGTCCACCTGGCTGATATCTGATCGGAGGCTGGATGCTATGAAACATATAAGGTTTTTTTTAAGTATACCTTATAACATATATTTTTGCTACATATAAAACTTATTTATAGACATTCATATTATAAAGCGGTGATGAGTCGTCAGCCTAAGATTGGGGTCGGAATATGCAACTGCAACAGTGACTATGGATTCGATGCCGACCGAGTTTGGGCATGCAATAAAAATATCAAGATGGGGATATGAGGAGTGAGAGGTATCAACATAAGGATTCCCGCACAAAACCTAACTCACCCAAGCGAACCTCACATGCTCGTGATTCACCCTGCTAATCAACTAACAAGGCTCCCACCAACCCGCATTGGGCCAGTGTTGTGGGAAATGGCCCAGATCCTCGCATATGAATCCCTAGAATATCCTGAGAGAATCTTTGGGGGAAGCCTATCGGCTGTGGACAGTGGAGCAGTGGACGTCTATCGGCTGATAGTGGTGGTGAGGATATGTAACATGTTGCAACAACAACAGCTGGTTTATCGCACTGCGACGAAATAGTTCATAAATATCCTTATCTCTGTTATAAGAGATGGCGAGTTCCAGCAGTGGGAAAATAAATTTTGTCGTATAAAAGATTGAATCTATTATCCATCGTTCGCAAGGTCTCTCGTCGGTCTTCGCTTAAATCGACGATTATCATAAAGTCAAGGTCCATATATTATAATTATAGGCAAGTAACAGGTTTGCGAAGTGTAACAAACATCTCGAATCTGTCACAAGGACGATTGGATCCTTGCGGTCGCAGCTATTGACAAATTTGCGAAATTAAGTATTTTTTTCATCATCAGCCAATAAACGCCCACGGCTGGACATAGGCTTCCCCCAAATATTTCCACATCGATCGGTCTTGCGCTGTCCGCATCATCATGCACTAGGGGCCGTCGTTTGTAGGGGTTCACCCACGTAAGCCCAATGCGAGTTGGTGAGAGCCAAGACTAGCTTGTTGATTAGCAGGGTGTCAGCACGAGCACGTGAGGTTGCATTGGATCCCATTAGTTGTTGTGCGAGACCATGATGATGATGATGAAGTAATTTTCTATTTCATAATTAATACGACCACGTACTTATCTCGTTTAACCTGTTCTTCTAAAATATTCAGTTCGGATTTATACAGCAGTTGTTATGTTAATTGCGTATTACGCCAAGTGTATAGATACTAGTGCTATTGCAGCCGACAAACAATAGTATGCAAACATTACTGCTTTCCCGTTTGAAGGGCGCTGTAGCTGGTGAAATCACTGAGGGAACGAGACCTAACAACTTATGTCTCAAAGCAATGGCCACAACGTTATCTAGTGTTTAACATCCTTACTAGCGCCGAGTTTTTATACTCGGACGTATCACTTAACTTCAGGTGAACGTCTCGCTGGTGCTCATCGCTTCATTGTATAAAAAAATGCTGTGCGAGCGATTAATATTCTTATACAGTAATTTTGGATAAAAAAAAATTTATGCAAATATAAAAACAATAAATACCATGTTACTTATCATCAAAGAACAGGTGATTTTATGTGACGATTAAAAAGCACTGTACCAATTAATAAAGAAATATTAATTTTAAATTAAACAAGTTTATCAAAAATATTCGTCATCATCATCATCAGCTGACATACGTCTACAGCTGGACATAGGCCTCTCCCAAAGATCTCCACATCGATCGGTTCTGCGCTGTTCGCAACCTTCACCAGATCATCGGACCTGCCAACACTGCGACTTCCGGTGCCCGGTCGCCATCCGAGGACCTCGCAATGAACTCATGAAATATTAAATATACACCAACTTAAACGTTGAAGATGATCATAAAAATCTCAGTTATGATGATAGCTAACGAGTACTAGTGGATTAACATTAGGAGATTATATTTAATAGTTTATTTACATTTATGTTTATGGTTAATGTTTAACAGAAATGTTTTCCATTGTAGTCTTTAAACAACAGGCCAGCCATGATCTGACCTTCGCCAGGTTTATTCACGGATTGGTTCACGCCGGCGCCGGAATGAAATCTTGGCAGCTTTCGCAACAACAAAACGCTAAATCCTAAAATAGAAATATATTCTGCATCGTCTCATTGCAAGATGTAGAAAGTCACTTTCAATCTTCATCCGTTTTATATTTATCTCATCTTTTAAAAAGATGATATAATTAAAAAGAGGAGTGTAAGGGGGTCCCGCACAACGACTCACGGGACCTAAGTCAATCTCACATGCTCGTGGTGCATCCTGCTAATCGACAAACGAAGCTCTGGCTCCCACCACAACCCGCATTAGGCCAGCGTGGTGGGAAATGGCCCATATTCCCCATATGAATCCCTAAAAACATACAGGGGGAGGCTTATGTCCAGCAGTGGACATCTACCAACAGATGAGGATGAATTAAGAATGCTTACTTTCTTACCTATACCGGGTGTTACAAGACCACTTCCGAAAACGAAGACAGACGATAGTACTAATGACACCTTTGATGATAGGACGGAAAAAAAATCGATCCTGATTAATTTTTTTTTTTTAAATATTTTAGTAGCACTATTTACGCTGCATTATGTTAGTGCAGCTAAATGAAACTATAGATTCATAAAGAATACATTACTAAAAAAAACCAGCAATGAAACACAAAATTAAAAACAGATGATGAGGTTTCTGTTGCTGAAGACCATCAGGATATATTTCAGCCGCCAAAGAGTAAGTGCTAACATTACTGTGTTCCGGTTTGAAGACTTAACATCTTATATCTCAACGTGTCGAACACAATGTGATCCAGTGTATACCATCCTACTAGCGCCACGTTGTTATGGTGAATGTCACGCTCGTCTGCATATAGAATAAAAAAAAAATCTCTAGTAGCAATATTATATAGATTAGTTAAACATGTAAATGGTATTTAATTTACATTCCTAAACGGCGTGTGTGAGGTGGTTTCCATTTGTGACTTAACGTGATGGGCATACCTTATCACATTTAGTGATAATGGTTTTTATTCGTATAGTCTGGTGATATATATATATATATATATACCTATATATACACAGGTTATTTGTACTATTGTATATATGCGGTACCGACTTCCGGTGGAAATCATAAAGAAATCTATGTTTCAAGTAGGATGCTGAGCATTTAATATCAGTTCACCCGCATTTGGATAAATGATCTTGATACTTTCTTTGTCAAGGAAGGGACGAATCCCAGCAGTGGCAGTCCCAACATTGCGTGGGCGGTTACTCTTAATATCCTTCCTTCCTTCCTCCTGCCCTTTTCCTATTCTATGTGGGGTCGGCACAGTATGTACTTCTCTTCCATATCTCTCTATCAGCCGCCTTGTCTAAATTCACACTCTTCTTACACATGTTATCTTTCACACAATCTCTCTACACTTTCTTCGGTCTTCCTCTACCTTTATAGCCATCCACATTCATTCTCATTAATATCATGTTATGTTTATATGTTAAATTAATTTAACAATTTTTTTCATGATCATTATCAGCCGACATACGTCCATAGCTAGACATAGGCCTCCCCCAAACACCTCCACATCGATCGATCCTGCCCTGCTCGCGTCTAGCTTCTTCCCACAACCTTCACCGGGTCGTCGGACCACATGATGGAGTGCTATTTTTTATGACCATAAATAAATTATTGTGATAGTCGAAGATCGAGCTAATCGTCCTTTGGGAAAGGGCTTTGTTCAGTAGTGGATTACCACGAGATGTTAATCATATTGATTATTCAACAAAATGTTTATGTTAAACCTACCTACTATCTCTACCCTGGGTTCACTTAGTGGGCAATGTCTACACCACGATCTTTAAAGCGGGAGCCCTTCTACGTCGGGCAGGGCTTAGCATAGTCCCATTCTTAATCAATACGCGCACCGGTGGTATTACCCTACCATAAGGGGGCCTTTAGGGTCTTTGGCGGTCAGGATGAAGGTTCTCATCGCCTTCTAAACGACCCCGGGATAGACAATGACCGAACGAGGTCTCCGGTGATTGATGAAGTACTTACGAGGCTGGTAGGGACTGAATAAAGCAGATCCCGGGACGGATTATTCCAGCATAGAGTTAGCGACATCGCGATTCTTCCGAACGGAGATCCAGTGACCTCTCCATACTACCGAGGGGGTTTTAGTGGGTAAAAATCTCCACAAAACTCTGGACTGTCCGCCAGAAGGCAGAGAGTATCTTCGGAGATTTCCCTCCGGAATCAAAAATAAAAATCCTATTCTTAAAAGCCCGAGAGTAAAGAGCAGTTGACTGTAGTGATCTAGCATGAGTTAAAAGTTTCTTTGTCTGCACAAAGCCGCAGGATAAAGCGAGTCGTGTAATAAAAATTCAAGTTGCGCCGAGCAAATTATAATACAGCTCGTGAATCAGACGATTTCGTCGAAACGCGTACCAAGGCGTAATGCCGGTACGCCGCGCTATGCATCTCGAAATCTATGAGAGAAATCTCATACCCAATGTAATAAGGACTAAAATACTTTGGACCTAACGTCTGATAACCACCCGCGATGCAGCAGACATTGAGCCTTATTAGAGACGGGATAAAGGCCATTACCGTCCGATAATAGCCCTCGATGCATTATGCATTACCAGTAAAGGAAGTACATCATTTACATAAATAAAACGTGTATTCGTTTAAACTAATTGGCATTTAAAATGATAGTTACTCAATTATACTAATCAATGACTCTCCATTTTATACTACAGTTAATATAAGACAGAGTGTTAGAACTTAAAAAATATCTTCTTCTCTTTCGTGTACTCCATGACTGAAGATTGTGCATGTCCTGAAGAAGCGGCTGGTTGACGCGTAAAAAAAAATGCAAATGTGTAAATATACTATCTGTTCTCCGCCCGCTTTGTTGGCCGTAACACCCCCGCAACCCGCCTTGGTAGAGGGAGCTTTGTAAAATCCATTCCTAGCTGACCTCTAAATGGCAGCATGCTAAAGAAAACCACACCGATAAAATAATTTTCATGGCCTCATTTGCTATGTATTTATTACAAATATAAAGATAAGGAAATGTAGTATTGTTTGGAATACTTAAATAAATGAATAAATAAAAAACCTTTATTTCAGATTCGAAATCCATATTAGTAAACAGAGATTTAGAATGATCTCTTGTTAAGTGTTTCTGAAATTCTTTCCTTTATCGTCATGTGTATACAAAGATTTAAAATGATTGGAGTTATCTTTAAAAAACAATAGGACGGCCTAGATCTTCGAGTCAATGTCAGGTTGCAAGGTTGACCAGCAGATATATGCGATTAAACCTGGATTCGCGGGGCCGTTTCCGTCTGTAGAACCTTGAACGCTAAAGCACACACAAATGAAATTATAGCGAACGTGCGATATTTTCTCGAATGGAAATTTTCCGTACAAAAATAATTATCATAGGAAGTCGTGGTTATGAGACTTTCTACATTGTGATTGTCGCAGAACATTAGGTGGCCTGGGATTCCTCTGGGAACATCCTAATACTATCACCTTAAAACTTCTCACATTTTTCCACAAGAATTCCAGAATACGAGCAACACATTGAGCTGTTGGTAAGTAATAATTTTATATAATTAACGTAATTTATTTCTAATCTTGCCATTTAATGATCTACCTAGGGCCGTCATGATAAATACAACTGCAATGAAGTGCAATGACTTTCTCATAGTTCTGAATAATGGCGATGGGAGGGATATGGTTTTCACCAGTCAGAATTACGGTCACCGAATAGAAAACTTTCGCTAATCATCATTATCATTAACCGCTAGACGTCCACTGGTGGACATAGACCTCCCCCAAAGATCTGCATTGTGTGGATCCCTGCGATTTTCACCAGACCTTTGTTCCACCTTGTAGGAAAGACGCCTCCCAAAATTTCGCTAATAAAATTATTGTATTTATAACATAATTTATTAGCATAGTCACTAAAATATATCATGGAGAAAACTTTCAGGGTCTTCAGTGTTTGCAGTATTAGCGCAGGTGCGATGTTGTGTAAGAGTTCTGCAAACTGCTCGTACTGTTTTAAACTTGTACACAGCTGTGTGTATGATCAACACACTGCCGCCTGACGTTTACAAAAAAAGACTGTTTTAATATCCTTTTCACATTTACTACTGTAAACGATAAGTACTTAAAAATTACTTTTTTTTTAACAATGAATTGAACAGGGGATCAACAGGAAATTAGATCTAAGTTTAATAACTACAATTATCACCCAAGTTTCATTTACAATATATCATCACTATCATTAGTCGATAGACGTCCACTGGTGGTCATAAGCTTCCCCCAAAGATCTCCAAATTTATAGGGGTTCATATGGAAGGATTTGAGCCTTTACCCATCACTCTGGCTCGATGCGGGTTGATGGGAGCTAGAGCCTCGTTTATTAATTGGCAAGGATCACCACGGGTTGGTGAGATTCACTACGGTCTTGTTAGATATGGTGCGGGACCCCTTAAACGTAATGTATGTTTGAGGGTAAAGGAGTAGGCTGAACTTGAATAATAAAAGTTGAAAAGACTAACTTAAGACCGATTTCTCTACTTTTTTTATTCAACTAAGCGACGAGACGAGCTGGACGTTTATCTGATGATAAATAACACCCCTGCTCATAACGTGGCGTTAGTTAGGATGGTATACACAGCATACAAATAAATGCGCTCGGCGCTTTAAAACATACGATGTCGTCTCGTTACTCCAGTAATATCACTAGCTTAAACGCCCTTCAAATTTAAACACAGTAATTGTATAAATAACGTTTGCACACTGCAAACAGACGCTGCGGTCGTACCTAGATAGTCTCCGGCAACAGAGACCTACCGCCACTAAACTTGACCACGAAGCTGAAGAAGGCACCTCATGACCATTATAGGGGATATACCACGAGATACCTTCATATCGTGCCTATTTATGTCTGGAGCTTGGCTTTTAACTCCGAAAATAATCAACAGTTGTCTTACGGAAGGTTAAAAATTATACGAGAGATAACGTGAGTTTATTTAAACAAAAAATATATTGTAGAGGAACTGGGGGGGGAGGGAGGTATGCGGATACTTTGGTGAATGACAACGCACGCAGCAATATCAGCACTATATTGATAATGACTAGAGCAAGTCCAAAGTACAGAGTAAGTTATCAAGTACAACAGTATTACGAAGATCCAGAGAGATACAGTTAATAAATATAATAGTATACTTCGTCATAAGCTATAGTCTTGATTCTTTGTATTACGAAGATGCAGAGAGATCCAGTTCATGAATACAATTGTATACTTCGTAATGACTTGTTGGCCGCAGGCAATGTACACAAAGAAACGATAGCGTGATCTATTGTTCATGGTGGCGCCATCTGTTGGTTTGTTTGAAAACTTATTGTTACATTATTATACATTTCTGTATCGTGTGCGATTTATCGATGACAAACACGAAGCAGTATACGATGGCCTTAATATTAAAAGCAAACAACATTTTTGAAATATCCATTTTATGTTTATGCCTTTATTCTGAAACGCGATGGCCTTTGGAATGGAAAGTATCGTAACAATAACGAATTCCGCTGCGAATCGCTTTAAACTTGTAGCATTACATTATATAAACAACAACCTCATTAATTAAGAATGTTAAGAAAAAAAAAACATTATTTAAATGTCCTAAATTCCATTACTCAGATTCACAATCGATGATAACCTCGGATTGGATACTTTGACATAAAGTCTTGACGCGGATGCTTATAAGCCTTGACCTACAGAGGTTTCTACAGATGATGGCCGACTGAACAGTCCCGACAACATACAGGAGTGGAGGAGCGTATCCGCTGGGAAACTTTTTTAACTTTCATAAAAGGTTCGACAATTTTCAGAATAACAGTCAAAATTGACATGAAGAGAGATCAAGAAGAACATATTTAACCATAATATCGTATAAAGTTACGCGAAATTTATAAAAGAAGAGGTAATCTTTCAAAGATATCCAGCTTTTGAGTGGAAAGACAGGGTTATATGGGACTTGTACTCAATAAAACCCACTCGGTGATCATCCTCAGTATTTTGCAAGAGACACCGGGGTCTCTTACGGAACACAGTGCATTCATGCACTTAAGCACATCTCGGGGAGTGCGTAACCTTCTCCAGCACCTTCTCTCTACTACTACAAGTATGAGACCATCTCGTACCTGTCGTTCATCCCGGATTCGCTTGATGAACAATAAGGGCTTATCCTTCGAAGCCCACGACCACGAAGACCTATTTAGTCTGCTTCTACGACAGGCAAGGCTTGCCTTAGTCCTATTCTTAACGAGCCCAAGACTGCAGGACAGAAACATGTAATAGATCATCTGATCATCAATACTGTATAGAAGCGACAAAACTGGCTAGACGTTCACCTGATGGTAAATGAAGCAGTGTGCCTATAACAACGCAGCGCTAATTGGGGTGTTAAATACAACACCATCAGATTTAAAAGAAAATCTATCACCATCTAATTTCTACCCATGTGGCTCCGAAATCGTACCAGAGACAATAAGTTAGGTACCAACCGAAGTTCATATTTCTGTGTGAAAACATCACTGTGTTTTAAAGGGCGGTGTAGCTAGTGAACACACTTAAGTAACATGTCTCAAGCACGATGTGGCGCTGTGTATATCATCCTAACTAGCGCGCTGATAACAGCACGTGTCTTATCGTTTCGTCGAATAAAAAAAACAAGAGGTTCCTAACTTAGATATTTTTGTCTTAAGTATCTAAATAAGTTATGTTGAATTAGCTAGTCACTATCTGTCTAGACATTAGCTAAATCACATCTGATAAGGAGAAGAAGTTTTGTATGTCTTGTCTGATAAAAACCTCATTCGTGTATCCGTCTTATCTTGCAAAGTTGTGTTTATGTGAAATCTTAACTTAATGATAATCGCGAAATATCAAACTCAAGTACATACACAAGTTTAGTGATCCTTAAATAATAATACTTGGATAAGAACGTTTTTTTATTTAAGCCACAACATTAACTAGACACTATTGTTAAGTAATACGCATGCCCATAATGTGGTGCAGTTAAGATGTTTACACTGCACCACATTAGATGTAAGTCAGTCTCATTATCTCCAACGCCCTTCAATGCAGACAGTAATGTTTGTAAACTACAAGTTGTACAGAAATATGAGTTTGTTCGTACTTACACTAGAGATAATCTAGCAGGACACTGCAAACAGAGAACTACCACCAGTAACTATACAGGTGGTGGGTCTCTAATACCGGTAATATAGTAACGAGCACATATTACCAGTTTTCAGGTTGAAAGAGTTCAGGGGTGTAAAGATTCCCGCACAACAACTCACGGGATCCAAGTTAACGTCGCCTGCTCGTGGTGCATCCTTCTAATCAAAAAACAAGGCTCTGGCTTCCACCAATCCGCACTGGCCGGCGTGGTGGGAATTGACCCAAATCCCCCCTATGAATCCTTACCCGATCGATGTGGGAATCTTTGGGGGAGACCTATGTCCAGCCGTGGACGTTAATAGGCTATTGATAACGATGAAGAGTGCAGTCTGGCGCTGTGTAAACATCTTAATTAGTAACCTCATTGTTATTGGCGAGTATCACTCTGCTATTACTTATTTATGTCATAAGTTGTTGCTTGTTTCTTTTCCCTTCTAAAATCTTTACACTACTGCGCAGATTCCCTTGAAGATGAATCGTTTTAACTTGACTGCCTCGACACCAACACTACGTTAAGTGATGCAGTAAACACTGATGATAAAATGAGTCAAGACATTACTAGTTGATGCATCGGTACTTTACTGTGGAGCAGAAAAACAAAATGGTTACCTTTAACTGAAGCAATCAAGGTAATGTTACATTGTTATAGCTAGTAATAACTGGTGGTGGTGGACAGCTACCACTGCAACGCCTATTTCTGGAGCCAAACAGTAGTGTGCAAACATTACTGTGTCCCAGTTGGAAAGGCGCTGTAGGTACAGAAATTGGTGGAGTCAAGAAAATTTACATTTTATGCGCACAGTGTGGTGCTGTGTATATTATACTAACTCGCTCCACATTATGAGCGACAAGCATATTGTGGCACCAACATAACTAGCGCCACAATGTGCTCGTCAAGACATCGTTCTTCAAACCGGAACACAGTAATGTCAACACATTACTGTATGTCGGGTACTACAAGAGCTCCGAAAGAAAGCAGGATACTGCTTCTGGGGAGATGTTAGGTATGTGAGGATTTTTACTCAGTAAAACCCCCTCGGTGGTCTGCATCAGTGCATTCGGAGAGGCTCCGGGATATCTTACAGAACACACCGGTGCCCGTCTACACTTTGTATCAACAGGTCTCTGAGAGGCTTTACCCTCCTAGGCACCATTGCTGACCCATACCTTGTCCCTCGCAGGTTCGCTTGTTTCTATAACTAAAAATTATATTTTTCGATAATTCCATGTATAAGTTACAAGAGAGCTATTACCAGCGGTGGACGTCCATCAGTTGGTACCACGCTGCAAGAGTTCAAGATAACCAGTTAACCGCTGTTATTTCATTGAGGCGATGACAAACCCAAACCGGTAACCACGATTAGCATCGGACAAACATTTTAATATCATTTAACTACGAGCCAGTCGGACGGTAACAACGCGAAGCGGTTACCGTTAACCGTTTAACAGGTAAACGGGTGGGTGTCGGTCGCGGTGTGCACTTAAACCACCTCTCGACGGTGGACGGTGGACGGTAACGGTCGGGGAACGATGCATTGTTTGCGCGTTTGATGAAGGGCCGGTTTCTTCACGCACATTACGAAATACGGTAATAGTTGGTTAGGGAATTTGCTGTTACCAGATAAATATACACACAACTGGATTCTTTTTTTTCAATTAAGCAACGAGACGATGGGGACGTTCACCTGATGATAAATGATACGCTTGACCATAACGAAGTGACGCTACTTAGGATGATGAATACTGCACCACATTGCTCTTGTCTGAGATGTACGATGTTGAGTCTCGTTACCCCGGTAATTACACCAGCTACAGCACCCTTCAAGCCGGAACACAGTTTTAGTTGCTCACTGCTGTTTGTCAGCTGCATTAGACGCTGCGGTAGTGTCTACCTAGACGGTCTCCGACAACAGATACCTACCCACCAGTAAATATTATATAGAAAATGCTCACCTTGAAACATAAGAACTAGAGTCTCGTTACCCTAGTAATTACACTATTTACGACGTCCTTCATACCGGAACGCGGTTATACTTGCACACTACTGTTTGGCGGCAGAAATAGAAGCTGTGGTGGTACCTACCTAGACGGTCCCCGGCAACTGAGACCTACCCACCAGTAAATAAAATATAGCAATAATTATATTTACTGGAGGGTAGGCGTCTGTTGATGTCAAGATATCAATCAGCTCATTGCTGTTAACAATTAATACTGCAAAGTATGTGTCGAGGTGGCGAATAATTATTCTAAACGCGATGATTTTTGTTGTTAAACTCGAGGCAAGTGTTCGCGTATCAAATACAAGCATAACAACTGAAACTATATTAATAACTGCATTCGCGTTAAATAAACTCGATTAACCGATTAGCGATTACAGTAATTTATATGGCGCCTGGTGCGACCGTGCACCGTCAAGTTTATTATGTGATCATCATCCTCATCAGCCGATAGCTGGACATAGGCCTACCCCAAAAATCACATCGATCGGTCCATTATTTATTTCACTACAATTACAACTGTCGTGTAAAAACTCTACGTTTACTTTTAAGAATAATACATATCTTTTTTAAAATAAATAGCTGCAATGTATTTTTTCGACGAACAAGACGCTCACTTGATGGTGACTGATACGCATGCGCAAACAAGGTGGTGCTAGTTACAAGATACGCAGCCCTGTAATCTCAGGCTAACAAGAACAGGACTAAGGTAAGCCCTGCCTGTCGTAGGAGCAGACTGAAAGGATCCAGGAATTTCGCGGACCTTGGGGGTGGGGGCCCTTATCGCTCAACAAGCGAAACTGCGTGAGACACCGTATGGCTCAGCGACGGTGCCTAGAAAGGTTAGGCCCTTCAGAGAGGTGTTAACACAAAGTGTAGAGGGGCACCGGTGCGTTCTATAAGAGATCCCAGAGCCTCTCCAAAAGTACTGATGCAAACCACCAACGGGGTTTTAGTAAGAATGTCGCATAACCCATGACTTTCCACCAGAAGCAGGGTATCTTTCGAAGATTCCCCTCGAATAAAAAAACGGTAAGTACCACATCAGCGGCTATTGCAGCCGCCAAACAGTTGTAATTAGTTTGCAGATAATGTTATTTCCTTTGGTTTTAACCCGAGTTTCTCACTAGAAGATGCTTGTATCGACGAAACCCAGGACACAAAAAGTAGATACTAAATTAATGTTATATAATTGATATTCAAGGCAATGAGTACCAACCTGATGCACATCACTCTGTCTAGAGTGATACCGTCGAAGAAGATATCGTGAGCAGCCATACGTCTCGCACATCTCGTAACTCTATCGAATAAAAAAATTACAATATTATAAAAAAAGATGTTACCCTTACTTACGGCGAAGAGACATGGTACCTAACCATCGGGCTGGTCCATCGGATTCAAAGTAGCACAGCGAGCGATGTAGAGAATTATGCTTGAAATTTCTCAAGGGACAAAATCCGGAACGAAGAAATTCGACAGAGAACTAAAGTTATCGACATGACTCTCAAAACCTGCAAGCTGAAGTGGCAGTGGGGCAGCCAAGTCTGTCGCGTCAGTGACGGTCGATGGGGGAGGATAGTCTTGGAGTGGAGGCCGCGTACCGGTCACAGTGTAGGGCGCCCTCTCTCCAGATGAACCGACGATATCAGTCAGAAAGGTCGGAAGTGAGTGGATGCGAGATGCGTTTGATGGATCGACATTCGGGAAGGCCTATGTCCAGCAGTAAATAAACAAAGGCTGATAACGAAAAAAAATGTTATGTTTTTTTATATGTGGCAACACCTCGCACCGGTAGGCCCGCTACTACACCCCTGGAATATATAAGAGCTGTTTAGCAGCAGATAAAATGCGCTGGTTTCTAACGCACTTTCTCCCGCCGTCCGCGCAATAACTGATAATGGCTAACTAACTAACGCTCGCCGCTAACCGTGAGAAGCAGACACTTAACTACGCTCTAACCTTACCGTACGAGATATAGTTAAGTATATAAAACCAGTTTCAAACTTTAACCGGTTCTCAATTATCGATAAATAACTGTTTTCCGTTGGCTAAAAAAATCTTCAGTCTGACCACCATTACTATAAATTTCAATCAAAAGAAAATTCCTATTTTCATACATTTACGAAGCGCTAACATCATCAGGTAAAAGAAGTAATTTCAATAGCTACAACACTTCAAACCGGAACACAGAAATCTTTGCAAATAATCGTTTGGCGGCTGAAATAGGAGCTGCTGTAGAGTTCTACCACCAGTAGAATTTATGATTTTTCCGTCTATCAGTTCTTGCTGTATCCGTGATCTTCTTCTTAAAGTGCCTCTCCAACTAGTGAAGGTTGGCGATCTGCGTGGTACAGTCTTCTCCGTCTTCGGTTCGGCGGAACCATTCGGATGCTCCAGATATGGCCAGTCCATTCCTTGTTATTATTCCTTAACCATGACTTTATCCTTCTCCCCACCTTTCGTCTTCCATAAACTTTATCCATTATAATCAGCTGCAGAAGATCAAATCGCTGGTGACGGGAGTGCATGACAGAGATACGTAGATTTTACGTTTCTTAACCGTAAGCATGAGGTAACGCCTTTGGCCAATTACCACTGACATTTATCATCATCATCAGCAGATAGACGTCCACTGCTGGACATAGGCCTCCACCAAAGATCCTACATACGGTCACCATTGCCCCGGTACCGCTGAGCACTAGGGCTCGTTGTATATAGGGGTTCATATGGGAGGATTTGGGCCGTTACCCATCATGCTGGCCCAATGCAAGTTGGTGGGGAGGTAGAGCCTCGGTTGTTGATTGGCAGGGTACACCACAAGCAGGTGAGTTTGGCTTGGATCCCGTGAGTTGTAGTGCGGGGCGCCTTACACTCCTTTTATACTTAGTAGTAAATAATACGCCTGCTCATAACAACGTGGCGCTAGTTAGGATGATATACACTGCAGATTGAGCTCCACATTAAATTACTGTTTGACATAAAATAAGTGCTGTAATGGTATATATAGACAGTCTCCAGCAGTCAAGACTTACCACAATGTCGGAAGTATCGCTATTTTCTATTAATATTCAACAAACTGTAAAACCGCAACGTCAACTTGAATAGCAGGAAAACGGAAACTGTCTGTTAGTTTTAACGCAGTTCCATCATGCTCTTGTCACACGCGGTCAGCTCTGACCACATGCGGTCACCGTCAAACTGCCTGCCATATAAGCGACAGAACAATCAAAATATTTTTATCTACAATGGGCTATTAAATACATATGTTATGTAACAACGACGATGATGACGCCTGTTTATCCAGAATACCTCGATCCTCACACGTGAATATAGAATAAAGTGTTTTCAACATCATGACTTGAAAGACGCTCACAGCACGACCAGGACCTTCATCCAGAACAAGTCCCGTATTCTGGGTTCCGCGACCATCACCAGATCGTCCAGACTATTTTGCGGTTGGCGTAAAGATTGGTTTATCGTAACGTGGCTGCCACTCCAGGACTTTCAGATCAACCGTCATTGGTTCAACCGCCTCGCTTATTAAAGCCAGCAATACTATAGACAATGTCGATGATTTAAACTTTTGTGTAAATATACTCATTTCTGGTTAGATCATGTATTTCACTGGTGGAAGATCTCTATTGCCGGAGACTGTCTAGGTAGGTACCACCGCAGCTCCTATTGCAGCCGACAGATAATAATGTGCAAACATTACTATGTTCCGGTACGGAGGACGTTGTAACTAGTGAAATTAGTGCGGTCTTTACCTCACCGCGAAGTGGAATTCCACTTAAAATTTTAAATCTCACGGCGATGAGAATGTGTTGTGCACCATCCTAACTATCACCACGTAGTTTTGGGCGGGAGTATAATTTACCATCAGGTGGTTCGTCTACTGCTCAGAAGTATAAAGTAATGTAAGTAAACCCTGAACATTCTTTAACAGCTCTCTCCGTTCCTCTTTGTCTAACTATTGACATACACAGGAGTCGTATCGTGATCAGCCAGGTCTTACTTCAGTTTATCATCACAGGCAAGTATGAAGGACCTCCGGCTTTCGAAGTTATCTATAGCTACATCCACAGTCTGTTGCTATTCCAATTAGAGCATGCCGTGAGAGTTGTATCGTCGAACAACAACAACAACAGTTACTGCACAGTGCAACTATTTCCCACGGTATCGATATATAACAATTTCTTATTTAATTGAAGAATAGAGTAAATGTTTTTTTTTTCTTATACAATTCATATAAACGTTTGTCCTTTGAATGTATATATAAATACATAATGGTTAATTGCATTTCATTATCATCATCAGCCTTTAGACGTCCACTGCTGGATATAGGCCTCCCTCAAAGATCTCCATATGGATCGGTACCGGGTTGCTCGCTTCTACTGGGTTCCCACGATTCTCATCAGATCATCGGTCTACCTAGTGGGACGCCTCCCGACACTCGAATTGCATTTATATACATAAACGACGAGATAAGAGGATAATAGAGGAACCGATCTGAATGGATACCTTTTGTCTTGAAAGTCGTAAACCACCAGAGTATATTTTACAACAAAAAAGAGAAAAAAAATCGTTTCCTGAAATATTTTTATTGTTTCAATAGTTTTTTATTTAGATTCATACGTTGCTGAAATGTAGTTTTTTTTTTGTATTATTCGACTCGACAAATACAAAAACTTAATGTTAGGCAACCGACGACTTAAGTAGCAGTGGGGAGAGCAGCACATTGTTCGAAGGACCGCCGGCCGATGGGGCAGTAAGGTCCTTGAGTGGCGCCCGCGCATCGGTAGACGTAGTATTGGGAGACCTCCCACAAGGTGGACCGACGATCTGGTGAGGATCGCGGGAACCCACTGGATGCGAGTAACGCGGGAGCGATCGATGTGGAGATATTTGGCGGAGGCTTATGTCCAGCTGTGGACGTCTATCGACTAATGATGATGATGACCGACGAAAGTGTATACGAAAAAGAAGTTATTCACTATTTTTTAGGGATTTCACAACTTTAAATATACAAATCCAAAAAATTAGAAAGACTGCGTTATTTACAAAATTCGTTTCTGCCGTAACGGCGCTTTGAGGCCAGAAGTACTAGTACTTAGGGGTTGGACGAGAAATGCTTTTTTAAAAAAAAATATTTAATGGGGTTTAAAAGACGAATAAAAGATGTGTCCACTTGGGAACAATGTAATGTCTTAGTTCCTTACGGCATGACGCAACTGCAAGTAAATGAGGTAAACAGAGTAATCATATTATATTACAAGTCGTAATTACGAGAAATAAAGTATACTAGTAAGTAAAGCTAAGTATTTTAACTTTTATGAGTTGCTATGTGAAATATATAGGAAGAGGTTCTTTTTTTAATCGACGAAGCAACGAGTCGATCACTTGATGTTAAGTGATACGACCGTCAATAACAATGCGGTGTAAGGATGATATATACTGTTCCATGTTGCGCTCGTCTTTTTGAGACACAGTATATTAAGTCTCGTTACTCTAGTAATTACACTAGTTACAGTGTCTTTCAAACCAGAACACAGTAATGACTGCACAGTACTGTTTGTCGGCTGCAATAGGCGCTGCAGTGTTACCTTTTTTTTTGTTTCTGGAGGGAAACAACTAGCTTCTGGTGGAAAGTCATGGTTATGTAAGATTCTTACTAAAACTCCCCTCGGTGGTCAGCATCAGTGCATTTGGAGAACGCTTAACCTTCCTAGACAGCATCGTTGATCCATACTCTGTCCCACGTACGTTCAGTTGTTGCGCTATAAGGGCTCCCACCCTCAAGACCAGCGAAACACCTAGACCCTTCTAGTCTGCGTCTACGACAGGCAGGGCTTACCTTAGTGCTATCCTTACTAGCCCGAGACTACTAGGTTGGCGGTGGTACCCACCTAGACGGACTTCGGCGACAGAGACCTACTATCAGCAAAGACGTCAGTTAATTTCTTCGCGTCGTCGGATTCTAGTGCCAAAGACGGTTTTTAATAGAAAACCGCCAGGGTCCATCAGACCGGGTCTGAATCTTTTGTTTTGTTCAGCTGGCACTAAATATGATGTAGAAGAAGATTGATATTATTTTCGTGCTGCAGCGTCAATGCGTTTAAGGAATTAAGCACAGTCAACTTCTACTTCAGTGCTTAGGCTAGTGTTGCAATATTGTTCTAGTTTCTGAAGTATAAATTCAACATTTTCTATATGGAGAGGTGCATGAATAAGGTCGTTGGAAGTGGCTACGTACCAGCGATTGTTAATGAATTTAACGTGTTGGACCTGGTCAAAGTATAGGCCGGGACTATTTATCATTCGAGCGACGAACTGGTTCGCACAAGCCGATGATGAATAGTCCCGGTCTATACTTTGACCAACTACAAATTACTAAATCATAAGAGTAAGTGGCATATTTTTAATTTTATATATATATATTATAGTTATCTCTGGGAAAGTCAATAATACGTCTGCTATAAAGGTATCTGGCCAAAATCTGGAAAGAGTGCCAAAGTAGAAATATTTGGGTAAACGGTTAAACGAGGAATGGAATACTGAGCTAGGGATAGAGACCCGTATTGAAATTGCTCGCAGTGCTTTCAACGCAATGGAAAACATCCTTTGCAGTAAAAGCATCAGCATCGCTTTACGTAGTCGTTTACTCCATTGCTACATATGGTCCATTGTTTTGTATGGATGCGAGGCTTGGACTATTATAGATCTTATGTAACATTGTAGCTTTGAGATGTGGACATATAGACGCATGTTATCCATTAGCTGGACTAAGAGAGTGACCAATGACAGTGTTCTTCAATGAACTGGCCAAGAGCGTAACCTCGTGGTTACGGTTAAGGAATGTAAAATCTCCTACCTCGGTCATGTATGTACACCCGACATCGGCGATATGATATTCTGCAGATAATTATAAGGGGGTAAAGTTTATGGAAAACGAGAGGCGGGGAGAAGGAAAAGACATGGTTGAGGAATATTAGGGAATGGACTGGCCTATCTGGGGCGTACGAATTGTTCCGCCCAACCAAAGACGGCGAGGACTGTACCACTCCGATCGCCAACCTCCACTAGTTGAAGAGGCACTTTAAGAAGAAAATATATATATATATATCAGTCTTCTTAAAGTGCCACTCCTACTAGTAAACTTTGTGATCGGAGTGGTACAGTCCTCTCCGTCTTTAGTTGGGCGGAACAATTCGGACGCCCCAGATATGCCAATCCATATCCATCAGTGAAATCCAGAAATTCATTTACTCAATCACGAGGTCTCCGAAAATATTAGACGTAACACTTAAAATTTAGTGAAGACTACTTAGAAGGTCAGCTAAGAATGGAATTTACAAAATTCCTTCTCCAAATGGGGGTCGCAGAGGTTGTTATTGCCTGCAAAGCGGGCGAGGAACAGCTAGTATGATATAAATAACCTTTTCAATTATTTAACCGGTTTTATTTAAAAAATAATTTAGTTGCAAATTTATAGCAAGCAACAAGTAGGAAGTATACTTTTATAATTCCCTGATAGTATGTACTATATCTGCTCATGATGCATCAGGTAAGTACATTCAAGCACATTCCTTACCACTTTATGACATGTGGTAATAGTTTCAACACATATATAGAAATAAATGCCTTTGTAGTAATTTCTATATATGATATATTTTATTGTGATATCTATGTGCATGAATAAATAAACAATGGACTCAACAGCATAGTTAATTACAGTAAAACACTGCAATCTGCATTAACCAGAGACCTGCTAAGTAGCTACCATCACAGTGACTGTCCAAAAATGACAAGGTTCCGGTTTAAAGGGTGTTATAGCTAGTGAAATTACCAGGGTAAAGAGATCTAATATCTTGTGTCCCAAAACGATGAGTGCAATGCGGTGCAGTGTATACTATCCTAACTAGTGCTACGTTATGACCGGGCGTATTACTTACTATCAGGTGAAAGTCGCAGTCGTCTCAACGCTACGTAGAACAAAAAAAAAACCTACCCAGTCGGTTTCCGGCAAGAGATACCTATCACCAGTAGCAAGCATACTAGTATGTAGTTAATCATAGCAGATAGACGCGCTCAACTCGATCGGTAATGAGAGTGACAGCATACATTTTTTTGCGTCATCATGTCATTGAAATTGGCACAGTGCCTCGTGAATATTATTTTGAACCTAAAGGCTATTTACTCAAGCGTTCAATTAGCAGTTAATTATCAATATTTAACTGTAATCTTAATGGGGAGTATGTCAGTAACGATTGCCGAGTGATAGTTCTGTCTTCGAAGTTTTATATCCACTTGATACAATCAGATTTAGTTTGACGTGTGGATGCTCCAGTTAATGAAGTGATAAGACGTTTTTTTTATGTGTCGATGGTGATAGGATACGCCTGCTCGTAACAAAGTGGCGTTAGGATGGTACACACTGTACCACATTGCGCCCGTCGCATAAACACATATGTTATGTCTCGCTACCTCAGTAATTACACTAGCTACAGCGCTCTTCAAATCGGAACACATTAATGTTTGCACGGCACTGTTTGTCGGCTGCAATAGGCCCTAGACGGTAAAGAGTACCTACCTATCCAGCAGTAGAGACCTACGACTAGTAAAGTCGTCAGAGTCTAGTGCCGAATAAGAATTTAATATAGAACCGCCAGGGTCCATCAAACCGCGTCTAGATCTGTTTTGTTCAGCTTGACGTCTTGAGCCTGGTCTGGGCCTCCTAGATCGGGACTATCATATTTCCACAGTACTGTTTCTTCTTCTTCTTCCTCCTGCCCTTTTCCCATTCTATGTGGGGTCGGCACAGTATGTACTTCTCCTCCACATCTTTCTATCAGCCGCCTTATCTAAATTCACACTCTTCTTACACATGTCATCTTTCACACAATCTATCCAAGCTTTCTTCGGTCTTCCTCTACCCTTATAACCATCCACTGTTTATTGGCTGCAATAGGAGCTGCTGTGGTATCTACTTAGACGGCCTCACAGTGAGCCTATGCCTATTACCAGTAAGATTATAGAAATTAGAATTTACAAGTTTCTTTTTTATTATTGTGGCACAAACGGTGCTGATAATGGGAAATAACTCGCATAAGGTTAAACGTGTTAATTAAAATGGCTTTCGTAATCTCCAAGTGTTTTGCCATAAACATAAGTAATATTATCTATTAAGAGAAAAAGAATCTTTCCGCTCGTTATAATAAACATGAGATGTGTAAAACAAACGTGGCCATTGTTTGACACAGCGCGAACCGTTGGCGATTACAGCCCGTTCCATAAGCTGTGATAATTAAATACTTCCGTAACCGGTATCAACTGATTTATAGCAAAACAAATATTTATTAAAGCCTATGCATCATCTATCAGCCGATAGACCTACACTGCTGGACACACGCCTTCGCCGACGTTTCCCACATCGATCAGGTAGGGATTAGATCAGGGGGATAGGCGATTTCCCACCACGCTAGCCCAATGCAGGTTTGCAGGAGCCAGAGCCTCGTCTGTTGATTAGCAGGGTGCACCGCGAGCAGTCGAGGTTGGCTTGGATCCCGTGAGTTGTATTGTATTCTAACTACTACTATCGCCTACACAATATACAGAAAGAATTAAATATTATTTGTTAATAAAATTATATGTTTAATCAATCGAAGTACGTACAAATATTATCTGTGTCCTTTCGCCGTTTTATTGCTAGTACATTGTTGTAAAAAAAAAATATACAATTTAGCGACGAGACGAGCGGGTCGACCACCCATAAGTGATGCCGCCTGTCCATGAGAACGTGACGCTAGTTAGGGTGATAAATATTGCACCACATTGCGCTCGTCGCCTGAAATGTCTTAGATGACGAGCGCAATGTGCTGCCGTGTATAACATCCTAACTAGCGCCGCGATGTTATAGACAGTCGTTTACCATCAGGTGAAAGTCTCGCTCGTTTCGTCGCTTGATTGCATCAAAAAAAATCTTAAAGTGGTCAAGTTGATAAAATGCCAATTTTATATATAAAGCCAATTAATAAATACTGCCTGGCCAATTGGAGCTATCAGACTTTCCCACAACATGTTTAAATACGTTAGAAGGAATACATGTCGGAAGCGGAGAAATATTATAGACCCCTTTATGTTTAGCTATATAAAAAAAATATTCTTACGGATCCAAATCGTGAACACTGGAAACTTAGTGACGTTTCGATAATGCGCGCGGTTTTATTTGCAATATGGCGCGGCGCCAAGTGCGAATCGCCACTTGTGTTGCCAATTTAAATAACTCTCCCGAATAACATTTATAGGCTCGAGTTGGCAACACACTTTACGGAATTCATTTTCGTCGGGTAATATTTTTAAAAATATTTTGTCGATAGTAACAAATCAATATTGAATTTCTTCAATGGCTATGATATATATATATATATAGCGCGGCTGAAGAATATTTTTTTTGTTTTTTGCAGTAGGAAAACACTTATGGAGAACCTTAATATAAATCAATTAGACATCAATCCATATCACAGGGTTTTGTTTTCTCCGTGCTCTGAGAAGGCTTGAGCACTGTTCAATTTTTTCCTGAAATTTTATTTAAGTCTTGGGGACAAAAACATTTTGGAAATGGAATTTACTTATAGTACGATCGGACCTGTTATGATTGTAAATGAAAAGTCCCAAAATTAAAAAAGAAGAATTAAGTTTTATAATACTTATTACTTATTTAAGGTGTAGTATATTTATATATTACTTCTTTGAATTACAATTTAAAAATGATAATAATTGTAAAAAAAAAATCATACCAGTTCTACTTAGATCTAAACGTATTCTACAGACTTTAGTAACTCACCTGTAAAACTTCTGGCGAACGATTTTTCAGTTTTAGCCATGACTGTGGAATGAATTAAATCTGAAATCAAAAAATATTATCATTAGAGCTCGTGCTCGACAAAACAAAGAAATAGAGAGAGAACTGTCACACGATTCTTTAAATCATTCAATTCTATAGAGTCGTCATCATCAGCGACTTTCACTGTTGAACACAGACCTTCCTCAAAAATCTGTACATCAATCGATCCTGAACTGTTCGCATCCAAAAGCTTTATATATTTAGCATCGACTCCGAAACCATCGGGCATTAGAGGTCATATGCAGGGATTTGGGCCACGTTGGCCCAATGCATGTTGGTGGAAGCCAAAGCCCGGTTTGTTGATTAGTAGGGTGCACCACAAGCAGGTGACGTTGACTTGGCTCCCGCGAGTAGTGCGGAACACCTTACACCCCTATGGAGTATTGCAGTACTTGCAATAAAACAGAAGATGTCCAACACTTGCTGATGGAGTGTTTAAAATATCCGAGTAAAAGAATGGTGCTGATGCGTAAACATGGCATCGATACTCTAGACTTGGGCGCCTTGTACATGGTGTCGTATGAACCAGACTCTGGGGCATCACGAGATGTGTTTGATATATTGTATCCGCAGTATTAGCACACTAGGTTTTTTTTGTGTTGTCTTTGTTTTGAACCAACGGGGCTGACATATGCCTAAAGGATAAAAGTCCCCTTCAGAAAAAAAAATTATAATTTTTATATGTAATTTAGAAACAATCTTATTTATTACTAGTAAGATTAATTTGTTAAAACATAAAACATACTATTTAATGCATACTGGTGGCAGGTCTCTATTGCTCGAGACCGTCTAGGTACCGCCGCCAGGCAGTGGTGAGTCAACCTTTCTATGTTCCGATTTGGGAAACACTGAAGCTAGTGTAATTACTAGAGTAACGAGACTTGAAATTTTACATATCAAAGTGACAATCGGCGGGAGTGTATACCATCCTGACTAGCGTCACATTGTTATAGGCTGGCGTATGATATACCATCGGATAAACGTCCTATTCCTAATGTTGCTTGGTAGAATAAAAAAAATCATTATTTGAAAAATGCTATGGCAAGCAAACTTATCCATATCAATAAATCTAAAGATTACAAAAAACACATTTTATTATCTTTGAGTTGTAACTATTGTTAAAATTAAGGACACTACATATCAGAACTATTTCATTCATCGTCATCCGATAGAAGTCCACCGCTGGACATAGGCCTCCGCCAAATATCTCCACACAGATTTTTATTCGAGGTGGACCGACGATCTAGTGAAAATCGCGGGAACCCACTATAATACCACGAATAATATCATATGTAATTATAATATAATTACAAGCTATAGAATAATCAAGTGACAACAGCTTAATTTAATTTACATGAACTAGCCATCGCGCGCAAATTAATCTTATTTGACATAGGCGCAAATAAAGTTATGAATAACGGAAGTGGGGCACGAAATTGTCCACTTATTAAATATGTATCGCGGTCGGTCATACGCTTTATCATTTCACTTGTCGATTGTTGCCAGTCGAAACATTTAAATAGACCGTTAAGCTCGCGGGCCGCCCGCCGGCGCCGCGCTGACGAGTAACGGGATGGCTGCTCCTGCGAAGCGCCAGTGATGCGAAAAACAATCATCGCGAATAATACAAAAAAATCGATACATCGATACCGGTTCATTTTTATTTAATAATTTTAACCGGTGATCCTTTCAGTGGACGAAATCCGTCCATTACTTTTGACATTGACATGGCGCCAAAGTAAAAAAAAATATTGTAGGTCTCTGTTGCCAGAACCATTCAGCCTGGCTGAAGTGAGTAAAGATTACCGTTTTACTTCTGGTAGGTGACTGATGACGGAGACAGTAGGTAGGTACCACCGTAGCGCCTATTTATAGAGCGAAACAGCTGTGTGCAACATTGCTGTGTTCCAATTTGAAGAGCGCTGCATCTAGTGTAAATATTGGTGTAACGAGACAACATCCTGTCTCAAGTTGACGAGCACTATTTGGTGCAGTTTATACCATTCTAAGCCTATATTGTTATTGAACGGGCGTATCACTTACTATCAGGTGAACGTCCCGCTCGTCTCGTCACTTCATTGAATAAAATGTTGTAGCTTGTGATATTACTGGGCTAACGAAACTTAACGCGTTGTTCCCCAAAATAGATGCCCACTGCTGGCTCAATGCTTTATTAGGCCAAAATTTATTTTATAGTTTTTTGTTTTAAGTATGTAAATGCTAATAGATTCTGTTACAGGTGATTTTTTTTATGTAATAAAAAAACAATATTTGTGATAATATAGAGTTGCCATAATGTATTAATATTAAGGTTTTTTTGTAATTTTAAAACGTTTTCCATTACATCTATAGAAATGTTTAGCTATACAAATGTTTTGTGTGTCGGCTTGATACGCAATAAAATTCGCAATACACGAATCTATTCTGGTTAGGCCATCTCAAGGTCAAGAAAGGCGTCAGGCAAAGTCGGCACATCGATTTGATTAAATGTACCCCTAGTATGTACACTGCTAAACAGCTGGAAATAATGTTTCGATTTTACAATATTAAACTAATGTCTTTCAATAAAAAATCAATTTCTCACGATGTTTGATTACAATGAAGCTGAATGTGGCGTTGGAAGTATGTTCAGTTCTCAGCGATATTACTATGACGACATATACACTTTTTTTATTCGAAGAAGTAGTAGACGTTCTCAATATTATATATGCTGTCCATAACAATATAGCGCTGGTTAGGATGACACTGCACTAACTTTTTATATTATTACATATATAAAAGATGTTAAGTCTCATTATCCTAATTTCCTGGTACAAGACAATTCTAACGGGAACACTAATATTTGCATACTATTTGCTTGGCGGCAAAAATATAAGCTGCAGTAGTGCCAACATAAAAAATCTCAATCGACGGAGACCGAATACTGTAAAGAATAAAATAAATTATTTAAAATTCTTATTAATTATCTATACCAACGTTTCGCATTGTACGGTTGCCAACATAACAAACGCGGAAAAATATATAAAGACTGAAACGTCATAATCAAGCGGCAGGTTTTTGCCGCCATTTTATCGAGGTTATTGTAAACCATTTATCGTTATAAACAATTAGAGTGTAACGACGTCCTGAACACTTCCTTCCGCATTTTATTTCGCATCTACTCGTAGTCAATACTCGAATACTATTAAAGGGCATAATATTTATTTTATTCGTAACGAAGTAATATTATAATTAAAGAATATACTCATCAATGTGACGTATGATTAAAATGCCCAAGAAAACGTGGTGCCGATTAGAACAATAAAAACTACAAAGTACTATACTTATCGATTTGAGACATACGATGTTCAGTCTTATTATCCCAGTAATTTTACAAGCTATATCGCACTTCAAACCGAATCATAGTAATATTTGCAAAAGACTGTTTGACAGCAGAAGTACGAGCTGCAGTTCCTACCAAAATGGTCGAAAACATGAAAGATGGATCACCAGTATTTAAATAAAAAAAACCTAATAAGGACTACATAATTAAAAATATATATCATCACGAGAGCGATTTTGTATACAGTCTGTGCCTTTTGTTGATTATACAAATAATCACGAATGTTTATCAAAATAACCATAATCTACCAGCTATTCGTTAACGGTTGCATCTAGGTTTAGGTTTTTAGTCTAAAATTATGCTAAAGGTCGAAACCTAGAAACCCCGCAACTTCTTTAGTATTGTACGAGCATTTTAAAAGGCAAAGAACAATGTCCGTGTGGTAGACGCGATGCAAATTGAATGCAAATTATAAATTGTTACCTGCTCTGTCTCACAGATTAAATTAAACTTATAGTCACCATTAGTATTACATATTTTTTTTTGTTTAAAGATTCAATATCTAATTACAAGCACAGCGTCCACCATATGGTAGCCGATAGCCGAAACGTTAGGATGATAAACACTACATAACGTCTTTGTTGCTTTGTTACAAAATATGAAGTACTTACACGAATAATAAAAAAAACCGCTTCATTTCTTTCTTTATAATAATATTTTATAGATAAACAAGTATAAGTTGATGTTAAGTATTTATATAGTCAAATAGCTCGGTTCGTGTGAAATTTAATTAGTAATATGCACTGTGCAATGCTTGCTTCCGATAAACTTTTTTTTTTAGAATATTTAAATACTATCATTTAATATAAAAATATATAATTATTGAACCGACGTGTAACGTTAAAAATATGTACGATTCTTATTTAAATAATTTGTATCGGTATATTTAATTATTGATCTGATGCATTAGCTAGATGTTTTAGTAGGATAAAAATTGTTTATAAAAATACTTTAATATAAATTTTGGAATTTCAATGTTATATTAAAATTTTATTTCGTTTATTGAGAATACAATATTCGATGGCAAATTTACGAACCGTTCTTTGTAATTAAAAAAATTGTAAAAATTTTAAGTAATTTTGTGTTTATAAAAATAATATTATTAATATGAAATTTTATTCTGTATATGCTGCAAATGAATCGTGAAGATGATGGAAACGGACGAGACGTCTCTAGTAAGCGCCGAGTGCGAAATGCAAAACTAATGCCCGTAACGAATTACGAATGTTTGTAAGTTTTAATGATTTCATGCATGTTTCTAAAATAAAATTTATAATTACATATTTAAATTAAAACATCTTTTCATTTAAGTAACACGTATTTAAGTTAAAAGCTTTTATATTTCATTATAAAAATGGAGACATTTAGTTCAGCAACTCGGCAACAACTATATTATACACATGGTTTAAATTTGAAGATCTGTTCACGGCATCTTATTTCGTACTTTAATGAATACTTTATAATTATGCATTAACTTTTGGGAAATATTATACTGATTGTTCGTAGTGTTTTCTATAAAAAAAAAAAGTAAATGATTTCTTACTAACCTTATAATTAACCACTTAAAAATAACAATACGCACTAAATAACTAATGACACTCAAGCAAGAATCGACACTAACTTACAATTCAATATTTGAAATTTAATAAATAAACTTAGTATTACAAATTAGTATGACACAGCAATGACTGAGTCGAGTATAACACACACCCGCAACCGGCTGGCGCAGAAACCCGACTGACGCGACTCTAGTGATGTTGGCTCAAAATACTTTTAATTTAAGCAGCGGCAGTGCGTTTCGTTTTATTGAGTAACGGATAAAGATCATTTCTTATTTATCGTTTAAAAAAAATACAAAAATGGTTTGATTTCTTTTTCACTTAAGTTATAGCATTAATTTAATTTTTTTCTGGTAATGTATAAAAAGTAGAAATTAAAAAATTTATACATTACAAAAACGTTATGTATTAATTTTTTACCGTTATATTACGTATTAATTCATAAAAAAAATGTATAAATTTTGTAGTTTTCAATTTTCAAATAATATTAATAAGAAATTACTGTAGTGTTGTCAGCGTTTTAACAAATACACCTATATGTTAACAAAAGAGATAAGGTAATTTTCCGAAATTATGAACAAAAGTACAGAATAAAATGTTATTCAGTAAAATATATCTTTTAACAGCATATTTAAAATAGCACGCTGTGCTATTTAAAGATATATTGCATCATAAAATTGAAGGTAGATTTAAATATTACATCTACCCTCGTTTTATGTACTTGCTTGAACTAATTATATTTTTTGAAGTTTTAATATATTAGTCGAGTGTGTCACCGCGGTGAATAAGGTTGCTCCGGTTATCCACTAAAATTATTAGTTTATTTTCTATTATTATGTACATTACACAATACGTTTAATTATTTATTTGTCTTAATCGTTATATTTGTTGACAATATTAAGAGTAATTTGAATTTTTATTTAGTTATGGCGTCTTCAAATACATTATCCGTGAAAACGCACTTATCAGAATTTAAAAGTAATTCGGACAGAGACACTTTAAGCGAAGTAAGTTAAGCAATAGTTATTAATTTCTCTGGGGTCAAATACAGATTATCATTCGACAATTTTTTTCACTTATCCGCCATTTTGATTTAGTTTTTATAGTAATTTTTAATATTGTGAAACATATTTTATCGTCATTGTTTATTTTAATAAAATAATAGTTCCATATTAAAACGATGCGATTAATACTTAGCAAAATGTGAGTTTAAGGTCATTACATATATTTAATTTAAACCAAAATTTTGGCTACAGGCATCCGAAAGTGGTACAAGCAATTCTGTAGTGACGTCAGCAGAAGATTTACAAAAACTCGTTGTGATTCTTGGATTAAATAGTGTTGAAGATGTCTATCAAGAGAGATTTCGCGTGGATAGACGGAGACTTGAAGGAATGTTGGCTGGTAAGTAACTTAAAATGATCCAATTTTACCAACCCCACGAACAGGCTCCCCTAGGCCGTGTAGTGGTGACCGCACCGGGTAGACTCTGTGAACACACCTCGCATGTGTACCGGTAGGCTGCGGGAGCAGACTTACTCCGTTCTTTGCAGTCGTGGTGGAGTCGTAGAGAGAGAGAAAGCTGTGTCGGTATTACGGTTCGCTGCTTTCCGTGTTCTCCGCGACCAAGCGGTGCCGCACCACTAAAGCGGCGGCCGTGGGGTCATGAGGGAAAAGGGATGTTGGTATTGCGTTCCGCAGCTCTATCCTTCGCTGCCGTATAACGGATGGCGGCAAATCTCAAACCTAGATTTGCCGCAAGAGGCTAGAAGAATTATCTCTCTTGGCCTCTGGGTGATGGATTCGGGTGAACCTGTTGCCTAGGTGACAATAAGAGGCCGAGAGAAAGAGGCGCTGTATGTTCCGGCGCGGCCTTACAGAGATGAAAAGGAGTGAATGGAAGGGGGATTTCCTGTTCCCCAAAATGGGGCTGCGCGGTGCAGCCACCGCTATCGTGGTCGCGGAGGTGTACGAAAGTTTTCCCGTGGCTCTACCATAAAACGATGAAGGTGGAACATGATGGTGGTTTTAATAGGTCCAAGTCCGACATAACCAGTCTTTGCCCGCGCGAGGACAGGTAAGCGAAGGCATTTCCTCCGCGTAGAAAATAAAAAAAGTAGGTACCATCGCTGCTTCAAATTCTGATGCCAAAACAGGACTGATTTCCGGTTTGAAAGGTGAATTGAAAGGTGATGACCACAAAGTGGTGCTGTGTACATTATTACAACTAGCCCCACATTAATACTGATAGGCATGTCACTTACCATTAAGTGAATGTCTTGGCCGTCACGTTGGTTCGTAGTATAAAACAAGTTTATTTTTTTTAACAAAATGCTTGTTTTAATAACAATTTTGAAAATTTTCAGATAATTTGGAAGAATCACAAACTGCTCAATTTTTTTTTCATAGGGTAAGGAAGAGTTTAATTTTTGCACCCCAATTATGTTGGATAAACTGTAATGTATAATATATAAGTGTACTAATTAATATTACAGATAATGAACGAAACAAATACTTTGATAAATTGGCCCGCACGACTGAAGATAGGAGCTCGATCAAAAAAAGGTATGATAATTTTTTTTCATGTAACACAATTGTTTTTTATTTCTTAATGTCTCATATTTAATCATTTCATATTAATAGAATCTAAAAATTTTAAATTTTTAATAACGCAAATCTTGAAAATATTTTTTGTCTGTTCTATTTTTTTAAATATTCTTACATTGAAAAAAAGTATAACGTTTTTGAATTTATAACAATGTTATAATAAATAAAGAAATATTTTTTTAAATAAAATGTTTATTTTATTTAGAATATGTTGTCTATGATAAAAAAAATATTAGAATTTACGAACGCATAACGTTAATTATAAGAATTTAAAATTTTGGCGGTACGGCGCCAAATAGAACTCGCGATGGCGCCAGCCTGGCGCGCGTCGTTATACATTCAAATAAGTTTCTTGTAATCGCGAGAATAAGATCGCCATGAATTAAAACTAATGAAATATCTTATGAAATAAAAATGTTTTTTTACGTGGATTGTGATGAATTTGTGTATAACAAAATATTAGACATTAGACGCAATAATTTTATTGAATTTTTATATGAATTAGGTGCGGTGCGGTTAACTGTTTGTATTAAAATAAAAATTATTTAAATTTTCAATTTATACATAAAATTAATAATTTAATAGATTATTTTACACTTATAGATCCTCACGTGCGTATTGCCGGAAGACCTAACGATGTTAAATTGGCCAGAGAAAAGATTATGCAAGTGTTGGATACAAGGGTGAGTGCATTTAATTCATAACTATTTAAAGAGGCTTTATGAATAGTATCAGTAAAACGTGTCTTTAGGATCTTACCATACTTACTCCCTCTTTCTGACTATTATTAGATTTCGAAATTAACAATCGGACATGTCACAATAAACCATGATTTTTTTACAGCCTAAGGTCTATTAATTACGAATAATTAAATGAATAATAATTAAACCGGATTTATAGCTTATATTTTGTGTTATATATTGAAACCTTACGAAAACCACGTTACTTACAAACCACGAGTTAACTTTCACTAATACTATTTTGCCTAACGCTTGGCAAAGGTCTTCTTGTTACCATCGTCAAACTATATATAAATTTAATAAAGATATCCCTTGACAATGCTCAGAAATTCTTTAAAAAATGGAAACTTCTTATTTTAATATGTCTGTAAAATCACTTTACAAAGCACTTTTCTTATTAAATAATTGACAATATATTCAAAGGGATATATTTAATTGTGATCATACTCATAATTGTAAAGTGAAACGAAATTATTTTCCAAAATATATGATTCTGTATCCATACCCACGGAAAAGTGATTACCTGATAGATTATGGGTATTAGAAGTTACATTAATGCCGTATGGTCGTCAAAATAATAAATATATTGAAAGACAATGACAAATGTCATTGTGCGAAACGAATCACGTTCATCGCTGTTTAGGAGCTTCTCCGTATCCAAATCATCAATGTAATAATTTTAAGTACAGCAGAATATTGAGATTTTCATATTGTTCACTAGTAGATATAATTTCTTTGTTTACTCTCATTTCCAGAGCAACAGAGTTACAATGAAGATCGACGTGAGCTATACCGACCACTCGCATATCATCGGCAAGGTGAGACAGTCATTTATATCCTCGCCGTCGAGGTATAAGCCACACATTTAAATTTTATGATATTTTGTTTAAAACTTTTACAACACCGTCGACCAAAAAGAGGGTTGTTATAAATTCAACTAGGAAAAAATCGTGGGTGCATAACATCAGAAAGTGGACTGGGATCGCAAGTGCCGCCCAACTGTTCCGTCTCGCAAGAGACCCGATGAAATATGGTGAACTGACCCCCAACTTCGGCGGAGAGGCACCTTAACAAGATAAATTTTATACAAAACGTTTGCTAGCCTCAAGTGTCAAAAGTGAAGACATCGCTCAAAGCATTGGCAGCCGATGGGGCACCAAGGTCCTCGAAAGGCGACCGCGTACTGGAAGACATAGTTTTGTCATACGTCCCCAGCCACCATACCAGGTGGTCCGACGATCTGGTAAAGGTTGTGGAAAGCAGCTGGATGCAGACAGGGCAGGATAAATCGATGTGAAGATCATTTTGGGAGACCTATGTTCAGCAGTGGACGTCTGTCGGGCAATAATGATGATATAAAAAAAACTCTAACCAGGACTTCACCTTGGGTTTACTTCAAGCTGAATGATAACCGTGTCAATAACAATTGTTTTTTGTTTGCACTGGCTAATTTTTCTAACAGTTAAAAGATAAAAGGTATTAACGTAATTTCGGCTTAAAAAAAACGATTTACTAATCACTTTAAATGACAGGTGTTTAATATTTTTCTATTTTTCTTCACCTTTAAAACAAACAAGTTTTTGCCGTTTACTTCAACTTCATTTTATCTTAATGTGACATACGTGATCTTCACCTAATGCTAAGTGTTATAAGTCAAGCATGTCTGTGGCGTATGTGCTTTGCTCAATTACTAAAAAAAATGAGCGTAAAGAGAGTTGTTTGCAGCCAGATATAACGAAATCCCGCATATATTAATACCACCACCAACATCATCAGCCGATAGACGTCCACTGTTGGACATAGGCTACCCCCAAAGATCCCCACGTCGATTGGTACTGTGCCACCGGGCGGTATGTAGGGTTTCAGATGGTGGTATTTGGACCACTTCCCACCACACCGGCCCAATGCGGGTTGATGGGAGGATATATTAGTACACAATGAAAAATTTTTGTGTTTCTAATAAATTAAATGTTTCGTTTAGGGTGGATTAACAATCAAGCGCGTGATGGAAGAAACCGGCTGCCACATCCATTTCCCGGACTCCAACCGCACCAGCACCATGGAGAAGAGCAACCAGGTCTCCATCGCCGGGGACATGGAGCGCGTGGAGAGGGCCAGGGCTAGAGTGCGAGTGAGTTTTATTTTCATTCAACCACATCAGCTGAAGGATCCAATTATAATTGAAGTTAGAGATTACAGTCCGCTTGGCAAGAAATAAAGAAAATTATTGTTATAATTTATAGTTTTAATTTTTTTTTTTAAAGAAGCGTCAACACAAGTTGGACATTCACCTGATGGTAAATGATACGCCTGCCCATAACAATGTCACGCTAGTATACACTGCATCACATTGCGCTTGTGGCCTTGCGATATAAGATGTTAAGTCTCGTTACCCACGTTCAATAGCTTCCGCGCCCTTCAAACCGGCACAGTCATGTATGCACACTACAGTTTTTGCAGAAGAAATAGAAGCAGCGGTGGTACCTACCTGAACAGTCTTCGGCAAAATATACTTACCTCCAATGCATTCATATAATATATATATTTTTGTGTAACTTTAAGGCCCTGACTCCGCTCGTCTTTAGTTTCGAGCTGCCGGTCGTTCCTTCGTCGCAGCCGCTGCCAGACATCAACTCACCTTATGTGCAGCAACTGCAGAACCAGTATAATGTTCAGGTAGATGTTTATACCCCGTTGTCCATCAGTCTTTAGGGTACTGTTAAATTAAAGCTAGGTAATATAGTATAGGCTTGGGAGACGGGTTAGAATATCCCCCACCATCACTCAACTGTCATCAATGTCACTTATGGTATGGTAGATTATGATAATTTGGCTTCTATAGCAAAGTACGATCATCATCATAACTTTAGCCTATTTTCGTCCATCGTTAAACATCTCACTAGTCTCCCTAAAAAAATTGAGGCTTTAAGGTCTGCGGTAATCTGTGCGACCGCGCTTCACCATTCACAGCCTTATTGTCACTGGCGGTAGGGTTTATTGCTATAAACCGTCTATGTAGATACCATAGCAGTGTCTATTTTTGCCGACAAACAGTACCGCGCAAACATTACTGTTTCGGTTTGAAGGGCGTTGTTGACTAGTGAAATTACTGAGGTAATGAGATTCAATATTTTGTCAGGCGACGAGTGCAATGTGATGCAATAGTAATCGCCACGTTGTTATGGGCAGGCGTATCACTTATCATCAGGTGAATCGCTTGATTTAATATTTTTTTACAACGATGTACTAGCAATAAAACGGCGAAAGGACACAGATAATATTTGTACGTACTTCTATTGATTAAACATATAATTTTATTAAAAAATAATATTTAATTCTTTCTGTATATTGTGTAGGCGATAGTAGTAGTAGTTAGTACGCAGTACAACTCACGGGGTTCAAGCCAACCTCACCTGCTCGCGGTGTACCCTGCTAATCAACAAACGAGGCTCTGGCTCCTGCCAATCGGCATCGGACCAGCGCGGTGGGAAATGGCTCAAATCCTTCCATATGAACTCGTACAAATGTGGAGGTCTTTGGAGGGGGTTTATGTCCAGCAGTAGAGGTCTATCAGCTGATGATGACGATGATAATGATATCTATTTTACAAGTTATTACTTCAATTTAACGATTAAACAAAAATAGCTATATGAGGAAGAAGTAAACGGATAACGATGGATGTAATATTAATAGTTCTAGAAAGTTCTTATATCATCGGATGCAAGAAACCCAGGCACTGCGGGTGATATGAACGGGATTTTGTTGTGACTCTGTGGCAGATAGTTAAAGATACAGAAATAAAAAAAAATTACCCACAATTCGCTAAAACTTTATCTCAAGAGGACTCTGGTGGTACTAGTTATTCTGAATACTCCGGTTGTTATATATTGACAGCCATAACTACTACTATGGCAGCATATGTGTTGTGTCTGAAATCAAATCATCCCTTGTGAAGATTTCCGATTGGGGGGGACTAAATCTAGTCCAGTTTAACCCTTCTAAGACTCAAGTTTGCGCGTTCACCGCTAAAAAAGCCCCCTTTGTCGCATCGCCACTCTTCGGAAACACTCACCTTTGTGCCAAGCCAAACATTGGCATTCTGGGCGTCGATATTTCGAGTGTTGTCCAGTTTGGCGGTCATTTGGAGAGCAAGGCTAAAATGGCCTCCAAAAAACTCGGAGTACTCAACAGGGCCAAACAGTACTTCAAGCCGGCTCACCGCCTTAAACTGTATAAGGCACAGGTGCGGCCTCACATGGAGTATTGTTGCCACCTTTGGGCCGGGGCTCCGGGTTATCAGCTATCTCCATTTGACCGAATCCAACGTAGGGCATCTCGGATTGTCGACGATCCTGAACTTGCCGATCGGCTAGATCCTTTGGCACTGCGTAGGGATCTATCTTCCCTATGCATACTTTACAGAGTCTACAATGGGGAGTGTTCCGAGGAGTTGTTCAATTTAATAGAAGCCGCTGATTTTCGCAACCGACCGTCTCGCCGGCACTATCATCCGCACCATCTGGATGGTTGGCGTTCCACTACAATGCGTTTTAAAAACAGTTTTCTGCCACGCACAGTAAATATCTGGAACTCGTTGCCATCAGCGGTCTTCCCCAACAACTGCGACATTGGGTTATTCAAGAAAAGAGCATATTCTTACCTGAAGGGTAGGCAACGCACTGGCGTCGCTAGTGACGTGGGCGGCGGTGAATCACTTACCATCAGGTGACCAGTCTTGCTCGTTTGCCTCTTATTTTACATAAAAAAAAAAAAAACGTGTACTATATCAGCTTTGTACCACGTGTGTTCGGAAAAACCCCAAAAATCCAGCTCCCAACCAAATTCCAACAGACGGCCTCGGAATTGAACCCGGCTTCTTTTTTACTAGGCAAGACTTCAGCCACTGGGCTATGGTGACAGTTACACATGTTACGCCCAAAGATAAGTTATCTAAATGGTAACAATGTTAAAATGGACGAGATCCGTGAAGATCCTTGAGTGAAGCCCATGCCGAACCGTGGGCGTTATCTAGCTGATAAGAACAGAAAGATATATAAAAAGCATTGTTGTTTGTCTGTGGCTAACAAAATTAGCAATAGACCTTTGTACTGAATTAGTGCAATTTACCAGCTATATCATTATTCAAGGAGAGATGGAGATAACGGTTGAGCACTATGTACATCTAGCGGCACTAGACTCAGTGGAGAGACGGGCTGGTGATCAAGAACTTGTTACAACTAGACATGACAGACCTGAGCACAGGCGCCGAGTGACCAGTCTCGTTGTGTTCTATGGAATACATTTCGGTGATACAGAGAGTTTGCGATGGAATTACACGATATAATTCCCCCATCCCCTTTTCACCACCGGACGACCAGACGTACGGTGTCACCACCCATTTGGACATTCCTAGTTTGCGAAAGATGGAGTAGAACAACTCGGCAGTGTCGGTGTTCCTGTGCAAAACGACATGGATATCTTCAAGAAAATGAATATGCTATTACTAATTTTGTGCGCCTCTCCACCACAGATCCCATCAGCACTTAATATGAGGGATCGTGGTCAAGTGATGACTTTGTCGAAGTAAAAAAATCATCTATTTTGATTTGTTTGTAATTGACTTTATTTTTAGGATACAAACTTTCGTCTTCATTTCTAGGTGATGCTGCGCAACCGTCCAAAGCTGCACGCGAATCTGCTCGTGGTGAAGGGTGTCCAGTGGGAAGTGCAGGCCACGATGGAGGCGACAGGGCTTCTCATGAAGTATATGTGCGGATCTTTGGCTGTAAGTGTAATTATCTATATCGTATATCATACGGCGTACCATAGAAATTATGTATTAGTTATTACTATTTTATGATAAGATGTGTCGTCATCAGCACAATACTGAGCGTAGCACATAACATCATGTGAAGTTTGTAAAGTGTAGGGAGAACGATAAAAAAAATAAACCCACTTCACGTTCATCGCTCTGTTCTAGAGCCAGACGCAAGTGCAGATGAGCCTGGAGATCTCGCCGATGCACCACGGTGCTGTGGTGGGTCACAGCGCGGAGCAGCTGAAGGTGATCATGAAGGGCACCGGAACACAGATCATGTTCCCCGACGCCGAGGATCCGAACATACCCGCGTTGAGGAAGAGCTGCGTCACCATCACCGGTCACATGAAGGACGTGTACGCGGCGAGGCAGCAGCTGGTGGTAACTGACTGCATTATCAACAATTGAAACAAAAAATTATGTAACCATCGGGGCTGTACGGGCAGTTGATAAATGAAACATATTAAAATGATACTTTAAGAATACGAGGTTTCAAGGACGTGTAGCAATATATTAAGCAGCAACAGTTTCAACTAATTGACATATTGATTTGTTTAAAGCATTTTTCATAATAAAGAGACAAAAAAGTAATATAAAAAAAGTCTCTCATAATGCTACAAGGCTTTATCTTCAAGTTACAAGTTGAGTTGTTAACTGACACGAGTTTAATAATATACAATGCGTGCAATATATATATATACAAAATGCGTGAATGTATACACAGATATATAAATTTACACACACGTAATATATATATATATAAAAAACTTACTGACTAATACTTTTTTATGGTTATATATTAAGTGATAATAATAAAGGAGACGTTCTCTCTAGTTCAAAATATTCCAACAATCATATGGTAAAAGTATGAACATAAATATACTATCAGATATCATCATCAGCGGATAGATGTCCACTGCTGGACATAGGCTTGGCCCAAAGATCTTCCACATACAGTCAGCTTGACCTCCGGTACCGCTGAGCACTACGGCCGGCCGTATGTAGGGGTTCATATGGGGCGGGTTTGGGCCATTTCTCAACCCGCTGGACCATTGCGGATTGGCGGGAGCCAGAGCCTCGTTCGTTGCATAGCAGGAAGCACTGCGAGCAGGTGAGATTGGCCTGAGCCCCGTGAGTTGTTATGCGGGACCCCTTGCACCAATCATTATTGATTAAATTAATGTAATATCAAATGTTGCTATAAACATTACAACCATTTAAACTTCTGACAAACTGAGATGGAATCAAACCTGGGGTGTTCTTATTGCTGCTTTACGAAATCAGTTATTACAGGTCCACTAAGCCAACTTTCACCCACAGGGTAGTCTTCCTCTGGTGGTGCTCTTCGACGTAACGGAAGAGTCGAGCCGCATGACCAACGACATGGTTACCAAGCTAATGCAGAAGCACAACGTGTTCATCAGCATCCGTCGGAAACCGAAGCAGGGCATCATTTCTGTGGTCATCAAGGGCATTGAGCGATACGCTGGTAAATAATACGCTTATTTTATTACTTTAGAAAGGTAAATGTGAAGTGATCTCATATTTGCCGTAGTACAGTGAGAGGGCTTTGCAGGTCCTGGCTGTTGGAAAGTGATTTGTCAAAATGTAGGTGGCACCTATGCCTCTAGAGTCTCTCCGTATGCAGTCACTATCAGCTAACAGACGTCTAATGCTGAACATATGCCACCCCCAAAGATCTCTACATCGATCGATCCTGAGCTGCCTGCATCCGTAACCTTCACCGGATCGTTGGATCACCTGGTGGAGAGCCTGCCAACTCTACATCTTCCGGTACGGCCGTATAGTTACTGCTGTATGCAGTAAACCACCGAAAATGTTTTGGTTGTTACAAATTGCGCATAATGTTTACTTCACCTCAGAAACGGAGTATCATTATAAGATAGAAACCTAAAAAATATTATTCACACTATGATCCAACCGTCCACCCAGGGGACATCTACGAGGCCCGCCGCGAGCTTCTCGGTGGCAAGGAGCCGGCGATCAATGCGGAGATACCGGAATCATACACCATCCCAATTCCAAACGAGGCCATCGCGAATTTGGGCGCGTTCAATCCGTTCGCCTCCGGCGCGTCGCCGTGCTCGCCGTTCGGGCTGCAGCCGGATTTGGGTATCGGCAGCCCGCACGGCCCACTGGGCAGCCCGCTGCTGGGCGGTCCCTTATCTCCCGGCACTCCGTCGCCGCTTGGACCATGGATGCTGTCGCCGCAACACCGCCCGCAGATGCTGTACCCCCCTATGCCGCCGCATAGCACGACGCCGATACTGTACAAGAATCAGTCGCCTTCATGGAATCGTAAGTTTTTTCACCTAATTAAAAGTTGTAGATACTCCTCAATAAGTGATATCAGAATGTCCACCACCTCAGTCCTCTCAAGGTAATTAATAAATAGTTAAAATAACTCTCACAAAATCTTTACTTCGACTTGCTACTGCTACGCGACGATGCTGAAGACCGTCTAGGTAGGTACCATTGCAAATACTATTTCTGCCGCCAAAAATTAGTGTGCGAACAATACTGTGTTCTGGTTTCAAGGGCGTTGCAGCTAATGAAATTACTGGGGTAATGAGGCTTAACATACAACGTCACGCGAACAACGCGATGTAGTGCAGTGTATACCATCCTAACTAAGCCACGATGTTATGGGCAGATGTATCACTTACCATCAGGTGAATCTCCCATTCGTCTTGTCGTTTCGTTGAGTAATAAAAAAGTTATTTACCATTTCATTCAGATTGCTTCGGTAAATACAAAAATTATGTTTTACTTACATTTTGATGCTTCTGCGCAGAGATGTGCGCGAGCGCCGATATGGGCCCTATGCAGCCACCGATGCCGGTATCTTACCAGCACATTCCGGACGCTAGGCCTGTGAGTCACTATTTAATAACGTTTGTTATAAATTGCAATTCTCGTGTAAAACGGACATACCTGGTCGGATTTGTTGATTAAGTTTTTCCAACCCACCTGGCGCTGGTACGTCCTCATAACAGCCTTGCCGTATACTTTCTGTCAACGGGTGGTGTCGAACACGCCATCAGCGGCCATATTTTCACATATCCAACTTTTCGCTTAACACTATTCAAAATTACCACATTTTAGTTTAAAGTATAACATTTGCTTATAACCTATTTTGTTATACTTAATAAGAAACGTTTTTTTTTTACTAGGTAACGCTGAGCCAGTTACTGAACTGCAGTTCGCAAGCGAGCAGCGGCTACCAGAGCAACTTCACTGGGAGCTCCGTGTCGCTTGACACGCAAAACATATCCGGTCAGTGAAGACATCACTTTCATAATTCTTAACCACTTGAATAAAAAGACAATTACCCAACCAATAGAAACTCATTCCTTTGCTGTTTGAGGAAATCGTGAAAATATACCTCCAGATATTGGTAAGAAGACAAGTAAAAAAAAAAATTTCCTTCGCTAAACATTGACAGCTGTTTGCTAAATTTCCTTTATAAAGATATTAATAACTCGGGTTTTTTTTTTATTAGCAATATATTGGATGTATGTATTATTTTGTTCCAGCGGGCGAAGGGAGCAATGTGGGGTCGCCGTCGATGTCACCAATCAGCAAGATGCACAGCCCGGCGCCGTCAGCTGATAGTGAACGCACGCAGCAAGGTGAATACATACCAACAGTATCCGGAACCACCACAGCGCTGTCACTGCTGCTGAACTGTAATGTGCAAATATTACCTAGTTCCAATTTAGCAGTAGTTATTAAAATTTGATAGCGTGTGTAAATATGAAGATATCAGCTCAGATGATGGCAAGTAATCATCGTCTTTAAGGAAGAAGTTGGCTCTTTAATTGAAGGTCATGAAACCAGGGGCGGGCAACATATAGGCAAATAAGCACTGCATTCCCTGACTTCCTAAACCTATATAAATAATAATCTCTCAGCTCACTCAAAAGATGCAAAATCATGCTTTGACTATTGCTAAATTGGTATGTTAATTAGTATAGAGTATATCCTCATCATTGTCAGCCCATAGACGTCCACAGTTGAACATAAACCTCTGCCAAAGATTACCACCACGACCGGGTAGAGATTATAGAGTATATATTATATATATAGGTAAGATAGTAAGCACATAGAATTTGGTTGTGGTTTCCATACTTTTTTTTGTTTTACGTGGGGGGAAATGCCCTTGCATACCCGTCCTGGCGGGAGCAAGGACAGATTATGTCGGACTTGCACCGACTAAAACCCCCACGATATTCCACCTTCCTCGCTTTATGGCAGAGCTACGGGAATGCTTTCGCACACCTCCGTGACCCCGCCAACACCGGCTACATCATGCAACTCCTGTAAAGGCATTCCAAAACATACATCGCGTCCTCTTCTCGGCCTCTTATAGTCATCTAGCAACGGATCCCCATGCGGGTGATCTGGTCTTGTGTTCGACCGCCATCCGTTACACGACTGCGGAGAATAGCTGGTTTCCATATGTCACTCAAAATCTCTGTACATCCCTGCAGGAAACTACAAATGCTTTGTGCTATCATTATAGTATCCGAACAAACGACTACAGCTTAACTAAAGATATCAATAAAAAAAAATTAATAGGTGTCGCTGAGTTAGCGAGTATAATATCCGAGTTGCCGCTGTCCGAGCGCCGCGCTGTGGGCTGCGAGAAGAAGACGCTGCAGACACTCGCAAAGATGTCACCGCTTATGGACTACCGCATCAAGCGCGCCGAAGCCGAGAAGGTAAGAATTAGATTTAATATTAAATTCATTCTCTTCTTTTTATTCAAATAGATTTGTGCTTGACAACGATTCTGCTTAGTGTTAATAGATGACATGGTCCGCCACCACCCTCAGCCGATAGACGTGCACTGCTGGACATGGGCCTTCCCCAAAGATCCCCACCTCTTGTGCCGCCCGCATTACCAGGCATCAAGGCCTGTCGTTTGTAAGGTTTCTTATGGGAGATTTGGGCCACTTCCTACCACGCTGGCCCAATATTGGTTGGGGGGAGCCAGAGCCTCATTTGTTAATTAACAGGGTACACCGCGAGCAGGTAAGTTTGGCTTGGGCCCCGTGACATGTTGTGCGGGACCCCTTACAGCTCTGGTAACACATCTCTTATAGAAAATATTTTATTCATATATATTTGAAGTGATGATAGTTCAGTTTTTAAATGCGAATTTTGGTGGTGGTGGAACTACACCACTATGGAGCAACACTCTTTTTGGCAAAAGACCTCCAAGGAGTAGAAATATTAAGCGAGCTGTTTACGATTTTTTGTTGCAGGTGATGCGCGAAGGCGTGGGCAGCGGGTACCGAGTGCCCACCAACCACTGGTCGGGCACCTACCTCAGTAGAACGTCACCCGGTCAGTTGACCTTGCCCAACGGCAACGATCCCATGAAAACGGTGAGGATTTAAAACTATATATCCTGGAACGCACCTGTGGCAGACATCAGTGCTCAAGTTAGGAAGTTTCAGAGGTCGTTTTTTATGTATTCGACGAAGAAACTAGATGACCAGTATACGCTACTAAAGCTCTTATTCCCATGTTCCGGTTTGAAGGGCGCAATAGCTAGTGTAATTATTGGGTTAACGAGCCTTAACATCTCATATCGGTAGGCAGCGAACAAAATGTGGGGTAGTATAAAATAATACTGTTTGGTGCCAATTTGGTATGGCAAAAGTATCATCATCATCAGCCGATAAAGTCCACTGCTGGAGATAGGCAAAAGTATATGACTAGCAAATTTATAATATAGAAAGGAGCAGACTTGTTAGTATGTTTATATACACTATATTCATGTAAAAGTCATGGTTGAAGAATATCAGGGAATGGACTGGCACATCTGGAGCGTCTGAATTGTCCCGCCAAACAGAGATAGAGAGGACTGTACCATGCTGATTGCTGCATGCTTCACTAGTTGGAGAGGCACTTTAAGAAGAATAATACTACTTTTGGACTTGTATTATCTTTGATATTGATCATATTGATGATTGTCTTGTTTTTTTCTACAGCCGGAGAAAGGCTGGAGTAGGCCGGATCTGGTGCGTCCCAACATCGTAGAGACGCCTGCCACACCTCCACAGCAGAAGCCGTGCCGGTACCAACAGTTGTACAACCTTCTGAAGGACATTGGACTTCATAAATATGTGGGTGAGTGGATAAAAATTATTTAAATTTTTTTTCTTTCCGTTTTAGGTGTACTAGTTTTTATTGTTTACTCTTGTCAACTCTGGACACATCTTTTACTTTTTTATGTATTAGGCACTCCCTGTCTATTATTATTCGTACATAATATAGTTTATTACTATATTGCAGTGGACGTCCATCGGCTGATGATGATGATAATGATGACTAATATTGTATACAATGGAACACAAAAGGATTTTGAATCTATTACTCGAATATTTAAGTAATTTTGTACTCATTATACGTCTTGCGAAATATTAGTAGTTGCGACAATTGTACAATCAACATCATCATCATTAGGTGCCCTCTTCGAACTGTAATTTGGAAAACCAATTCGATCTTCAGCTATTATTTTAAATTGATGGTATTTAAACCCTGTTCATTCCTTTATGTCGTCAAACCATTTCTTGCGCTGTCAACCAGGTGTATGTTTTCCAGGAATTTTCCTCTCCAGCATCAACATAGAGAACTCATAAAGGGATCCTCTTTGATGGTGTCCGAAAAATGCAACCTTCCTTTGCATGACGGTTGTCATTACGTTTGCAGTTAGCTCTCTCAAGGGCTTGAGCATTGGAGACAACTTGGACAACATTTGTGTGCATATCCTAGTTTCCACCGAATAGTATTGTCAATTTCATCTTTTATATTAGAATTAGTACGTCACAAACTTTATACTCCAGCCCATAACAAAGCTCTAGTTATGAAGATATACACAGACATTACGCGCGTCACCCTGAGACAGTTGACGCTTCTTTACCTCAGTACTTTTACCAATTACAATGTCATTTAAAACTGGAACACAATAATGTTCGCACTATACTGCTTGGTGGCAGAAAAATATGTAAATTATACACCTGTGTCCAGCAGTCGACGTCTATCGGCTGACGATGATGATATACCAGTTAACAACTTTCAGTGTTGCCAATGTGAAAACTGTTAGTGTGAATTATTTTTTTTTTGCATAAACGGTTCGTATTTTTTTCTTTTAATATTGATCGACGAGGTTTTATCCGCTGTATCACTGTACATCCAGTGATATGCTGCATTGCATCGCTAAAATGTATTTTGTAATTCCTTAACCAGAGCTATTCAAGAAGCACGAACTGGACATGTCGACGTTTGCGTCACTTAACGAGGCGGATCTCATCGAGATCGGCGTCGCGGCTTTTGGCGCGCGCAGGAAGATGCTGCTGACCATTGCTGGTATGTTCACAAAAATAACAATTTTAAAACTTTTGTTACAGTAAGAAATATTTTAAAATTTTCAATTGAACTATTGTATACGAAGCAATGGCTAAACGCTCGCTTATTAATATTTTGATTTATGACCCGATTCCAAAGCCTTACGTTCTCAAATTTAATTTGGTGGTACGGTTTAATTAAATAAAAAACAAATATGAAACTTATGAATCACTTCAACAGAGCTGCAAAAACAAGCGAACGAGTACAAAGGCAACGCGGCGCCGACTGAGAGGAAATTAATCAGATCTCCGCCCCAGTACGACACGGCTGCCCTAGCGCGGGACAACTGGTAAAGTCATTCGCTCGCAACCCCACAGTCAAGAATGATTCGACATTTATAAACTAACAAAGAAAATATTTTATAACTAAATCGATAAAATGCAAAATTTTTATAACCAAAACAAATATAATTGTAACTTGAAATTGATAGAATCGTTGGTCTCTTTTGACATAAACGTTTTGTGTTGCCACAAAGGAAATTTTAAATTCGATATACCATTTTATTTTTATCAAAATAAACAACATATTTTAACGGAAAATCATTATTATCGAATCGTCTTGACTGTATTTAATCAACATAATTTAACTATAACAATCGAATAATTCTGGAATGTTCTAAAACATTGATGATTGGAAGATCAGTGTGTGCGTGCGATCAAGTGTGACTTAAATTGGGATCGCATTTAACTGTGCGTGGAATATATTGATCTCTACTGATTTGATTCCTTAACACAATTGAGACTGATACCTATGTACTCTTAGTTTTAAGCTTATTTATTATTTTTAAATTTTAGAAAAATTTTAGAAACTTTTTGTTTCCATACGAAAAAAAAACTAAATTGTCTATGGTTTGTATTATAAGGCCAATCGAGCATTCGCAAATATTTTTAGTACCAATTTTAAGAGCATGTGATGCTCTGTTAGTAGCGATTGGTCAGGATATGTATTTTTTTGGAAGTCTGTTTTAAGATTTTATACAATATTATTTCACTTTTTGTTTTTAACTTTTTTAATCACTTGATAGCTGAAAGCTTAACGACGATTTGATTCTTATCATAGACTCTAAAAATTGTTGGAGTAAACGGTAGATTTTTTTTTATTTAATTAGGTTAACTTTAGTTCAGTTAAGGGCATGTTTTATTTTTTGATTTTAAAATATTTATTTTTTAACAATTTTACCAGAACATGATTTTTGGTTATTGTTTTATAGTAATCAGATGTTTTCAGATTTTAATACTTGATTATGAAACCGTATTGAACTTTCGTTGCTATAGATTTACAGCTATTTTATTATTCGATTATGAGCCGATGTTATAGCACTTTTGAATTCGTATTTCTTAAATATGATTTTCGAAGAGAACATGATATTGGCTTTTGACGATAATGTGCATATCGAAATGTTTGTGGTCTTTATGGACAGCGCAAGGGATAATGTTTGACTTGATGTTGTTTAGGATTCGATTTAAACTAAAAAAATACTCATCGATCACATTTCGGTGACTAGTATTTAAAGTGATCTATCAAGTCATATCAGCGGTATTTTTTTTTTTAATCAGAAAACATTTTAATAATCATTTTTTTTATGTTGTGTGTTTGTAATTTTAAAAGTTATATTATATTAGTGTGTGTGCATTTTGATTTTAACCATATTAACATTGTATTAAAACTTGAATGCGTATTTTTTTAAAAAATCGTTTAGAACTGTTTAGTAATTATCTGGTACATAACTAATGTGCTCTATTTCAATATATCGTCTATATATTACCGATATGTACCATGCAGTTATGTACCATGTTATTACTATTATTTTATATAGTTTAAGGTTCCGGATACCAATTGTTTTTAATCATGAACATGTGATTTTATCAATAGTTTTAACTTATAATTGTCGCTTTATGTTTTTTGTAAGTGGTACTGTTAATTAGTAATGCATTAAGTTATTTTAAGATCAATAGTCCAGTTTTAAACCAGTATTTTTTTAAAAAATCGATGATTTGCTTTGCATGATTAAAGTTTCGCTTGTCTAAATAAAAGTCTGAGAAGAATTTTTTCAAATGTTTATTTTACTTACCCCCTCTTCCATCAGGACATTCTATATAAACTGTAGGGATGACTTCATGTCACCTCTCTCTGTATAATTACCAATGAGTCATGTCATTGGATCTGGTATCTAGTAAAATATTGGGTAAAGATGTAAAATCCCTTGCTGTTTATATTTTACTAATAAATTAAAAAGCTAAAACGATTCTCCGTTGATTTTGTAATTTTTTATGAAACTAAAGAATTAATTTGTCCAGGAAGTAATACTTTTGTGGTTTTTCAACAAAAATACCAAAAGTACAATGTGGCTTTGTGACATACATATAATTATTTAAAACCTATGTACCTTTTAGTAAATACTTCAAAAACTTTATTTTATTTTCATATTCATTTAACTCTCCTTATTAATCGAACTTCTGTGTGCGAGCAACGCTGGACTTATCGGTCTATCTTCAGTAGAGATAGATTTTTTGAAGAAAGCTATGTTCATGCGTGAGCGCCTATAGGATTAAGACAACAAAATTTATAACGTATATATGTACCAAACATTTGTTGTAAGGCTTTAAAGTTAATAAACTTTTGCTTTTTTATCCATTAAATCGTTTTTATGTGTCACTGTCATAAGTTATGTCATTTTCAAATGTCTAATTGTCAAAGTGATATTTCAGGTCTCAAATAGTTTTACAGAATTTTAACAATTATGGGTAACGCTAGTGCAAAGGCCGTCGAGATGAAAATACCGGAGTCAGCTGCACCATCTAATACAGAGAAACCAAAACTGAAACCATGCTGTGCCTGTCCTGAAACGAAAAGAGCGCGCGATGCCTGGTAAGGTTATATTGTTTTCGCACATATTGCGCAATAAGTTGTGTGATTATTATATCAATGTTAAAATAATTACACACAAATACGGAATAAAATATAATGATAAATTCTATGTAATTCATATTCTTGTGTTTTTAATTTCCTTATCTAGTGTTTAATTGAAAAAACCATTCAACAATGCAAATATTTGTGTTATTTCCATATCAATATTACAAATTTAAATGTATTGAAGCTGGTTTTACGTTAGTCTTTTAAAAAAAATTATTACAGGGTTGTATATGTTTTTTTAAACACATAACTCATTTATATTTAAAATGAATCTGACACTTCATTATATACACCCTGTGAGAGAAGCTTGAAGTACTGTAAACAAAATTTCAATATTTTTTATGATTCACTTCAAAAAAAGCTGTATTAAGTGTCCATATTCTTTATAATATGAGAAACAAACATTTACTATTGTTATTCCAGCCAGTTTATAACTTCATATCATCATTAAGGGTACTCAAAAATTTTACATTTATCTTATAATTTATTTGTCTGTTCCAGCATTATTGAAAATGGTGAAGAGAATTGTGGACCGTTAATAGAAGAACACAAAGCTTGCATGAGAAAAATGGGCTTTAATATTTAAAGTTGGATTAAGAATATGATACTTTAATTATAAAATCGCTTTAGTTCAGAACATATTTAAAATTAGAAAACAATGCCATATTCTTGTTGTAATTGACAAACATAAATATGTGGCGGTAAACTTTTAATTTGACAAACAAACTAAGAAACATTCATTACTTTAATTGCTTATGGTTGTCATGTGAAATGATTTGCTATTTATTTAGAAGTAAAAAATGAACATGAAATTTGAAGCAACATGTCTTGTTTATTAATTGATAGATATCTTAAAGAATGATGGAAGAATCCATCATTCAATCTATAACAAATGTATTATATTGTTGCAAACTAGTTCCAAAGACATTAACATCTTAAATTTCATGTTTTCTATTAGATGATTTCATTTATGATGTAAGGTATTTATTAAACTGGATGTATTTTGTGTATATATAAATAAATCTTTTGTTTAACTGTATAATAAATGTTCCACTAATAGGAACTATGTGATTTGCTCACTTTGTTCCTTCTAAGGGGTCCTGCACAACAACTCGCAGGATATAAGCTAACCTCATCTACTTGTGCAGCACCCTGGTAAACCACATATAAGGCTTTTGTTCCCATCAAACTGCATAGAGCAATGGCCCACATCCCCTATATGAGCCCCAACAAGGGGATCTTTGGAGGAGATCTATGTCCACCAGTGGATGTCTACTGGCTGATGATGACGATTGCTTCATCTAATACCCTGCTTTCTCTTTTAATGAAATTCAATACATATGTATTTATCTGTTTTATAATTCAGCTCTGACTAAGATGAAGTTGTAAAACTCATCAGAAGACTGACAGCGTAAACAACAATTGAAAAGATAAATAATCATATGTGTCGCAGTAAACAGTATCTGGGCAATCAATCAAGCACAAACATTTAAATATATACATAGGAAAAGTTATAATATGTTATGATTTATCAATTATAATAAATTTATTCAAATATGTCAGTGATGATGACCTTAACCCATTTGGCTTAGAAATTAGTTGTAACATATGAGAAAATTGTGTAGCCTTTGCCTTTCGCATAAAACGTCTAACATGATCTTCTGGTTCACAGATTTTTTAAAGATACGATTAATATGCTCTAAGTAATCTTTAACCTAAGATATAAGGCTCTGATTTATACTTTATCTGAGATCACAGACATTGAACTTTGTGCTTGCAATGTGGATATAATTACGCAAATTTAATTTTATTATGTTAACCTATGGACATCCATTGCTGAACACGGGTTTCTAGTTCAGAACTGATTGCCACTGGCTGCCACATTATGTTCGGAAAAGTCACAGGAAAAGCTTCGGATTTCCGCTGCCGTGGTCTTAATGGCAGAATCGTTGAAAGATATTACGAGAGGAGGTCAATTGTTCCAACCAGGATCGGTGGATGGCAGCCGTCGCGACATCACACGTGTGGACGGGAGCGGTGTCATGCAAAAGGAGTACACCTTTTGATAGCTTTCCTCTTCGTTTTTCCTTGATAGCTTCGTTCAGACTGTTCAGTAAAGAAGTATAGTACTGTACCGTTATAGTCACATCACGATTTTCATAATTGATCAGCGAAATACCTTCTGTATCCCAAAAGATCGTCGCCATGATCTTCCTTTCTTTTCTCACTCTCATCTACAGCATAAAGACGTGGTACTTGACTATCAGGCTGGTCCACCGATTCAAAATCGCACTGCAATGGAGAGAGCTATGCTTGGCATTTCTCTGAGGGTCAAAATCCGGAACTAAAAAATTGGATGGACGTAGCTCTCAAAATCTGCAAGCTGAGGGATACTTGTGTGTGTGGACCGGCCATATCTGCCAAGCCAATGAGGGGCAGTGGAAGAGTAAACTCTTGAAGAGGAGGCCGCGTAAAGGACGCACTGGTGTACGCCCTAACTTGAGATGGACCGACGACATCATAAGAGCGGTCGGAAGTGGGTAGACGCGAAAATCTGAGTACCGTCTCTGGTGGATGATATTGGGGAAGACCTACATCCAGCAATGGATTGAGAAAGGCTGATAATGATGATTATATAATGATAGTTTTATAATATACAATAGGTTCGTATATCATTAATAAATAGTCTTCACTACAAATCTGGGAAGATCGGTTGAAATAGGACCGGATTTGGAAAGCGGACAATTGAATTTGGTGATTGCTAACGGGAAACGAATCCTAGCATTTAACGGATGACGTTGATATGATGAACACATCTGCTGTATGCCGTTCGGTACAACAATCGCAGCACGTTCTACGTATCAGCTCTGGTTCTAATGCAACAGGTACGGCAGCTGAGTGTGTAGTAGTTAAACTATATTATTTAAAAATAACTACACTCTTAGTAAAATATGTAGTGTATGTTTTGGTTAAAATTATTTAGGCCGTGGAATATGGGTCTGCTGGCCCGGCATCCGGTAAGGCTACCACAGTAGATAACATCAGAGAATAATAAAGATAAAGATAGTTTATTGCATTATTTTAATAGATATATTTAATAGAATGTTGGATATTAAATATTTTTTAAGAGCACATTTAATGATAATATGAAAAGGACGAAGGTTATCGTTATAACCTAAAAGATAATCTTTAGTGGCAATGGCCAGGATACATAAGTAAGCCATTGGGGCGATAAGCGCTTCTAGTGGCGATCGTATGATCGGGAATGCATACATCCATTAACTATATGTGGATGATGATGATGATGATAACTTTAAACACACAGCTTTAATTAAGCATTCATTAATTTCTTATCTATTTGTATTTACTTATAATAGATCTCAAGGAAAGCGATGTTCCAAATAGAGCGAAGTGGAGTGAAAGAAGTAATATTGCAGACCCTGTCATAAGACGGGACGAATGGTAAGAAGAAGATTTCCACTTTTGTAGAGATTCATCACGATATCACTTGAACCATAAAACCTAGAGACTTAATAGGAATATTCTTTTGACGAGCATAGGTTAGCTAGGAGCCGATTTTTATAACATTCTTTACCCAAAAGAAGTTGCGAAGGTGTTACGACCAGCAAAGTGGGCAGGGAACAGCTAGTCTAATATACAACTTAGTTGACACAACGTATCAGTCTGACGTTGAGCGGTCACGACACTTTCAACGTTAGTAACAACAAAGGTATCGCTATCACGTTGCCGACCACGACAAAACTTGCACAAGATAAGAAAAGATAAATGTTAAATAGGTCTTTAACTCGAAATATTCTACAATTTCTAAATTCGCTATAAACTGACAGTGTCTGCTGAACATGGGTCTCTAATTACGACGTTAATTGCCGCAATCGCCGCGCTTGCCGCGTGAGTAGGCGATGCAGTAGTATACAGGTGGTCACAGTTGATACTACTCCTCCAGCTGTTTACCTTTAATATTTACGTAGGAAAATAATGAATGCTGTTCGACGTTAAAAAAGTTTTGTTGAAATCGTTTAACGTAAACAGTATTATTATATTTAACGGCGGAGTTTCGCTATCAGCTCAAACGCGGCGCGACGCCGCAGCAGGTCGCGCGCGCGCCGGCTGTGCACAGCCGCACACGCGATGCGGCTCACGCGGGACTTGCACGGGAGGGCGGACGAGTCCCAACCGAGCTCCGTGCAGTCCACTAGCAGCTATGGGTTAGTCCTTAACGCATTATTTTAGCTCGTTCGAATCAACCACTGAACGTAAACCTCTCCAATCATCATCATTCACACAATTAGGTTTTGCTTAAACTCTTTAAAAATCTATTTGTTATATTCTTATTAACTAGCTGTTCCCCGCTGGCTGTGCTGGCCGTAATATAGAAATAGATTTGAAATTTATACTTGAAACTTTTAAGAAATATCCAAATATGTACCCTTCTCAGTATTAACACCCTCGTAACCTCTTTTGGGATTAAAATTTCGTGTCACCCGGTCTTATCTGATCTATACTCGGCAAAAGGAATATTCTTATCTAATAACAAGTCTCCAGGTCTCTGCCTCCAGAAACGTCGTGTATGTGCGTGTTTTTAATTATTATATGATGCTAAAAATTAAGTAATATTTAAAATAAACTTTGTCATTTTGTTACTGGTTGATTTGAGCGTTTTTGATGACATTTTCACGATCACACAGTTAAAACAGTGATAACTTAGTTATTTAGGCGGTCTTGCACGCTATTTGTTTCGAATAGAAGCAGGTTCGATCCCCACTAAGCTTGATCTTTCGATGAAGAACACGTCGAGAGGAAACTGACACTTTCCAAGAAAAACACCTTTCGAGGAACGGATCATTACCCAACTCGTACTTGGCCGGTGGTTGTGGATAATTGGCCCTGATGTCTCCTCGTGGAAAGACGAATTCCAATGTTTAGACGGCTACTATTTATTTATTTTTAACTCCGGTAATTAGGTCAAGATGTAGGGCATACTATAATCTACTATTATTTCACGATAGAGAATTAGGGTTACAAAAAAATTTAAACCCATAAAATTATGAAGTATTCGTACATACATTCTTCGTGGTGTTAAGAAACCCAAGAACTGCACAGTTCGGAGTTCCAGCACATGAATTTTTATTTATTTTCAACCTTACTGCAAACATTTTACGGTTTTTTAGATTTTAGACTGTTCTCTTCTTCATGATGCAGACAGTTTCGTTGTAGGTTTTTAACAATATTTACATCGCTGAGAATTTTAAAGCATTTAGTTTATTAATAATTTTTAGTAAATTAGTTATATGTAAAGTAAGAGTAACTTTTGTAGTTTTTTTGATATATAAAATGCAATTTGTTTTATTTATTAATCATGTGTGAGTTCAACAAACTGTCAATACATAAGTCAAGGTTAAAAATGAATGGAGGAGATAGTGCAAGTCGTTCGCACGAAATGAAGTAAATAAATTACAAAATAAACTTTTATCAGTAAGAGAATACCATTTAATGTGAAACGAATATCCATGTATAAAAAAATAGACTTCATAATGTTCCCGCTGCTGGAACTCGAAGTCTTGTGAGAGTCAAGCTCATTCATCTGCCGCGCTGTATGCGCGGCAGATGAATTTGACATCCACCAACTGCGGCTGTGGTGGATGTCAAATTTCTACAAAAGCTGTAGTTTTTGAAACATAACGGTTTCCTCACCATGTTTTCCTTCACCGGAAGGTCAAAGTCAAAGAGGATCGAATCGTAACCCGCGTTGGGACTTAAGTCCGTAAGTCGACTTACAATGCAAGTTATTACGGATTCAATTGATACAATACTATAATATGTAAATATCAAAAGTATATTTTCTAGTTATAGATATGTATATCATCAGCCGAGTAGACGTTCACTGCTGGACATAGGCCTCACCCATCCGCCCTGTAGTCTCGGGCTAGTATGAATAGGACTAAGGTGAGCCCTGCTTGTCGTAGAAGTAGACTAAAAGGGTGTAGGAGTTTCGCGGGCCTTGAGGGTGGGGCCCTTATCCCTCAACAAGCGAACCTGCGTGGGACAGCGTATTCAGCGATGGTGCCTAAGAGGGTTAGGCTCCTCTTCAGAGACATGTAATAAAAAGTGTAAAGGGGCACTGGGGCGTTCTATAAGAAATCCCGGATCCTCTCTGAATGCACGGATGCAGACAACCGAGGCGGTTTTAGCGACTCACATAACCTGACTTCGCCCCAGAAGTAGAGTATCTTCCGCAAATTTCCCTCCCGAAACCAAATATACAAAAGGCATCACGCAAAGATCTCGAGATGTTGACTTAGGGGTGTAAATATAATATTTGCAGTAATTGAAAAATAGAAACTACGTGTTAATAGATTATCTGTTTATTTATATTTACTATTATCACTAAGTTCGCAGCGTAAAATAAATACTACAACGAAATATGAGAACATCGTAAGCTAATTGAGAGATATCGCTGCTGTGGGAGATAGTTCTATATTTATCCTCTTTTTTTAATTTATTTCCAATTATCCCTGACATCATTCAGGGCTTTACCTTATCACACTAACATTTACCTACAAAATATTTACAACTATCGGCTATTTCCAACATTATTTCTTTACTTTTTTTATACTTATGCTACGTAATCACCTAATACTAATCCGTCTACTAGTCAACGAAATTGCTGTTCTAGTATTGTTTGCTGTGAAAATTGAATTAAATCAGTGAATATTTTGTTTATAAACAATCTTATCGTTATTACTAATTGTAGAAATCAGTGAAAATGTATGTGAGTATATGAACAGTTGTTTCACATTAAAATCTAATTATTATCAATGTTTAATTGTTATGGAAATTGTATTTAACAATGATAATTGCATGCATGGTATCAGTGTATATGGACCATTTGAGTTCCGCGCCAACTTCACTCCAGCGGCTGCGCTGTACGTGTACGCAACAACCCAACAAGCTATCGGCGACAAACTGACACTAACTTAAGCTGCATATAAATAAGTTTCCCAGAAATACGCAGAATATTATTGTGTACATATATATAAAGTAATATTTACTTATTCTTATCTCCGCTCTTACTAATCGACTAAGAGGGAATAATTCCTAGGAATGGTCAGCTCCACCTGTTAGTGTTACCATTATACTCCGCTGGCCATTCCATGCGCCAAGCAGGGGAATTAAGGGAAATAATTTTTGGGGTGATTTAAGAAATAGATTAGAAACAACATAACCTCAATTACAATTAGCTCATAAAATAGATGGAGGCAGAAGGCAAAGGGAGACCTTTACCGATATCCCATGAGCCCCCTTCAAAATGATTATCACACAAAAAATATTTACTGGTGGTAGGTCTTATTACCGGAGACTATTTTTTTCGTGATTATAGAAAGGGTGGGTAAACAAGCGAATAGTTCATCTGATGAAAAGTGATCACTGACTGGATAGTCGCAACACCAGATGGGTCGCAGCTGCGTTGCCGTCTAGATTGGTGGTCTAAGTCTAGATAGGAGCTACGATGATAGCTCCTATTTCGTATATTATTATCATCATTATCAGCCGGTAGACGCCCGGTACTGGAAACAGGCCTTTCTCAAAGATTCTCACTTCCGGTAGGAATTCATATGGGAGGTTTGGTCCATTCCCACCATGCTGGCCCAATGCAGGTTGATGGGAGCCAGAGCCTCGTTTGTTGATTAGTAGGATGCACCACGAGCTGGTGAGATTGGCTTGGGTGCATTGAGTTGTTGTGCGGGAGGTCTTTTTTTATTTTTCGTATATAGTACTGTGCAAACTTTGCAGTGTTCCGGATTGAAGGGAGTTGTAGTTCGTGAAATTACTGAGGTAACGAAACTTAAGATCGTTTGCGTTAATGTCTCGAGCACAATGTGGTGGTGTGTATAACATCCTATGTAGCGCCACGTTGTTATAGGAGGGAGTGTCACCACCAGGAGAATGTGGGAAAATAAATATTTGTTAGATGAACTTGAACACTTTCCTCTGATTTCCAACGGAAAGGGAAATAAAATAGATTCCATCTTTTTTTAAACAATGATGGACTTCGATGATTGCCTTTTTGATTACTGGACTCCAGGGCTAATGGACGCAGTCTATCGCTTACTGCCCGAGCATTTATTTTACGCATACTATGTAAGGGGATGACGAAACAATGATAAGGGTTTCGTCAGACGCCATTAATCAAAGTAAACATCAGCGCGTCGATACAACGGGCAATAAATAGATGCGCATCACGGAAACTGTAATAATGGCGGACGATTGTTTCCGCCTCTTTGTTACTCCTGTTAACGAGCTTTCGTATAAAAATATTGTGCCATGTTGTCTACATCCAGCGCAACTTAGACCTTGGTAAGTGTATTAGATATTGTTTGTTTAGACTTTAGTTAGACAAGGTGATGAGATAACCGAGTTCACCTGATGGTAAATAATACGCTTGCCGTTAGTTAAGATGACAGCATCACATTGCTCTCGTCGTTTTCCGTCCGATCCGTTTATTTTAAAAATGCTTAAGATATTTATGCAGCATCACTTTACGTGATGTCTTTGTGTAATAAATCTTCTTAAAAGATACCCTGCTTCTGGAGGGAAGACCATTCATGTGTGGCTTCTACCCACTAAATCCCCCTCGGTGATCTCCGTCAGTGCATTAGGAGAGGCTCCTGAAACTACGGAACGCACCGGTGTTCCGGAGTTCACTTTGGCTAAAACATCCGAGGAAAGAGCAACGCCCTCCTCAGCTCCTACGCAGTGCTACGGCAAATACAAGACCACCATGCATTTGCTGTCCTCTTATGGCTCGCTTATTGAGTTCTGACAGCCCCCTCCCTCAAGGCTCATCAATAATTTTTTTTTTTATTATTATTTTCGTATGTAACAAAATGCTAACGGAACTCACACTCCTCGACCACGAGCCGGTAACGAGGTAGTGTCAGACTCCAGCCGACTAAAAATCTTCACACGGTATTCCGATCCCTTCCGACAGTATGCACAAGGGTCACGGGATAACATCGGGCAGTTCTTCCGCAACCCCCAGGGAATACCTCAGTCCTACTCTTAACCCGAGACTACAGGGCTGAAAGAATTTATTCTGCTAATATTAATATTCATGGAAATGCTTTAGGCGATGTTATGGTTAGGAGCGATCTTATGCAGACAAAGCTTTAATGGACATACTTCATCTTGAGACTTCAGTTACTTCACTAGCTGGCTTTTCAAACCGGAATTCCTAGCAGCAATTTAAATAGCAATCACATCGTGTTAGATAATAATGAAGCTGTAAGTAGTGAGGAGTGTTCGTGATGCTATGGTGGTAAATTTATAACATGAGGGTCTCTCTCTTGGTAATGAGTCAGAGTTATGCGAAGATCTTGACCTATTAAAACCCTCGATGGTAGTCTTCAGTATTTGGATAAACGTTGGGATATCAGTTCGGAACATAATAAGGTAATGGTACTCCTAACTACCACCTCACATCCTAACTAAACACTGCATGCCCTCAAGCTTTACACAGCTATGCTTTCAATCCTCACCAGCCAGAGTGGTGGGGCTAAGGCTCCTCAATGAGGGTCCTTGAGGGAGGCATATGCCCAGCAGTGTGCATTATTTGGCTGATAAGATTTATAAGTCCATACTACTGATCGATATCAGCATCGAGATTTCGGGTGTGGTTTGCATGCCTTGTCCGAAGTCTCTTTCCACGTCACCCAAAATCCCGGAATGGAATTGCTGATCTCCACAGCAAAGCAAACGTTCGCAAGCAAATTTCGGAGGTATGCCGTCATAATTTTAGTTCGGGTTTCTTCGCGATGGATTGCGACAGTCGGCCGCATCCGCATCCTCACCAATTATCGACGCACTTACAATTTTAATCGCTGTTTTATTTAACTAGGTCAGATATGAACGTTCCAATATTTATCCAGTTAATCGCAGCCATCTTGGGGCGAATTACGCGTAACGACGCTGACTCTTGACCCTCGTGTGCGTATTTTTTTAATATTTCATAAGCTCAAGTGGTTTTATATGTTTGCAGAATATTCGGAAGCGCGTGCTCCGACATGTCGGACTGCGAATGCCTGGAAGAAGAAAATAATTTCGAGAAATACATGTAAGTCAATTTCATTTATTTCTCATACAAATCAATATTTCTTTTTATTTAATTTTCTAGCATTGTTTCAGCGCAATGTTTATTAGCTAGTAATTAACTCGTTCTTCATGAGAACAGCAGATTGGAACAAAATGTCTTCGTCGATGTTCTCCGTCCAAATACGACGCGGGTGTCTTGAAGAAAAGGATGAATAGATTGTTCCTAGGTCAGTGCGCTTTACCACTACAGCCACATCACCACTTTACATCAGATGGGATTGTGGTCAAGCGTTAACGTTGTTCATTTGAAAAAATCTTCTTTTGGCTTTGAGATCTGAACTAGTTTTTGTTTGAAGGCGTCTTGCTCTATCCACCGTTCTCTATTTTCGCCGATATTGTTTTTTTTTATTATCTCGTACATATGTATCATCCGCCCACTATGTTATTCACCCGGCCAAGTTCTTTTTCCCTAGTCCTTCCCAGTTGTGATGTGTAGAGTCCGACGTTGATCATACCTTGTAATATTAGTCAGTCATTTACGTAACAGCATGGGTAAATGAATCATTTTTGTTATTTTTCTTATAGTTGTGTTCCTACATCTTTATTCATCAACATCAATTCAGCTTATTGTCCTCCATAGTTGAGCATAATAGGCCACAATTGATTTACAGCAGTTAATATAACAAAATAAGTGATGATAACGCTTTAATGCCCATTCTACACAAGTCATGAAAAATAGAATAAAACAAAATCATTTTCATTCGGTTTATTTTTATTTTGCTATAGTCAATGATCATTTAGATCATTCAGCGATTATTACGTAACCATTTATGATTATAAAGTACTTGTTATATTCCTATTTATTCATAAAATCGTTTTGCGCATGCGCGCAAACACACACACTCACACACACACACACGTGCATGTGCGCTCATAATACAAACTCATACCCAACACCCAACACTTACTAGAGATGATCTCTTTTGCTCTTTACTTAACTTATGCTGCAAAGTTAGTTGTAGAGAGCTGGAGACTTGGTAACTTGTAACATTGGTTTATTACCACCAGCAATCCACAGTTATATTGTTAAATGCTTTACGTAACGTAAGAATTTTGTTTGTAATTTCTTTTGATTTGTGGTGACAAATAAATAAAAAAAATATTTATTTATTTGAATATTACTACTCTTTAACAAAGAAATATGTTAATATATTTTAGCAATTGATTTGTTTATATTGTGTTGTTTATTTTATAAATAAATGCTTCGTAAATAAATCGATATATTAATATCGATTTATATTAATAAAGTCTATTAACCACTACTCGCGGCTAAAGTAGTGTATATATATACTCGTATATTTTTGTCTATGTATAAAAGCTGCTGCATTGATTTCTAGATCTGTATTACTATTGTCTGTTGATTACTCTATTGAGGCTGATTAACTTGTATATATGTCTGTTTGTTATTTCATGTAGATGTTATATTTGCTATTATAAATATGTTACGTAATCGTTTCATAAAGCAATTACTGTTAATTATATCTGTATGTGTAAATAATGTGTTTGCGTTTAAGTTGTCAGATATAAAACTGATTATAAATGAATTACCAACTATAAGAGCAATATTGGCAGTTAAAAATATTTATTTAAATGTTTTGCTATTGATTTATCAGCTAGACATCTTTCACTACCAGGCGACCGTTCCGATCGGCGACAGCGAACTACAGTGGGGTTGGATGCTGTCGCAATACCATGAGGTGCTTGGAGACGACGCCCCTTCTAACGGCCCCGACTGCTTACAAATGTCTCAGCAGCACGGACTCTCTGGTATTTGTCTTCTACTGATTATAATGAAAATTGATACATTGTTATACAAAGTAAATATAGATAATATATGGAAATCTTTGGAGAGGCCTATGTTCAGCAATGAACGTCTATCGGCTGATGATGATGATGATATAGTAAAGAATTCTGTGTTGATGTTGGTCGCACTGGAATAGCGTCAGACCGGTTTTCTTTGTATCAATTGAAGGAGGAATGTTAGGAAATATATTTAGTTTTTTTGGGGGGAAGTCAGAAATATCTGATGATTTTAATTTGCTAAACCGCCTCGGTTGTCGTCCGCAGTATTTAGAGAAACCACATGATCATCTTTAGGGATAAGACCGAGCAATACAGGGCTACGGTCACTTGTCGCAGAAGATGATAAATATTGTCTTTGGATTCGCTAGTTTTCGGAATTTATTTTATTCTACGAAGAGATGAGACAAGCGAGAGGTTAACCTGATGTTAATATTCCTGCTCATAACAATGTGGCACAGCACCACATCGTGGTCGCCTTGAGGTATAAGATGTTAGGAATAGTTACTCCAGTAATTACACTAGCTACTACTTCGTTCAAAGCAAAACAGTAATATTTACACACTACTGTTTGGTGGCAGAAATAGGAGCTGAAATGTATGTACCTAAACCGTCTCTGGCAATGGCCACCTAAGATAACCAATAAGGAGTAAGTTTTGATGGTTGCGTTCTCATTGATCTCGGAAACCAGAAAAGATCGACAAACACAGTTGACAGACAAGCTGTCATCAGACGTTTGCTGTAGTGTAGCCAGATAGTTATTATACTTCATCTTGTTGCGGTTCTTGCCATAAGAATGCTGAGGATAAGACAGGATAATGTAATAATAAAATAATAAAAATAAAAAAGTAAAGCCTTTATATAAAACTAGCTGTTCCCCGACTGCTGTGCTGGCCGTGATATCCCTGTAATTCCCTTTAGAGAAGGGATTTTATAAAGTCCATTTTTAGCTGACCTCTAAACAACAGAAGCAATATCTATACCAAATTATATTCTATCACACAGTAGTATGTAAACATTACTGTGATCCGGGTTTGAAGAATTACTGAGGTAACGAGACTCAATATATATTGTATATATCATTCTTACTAGCGCCTGGTTGTTATTGGCGGGAGTATCACTTACCATCAGGTCAATGTCCCGTTCGTCCCGTTGCTTAACTGTATTAAAAAAAATCTCTGAATATCTCCTATACATATAAATATAGATGTGGAGATCTTTGGAGAAGAAGAGAATCTCTTCCATCGGCTGATGATGATGACGATGATAATATACATAAGATTTAAATTATATGTTTTACACAAACAAAGTCGTGTGAAGTAGTTGTTAAGTACAAAAATAAATATTTGCAATACATTGTACTGTTGTTAACGATCTCTTTATTTATAGAACTCCAGATTGTGGTATCTGTTGTATATGTGGTGTGAGGATCGAAGGTCTCGATAAGAGTAACGTGGTGTGGACGGAGACGTGGGGTAGATAAAGGATGCCAAAAATTGACACGATGGTTCAAACACCAAAATAATTTATAGATACAAATAAATCATATAATGAAGACAAACTCACCATTGCAGCTGATGGATGTTCACCGCTGAACCATAGACTAGAAAAGGACTAATGTCTTATACTGTTCATGCTTAGCAGCCACGTTGGTGGTGATCTGGTGAAGGTCGCAGAAAAGGCTGCTTTACTCTCCTTAATATGAATTCGTCTTTATACTTTTCACGAAAATCGAGATGGTATCACTTACCACGGATTGCTTGACGGCAAAAGAAGATAAGATAGGTATCTGTTGGTATGGTCTCCGATCAGGAAGACCTACCATCATTAAAGTAGTCAATTTTTAGTTCCTTATTATGTATCCTCATATATTATGAAGACTATATATGAGAGAGAGAGAAAGAGAGAAAATAAACGTCTCGACTCGCGTGTTGAAAGATGATATTGTTTTTAAAACTTATTCCCCCGCAGGGTCCTGGTGAGATCTCCGACGAGGATATATTGGAGACTTACAAGCGTCTGGAGAATGAGAATAAATCAGGGCCGGAGAAGAAGAAGCAGAGTTCATTGGTGACCATGTAAGACTCCTTAAGCTTATGGGTGGCTGTAAATCAATATGTATATTATCTATATGCATATTCCAAGAACAATTGGTTCCGAAGTCATGTTACATCCATCACATCTCACTTATATAACTTCAACTCTCTTCTGACAGTAGTTCTCTTGTCCCAACAGTGGGAACATTATGAGGAGTGATTAATATTAAAATAAATCATGGAACGAGTGAAATGTTCACCTGATGGTAACCTCCCCCCCTCCTTAAAAACGTAGTGCTGGTTGAGATGATACGCTGCATCACATTGTGCTCGTTGCTTTGCAATATATGTTAAGTCCGCATCATAAGTAATTTAACTAGCTACAGCGCCCTTCAAACCGGAATAGTAATATATACACAGTAGTATTTGTCAGCAGGAATAGCAGCTGCAGTTGCACCTTCCACCGTCTCCGGCAACAGAGACCTACCAGCAATGAAATGTATCCATTGGGGCTTATATTGTTTAATAAGGGAGAGAATTGTTGCAGCTTCTCCGTGTGGAACACCATCATGGGCTCGTCGCTGCTGACGATGGCGTGGGGCGTGGAGCGCGCCGGGCTGCCCACCGCACTGCTGCTGATGGCAGCCATGGCGGCGCTCTGCCTCTACACCGCGCACCTCCTGCTCAGAGTCAACAAATACCACGGTGAATATGCTATCACGTCTTACTATTTAATTGTAACACCTGAACATAAAATACCATAGACTTAGTGCCCGTGGGTATTCTGTACCAGCGAACCTAGGACCTGGGGACATGGTGGACCATCAGTTGGTGGTAGGTCTCTATTACCAGAGACCATCTAGGTACCACCGCAGCGCCTGTTGCAGACGACAAACAGTACTGTGCAAACAATACCGTGTTCCGAATTAAAAGACGCTGTAGCAAGTGTGGTGCAGTGCATACCATCCTAACTAGAGCCACATTGCTATGGGCAGACGTGTCACTTACCATCAGGTGAATGTCCCGCTAGTTTCGTAGCTTTGTAGAATAAAAAAAAACTATAATCTGTCTTTGGTAACGTTCTACAATTACCAACAATCAATGATGTTGATTTAGACGATGATGTTGATGTTGATTTAGATGATGGTCGATGTCGTTATTGATTTAGACGACAATGATAATGTTGCTGTTGATTTAGATGGTGATGATGTTGCTGTTGATTTAGATGATGATGATGTTGTTATTGATTTAAATGACAATGATAATGTTGCTGTTTATTTAGATGTGATGATGTTGCTGTTGATTTAGATGATGATGATTGTTTCTGTTGATTTAGACTGCTGATTGATGTTGATTTAGATTTGATGATGTTGATGTTCTTATTGATTTAGATGACAATGATAATGTTGTTTGTTACGTACAGAGTATTTAAGATGACACAACGCCATATTACTCTCATCAATGCAATGTATATGGTACGTTCTAAAAGCATTTACTTCTATGTTTCATTGGCTACAGACAGTAGTGTGCAAACATTACTCTGAGACGGTTTGAAGGGTGCTGTAGCTGTTTAAATTACTGGGGTAAAAAAACTTAACATCTTATGTCTCAAGGAGATCAGTTAATCTCTTCGTTTTGTATAATAAAGTAAAAAGTTGAACACAAGAACGCTGCAACGTTTACACCAGGCAGTGACTCATGCGAGGTGCCCGCCCTGTGCCGCGCGCTGCTCGGCCCCTGGGCGGAGGTGGTCGCGCACCTGTTCAGCCTGCTGGTGCTGACGGGGGCCAACATCGTCTACTGGCTCCTCATGTCCAGCTTCCTCTACCACACCGTCAACTATTTCATAGGTGAGTTAACTGCCGACTGTTCACACAACAATTATACTTTTTATTCAACGTAGTTCTGGCGAGTGTGGGATATACACTTGTTTATAAGTGACACGGCCGCCTATAACAACGTGGCGCTGGTTAGAATGATATACACTGCTCTACGTTGTGCTCGTCGTCTGACAGATAATATTTTAAATCTCGTTACCCCAGTAATTTCACTAGCTACAAGCCCCTTCAAACCAGAACACGCAATAGGCACTGCGATGGTATTGACCTAGACAGTGTCCGGCAACAGACTCACCACCAGTAATCACTAATGAAATTCAAAAGTTTCAATATTAATGTGTTCGGGTTCAAAGGGCGCTGTAGCTATTGAAATAATTGAAGTAATGAGATCTTATTTATATATTTGTTTAGATCTATCAACGTCGAACGGGACAAGTTACAGCACAGCAATTCTGTGCCCGAAACACGAGCCTCTGCTGGAGGCGCTCTCCTCTGTGCCAGCGGCTTCCCCCTACTGGGGCCTGTACACCACCGTTCCCTTCTACGTCGCGATCGGAATCTTCCCCATACTCAACTTTGCTAACGTCACATTCTTCACCAAGTTTAATTCTTTGGGTAAGTACACTGTCACGTTTATATGTTTTCGTCATAAGGAGGTGCGCGAGGCATATGTGTGCTGTGCGCTGGCTAGGGGTCGATTGACGGAAGTCAGATGCCCACAGACGGAAAACTCCAGTTCATTGGGAATCGAAGTTGAACCATTTGGAGATGCACAGATACGATTCGGCTTACTAACCGAGCCATCAGGGCAACTCTTCTTCAATCGTTCGTTCGTTAGTTCATTCGTTCATTACTCTACCTATTTCAATGTAGTATAAGAGTAATAGTAGTAGAAGTAGTATATATTTTATTCAAGCGACGGGACGAGAGGGATCTTCACCTGATGGTAAGTGACACGCCAGCCTATAACGTGGGCTCATCGGCTGAAATATAACATGTTGAGACTCGTTACCCCAGTAATTGCTCTAGCTACAGCGCCATTCAATACGGAACACGGTAATGTTTGCACAGTACTGTTTCTTGGCAGACACAGCAACTGGTCTCCGGCAAGTAAGACCAACCACCAGTAAACATATAATTCTTTACTTTTTATTCTTAATTCTCAATCCAAAATGGCCGCCATGGAGGCCATGAAATATGAAGGTTTTAAATAATTACTGTGCGTTGTTAATCAATTTAAGACATTTAAAAAGAAATGTTGATGTTTTGTTTTCAGGTACGCTGTCAGTGGGGTACCTGGTGGTGTTCGTGATATACAAGGGTGCCATGTGGGGGAACCACATGGGGCCGATGCGCGGCGCCGGGCTCGACGCGGCCGCGCTCAGCGGCATGCTCGCGCTCTCCTTCTACATACACAACATCATCATCACCATCATGACCAACAACAGACGGCAAGAGAACAACGTGAGCTATCCCACCAGCATACACCAACATCCTCATTCAATTCATCAAGATGTTCACCTGTCTCTCCAATTTTTGATTAATCACCTACGAATTTTTAGAAAAGAAATATGTTATGATTTTTATCATCAGCTGTCTGCCAATGCGCAGTGTGAATGTGACCTGGTGAGGATAGCAGAGAATGATTAGATGAAGGTGGCACGAGACCAATTGAATTGGAAATCGCCTAAAGTGGATTATATTCAGCGGTAGACGACAATAAATCGAAATGAGGATCAGGATCTATCATTCTCATTACAATAGGTTCAAGTAGAGGCAGTTTTTTTGTGTTCTATGTAACAGATATTAAAAACAGACGATTGTATTCCTATTCCCAGGGTCGGGATTTAACGATTGCGTTCCTGCTGGTCACAGTCACCTACACTTTAGTCGGCGCCGTGTTCTACATCTGCTTCCCGCTGGACAAGTCCTGCATTGAAGACGTGAGTTTTGAGACTAGCCGTACGTTTACCTGATACTGTGCTACTAATTAGGATGATGTACAGAGCACCACATTTTATCCGTCCCTTTCAGACCTTAGATGTAAAATTATTATTGGTGGTAGATCTCTGTTGCTGATGACCATCTGGACAGGTATCTGTATTTGGCTCCGGTAAGACACTGCCCGTAACCAGGCGCCAATTAGGATGATGATTGCACCACATTTTACATAGTAATTTCACTAGCTACAGCACCCTTGAAACCGGAACACAACAGTGTTTGCATACTGTTTATCTGTGTATGTGTGTGTGTGTGTATATCTAGACAGTTTCTGGCAACAGAGCTTCATTTCTAGTGAAATAGATTATTTAATTTCAGCGCCACCTCTGTATTTTTAATTGAAACAACTGTAGACGCCGGTGCAAATAGAAATGTTTTTTTAATTTTTTTTATAATTTCATTTTGTTTTGATATTTCCAGAATATTCTAAATAATTTTGAGATGCACGATGTGATGACGGCAGTGGCGCGAGCGCTCCTGCTGTTTCAGGTTTGTTTGAGATTACTAACATCAAAGAATTTTCTTTTTCTTAAAGTGCCTCTCCAACGTTAACGTTGAAGGTTGGCGATCAATGTAGTACAATCTTCACTGTCTATGGTTTGGCAGAACAATTCTACTTGTGGGGGAATGATAGATTTCTACCTCCTAAAACATCGTCGGTGGTCTTCGTCAGTGCTTTGGAAGGGGCTCCGGGATATTCTACGGAACGCACCCGCGCCCCGCTGCAGGGAAAGGCTCTCTTTAGCACCCACGCTGTGCAGCAAATACAAAACTACCTTTCATTTGCCGCCGTCCTAGAGGCCTCACCACACGGAAAAAAAAATCAAATGGCATCGTGTGAACTCTATGTTAATAAGCAAGCAATTAACCAAGGAGATAATTAAAAGGTTTCATATCGTGTATACATACGATGCAGGCTACGTGCCCAATAAAAATCATCATCATCATCATAGTCAATCGATAGATGTTAACTGCTGGACATAAGCTTCTTCCAAAAATCCCCACATCGGTCCTGCGCTGTACGCATCCAGCGGTTTCCTGCGACATGCTGGGCATCAGGAGCTGTCGTTTCTAGGGGTTCATATGGGGGGATTTGGACCATATCCCACCACGCTGACCCAATGCGGGTTGGTGGGAGCCAAAGGCTCCCGTGAGTTGTTGTGCGGGGCCCCTTAAATATACTGCACACCCGATAAAAATACTGCATAATAAATATTAAATAACAAAATCATCAAAGTGTTTAATGAAATAAGCATTACGATTATAAATATGCTTCCCAGGTGGTGACGGTGTACCCGCTGGTCGCGTTCATGCTGCGCTGTGAGGCGCTGCTGCTGCTGCCGTGCGCCAGCTCGCGTCGCCTCACCGTCGTCATCAACCTCACTATCGTTTCCATCTGCATACTCGTAGCGTGCGTTTGTCCCAACATCGGGACAATCATCAGGTGAATTTCAGGATGCAGCTAAATGCCAATGTTAATGCTGATGGATTTCCAAAATCATGATTTTTTATTAAGTTTTTGACATTATTAGACTTATAACAAACATGTCATGGTGTGAATTATAATACCAGAGAACCTTAATCTTGGACTCTTCTATATAGTTCACAAAAACTCGACTGTTGATATACCGCTTAATTACTTCAATTTAAACGTCTGTTGACTGAGGTATAAGGAGTACCGCACAACAGCTTACGGGATTTGAGCCAACCTCACCTGCTCGTGGTGCACCCTGCTAATCAACAAACGAGGCTCTGGCTCCGACCAACATGTGTTGGGCCGGCGTGGTTTTTTTTTTTTTTTTTTTATTTACGTGTGTAACAAAATGCTAACGGAACGCACACCCCGTACCAATACTGGGCCAGTAATGGGGTAGTGTCGGACTCCAACCGACTAAAAAGCTTCACACGGTATTCCATCACATCCGCAAGGAACGCACGAGGGTCGCGGGATAACGCTTTAAACAGTTCTTCTGCAACCCCCGTTCGGTGCCCGGATCGAACGGGCCCGCCTCGGGGAGGGATGTGAAGCATCCCTCCCAATTGACAAAATCCCTATCACTAAGCGGCGACGCGTCGGAATACGAGACGCGTCGCCGGATACGCCCCAGGAACCCTTTCCAAGGAGGGCGCCGGACCGACGGCCCTTGTCGGTCGCGGCGCCAGTGGGCCGGCGTGGTGGGAAATGAAAATACAAACGACTAAAGGTCAAGGAAGGCCGCTGGATGCGGGCAGCGCAAGACTGATCGATATGGGGATCTTTGGGGGAGGCCTGTGTCCATCAATCAGCCCACGGTGACGAAACATCACCAACCAATGCAAATAGTTTAACTTATTATGAATTAAACACGAACAATATGTTTGCGCAAATGTAACTGAAAAAAAAAACTCAAAATGATGATAATAATCACGACGATGACGGTAGAGTGGAAGGTAATGCAAAAAGGTTCACCTTTACACGATGTGTATAAAGTTAAATAAATAACATAACTATGTCAACAGATGGCGCTGTAACCTTGAAAGATACGTAGCGGTCGTAAATATTCTGTAATATTTGATATTTGCTACGTTTTTTAAAAGAAATATACGTGTCGCATTATTTACTGGTGGTGAGTCTCTAACCCCGGAGACCCTCTAGGTAGGCACCACTGCAACTCCTATTGCAGCCGACAGACTATACTGTGCAAAGATTACTGTGTTTCGGTTCGAAGGGCGCTGTAGCTAGTGAAATTACTGAGGTAGCGAGACAACATCCTACGTCTCAAGGCGACGAGCGCAATTTGATGCTGGGTATCACTTACCATCGGGTTAGACTTCCAGCTCGTCTGATCGCTTCGTTGATTAAAAAAAAAAACAGAGTTAAGTAGTAGTATAACCGATGTTGCAGGTACACGGGCGCAGTGAGCGGGCTGGTGCACATCTTCGCGCTGCCGTCGCTGCTGCAGGTGCGCTCGCTGCAGCTGCGGGGAAAGCTCACGGTTTGGAAGGCGATGTTTTACTTCTCGATCGCCTTCTTCGGCGTCGTCAACTTCATAATACAGTTCTTCATCACCGAATAGTGATTAGTGATAATTTTACGTTCGTTTCTGAGGATCTCATTGATTAGATGGCAAGTTAAGTTTCCGTTAGTTTACTTTTGTGTGGGCACGGTGGTCCTTTTTCTTTGTCTAAGGAGTATGTGGTATTGATATTTTAGTCGTAGTATTAGGCGGTGTTGTTTAAAGTGTCTTCCGGCCAAGAATAACAAATCTCCTCCATCACCCACTATTTCAGTTGGTGTCCGAATTTAGCTTGTTTTATTTGTATCTGTGTACATATTAACCGTCTATGTGTAGATTGCAAAGGAAATAATTATTTAGTTATTTTTAGTTACTTGTTGGGCGTGTTTAAAAAGTAAACATTTCTAACGTGACCGGAAATAAAATTATATAAACTACGATATATAAAATAATTACGATTGGTGGGAAGGAGTGACTAATTAGATAGTTGGGGTAGGAAGATAGACTGAAGAACATAAATGTCAGAGGTTCCTTTAAAGTAAGACTGGTTCAAGAGTAAATAGTAGAGAGACGCCTGCGCTGATACGGCCATTATGCGATGACAAACAAAGGATATGGGTAGGGCAGCGCTATATTTCGGGACTGAAAAGAGAGGCCCTGGGAGGACCCCGACTACTTGGTTAACGATGATCAGATTTAAAGAATAATAAATTGACAGAAGCTATGACACAAAATAGAGATAGAATTAGAAGAATGACCAGGAGGGCCGATCCCAAGTAAAGATGGGTCAAGGTCTAGCAAGATGATAGAATACTCTGTGCATGTATAATATATTATTGCGGTGATGCGTTCGTATAATAGTGCAGGGGAAGGAGGACCGCTGCATTTCGGAATATAGACATACGGAGGCCTGCGGGTTTGAGTAGTAATTTTATATAAACTTGACGTTTCTGCAGGAGACAGGACACCGTTTGAGGATTTTATTCATTCGCAAAGAACCTGTTTAAGTATGCAGGCTGAACTGTGCAACACAAAGGATGGAACACGTTCGATTGTGTCGCCTGCCTTATAATTAAGATGAAATAAGTAAACTATTATAGTTGTTAACCAAAACCTGTATCTAGTCATTTCTTAAGGAGTCAGTAAAAAAATAACAAAAAATTTTTTTTTTCATTTATTTTATTCGTAAATACATAAATTCAGCAATTCGTCGTCGTTATATTAGTAAATTCGTGCATTACATGGAAAGTGAGCTATAAGAAAAACTTTTAAAGAACCATTCGTTACTAGTATATATTATTTATAATTATAAATAATTTACCCTTTATTCTCACAATAAAAAAGAAATACGTAGCAGAAAAAAGAATTCAAATAAAAAACCCAAAATATTACAGTTTGATCATGTGGAAAAGGAACCCATTCTGATAATATTGCAGCCTGAAAAGACTGCAACCCTGATCACCGGTGGGGCTTAAAAATAAAAAATAATAAACGCCCTCACCCGAAACAGCTCCAAAAGTCCTATAATTTTTTTTTTATAAAACCATATTTAATGTGAAACGGAAAATAAAACAAGAACTCTCATGATATATATTATTATTTATAAAAATGTACAAAAATCCATTTTAAATGTTTATTATTAACAATTAAATAAATATAATCAAATAACATTCCATACTAATAACTGTGTTGATTGTAAATAAAACAATTATTCCATAATCTCAAATTTAAAAACAAAATGGCGTCTAGTGCAAATATATAAACATTCCCAACACCATGGAATACATCTTTTATAATGAACCAATGACTTTCATTACACCCAGTTTCGAGTGATGAGGTCGTTGATGGTGAAGCGTGCTTAGAATACTTCGGCTCTTTTATCTTGCCAGCAGTAAGAGATATGCTGTGGCTGTAGCACTCATGTATATACTTCACATGTGGCGATGGATCCCAACCTGGAGCTTCAGTGTATCACGGCGCTTGAGTGCGCTACTCTATATAAATGAAGTCATGCCCTGACCTTCAATGATCAGCGGATCACCGAATGATACTTTTCAAGGTTTCGGGGATTATATGAAGCTACGACATCAGCGAGATCTTCAGCTGATGGAGAGGGATAAGCCTGCCGATAACGCAGCGATAGTTAGGATGATATACACAGCACCTTATCCTGCTCGTCACTATAAGAAATATTCACAATTTGTACTGGTGGTAGGTCTCCGTTGCTGGTGACCATCTGTATCTGGCTCCGGCGGGTGGCGCCAGTTAGGATGATAACTGTACCACATTCTACTACTGTACCTTGAGATACGACATACTAAGTCTTGTTAACTTAGTATTTCACTTCACTAGCTGCAGCAGCCTTCAAACCGGAATACAATGATAAATAACAGTACTATTTACCGGTTGGAATAGAAGCTGCGGTGGTGACAGGAAGCAGCTGGATCGATCGATGTGGAGATTTTTGGGGCAGGCCTATGTCCAGCAGTGGACGTCTGCCGGCTGATGATGTTGATGGTAACTAATGAGACGGTCTCCCTACCACCAGTGCAGTAAATAAATTAAAAAAATATATATAATGAAAATATCATTGACCAGCGCGTCCCATTAATGTTTGTTTCTATTGATTTTGAGCCTCGCAATTAGAAAGGTTGACGCCCACTGTACTATATACTGTACATACATTCCCGTTTATCAATATCTAATATAAAAATTAAATACATATTACGTATTATAAAGTCGATACAATTATATATTTATTAGTATTATAATTAAATTTAACTTCATTAAGTTAAGTTTATTACTTAAGTTTACCTAATAGTTAACTGTACAAGGGGTGTAAGGGGTCAACCCAAGCCAACCTCACCTGCTCGCGGCGCAGCTTGCTAATCAACAAACCAGGCTCTGGAACCCGCCGACCCGTATTGGGCTAGCGTGGTGGGTAATGGCTCAAATCCCCCCCATACGAACCCCTAGTGCCCGACGATGCGGACGGAGCAGGACCGATCGATGTGGGAATCTTCGAGGGAAGCCTATGTCCTACAGTGCTGCCCTATGTCCAGCAGTGGACGTCCATTTGGTGAGGATGATGAACTGTACATTTAAGCTTAAGTTTAATGAAAGGGTAGAATTAAAAAATCACCGAGACATATTGCTGCTGTCTTTGTAAAAGGAAACTCCTTTTGGAACTTTTGTAAGACTGTGAAAGAATGAGATAGAAGGAGTTTTTATATAGTTTTCATACCCTCCGTCTGCTGTTTGTGATGGACTGCTCTCCATGCTGTATAATACACTTTGAATGAAGAATATAATTAATGAAGAAATGTAAGAGAGAGAGAGCAACTTTGATATCTATAGTACACCATTTTACTATTCTCTCTCTTTTATTTTTCCCTATTTCTATCTATTACTCTACCGCCGTACGCCGGTCCCCACACACCGTGGATACTAGTTCTGGTGCTGTATTCTTAGGATATACCAAAAAATATATTGAGAGAGAGAAAGAGAAACGCATAGTACATTATTCTACTTCTCTCTCTTAATTTATTGTACTTATTCGTTTTCCAATCACTAAAAGAAATTGTTGATTAATAGCTGTCTTTCTCGCTCCCTCTCTTACCATCTCCATTTTGTATTCATCTCATTCTCTTACAAATGAAACAATAAGAAATTTTACATCCACGGAGTGTTAACTAGATGTTATATCTAGATAGCATTTGGATGGGTGACCGCCGGCGGTATGCGGTGCTTTTAGAAACTAATGCAGTTGTGCGTTAACATGACAGCTTCTTTGGTATAATATTAAAAGTATATAAAACTGTATTATATATATAAAAAGTTCATTTATTATTCCCACCGCTGGGACTGTGGGATCCGAGTTTTATATATAAAATGTACAATTCTTATTTATTGGTATACCTAGAAAATATTTCAATATACTTAAATAAGTTATACGACTCCCTTAAATACCCTCTGTATGAAAAATAGCTGGATTGATTGCTTTAATAGGGATTACTAATTTTAGTAAATGTATTGATTATAGTAATAGTTGCTACTAGAGATAGTTGCTGCGAGACAGGTTGCAACTTACCACCTCCGATCTGATCTCTGCTGAATGGATGTTGCATTACGTCAAGTAAGGATTACGTTGGGGATGATATTTGTACCATCAGATGAAGGATGAGAGTATGAGCGCGTTGTTATGGTAGTGGTGGCGAACGTCGGCTGTCTACGTGATGACGGTGGGCGCATCCCTGCCGGTGTAGCGCTGCAGCTGCGAGATGTTCAGCGCGACTTCGACGAGCGGCTTCAGCATCACCTGAGCGTCGCCGGCGACCTCCCTCGCCTCGTACGAGTCTATGTACAGCCTGCAAGTACCGCGTCCATTAAAATAGTACACCAATTACTGGTAACGGAGCAATTATACCATAATAATCAAGAGTCCCGCCGACAACAAGCAGTGTGCAATCATTATACTATGTTCCAGTTTAAAGGGCCCTGTAACTAATGAAAATACTGCGGTAACGAAACTTAACATCTGCAATGAAAGCGTTGAGATTAATGTAGTGTTGTGTAAATAATGCTAACCAGAAGAAATTTTTCTTATTAAATAACGAAGAATTGACTTCAGAAGACCATTCACGTGATGGTATAGCAAATATAACATTGCAGAGTTAGGATGTTTACACAGCATCCAATAGCAATTGTTACATTAAGATGTAAGAAATAAGCTCTTTCAAACTTGAACACAATAGCGGTTATTATGATAGGTTCTGTTGCTTAAGTAAAATGGTTCATGAGATTGGTGATACTGAGGAGATGGCTCACCTGACGGTTGCGCCCGCGCTGCCCGTGCCGCTCAGCCGCAACATGATGCGGGAGCCGTCTTCGAAGATGATGCGGAGACCCTGGACACGAAATTACATTATTAAAGAGAAACTTCATTTACAGGATTCATGGTGGAGGAGAATATGATAAGTCCTTTATATAAATATTCCTTCTTCTCAATCTCCTTGTTGACAGGTCAATATAAAATTGTACTATTTTTCAATTGAGAAAGAGAAACACTGTTCTCACTCTCTCTCTCTCTCTCTTTTAGTGGACTCTAGATAAATTACGCACAACATAAAATTCTCATGGCTTCCGGTATCGTCGAGTATTAGAGGACGTCGTTTGTAAGGGTTCATATAGGATTTGGGCCATTTCCCATTATGCTGGCCAAATGCGGGTCGGTGGGAGCCAGAGCCTCGTTTGTTGATTAGAAGGGTGCACCACAAGCAGGTAAGGAACCCTTACACCCTAAACAATATAAAAAATTCAATCAATGCCTCTCTCTATCTTTATATACCACCTCTCCAGTTTATTTATCTCATTCTCTTACAAATTAACTAGAATATTTTTTTTTTACTTTATAAGAAGCCAAGTGGTGACAACTTCCAAGGCTGCCTCTGATAATCTTCGAAATGTGACGTTACATAAAATCGTTTCAACAGTAGTCATATTAAGTGTAGTATTACTACATTTCAGTACAGTAAGGCTAGACTTGCCTGCTTCATAGCAACGCTTTGGTCGATGGGGTCCATGTACGAGAAGTTATCAGCCAACTTGACCACGTAAGTCTTCCCTGAGGCTGAGTGGCTGGAGCCGACAAACCCTGGTGCCGTCATCTTCTGCTCCAAGGCGTGCATCATTTCATTGCACGGATCGCTGGCGCATTCCTCGTAATCGTACCTTCACAAGATATTTAAATTATCAGTTTTTTTTTAATACTCCATGCAAGGTGATCTGCTCCTGAGCATAGCAAGCATTAAGTTTCATGTTACAAGAATAAAAGATTAAGGGTACTCTAACATGGTGACGATCCCAGTGATGTTATATAACATCTTCACTAGCTTTTCTTGTTCGAAACCAGCAACATAACAAGGTAGAGGTCAAGTTTGTGTCAACTACTAGCCGTAGGATGAGACTCTGGGATGGTACCTGGTGAAGTAATTCCTCCCGTACTGCGCCCAGTGCGCCGCGAGCGTGTCACGCACGGAGCGACCTGTCGCGGCAAGCACCGACAGCCAAGCGAGCGCCGCCCAGATACCGTCCTTCTCCCTGACGTGATCGGACCCCGTGCCAAAGCTCTCCTCGCCGCAGAGTGACAGCCTTCCAGCGTCCATTAGGTTGCCGAAGTACTTCCAACCTTATAAATTTTTTTTAATATAAGTGGCTAGATAATCATGGAAGATCATGAAGAAATCGATATGTGATTGTTTTAAGGACCATCCACCAACACACACTTGGCCAGCATTGTGTATAACTGACGGTGACTGTCTCCTTTATAATAATTTGTTCGTCTTCTTTCTTGTAAAAAGAGAAGAGGAAAATAACTAACCCGTTGGGACTTCAAACATTTCCTTTCCCCGCTTCAGTGCCACCCTGTCGACCGCAGCGGCGGTGGGCATGCTACGAGCGAAGCCCCGCACGCCAACGCCCTTTGAAAAATAGGGGATGCACTGCACGTTGTCCGCCAGTACCGCCAACGAGTCCGATGGTGTCACGAAAAAAGCATCGCGGCCGATTATCATGTTCCGGTCACCTGATGACAATATGGAATATATAGATTAGGCTTTCAGGTTCTCTTACAAATGTCTGCTGAATCACGGCAGTGTTGGCATATTGGCATTAACCAAAGGATGCTAGCCTGATTGGACAAAAAATCACAACCATGTAATGCATAGTTCACTAATGCACCAAAATATTTTATTAATCCAACTCTTAGCTTTTACTCAATAGTTTGATAAAACCTGACTACGAATTCTTGTATACCAACTGACCATCTCCATCGAAAGCTGCTCCAAAGTCGTAATCCCCATTCTTGACCTCATTCACCAGGTCCGCCGCGTATGTTAAGTTTGGATCGGGGTGAGCACCACCGAAATCTTCCAGTGGATCCACCCTCCTCACGCTTCCGTCTGAAGCGCCCAGCTCAGAGATGAAGATCTTCTTCACATAAGGACCGGTAACTGAAATTGTATTTTAATGCTTCAATGAGATACATAAATAACTTTATTTTTGATGATAGTTTCAGTTATTTTTTAGGGTTAGTATAAATGTTGGTGGTGAACCAGAGAAAATCTTACCATCAACATCATCCATTCCAACTCCACAAATTGCTTCAGGGATACCACAACTTGAACTTTATTTTATTTGTAAATAGAACAAAATTCTCACTCTACATACCTCCATTCATGGAGTCAATAAGCACTTTGAATGGTGTCCTCTGCTCAGAACCTTGGATAAGATTTTTGATCTTTGGGAAATCGAAGATCTCCTTCATGTAATCAACATAGTCACAGACAGAATCTATAACCTCCACCACAAATTCATGGTCTTCCACCTTTAACATAATTATGAATACTTTAATATTATTACTACAAATAATTCAGTTTGTTATTTTTTTATTTCTTCTTTTATATTAATTGTATGTGCCAAATGAAAAATGATAGGACAGTAAATAGCAGCACATATTTACATTATATCTACAACCTATTGTAAATGTAGTTAATTGCAAATAAATATTTCTTGATTTAAAATAATTTATTAGTTATGATAAACAAAATATACAAAAAGTATGTCTTACCTTGAATGACTGCACACCAATCTTTTCCACCGGGCATACCAAGTTTGGTACAATTTTGTACTGGGCAATATGAGTGGTGAGCGAATATATTTCATTAGTGGTGGCATCGGGAGCAGGTCCACCATTGCTACAGTTGAACTTTATGCCAAAGTCATTGTCAATACCGCCAGGGTTGTGTGATGCTGTTAGTACTATCCCACCTTGGTATGATATTTAAATTTTTTAACCATTATTTCTTTAATTAAACAAGCATTGTGAAATTGATATTTCTTGAATAATTGTATACTAAACAAACATTTATTTTGTGTAGTCATGACAAAAAATAAATACTAAGTCATGGCACATCAGCTATAGATTAAGATATCTACTGTAATCAAATATCCAATTGTAATAAAAGAATCTGCAGCAAACTCATGTAACTGGCCCAATAGATTTATTGATGATACACATTCCTTTATGTTGAATAAATAATAACTACTGTTAGAATATACAAAATGTTAATAAAAATTAACTAGTATATTAACATAATACATACCTAAGGTTTTATATTTACGTATTATACAAGAAACTGCAGGGGTTGAGAGAATTCCATTTTGTCCTACTAGAAGCTTTGCCACCTGCAAAATAATTTTAATAAAAATCTACATACAATTGTACCTACTTGATATAAAAATGAGTAGTTATGAAAGATAAGTAAAAATGTTATTTACAGATTGTCGAGTAATAAAATGTATGTTTTCAAAATATAGTATATTTTAATTCTAAATGTAATTATGTACATAAACCTTTACTTCTTATATCACTATTATCGGTATCAATCGATCCTCATAATAATTACAATTAAGTAAACTTTTGAATTAGTTTAAAACAATATGTAATGTACTTACTCCATTACCGGCGCAGATTTTTATAATTTTATCAACTACCTCTTTAACAAGGTATCTACCGTCTCCACCCACGACAAGGGTGCTCCCAGCTAGTGAATCCTGGTTAGCATCCAAGATACTTTGAATAAAATTCTCAGTATAATTTTCCTGAAGGAAAACCTTCACTTTTTTTCTCAGGCCACTAGTGCCCGGCTTTTGCCCTTCGTATGGATGAGTTTTCACTGTAATTACATTAAACATTTTTTTATAAATTAAACAAGTTCTAGAAAACTAAACCAGTTATCTGAATGATGTTCGTTATAGTTATGATATTAAGATAGTGCAGTTCGTGAGGTCAACACTTTTGACCGCAACCGCAGTAAAAAAAATGTGGGACATCTGTCAAAGCAAAGTCAATCAAGGTCGAGAAAAACAAAACGTTCCTTTTCAGTACTATTCATTTTTGTGTTAACATGTGTTTATAAATAATTAAAAAGAAAACTACACAAATCCTATTAATTATATTTTTACATTAATTTTTTAATGTTTTTAAGTACGTTTAATTTTTGTAGTTCATAATTTCCTAAAGTTTTTTAGAGAATTTACAGAGAAGTTTAAAAACCTTTTAGAATGAGACGGATTTATCAATGAACATGTCACACCAGAATACAACACGAAAAAAAATTTAATAGTTTTTAAATTCGTATAATTTGTTTTCAATAAGAGGAAAATCAATAACTTCCTTTGTCTCTCCTAGAGATGTTTTTTAATTTTTATGATAGTCTTAAAGGAAAAAATGTGCATGAAAGTATGACCATGCACATTTTCATAAATTCGGCATAGTTATACGTTATTGTAGTTGATACTAAAAATATTTTGCTTTGAAATATATGATTATAAAAAATATTTTCGAAAAAAAATGATAATGTAGCCTTTATAATTGACACCCAAGAAAGAATTTAAAGATGATACAAAAACATTATTTTTAACCATTAAGTAAAGGTCTTGCTCATATCTCCTCGTATCATTAAATAAAAAAACCTGCCTATTGCAACTCCGCGTTATTATTTATAATTTACACAACAATCCATACCAGTTAAGCAGAATATTTACATAACAGAAAATGATCCTCCTGCCCGTAATAAGGTACTAGCTAGTTATATAATAGGTGTGAGACACCAATATGATATGTTCATACCACAATATACGTGTCATCTAGAGACCTCAATTAAGTGTCGTCACTACAGGAAGTTAGCTGTAGTGCTCTCCGAGTCGAAACACTGTTATTAATGCAAAATACTATGATTTAATGTTTAAAAACAGAAATACAGCTATTGGCACAAACAAGACGGCCATCATAGATACAAACCACCACCACACCACAAGTATCAAAATAATCATTTGTTGAGGTATAAAATTGACTTTTTTTTAATGAACTTTTTCTATAATTTATTCACTACGTTGACTCTAATGCTATTTAAACGAAAATTAAGCGATGTATATATTTTTTCTTATTTTCTTTATTTTATACTATCACGCCTTTTTCCCCAGTAGGAGTAGGCAGAGGCGAATAAACACCCATTTTTCGCCAGAAGTGGTCAGATTAGGTGCCATGTAACAGAGGTCGAGCCTGTTGCCACTTTATTGGAGCCACCACACACACAGATAATTTCAGTGTGCAGGTTTCCTTACGATGTTTTCCTTCACCATTAAGTTCGTGGTAATTGTAATAATATGCACATTAGGCATTGAAAAACTAACTAAGAGGTGCATGCCCCGGCACGTTATTTTCTAATTCAAATTTTTTTAACAAAAAAATTATTATTATGTGTAACTAACTTGTACTAAAAACACGTGCGGTTTCGTGTGAATTCTAATTTATGTAATGAAAACAGTGAAATAACCTGTACAGAAATCAGAATGTTTTATTATCATATCAATAAATTTACACTTTTGTAATGAATTGTGGTGGTAGGTCTCTGTTGCTGGAGACTAGGTATGTACCACTGCAGCGCCTATTGCAGCCGACTAACAGTACTATGCAAAAATTACTGTATTTATTGAAGGGCGCTTTAGCTAGTGAAATTACTAGGGTAACGAGACTTGACACTTCATCTCTCAAAGGACGAGCGCAATATGGCGCGGTGTATATCATCCTATCTATCGCCACGCTGTTATGGGCAGGCGTATCGCTTACCATCAGGTGAACGTCCCGCTCGTCCCATTGCCATCTCACTAAAAGTCGACATGCTTTATAACCGTTTTATTGTGACGTATAGTTTAAAATAAATATGAAACATACCAGATGTCTAACCGTATTACTTCTATTACTATTTCGTAAACTATTTGCATAACTTGATTTTTTAAAAAACATCTCAAGATGATGAGCAGTACATTACAATAACCAATGAAAATTTTAACTCATTTATATTTTCCGGCGTAGGGATGTGACGACCCCACCGCCCACGGAAGCGAAAACTGAATTTTCCCTCGAGGATACAGTTTTCTCATCCGTACAAGCAGTCGAGTCGCGCGGCGAGTCCGCCCCTAGGGCGGCTGTTGGCTTAGGCCACGTCGGGCGCACCCGTAGCCCGCTTATAGCACACCCCAAGCGGGAGCGGGGACTGCGGTCATTGCGACCGGAGTCAAGAGAGAGACACAACCTCTTAAATTACCCCAATCCTGTCTCGCGTGCCGATGGGATGAATGGCCAAGGGTATTGGTCGTTAGCGCCCAAAGCTGTGCATCAGCACCCAACACGCAAATGGATTACAGTGGAAAAGACTTAACTACCCAGGTGGGTCTCGGCCTTACGGCTGGGGAATCCCACACGGCGCTAGGCGCCGTCTGCCCTCCGTACTCTGGGTTGGGCAACACTGTGTTCGGCGAGGGAGGAGTGTGTGTGGAGGAGAGGAGAGAAGGCAGCAAAGCTGCAGCGACGGTAACGCCGCGCCCCGTGACGGGCGCGGGCAACAACAACGAAGTGACAGTGCCGCGCCCAAAGACAGGCGCAGGCAAACCTACAGGACTAGACAGGCTCGCGCAACGCGCGCCAGCACCGACTGCGCTTTCCGAAGCGCGGGTGGTGTTGGAGCGGCTGCGCTTCGAGCCGCAAAATAACGAGGGCGAAGTCGATGTCGACATGGCCCCCGTTATCCCAACTTGTGACGACGAGGCTGCCTCGGTTTCCGACTGCAGCCTCGCTACGGTGGCGTCAGGCGGGTCCCGCTTTTGGCAAGACCGCAAACGACGTCGTCCCATCAGGGACGGCTTGTCGGCCTCCTCCGAGGAGGACGACAAGGCCACCGAGATCGCCGAGACCGAGCGTCCCGGCGACAAGACGGAGCGTCGTGGCCGCGGACGTCCGCCCACGACAGGTAAATACGTCGGCTTTAGCAATGCTAAGGCCGCGTTTGACGCCGAAAGGCGTCAAGAGCTGAAACTCCAGGCGGAGGAGGAACTCGCCGCGACCGCGGTGAAGTTCCGCCGAAACCGAGAGAGGAAGCTCGCACGGTCTCCGGCGCTGGACCCAAGAATGGCACCGGACGACCAGACCGCTGCCATGCTGCAGAGGGTCATCTTCGATGACGCTGAGCTGATCGCAACGATCGCCAGCAAATCGAAGAACCTGAAGTTTGATCTCGTGCGGGATCTGAAGGAAACCGCGGCCTCCATCGAGGCGGCCGTGGCGGCCATCGGGTCTTGCCCGATTTGCCCAAATTGCCCGCGATGAGGGAAGGATAGGGCCGCGCTCGTAGCGGCGATAGGGCGTGACCTCTCGCTACCAGCCGTGGTCCGGACCATGCTCGGAGGCAAGGCGTTATGGGATGTGGTATCCCGATTCTGCGACACCGTTATATCGCAGAAGCGAGAGACCGAGCGTCACATAGAGCGGGCACCGAAGGGACAGGAGGCGGTGGCAGTGCGCAGACAGCTCGTCGCCAACGGGCGGAGCCGAGCGCACGACCGCCGCTTGCCTCCTTAGGCAGAGGAACCTGGCGCCGCGACCGACAAGAGCCGTCGGTCCGGCGCCCCCATTTGGAAAGGGTTCCTGGGGCGTATCTGGCGGCGCGTCTCGTATTCCGACGCGTCGCCGCGTAGTGTAGAGAGTTTGTCAGTTGTGAGGGATGCTTCACATCTCTCCCCGAGGCGGGCCTGTTCGATCCGGGCACCGAACGGGGGTTGCGGATGAACTATTTTGCGTTATCCCGCGACCCTCGTGCATTATTTGCGGAAGTGATGGAATACCGTGTGAAGCTTTTTAGTCGGTTGGAGTTCGACACTACTCCGCTACCGGCCCAGTATTGGTACGGTGTGTGCGTTCCATTAGCATTTTGTTACACACGTAAATAAAAAAAAAAAACTAATTTAAATTTATTATCAAAACTATTTATATATTTTTTACGAGCAAATATATAACTATACGAGTTTAAACACGGAAACAAAATTTTTCGTAAGCTATTATAATTATATCATAACTACAACTTAATTCATAATTTCTATATATTCATAATTCATATTCGTTTTCGATAATCACCGAAAGGACTAAATCGTCGAGACTTTACTGTCAAAAAGCTGAAGATATATAGCATACAATAAGCTTCTTGAGAAAAAAAAATTTACCGAATTTCTAAAATACGTACAATTTCTGATCCAAAAGTTTCATCAGTGTTAGTGGCATATGTTTGAGATCATGAGAAAAACTTTCGTTCCATTGATACTAATAATGATATAAATAAATGTATAATGTGAAACTTGCCCGCGTGCCGGTTTTAAATAATGTTAATATAATAATGTTCAACGATTTTTATTTGGATTCGGTAGTGATTAACAATGCTGATGAATATACACAATTGTTATGGCGGTTACACGGGCGTTACTCCGTTCTCCATTTTTATCTTCGTGCAGGTTTATGTGCAGCAATAATGTTTGTGTTTGTTATATGGCGCAGGTGAACAGACCCAATGGTTTACATAAATGTTGCATTGTAGTGGGGTGAAGAGACGTTTAATGAAGATGTTGTCTGCTTTTTTTTTAAATGTTATTAATGTAACATGAAAATAAAATAAAACTTATTTCATTAATCTCAAACCACTAATTGGAATACAAGGTCAACTTGTCGACAACTTCGTAATAAATAATAACATGCTCCTTTCAGTTTTTCCGTTGAAAAAAAAATGTGCACTGCAATATATTAAAGAAGCGTAGAAGAAGACATTATTTTTTATTTATTTTATTTTTATTTAATATCTTTGTACACACAGCTAATAGAAAAAACTAGACAATAAGGATACAGAGTACAAGGGCACTACTTATTTCATGTTGAAATCTCTTCCAGTAGGCCCGAAGAAGGAAAGCAGAATTAGAAACACAAACCTAGTGCATACAGTAAACACAAACACATTTTTTTTTATTATTATTAAGTTTACTTTGAATTTCTCCATACAGCCTATTTATTCTTCATTATAAATGATTTTACTCCATTGTATCACGTTCTAGGAATTAGTATGTCTTTTTTATATTTATGGATTTTAACAGATTCGAATTTATTCTTACGACGTATTCTTTATAATTAATGATCTAGCTCCATTGGTTCACTTGGCGCTAATTTATTATGTCTATATTATAATGACAGTTGTTATTAAAAATCAAACTCCCTGTACAGATTAAATTAGACAATAAATATACGCGTGTTGGTTAGATTCACTCGAGTTCGGACAGTAGCGCTTGGTCGCTATAGTGAGCGGTTGTCTTCTTAACATTAGCTTTTTTTTAATTTTAATGGTAATTTAAAAGAAACAACGGGAGGTTTACGTAAGTGGATTTTATTATTTTTCCAAAAACTAAGAGTAACGGGTGAAAAAAAAATAGACTATAGAGAATATTTACTTATAAAAATTTATTAAATTATCTTCAATGACTTGTCTTATGCCGGTTGTGGGTTTCTACAGTAATAACGCGAAACACAGCGACTAACTGAACTTAGTTTTTAACCGACACACAGAAGTTTTCAGTATAAAATGCTTTTTTTCGTTTTTTTATATACAACCTATAATTGTGGATAATTATGTTCTTGTTTAAAATTGGGAACGTAAAAGGATATAAAATAGTCTCATAAAGTTCTAAAAAGTATAGTCTAATTATAGGCTGTATCATCTCTGATCTTTGTCTGTCTGAAATGATTAAATTGAACAACAAAAAATGCAGTTTGGAAAAATAGTTTCGTACTTTGTTTTTTTGTTTCATTTATTTTTTGTCTAACATTTTTTTTCATAGTAAGTATTATCGAGGTATAATATTATTAATTGTTACTCGCTAGCGGTCTACACATCTTTTATACATTAAAATTCATACAGTGCCCCCCAGCAACTCCATAATACTATTTTTTTTTTTTGCCAAAATAGAGCGTGTGTATCTAAATGTCTCAAAGTATAAAAATTATTAGATAACGACACAAGCTTCCCTTATTAGGAATATAGTGTGAAAATATAAAATTATTGTAACTTGAATGTTAATTTAAATCGAAACTATGTGAATTTATTAACGCTTTATTTTTCTACTTTTCATTAAATCGTTTTGATTATTATATATTTATAAAAATATAAAAACGTTAACAAAAATTCATTACGTAATTTAACCTATTTAACAAAGAAATTTGTTAATATTGTTGCGCAAATTGTTGCATATGCGGAATTCTAACGGCACGGTTCCGTAAGCCCGGGGGCAACGGTCTTCATATCTATGTTTCTGCAAGACTTTTTTTTAATCAACGAAGCTACGAAACGTGCGAGACGTGCACTTGATGGTAAGTAAAACACCTGTCTATAACGTGGCGAGGCCGGTATGGTAATCAATGCACCACGTTACGCTCGTCGCCTTAAGACATAAATTGCTAATTCTCATTAGGTTAGTAATTCCACTAGCTACAGCGCTCCTTAAGACGGAACACAGTAATGTTGTTTGCATACTACTGTCTGTACCTACCTGAAGGTCAAACCACCAGAAAACAAAAAATCCAAACACATACAACGCAAAAATCCGCCGTCGGATAACTAAACTCCAAGTAGTACACTTTTTGAAAAAAATGAACGTGGACCTGAATTCACGAGCCTAGCCAGCCTATATCTGAGCTTGAGCTGTAAAAGTCAAACTGACTTCCAAGCTCTCAACATCATCAGGAAATAGAGAAATCATAATGATTTCGAAAAAGCGTTAACTAAAATAGTGTACATAGTTTATATTAGTACTCTATACTGTATGTGGGTGGACGCTCTAACATCTCGGACTATAGCTTATCTGAGACGTCCACAAAGAGGCATGGCTATTGGTGTTGTTCGGGGATACCGAACTATCTCTTGCGAAGCAGCATGTGTTTTGGCGGGATCTCCTCTGTGGGATCTGGAGGCAGACTATCATCCATGTATCGATGGAGTCTGAACTCCGGTCCCGAGGAAAGCAAATTTCGTCAAGAGAATGGGAATTACGGAAGTTCTACTTCCGACAGTCAATGATAATAAAGTGAAAGGGGAGGCTAACTAACCCTAATGCAGGCAGCAGGACTGTCGAAGTTATACGTCTTCTTTTAAATGAGTGGACGGACAGGCGATATGAGCCATTGACCTTCCGTCTTATGCAAGTACTTTCTGGTCATGGGTGTTTTGGTTATTGCCTATGCCGCATAGCCGGAAGAAAGCCGACAACTGAGTGCAATCACTGTGGATGTGAAGAGGATATCGCGCAGCATATTTTAGAGCATTGTTCGTCATAGGATGCAATGACCTCTCACTTTTTGGCTATTTTCAAAACCATGGTCAGTAGTGAGAGGTAGTGGGATGCCAGGGTGGCCTTTTTTGAGGACGTAATGCTGCAGAAAGAGGCTGCTGAGAGGCAGCGATACATAAACACCCATCCCTCAATCCTTAGGCAGAGACCAGGGTGTCGACGGAGATGTGGTCTTATCAACGCCTGTCATTGTCGAAACCACGGTTGTGTGCAAAGGCGTTCCCGTGGATCCGGCCAAATGCGATTGGCGAAACCGTGGAGTTTTAGCCGGTGAGGGTCCGACATAACTCTTCTGTCGCCCTGACAGCAGAAGGGTATCCAATGCGGGATTTCCCCACAGAAAATAATAAAAAAAGGTACCACTGCAACGCCTATTGTACCCGACAGACAATACTGTGCAAACATTGCTGTGATCCGCTTTGAAGGGCGCTGTAGCTAGTGTAATTACTCTTGTAACGAGACTCAATATCTTATGTCTTAAGCGACGACCGCAATGTGGTCCAGTGCATGCCATCTTAACTACGCCACGTTGTTATGGGTGGGCGTATCACTTACCATCAGGTGAACGACCTGCTCGTCTCGTCGCTTAATTACATAAACAAAGAACTTTAATGTTTTCTCACGAATTTTAAGATACTAAAAGCTATCAACAAATTTTTATACAAAACTGTGAAATATTTGTGACGTGAAGCGCGATTGTAACATTTCTTAATAACTAGTTTTGTAACATCATTTGCCATTTAAATACACGAGTAGTTTGGTGTTTTTTTCTGATAAACAACGAAGCCACGAGACGAGCGGGACGTTCGCCTGATGGTAAGTAATACGCCTGCTCATAACAACATCGCTCTAGTTACGATGATATACACAACACCACTTTGCGCTCGTCGCTTTGAGGCATAGGATGTAAAGTCTCGTTACCCCAGTAATTTTACTAGCTACAACTTCCTTCAATCTGAAATATAGTAATGTTTACACAGTACTGTTTGTTCATTGGCTGCAGTAGGAGCTGCGGTGGTACCTAAGTATACGGTCTCCAACTACAGAAATCTACCACTAGTAAATTTATTATGAATAAAAAACCAACTTATTAATTTTTCTTCTTTTTATACTTAAAAGAACAGTTAATGAATCATAGTAAGGGGTGTAAAGGGTCCCGTACAACAACTCATGGGATCGACTTAACTTCACCTGCTCCTGGTGCATCCTGCTAATCAACAAATGGGGCTCTGGTTCTTGCCAACCCGCATTGGGCCAGCGTGGCGGGAAATGGCTGAAATACCCCCCATACGAACCCTTACAGCTCTTAGTGCCCAGCCGTACCGGAGGCCATACTAACTGTATGTAGAGATCTTTGGGGAAGGCCTATGTCTAGCTGTGGACGTCTATCAGTTGATGATGATGATGATGAACGAGTCAATGAAATAACCTTCAAATAAGATTCAGCTTGTTAAAATCTTGCACCGGCCAAAATAAATATGTCGGCAGTTGCATCTATTTTCAGAACTTTCTATGAATGAACACAATTTAAATAACTTTCACTTGAATTGTTGGTAACTAAGTAATGTAAGTTAACTTTCACTTTAACTGCACTCGTCTAACTGCAGTTTGTATAATACCGGGGTTTTTAACTTTTCCCACGCGGTTTACTTCGTTGGTACAGTACGTACGTACTTTACACGCAATATTAACTAGTATTTCTTCCGTATAAGCGGTTTTCTTTTATTCTACGATGCCACGAGACGAGCGGGACGTTCATCTCATGGTCAGCGATACACCTACTTATAGCAACGTGGTTCTAGTTAGGGTAATAGATACAGCATCACATTGTGATCGTCTCATTCATCATCATCAGCCGATAGACGTCCACTGCTGGACATAAGCCTTCCCCAAAGATCTCCACGTCGAACGGTCCCGCGTGGCACGCATCCAGATCGATCGATCGTTGATCGTTACTCGAGTAATTTCACTAGTTACGGAGCGCTTCAAACCGGAACTGTTTGGTAGCAGAAATAGGAGTTGCGGTGGTACTTATCCAGACAGTCTCCGACAACAGAGAATGAAAAAAATCCAGAATATAACTTCATTGTGATTTATCTAATATTCTCAGAAGCGTTAAGTTACTATTGACCTTTAACTTATTTAGTCATGTTTGCTTTACTCGTGTTGCAAGTCATTAGTCCACTATATACCTACTCTTAGATTCCTGACGATGTTAGCGCTGCAAACCATGCGACTCCTACAGCTTATCTGGTACTGGGCTTGTGGACCCGGATCCACGGCCTGATTAATATACCTACTCTCAGTATAATGTACCTTGGACCCGCCTCGTTCTTCCGGTTCAATTTTGGCCGAAGTAAACTGTTGTCATTGATAATACAGAGACAGACAGAAATTAGTAATGATCATATACGATATTTTTCTATTGTTATCTATTGTAAAACATTTGCAAAAGAATAATGAGCGTATACTATAAAGCAATTCCCGACAGTCTTAAAATGGTGTAAACTGGAGGAAACTGCAATTGTTGCCATTATAAATAATTAAAATAATAAATAAATGAAAGGTCATCATCACAGAAATACCATATGTAAAGCATATATTATAAAATTAATTAATATAGTATCATAAATAAATATTTAATATTAAAGACAACGGACATCGAACGTCAACTAGGAGGAAGTATTTTCGAAATAGATATTTCAGGTCTTTCTAAATATCTGATTGTAGCATGTCGAATATATCAAGACAAGATCTAGATCTAGAATGATATTTCATTTTGTTTCAGGCTTCCATTCATAAACATTGTTCATGAATGTTAAAATGTCGACAAAGGTAGCTTTATTGAATACTTTGATCGTCTACCTTCGTATATTTTTGGACATGATGTTAGACTTTATATTCTCATTGTATTGGGACAACAAAAAGCAAATCATACCAGACCTGGACAAGAAGCATGCGGTGCTGACCGAGAGCGCCGTGTCCTTAGCGAAGAAAATAAAAGCTAAGGAATTGAAGTCGGAGGACTTGGTCCGAGCCGTTATAGAAAGGATTAAAGAGGTAATTAAAAAATTATCACGGTGGTGTAAGTCGATGTGGTGGTAAATACCACGGCGTTTAATTGTAAATTATAAAAAAATTTTTTTTTTAAGGTGAACCCAATCTTGAACGCGATCGTGACTGATCGGTTCGACGCTGCACTAGAAGACGCGAGGCAGGTGGACAAAAAAGTCGAGGTTGGACTTTCTGAGGATGACGCCAAGAAGCCGTTCTTTGGTATTTCAAAAGATAATTTTGTTAGTTTTGATATGAATTTATTTTTATATAAACGAATATATATTCACGTCCAGGCGAAGATCACTGAAAACTGGAATCAAACAGTGTAAAACCGATCCATTTGAAAATGTTTCGGAAAGGGTTATGTCTAGCAGTGGTTGTCTATCAGCTGATGATGATAAGGATGAGCATGATGATGACAATTTTCATGTTGAAGATGTCCTTGATGATGATGATGACAATCACGATGACGATAAATTTATGTTCAATGGAATAATTCGAAAAGTTTCACATGCAACACAAAATTATTGATATATATACGTAAATATATTTTCTTTTAAAAAAAATTCCCAGCAGGTCGTGCATATACTATTGTTGTCTGTTCTGACCTTGTTCCGGAGCACGACGACGATTCATAAAAACAAAGTACTTATTATTTAAATTTCCTATTGCATCAGAGAGCATGAAAAACTATTTCAATACTATAAGTATTTAATAAAAGTAAAGTTTACGTTTGGGGTCTCGACGTTTCGTTCGCTTTGCAGCAACTATGGTCATAGAGGGACTTACCAGACAGATGTCTCTACCTCTTGGCTATCACGGAGTATCTATAATTTCTAAATATTATTTGTTGTCCGATCAAAGCACAATAAGCTCACCTTGTCCTGAAGTCTTCTAATTCGTGTACTTGGAGTTTGGACTTAACTTTATTAATAACAGAATCCCAAGCAGGTAGTATTACCCAGTTACCTTCTCCATCGAAATTAATGTTGTCACCCACTTTCGACTGCTCTGATGATATCGCCGGTCCATCTGGAACGGAGGTGTCCTACATTTCTGTGTCCTCTACGCGTCCTTTACTCCAAGACTTTTCTCTCCCATCGGCTGTCACTGATATGGCCTGTCAACTACCACTTCAGATTACAGATTTTAAGAGCTTCATCGACTACTATAATTCACCGTCGAATTTCTACGTTCCGGATTTTATCCCTTAAAGAAATGCCAGGCATAGCTTTCTACATCGCTCGCTGTGCTACTTTGAATCGGTGGACCATCCCGATGGTCAGGAGCCATATCCCTGCGCCGTATAAGTGAGGGCAAGAAGGACGCATTTGTTAAAGACTTTCGTCTTGAGATATTGGGGTATTAGCGGAGTTTCCCGAACGCTGACCAGCCGAGCCGGATGCGTCTATCGATCTCCTTGTTGAAGTTAGTTCTATATCCTGTCCAAGGTAGACCTATTTCTTTTACGCTACAGAGAACATATTTGAGCAATACCACATGCTTGGGATCCTATTATTAATACAATTTAAACGAACACCAAGCACACTAATAGAAGACTTCAAGATACAGTCAGCTCATTTAGCATAGATCACACGTAGAATTAATATTAATAAAATTATAGGTAGCCCGTGATGGCTATTACACCGGGACATCTGTCAGCTAAGTCCTTGCTGCCATAGCTGCTGGAAAGCGGTGGAAATGCCGGCATAATAAAAATTATCAATCTATAAAATTTCATCATCATCCGATAGACGTCCACTGCTGGACATAGCCCTCTCCCCGAAGTTCTCCACGTCGATAGGTCCCGCGTCGCTTGCATCCAGTGGGTTCCCGCGATTGTCACCAGATCCTCGGTCCACCTTGTGGGAGGCCTCACTGCCCCGTCGGCCATCGGTCCGTCGAGCAATGTACCCTGCTCACTACCACTTAACAATCTTTTATTTCTATTAAATATGTAGTGTTCGTGTAAATAATATGCTAAGTAGTTAAAATAAACTAAAGTCAATATATACGTTTCGTAATTTATTATTTTGTGTATAAATTAACATTTGACTTTACAATTAGATGCAAATATACAACAATAGCTATTACCATTTTGGGCATAATATTTAGTAACATCCATTCTTACTTGACCTATTCTCGGCAACAGGAATATTTCTACCAAATTTCAAATCTCTAAACCTTAGGTTCCAGAGACATCGGGATGAATTTTTGCATAGAGGAAATCTCTTGTATACACGAGTATATTATCTTTTCTCCTGCCGCTTTGCCAGCCGTAATATAAAATTAGATTTGAAATTTAGACTAGAAATATACCTTGAAAGCAGCCTCAAATTAGTTTCTATAGCAACCGTCACTATAGCAACTGCGTAAATAATACCAAATGAAAATGTTTATAAAAGTTAATTAGACATAAAATGATGAAGGATCTATGAAATTTAAATAATAATTCCGCGTCGCATGCTCATATTTCCTGGCGATACGGTCACTAGTTTTCAAATTATCAGGGTACAAAAAAAACACACATATATATATATATATATATATATATATATATATAATGAAACATTTATATATAGATTAATGTCAAAAGTGTAACTTAAATTGCTTTCTGTAGGTCGTCATTAGTTTTCGTGAGGAGGAGAGTTGAGTGCTTTTCGAAAAAGATCATAAGACCCTTTCTAATGTATTGGAGGAGACAACCGATAGGTTTTAGTACTTAGAAATCCCACGTAGCCCTGAGTTCACCCCAGAAGTGATAAATCTATTGCAAATATCCTCTTCTCCATAACTGTCCCTTGCATCACCAAATGCTGAACTAATATGGATGAGAAGGCATAACTAACACTGCACTAACAAACTAAATATCGTGAACAATTTTTCAGGTGTGCCGTTCACTACAAAGGAGAGTCAAGAGATGAAGGGTTTCTTCAATACCATTGGTCTATGGTCGAGACGTAACGAGGTGTCCACAGAGGACAGCGAGGCAATCGTACTGCTAAAGAAGGCTGGTGCCATCCCCGTGGCGGCGACCAACTTACCAGAGTTACTCATATGGTAAGGAACTAGAATATTAAGATCGTTACATTAATTATCTTCTTCTGACTCCTATTAATTCATCCACCAATCAATACTCTGAGAGTCAAGTCCTTACGTCCTTTGTAATATTTTTGTCTTATACATATATGTTACTAATCGTACCTAAATCTGAAAGGCTTTAGAAAGGATGGTGGTCAGTTCTTTTACAGAGATTATTAGTATTTCTATATCCTACACAGGCAAGAGACTCGAAATCCTGTCTATGGCATGACACTCAACCCTCACCATACCGGTCGCAGCCCCGGCGGCTCCAGTGGCGCCGAGGCTGCTCTCTGCGCTAGCTATGCTTCTACCATCAGCCTTTGTGAGTTTTACAACACACCATATATACACTCGTACGTATACCCAAATTTTTCACCATGAGGTGGTATAAAACCAAAACATTAATATAGCTCACATTGCAATTGGAATCTGAAAAAAGCGAACTAGAATAGAGCATCTTCTTCTTAAAGTTCCTCTCCAACTAGTGAAGGTTGGCAATTGGTTGATTCAGCATAGAAAAATCTCTTAGAAAAGAGCTAATAACCGATAAATGGTTGAACAAATATTTTTGAATCACATCTATGAAGATGAATAAGAATATTCCTAATACCACTTTAATGTCGACGTGTCGTAAAAGTCGACTAAGAATGCACAGCTACAAGAAAAGGGCAGCAGGTTTTCCTCCAATGTTTATCCTAGTAAATATAATCCCTAGTTCTCTAAGTCCTGCAGTGTACTACTACTACTACATCATCATCAGCCGGTAGACGTCCACTGCTGAAGATAGGCATCTACTATATACTGTTTAGTAAAAGATATAATAAACCTTGTTAATTATTAAAATTAAGTCAACATTAGCACTAAGCAAGATTATTAGGTTCCTAATACCGAAGGCTGTCTAGATCGGTTCCTGTGGCAAAGAGTAGTATTTTTTTTATTACAATTTAGCGACAAGACGAGCGGGATGTTCACCTAATAGCAGGTGATACGCTGAAAAAGCAGTGAAAAATAAATTGGGTAAACGATGAAGGAATACTGGACGTGGAGAAATACGATGTGATAAGAGAAACGATAGCAGAACAGAAAGTGAGAGTTCAGAATATAGAGAAACAAAGAAAGGAAAGCAATAGTCTCTGGTCCCCAATTAACCAGATAAGCATTAAAAAAAATGCGCCACATTATGTTGGAGCTTCTAATTTTCCTGTATCTAATCTAGGTTCAGATATCGGAGGGTCCACCCGTATGCCGGCGTTCTACTGCGGTGTATTTGGTCACCATCCCACGGCCGGCACAACCAATACGAGAGGTAAGTTTAAATTATTTGCTGGCAATGTCACGAGTTTTTCTTGGTAATCGAAGACAGTTTCATGACAGAATGGAGCTGATACACGTCATTGTCCTTTCTCCAGGTGTATTCTTCCGAAAAGGTAGAGAGGAAAGTATGTTCGCTTTGGGCTTCATTTCGAAACACAGCGAGGATTTGGGTCCTTTGATAAAAGTCATCACTGCGGAGAAGTCTAATCTCTTGGATCTGGATAAAGATGTAAACATCAAGGTGAGAATTCGAGCATCTGACAACTTAGGACTTGTAATTTTAAATATAATATACTATTTAATCTGCAAATATGTAGGTGTCTGCATTGTGATGAGATAATGGCAAAGTGTACCTGCCTACCGCATCCTGTACTCGTAATCTTTTCTGACAATATATCTGATGCTCTGGTACCCTCGAATTATTGCTGGTACAGCACTGCTCGCATGTAGTATGTATAACCTTAGCAAAACTATTGGTCTAACTCACTGGGGATCTCCTGAGGTTGTGGACAGGACATATTGGTTTAGACTGGTCTGGTAAGATCCTCGAGCACATATATCGACATATTTATTTCGCTTATGATAATTGATTGGCTGATGACGCCCATCTGCCTCCCAGTCTCCCTCAGTACTCTTGTTTTTTAATGGTACCACAATATCATGTTCAGAGCTAAGAGATTTCCATCAGCCATTATCGTTGCTTTTTAATATTAGAATCTATGAATCCTATGTCATAATCTACGACTTCGTTTCACAGGACATTAAATTTTATTACATGGAGTCAGCGAACGATCCTCTGGTGAGTCCCGTCAGGCAGGAGATGAAGCAAGCGATGGAAAGGTAAAATTAAGTTACTTTTTTCTTATAGTCAAAAATTCTTCACATTAGAGAGTCAAGTAGCACTTTCCGAACATATATATATAGTCGTTAGTGCGTTTGTCTTCACCTTGTAGAGTGGTCAAGAAGATAACTGAAGATGTAACAGGCGCTGCAAACCCTCCGCAGAAGTACACGCACGACGGCTTCCGGCGAATGTACAGGCTCTGGAGCTATTGGATGAGCCGCGAGCCAGACGACTACGAGGCCCTCTACGGTTGTGGTGAACGGCCCAACGCCTTCCTCGAACTGGGCAAAAAGGTAAATACATTTTCCTTATACTCCATCTGTATCTTTACCTTTTTATCTTTATCTCTAACACACACTTACCACAAACCTCCTGTCTCCAGATGATAGGAATGAGCAAGCACTGCTTCTTCACTATCTGCCGGCTGTTCGAGTTGCAGTACCTGCCAAAGGTAAACAGCGAGTGGGCGGAGAACCTCACCAAGGAGATGCGAGAAGATATTATCGTAAGTTTTAAATTATGGAGATTAAAACCATCATTTTGCGTCTTACTTGTATGTGTGGATAGTGAAACTTATATGTTGTTACAGAGTAAGCTGGGTGACAATGGGGTTCTGTTATTTCCCAGCAGCCCCTACGCGGCGCCCTTCCATTATTCTGCTGTGCTACGACCCTTTAACTTCGCCTACTTTGCAATCGTCAATGCCCTTAAGTTCCCTGCTACTCAGGTAAATCTTCGGCGAAATATGAAATTTTAACTGCTTATTGGTACAGAAAGACGTTAATGTCACCGTCAAACACACAGGTCCCTCTCGGCACCAACAGCGTGGGACTGCCCATCGGTATCCAGGTCCTCTCTACACCTTACAACGATGCACTGTGCCTCGCAGTCGCCAGATACCTTGAGAAGGAGTTCGGAGGATCGGTCATGGCTTGCAAAGTCAAGACATGATTTACTACATTATTAAATATACTTATTAGAAAAACATTTTCTCTTCTTATCTGCCTATGACCTAAACTCTTCCTCAGTTTCTCGTAGTGACTCTCATGTATTGGCAGCCATAACGTAGGTTCATGATGTTAAAGTGACAGCAGCCAGGCTGATTCGAGTAAAATAACTATCATCAAAAATCGAAGTGGCATTGAACGTGTTAATATCATCATCACCAGCTTTTGTTGATCCACTGCTGGATACAGACCTCTTATGTCTTGTTGTGTCTTCCAAGAGAAACGGTCCACAGCTTTTCCACCCACTTCCGACCGTTCTTACAATGTCGTCAATCAATCTAGGACATCTTATACCTCTGCGTGCTGTACGCGGCCTCTACTTCAAACCTTTTCTCCCTCATCGGCCGTCACTGACACTACGGACATGAACGGTCCTACTGCCACTTCAGACAACTTTAGCTCTACATCGGCTTTCATCATTACGGACCGGAGGGCAACGAGATTGAACTGGTAACAAATTTTCGTCTTGAGACATTAGGGAATTTGCGAGGTGACGATGTGGCGCAGTTTCCCAAATATGTTGCTCGATCGAGCTGATTGTGTCCATCAATCTTCTTGTTGAAGTTACCCTGGCCAAGTTCTATAACCTGTCCGAGGTGGACGCAGTGTTTTATATCTTCAATCACCGCATTCCCGGCAATTACTGGACTCAAATTCAATTAAGAGACAAAACGAACGGGATGTTCATCTGAGGGTCAGTGATACGCCTTCCCGCAACAACGTGGCGCTAGTTAGGATGTTATAAACTGTATAACAGGACCCCAGTAGTGGCATAATTATGTGGTCTGTTTATTATTATTTAAGTAAATAAATAAACTTTTACCGCTCTCTGATTTCTATTAACTATCACGAACAGTTATTTTCAAGTTAGGTATCAGGGTCATTGGCCTACCTTGATGTATCATATTTCCTCGTGAATTAATTTACATATAAATAATAACATGACCCAATGCCCCACCGATAGTTAATATGGGTCTTAATCGAAATTGGTTAGTCAACTCAAATTATTTTCGCAAATCATATTTTTTTTGTTTAATGTACAAGTTAGCAATAGACATATATGGTAAGGCAACTGATTTCGATAACGTTTGGTAAATATTTGCCGAAAAGATCACAAGTTCCAATGATCTGGTGAAGGTGATGAGAAACCACTGGTTGTCAGCGAAAGGACTGATGAGTGGATCTTTGGAAAGGCCTATGTCCAGTAGTGGACATCTATCTGATGATAATTGTGATGAAAGACTATTTTTAGGTTAGTCCTTATAAACAACTTCAATAAATATTAAATGGCAATAAGGCCATCATGAGCAAAGAATAAAGAACTAAAGGCTGATTCAACTGGTTTTGTGCGGATTTATATCATCATTATATTAGTAGCAAGAGAAAGTTTGAGTATATTGACATTGCATCGTAGAGAGCGAAACAATACTGTCATCTCATTGGCACCTAACCAATATTTCACTTCCATTGTACTTTTATGTTAATCTAACCGGTCTGTTAAACATTATTCTGCTTAAATATCCATAAATTTGATCAATTTTTTTGACAACAATGTTAATTTATAAAATAAACTTTCGAAAAACTTCTGCAGAGAATTTTCGTACAGTTTTAGATGTTTTTTCTATGATGGTAATTCTGTATTTGCGAGTATTTGGAAAATGGCCGCCCATATAAATCTTTCTCGAATATTCGCTGTAAAAATCAAATTCAATGCCAAGTGACTGTAAAATTAACAAAATGATAGTAGCCGGTAATAATTAAACAGAATACGCCATTCCTCCGTAATTGTAACTAGACCGTGGATGGGTCTAGGCAATTAACTATTTATCACATTTAATGTATTTCGCTTAAATAAAATAATTACCTTCATGTTAAGATACAATTGAGAATTAATCACTTTCTGTATTAAATATATGTTTCGCTAGTTGTTAGGTACTGTTTTATAAATTGTATTTGTGTATTTTATTCCGAGTGCGATGTCTACGCGAGGCGCACGCGCTGCGAGTTGCAACATACAACTGACGAAAGAATCAAAGGTAAATTATTTTAAATTTATATATTTACTAACCAGTCCAGTAACCTTGTACACTTCTATTAATATTATATTTAATTACATAATTTTCATAGAAGAATAAAATGGAATTTTCAATGGAACGGAAATTTCCATTACTTTCTCTAAAAAGAATGGAATTTTGTTTTTTAACATACTAATAACTATAAAATATTTTTAAAGTAATTTTCGATTTATTGTGGTAATATGAAAAATTATATTGTTATTTCTATTAGCTCCAAGTTATATTGGAGAAATATCATAATTGTTTACTATTATTAATCTGTAATACAGTAAATCAAACGTTCCTGGTGAGACTGGTGGGACTCAGAACCGCCTTCTCTCACAAGGAGAGTGTTAAGTTTATATATCTACGTATTTTGTACATAAGAGCAATCTTTTCGAAATTATCAAAATATTTAGATATTACTCCTGTAGCAAGGGCCAAGTTCGTGAATGCAATTTTATTGTGCGTTTAAATAAATGTTGATGGTGTGCATTTGTATTTGTTTAAATTTAATAATTTATTTTGTAATAGTTTTCTATTTTTTTAGTTTCGCAAAACGAAAACTAACAAAATATTTAAAGGCATGGCGTCGAATATGATGACGCGGTTCTTTCTCCTCTTTCGAACATATTTGGATATGTTCATAGATTTCATATTTTCATTATACTGGGAGAATAAAAAGCAACAAATACCGGATCTGGACAAACGACATGCAATTTTATCGAAGAGTGCTGTGGAATTGGCTTCCAAGATCCGAAATAAAGAATTGAAATCTGGGGAACTGGTGCAAGCCTGCATTGAAAGAATCAATATTGTAAGTTTAATTTTTGTATTAATCTTAACATGTACTTCACTCAGTGATGTTACTTGTAAGTTAACAAGTACTGCAGGCTCCATCATTAATGCCTATTTATAAACAAAAGCAGCTTTCAAACAGTCTTTGTGAAGATGTAAAATTATTTATGGAATTTGATACTTTTTTTTTCCTTAATTCCGAAAACAAAATAAATTACTATAGTGTGTAAAGTATTATTAATAAAATTGTATTTTCTATCTAACCACCCTTAGGCCACCATGTTATATAAAATAAAGATGTGTTTAACTCAGAACTTTTTGTAATTAGACAAAAAACTATGATTACAGTGTAAATCTGCAATATTAACTTTGAAATATATAACAAGTATAAAATATAAAACTGGTTCTATGTAATAAATTATGCATTAAAACAATTACATCTTGTACTGCAAGTCTGCAAGCCTTGCAATTATAATAATCTGATAGGCAAAGAAGAGGAAATACACATTATCTATTTATGTATTTGTGTATATATATAAATATATATATGTATACACAAGACAAAACAAAACAAATTCAATGTCTATTGGTTATATTAAAATAACAGCTTTTAAATATGCTAATATGCCAAAATAAATTTAAATTTATTAGTGTTTTTGTTAAGTTACAATTTTAAAACATTTTTTTTACACTTATTAACTTAGTAATTATTTACATTTTGACATGACTTAAGCAATGACTTCATGACTAAAGTCTAAACTTTTGTAATAGATAAGAGAAAATACAAAGTTTTTTCTTACTTCAAATATAGAATGTTTCATACAAGGTGAGAAAATTCTGTGATATATGGATAAGGGAGTCTTCGTAAACAGTTTTACAATACAGAATATGGATGGATACATAAGTAATTCCATTAATAGCATTCCGATGCATTTATAATGTCAGATTTAAATCTTTTGCTTGTACAGACAACTTAATGTCTCTGTCTAAAGAGCACTGGAATAACTTAACATATATTATAATTTAATGAAATTATAGAATGTGGAAAATATTTCTAACAGGTTTTATCTAAATTTCTTACCTTTCTGACTAGTGTTAGGTCTATTCTGATCATCTAGATAAAAATTACCACAGCCCCATTTGCTTAGGTCTCAAGGTGGTGAGCTCAATATAGAAGTACACTTTAAAAATTCAATTCGCTATTTTAAACCAGTGGATTGTCTATGGTATTTTTTGTCAATCTTTTTGATAGTCTTGTTCGGTTTTTCCTTTTGTTATAGAATCTTTTTATATTTGATCACAACACTGTGTGCTGTGTATCTACAAAAAAACTTGGGCATGCTATATTTTGTATGTAGTGTGAGTATTTTTCCATAACTAAATCGAGCTATTTTTCCATGACCAGTTGAACTTGGCTCCAACACGGAATGATATTTCCAATGAACTGGTTTAAACACCTCATTTGAATACAATAAATATTATTTTTCTTTTCAATTGTTGCCAATAAAGCCAAGGGTACAGAATGTTCTCACTGCAATATTAAAATTATTTAAAGTTATTTTGATATAAAAAAAAACTATGTTATACATAAAAGTTGCCTTCTGAAATCTATTCTAACACAAATCCAAGAGATATCCACAGTCTTAATACAGACATTAACTTTGTGATTCATCCACAAAATATCATCAGCATCAGCCTTTGTTCATATGTTGATACAGGCCTTTCTTTCATTGTTCCCGCCTTTTCGCATCCACTTACTTCCGGCCGCTCCTTTAATGTCGTCAATCGGCCTCCAAGACTCTTCTCCCATCGACTGTCACTGATACAACAGATGTGGTGGTACGCCTCTGTTGCCGTATATTCCGTAAATACATCTACTAGGTAGGTACCACCGCAGCGCTTATTGCAGTAGACAAACATGACTGTGTTCCGGTTTGAAGGGCGCTGTAGCCGCTGTAATTACTGTGGTAACGGGGCCTAATATCTCATGCCTCAGAGTGACGAACGTAATATGGTGCAGTGTATATCATCCTAACTAGCAGTAGGTTGTTACGGATAGGCGTATCACTTACCATCAGGTAAACGTCCCGCTCGTCACTTCGCGGAATAAAAAAAATCTTCCGATGTAGTCCAACATGTGGTTTGAATATATACACTACCTCACTTTTTTCTGATGGAAGCCATAATAGCGAAGGTCGTAAAGCTCCAGTAGAACACTCCTTTCAGCGTATTGTTGTCTCAACATCCTTTGTTCTGATGAGACTGTTGAGATGTTTACTTCTTTAAAAACCTTCTCGATGCTTCTCCTCATACCTTGATATTTGCTTCATGAAAATTTTCCGCTGTTGACACAGTGATGTGATAATTAAAAATGTGAACCGGTTCTTTTAAATTCCGTTTAATCTGTTCAGCTTCCTCGATGTAGCTTCACGTATTAACATACAAGCTGGATTATCCGGTTCACTCCAATGCAATGATTATCGAATCGACGTCCACGGCTGGGCATGACCTTCCCAAACTATTACCATATCGGTCCTATCACAGCTTTATCCGCTAAACGAGCACGGGATGAAGGACAAGTGTGAAGTGGTCTAGTTCCTGTCGTACCCAAGCGAGGATGTCGAAGAAGATTTCAGGCCTTCTTGGGATGTGCTTCAGACGTAGTGCCGGGAGTCACCGGTGGTTTCTGTTGGATATCCAAGGGGCCTCCCTCAAGGCACTGAAAAATGCTACGTAACCTTGTCTTTCCTCCAGAAGTAAGGAATCTTTTTTAGACCCCCTCCCCCCCCAGTAAAAAAATAAAAATAAGTACAAAACATATATTCTATGTATATAACGACTGTGCCAAAAGAATAACACGGGGAACAGATTAAAACCTCGTCATCATTACTGTCGCGTGATAATTTCTCATTATTCTCAAAGATCGATATCTCGAAAGTCAACATCTCCTCCACTTTCTAATCACACTGCGCAGTAAGATCTTTATCACATGACAGTATAATTGTTAACGGACGTACGGAGATTTAACATATTTTAAATAGCGTTAAGTTGGTGTGGTGGTAAGTAGAGAGGATGGTTTAATGTAACTATGATTATAACATTGATCATCATCAGCCGAATGACGTCCATTGCTGGACAAAGGCCGCCCCCAAAGATCTCCACGGCGATCGGTCCCGCATTGCTCGCATCTAGTGGGTTCTCGCGATCCTCACCAGATCGTCGGTCCACCTTGTGAGAGGCCTCGCATCGCGTGGGTTCTCGCGATCCTCACCAGATCGTCGGTCCACCTTGTGGGACGCCTCGCATCCAGTGGGTTCTCGCGATCCTCACCAGATCGTCGGTCCACCTTGTAGATGAACTCCCAATACTAAGTTTACCCCCATCGGCCGTCGGCCTTCGACCTTACTGCCCCATCGGCCGTCGGTCCTCCGTGCAATGTGATCTGTCCACTGCCATTGTAACATTAGTTAACTGTTAGATGTGAAGGTTACCGCAGCGCCTTGTACACCGAAGCGATGAGGTACAGGAAGTGGAACAGGAAGTGCAGCTGATGTTTAGTAACTATTCTGTCGCAAAATGGCAGCTGTGATTAAATTTCCGTTTCCACAATAATTTTAGCTACAGTACTCCATAAGGCGACAGTAGTCAGCTATTCCTTCGTTCTACCATCCAGCGATATGGAGATACCACCAGTTTCCATACGCCGCTGTTATTTAACCAGTGGATTTTTTTTTATTGTCTCCTGCGGGTGGTGGGTCAGGGTCTTTGTTTACCATTCATTTACCATCAGATACATTCTCATTTCTAATTTCCACATTCTCGTCTTTCATTCTTTTCATCTTTCGTTCTCCACTTATTTTACGTAATTCTCTTCTGTATCGTTCTACATTCTATTCCTTCTGTCATTCCTCTCATTTGTGAAGACGTCGCCTGAATTCATCTCGGGGGGGGGGGGAGCCTGGCAAGAATCACCCCTGTAGCATCATTTTCTTCTTAATTTCGCCTTCTTCCAATTTTATATATTTTCCATTCCTGCTTGGTTCTTAATTTTGTTTTACATCTTGTTTCTTCACTACTTCCTTATGTACTAACCAGTGTAATTACTGCGGTAACGAGACACTATGCTACGTCAAAATGTGCAGGTAAATCCGATATTAAATGCGGTGACCGACGAGCGGTTTGAGGAGGCGCTAACAGAGGCCAGGGCTATTGACGAAGCAATCGCAGCTGGTGATGCGGACTTCGAGAAGAAGCCATTCCTTGGTAAGCTAATCCAACACAATTTATTATATCAGGTCTTTACTTATGAAATTAGAAATTTAATCGATAGAAGCATCAGCTTTTATTATCTGTGCACGAATCGATTAAAGTATGTGGTGGTGAGTTATACGCATGCCCATAACAACATAGCGTTAGTTACGATGGTATACACAGAACCACTGCGCTCGTCGCTTGAGACAAGATGTTGAGTCTCGTTACACCAGTTATAGCTACAGCGCCCTTCAAACCGGAACACAGTAATGTTTGTCGGCTGCAATAGGCGCTGCGGTGGTGGACTGTCTCCGGCAGCAGAGACCTACCACCACCAGTAGTAGTACAATGTATGCGCTCACGCCATTTTATAAATATATAGATAGAGAAATTCAATAAAATATTTGAAAGCAGTTAGAACTGGAGGGGGCCCATACTACTATCTTCCTAGACTACTTCTCTTCCAAGATATTGTCCAAATTATGTAACTAGTATTAGTAAATAACGCGATGTTCCATCTCCTCCATTTTGTTAACAGAATGGATGTCAAGGAAAAACAAATGGCGCGAAAACACATTATTCACTGAATTCAAAACAGCTGCGCAAGCGTCAATTTGAAATATATTCCATTTTCTTTTTGTTCCCTTCTGCGTGTTTTGGGTCAGGGCTTGTATTTACACATTTTTTTCTCTTCTTTTATTTATTTCTTGTTTTACTTCCCTATCCTAGCTCTCTGTCATAACTCATTTCCTATTATTTATTTATATTTTATACATTCCTCTGTACATTTGAATTCGGAACTCCTAACCGTACGTCAGATTATTATTATTTTTTTAATTTGTTGACATGAGTACGTAGGATAATTAGAAATCAGTGGCCAGTTACATAAAACATTAATTTCATATATTCCCTGTTGACTTAACAATATCCAGTTAGGATACACACAGCATCACATTCCACTTATTGCGCTGCTCGAGGGATAGACTGTGTTTATAAACAAATATCTAGCTTATCTTTTTTTTTTACGTGTGGGAAATGCCTTCGCATATCCCTCGCGGGGCCAAGGTTAGGTTATGTCGGATTTGCACCGACTGAAACCTCCAGGATGTTACATCTTCGTCGCTTTACGGCGGAGCCACGGGAACGCTTTCGCAGACCTCCGCGAGTCCGCTAGCGCCAGCTGCGCCTTGCAGCCCCACATCGGGTGGCTACACCCCCCCTTTGCACCTCTGTAAGGGTGCGCCGGAACACACAGCGCGCCTTTATATCTAGCATATCTCTAGCTACCAATAACCATTAATAGATTGTTGGAGACTGTACAGGTCCAATAATGTTTTCTTTTATTTGTGGGAGGCTGCTAAGAATTTTCTCATCGCCGTTCTGCTTTCGATGTGCCGTAAAAGGCGACTAAGAAAGAACAATTCTAATGTAAGGATAAAAACGAAAGAAGCTGTTTCTGTTACCTTCCGCGACCTGTAAACAAGACCGTCATGCCATTGACATCATCATCGTCACCTTTAACCGATAGACGACCTCTGCTGGACACCTCCTCCAACCATCTCCATTTACAGTCAACATAGGCCATGTTGCTGTACCGCTGGGCTCTAGAGGCTGTCGTGTGTAGGGGTTCATTTCGACCATTTTCCACCACGCTGGCCCACTGCGGATTGGCTGGAGCCAGAGCCTCGTTTGTTGATTACCAGGGTGCACAGCAGGTGAGGTTGGCTTGGTCCCTCTTTACTTGCAAGCGAATATCAATACAGATTTATCAAAGTGTGATGTCTGCGAACAAGTATACGGGTGAATCATTATTCCAACATACTCTTCATGTACAACGAATGATTATTTCCAATGATGTCAGGTGTCCCGTTCACCGCCAAGGAGAGCCACGCGGTGTCGGGCATGCTGCACACGCTGGGTATCGCGGCTCGCGAGCGTACCAGGGCGCACGAGGACGCCGAGTGCGTGCGGCTGCTGCGGGACGCTGGCGCTCTGCCCCTCGCCGTCACCAACGTGCCCGAGATCAATAAGTGGTGAGTACCTTAAACCAGACACCAGCTACTGCCAAACGGTCATAGTATTGGCAGGTCTCTGTTGCTGGAGAACGTCTAGGTCGGTAAGAATATGACTATGGTAAGCCCTGCCTGTCGTAGAAGCAGACTAAAAGGATCTAGGAGTTTCGCGGACCTTAGGGGTGGGGGAGGCTTATCGCTCAACAAGCGAACCTGCGTGGGACAGCGTATGGCTCAGCGATGGTGCCTAGGAGGCTTAGGCTCCTCCTCCGAGACGTGTAACAGAAAGCGTAGAGAGGCACCGATAACTTCTATAAGAGATTCCGGACCCTCTTCGAATGCACTAATGCAGACCACCGAGGGGGGTTTTACTGAATAAGAATCTCACATAAACCTGACTTCCCCCTGGAATCACGGTATCTTTCGAAGATTTCCCCCGGAACAAAAAAAAAAGATTGGTATCGTCGCAACGCCTATTTCTGCCGTCGAATAGTAGTGTACAAACATTACCGTGTTCCGGTTTGATAGGCGCTATACGTAGTGAAATTATTGGCATGATGAGGACTCAACACCTAAGTCTAAAGGTGACAAGCTCAGTGTGGTGCAGTGTAAACATCTTAACTGCACCACTTCATGGGCAGGCGTATAACTTAACAGTAGGTCTAGTTAATGTTGTGGCTTAAATAAAAAAACGTTCTTATCCAAGTATTATTATTTAAGGATCCCTAAACTTGTGTATGTACTCGAGTTTGATATTTCGCGATTATCATTAAGTTACGATTTCACATAAACACAACTTTGCAAGATAAGACGGATACACGAATGAGGTTTTTATCAGACGAGACATACAAAACTTCTTCTCCTTATCAGATGTGATTTAGCTGATGTCTAGACAGATAGTGACTAGCTGATTCAACATAACTTATTTAGATACTTAAGACAAAAATACCTAAGTTAGGAACCTAACTTGATACGCAGCACCACAATGTGTTCGATGCGTATCAGTATCACCACGCTCGTCTCGTCTCCTTGAACAAAAAAAAAATCCGGACGAGTTTCACCACCATGAGATCAAGTGTTGTAACTTGGAGCCGGTTTATCATATCTACTTACTAATGTCTATTGCTGAACAGCTCGATGGCTCGAGTGCTGGCAAGCAGACTACTAGTAACAAGTAAAGGAGAAGCAACCGCCTTCTATTTAGACCAGTACCATTATTAGTCGCCTTTTACGACACACTAGTGGCGATGCTGAATTTCATACTAAAACATACTTAACGCGGTATTAGTATAAAAATTTATGAGTCGATTTTTTTTTGCTTTCAGGCAAGAGACCCGTAATATGATTTTCGGACAGACCGTCAACCCTTACCACACGGGGCGAACCGTGGGGGGCTCCAGCGGCGGTGAGGCCGCGCTGGCTGCCGCTCTCGCCTCACCAATATCCCTCTGTAAGTGTAGTAGTAAACATTCAAAGGGATCAACAGGTTATGTGGAATCAGTACCCATTAAAGCCATCTTACTGGTCATCCTCAGTGCGTCGCTCGATATCTGCGGACCGCATCCGGTGCTTACCTGCACTACCTCTGAGCACGAACTAGAGAAGACCGTAACCCTTTTCCCAACCCCAACTTTGCTACGATAAGGACCTCAACACCTCGACTTTGTCGTCCAGGCTCGCTTAGTGGGCTATGAAGCTCATAACCTTCAAAGTTCAGGAACCCGAAAACCCTTTTAGTTGCCTTCAACGACAGCCCCGGCTTACCATAACGGCAGAATGTATACCATCGTCTATCCTCATGTGCTGGAACATTATCCTAATTAATCCTCACTAAAATTATATTTCCACCATCAGGCTCCGACATCGGCGGGTCCACGCGTATGCCCGCTTTCTACTGCGGCCTCTTCGGTTTGAATCCTACCGCGGGCTTCACCAGCCTCAAAGGTACGGTATAACGAAATCCAACAAAGCGACGACAGCTTCACCTGATTGTAAGTGATGCGGCTGCCGTCACGTGGCGCTAGTTGGCATGATATATTTACAGCCCCACATTGTGCTCGCCGTTATAAGATATTAAATCACGGTACCCTGTAATTTCAATAGCTACAGCGCCCTTCAAACCGGAGCACAGTACTGTTTAGCGGTAACTGCAGTGTGCATTGCTACAGGGTCGGCGCTGCGCTCGGGCAAGGAGCCGACAATGGCCTCCATTGGTTTCATCAGCACCCACTGCAGTGACCTGGCGCCGCTCACCAACGTAGTACTGGCTGATAAGGCAGGCGAGCTGCAGCTCAACCGGAAGGTCGATATCAAGGTACGTCTCTTCACGTACGTCTACGCGGTCACTGCGCTCCTATTTGTGCCGCTGAACAGCAATGTGCAAAAATTACTTTGTTCCTGCTCGAAGGATGCTGTTGCTAGTAAAATTACTCAACAATTGGTCAGGATAGTTGTTAAACAGTAATGGATTTAAAAAAAAATTAAAACCTTCACATGTGCTTCCACAGGACATCAAGTTCTATTACATGGAGAGGGCCAGGGACCTTCGCGTTAGTCCCGTATGCCGGGACCTGAGGAAGATCATGAAGAAGTAAATATATACATATATTTCTCTGCACCACATTTTGCTCATCTTGAGACATAGAAGTAAAGCGTACTTCAAACCGGAACAGTTCAGGCGAGACGTTTATACACTACTGCACATTGATGGGTAATTGGATGCTTTCAAATCATCAAGTTATGCTGATCTTGAGACATAAGAAGTCATGTCATTGATGCAGTAATATTACTACAGCAGCCTTCAAACTAATGCAGTAATATTTGCACACTGCACTTTGGCCTGCAGAAATGGGCGCGGAGGTAGATGAAAAAAGATCTGCTCAATAAGAGAACCTTTATTCCTTTCTCTTCTAACTTAAATTCTCAAATCCTTCTTCAGGGTTATCCGTCAGTTGACAGATGACACCTCCCCAGAGAACGAGCCAAAGCCCTACTACCACAATGGCTTCGATCACATGTACGCGCTGTGGAGATACTGGATGACCAAGGAAGCGGACAGCTTCCCCCGTCTTCTCACCAACAACCAGGGCCAGGCTAATGGTCTTGTTGAGCTGGTTAAGAAGGTATTTCTATTATATTATATAAAAATCGTCGCAGTGTTATGGTTAGTAGTCGTTTCGGTGTTACAGCTCAGTTTTTAGGGTTTAAGTTTGAATGTTCACCTGATTGTTAGTGATGTGCCTGCTCATCATCATCATGCTATTGTATAGACTAACGCTTAACTACGATCCCACGTGATGGTAACTTGGCATGTAGTCTTTGGTGGTAAAGTGCACTAGTCCAGAAGTAGCCTATTCACTCCTTACTTAAAGATCCTCGCGTCATACCTGGACGGAAACACTGAAGCCGGCAGACTGTTCCAATCGAACTCTTCACTTTGAGTCGTGTTATATAGACATTAGTTTTCTTATTCATTTCACTAATTATAGCGCCCTACAAGCCAGAGCACAGTAATGTTTGCACACTGCAACTTTTCGGTTGGCGATGTGGTAGTAATGAATGTCGTGAATATAATTCTTTCAAATATAAAAAAATAATTGTTTTAAAAATAATATAATGCAATTTGGCTGTATGTGCAAGTTTCCATCCATGTTAAGAAATTAAAGAATAAATCCCGTTTACCCAGCTGATCGGTTACTCCGCGTACACGCTCGCCGCGATCCTGAAGCTGCTGGACGAGCAGGTGCTGCCGCCCGTCGATGGCGGATGGGCGGAGCGCACCACCGCCGAGATGAAGGCGGACCTCACAGTGAGTACAGCCAACAAAAAGAGTTGAAGATGAGATGTGATAGCAGATAAGAAGACAGAGAGAAGTTATCAATGATGATGTCATAGTCATTGTGATGGTCAGTTTGAACATAAATAGTAGTTGAATCCACAATGAGCTGAAAGAAGGCTGAAGAGGTAACCGACATGTTCCCTGAGCTGCATCCTTCATGGTCACGTGACACCAGCTTACCTGCATTTGACAGTGTGGTGAGAAAACTGGCCTTAAGTGTTTCTATGAGAGAATTACCATGTCGATATATTCACTGATTATCACGTGACTGGCGAACAAAGAAAATCAATTATCATTTATATATATATATATATATATATATGATTTGCTTTTAATTCTAAATGGGAGGAGATTACGTTTATTAACAATATAACACTTGTGGGCGTGGCTTATAGCATAGATCCATAGCTAAGCGTGCGCAGGATTAGTCGCTGGGTGGGCTTCAATTGTGACGTCACCGAGGGCTTAGTTATTAATTGGGAACATAAAGTTCCAGTCACGCAGAAGCTTAAATATATTACTCTTCAACTTTCCTGCTCTTCATCATCATGTCAACCGATCGACGTCCAATGTTGGACATAGGTCTTGTGCTCTTACTTCTCGTACTCAATTTATATGTAAATATGTGTTTTTTTTTAATTTATGATTATTACCGTACATAAAAGGGAGGAGTAAAACCACTACTGGACATAGTCCACCTATTAAGCATACTTCAAGGTTTGTATCTTAGACGGTCTCCAGCAACAGAACTGGGAGAGTTATAGACCATGTGACACCTGGTGAAGTATAACCATCTGATATAGTTTTCATGTCTTACTTCAACAGAAACTCCTCGGCGAGGACGGCGTGCTGTTGTTCCCGAGCGCCCCCACCCCGGCCCCGTACCACTACTCCCTCTACCTGCGCCCTTTCAACTTCGCCTACTGGGGCATATTCAACGCGCTCAAGTTCCCAGCCGTACAGGTGAGTGGTGGACTCTATTCAGATACGTGCTGGACGTCTTACCTGGCGCTGAGTAGAAGCGCATCGACGACTCAAATTCTTCACAATCAAATAGAAGTTGCACGACACTATTCGTGTGAATTTACTTCTTGTACCATCGCCCTCTCCCTCTCTTTCTCTTTTTATATGGTCTCGTGTCAATGTCATATGTAATGTTGGGCACTGCTTGTCCTATGTTTATCTATAATGACTGATTGTGCCATAAATAAATAAAAAAATTGCCCGTTGCTGGTGAAGGTCATCAGGTCGCTGCAGCTCCTATTGCGACCGACAGGTGGTAGTGTACAAACATTACTGTCGGCAGAATGGAAACACTGCACCAGATAAATCGAAATCAAATATTTGTTGTTAACTTCGTTCTGTAACAATTCTTTGAATGGCGTTCTATTTTTTTTTATGTAATTAAGCGATGAGACGGGCGGCACGTCCATCTGGTGGTAAGTGGTACACGCGCGCCCATAACAACGCAGCGCTAGTTAGGATCATATACACTGCACCAAATTACGCTCGTCGCCTTGAGACATGAAATGTTAAGTCTCGTTACCCGTGATTACATTAGTTACGGCACCTTTTAAACCGGAACATAGTAATGTTTGCAAGGTACTGGTTATCGGCTGCAATAGGAGCTGCGGTGGTATCTAGGCAGACCTACCACCAGTAACGTGGTAGGGTTGAGGGATATGACATCCTCATCACAAGTTGATGACCGCAATGTGGTGCGAGACGTTCACCTGATGGTGGCACGCCTGCCGCACTATACACACCACTTTGCATCGTCGCCTTAAGACATAAGATGTTAAGTGTCCTTGCCCCAATAATTTGACTAGCTACAGCGCCCTTCGAACCGGAACACAGTAATATTCGCACACTACTGTTAGTGCCTAGACGATCTCCGGCAATAGAGACCTAGCACCAATGCCTTATTGTTATGGGCTGTCTTACCACCTGGACAACCTTGATTATATATAATAAGTTAGAGTTGCTTGTGGCTGTGCAGGTGCCGCTCGGTGTGAATGAGCAGGGGCTGCCGGTGGGGCTGCAGGTGGTGGCCGCGCCGCGACAGGAGGCCCTCTGCCTGTCCGTGGCGCACCACCTCGAGGAACGCTTCGGAGGCTTCGTCCCGCCGTGCAAGCTCCCGCAGTGACCGGAACCACCAATATATATACATAAACGTTCCTAATCTTACGTACACGAGGTCAATGACCGATGTGATTTATTGTAACTTGTGATATCGCAAAGCAAAACCTATTTACATATTTATCTGGAGGCTTTTTTCATTCCAAAGGTGTTAAAATTTAAAAAAAAAATATTATTTCTATTAACTTTTTTTATATCATTAAATATATGTGATATATTATATACATATCATTAATTATGAAAGCTGTAAAAGTCAAAAATTTAAAAAATCTTGTTTATCGGTTATTTTGTTTCAAACCCTAGTAAACTAACATAATCAATAAGAAATATATGACTTATACCATTTTCAAAATCTAGGGCTCATGGAATACTCTGAATGTGATTAATCTGTTAACCGGAGAATTCCCTTTTTAAATGCGCAAGGTATAACGGCCGCGATCTCTTTCACTAGGACGTGTTATTACGTCACACCCGGTTAAGAGATTATGCTTAAGTATAAATAGGTTATCCGCCGCACGGTCCCGCGGTAATGTCGGACGCTATTAACGAAGACTGCTTGTTTTTTTTTTGTGTTACTAATGGTTTAGGGAAACAGTTGGATTATAATAAATATATTTTTCTACAGCTCGCTTTTCATTTATACTGCTGGCAACATTTACACCGCTGGCAGCATTTACACCGCTGGCAGCATTTATACACAAGTGACAGTAAACATGGTAATAAGCTGTCTGCCTGTGGGGCAATTTAAATGCGTTGTCAATTCGACTACGGAGACCTTCAAAATGAGATAGTCACATCAGCACCAAGTTGCTGATACTCATGAATTTAATATTTATATATAGCATGGCTCCACAGTACACGCTACAACACAGTTACTTGATAAAGCCTCTCATTGTTCCGACCCCTGCCACTTGGTGCCTTCACACAAGAGTCGACATTGTTATGTTGTGGACATGCCCTGTTTGCGAACAGAGGTTCAGCTCCTCATTCATAAGAACAATAAGGAGTGGAACAAGCTTACCAGCCTCGGTGTTCCTTTATAAACAAGACATCGGTATCTTCAAGAAAAGTAATTATGCTTTTACTAGGTCGGTGCACTTCACCACCACAGACGTCACTTAACATCGAGTGAGATGCTGTTCAAGCGGTAGCCTGGTTGACATAAAAACACTACGCTTACAAAGCGGACGTCGCGTCTTCGAAAACTTCCTTGCTCATGCAACACAATCAAGATTTTTTTTTAATGTTCCATTAACTGGAAACTGAAGGTCGGTGATGGTAGAACCTGGTTAGGGATGGTATGTTATACCCGGCCTTCGTAAGGTATACTGCCGACTCCATCCTTTATCTTACAACTTCTATCCAGGCATACTCTTAGTCATCAAAATCTCACCACCTCCACTTAAATACCTCAGTTCCTCTCCAGTCAGTCTGCTGCGCGAACACGGCTCCGTACCGAACGTCTGCTTAAGGATCTCTTAATTACTTTATATTATAAATATTTATAATTGTAAGTATAGATTAAGTTTGTAGTCAAATCCTTTTTAAAGAGGAAGTTTTAAAAACCTCCATGACAGTGCGGTACTTAGACCTTTTTTTTAGTTAGTCTAAAAAATTAGGAATAATTGTTACAGATTTGATTCGGGCCAGATCAAAGTTGGAAAATAGATTTTATGAGTTAATAAGCTTAAAGGTGTGAAGAGGCGGTGGTGGTGGGGCGGTGGGGTTGTGTGGGGTGGTGTGGGGATGAGGGAGGCGATGTAAATGAAAGAACAATGTTCGACAAGTAATATTGTTGTTTATTTTGATTTGTAACCTGTCGCGTGTCGGTGTGTGCCGGGGGCTGCGAGACGCGTCGCGCGCGACGCATCCACCTGCTGATCACGTAACAACATTCACAATATAACTAAGTCACATCTCCGACTACGACACCCAACTAATAAATAAACTATGGGATGCGCTCTAAACCTCTAGTCGACATCGCCGCGGGAGCGCGCGGGCGAGGGCGCGTGCGCGTGCGCACGTCGGGTACTCTACTCAACTATCCACTATTCGCAGCGTCTCGTCCGTCCGCCTTGCGGGCGCGGCGGCGGCGCTTCGACGCGACGAACAACTCTAAGTTTTTTTTTTTAATATTTTAACTAAATATTGATATCACTTAAAGGATCACGTTTATTGGAATGGAACAGTTACATCACATCATAACACCTCGCTCTAATTCGTTTATTTACATTAGAATTAATTTGTACATAGACCGGACAGGGGGCAAGCGAGACGGAACGGAGCGGCGGGAGAGGGGGGGGGTCTACATGAGGAATTGGAGAACGTGGGGAGTGGAAGTGACTCATGCATGGAAGTGGGTTGGGAGGGGAATGAATGGGATCCGACTGCGCGCTAGTGCGATCATGTCACTGCTCTAGATGCAACAGGAAGCAATCGGGCGCGGCGGTGTGGGGGCGGGGCGGTGCGCGGCGGCGGGGGTCGAGTTGCTATTGTTGTCGCAGGTTTGTTTGATCGTGTCGTCGGTGATTGTGTGCTTGTTGTGTGCGTTGTATGTCGCGCTCGTGTCGTGTGGTGTCGCGTCACGTGCGGTCCGCGTGCGGGACGCGGCGCGGGAGCAGCGCGCGCGCGATGCGGCGCAGCAGCGGCGCGGCGCAGCAGCGGCCCGGCGCCGCGCGCCCTCAGCTCGGGAACTTGGCGTACAGCGCGTAGTGCAGCTCGTAACCGGAGAAGCGGCAGTACTGCGCCTCCTTCTGCTCGTAGCCGCACAGCGACGAGAAGCTCTTCAGCTGGCGAGGCACGGCGCTGCCGGCGGCGTCCTGCGCACGCGCATACAATACTTATGCAACAAGTCATCGACACGAGTATATAACAGTATTACCAGTAATTATCTAACTCCAAATTTATCCCCCTACTCCTCTCCCTACTTTTTTAAATTTTGAGGGCAATACTTTTATACTTGTTACACATGATGGTGGTAGAAATTATCAACATCAATGGCCAGGTATCACCACCACTTTGTTGTGTATTGTTGTGTTCTGGAACGCAGTTCCCTGATCGCTCTGGTGCAAGACTCTACTCTCCCTCAACATGACGACATGGTATGTAGCGGAGCAACTCACCGGCGTGGCGAACACGGTGAGCACGAAGCGGCCCGGCCGGAAGGCGGCCAGCACGCGCGCCAACACCTCGTCGTAGCTGGACACCGGCACGTTGGACTCGAACGACACGTACGAGCACGAGCGCTCCGGCGTTATGTGGATCGTCATGTAGCAGCCCTGCGAGCGTCACAACGACGTCGTGTCAATAAAGCAAGTTGCCCTAGGAGCTGATACTCCAAGTATATGACTATGGCGACTATAACTAATGACGGCTGTATCCGTCACATTCACAGCGTTGGCAACAGTCACAGTGTTGACTGTTGCCATTTCAATCTGAAGTCAGGTCGTCCGTCACCAGATTCTTCCATATGTTCACACTACTATTTCACGGTGGAAGTTTGTTCAGACCATTCCTGCGAGTGGCTTAAAAATATAACCCTGATGTATAGATTGCAACATCATAACCTTCAATAAGGGTGCAAGGGTTCCCGCTCAACAGCTCAAGGGATCAAGTCGACCTCACCTGCTCGCAGTGCACCCTGCCAATCAACAAATGACGCTCTGACTCCTACCAACCCGCATTAGGCTTGAATGGTGGGAATGACCCAAATCCTCCGATACGAATCCCCACTCGATTAATGTGGGGATCTACAGGAGAGGCCTTTGTCCAGCAGTGGACGTATATCGGCTGACGATGATGATGGACCTTCGACAGGGTGGTGGGTTACGTCGATAATGAAAACGTTACAACTTACTGACGGTAAATCTTTATCTCTCTTTAGCGGCATTAAAAAGGGTAAAAATATTGAAAAATTAATACAAAAGTATTATAAATGTTATTAATAGTTATTTTATTAAACAATTGTTTGGAGTTCACAGTGTACGTGATGGCAACACTCACATCTTTGGCGACACCATTCATGGAGTACCCGCACGGATCGAACAGGTAGTCGTCTATCACCATGCCGGGAATTATTTTATCTATTCCAGATTCCTGGAAACAAAATAAAATCTCACATTATATATTTCCCCGGGTCCTAGTGTAGCCGACAAACTACTGTACTAACATTACTGTGTTCCGGTTCGGAGGGCGCTGTAGCTAGTGTAATTACTGGGGTGAGTTAGTGTCAAGGAATGTACATTGTGCTGCAGTGTATCATCCTCGACTCCATCCGCCAGAACGCGTAGAATAAAAAAAAAACAAAAATAATCAGCGTGCAGTAGAGTTGACCGATTTCGAGCACGAGGTGTGTGGGTAGGAAGTGTTCTACTTCTCAAAAAAAAAAAAACTACATATGGGGGTTGGATTAGGAGAGCGAGCTATACAGCTCTGGTTCAAAATTGAATAATATATATCATCATCATCATCCTGCAGTAATCAACAGCTGGACATGGGCTATTTAGCCTGATTCCTTTCTACACGTATCCACTTGCAGCCAGCCGCGTTGGACAGATGGTCGCGCCACCAGGTCAGCAGGTGTTCCACGCCGTTTGCCTAAACACGGTCTCCACTCTGCAACAATCTACTCTAACGGTGGTCACTGCTGCGAGAGACGAGACCCTGATATAGGAAAGAGGTAAAAAGAAGTCCTGAGGGTAACAGGTTATGAAAACCAAAAAAAAATAGACAAAATGTAACGTAATAACCTTGGTGGCGTGAGCGGCGTTCTCGCTGTGCGCTCTGGTGAAGATGCTCATGACCTCCGGATCCAGGTCGGACATCAAGATCTCGATAGTCTGGTCGGGCTCGGACGCGTCGCAGCCGGAGTTCGCCTCGCGGTGCTCCTTCTCCAGCGCGGCCACGGTGCCTGCCGGGGAACGTCACGGGAGTCAGACGGCACGTCACCTTCAACACTAAGTTGGTTTAGTTTTGGAGACCAGCAGTCTGCGTGCCACGTGACACAGGACGAGCGGGCCGAACACTTGATAATAAGTGCATTGCAATAAAGTTTATATAAGTTAACTGTTTTAACTTGTCAGTTTATCCGCCCTTAGCAATGTCAATTAACCCTAACCCCTTTACGTGTAGGTGAAAGCACCGCGTATCTTACTAACCCATTTAGGGGTAGGTGAGAGCACCGCGTATCTTACTAACCCATTTACGTGTAGGTGAAAACACCGCGTATCTTACTAACCCATTTAGGGGTAGGTGAAAGCACCGCGTATCTTACTAACCCATTTAGGGGGTAGGTGAGAGCATCGCGTATCTTACTAACCCATTTAGGGGTAGGTGAAAGCACCGCGTATCTTACTAACCCATTTACGTGTAGGTGAAAACACTGCGTATCTTACTAACCCATTTAGGGGTAGGTGAGAGCACCGCGTATCTTACTAACCCATTTACATGTAGGTGAAAACACCGCGTATTTTACTAACCCATTTAGGGGTAGGTGAGAGCATCGCGTATCTTACTAACCCATTTACGTGTAGGTGAAAACACCGCGTATTTTACTAACCCATTTAGGGGTAGGTGAAAGCACCGCGTATCTTACTAACCCATTTACGTGTAGGTGAAAACACTGCGTATCTTACTAACCCATTTAGGGGTAGGTGAGAGCACCGCGTATCTTACTAACCCATTTACGTGTAGGTGAAAACACCGCGTATTTTACTAACCCATTTAGGGGTAGGTGAAAGCACCGCGTATCTTACTAACCCATTTACGTGTAGGTGAAAACACTGCGTATCTTACTAACCCATTTAGGGGTAGGTGAGAGCACCGCGTATCTTACTTACCCATTTAGGGGTAGGTGAAAATACCGCGTATCTTACTTATGAACTTGACTTGGACTATTTACCGAGAGCTATGTGATAATGAAATTAAACTATGATGGATTTATTTCTATATCATGATTGAGTACTGCTAATGGACTGATGGATGGTCTTCACCTTCTAGAGGTAGGAGCGTGTACAGGTACCAACAGTCCTTCTCCGGCCCCATAATGTAAGCGCGCCCGTCACCGAAGAACGAGTCCAGCAACTCCACCTGGAAGAGTAGTATGTAGATCAATCCACATATATATGCTTAATCTTATATTCAATAACACATCTTTGATGGTATGTGACCATACACGACCAGCACCTGACCGACATGGTAGGTCTATATTGACGGAGACCATCTAGGTGCCTGCTTAACGTACTGCATACTTACAACTTACTGTCGATCGAATTTAATAACTTACTGTGTTCTGGTTTGAAGGGCGTTACAGCTAGTGCAAATACAGGTAACGAGATATAACATCCAATGTCTGTACGCGACGAGAACAATCTTCAGTATATATCATCCCTCTATTCTTTGATGATGTTGAGCGCTTGGTAGTCATTTTGACTCGTACAGCTCATCTGATTCTGGACTCGAGGACTCTAGTCCACGGCCTGCTGTATACCAACCTAACTAGCACCACGTCATATAGACGTATCACCAGGCGAATGTTTCGTCACATCGATTCATAGCATAAAAAAAACTGGTAAGTCTTGGTGATAATGAAAAAGCAGTCCCAGCAGTGGGAACCTTGTGCTATGATTACCAGTGCCAACATGGTATTCTTGCTTTATTTGTGAGCTGGCTGCCTGCCGTCCCAACAAATGACCACAAAAAAAAACCTTGTATAAAGGCGTCGCGGCGCCGGCGCGTTTCACTTGAACCAGTCACGTGCTGGTCATAGACAGAAAGGTCAACGCCTTTTTATTCTAACCTGTGACCCTGCGCCAAGTCCACAGAGCCACGGGTCGACCAAGACAAGTGCTTAGAAACCTATCCATGGAGCTGGTGTATACTACACCACATCCGCTCCGGACTACTTGGGGCTTCAAGATAGAACCACTCGCTGGTTCCCTTTTTACTCGACAAAACGAGAAATACGTTCCAGAGGTCCACTTGAAAACAAGTGATAAGTCTGCTCATAAGAAAGTGACACTAGTTAGAATAATACACACTATACCCAATTGTGCTGGTCTCCTTGAAATGTAAGATGTTAATTCTCGATGGTCCAATAAATTCACTAGCTACAGCGCCCTTCGAACCGGAGCAGTGTTTACATATGTCGACAGAAATAGGAGTGGCAATGGTTTTTTATTCTACGAAGCGATGAGACGAACGGTACGTTCACTTGATATTAAGTGATAACTAGCCATAACAACTTGACGCTCGTTATGTTATACATTAGACCGCACATCGCCTTGAACAGATGTCGAGTCTCATTATCACGGTATTTACACTAGCCACAGCGCCCTTCAAACCGGAACACGGTAATGTTCGCCGGCTGAAATGGCAGCTGCGGTGGTGCCCACCTATCCTCTATATACAATACTAGTGAGCATGGTACACCACATTGGAATTTCTACTAGTAAGTGATACTCATGTTCACCACAGTAAGACAACTGTGGTAAATATCTCCAGTATGTTATGTAAGTGTAACTGAAGATGTAACCCAAGATGTCCAGCTCGTCGCCTCGTATCCAATGGTTTGGTATGCCGGCGCGGTCATGGTGTTACGTAACACCATGCAGACACACGTCTTGTTTACAAAAGATTGATTATTACGTCATCATCATCATCATCAGCCTATAAACGTGCACTACTGAATATAGGCCTCCCCTAAAGATCGGCCACATCCCCCCCATTTGTAGGGATTCATATAGCAGGATTTGGGCCATTTCTCACCACACTAACCCAATGCGTGTTGGTCAGAGTCAGAGTCTTATCAGGGTGCACCATGAGTAAGTAAGGTTGGCTTGGATCCCGTGAGATGTAGTATTGAGAAGGCTTCCACAAGGTGGACCGATGTTCTGATGAGAGTCGCGGAGCGCCACTGGATGCGGGCAACGCGGAACCGATCCATGTGGAGATCTTTGAGGGAAGTCTATGTTCTGGAGTGATCGTATATCAGCTGATGATGATGATGTCAATGTACTGGTAAGTTTCTCTTACTACATGTAGCTAGTATCTCATTTCACTCTTCTCATCTTGAATACTAGATATATATTGGAATAGTGATGGATGGTGACCGTTTAGATACCACCCACCACAGCTCCTATATCCGATGACGAACAGTAATCAGTAAACATTATCGTGTTCCGGTTTGAAGGACGCACTAGCTAGGGAAATTACTGAAGTTTTGAGACTTCCAATCTTATGTGTCAGCGCAACGAACACAATGCGGTGCTCTGTATATGATCCCAACTAGGACCTTGTTGTTAAGAGCAGGTGTATCACTCACCATCAGGTGAAGGTCCCAATCGTCTTGCCGTTTTGTCAAATAAAAAAATCTAGTGAAATCACCATAGCAACGGAGCTCAAGACCACGATGACGTCTTTGTTTAACGTGTAAACATCCTAATACACGATGAATAAAACAATACCATCAGCACTGGACAAAACTTTTTCATTAAGTGTTGCTTCACCTGATTTTAAGTGACACGCTTAATGAGAATATGCCGCTAGTTAAGATGATATACAATGCAACGCGGTGTTCTTCGCTATAACACTTAACATGTTGACTGGTTATCGCAATAATCTTATAAACTACAACGCCCTTCAAACCGGATTACATTTAATAAATATTCTTCATTGAACTTTTTGTTATGTAGTCCACATTGTTAGGAGTCATCTATTCAGACACTACTCAATAACAAAACATGTCTTCAAATTAGTTCGTGGTTGGACCGGTCACTCACCATCACGTGACTTTACGTGTTGAAAAAAAATTAAGAGCCGGTTTATGGGTTTGTTTAATTGCGTCGTAAATATAGTAGCGAAGGCTGCGACCGGGTTACCGGTACCGATGGTAACGCGCGTTACTGTGTGACATACTGAAGTAGCCATATAAAGAGCCGAGGTAACAAATTACTGGTAACGGGCGTCAAGAGCTTGGTTAATATAACTAGAGCTGGTGGACAAGTGTAGGTTATTGGATTTCAGGTCTATGAAAGTTGATATTCTTGGAATATTGGGAATCGAACCGGCGTCTCTCGATGGTTACTCTACAGAAGTTGACCTGGAGGGGGTTACCACTTTATTAACAACATACCTGTCATTTAGTTGTTCACATATTTATATCATCATCAGTTGATAGACGTCCACTGCTGGACATGGGTTTGTCCAAAGGAGTACCACCTCGATCGGTTAGGGATTCCTTTGAGAGGATTTAGACCATTTCCACCACACTGGCCTAATGTAGGTTGATGGAAGCCATAGCCTTGTTTGTTGATTAGCAGGGTGCGCCACGAGCAGATGAGGTTGGTTTGGATCCCGTGAGTTGTTCTACAGGAATCCTTACACCACCCTTGTACCCTGCTCATCAACAAACGAGGCTCTGGCTTCCATCAACCCACATTAGGTCAGTGTGGTAGAAAATGGTCTAAGTCCCCCCATAGTCACTCTCCGATCGTGTGGGAATTTGGGTAAGGTCTATGTCCAGCAGTGGACGTCTATTGGCAGTAGATGACTAACAGCCTTAGGGTATCTTAATTGTTATCCCTCATCCCCTTAAATGTTGCGATAAAAGTTTCACGAGTGTAATGGGGGTAATTACAACATAAGTACTTCATGATACAGAACTGAGAAGAGCACTCTTTGTGTATCCTGATCTCGCACATTACTGGGCAACAGTAACCACACGCTATCGCAACAGAGTTCAGATTAAACTGGCGTTATAAAAAAAACCTTGTATTGTATTGCGCGCTTCCGGTTTAGATTATTAGTTTAGGCAAATAATTAGTTCGAGATAAATTCAAACGCAAACTCGTTTTTTTACGCAATTAATTGTTTTATTTCTACACTACAAAGCGACGCGAGAAGTGGGAACGATGACCTGATGGTAAGTGATACTCCTGACTATAACAACGTATCGCTAGTTAGGATGTTATACCATATTGCAGTCGTCACCTTGAGTCATATGTTAGATCTCGTTATCCTAGTAATTTCACTAGTGACAGAGCCCTTCGAACCGGAACATAGTAATGTCTGCACAGTACTATTTGTCAGCTGCAATAGGCGCTGCTGTGGTACCTACCTCAACTGTCTCCGGTATCAGAGATCTACCACCAGCACATAATAACGTATTTAATATCTATTGTAACCGTATAGATAGCTGCTATCAACGATATAGTCATTGGTGGTAAGTCCCGGCTTGTGTGTAAACATTCCAATGATCCGGTTTGTAGGGTGCTGTAGCTAGTTTAATTATTGAACTAAACTCGCTTGTCTTACCTCTCAGGGGGAATGCGGTGCAGTCTATAACAACCTAACCAGCGCCACGTTGTTATGGACGAGCATGTCACTTACCATCAGGTGAACGTGAACCTGGCGCAGATAAATCGGCGCTGGTCGCTAGTGAACAGGTGGCGGTGTGCGAGTGGACTGACCTCCGAGTCGAAGTTGTCGTGCGGCTGCAGCTGCGCCTCCGGGCGCGCGAACTCCCTGCGCGAGTAGAACACGTTGTGCACGTGCTCGTGGCCGGCGGCCTCGCGCGCCAGCGCCAGCACTGCGCGCACGCAGCGCAGCGGCGTCGTCGTGCCGCACGTCTTCAGTATCCAGCGCCGGCGGGACACGAACATGCTGCTCTCGCTGCAACACACACCATTCCCACATACACACTCCTGAACAGGAAGCCTATCAAGCGACCTGATCCAGATATATATATAGTCACCCGAGTGCTAGGATTGTCCAACCAACCGTTAACCGAATTTAACACCAGAAACAAATTTTATTTTTTTCAAACAGTGGTGTGCAAAGGGGATGCAAGGAATTCCGCACAACTCACGGGACCAAAGCCAACCATACTTGCTCGTGGTGCATCCTGCTAATCACCAAACGAGGCCCTGGCTCCCACCAATCCGCATTGGGCCAGCGTGATGAGAAATAGCACAAATCCCTCCATATAAACCCCCCTATAAACGACGGCCCCTAGTGTCCGGCAGCACTAAAGGTCATGCTGACTGTATGTGATGATCTTTGGGGGAGGAGTATGTCCAGCAGAGGACGTCTATCAGCTGTTGATGATGGTGTGTGTAAACATTACCGTGTTCCGGTTTGAACGGCGTTATAAAGAACTTATTATATTCTTTTGTTCAATTAAGCAACGAGTGGAACGTCCATCTGATGATATATGGTTACGCCTGTTCATGACGGCATGGCGTTATATAGAATACATACTGCACCACATTGCGCTCGTCCTAATTACACTACCCACAGCGCCCTTCAATTCGGAACATGGTAATGTTTGTACACTACTGTTTATCGGCTGCAATAGTACCTACTTAGACAGTCTCCGGCGACAGAGACCTACTACTAGTACTTAATGTCTTATGTCTCAAGGTGACGAGCACGATGTGATGTGTTGTGATGGGTGTGTATACCATCCTAACTAGCGCCACGTATGTACAGGTATTGTTCACCATCAGGTCAACGCCGCGCTCGCCTCACCGCTTTGTGGAATAAAAAAAAAATACTAATCTAAATTAACATTATTATCACGACAGCCTCTATTTAAATACTAGCTTAATGATATTACTAAGATAAGGAAGATATGGTCCTCATTTCGCGCGAGGAGCCGACTACAAACTATCCTGTAAGTTGGTATCTATAGTATTAGCGTCATGAAGATAATGCAGAAACATGTCTGCATAAATTACCTCACTATCATTGTTGCGCGTGCTCATTTACCACCTGGTAACCGATCATGGTCGAAGATGTATGTCCTCGTTCCCAAGTCGAAGTCTATATACATAAATATTCTTATCTTTTTTTTTTGTGTGAAGGTGAGTAAAACGCATGCTCACGATATGGCGCGCTAGTTAGGAAAATTGGTGTAGTACCAGATCTTGCTCGTCTTGATACATGTGATGTTAAGTCTGTACTCCAGCAATTTCACCAGCTACCACGCCTTTCCCGTCGGTACAGTGATGTTTCCACACTACTGTTTGTCGGCAGAAAATGGAGCTGCAGCTGTACGTATCTAGCGGCTCTGACAGAGGTATACCATCAGGGAATATTCGAGAACGTGAATAAAAAACTTAACTATAACCATGATTATAGTTGTTCATAACGGATGCGGTATTCACACCTCTTCATCCGACGGCGTTTGTCGTCTTGTTGACACTGTATTATAAACATAACTTATCGCGACAAGTTTAAACTGATGACGACTCATACAAATAAAAACTGATGATTAAATCAGAACAGTTTGTTGATAGCAAATGTGTTATCATCATCATCGACCGATAAACTGCCACTACTGGACATAGGCCTCCCCCATAGATCTCCATATCGATCGGTCCATAGTCAGCATGGCCTGCGGTACCGCCGGGCACTAGTAGCTATCGTTTGTAGGGGTTGATATGGGGGCATTTGGGCTATTTCCCATCACGCTGGCCTAATGCGGGTTGGCGGAAGCGAGAGACTCCTTCTCTAGTTGTTCTGGTCTCATAAACAAGAACCATAAAAATAAACCGAGCGAGAATTTTGCTCTTTGTACCATGTCGGCCACCCCGAGCAAGTGGTGTGAGTAATCGCCCGTCTCCCTCCCACAGTCGCTCATAGTCTTATGACTCTTTGCTAGCTCTACTCGTTTCTCGTTCATCGTCGTTGGTGGGACAAATGCCTGTTTTTTTATTGTTTCAGTGGGGAATGTTATCTTTGAAAAATACTCTGCTGCTGGTGGGAAGTCAGAATTATGTGAGATTCTTGCTCACCAAAACTACCTCGATGCTCTGCATCAGTCCATTCGGAGAGACTCCGAAATCCGTTATAAAACGCGCCGGTGTCCCTCTATACTTTGTGTGAACATGTCTCTGAGGAGGAGCCTAAGCCTCCTAAGCACCATCGCCGAGCTATACGCTGTTCCATGCAGGTTCGCTTGTTGAACTATAAGGGTCCCCACCCTCAAAGCCCGCGAAACACCTAGACCCTTTTAATCTGCTTCTATGGCAGGTAGGACTTACCTCAGTCCTATTCTTACTAGCTAGGGCTGGTGGGACAAATGCTTAAACTTAAACTTCCAGTCATGGAAAACATCGTCAAACCGTTATTTTCAAGAACACTTTTCTCATATGCGACTTCTGTAAAAATACATGTGAAAGGACGTGTATCCCAGCAGTGGGGATGTTACGATTCTACCCACCGATATTACACCCCGTCCGAGTAAATGTTCTTGTGACACTAATCACGCGGCGAGCACTCGTAAAACGTAAGCTACACGCGCGTTCACTCACAAACAAGTATAACAAGACTCTATACGTGTTATCGCGTGACCCTAACGGTGTACGCTTTAGAGTTCATTGTGCAATTGTAAAAACCGCGCAGACAGCTTCCATTGAACTCTTATCTGCGAGACTGTTACGCAAGGAACAATTGTGAGATAGGTGGGTGGATAACATCAAGATCTATGCCAACTTCTGGCACTTGGCAGACTCTGGGATATGGCCATTATCAGAATGTATGTTTCTTTAAAATATACTCAATATATTTTTATATTAAAAACGTAGTATATTTAAAAAATAAGCTATTAATAATATACATAAGTTTTTAAGTCGTTTGTGTTTAGGTTCTTCTTAAGGTGCCTCTCTCCAACTAGCGAAAGCTGGCAGTCAGTAGATATTTAGGTTCTAAGGCCTCAAATAATGAACTTTAGTTGACCTTAAAGACGATTAAAAATCGCATGAAATTGCGGTCAAAAAGAGCGGATGTATAGAAAAAAAATTAACCGGTCAAAAATAATAATCATAAATGAGCACTTGATTCTAATAAGGTAAGTAAGGAACATTACCGTATAGGTTATCTATAAGAGAATATTGGGTCAATTTGGTTTCGTATACACGAAAGGCGGAGAGAAAAGGAAAAAGTCATGGTTGAGGAATATCAGGGAATGGACTGGCATATCTGGAGCGTCCGAATTATTCCGCCGAACCAGAGACAGAGAAGACTGTATCCAGCTGATCGGCGACCTTCACTAATTGGAGAGGCACTTTAAGAAGAGAATATTTAACTTCAGTTAGACGGCACATGATAATGATGATGATGATGATGATCGGGGAATATATTTAGAAGTAAATTTTTTTTATTTTTTAATATATGAAAAATGTATGTTTACAAACAGAGAAAGTTTTGAGTTTAATTAAAGTTAAATCTGTATAATTTGATAAAGGACGAGAAGCCGCTGGATGGAGCCAGTGCAGCACCGATGAGTGTAGAGATTATTGAAGTAGACTCATGCCCAGCGGTGGGTATCTGATGATGTTAGGAGCGACAGTCTTACCAAATAGTGTATCAAAGTTATCACGGTTACGGAGCTCATTTAGCTAGCGCAGTCAAGATAACGTCCGCCCTTGAATGAGCCCCCCTTTGGTTATTAGGGTAAAGCGCGTTTGTTCTCATTTTGAGGAATTGCTTTTTTTTTTAACTTGACTCCATATATCTTTCCATATCTATATATAACATGATGTCATATTAAAAATGTACAAAACCAATCCTGTAAGGAACAACAAACTGCTACTGATAGTATACACTACCAATACTCATCGGCTTGGGACTTGAGATATTAATTAACCTCATAACTTAATTAATTTACTACAATGCCTTTCAAACGATCAACTACAATAAGTTTAGACTTTTAAATCTACTAAGCCACGGGATGAACAGGACATTCACCAGATGGTAAGAGATACGTCTGCCCATAACCACGTAGCGCTAGCAATATTATACCACATTGCGTTCGTCGCTTTGAGACATAAGATGTTGTCTCGTTACCCCAGTAATTACACTAGCTACAACACCCTTCAAACCGGAACACAGTAATGTCCGCACAGTACTGTCTGTCGGCTGTAACAAGCGCTGCGGTGGTGTTACCTACCTAGACAGTCTCCGGCAACATAGTATATAAAGTCTACAGGTGTCAATCCAGTCTGCTTGAAGCCTGAATGCTCAGGAAACATTAACAGAGTACCTGAACAGAGAACCTGTGGTATGAAGTAAGGTTTGCGAAACTAAGGTTCGAATCTTGTAGCATTATAAATCTACCATTCAACCATCATCATGAGCCAATTATATTTTCATCTAGTTTCAGTCTTCGCAAGTTCTTCGATAAGTGAACCAAGTTTATGTAATCGCTAAACCCCTCCAAGTGATCTTTTTCTTTATTCGATGAAGCGATGAGACAAGCAAGACGTTCATCTGATCGTATGTGATAAGCCTGCCCACCTGTCTACTGATCATAAGTCCCTGTTGCCGGAGACCGTCTAAGTAGGTACCACCGCAGCCCACAAACAGTACTGTGCAAATGTTACTGTGTTCCGGTTAGAAGGGCGCTGTTGCTAGTGTAATTACTGGGGTAATGCGACTTACGATTTTGTGTCTCAAGGCGACGGGCACAATGTGGTGCAGTGTACAGCATCTTAACTCGCGACACATTGTTATGGCTTGACGTGTCACTTACCATCAGGTGAATGTCATCCGCTCGTCTCGTGGTAGAATAAAAAAAACCTTGACGGTATCCTTCAACTGAGACCTACCACCAGAGGCAGATCGTCGGGCACCTGCGCTGTATTAAGACAAACACGAGACAAATATTTACTTGACATCCTTCCCAAAGTCAAAGGAAATGAGGGTCTCACGGGAATAGCCAAACTGGAAGCTCTCTTCAGTCCTTTCGATCTACAACCAGCCGTCAACTTGACACAATTCTTAATAATCTAAAATTGCAGGACTACGTGAACCACACACCGAGCAAGAGTATAGTAAGCTCCTTAAAAATATGAAATACCTAAAATTCTATCAAATATTTTAAAAAGAGAAATATATCATCACGAAGGTCAGGAGTTCACGAGGGGTCCTAGAATACCCTCAAACCCACATCCCTCCCCATTCGCACCCCTTTTCCACCTGGCCGCGCTGCCTGTTGCTTAATGATGGAGCTATTGCTTTCTGTTTGTACCCCCGGGCTACTCTCACTTACAATAAAAAAAAAATACATGTGTAAATAAATAGTATAATATATGCTCGTCATTTTTAACCAACGATAATGAAAGGGGTTCTCAAATTTACTCGTACATTTTTGTCATACTATATGAATTACCCTTTTACTTATATAGCGCCCACTGTAGGAATTCACAAGGGTAAATACGTGGGTGCATATATATACCAGGAGTCTCCGATGTATGTGATCCGAGGGTCACCAGGTGACATGTTTACTAACGATCGATGACTAGATCCAGATATCCAGTACAATTGTAGTTTTTTTTTTAAATTCGATAAAGCGACGGGATGACCTGGTAAGTTTGACTGATAACTAGTGATAACAATGTGGCGTTAAATAGAATGATTAACACTGCACCACAATACCATGATCACGTTAACACAAGTCTGATTAATCCAGTAACTACACGGTCTACCTGCAACCAGTAAACATGTTCTCAATCGTATGACAGTCACGGTCATCAGGTAGCTGCAGTGACCCGTTCCAGTAGACGCCTCCACTCATCCCTAATTGCTGGCTTTTATGTGCATCCCTAATTGCTGAGCAGAGTGACGTCCACTGCAGCCCTGATTTGATCAGTCCATCTCATGAGTGACCTCGTACTCTGATGCCTTCTATCTTTCCCTGCACTAATAACCAGTCTATGGACAAATCATTTCGCCTACACACTTGGCCGAAGTACGCGAGGATGTGAGCTATACCAAAGTAGGGCAGACGCCGCTTGATGCAGGATTATGAGAAGACACGTTATATCAGATTTCTGGAAATAATAATTTAGCTCCAGCATGGCTCCGAATCTATGAGATTATCATCATCAGCATAGATATATATATATGAGAGAGAGAGAGACGACAAAAGATGGACATAGGCCTCTCCCAAAGATTCCCACATCGATCGTGTAGAGATTGATATGATGGGATTTGGACAGATTCCCACTATGCTGGCCCAATGCGAGTTGGTGGGAGCCAGAGCCTCGTTTGTTGATTAGCAAGGTGCACCACGAGCAGGTGAGGTTGGCTTGGGTCCTGTGAATTGTTGTGCGGGACCACTTACCTCCCTACCCCAATCTGTGAGATCATAGGCAAAAAAAAATTACAAAGCAAGGGTACAACCAGTGGGTGGTATACTATGGTAGGTGTTGTGAACGCAGAATGCATGTGGCTTGTAAGCCGCGCCGGAAGTGCGCCGCGAGCAGCACGCGGGGGCGAAGCTGGGGGTGACCGCTGTGGCCGGGGTGGCCGCGCTTGCAACGGCGCAGGTGCCGATCGATACCGGGTGGTGGGAGCCGGCCCACACCTATGCACCACCCACTCTCCAGAACCTTCCCTCGGGCGCGCTCCAGATGGGGAGGCTGTCAGCGGTACTCTTACACTGTATAGATGGACGCATCGATTTTGTAATACCTCGTTTATGGCGCTGTCATGTGACAGAGGAAGTTTAAACCGAGGAGTTAAAAACTGAACCGTGATCGAGTCATCGTAAACGGATCTTTAAGAGAAGAGTGAATAAGCTACTTGTAGACTAGTGCGTCTTACCACCAGACTGAGCGCCGCTTACCATCAGGTGGGATCGTAGTCAAGAGCTAGTCTGTACCTAAATGAATACATTATACACACAGCGGTGTCTGCCGGGTTCATACGGTGGTGCCGAGTACCAATGACCACGCGTAACGGACACCAACCGGCGACCTTGGCACTTAACGACGTATTCAACCGTTGCCCGCACTGTGTTGCATAACAAGGCGAGAGATCAACCTTGACGATTCCATCATTAGTCGGCTCTCTTGTATTTTTTCCTTCTAAATACACTAACAAGAAATAAGCCTACAAAGGATAAGGCCAGCTCGCAATACCTACCCTTTTTTTTCCTAATGGGGTGGAGGTCCAAAGATGCTCTGTTGGAGAAGAGTATCCTTAAAGCACGAAACGCATCGGTATCTTCCCGTACTACGTGGAAACATGACCTAGGGCTGACCATAACCCTTCACCGGCACCGTTGTTACGACATAGGTCACCATTACACTCGCTGATGATAGGCCCGGTTTGACGGGCGCTGTAGCTAGTGAAATTACTGTGGTAACGAGACTTAACATCTTATGTGACAAAGCGATGAGCACCTCGTTATGAGCAAGTCTCTTTCTTACTTTCCATATGAATTGCTTTTTCCTATAGTTAAGATTTTAACACAGCTGATATCCCTCTCTTAAATATAAAATACCCTCGCTTTGACGTTGACTAAACACAGTCATGCAGTTTAACCATATCAGAGTGACACAGTTAGTCAGAGAGATTAAAAAAACCTTCCACCAAATTCAACATGTGGCCTTGGAATTAAACCGGCGACCTTCGGATAATAAAACGTAAACATTGAGCCTATTGTGAATATAAAAAAACTATGACATGCAATATTGTACCAACTTGATGTACCGTCGTAGCAGACTATATATAAAGGGCTATATAAAAGCATAAGGTACACTTGATTTTGAGTGAAGTTACAGTGGCATACAAACAGTATGTTCCTCGTATTAATACAAACTACTAAGCAACTTATTTATGTAGACTTAAATAACTTTCTCTATAACGTTATATATATATATATACCATTATTATCAGTCGCCAGACTTCCACTGTTGGACATAGGCCTCCTCTAATGATCTCCACATCTTTGGAACTTTATAGAGGAGAATTAGACCGTAACCCATCACGCTGGCCCAGTGCGGGTTGATGGGTGGTAAGGACATCGTCTGTTATTCAAAAGGATGCGCACCCCATGCTGGTTCTTGATTCCGATTATGTAGGCGCTTGAAAGCCATAGCGACTCTTACAGCTCGTCTGATACCGGGCTCATGGACTCGGGTCCATGGCCTGTTTCAGATGAGGTTACCTGGTGAACATTACACCCCTCTATATATATATATACGCATAATACTTTTACCTATTAACTAATGAATTGTGCGCACACGCCGCAGAGGTTGGTAGCCACTGTGCATTTACTATGTGGCTCGAATTCGATCCCAGCACTGGACAAATATTGGGACAAAAACCGTCTTTAATTTCTACAACAATCACAATATTTTACAACTTATTTCGGTTACTTATATACTACAGTAAGAAAAGTGTTCCCACCACTTAGTCGCTTACTATACGAACAGGAGGTTCACCTGATGGTAACTCATACAACTGCTTATAACAAAGCGGAGTTGGTGAGGATCATATACACTGCACCAGTTTCTGCTATGAGATAAGATGTTTAGTTTCGTAATCTAGTTACAGCGCCCTTTAAACCGGATCACAATAATGTTTGCACACTGTTGTTTGCCACCAGTAATTGTAAGGAAATGGAAATATACAAGTTTTATTGAACGTATATCAATTTCGTTGTTACTAGAACTTACCGGTAGCCACCCCTTTGGCGCCTCATCCTACAGTTACAGAACACCCCCGAGAGTGTAGAGAGCATGCGCGGTACCGGGCACCTTGACCTTACCCGATACAGCCCCCAACCCCCGGCACCACCTCGAGGCCCCCTGTCTCAAGATTACTTAGAGCGGTGCTCGAAGTGAGGAGCACTGCTTCGTATACATAAATATATAGATGGATGAGATAACGAGCGCGAGCACTTTACTGCTGACTACATAATCGCCTAACTACTTTCCTGTGACGATTAAAAATTAAAAAAAAAAACCTTACTACATTCAACTATTCTACGTTGTGTTGGGAGGCCTCCCGCAAGGTAGACCGATCATCTGGTGACAATCACGGGAACCCACTGGATGCGAGCGACGCGGCACCGATCAATGTAAAGATCTTTGGGGGAGGCCTATGCCCAGCAGTCGACATCTATGAGCTGATGATGATGATGTCATCATATAATATGTACTACTCTTAGCTGTCTATCTTCATGCTATAGATTTTATTGTTTCCCACTTTAGTTTTTCAATTGTATAAAATTTTGTCGTCGTATATCATAGTATACCAGCCGTTTCCCGCAGTCTTACAGGACCCACCCTGTTACTAACAGTCCCGCAACCCCTTTTTCGGGGTAAAATTTCGTAAAAACCATTCATCAATTGTTACCTGACCTGTATTCGATTAAAAGGGATATCCCTGCCAAATTTCAATTCTTTAAAGCTTTATGGCTCCAGAGATTTCGTGATGAGTTCCCAAATAGGTGGAAATCTCTTTTATATATATATATATGTACTAACACGTCAACCTCTCGGATATTGCCAAACCGGTACGAAGCCGGTAAGAAATTTAAAAATACTCCCAACGTGACCTTCCTTCCGCCGATGTCGTAATTGCCGCCGTGAATCAAAACTCGTTGCCGTGCACCAGGTATAAGCGCACGTGGAACGGGAAGTGGTTACGTTAAACACCATGTCAAAGATGTAATAGGACAACATGCTATAAAAATAATCTAAACCAATCCTTATAAGATACCTGTGCATGCGTGTGTGTATGCGCGCGTGTGTATGTACATATATATACTATAGGAGACTGTTCGCTGCCCGCTTTGCTGGCTGCTGCTGCACATATTCCTTAAAAGCAACCGCAAATGACTATCTATAGCAACCGTTACTATAGCGACCGCATAAATAATACCAAATGAAAATGTTTATAAAAGTTAAAAATAAAACGATCTATCTAGTTACATATTATTCCGCGTCAAATAACCACAACAAAAAAAAAACCGCATTTTTATTTATATTATTCTGCAAGCGACGAGATGAGCGGGACGTTCATCTGATGGCATATAAGGGAAATAAGTCTCCTCATAACGATGTAGCATCACTTAGGATGATATATACCACGCCACATTGTGCTCTTCGCTTTGAGATATAAAATATTGTCTCGTTACCCCAATAACATCACTAGCTTACAGCGCCCTCCAAACCGGAATACACTGTTTGTCGGCTGCAATCGGAGCCGCGGTGGTTCCTACCTAGACGGTCTCCGACAAGAGAGACCTACCACCAGTAACCATACATACATAACAGTAGTACCCTTATCGTTCCCACTATTATTCTTCCTGGACCTTCTTTCACAAGGTCATCGTCAAGAGCTTTTGCATACGACGCTGACCAAGTGTGGGTAAATAAATATCACATATACATGAAATTGGTTCTAGTACTTATTAGCAACCTTACGATGTGTTCCTTAACCGGAAACTCATGCTTAGTAGGGATCGAACCCGTGCCCCTTTCGCTTACGTCTACAACAAACTGAGCCTATCACGACGTTATGACTGAAGCCAGGTCTCCGCAATTCTAAATACACTCTGCCGTATCCGTGACGCTTGATATGTAAGAATATCCCCACCACCACGCTGTCTCCGGCATGTGTTAATAGTCGACTAAAGAAGGAATAGTATCAGATGCAGCGTTAAGATGTTTTCCCAACTAATTTTACTATATACAACCCGGTGATTTTTGGACAGTGGAGGTGGATAATTACTTTAAACTATCATCGGGTGCTGCTGCAACACGCGATAGTAGGTGTTCGTCACCAGCACGTGGAGGGGCAACGTGACATCGCAGACACTGCGCCACATTCCCTCATTGCCAGAAGCGTAATGATTCGCTATATATATGTAAAGTTTGTATATGTTTCCATACGGTTCAAATAAGAAGTATGCATAAACTATTGACTTCGGGCTCGAAGGGCGTTATAGCTAGTGAAATAACGAATGTAACGAGACTTCAAATCCTGTGTCAAGACAATGTAAAAATGAACAGGCGTACCACTCGCCATCAGATGGTCCTCGCTAGTCACGTCGCTTCGTAGAATAAAAATAACGATGGGCAGGAGCTGATGGTAAGTTATACGGACTAGCTTAAAACATTTGCAGTGATATAAATAAATGACTGTTCCTATTTACCAATTATAAAGCCTCATTCATGCTGCAAGTGTGACGGGAAACGAACCCTGGACTATCAGTTTCCTTTCAACCAGTCATGGCACGTTAATAAACGGTTAAGGTATGTTTGACTCGCACGCACTGTTTACTCTTTACCGGCGGAAGTTTCCGTGAGAAACGTACCGTTGATGGTGGAGGGGCAGACGGAGAAGAGGTGGGGATAGGGGAGGTGCGAAGGAAGGGGAGACGTGGAGATTTTTACAGCATTATAATCTTATGTCTCAAGGCGACGGACGCAATGTGGTGCTGTGTATATGATCTTAACCAACGCCGCGTTGTTACGGGCAAGCGTATCACTTACCAACAGGTGAACGCATCGCTGGTCTCGTTGCTTTCATTAATAATAAAAATACACTAGCTACAACTCCCTTCCAACCAGAACATAGTAATGTTTGCAAACTATTGTTCGACGACTGCAATAGGCGCTGCGATAGTACCTACCTAGATGGTCTTCGACAATAGACACCTATCACCAGACCTGTACCTTTTCCTGCAGATTCTATTTATCAAATTTGTTCTACGAAGCGACGAGCAAAGAGTTCACCTGATGATGAGTGATACGCTTGCATCATTAACAACGTGGTGCCAGTAAGGAAACAGCACTACGTTGTTCTCGTCACCCTGAGACAAGATATTAGGTCTCGTCACTCCATTAATTTCACTAGCTACAGCGCCGTTTCATCCGGAACACACTTTGTCGGCTGCGATAGGAGCTGCAGTGGTACCAGTATCTTATAAAATGATGATCAGCACAACATAAAGCCAAGAAACGTACCGTGTTCATGGACGTGAAATTTCAGTCTCGACAATCGTTAATTCTTGAATAAAGCGAAAAGTTGGCTTAAAGAAATCGTCTCAACACGTTCGACCTTCGGGCGTAAATTTGCAATGAAAAATGTGCGCGAGCGACCCGAATTGGGAACACGTGGTAAACAGGAAAAATCCTCAATGCTACAGCAGCTCCTCACACAACTACTGTTAATCATATCTGTCAACAGGCTACATAATATTTCATTCAAAAATTTGTAGACAATGTGACAGTTCTTCCTATGGTTCACAAACAGTAGTGTGTAAATACTAATGTTAAAGTACAAAGGGTGTCGCCGCTAGAGACATTACTTGGATCAGACATCTTGTCTGAACGCGACGAGTACAATACGGTGCAGTATATAGCATCTTAACTAACTCCATAGATAGCGTCTGGTTCGTCTGATAATTAAATTTTTATTCGAAACAAAGATACTGAATGAGACATTTCATCTTCATTATCATCATCAGATGATAGACGTCCAATGGCTGGACATATGCTTCCCCCAAAATTCCCCACATCGGTCGGTCCTGCGTTGCCTGTGTGCCCGGGCAGCAGGGACTGTCGTTTGTAGGGGTTCATGTAGAGGGATTTGGACCAATTCCCACTTCACGCTGGCCCAATGCAGTTTGGTGGGAGCCTGAGCAGCGTTTGTTGGTTTACAGGGTGCACCATAAGCAGGTGAGGTTGGCTTGGGTCCCATGAGTTGTTGTGCGGTATCCCGTACACGTGAGACGTTTACATGATAGTAAATATGCTTGCCCATGAAAATGTGGAGGTAGTTAGGGTATGTTATATATAGACCGCACCACATTGTGATCCTCGCTTTGATACCTAAGATGTTATATCTCGTTACAACAATAATTCACTAGCTACAACGGTGCAAATACACGGTCTCGGATAGTAGCTTAAACCAGTGAATAGAAGTAAGATTATAAGGAAAATGCTCATTTTATTGATATTCTCATTATCTATATGTTGTAGCCTACTCATGTCTGAATTTTCGTGGGTTAACGAGCACAGCATGGAGATAACTGCAAGGTAGCCTTATATGGAACAACCTTACAGTATCAGTTACAAGGATATTTAGAAGTGCCTTCTTAGAGTAGTTCGTTCATAATTACGCCGAAAGTAGAATGGTTACTGACAATATTTCAATCAGTCTCCCACATAGGAACAAATCCTTTATAATTATATCATAAGAAAAACCTCCACAAGTGAAGCTGTAATAATAAATCAAATTCGTTTCATAAACAAAACTGTACAGATCGGTGGGAGCTCCGCATAAACAAATAACAAAGCGCACCGATGGAGATGGAGATGGCGATGGCGATGGCTATTCGGACGGTACAAAATGTCTCCCGTACAGAATTAACTTTATCTATATTTGCTTTCACTATCTACCCACTGGCAGGTTGCCAGGAGCGGTGACGTCATGCCGACGTCACCGTCATCGCCGTCAGTAACGTAACGCGAACGTGAACGTGAAAACGTACAGCCGACGAACTTTCCGCAGATTTGTGCGTAAACATTGAAAGGCTGCCTTTATACTGCAAGGGGACGAGACTAGAAGGAAGTAACAAACCTGTGCATAACAATGCGCCAAGAGTCAGGATGTTTACACAACAATTTCATTAGTCACAACGTTGCTTGCACATCCCTCGTTTTACAGATACAGACACTATTGCTTGTTTCATTTGCAGAGGAATAGATGGGAAAAAATTGGAAATGATAACAAACTCAAACAAACCAACCAATAACTCAAACTAACCAAATAACTAGACTTTATTTTGTAGATAGTAGATATAGTAGACATTTATTAGTATACTTGGAAAGATAGAGGAGCAGACGACTCGATGCGATATCGTGGAAGGTGTAACCGCATTGCCGGACGATAATAAGGTCTTATTGAAAACAGTTAAAAAAAACCAAACCCATCGATACCACGACTTTAACCGAGCAGTTAAATGCAACAGCAATACAGGTTTCCACAGCATAATTTAAGATGCGAAAGGTAAAAACTTGCCCGCCTCCAGCGTCATTACCGCCGAAAAATTCCATGGAACCATTACATGACCCGAAATCCACAATCACGGTTCCCGAGTAATTTCAGCCATTAATTTTGAAAAGATATTTAAGAGAAAAGTTTTAAATTAAAAAATACTTTCGTTTTAATTTTTATATTAACACAGGGGTAAATATTAGATAGGTCAAACTGAATAAGCAAGTTTAAATTTTTTTACACTGATTGTGCTAATAAAAACCCAACTATTCCACATTTAAAAAAAATCTACGTAATAAAGATATCCACATATATTGTTGCATCACCTAAAGGCAATGTCAGAATCAGAAATTTGGACAGCTCTTGACGCATAAGTCAGATGTAAGGATTACAATAAAATAATTTGCTACAGAATTGCAAAGAGTAAAAAGCTTACGTGAGCAAGTCGGACGATAATAAAAACTATGACAAAGACTTGTGTCACAAGATCAGATTTAGATATACAAAATGATGATGAGAAAATATAAAAAAAAAAGTTAATTTTAGTGCGTTATGCGAAGCCGAACTCGCGTATAAGTAGTGTTTTGTATGTAGTCCTCTAACGCGGTTGCTACAGCTATAAAACTGCTTTTATGCACACTTTTATGATTTATGCTTTATTTTAAGGTTAACATTATTTGCACGACTAAGATACGAATCGACGTCAATACCGACACTTAAAATGATTTAATAGGTGCTTCATCTTTTTTTTATTTCACGGAGCGACGAGACGAGTAAAGCATGCACCTAATGACAATTGATTTGTGCTCGTCGCTTTCATACATAAGAAGTTAATTCGCGTTGCGACAGAAACTTTCAATAATCCCATGTGAAAATTTTATTCTATATCTAAAATAAAGAAATACGACAAAGATTATATAAAGTTGTCATATAAGTATTATTGCATTGATAAAAATAAGTTGTATTCGCTTTTATGTAAAACAGTAGACGACAAAGTCGGCGCGAGACAATTTGAAAGGCGCCTGTATGTCTTGTGTGCATACGTATAAGTGGGTGTAACATTATTACTCAATGAACTATAACCGTTTTACAGCAAATAAAATGTTCACATCACTCATAAAATGTTCTTTAGAACATCTTCATAAAAAGTACTAAGACAAAAGAATTGTGGCCCTAGGAAACGACCTTGAGAGAGACGTTACAATTTTATTATGAATATTCGCGATACATGACATAATTGGATACAAAATACTTCTCGAAGAATTAGGATAATGTTATATGTCAGTAGCGAGTGTCATAACCGCTATTAACCTTAATAATCATATTATTGAAACCTCGGTAAGATTAGTCAAATGCTAACGTTAAATCGATATAACATATATTAACAACGTATTAAAAAACAATATTATTTTGTATGTTAATAGTATACACAGAATAAGATAAAGAGTTATTTAATGATTTAATTAAATTCCAGAACTTCATGGATAACGCCCGAGTGCGAAGTCCAAGCTAAAAAAACTTATCGCGAACTCGTCCCCATCAATCGAAGACGTTCACGATTTACTTAGTAACAAGATAAAGGAAAGACGTCCTGCTTTGTCTTCAGCGTAGTTTACTAGTTAGCGATAACCTACGCCATTCAACTCCGATAAAAGGTCACCAATTCTCTATCAGGAACGTGCCAGTGTCACCGCTGTACCGGGCCAAAGGTTCTGTCTTTCAGATTAAATACACTATTTTAATATTTTCACGGAGAATGCAATCAAAAAGTACACTACTGGTGAATCTGAAGCTCCGAATATAGTTTTGTTTAACACAACAGGTTATCTATACAAATAAATAGTTACTCTGTAATTATAAAAGAAATATCTTTTCACTTAAATCATTTAAATTTACACGAGTAACTGATTACATCAAAATAACGATTTAAAAAAAATCCTTCATTTTATTCCAAATAATCTTCAAAAGCCTTAGCATTTCAATTTTTTTTTAATAATAGTACGCAAATAAAATTCAAAAAATTATGAACAAATTCCGGCTGAGTTTGATCAAAAGTCGATATTCGTGATAAAAAATATGTTTGCTTTAGCGCACACTGCTACAAGCTTTGTCACCAATGGTGTTCAGGTAAATATCTCAGGTTCATCCCAACTTGTACTATCACATTGATCCCTTTTAGCTTTATAAAAGTATGAACAGTAGATCCAAAATGTATCTTCACACACTGGCATAGGAAGTAAACACTAAAAATGTTTTCGATTTAGTCTCGATCTCTCATAGATAAAAATCTCACGATTCACTTTAAATATAAAAACTGCGCAACCTTTAGAAACTCGGGAATCAAGTATTAAAAATCCAATCAACGATTCGTTAACAATTAACTGACGACTACTTGATAACGATACGATGGTTACGATCGCCTCCATGTGACAAAGTGTATCTAATTTTATGCATTAATAACGTTGGCTTCGTTTTGATACTAAAATAACTTACTACATATACCTCGCACCACACAAACCAACACCCACTGGAGTACCGAAATAGAAGTGTTTTAGTACAAACCTTGTTTGGGAAGAAAATGATCAGGTAAATTTTTCTAGGTATTAAAGATACAATATATCCCCGCTAAATATTATTGTCTATAGTATCTCGATAGATTTATGAATATATTAACTCCATTTTTCTTAAAATTAAGAGCCGAACTTTCAAAAGAAATACAATGTTAGGAGAAGGCAAAGTTATATGGGATTGATATCTAACACATAATTGATAGATTGTAGTTCACAGGACTTCTGGACTATCAAGTTTCTCTTTCAAAAGAAATAGAAATTTTAAATTGCCGTCAAATTTCACTAGGACTAGTCTTAATAAGTGCAATGAAACTTAAGCAAATATCTAATAAAGCGATATTAGTATAAATAGATACACCGAAAGATGCATCAATTCTGCTCATCACACAACAAGTGAACTTTTTTGTTTAATTTAAAGTCACGGCCAACGTTTACAGTCTCTACGTAACGATTGCTCCCAATCCTAAATTTACGAGTATCAACACCATTTCGACTTGTTCATGTCCACAGTTCAACATGGACTTATCTAAAAGGATGTATTTGACGTACTCGTTAGAGCCGTACGGATATTACGGAAAGTTACCCCTTGTCTTTCCCTACAATTATCCCTGAACAAAGCACGCCAAGTGGCCTTGAAATTTAAAACCTTAGGAAATTAAAGTTCTTCCAAATTTCAATCTAGAGTTTACAACCAACAATGTTAAGCACGATATCACTTAAGAGGTCGCATTAAGAAACATTTATAGAAGGTACATGACTAACGTTTGTATGGCAGGAGGCTTCACGCTATAATTGCTGAAAGATGAGTAGATGCGATTTCCAATGAGCTCGAGCTGCTAATGAAAACAGTGAAGAGAACAATTGGTTTCAGAATGATTTTGGAGAAAATATGACATCCATTAAATTGCAATATGAGGATATTTATGTTTCTCTTTTGCTATTTCATAAATGAACTACTGTTCCTCTCTTTCTTTGCTTGGTGTTATATGGGATCAAATTTGAAATTTTAAAGTAAATCGCAGCAACCCGGGCTCTCCTTCCCATCATCAACACCCCGCAACTCCCTTTAGGGAAGATATTCTATGAAATCCATTCTTAGCTGATTTCTAAATGACAGAAGCTATATCTCTACAAAATTTTGAGTGTTTACGATTAATAGCTTCGGAGATCTCGTGAGTTAATGAATCTGTGGATTTCTTATGTATATGGAAATATTCATTACTATTGTAGTCAGATGAAATTCGAGTACATAAATGAGGCATCAATCAACTGGGCTGCCACAATGGATGAACGGCATTTAGCAACGAGAATTGGCATTATGTAAGGGTGCGTGCACTCACCTAAGTACGTACGCGTCGACTTGCTCGCTCTGGGTGAAAGATATGATCTCGCATCGGACGATCTTCAGGACGCTCTCCCATTGTTGTCTGTAACAAGTGATTTATATTCATCACTAAAATCTTCATTACCACACAAACATTAGTGTACACCCTAATATTTCACTAAACAGTAGTATACAAACATTACTGTGTTCCGGTTAGAAGGACGCTGTACCTAGTGAAATTACTGCAAGCAACTTTTAATATTTTATATCTATTGTGTATATCCTTACTAGCCGCCACATTGTTATGGGCTGGTATATTACTTACCATCAGGCTAATGTCTCCCTTGTCTTATTGCTTAGTCGATAAAAAACAACAAAATATATATTATACTTAATGCGATAATTTTATAAGAGAAAGTAACACAATTAGCAGGATATTCACCTGATGGTACGCGGGATGTGTTTTTTTTAGTATTTCACGAAGCGACGAGACGAACGTGACGTTCAACTCATGGTAAGTGATACGCCTGCACATCAAACGTGGCGCTAGTTAGATGTCATGCACAAAACCACATTGTGTTATGAAACACAAATGTCCCGTTACTCCAGCAATTTCACTACCTACAGCGCCCTTCAAACCGGAACACAATACTGTTTGTGGACTACAATAGGAGTTGCAGTAGTACATGGACGGTCTTCGACAATAAAGATTAACCACCAATAAAGCGTTGCGTTATACACTTACATCTAATAATATGATACTACCCACAAAAAGCATCATAATGGTTACCCTCAGTACGTCGTATTGGGCCGTCGTATGGCCTTAGAATATTATATGGGATGTTACGGTGATCAGACAAATTGGAGACCAACCAACTATTATGTAATAACCAAGTTTTTTTAATTAATATGTATAGATTAAGAATTGTTTTTTGGTCTGCTTGTTCTTGCCAGTTGATTTTACTTAACAAATGTGATTATTCACATGCACATAAAATTGACCAGAGAATACTACATTTGAGACCATAATCAACAGTAATATTTGTTTCCTACATTCAAAACTAAGGAAGTATGATAATGATACCCGCCTACAACATAAGTACCTAATCATAGCTTAGATAAAAATAAACCCAGTGTTAAACAGACATTTATGGGAATCACCACACAATGATAAAAGCAACATTTGAAATATCTAAAAAACATTTCTGCATAAAATATTTGTCCATACATACATTCATATATATATATATGTGTGTGTAATTTTTAGTTTATAAGTAAAAGTATATATAGTATATACAACATAAACTTTAATGGTGAAATTTGACATAATAGATTCTATGCATTAGGCCAACATTATCTTCCATACCATAAACCTAACTTTTATGGTAGTAATTGAAATATAAAGAATATGCACAAACAAAATGTCTGATTGATTCAGCCCAAATATTATATACCATTAAGATCTATATTCGATGCTTTACATATACAAACATCATTCTGTTAGCATATTTTATGACCAAGGTGATTATCAAATAAATAAGTAATAATTCATATTTTTCATGATACAGTACAATAAAAATAATCATCTTTCAAGATCTATGCAAACATTCAATTATCTTAATAACATGATAAAATTTCAATTAAATGTCTTGTAGGCCAATATAACACACTGTTGAAAAACAATTAGCTAAAAGACATCATGCATACTCAATGGATTCATTTATACAAAGTTATATAATCAAACAGATTATAAGGTTCCATACACATGTATTTTTTTTTTTTGTGTAATACATTTCAAAACAAAGGCTTTTTATCTGGTGTATATTAAGTTTTGTCTAAATGAAATATAAATTAAAATACTATTTCATAACTTACACTTTAATGTAATTATAAACAATGATAAATACTTTTTTTTTGTAATATTCAGCTATTCATCATCAATCATTACTTTTCTCCTGTACTCTGCTTGTTCAGTTTGCCAAAAACCTGTTACATATAAGGATCAAAAACCAGTTCTGAAACTTTCCAATGCCCCATAATAAAATCCATGGTCATGTTTTTGTGAGCACACATTTTTCAAAAACTATATATGGTGCAGCAGACTTTGTCTTGGATGTAAAAAAAAACGAAACAAGAACTTTGTAATTTTTGTTAAAATTGAATTAGATTTTTCTAAATTACTTATATTTTTTTCTAAAAGTGCATGAAAATATTGGAATTCACAATAATGTTCATATTTCTATAAAAAATATATTTTATATTACCATTTGGTCTAATTTTTACAGGTAAATCGTAGGTGCCACCTCAGTGCAATTTTTGAACTTAAACAGTAGTGTGCCAATATTACTGTTTCGTTGTGAAAAGCGCTGGAGCTAGTGAAGTTACGGAGGTTAAGAGACTGACCACCTTATTGCTCGAAGCCACAAATACAATGAGGTATTGTGTGTATGTCCATAACTAGCTTCACGTATTATACGCGGACACATCATTTACCATCAAGATGAAAGACCATCGTGTCTCGTCCCTTTGACGAGTAAAAGAAATTTTCTCCCGTGGGACCAAACGGCCATACGCCGGCTAACAGCCCTACACCGCGCCGCCGGCACTCAACTACGGATTTCAACCCGAACAGCTGATTCTAGAAGCTTCCATGTCAACAACGTGACTAACCCCTAGGATTACAACCATATTACACAGATTTATAACTTATATTTTATCTACCATTACTAGTGCAATGTTTCAAATAAAACTAAATTTTAATAACGTTATCTATACAATAAAAAGTGATTTAATTATTCACAAATATCCAAAAAATATAATATTCGGAATAGAGCAACAGCAAAAAGGGAGGCTGCTAAACCAATTCTTCACACTTACCGAGTAATTTTCCTCAAGTCCGCATGTTTAGCCGGCGTAAACCATATTTCTATTAACTTTTCTACACCTTCAAAAAATTGATCGTTATTGTCACTATTAGATATTATTTCCGTTTCAGCCATGTCGACTTTATTTCAGCTTTGTTTGGGAGAATATATAATTTACAATTTAATTCCCACTGTTACTGAGAACACGACCACTCCAGTCAAATGTCGGAAATTGACTGAAACAGCTGAGTGAAACAAAATTATTGGCACGTTGTAGGCGATAGAAGAGAAGGTTATAGTGACTTCTCTTTCTTTCAGAGCGAGCGAGCCGGCGGCGCGTTCAAATCAAAGGGGCTCACAACATATTATGGGGCAACTCACCCGACTATTCAAATTTTATATTTTACCAGGACTGTCAGTTTCACATCAAACCAATTCTAATGTTGCTACATATAAAATATCAACTATAGAACATTTCTATGTATATTGTAAGGTAATTGAGACCGAATTATATAAAATAAATTGACCAGTTAAAAATTTGTCTCTTTCATTAATCTATTACGTTTTTAAATGTATATGTATAAAATTTAGATATTCTTTGATACAGACTTAAAATGTATAAATTATTGTGTCACTGTCTATAATGCGATATTTACTAGTGGTAGGTCTCTGTTGCCCGAGATCGTATAGGTGCGTACCACCGCAGCGCCTATTACTGCCGCCAATCAGTAATGTGCAAACATCACTGTGTTCCAGTTTGAACAGCGCTGTAGCTAGTGTAATTACCGAGGTATCAAGACTCAACATCTTATGTCTCAGGCGACGAGCGCAATGTGGTGTAGTGCATGCCATCTTAACTGGCGCCACGTTATGAGCAGATGTATCGCTTAACATAAGATGAACGATCCCCTTGTCTCATTGCTTAATTACTCAAAAAAAGAAAACATAGGACTCTATTCTATCACAAATTAGTAAATTACTACAATTATTCTTTGTAATAACTGGATTCTGGAACATGGATAAGAATTTGTTAGTAAAAATACTGTAATAGCAACTTTGGAAATAATGATTATTACATATGTTTATGTAAAACATTAATTTTTATTTCTTCTCCTGGTGATATATAACTTGTTTCTATCTATTATCTTTCTTATTGCTGTTATAAACCAAAAAGTTCTAATTTAAAAAACAATAAATATTCTAATTTAATTATCCTTTAGTTTAAAAAATCTGCATAATGTATCACTTTTACTAATAGTTTTAAATTAAATAAATTAAGAAATAAACATCATTATACTTTTTCATTAACACAGAATCATTATCATCATAGTCAACTAGAATGTGGATCTTGTTAAATATAGGCCTTCATCAACAGTTTCCAAATCAATTCTTCTTCCTCCTGCCCTTTTCCCATTCTGTGTGGGGTCGGCACAGTATGTACTTTTCTTCCACATCTCTCTATCAGCCGCCATAACTAAATTCACACTCTTCTTACACATGTCATCTTTCACACAATTCATCTATGCTAAATATTATTTTTGCATCTTAGGTTCCACCTTCAGTAGGCACAGTCAGGAGCAGTTGTAGTCATTGTTTTTGAGAGTTGATTGGGTGTAATTTACACCATGTTCATGAATTATTATTGATTATATAATCTACAATGAAATTAAATAAAACAAACACAAGTTCAGTATGTATCTGTCATAATTTTTCAAAAGATGCCACCAATTTATGTAAACACCCATTTTCTATAGTTTTTATAGGTTTGAATTTAGATTTAGCAATAGGTATGGGGGGCATCAGATCTTTCTCCTTTTCATCGCAACAGAAATCTTCAATGTTGGGTTCTAAATCTTTTTTAAGTAATGGTTTAGATGGCCTTCTATCCTTTTTCGCTTTTTGAACTTCAACAGAAGCATTTAATTCGACTAGGTTTTTGTACAATTTTTCATTAATATGAAAATTTAACTTCTTAGTCATCTGAAAAATTTAAATTTTTTTTTTATTTATTTGCAAATCTCCAAAATTATTCTACCACATTTAAATAAGCTTTCGCTATTTACATTAAGTTACATTTATATAAAAATTATTTCTTTTTTGTCATCTCAGCAATTATTTAAATTTAAAAGTAAGGAGTATTTTATGTGCAGTATTAGTAATGAACGATAAAGTTAATATTCACAACTTACTTTGGAATATATTTGTTCCTTATCAATGTTCTGGTCTTTGTTAGTTGCAGGTGGTGGAATATTTTTTGTAACATCCTCCAAATAATTTGCTAACATTTCACTTGAACATAATGTTGGTTGACCGAGAGCATTATCATTTTTTTCAGTCAATTTTATTTGTGGTCTCTTTTTGTGTAAAATATTTGAACTTGTCGCTTCAACATCACCTTTGTGTAGATCACTCCGTTTAGAAGATGGTTTTTGTTCATAATTTCTGACTAATGTTTTCTTAACTTTTGGGTCGGTACCAAACTTTTTCATTTTGTATATTTTACTTTATTCATTCTATGATAGTCACTACTACATAAATTTGAATACTTTTAAACTCGTTTAATATATATGTATACACTAAAAAGATAAGTAATAGATGTCTTTCTAAAAACTAATTCAAATTTGTGTCCGTTGTGATTTATTATTGTTGACAACTATTGGCAGATTGTATTGTCAAACTAAAAATAACAATGTCTATTAAATATATACTTAATAATTATTGTATATGTGTAATATATTACTACGGAAAATACGAGTGTAAAATAAATATTATTATTATTTTGGAGATATTTATTTTATAGTAATAAACATGGTAAGCTGTAACCAATAAATTATAATACATTATTAAAACAGAAAATATAAAGTAATACACAAGCTTTCAGTGAGGCACTGAATATTATTTATATCTGTCATTATTTTTTTGATTAATAATTCAATTATCATACAATCATAAAATCCCATATTGTTAATAATTTGTACTTGTCATAATCAGCTGTCTCTCAAGATGTGGGTGTCAACATGAATCCCACTGTCAACTTCCAACATTTTTGTTGCTGTCGTAAGCTGTCCTCTTCTTAGGATATTTATTGTTTTTTAACTAATGTTTCTAGATCTAAGAGATAGTACTTCAAATAAAAATGAATAACAAAAAAGAAATTGAATTTGCTGTAAGTTTATCGCACTTTCGCGTTGTGGTAATTTTAGTAATATCTAATATCTGATTAGGCGTAGCGTGTTACGAATTTGTATCATGTTTTCAGAATTCACAGAACTTGCCAGTGGAAAAGTTAACACTTTCTGTATCGAATGCAGGTTTAATTCAAAACATAAATGCTCTGGTAAGACTTTAAATATAGTTTAGTTTAGTTTCTTTTCTTTATTCCGATGTTATATATCTATGTCATAATGATTTTTAATATGACGATATTTAGCACTAAATTATTTGCCTTTCACATTAAATTTTTCCCAGAAAATGGCATATATAACTACCTCAGTAATTTCATTAGTTACAGTTTTTATCAAGAATAGGAAATTATTACACATTAATAGTAATGGGTAAAGGCAGGTATAGAAGTAGAATCTAATTATATCTTTTCTTTTATGAAAAATTTAAAATACAATAAAACATATTTATTGTCTAAAATCTTAGTTGTTCATGTTCAATACAAAATATTATTTTTAAAATTTTTACTTGTGTTACTATGATAAAAATTATTTAAAAACTGACATAATTACTATAAATATTTATTAATATGTGTTTATAAAATAAAAATTATGAATTTTGTCAGGATCCATATTGGGTGGAAAAAAGAGAGTTCTGTTTATATGAACATCCACCATCTGGAAGCAACATAATGCTGGGAGCTGTTGATTCTTGGAGAATAAAGATGGAGGTTTATTTAGAGGATCTAAAATTGCTACTTACTCTACCACACCACAGGTATTATTTTTTTACATATCAGAATAAGGTTAACCGTTAAAACACTGCTGTATTGGCTTTGTTGAAAAAAATTGTTTATGATCATATTTATTAAATGCTCTCAAAGAAAAAACATTATAGTATAGTATCCATTATATTAATATTTGACATACATACTTCTTTTGACTTATGAATTGTAGGTTCAAATTAATGATGATTATTTAACTGAAATGTATTAAGTTGTATTACAATGTATTAAAATTACACACACATTAAGACTTGTATGTGTTATTGAAAAATATTATCAACTATGTGGGTATTTGATAAACATAGAAGATAAATATATATTCATATAATGTTACTTTACAACACTTAGTACCTACTCATATTTACATGTTTTATCATATATTCAATATATAGCAACAAATATTAAAAGTCTATATCTAACATGTACTTTCCTTATGTACTTCACTATACATTCTTTATTTTAGGTTCTGGAGTACAATACTGTATCATCCGAATTGTATGGATACCTTAGTTTCCTTCCTTCAAGAGGCTAGGCCCCCATACTTACCTCCATATGAGAGTAAAGATGTACAAATGCTCTATGGAGAAATAAGAAGACTGATCCTTATAATTTTTAGTAGGCTTATCACTAATAAGGAGAGTAAGGTATCTATTATAACCTTGACATATATCTTAAAATTTTAAATAATTTCTTCTGAAAATATACTGGTGGATAGATGTTGCCAATAGTCTAAATATGTATCACCACAGCACCTATATTTGCTTTTAAACACTAGTTGTGACCAGTACTGTGTTCCAGTTTGAATGGTGTTGTAGCTAGTGAAATTACTGGAGTAAAGATTTTTAACATCTATGTCTTAAGATGATGAGCTTATTGTGTATTGACAAGCATGTTCATCTTGTCTTTAAGTAAGGAACAATTAATATGTCCTATTCATTTGAAAGTTTTACAAAATGGACATAATTCAGACCTTTTAAAACAACTTATGGTTATATAATAGGTTTTACTTAAGCATTTTCTTTTTTCAATTTCCAGTCATGTTGGATGAGCAAGGACTATATGGCAACACTGATATACGACAGGTTTGTGTTCACAGTGCCAGTTATTTGGGATATATGCTTGACGTACGGAGCGGACAATACACAACATGTGAGTAGACTTTTGGAAGGCGTGTTCAAGCTGCAGCCGCAGTATGAAATAGATGCAGCGGCGGCCATAGCTTTTGTTAAAGAGGTAAGGATTTATTGTAACTAAAAAAATATTAAGGTACTTCAGCATAATGGTGAAGGTAATCCCAATAAATCTACTCAGCTCTCTTCTTATTCCTTATCCTAACTCTACCTCCTTCATCTTGTCACTTTTCGAGCAACATGCATTTTTGTTTCATTAACCTCGGTCAATTAATTTCTACTTTCTACTGTCTTCCGCCACTTATATAATAGAAGAAGCTTAAAAATGTAAGGTAGTTTATATCCTTAACTCAATTACTACCTTTAATATTTTTCTGGTGGTAAGGTCTTTGTTGCTAAAGATATTTTAACCACCAAAAAATGAGTATGCAAATATTACTATACTCTAATTTAAAAGGTGTTATTACTAATGAAATTACTGGCATTATGAGACTCTAAACCTTTTGTCTAAAAGCTGTGATCATAATGTAGTGCTGTGTTTATCATCTTAATTGGGACCACATTATTGGTCGCGGACATATGGCTTATCATCTATTCAATGCTTGCTTGTATCATTGAGTAAAAAAGACAATATTTATTATTTTGGTTTAATGAATTATTTGTTAATGTTGTTAAAATATAATTAATCTCTTTAGGCTTTAAAATTTATAATTCTTCAAGTGAACAAAGATTATGATAGTGATGAACCACCTAATCTACCAGAGACATTCAAAGGATTCAGTGAGATAAGACGACCCTCCAACAGCAAGACTCGTGATACCCTGACTGTTGATATACTATATGACCTGGTTATACACGTCCTAGACTCGGCTATGACTCTAAGGATATTCTTAGAGGTTTACCCTAAGGGTGTGGAGATTTTAAGGAAAACTAATTTTATTTTAAGGTGAGCAAAGTTTATAGTATATAGGGATAAAAGGGGTCCCACAGAACAACTTATGGAACCCAAGCCAAGCTCACTTGCTTGTGGTGCACTTTGCTAATCAACAAACGGGGCTCTGGCTCCTACTAACCCGCATAGTACCACAGTGGCCCATCCCATATCCTCCCATATGAACCCATACAAACGACGACCCCTAGTGCCTGGCGGTATCGGAGGTCAATGGTGACTGTTGAAGGTCGCTGGAAGCCGCTGGATGCGGGCAGCGCGAACCGATCGATGTCGACATCTTTGGGAGAGGCCATGTCCAACAGGGGATATCCGGCTGGTGATGATGATTAAAGTTTATAGACAATTTTTGCAAATAATTCGACATTAACGAGAATGCCTGGAATACATAACTTGGAAAATGTTGATGCAGCTTTGTTTAATAAACACATGGTCATGACCATTCTTGACAAGATTAAAGAATAAATAATATTCTGAACGCACACTGCTAAGCCAACTTATCCATTAAATTGTGTTTATATATTGTTCATTTTGTTTTCTTCTTTACCTAAATATTTTTACTGGCACTAATTTTCCACATTTAATATTGTAGAGTCAATATAATTCTTAAATAAATTATTACAGTTGTTTTTTTTAACTATATCTGTATACTAAAGTACTAATTTATGTACAAATAAACCTTTATATTAATATTATACATAAACTTTAAATATTAGTAGAATTTCTCAAACAATAACGCTGTTGGTTTCTTAATAATAAATAAATAAATCTTCGAATAGTCGACTTTGTTCGTCCTTAGAATTAGAAGATTCTCCAGACCTAATGGTCCTGCGCAGCCGATACCCTGCTGCGTTCAAACGGACAGCCAACTTTGTGAGGGCCTACTAACATTAGGTTAGTTACGTGTTACCGCTAGTCGTGGACCTCATTGATCTAACAGACGACAGTTCTTTGATTTATAAGCCTTACCTATTACTATTTAAGGTTAACAACCGTTTGTGACTTGGTAGTGAACTTCCTGTTGAAACTAAGGAAATTTTAATATGTATGAGGAAGACGAGTAAGAATATCTCAACAGCCACTCTACTCTCGACGTGTCGTAAAAGACCGCTAAGAGCAATCACCACTTAAAAGCTTCACAGTTTTCCTCGAGACCTTTACCCATTTTCCGTCATACAATTTCCATCAATAGCAAATTAAATATAATGATTTTCTTTCAGTGTAGTTCAGTTCTACGAATACGGTATACCGATGCTGTATGAGAAGCTGGAAGAGATTGGCGATCGGACAAGCGTCTCTTACGTGGAAGTAGAGGGATACATGGATCTGGCGCGGGCGGAGCTGGTCGATATCCTGAGGGAAATATTGGCGGTGTATAAGAACGTAATCTTCAGCGGCGAGTGAGTTTTTTCTTTAAAAAAATTACTTACAATAAGGTGTACACGTTCATCATCTTCAGCCGACAGACGTCCTCTGCTGGACATAGTCCACCCCCAAAAATTTCCACGTCCATCGGTCCCGCGTTGCTCGCATTCAGTAGGTTTCCGTGATTTTCACCAGATCATCGGCCCACTTTGTGGGAGGTCTCCCAGCACTACATGTACCGGTACGCGGGCGCCACTCGAGGATCTTACTGCCTCATCAGCCGTGGGTCCTACCCATTGCCACTTTCATACCCTCTGTAATATAAAAACTAATATGATCAGGTACATAACACGACGTCAGATCAATCGTACCTAATTGTTAATAAAAAAATTGCATTATAATATAACAATTTGAAATGTGGCTTGCCCCCTGGTGCAGAGGCCTTATAACATGAAGATCGCTGATTCTATTCCTGAGCTACATGTGTATTTCGGTTGGTGGTAAGGGTTTTACCTATCCGCCTGGTTAGCTGCCACCCTCATATTTTAAGCTCGCCGCCACGACAATATTCTTATCTTCTATCATCCATGGCACCATGTGGAATGGAGGTCCAGTATTAGCTTATTGTAGTAAAAAAAACTTTATATAGTGTGCTACGATAAATATATATGGATATTAAGGATCATCATCATTTCAACCGATGGACGTACACTGGACATGGCTCTCTTGTGATGTGTTCCACAAACCACGGTCACGGTGTCAAGGATACATCCTTAAAATCCACATAAAAACTATCCACAATATAACTATTACAATTTCATTACCCTCCTCCATCAGTCCAGTCCTTTCAACCCGCAGCATAGTAATGTTGGCACACTGCTGCGGTGTCGAATTGACTTAACGAACTGTATCTCATCACCCTAAGGGGGAATATAGCAAGCCACGTGGAAAACTACCTCGCCGTGATGATGGACGCACTCGCTGAGAAACTGCTGATTCGCGACTACCATTTGTGCTACCCGGTCAATGAGGACCTGGAGATGCTCCGGCAAGCATATCCTGACATGTATCCTTTATTTAAACTTGTGTTTAAATTATTTTATTATTTGTATGAGTGATAAAATGCATGGCATGAAGGAGAGTCATTGTAAAATTATTTTAAAAATTTATGAAGAAAGAAAAGGAGGAGTAAGAAGTCCCGCACTACAACTCACGGGACCCGAGCCAACCTCATCTGCTCGTGGTGTACCCTGCTAATCAATAAACGAGGATCTGGCTCCAACCAACCCGCATTGGACCAGCGTGCTGCCAAATCAGCCCAAATCCTCTCATAGTCCCTCTCCGATCTTGTGGGAATTTGGGGGAAGCCTATATCCAACAGTGGACCTCTATCCGCTGATGATGATGATGATGAAAAGTCAGATTCATATAAACCAATTTTCAGAGAGACCAGCGAAAATTGTTGCCAGTTACAAAGTAAGTTTAATAATCTATAACCATAAACCCATTTGTCCAATTTGGGTGGGAATTGAACCTGAACACAGTAAACGATTGCCCACAGTCAAGAGAGAAATAGGCGCGGATATGGTCCAGAAACGTAAAGGTCAGAAAGAGAATTTAATAGGGCATAGGTCGAAAGATTCAGTCAAGGTCAAATTGAAGTTAAAATGAAATCTTCAGAAATTCCATCCCACGCAGAAGTAATTGGACCTGGGCTTTTAGTAAAAGTGTGATATAGTACACCCGGACTAGATTGGACATTTCAGCATAGTGTCTTCTGATATACGGCTATCAGGCTGCCATCAATCCTTAAAAGGAAGTGCCACGCTCATTAACATTTAAGTTTAGCATAAATTAATTCTAACTTCTGTCTTTTTTTCTTCATCATCATCAGTCGATAGACATTCACTTCTGGACATAGTCCTCCCCCAAAATCCACGCTTGTAGGGGTTCATATGAGGATTTGGGCCATTACCCACCTCGCTGGCCTAATGCGGGTTGGTGAGCGCCAGAGCCTCGTTTGTTGTTTAGCAGCGTGCACGAGCAGATGAGGTTGGCTTGGATCACGTGAGTTGTTCTGTCGAACCCCTTACACCTCTGTTTTTTTTTCTTAATCTGTATCAATTTGATATTACCTTAGCGTACAAACCCAGAGACACAGTGAAAACCGATTTCATATTACAAGCGATTTATTCAAACCTTGAGGAACCAGTGCCGGAAGACGCTTTGGCCAATCACACGGCGCCGCTGACGAACGGCGACCTTCCGGACACAGACACCGTCCGCGCTGGAACATCCACAGACAACGAAATACCTGATAAAGTAAAGGAGGAGTCGTTGATAAGCGAAGTGAAAGACATCTTCCCACATCTGGGCAATGGATTCATTTTGAAATGTCTGCAGCAGTACGGTTTTAATACTGAGAGAGTTATTAACAGCCTCCTGGAGGGCAATTTGGAGGAATCTTTGAAAGGTTTGTTCTCTAATAGTTATTGCATATTATTATTATTTTTTAGATCCTCAGGTGAATTAAGGTCACCGAAATAATCCCTAGCCAAGGGGTACGGCACAGCGCTTGAAGGACTGACGTCCGAGGGAGCAGCAAGGAATGGCGACCGCGCGCCGGAGGAGTCAGTGTTGGCAGCCCTCCCACTAGGTGATCCGACGATCTGGTGAACGTAGTAGGAAGCAGCTGGTTGTGTGCAGCGCAAGAATGGCTGGATGTAGAAATTTTTGGGGAAGAGCTATATCCAGCAGTAGACGTCTGTCGGCTGATAATGATTATTTTTAGTTGTTGTATTTGACACAAGCAGTGGTTAAATATTTTTTTATTTAATTAAGCAACGAGATGAGATAACATGTTCAGTTTTGTTATCTTAGTAATTATACTACCTACAGCTCCCTTCAAACCGGAACGCAGAGAAAAGAAAACAAAAAATCTTAACACTATAAATTTTATGTAAATCAATCGCTTATATTCATTCAGCAATAGATCAGTCCCTGCCGATCATCCCTGAAGACCCCGTCGACCGGAAGTTCCTCGACACCGGCATCCAGAGATTAAACGTGTTCGATGGCGATCAGTTCGACATCATGAGCAGAGATGACGTTGACCTCACCAAGATACATGTAGGCAAGCGGCGTGGCAAGTACAAGGACCTGAAGGATATGCTGAACGATAAAACGGAAGTGAAGAGTCGGGTCGACATCTACAGCAAATATAAGTAAGCTTAACTAGTTACAACACAATAATTAATGTTCATCTCATTTCCATGATTCGCTAGAAGGAAACTGGTTACACCAGTTCTCACTTACATTCTTGGTCTTTCTGTTTAATCAATTCTTCAATTCCTTCTACTCCTTACATTTATATCACACGATGTTAAGTGACAGTCACATTATAAGTAACCTACGTCCAGCTGAGGACATAAATCGGTTGAGATGATGATGAATGACACGTCTCATGCACCAAGGCTGTAATGGCGACAGATTTACAACATCAGGAATGTAGCTAACATAGACGAGTTTTAAATCCTACCATACTCCTTACTCCTACCACAAGTGGCGACACGGTCACAGAACAATACTGCGCATGCGCCGCGCCATTGTCGGATTGTATTAAACAAGTATGTTATGTTTTTTTCTTCTATTTCTATTCTGCCTTTTTTTATTATAATTTCCGTATTTATCTTTAATAATTTTTATTGTTATTAGTAAATATAGTTATAAAAATATTTGTATTTTAGTTATGATCATATTTTTTGTGGAAAATTTTTTATGGGACATAATGTTTGTATACTTTTGGAAAATCAGGGCTGCGGTCTTTTTAGGCCGCAACATAACCTGAGCCGGTTCCTTTTCCACATGAACCAAGGTTAATATTTTGTTTCTTATTTTAATTCTCTTTTTTTTTACTTTGTTCTTTTTTTATCTTGTGGGAATAAACGATATATTGTATTCGGATGATGCGACGTCCGTGGCACAGTTCTCTAATTGTTCGTTCGTCGGCAGCCTGGTATGCGACGAGGTGGGCATGTACTCCGACGAGTACGACGACACGTACGACTCGGACGGCGCGCCGCCCGCCGACGTCGGCGCTGACGACGCGCGCCGCCCCTACGTCACGCCGCGGGTACTCGCTGCACGTCCAGAGGTCAGTTCTAGACCTTTAGTCTGAAGGAAACTTTTGAAGTAATACACTACTTCAGTGATTACTACAGGGTTTTTTTTTTGTTTCGGTGAGGGAAATCTTCGAAAGATACCCTGCGTCTGGTAGGAAGTCAGCGTTATGGGATATTCTTACGAAAACCCTTTCGGTGTCTGCATCAGTGCATTCGGAGAGGTTCCGGGATCTCTTATAGAACGCACCGGTGCTTCTCTACACTTTGTGTCAACACGTCTCTGAGGTGGGGCCTAACCCTCCTAAGCACCATCGCTGAGCCATACGGTGTCCCAGAGATATTTGCATGTTAAGCGACAAGGGCTCACTCCCCAAGGCCCGCGAAATTTCATAGACCCTTTTAGTCTGCATCTACGACAAACAGGGCTTACGTTAGTCCTACTCTTACTAGCCCGAGACTACAGGGCTGAAAATTCTCGGTTACCCTCATCACGTTACGAAGGTCCACGAGAAGAAATGATCCAATGCTCTCTGAACTACGCCTACGAGAAAAATCTGAACTCACTTCCTATTTGTCATCCACCCCAGACTCGCTTAGTGGACAATGAGGTATCTCACCTTTGAAGCCCATAAACTTGAAGACCCTTCAAGTTGCTTTCTGTAACAGCTCAGGGCTACCTTAGGCTTATTTTTAACGATAATAAAAAGTCCAAAACAACGAGACTTACGCTACCTTACACCTCTGGCTCGTACAATTGTGTCCTGGCAGAGAAATGTTTTATGCAGACCCTAGTTCCTATTTTTTTTTATTCCGATGCGCTCTAAAATATATTAGAAAAACAAAAATAGCTAAAAATCATAAAACTGTCATTTCACAGTCTGAGGAGTCGGAAGAAGAAGAGGAACATAAAGCAAATGAGAGAGAAGAAGTCGCAACTGCGAGCAGGAACAGAATGGATTTCTGCGTTAACCCAGAGGAAATCCGCGCGAGGAGAGAAGCTAACTTCCAAGCGAGGAGAGGAAAGGGAATCAGACCGCCTCCGCCGCGGTAAGAGATTGAGTTATACGACGACTGCTGCTCTTAGGCAGACTTCCAAATATTTTGTTTTATGTTCACTTTTTTTAATATATTACTTCCTTTGTAAATCATCATCATCAGCCGATAGACGTTCACTGCTACACATAGGCTTTCTCCAAGATTTCCACGTTGTTTGTTGGAGTTCATTGAGGGGAATTGGGCCCTAACTCACGCTGGCCCAGTGCGGGTTGATGGGTGATAAACGCCTCGTCTGTTCTTTAGCAGGGTGCACCGCGTGCAGGTGGGCTTGGGCTCCGTAAGATGGGCGGAACCCCTTATACCCCTTTGTAAATATTGTATTTAAACTACATAAAAGTTAGATTAGGTTATGATGATATCAGATGAGCTCTTTGCTTTGAAGGAACTGGTTTTAAAAGGGTATTAATAAGTTTCAAAGCGAGGAGTAGTGTAAGGGGTTGTGTAAACATACTATGTTGCTTATACATTTGTTTCTTTTCTGTATACGTTTTTCTACCTATCTTACCATTATCAGCCGGTAGACGTCCACTGCTGGACATGGGCTTCCCCCGAAGATCTCCACCTCGATCGGGTTGGGATTTATTTGGGGGGATTTACGCCATTTCCCACCACGCTGGCCCAATGCGGGTCGGTGGGAATCAAAACCCCGTTTGTTGATTAGCAGCGTGCACCATGAGCAGGTGAGGTTGGCTTGGATCCCGTGAGTTGTTATGCGGAACCCCTTACACTTCTTATCTATTAATAAAGTTAATATCTTCAAAAAATTACAGTAACACAGACGTCACCGGGAAGCCTAAAGGTCAGGGTCAAGATAAAGACGTCCTCGCAAACAGGGACAAGAAAGAGAAGCACAAATCATCCCGCGCTAACCACAACAGGCGTCAAGGAGCGCAGTGGAAGCGGAGCCAGGGAATGATGCCGTCCTAGGTTAGCAACACTGAACATGCTACGTTCAGTGTTGCTATGTCATACTACAATATGACATCCCCAAAAACTGAATTTAGAAATGACATGATAAACGTATATAGCATGAAATGATTATTCTTAAATATTGGCTGAGGACATTAAAATTACAAAAAAAGCATAAATTATTTATGAAATGTACAATTTCACCGACAAGGAGTAAAAAAAGAGGTGTCAAAATTTTACACCGATCTTGACTTAGAACCTGGATAAGTTAACGTGTATACATTGCTACAGCAATACAGGTTCATATCTGTATCTGTCACTTATCTTCCATCTTAAGCCTCAAGTACCGCTTCTGATGTTGCCACTTTATTATACATGTTATTTATATATTATGATTGGCAACATTATAGTTCACAGTTCGACGACTTACGACATAAAAAATTACATAATTAAAAAAAATCGGAAAAATCGATTTTTATTTGAATCTGTGATAATAAATTCAGAACAATAGACAAAAGCATCGATTTGAGGTCTAAAAGAATTGGATAAAACGAAATTTTTATTTTATCTAAAAACAAATAGAATTATTAAATCAATTTTAAACTGTCAATGATATCAAACACAAGACTTTTTTTTATTCTTGTTGAAGAATGGTACCAGTCTTCACATTTATGTACACATGGTATATATATATATATAATCTGTAGTATTATAAATCAGCGAAGAGAAAACATTTTACGCGCCATTATTCAATACAAATATACATTTTTAACTTGATGAATTAATTACTGGTGGTAGGTCTCCGTTGCTGGAGACCGTTAAAGGTTACCATCGCAGTTCCTACTCCTGCAACTAAATAGTAGTGTGTAAACATTATTGTGTTACAGTCTGATGGGCTTTGTAGCTATTGAAATTACTGCAGTAACAACTTGTGTCTAAGTTGAGGTAATAAAGTGGGATGGGGATTAGGATATTTTGAAACGATAACCATATTAATAGTGCAAGCAGGCCTACGTCCAGCAGTGGACGTCTGTCGGCTGATGACGATGATGATGATGTTAAGAGTATAAACAATCGAAACTTCTGTATACATATTTAACTTCTAAAGACATACTATATTAACACATATATATACACATATATTAATAATCTGTACGTGAAATGTTCGCTGCCCCTGTAACAATGTATTTATATACCTTTTTTACCAATACATCATAGATCACTTACTTTTAAGTATTTGTCAACACCAAACAGTTTTTATATTAAACTATATATAATAAATATAATTACAAAAATTACAAAGTGTTGTTTTATTTAAATAAAATCGTAGAATATTTTATAAGTCTCGCATAACTTAAACCGCCCCGTTAATGTTCCCACAGCTGGGACTGATTCAATGGGCTTAACACTCAATTTCATATGACGTTAATTGGCTATAAATGCGACGGTAGTGAGACGTACTTGACCAGAATACTCTAAGGCCTCATTAATATAAGTTATGACTTAACAGTCGAGCTTCCGCTTTTAAGTAACCTTAACATAAATAATCTTTTATTTTTATTCTACACGACGTTCACTTGATGCTAAGTGATACTACAGCCCGTAACAACGTGGCGCTAGTTAAGATAGTTTACACGGCACCACATTCTGTGTGTCGCCTTGAGAAATAAGATGTAAGGTCTATACCCCAGTAATTAGGTTCAGCGCCCTTCAAACCTGTACGCAGTAATGTTTATACACTGCTCTTTGTCGGTTGCAATAGTAGCTGCAGTGGTGCCCTTTTTCTTTACTATCGAGACAGAAATCGTCAAAAAGATACCTTGCTCCAGGAGGATGTCTAGGTTTTGAGGGATTTTTACTTACTAAAACCCCTTCAGTGCGTTGTGGCATACCCCGGGATCTTTTACCGAACACACCGGAGTTTCCCGAGACCACGTTTAAAGCACGACTCAGGGATCCTGGATTTGGTAAAATATGCACTAGACCACGTCGTACTTATCGTTCATCCCGAGCTCGCTTAGTGGACCTTCAAAGCCCACGAACCTGAAAACCCTTTTAGTCGCCTATTACTGACAGGCAGGACTTACTTTAGTCCTATTTTTAATTGCCCAAGACTACAGGACAAAGCTGTGGTAATATCTACCTAGACGGTCTCCGGCAACAGAGATCTACCCACCAGTTTTAACTTATATTTTTATATTTTGTTGACGTACTGGCAGTATCGCTTGGTATTCGTTCATGCTGATAGGTTATAAAACAAGTGGTATATTGGAGAAGGTTTGTGGTGTAATTTGGCAGACAGGGCGGCCGGCGCATGCTCAATGGCGGCGTTAGTGGTGCGCATGCGCGTGTCTAGAATAGTAATGGCGCGCTTCTTTGATATGGCGCGACTAAAGCCGTGTGCGCTGTGCCTCTGCCGTTTTAACCTGTATTCTTTTATAATATCAAAAACCAAAGAAACTAAACTATTCACACTTAATTACGGGTATTTTTAAATTTAACTTGTATCTGCTGAGCACCCCATTGCGTTATATTCCGATTTGAAATGTATACTCTATTTTCTGTTGAAAGAACAACTGTTCTGCTTCTGGGCTCGCACACCCACAAAAATTTTACTGCTGTTCCTACTGGAAGTGTAGTGATACGCTTTAAGGGTTTAAATAAATTTACCCTTAAAACATCACTAACTTGTGGGGACAAGTATTATCATCTTAAACCATCACTATCATTCAATATCGTGTGATGTTAGATCAAATGTAGCATCGTGTATTTTTTTCTTCAATTAAACGACGAGACGAGCGAGACGTTCACCTGATGATAAGTGATACGTCTGCCCGTAACCACGTGGCGCCCATAACTAATGATATCTATTGCCCCTCGTCGTCTAAGATGTAAGATATAGAGTGTCGTCATCCCTGTAATTTCATCAGCTTCAGCGCCTTTCAAACTCGAACACAGTAATGGTTGCACACTACCTTGACAGTCTCCGGCAACAGAGACCTGCCACCGGTGTATCCATCGATAAAACTGTTAAATTGAAAGCCTTTCTCGTCTCAGCGTAAGAGTATAATAAAATATAAACATTTAAGTTTTACGAGCTGCCATCAAATGTGAAAGACACTGATGTTAATAGGAAGACTATATCCTCAACGTCATTCATTACAATTGGCGTGTTCCCAGCAACGAGTGCGCAGCCTTACTCGGGCACATCAAAGCAGCGCCGCCGCTCGTGCCGCGCAGTAAACCTTCATAACTTTATATCTTCATACAGCGCGCACGTCTCCATTGCAAATGCCCAGTGGGGGAGCAACGACATACTAACGACAATGGACATTATTGCATCATCATCAGCAGATAGAAGTCCACTGGATACGGGGCTCCTGCAATGATCTCCATATCGATCGTTCATTTAGGAATCATATTGAGAGATTTGATCCATTTCCTTCTACGGTGGCCTTGTTGATTAGCAGGGTGCACAACGAGCAGGCAATGTGGTCTTGGGTCCCGTGAGTTGATGTGCGAGGCCCATTACACTCCTATTATTATTATCTATATAGGAGACTATTATTTTTATATATAGGAGATAACCATAGATATTCCCGCCGACGAACAGTAATATGCAAACATTACTGTGTTCCAGTTTGGGCGCCTTAACTAGGGAAATTACTAGGGTCACACTCAACATCTTATGTTTCAAGGCGATGAGCTCAATGTGATGCTGTGTAAGCCATCCTATTCAGCGCTGCTAGCGTATTATCACTTACCATTAGGTGAACGTTCCGCTCGTCTAGTCGGTTCGTAATATAAAAAAAATTGATTGACTCAGTACAAGATCTCCGAAACTGTTAGACGTATACATTCAACATTTGTTAGAGATAGTTTCTGCTGTTTAGAGGTCAGCTAAAGATGGATTTTACAAAATTCCTTACCCAAAGGAAGATGCGGAGGTGTTACCAACCGGGAAGGGGATGTGGTATAGCTAATAGTTTACAATAAAGTCCATAGATGAATATGGCAACTCTAATCGGGCTGTCCGGCCGGCCGTGTAATATTTATGATATATTGTCGATAGTCTCAAAGTCATAGCGACGCACGCTAGGACCTGTCGCGGCGGTGACCAGATCTCTGCAACGCTGCCCACCTACAACACTCGGAATTATGCAAACAGACAAAAAAGAGGTGCTGTGAATATAACACATCTAAGCTACAGCGCCCTTTAACCCGGAACACAGTAATGTTTGCACAGTACTGTTTGCCGGGAGCAATAGGCGCTGCGGTGGTAATTACCTAGACGGTCTTCGGCAACAGACACACTACCATCAGTGATATCTATTGGTCCTTCAAACCGGATCACTGTAGTTTGCACAGTGCTGTCAGTCGGCTGCAATAGGTAAAATGATGATGATGAATAATACATAAGATATATATCAAAATTGATATAACCATAAAAACGATATGATAAAAAAGAGGTACAACAAGGATCCCACTTTTGTTCCCACAACTGGGTCTTTTAAGGCGAGTATCAAAACTATAACTCGAGTGTGAGATGCCGGGTTCCTGTCTTCAAATGTACTTAGAACCTATCAGTTAACTTACAATATTTTTCGTTACCAATCGAAATCCATGCTTCATAGGTGGTGATGAGCAGAGCAAGAACAAGCCAAGACTTGGACAATCTTCGTCCAATGTCGACCAATGTCTTGGTCTTACATATTAAATATTTTAACTCATTTCAAATGAATTTTATATTTTCCGTTCAGTCCTGCACATTTGGTCTTAGTCTTGGTCTTGCTCTTGTAAAATCGATCTTCATCTTGCTTTTTCGTAAGACCAAAAGTGAGATAGCAAGACCAAAACCAATTTTACTCGTCACTATACATAGGGCAATGATAAGCTGACAGATATAAATAAAGGCGGCAATAAATGGCTCATCATCTGCCACTATATGAATGCACTAGCGATGCGGACATCAGAGAGGAATGGCGATGTGATGACCATGACCGCTCTGTCAAGAGTGATACCAACTAAAAAGAAGAAGAAGAATTGATAGAGATCAAACCTATATATATATTACAAGTAGAATGCGTAACTCCTCTACATTTACAACTGAACTATTGCCGTTTCAATTCCTTGAAATTCCTCAACCAACATTTCCTGGCTTTTCAATGGAACCTCTGCATAACAAAAAAAATTCGTAGAGGTTCTGATTCAAAAGACCAAAGATATGAAATAACAAAACCCCATCACAACCTTCATTCATGATGTGAAAAGACCTTGATAGATGCGTAGGTCTAATACAAATCGTACGGACGAGCTCCATAAAAGGACTCTCTTCTCTTCTTTCACTGTCAATCCTTTAATTTGGTTTACTTTTATTTTATTCTACGACGTGACGATACGAGCGGAATCTTCACTTGGTGATAAGCAATACGCGTAGCCATAACGTGGTGCTACTCAGGATGATATACACAACACCACATTACGCTCGTCGCCTAAGACATAAGAAGATGAGTCTCTTCACTCCAGTAATTACACTAGCTACAGCGCCCTTCAAATTGGAACATAGTATATTTGTACAGTACTGTTTGTCAGCTTCAATAAATGCTGCGGTGGTACCTACCTAGACGGTCTCCTACTATCAGTAAACTTGACGTTATTTTACCTTCTAATATTCCCTTAAAGGTCTGCAACGCGGCGACCCCGCTGGTTTGCCCACTCTTCTTATAAGAATAAAAAAAAACCTTTTTAATGTATCATAATTGATGTATGACAAGAGTAAGCTCATTTATTAACATTATTGCACAAAAAAAATAAACAAGAAATATGTAACAATACCTTTACGTAGAAAAAACATTTGTTATTATCAAAAAATAAATTGTCTAAAATACATTTTTCATAATTTTTTTAAAATTCTTATATATATATACATAATCATTGTGTATATTATATGATAAAATATACAACAATAAAATGTATACAAATAAATGGAATAATTCTTATCTATATATAGGATATATCCAGAGATTTAGTAATTAATCACGAAAACTCCTTAACAATAATATTTAATATTTAAATGAATAAACAGCCTTTTTACTGTTCCTACTACTCGTAGCTTTCTCTGAAGAATACAGTCAAGAACCATCCGTCATGCTGGCCAAGTGAGGATTGGTTATATTCAATTTTATTATTTTTTGTTGTCGGAGAGAAATGTCCAAAAAAGTACACTATCCTCAGGGCAAGGGCTTAGATTCAGTGGAGATTTTTAATCATTAAAACCCTTCGGTGGTCACTTTCAGCGTTTGGAGAGATCACGGAATCTCCATTCGGAACCCAATCGCGACCTCTTAGTAATACGTTCTAGGAAGTCGACTCAAGTAGGGATCAAAGCCTCGTCTCTTCGTATCTGGTCACCTTGCGAATTGAACTATCGCGAGTATATTGATCAATAATATATACTCATGAGGAAATTCAAGGATGGTATATAAAAAAAAACGCAGATGCGTTTCAACTGTCTGTCGATAAAGAGACAGTAAGTACAGTTGATAGACGGGACAATATGCGCCGGCGCATTTAGCGGCTCAAAGAATGCTCGGGGTTAACCATTCTCAATTTTTTTATACTATTAAAGCTGTACGATAAATGGAGTTCATTTTAATGTGATTATTATAGTGTACTTAAAATATTTTATTATATACTACATATGTATAGTACTTTAAATTTTGATTGTTTGAAGAAATCGCTGTCTTTATTTCGAATATTCCCATCGCCATCGTCATACTTTTAGCCGGAGATACCAAAAAGGAAGAAACTCCAGGAAAAGAGATAGCTTCTCTTATGACCTTTATCAACATTACCTTTACATCACTTCTCATGTAAAAGGTTCAGCTACAAAACTGGAGAAGTTCATTTGTATAATAATAAGTTGAAATTATTTATCATTGATCAGAGTACATTGTTTGATCTACGTCGAAGTTGAGATCACAAATTATTTTAAAACTAATAAAAGATTAGAATGTTGAAGACTGGCTATTCCCTGCCTCTGGGTGTAAAACCCTAGCAATTCCCTTTGGGGAAGAAATTTTGTGAAATCTATTCATAGCTGACATCTAAATGGCAGAAACAATATCTCTATGAAATTTTCAGTGTTTACGTCTAATAGTTTCGAAGATCTCGTAACGGTTCTATGGATCTCTAGGTATCTCCTATATTAAGACTCGGTGTATGGATGAAACGTTTATTTATTATTACTAGTTAAGCCGCAGACTATAAACATTTTTTTAGATATTTGGACTTTACGATACTTTATTCTACGTAATCGAACACAATACAATATGTCCCAAACGAAATTCATTCAGATTCCAGCAGATCCAGATTTTGCAACATACCTATTTCTATCTCAGTGATAGTGATCAAAAAGAATTTTAATGATGGCGGCGTCGCAGTTATTCTTCAAAACGCCGACGAACAAGTCGACTCACAAATGTCAGCTACGTAAGAAAAAAAAAGTCGTTGGTCACCTATTTAGCTGGAAATCAGTGCGGTACGACAGATATGCCCGCGACAAAAACGAGCCCCCTCCTAACCGACCCTCACCAAATTGCACCTATAATCGGGGTAAACTCTTTTCTCGTCCGACGATACGGGGACGACGCGAAACAGAAATATATATATGGCATTTCCACTTATATAGGGACTCATCATCATAACACCTAGAGAGTTGAATTTTGATAGGAATATTTATATTTACGAGATCAGTTAAGAATTTACGAAATGTTACTCCCAAAAGGGGTAGCGGGGGTGTAAATATGGGAAGCAGGCCAGCGGGCGGCGAGTTGCCGCTGCATGGGAATATTTCTGACAAATTTCAAATCTAATTCCATATTACAGCCAGCAAAGGCGGCAGGAAACAACTGGTAATATATATGAAGTCAATCCTCTTAAACCTTCTTTCGCAAAGAGAGAGCCAAGGTTATTTATCAATAGCGTTGGCCAAGTGTGGATTGGTCTTCACGTCCTTTCTCTTAGCTTTAACGCGTAGACACTTTCAAACCGAACAATTACCGCTTCGACAATTTAATTCCATTCTTAATAATATATAAAACCCGGTATCGCTAAAATAACATCTATATTATATCTTTCATCACAGACTCAGTAACCCTAGTATTCGACGGCTTGTTAATGGTGTAAAGATACATAAATACATATAAAAATGGATACTGTTATTGTATTTGTGATGAATGAAAAAATTTGATTGGAACAGCATATAAACTTTGGAGAGATATCCTTGACGGTTATTTGTAGTAAGATCTAAATTATTTTCGATAAAATATGATAATAAAGGAAAAAACCAACATTGTACTGTGTAAAGGGCCCTCTCCCGTCGTTTCTCGACACAAGGTTAATTATTTCTTTTTTCCTTGGCCTAACTTTGATAAGTTTTGATGACACATAATAACATCGACATACCAATAAGTATTTCGTAAGGGCCCCGCTATCCTGGTTTTTTATTTATTTAATGCTACATTTAAACATAATTCAACTGCCTTTCAACGTAATTTGCTGTTCATACTTCTTTTTAGTAAGTATATCTACTTTTTAAAATTTCAAACAAGAAATACTGATGATGCAAGATATCATGGTACGAGTATTCTATGTAGTATATACTAGTAGATGTAATAGAAATACAAAATCGAATTTATCGTGTGGCAATATGTTTCCGTTGGCAAGCTCTTGGGCACTGAGTTGAGCCACTGTACTTACTTTAATATCTTAAAAATTAACAAAAAATTTCATGTCTCAGTCAGGCCTGTTGCTTACAATTAAGTGAACGTATCGCTCGTCTCGTCGCTTCTTCAAACCAAATTGAATAATTCAATGAAATTAAAAAAAAGTATTTTCTGTATTACTTGAACATAGGTAGGTAACAGATAACACAGAACTGTATCGACACATATTTAACCTGTTAGATGCGCAGTAGCCTTGTCTAGGAATGAGGTGTCTGGTTATATTCCAGGACTAATAGAGTAGGGGGTGTCCAAATCCGCATGGCTAACTATCGCTGTATTCTGATTGCTTTAGTATTAGTGTTAACTCATTGTCGATAAACAAAATAGTAGTCCGGAATTACAGAAACGAAGCCACGTTGCACGAGATATTAAGAGCCAATATTTCGTACATTAATATTAGCCCACAGAAGAGGACTCCCCTAATGACACATAATTACGTCGGACGTAATGGACGCCGGCGTTGGCGGGAGCGGCCTCCACAAAGCGCGCACTGCATTTCGGTCTTTTATTTTTTTTCCGGCCAGCGCTCGATCCAGGCAACGGCGGACCGTTCAATCGAGCCGCGAGCTATAGAATTAAATATTTGTAAAATGAAGCGTAGTATTTTTAATGCATGTTATTTGATAAAGAATTAAGCTTATTTTTCTGTTGCAGTTGACATTATGAAGTCATGAGTGGATTTATTTACTGACTACCAAGTTTTTTTATTTTATTATTCCTTCTGTATGTTTAAATTATTAAATTCTTTTTTCACATAAAAAAGAAATTAAATAAGAGCAAAGATACTTGTCGTGGTCATAAAAACAATTGAATCGGTTCATGAAAGTAATTTAAATAAAAGCTCGCACGGAAACTGCGCAATAAACCTGACAATGAATGTTTTTATTCCCGATGTCCGCAATAAATTTGATAAAAAAAAACCTGAAAAAACCAATTAAAAATGTTTTTTATTTATTGAGATCAAAGATGCCGTAAATTCTTTCAAGTAATACAAGTTGATCTTTTCTTATCAAAGATGCAGTTAATATTTTTTTAAGTAAAATTATTATCAATATTGAAGTTACTAATTCTCAAATTGTTTTCTTATTTTTGATAATTTAAAAACCGACACAAAATAATTTAAACCTTAATAAATCTTCTTGTTTATTATCGATGACGGGGAAACGAATCTTCAAAAGATACTTTGCTTCTGAGGGAAATCTGGAATTACTATCAACTACAGACAAACCTGACTTCCGAAGAGATGCCACGCATCCGGCCAAGCCTTAACATGTTAATAATGAGACGTATTTATGCGACCAAGTTTTAAAACCAGGTATTTGTTTCCAAGTATTTAATACCAGTGTTTTATGATATTATATAAGTCATTACCGTTTGTGGAAGAAGTTTGTTTATGCATTGTGTTCTTTCTATTATATATTAACTTTTTGCATTTGTTGCCAAGCGAAATGTTAAAACACAAAACGCAAATGAAATACATAAGAAATATTCGTTTTGGTATTAGGTATTAATATTTGGATGATTTTTAATTATCTAGTTTTATATTTAAATAATTTTTAAGTATTTCGTTACTTGATTTCCAGGCCTGATATCTGTACGCCCTGGTTATATGAATTTTACTATTACGACCATGCACATAACATTCTATGGCTCGTAAATTAAAAAATGAACTTCTCAGACTAATGGGGAGCGATGTCTGTCCCCCCTCTCTGCTCCAGCTCCTCCCGCGCCTCAGTAATGCGCTCTGCACGGCCTGCTATGATTCCGACGCTTTTTATAGGCTCAATTTGATTACGACGCGGCTGATTGCGGCCGATGACGCCTACCGATCTGTTCCACGTGAACACGAAAATTATATCGGCTACTCGTCGCTTTGTAGTCGCGACCGCGTCCGGCTTTAAAAACCTTTATTTAACTCATATCACACCAACAGACGAATATCTCTATTACATTTATAATTAGAGGAACTCCGTAACTCATATTTAACATCCCAAGAATTTTCTTATCTTTTAACATTAGATAAATGTAATTCGCATTAGTAAAGGACTTATGAACATATTTCGTAATCATTGCATATTTTTATAATACAGGACGGTTTGGACTCATTAATTTATTAAACAATCAATGACTAACTAATACTTTATTTTTCATGTAATATTCCAAATACTTGCTGTGTATTATATATATCATCTATGTCATCTTTAAGGATTCACTTTAAAAATACGGTATTATATCAAAATTCAATTCTTTTTATGTTTTATACTCACCGTATCTATTCCCGAAAAACCTTTTATTGTTCAAGATTACTTGATATCAATACCAAAACCTACCAAGATGCCTTCCGGCGATAAAAAATGTGCTGATCTCACCACCATTGCCACATCGACAGAGAACAGGAACTTTCTGGAAAGGGCCAGTTATAATATTTGTTATAATCGCGCTATTAAAGATAACTTAAGACAATGCTAATTGTTCGTTATTACAAAAAATATACAACAATGTCTATGTACTTAAGAAAATCATTAAATACTTCTATAAAAAAAATCGTGTAAAATTTAAGATAAGAAATTATAAATAAATTTAATTAGTAATTATTATATAATAATAATAATTATAATAGATGTTAAAAAAAATGCGCATTTCTATTAGGCTCCATCCAGGTGACTCCTTAACTCATTGTAATGGTATGTCGGAGGAAAAAAAAAGCAGGTATTCATTAACCATCATTGAAAGCTCATTCCCATTTTTAATCTATCGGCTTTTTTTGGAATAGTTTTGTTTTAGAACCACGTAATTATACTGGGCCGCATATTATTCCTGATACAGCGCGCCAGTTATTACTGACACGGAGTTCTAAGTGTATTAAGTTAATTAATTTAATATCGTTATTACTAATACAATCTACACATATAAGAGTTATACAGAGATTCGTTGACTCATCACGAGATCTCGGAGACTATTTCACGTAAACACTCTAAAATTCGGTACAGATGTTGCATTTTCAGTTTAGAGGTCAGCTACGGAAGGATTTTATAAAATTCCTTTACCAAAAGGAGTTCCAGGGGTGTTATGGCCGGCAAATCGAGCGAAGAACAACTGGTATTCTATAGAACATTACGCGTGATATCTTATAATACAAGGTGACAAGCACAATGTGGTATATATGATACCACAGCACATTGTTATGGGCAGGTGTCTCACATACCATCAGCTAAACATTCTACACGTTCTGTCGCTTTGCAATATAAAAAATTTAAACAGTACATTAAAGCGCTCCGCTGTCTTTATTTATTATGTCGGTTTTAGAAAAAATATACGTATTTTCTTCTAACTCTGAGGCTATTATAAAGCACTTGAAAAGCCAAAGTGATAGGTAATTAAATAAACGCAATAAAATCCACAGTTTAGTATTATTACATGTGTAATATCCTTGTAAATATAAGAAATAATTATAATACATAAATTATTTTCTCGTGTATATGCAAATCACTGACATTCTGGATTCAACCTCATCTAACCGCTGTATCTCTAAAGTCCTAAGTTGACTCGTATATAAAATGCCTATAGGCATGAAGCCCACCTAATTGAACCCTAAATTAGGATGTGAATAATGATTTTAAATAAATTAATTAATAAATATTTCTCCTTTTCATAAATCCCCATACGTTAAACACAACGATATATTTTTCCTTTGAAAAAAATAAAACCTGAAAGCATAAAGAGTACGGCGACCGAATGCGCAGTCGCAAAGACAAAAGATAATCATAAAAAAGGATATAAAACAAAATAAAGTTGCAAATGTTTAAATAAACCATTTAATACATTTTATATTGGCTCCTTAAACCAGTGTCCTGGGCGATAAATTTAAAATTAACATATTATTATCTAAAGCCGCGGCATTAGCTTTATCATAATGTTATTCCGTGCTATAGTGCCTTTTAATTGGCCAGATCCTGGGCATCCTCGCAGCGCAGGCGCACTGCGCCCGCCGCGATAACCTCCATCCACTCTCATCTTATACAAATAAAAAACACGGCTAATGGAGTCCGAATCGATTAATTCGCGAAAAAATTATTTAGCTCGGTTGATAAATAATAACTTAATAAATATCTATCCATTGAATAATTTCCATAAAAATAATATTTAAGCAGAAAGTTACCGTCTGATGATATCCACGGCCACAATTAACTATATACATATTCATATTCTAGATAGGTAAATAGGTCATAAACCATTGGATCACAGGATCGAACTCCGTGCCGTTATTTTCCTGAGGAGCTACAGTTTGGAGTTCTACAATGAGGGTGTGATAAGATTTCACCAAGTTTGACAACGCGCTAGTGATGTAGATATTTAAAAATAATTGCACACCATCATACAGGCCATACTTGTTTTAATCACTAAAGCGACGAGACGAGTGGGTCGTTCACCTGATGTTAAGTGATACACCTGCCTAGAACATGGCGCTACTTAAGATCGTACACAGCATTACAAAGCCGCTCGTCGCCTAAGTCATAAGATGTCGAGTCTTCACCCCATTAATTACATTATCATCAACGCCCTTCGAACTGGAACACACTAATGTTTGCACAGTACTGTTTGTCGGTATACACCCGACGGTCTCCGGCAACAGACCTACCACCAGCTAAAGTTGTCGTATAAAAAATATTAAAGAAGTCACGGGTATAAGCTAGTCATCAATAAAAAGAAATTCAAGCTTACATTTCCATCAGATGTCTGCCCGTCTGTTCTCGGAATATATTTTTTTTTACGTCGATCGGACAGAGGGCAATTTCCTTTCGGAACGGCGAGGTGTGTCAAATCGATTCCAACGTCTTCGCGGTGTCCGCCATCTTTTATTACATAAATGATGATTTATTTTTATTCCGCGCCAACGGACCTTCCACAGATTAAATATACAACTACTACTAGCTGTTCCATACTCGCTTTGCTAGCCAGAAATATTCCTTGAGAGCAACCGCAGATGATTTTCTATAGCAACCGTTACTATAGCAACCGCATAAATAATACCAAATGAAAATGTTTACAAAAGTTAATTATAGAAATAAAATGATGAAGAATTCATGAAATTTAAAAAATAAATAGCCTGTAATCTACAAATGATTCCGCGTCGAATGCTCATGTTTCCGTGTCGATACGTTCACTAGTTTTCAAGTGATTCGCGAATAAAAAAACCTATTTTCCCAAGACAAATTTTATATGTTATTACTTGAGATTTTGAATAAGTGAAATATATTATAAAAAAGTGAGGGCACGTAAAAAAGAGTGTTGTTCAGAAATAAATATATTTATCGATTACATAACAGTTATTTATTTGTGAGCATAAGTAATTAAATTTATTTTTAGATAAGTTAATCAGATTACTATAAAATAACAAATTATTGGTGGTAGGTCTCTGTTGTCGGCGACCGTCTAGGTACCGCCGCAGCTCCTATTGCAACCGACAAACAGTACAGTACAGACATTACTGTGTTCCGGTATGAAGGCTGTTGTGGTTAATAAAATCAATAAGGTAAGGAGACTTTACATCATACGTCTCAAAGCGACGAGCATAATGCGGTACAGTGTATATCACCCTAACTAGCGCCACGTTGTTATGGGCATGCGTATCACTTACCATCACATGAACATCTTGCTCGTGTCGAATAAAAAAACTCGTTCATAAAAAATTATGTGCAAAATAATTTCTGTTTCTGTTATGTTGTTGTTGTTTGTTGTTGATTTATTTTTTATTTTTTTTGTATTAAATGAAGCGACGATACAAGGAAATGAACAGCATGAAGCTGTTCAATAGCCCTGTCCACAACAAAAAAATATATTAGATAAAATGTTTACACAGCATATTTATTATTCAACAAATTCACAAGAACAGATGACGTGTGCCTGGTGGTATATGATACTTTTCTTTCTCCATTTCTTCTTGATACTTTTCGTAGATTAATTTTTATGACGTTCATTTGATGGTAAGTGATACGCTTGCCCATTATTAATTATAAATTAATGATACATGCATATCATTATCATCATCAGCCGATAGATGTCCTCTGCTGGACATAGGCATTCCTCAAAGCTTTCCACAACGATCGGTCCCGCGTTGTTCGCATCCAGTGAGATCCCGCCATTCTCACCAGATCGTCGGTCCACCTTGTGGGAGTCCTCCCAACACTACGTCTACCGATGCGCAGGCGCCACTAGAGGACCTTACTGCCCCATCGGCCGTCGGTCCTTTGAGCAATGTGCCCTACCTACTGCCATTTAAGTCTAGCAATATTTTAGACTATGTCGGTGACCTTAGTTCTTCCGCGGATCTTCACATTTCTTATAGAATTAAAATCTCAATCCATATTTCTCTGCCAGATATATCTCTGTAGTGCTCTATGCATGGTTTGTCTTCTACTTAAGGCGCCATTTCCTCTCTAAATAAAATTAATAATTAAGGTTATTAGTCATTAATATCATTAAGGCAGGCTAAATTCATTACTAAAGTAATTTTTTTTTTTCTATATTTATTGCATATTCTTGAAAAATATTTGAAATTTCTTTCCATGATCAATGTGGGCCAATAATGACCTAATATAAAGTAAGGGTCTTCCTGAGATCACGAACGTTTCTAGGAATGTGTTCCCTTCGGCTGATTTGTATGCGGGCAACACTCAATCGCACCTATCGTACGGTGGGCAACACTAAACCGCACCACGTCCTAAGTTGTATACGTTAATAATGTTCTCTCTGAGTCGACGAGGGTACGACGTGGCGCCTTTAGGCGTGGCCCGGCGTTAATGTAGTCGGAACTTAATTGCACCTTCGCTGAGAAGAAGAATATGATGCAAATCTTTCTTCATCATACATAACCTCTTTATTTATATATCTTTAATATGATTGACTAGTTCAACAAGCAATGTATAACAAAATTTATATTAAATAGAAACTTTCGTATAACAGGCAATTTTCCTAATCTCATAATGGATGCGAGGCGACGCTAATGATAGGTTAAGTTGTAAACTTAGTCTGTGCTTAATAATTTATTACTGCGTTCTGGTTGTAATATTCATTGGGAGGATGTTTTCACTGGGTAGCCCTCAACTACTCTTATCGTTGAAAGTCAGTGAGCAAACATTACTGTATCAGTTTTCAATCATAAAATTTGTGTCTGAATCACGTTACTTCTTTTCATGTATTCAACTATTCAGCAGTGGGTTTATTCAAACTTTTTCATCATCATCATCATTTCAATCGATGGACTCTACTACTGGACATATATCTCTGGTAATGTGTTCTACAAAGCACGGTCTTGCGCTGTTTGAATCCAGTGGTTCCCAGGGGCTCTTTTGATGTCCTCTGTCCTCTAATAAAGGGGTCTGCCAACGCCGCGCTTTCTGGTGCGGGATCACCACTTTAAGACCCCAACGTCCATCCGCACCGCCCATCGCCACTTCAGCCTCGCGACTCGTAAAACTATGTCGGAGACCTTAGTTCTTCTGCAGATCTCCTCATTTCTTTTTAACAAGTGAATGTTTTACAAAAGAGAATAACTTATTAAACGTTCATCTAACTGTATATCCGGATGATCCCGTTGCGTCAATAAACTCGTGAACAACGTTACGACTGCACTCGCTCTCACAGAAACTTGGATGGGTGACCGCGATATCTCAAAGCTCAGATATTAACTCGGTGAAATCCATTTACGGTGAGCGAAGATACGGGATCCTCTAGGCATTATAGTCAAGGAGCTGTAAAAATGTTTTATTGTATATATTATAATTCCTCGCCCGCTTTGCTGGACTTAACACCCCCGCAAGCACTTTGGGGAAGAAACTTTATAAAATCGTTTCATAGTTGATCTGTACTCGGCAAAAGTAATATTCCTACTATATTTCAAGTCTCCAGGCCTTATAGTTTCAGAGATATGGTGATGAGTCTTTACACAGGCGAAAATCTCTTACATTTATACTGTCATAATAATAAACAAGAAAATCGATTTTATTTTATATTAATCGATTGTATTATATTTATCAGCAGCGAGTCTTCAGCTCAGAAAAACTGGACTAAAAATTTATTACGATATTTTTTCTTAACATACTAATAAATTGTCTTAAAAAAGGTTAAGTACCTTAAATAAACTTTTTCAAATATCTGATAGATGATCATATCCTTAGATTGTATGATCATTACTTGACCTAGGAGGAAGCTTCTTTTTTAAATGTCAATTTATTTGTATTTGTAGATGAAGATACTGTTATATTGTCTGTGAGTATACATTATTAATATATATATATATATATATATATATATATATATATATATATATATATATATATATATATATATATATATATATATTTATAATCCTAAACTTTTATATATATATATATATGTTATTTTTAGTTGGAGCGACATGAAGGTAGTCTTCTAGGTTATGCCGGCGGCACAAAGCGGCTCGCTATAATCGAATTGATTCGTTAATTACTTGGCTTTATCTCTCTCCGCCATTAGCTGGACCCTCGTCCCACGCGCTCCTTAATTGCTATCAATTGGAATTACGGTCCGTCCGTACCGAATACTATTGAAAACCCGATACTAGAATTGATTTAATCGATTTTTTATGGAGGTCAGAAAGCGCCCGCTGAGCATCTTGGACGAAACGTTCGTTTAATGCTCGTCAAAGGAAATAACTTCCATCGCAGGTCTTCACCAGTTGTGGACTTCCGTAGGTTGATGGTGATGACAACGTTGTGAAACAAATATCGTTCTCGTGTACGGACGATTTTAAATCATTAAAAAATATAACAAATGTAAAATATTAATGGGGTGTAAGGATTCTGCATAAGAAATCACGGGATCCAAGCCAACCTCACCTGCTGCTGGTGCACCGTGCTAATCAACGAACGAGGCTCTGGCTCCCACCAACTTGCATTGTGCCAGCGTGGTGAGAACTGGCCCAAATCTTCCCATATGAATCCCTACTCGATCGATGTGGGAATCCTTGGGGGAGGCCCATGCCCAGCTGTGGATGTCTATCGGCTGATTATGATGATGAAAATACTAATACAGATAATATTGTACACCTGTAATGTATTTATATTGTTTTGTTATTGTTATGTATAAATAAAGTAAAATGCTAAACAAGGTCATGTTTTATTTTTACTATTTTTGTATATAATACAACATATATAAGGAAAATCTGAATCGGAATAAGAAGAGAGTTTGCAGAAGATCTTATAAAAGTATTCATCCACTTTCACCTGCACATAATAATGTGATGCTAGTTAGAATGATATACACTGCACCACAGTGCGTTCGTAGCTTTTAGATAGAATATGTTGAATCTCATTACCGGAACAAGGAAATGAAGATGATGAGTTGGGAGACACAAAGAAGAGAGAATGACGCAGAACTATGAGCAGTCTAGACTCTGTCCAGCATCAGAGTCCTACCAAGTTACCAACATTAAAATAAAAATAGACAGCGATGAATACACAACCTTCTGCGGTTTCCTTCTCCCACGTACGACGTGACCAATTACTTGTGATCCTCGACAGAAGCTTCCGAGTATTATAACTGAAAAGGAAGCTTACGGAATGGAGTTTATTTTATGTTGGTAGATTAACTGACGGAGGTCCACAATTACATGCAATTAAGGTATCATTAAGATGTATTTCTCAAAGGCCGCAATTTGTCACGCAGCCAGCGGTTCCAAGTTGTTAATTAAGTGAATGTTATGATGGTCATATCGGCGGGCTGGTGTTTGATGTACCGCCTTTTTGGGAAGTGCCAACAATGGTCTAAGGCCAAGTGCGCGAGGCAGAGTAATACACAAGATCATTCAAGGCGATACATTGGAAGGGTAAAGGCAATACAACAAAGGCATAATAGTATTTATGTTTTAAAAAAAATATGTATTTCTTTTATCTATTTTCAAATCTCCTTTTTTTTTAAATAACTTAATTTAATAAATTGTTTTTTTAATTTTTTTTTATTTTCATATTTTTGATATAACCTTTGTAGGTTTTACTCATATAAGTGATGTCAGGAATGAATGTCGCTAGGCTATGACCTTTTAAAGTTTAAATAAATAAATTAAGATTCTCAATAAAAAAATAAGTAAACATATAAATGTGAAATATTAAGACGAAAATGTAACCTTTAGGTTAATTTAGCAACATTTAATCATTACTTTTGTAAGGAAATATGAAAAAACAGTATCACTGCTGAACCTCATAGACTGATATAAAATGTAGTTAATAACTATTATTAGATTGTAAAAGGATGTACTAGTTAGATTGTGTGACTGTTAAGTTCACGAGAGTACAGGAAGTGGGGATGAGAGGCAGAAACACCACCAGGCAGGCCACACCGGCCAAATGATACACACGACGCATAATGCTGAGACCTTTTGAATAATTTTATACTAATTTATTTGTGTATTCTTACAAAATTTAAAGAAATCATATAGAAACTTTTTTCAATATTCTTTCTTAAAGAAATCGCATCAGTTCTCGGTTACCAGAAAACGTGGAGATAGAGGTCCTAGCAGCGACGGAATCTGTGGAAAAACTGAATATAATCAGTTCTAGTAAAAAACATATAACTAATAACGAGACTTTTTTATATGTTACGGAAGCAAAAGAAGGAACAGTTCGTGATAGGATCACCATCACACATGAGCAGCCGTAGTGTCGCCGACCTTCGAGAAAGAAGTCAGCTCTTTTCCTAATCTTAAATCTTATACCTCAAGATAATCAGTACAGGTATCTAAAGCTTTATGAATAATAGTAAGCAATTACCACCAGGTGGTGAGTTTGTGAAGATAATAATATGTTGAGTTTTGCTCGTGACTTCATTACTGCGATGGATTTTCCAATTTTTTATCTAATCACGCAGACTAACTTCAAGTATGGTTGTTTCTGATACTATGTCTGATTTGCTGATTTCATGTTTCTTTATGAGAACTACCGCCTCATTCCCTCATTTGCCGGAGCGGCTCTCAAACTGAAACAGAGAAATTCGTCGCTTTGATACGTTGACGTTAAATCTCGTTACCCTAGTAATTTCACTAGCTACAGCGCCTTTAATACTGGAACACAGTAACGTTTGCACAGCACTGCCTGTCAGCTGCAGTAGACGCTGCGGTGGTGACGTAGACGGTCTCCGGCAACAGAGACCTGCCAGCAGTAAGCAAAAGTCGCAGCTGGTCGTGGTGAACGTGCAATGGTGTTCACCTCGGGTGGGCACCGGCGCAGTGTAAAGTTAACCTTCGCGGCGCACATCAAAGCCGCCGCCATCTTTGTGCGCGCCGCGCCATTGTCTCCCACATGTTGTTTTAATACTACTTAATTTCGTGTTGTCATGTCAAAAGTTTATTACTGCACGTCGCTTAGCTATTAACTACTCTAACACTATCGCGATAATAGCCAAAATTGATTATCATACATTAAACCTGACAGGCCGTTTGTTGTTATGCCGTTATGCAATAAAGACCTTTAAAACGTTCCGCCATAACATCGAGAAACGTTTGAATCGTTATTCACACTTTTTTACGAACAATATTAAATCGAAAATCTTAATAGCGGAAGTGTTAAAAAGGGATTTTAAAGTGATTGAAATTCAAGATGGCTACCCTTTGATATATTTAAAAAATTACTACCTATTAGTCATGTACTTTGTTCTATTAATTAGGAAACTGGTTAATCTGTTGCGTATGAGAAAAAAAAGTATTATTTATATAGTAGTCGTTACTTTGTATAGCAACAGTATAAATATTACCAAATGGAAATGTTTATAGAAGTTAATTAGTAATAAAATGATGAAGGATCTATGAAATTCAAAAATAAATAGCCTATAATGATCAATATAACATTCCACGTAGAATGCGCATGTTCCCGTATCGATGATACTTTCACTAGTTTTCACGTGATTGATGAAATAACTAACCACATTTTTATTATATATATAGATATATAAAGGTCTCTGCTGCCGGACATTGTCTAGGTAGGTAGCACCGCAGCTACTATTTTTGCCGCCAAACAGCAGTATGCAAACATTACTGTGTTGCGGTTTGGAGGGAGCTGTAGCTAATATAATATCATCATCATGATCAGATCATAGACGCCCAAAGCTCGATAGGCCTCTACCAATGATCTCGAAAATAAGTCTATCTTTCATATAGTATAAAAAAGTATTTTTTTTATCCATTTAAGAGATGAGATGAGCGCTACGTTCACTTGATGTTAAGTAATACGTCTGCCCATACCAAAAGCGCCTAGTTAGGTTATATATACTGAACTATATTGCGCTCGTCGGCTCAATTATAACATATTGTGTCTCGTTACCCTAATAATTAATACGAGCTACAGCGCCCTTCAAACCGGAACATCGTAACGTTCGCACAGTACAGTTTGTCGGCTGCAATAAGCACTGCGATGATGACCTACATAGACGGTCTCCGGCAACAGAGACTTACCTACACACATATGGTGGTGGGGTGAGTGTAAGGGTTCCTGCACAACAACTCATGGGACCCAAGCCAACCTCATCTGCTCGTGGTGCACCCTGCTAATAAACAAACGGGACTCTGACTCCCACCAAGCCGTATTGGGCCAGCGCGATCGGAAAGCCCCTCATATCAACCCCTATAAATGTGGTGGTCTTTGGAGGAGCCCTGTGATCAGCAGTAGACTTCTATCAGCCGATGACTGATGATGATATATAATTTACACCGTAGATCCTTAATGCGCCATTTAAGTTTTGTTTTCTCTGAACAATTTTTAATTTGATTTTAACAATAAAACTATCTGTATAACCTTACTTTTTTCTAGACTAAAATGAAAGAGTTGAAAAGTATTTTTACAGCTGTAAACATTTAAAAAGACAAAAGCTAATGGCAACTGTTCCATCTTTATGGTTATGCTATTTCCATCCCTTCTGTTACGTAATTTTTATCGCTTTGTCTATACGATATTAGACCTTATGACTTGGTGATAAGATATAGATTCCGTTGGCTACTAATAGCCTAAGTGCCTCCAGTTGTAAAACGCTGCAATGGATGGTGATGTGGCAGGTAGACGTGAAACATAAGGAATGCTGTGAAGCCTCCGCCGGTGCTGGTAAAGTATCAGGTAAATAGCGATTCCATGTTATATTATTGCGTCAAGTCGAAAGTATTGTGTTACTTTTTTTTATTCTCCGAAGCGATGAGACTAGCGGGACGTTCACCTAATGGTCAGTGACACGCCCGTCCGTGACATCATCATCGGCCGATAGACGTCCACTGCTGGATATAAGCCTCTCCCAAAGATCTGCAGATCAACTGATCGTGTGCTGCCTGCAAACGAGCGAGGCACTAGAATTATCAGCAGAGGTTCATATTGAGGGATTTGGGCCTTTCCTCACCACACTGGACCAATGTTGGGTTGATGGAAGCCGAAGCCACGTTCGTTGATTAGCAGGGTGCACCACGAGCTGGTGAGGTTGGCTTGGAGCCCTTGAGTTGTGGTGCGGGACCCCTTACACCTCACACAACAACAACCATACAACGTGTCGCTTATTAGAATGTTATACACTGCACCACATTGCGTTCGTCGTCTGAATCATGAGATATTGTGTCTCGTTACCCTAATAATTAATCCAAACCACAGCACCCTTCAAACCGGAACATCGTAATGTTGTGATATAATGTAAATGTTTTAGTGCTACGGCGACAGACCTAGTCGATAGTAATGATTTTTGTAACAATATTATATCGCCGCATATGAGTGCGCGTGCGCGTGCGCAGTGGGGGGCTGCGTTAGCGCCTCCAGGGCTCCCTGTGGTGCATCATCAACCCTCACTTTAATACCATCGTAACACTAAAAATATCAGTTGCGACTTTTATTACTACTAGATTTAATACTACTAGTACATTAGTGATCATTTTTTATGAAACTAAACGGTAATGTAAATTTAAAAAAAAAACTGTTCCTCTCTTCCTAGCCATTATATCACATGATGATGAGAACAGCTTTTTTTATTATTCTTCATCACTTCGCTCTGTCCGCGACATCATCCTCACCCAACACTCACGTTTGTCTCTTAACACTACATTATTCCACCTTGTTCCACGTCTGCCTATGGGTCTTCGACCGGGGAGAGTAATCTGCAGTCCCAAGTCACCAAATACAGCTCTTTAGTTAATATTACGAAGACTGGCATCACAGTAACGAAATACATTTATCATTGAGCACAAATTAACGGTTATCATTAAATTGTTTACAATTAACCTCGTAGAAGTAATTAAAGATAGTTTCCCGTGAACTCCTGACGACATCTCACGAAAGCAGCCGCCGCTAATTGCCAGCTATTAGCTTTTAATTTAGCTCGCGTTTAATTATATCTACGAAACGATTTTCGTGCGAGCGCCTGCGCAATTATGAACTACTGTGAAACGGTGCTGTTAATTACTTGTAAATAATTAATTACCTCTGCAAATAACGCTCGCATGGTCACACAGAGAACCGTCATTCAATCCTGGGTACATATGCTGTAAAGGTTCCCGTACAATAACTCATAAGATGCCCTGCTAGTCAACAAACGATGCTCTGGTTCTCACCGACCCGTGTGTGACCAGCGTGATACAGAAGAGCCAAATTTTACCATAATAATAATATTGCATATTTAGATAAATATTGCAGTTTTCGTCGTTATCTACAACCAAGACTTTAACCGCAGTGGAGAAATGTTATAACCTAAAATTTAACGGCAGATTAGAAGAAATGAGTGGTAAGAGTTTTTTCACAAGAGATTTATGGGCAGCTTAAACAGATTAATATGGCTCCTCGCCCGAATCGAGTGTTGTTTCTCAGACGAGGCGAAATTTTCTCGGTGCTGGTAGCTGGCTGCGGGTTTTTGCGGCGGCTGCCGGAGCGTCCGTCACAGTTTTGTCGACGCCGCGTTCCTTTCAAATAACACGGACATGCGCTACGACCATGTCCTCGCACAGTTTGGGACATGGTGAAGGACCAGTAACATTTGCCGAAGACCGTCTAGGTAGATAATTTACCGGTGGCAGATCATTGTTGTTGCAGACCATCTAGGTAAGTACCACCGCAGTTACTATTGCAGCCGACAAACGGTACTGTGCAAACATCACTGGGCTCCGGTTTAAAAGGTCTTTTGTTTTTGTTTTATACAATTAAGCGATTAGACCAGTGGGACGTTCACCTGATGATAAGTGATATGCCCGCCCATAACCTAACGGGTTTTTTTTTTTTTTTTTTTTTTTTGTTTAACGTGGGGGAAATGCCTACGCATACTCGTCCTCGCGGGGGCAAGGACGAGTTATGTCGGACTTGCACCGACTAAAACCCCCACGATGTTCCTCCTCATCGCCACGATGGCAGGGTCACGGGAACGCGGGTACGCACACAACCGCGACCCTGCCGGCGCTGGCCGCTTGCGCGGCCCCACCTCGGGGGGAGGGATGAACCCTCCCAGGGCGCGCCGGAACATGCAGCGCGCCCCCTCCTCGACCTCATGCGTGTGCGGGCGACCGGTTCCCCCGAAGCTGTCGCCCAGAGGCCATGGGAGCCACGGGAGAAAACCTCTCCCGGCTCCCCGCGGCAGAGAGATGTTAGGCCCGCCGCTACCTGTTAACGGCCGCGGAGGATAGGGAGAACGGCGCATCGCAATACCGAAACTCCTCTTCCCCCGCGGCCCCACCGCCGCCGCATCGCCGGTGCGACACCGGTTGGCCGCAGAGGGTAGTCCCTCCGCGACCCCACCTCGGCTGCGAGAGGCGGTATGAAACCGCCCCTGCAGCCGGCCGCTGGGGCAGCACACAGCCGCCCCTGCGGCCCCCGGCCGCTCCGGTGAGCTCCAGTTATCCCAACCGGTGCTCGAACCGGGAGCGGCCGCTTCGGCCAGCCCTTCGCCGCGGGCCGGCCGGATGGGTTCCACTTGGCTTCACCGTGTACCGGACCACGGTTACTAAGCCCCTCCGCCACGACAAGGCGAGAACCCGTTGGAGGGGTAACGGGTTTAAGTGTTCTATGATTTGTATGTTTGTGTGTGTAGTCAGTAGTGAGCATCTTCCGTATTCGTCTGACCGCCAGACTTCAGTTTGAAGGAAGCACCTCATGATGACGATTATGATCTTCCATCTAATGACCATGCTAGTAATAATGATGTCATCAAGTTTGTTGTTGTTATTGCGGTAAGTGTAAAGTCTTGGGTTGTTAAAATTTTTGTGATTATGAGGCTAAGACCTTCGCCTAGGGTAGAAACCTATAAGATAGAACCAAAGTTTAAAAGAATTCCTCCACCATCCAAACTCTACCTCACGTTCTCACGGAAACGATTAAGGGACCTCAATACCATTAAGAACGAGGTTGGGGCCAGTTAAATATTTCTCACAGTATCTATTTCCTAAACCCCAAAATTGCTGAAACATGGTCACCATAGCTCGGAGAGGTTTACCTTTTTGTCCATCCCCGGCAAATTCATTTAATTGTGTCTGGGACCCTGCAACGCGCCGGACTCGCGGTAATTGCGCTCTGGACCTCGGCGCGGCTGCTTGATGGCCTGCCCAAACAGGACCGCGATAATTTCAGCTGAATGTCCTTCATGCTGCCTTCAAATGCCGAACAGATTACCTCTTTAATAGCTACCCCTAAATGGTAACTTTTTACCAACACTATCCTGCCGTCGAAATTCAATGGTAATATACTTTTCTTGATAAAACATGTTTATTAGCGGAGGGAAGTCTCTGTCGCCAAAGACCTTATAGATAGGTACCACCCCAGCGCCTGTTTCTGCCGCCAAACTACGGTTTGAAGGGCGCTATAACCAGTGTAATCACTTGAGTAGCGAGACTTAACGTCTTATGTTTCAAGGCGACGAGTAAAATTTGATGCAGTGTCTATCATCTTAACTAGAATCATCATGTTATGAACAGGCTTATCACTTACCATCAGGTGAACGTCTTTACGCGCGTCTTTTCTTTGCAGATTACAATGAAGGTTAACTTAACTAGACAGTTTCCGGTAACAAAGATCACCTAGTAAAGAGTTTTAAGCTGTGAGACTTCTAACCCTTTCCCAAACTGTCGAAAATAGATTTTTTTTTTTTATTCAATTAAGGGAAGGTACGGGACGAAGTGTAGGACACCCTCCCTCAAGATGGACCGACGACATAATCAGGGAGGTCGGAAGCAGGAATAGGAGAACCTGAGAATCGCATTTGGTGTATGACATTGGTGAAGGCCTATTCAGCAATGGTTAAACAAAGGTTGAAAGAAAAGAAATGATGAAACGAGGGGACAATCGGAGCATTCACCTAATAGTAAGTGATATGCATGCTCACAACAACGTGGCGCCGGTCAGGATGATATACACCGCAGGGTACATTACATTATACACAATATTACATTGTGCTCATCATCAGACATGAGATGTAAGTATCATTACCTCAATAATTTCACTAGCTGCAGCGCCCTTCGAACTGGAATACGGTGCAGTTTGCAGAGTACTGTCTGTCGGCTGTAATAGAAGCAGCGGTGGTACCAATGCAGACGGTAAAACCCGTTTCTGAGTGAGGTGATTGTTTATTCCGCGGGGCTGCCTCCAGCGCACGACGGGTGACATTTGCATTTGCCGCCAATCGGCCCGCGCGCGCTGCCTCTGACGTCTTAATTACGATTCCGCGCTGCGACTGCGCTCTATACTCTGTTGTCTGTGGTCTTGGCAGAGACCAAAAATATATATACAAAAATTAAAATACATATCAACAGCTAATTTACTGGTGTACATAGATAAAGGTAGGCAGCCGACAAACAGTACCGTGCGAACAATACTATGATCCGGTTTGAAGGGAGCTGTAGCTAGCGTAATTCCTGGGGTAACATCAACATGTTATGTCTAGGGCGACGAGCGCAATGTGGTGCTGCGTACATCCTAACTAGCGCTTCGTTATGAATGGGCGTATCACTTATCATCAAGTGAACGTTCCGCTTGGTTCGTCGCTTAATTAATTAAAAACCAATTGTAGAAAGTAATCTTTAAAATACATACATAACTTTAGTTCAATCTTCAGTGACGTAATCAATTACATCAAATTCACTTTCAGTGATTGGCGTAATTATTGATGTAACTACCAGCTCGCTTGCTCTGCTGGCTGTAATACCTTCGCAACTCGCTTTGGACGTTAAGAATTTTATAAAAATCCATTCTTAGCTGACCTATACTTGATAAAAGGTATATTGCTACCCTTTCAAGTCTGTTCCAGAGATATCGTGATGAGTCTATACGTAAGTGAAAATCTCTTATATATGTATAGGTATATAGATGTGGCAGACACATATCAGACATCTTTGTAGTGCTAACATTGTATCAAATGTGGTATGCCTTCAGTGGAGACCGCGTTTTGGCAAGTTCAGCTTGGTAAACATTGAGTAGAGGTGGCGTAAGACAGTCGCCCTGGATAAGGAACTGACGATAGAATGATGATTTAAATAAATTAAAATCAATTGGTGCCTTTGTGTCCAATTGTAAGTACGTATCGTTTAGGTGAAGTGAGGTTATTTCTTTTGGCACATAGCAAACCATTTGTAATATATTTTGGATGTCCATTATAATGTTCGTGAAATATATTTATTTTATTAAAGTGTGAATTAAATGTTGATCTTGGACCACACGGCGAGCACCACGGTCCACGCATGCGTCTTTAATTAGGCATTCCGCTCTCGTCCGCGCTGCGTACGCGCACCGCGCGGCGGCGCCTTTGACACACCGCCCGCCCGTCCCTCTCGCACAATGCACCTATTCATACCCCGAATCACCAAACACGCTGGCCCCGATGTACTATTGAACATGAAACGTCGTCCCTTCGACTCCCAGGTCAATGTAACCTGGCCGTCATGGGTGACGGCGACGTTTTCAATGTAAACACGAATGAATTTTATTTCGACGGCATAAGGTTCCTATCGCGGCTGCGTGTAAGCATTAAAAGGTGTTATTGGAGTGATATAATGAAGGGACCTAATTGTGTATTCCTCTTGGGATGCCAGAACGTAAGATAAAAGAGTAAAGCGATCACGGGGTTTTTATCTCGCTTGCACATCTCCATAAGTTGAAAAGGGTAAACTATATATATTACACTATTTAGTTTAACATTAAAGAAACTTGATAGTTGATTAATATGTTAAATTACGCAAAAGAACAAAGATCCACCACAAGGTGGAGTAACAATTTAATGAATTGCACGGATACCGCTAGCTGAAGGCAGTAAACCACTGGTCAGTGTTGAGGAATTGAAAGACGTTATGGTTCATAGAAAATGGATCCAAATCAACGAATAAGAAAGTTTTCTCTTAAGCTCATGTAATGTTATGCACATAAATATAAAGACTCTATTAGTTAGTACTGAGCATTGAAATTTCTTCAAATTACTCTGACTCTCAAATATTGAGAGCTGAAACATGGCTATGCCTTGGCAGATTTATTATAAGAGGGTAGTCACATCACATGGCCCTGGAAACTAACAAGAGACCCACATCTCACAATAAAAACATTTAGACGTGGCACAGAGATAGTTTATTAAGAAAAGATAAATATAATACTATAATTATTTACATTTAATATAACGTTGAATTTCGGGAACTAGTTATCATAAGGTCTGATCGCCTATTTTTAGTAATTAACTGTTTATTTCTATCACTAATAACCTAAGGTTGTAAAGATATGATATCGTTATTGAAGAACCGTGCTCCGATGTGCTGATATATTTTTTTCTATCGATAAAACATTCAGCACGTTATGATTAATGTCGCACTGTTTGAATAATATCACAATAAAAGCTTTTTCACATAAGTGACGAGAGAAATATCGCGTTTACTCAATATCAAGTGATACAATCTGCCGCCTACTGACAATAAATTTAGTTTCCTCGAAGCATTATGCGCGCGTTTCCAACACATTTGGACTGTACTTTATAATGGACTATAATTTTTATACAAAATTTTTGTACCCTCAATCAAATCGGACATTTATTGCAACCATTTTTGTAATTTAATTCATCCCCGCGGGCGGATGCGTACTACTTTATTCGTCATTGTCTCACCAGTTCTCATTTACAGGAACACAAGTGTAACTGAGGCCACAAAATTACTCCAACTGATTGCAGTGAGCCGTACACGAATTAGACCCTTTTGCTGTCGTTTTTTTTTTTTTGTTTCTTCATAATTCCCTGTTCATGCGTTCAGACCTTTTATCGGAACATATGCATGTTTCGGAACGCGCCGGCCGGTGGACCGGTTTCGTCGTTTCGCCTTTGAATCGCCGCGCCGCGTTCGAAATTTGAATCAGTCCACTTCGAGCCTCGCTGCGGTGAGGACGTATCGTTGACTTTTAATTATCGGTTATGTTTACGATATTTGTGCGTTTCGAAACGGTGATCTCGTAACTGAATATGATACAGACAAAGTGTTAATTTGTAACTGTGATTATTTCCATGATAATGGCACGGATTTTGAGTGTTGTTTTGCTTTGCGCGTGTTTGGCGGCCGCTGACCAAGAGGAAGTTGAAGGTGGGAAGTGCGAGAGGATCAAACTTCCACAATGCCAAGACTTGGGTTACAATTGGACGGCCATGCCCAATTTAATGGGCCACAATGATCAGAAGGAAGCTGAAGAAGCGGTAAGCTAACATTGTTTATTAAATTAATGTTTACATGGCACCAGGAAAAGGAAATAAAATGTAATGTAACTTAAACTGTCAATTAAATATATCTTACCTTATCAATTGAATAGAAATTTCTGCAATGACAGTTACAATATATTCAATAATTACTTTAATATTGTTTATATCTTCCTAATAAATAAATATGCGAAGTTCAATGAACTGAATGACGAATATATAAATTAAGTTGCATCTAATCTTAAAAAAAAATTAATCCACTTATCGGAAAATAATAAACATTAATGCCAGCGAAACTGGGTTCTACATGATTTGGTGATTCATATATGGTGGAGTAGTTTGTGTCAAAAAATAAATTAGGGTTGCTTTTTACGTCTATACAATACAATACACATGGTGGCAGCGCATTAGATAATCCGTAATAAAGAGGGGTAGAAGTAAAAAAATCTTGAACTGTATCATAAAATATAACAAATATTAAATGATCTCTTCTTTTCTGAGATAATAACAGTAAAACGCTGTTTTTTTTAAATACTTTATTATAAAAAAAATTAAATCTTTTAAAGAAATCTTATGAAAACTTTATTAATGGGGTCTCTTGCTGCAAACAGTTAAAGATACCACCGCAGTTCCCATTATTACCACCAAATACTAGTAACCAAAGAATGGTCGTCTAAAGGATGTTATAATAAGTGTAATTACTGGGGTAACGTAACTTACTATAACTTTTTGTTTCAAACTGATAAGCACAATATCATACAGTTTGTCATCCTAACTAGTGCTACATGTTATAGACGTTATCATCTACCATTAGATGAACGTCCTACTTGTTACGAAGGTACTTAAATAAAAACAAACAAGTTTTAACAATTGAAACAATTACAGTAATTAAATATATGTTAGTTAATAGTAATAATTAGATAATAGGTGCTTAGGTTACGATGGGGTTGGCATAGCCTTGATAGGCTGAAAGCCCCTAAAATAATAAAGACTTAAATAAATTAATTAAATTATTAAATTGTTTAAATAGCATTTAATTACACTCGGTAACAACCCTGGTAACGTGGTTAAATAGGGGCGTTAATTTACGATGTACAGTTGAATAGATTTTATGGTTCGTAAATCGGGTTCCATTACACGGGGTTGCGAGGGAGAGATTGGCTACTGAATCTATTGTGAAGCACCCTTCTTTTTTATTAGTCGGAGGGAATATTATGGAAAGTTTACAGGGATAGTCATGAGGGATTTCTACCAGCCAAACTGGTCCTTCGGTGGTCGCATACGATGTAAGGGGCTGCTTGATATTCTATCGACGTGACTATTAGTGTCATCAGCTCGGTTTCTTTATAAGTTGTACGTCTATATCCAGAACTTGTAATTTATTATATTATGTATAAGCTTAATCTATATATGTAGAAGATATCTAGAGATTCATGGTCTTATCGCGAGATCTCCGGAACTATTAGACATAAACACTCAAAGTTTGATAGAGGTATTGCTCACACCATTTAGAGGTCAGCTAAGAATGGACTCTTACAATATCCCTTCCCCAAAAGGAATTTCGAGGGTGTGTAAATTTTATAGTTAATACTGTATTACGTTCAGCGGTCGTAGAACAGCAAGTGTAATATATAAACTATATAATATGTTATCTTCAAGGGTTTCCACACTGTCCCGACAGCCTTGTCTGCATCCAAATGCTTTTCCACGACCATTACTAGACCTATTTAGAATCTCCAAACTTCGCTGTAGATTCTTATATAAAATCGTTCACGATTTTTGTCCATTAACACGATTTGAAATTAAATAACAAATTGCAAGTACAAAAGAGGCGGTCGATCAAAGGCGGGTTAACAATTTAATCGAACAGTAAGAACTTTAACTGTAACAAGGCGTTGCCGTTTCAAGTCGTCAACGAGCGTGCTGTTATCAGCTAGATCAAAGGAAGGCCGCCGACCGACCGGCCCCGCATTGCGCTGTGTCCGTGTGAATTCACACCGGCCCCCACCAGCCCAGCCGACCAGACATTACCAGTTTACACACTACGACAACCTCTTTTTTTTATGAACTACGCTCCGTTAGGTTCTTTGCCAACAATAACAGCAACAGCAACCGACAGCCGGACTCATCTATATGCAGCTTCGTGTATGTAAATTTTATGAAAGCTAAATTATAATTTTTAACATATTTAAACGAATTATTGAAGTATAATTATGATTATTATCTTTATTATTTCCTCATAAGCAATATCTACGAACATTAAACCGTATATATATATATATATATATGACAAATTATGTAAATGTTAAAATTATGACAGGTGCTTTTAGGCTCTTTGAAGCGAATAAGTCAAAGTGAAATTCTATTCAAAATTTTGTGCGTGTTTGTTTTAAACTAGCCCAATTATTATTTTATTTTTATTTACATGTATTCCCACCTGCCCCTTTACATCCCTCCTTCACCCTAGTCATACAGGATAGTTGTTATATAGCATAAGAATTAATATTAATTTTCTACAATGCAGTCTTTGATTTATGTATATACATACACTGGCTGTTCCCCGCTCGCCTTGCTGGTCGTAATATAAAATTAGGCCGCAAATCACTTTCTATAGCAACCGTTACTATAGCAACCGCTTGAATAATACCAAATGAAAATGGTTATAAAAGTTAATTACAAATAAAATGATGAAGGATCTATGAATTTCAAAAAATAAATAGCCTAAATGAATAATCCTCATGTTTCAAGTGTCGATATGTTCACTAGTTTTCACGTGATTGGCGAACAAACAAAACACATTTTCATTGACTCATCACAAGATCTTCGAAACTGTTACACGTGAACACTCAAAATTTAGTAGAGATATTACTTCGGCCGTTTAAAGGTTAATTCAGGTTGGATTTCACTACGATGGGAGTTGGGGGTGGTGGGTTGCAACCAGCAAACCGAGCCGGGAACAGATAGTAATTTTTTAATTAACGAAGCGATGAGATGAGCCGGACGGTCACCTGACGGTAAGTGTTACACTAGCCCATAACAACGTGATCCTAATTAGGTTTGTATGCACAAGACCACATCTCGCTCGTCGCCTGGAAACTAAAACACCCTTCAAACCGGAACACAGTAATGTTTGCACACTACTGTTTGGTGGCAGAAATACGCGCTGCGGTGGTACCCTGTTATCCCCAGGTTATGTTAAGATAATCACCACAAAAATAAAACTTCACACTCAACATTGATTGTAACTACAACAAACTTGAACTTAAGGACATATTCTAGTTTTAACTGATGCCCTGATATACACGGAAAAAGAAGTGATAGTGATAAAGTTGTAATGGCAGCGATACTATGAAACAATAAAGCGATCTTCATTCATGTCACGGTAGAAAAGAAACGCGTCCGTCGTATATTAGCGCGGCTATCGGGACGCGAGGGTGTCGGCGCTTTACACGATGCCGCGATAGTGCGGCATTAGCAGATACCCATCGGCACTTAAGGCGAGATAGCGTCCGCGATAAAGCGTATAAATAAAAATAAATAATCTGCTCTTGCGTTATTGCCTTATAAAGATACCGCTATCGTCTGTATTGATACCGGCCAGGGAAGTGCCGGCGGTGGGCGCTGGTCGGTGCGGCGGCTCCGCGACTGCGCAGCTCCGCGCCAATTTCGCGCCGTTCCTCTTCACGCGCCCGCCGACACAGATTATACAAAAAAATAACGTTATGTCAATGCAAACATTAAATAATCTATGGTTTGTATTTTATTCTGTAGATAATTTTTTTAAAAGATCGAAATTTAATTATATTGGTTATTATGACTGACGTTTTATTGTTTTTTTTTTTTGTTTGACAAAGTGATAACATCACTATGGCATTTACCCAACTCTTGCGCAATACTGCCTATAACAATGTATTAATTAAGGGTATAAACACTGCAACTTTTTTTTTTATTCAGTTGGTAAGTGATCATCATCATTTACCATTATCAACCGTCAGACGTCCACTGCTAGACATAGGCCTCCGCAAAAATCACCACATCGTTGTTGGAGTTCATTGATAGGAATTGGGCTCGTAACCCACCATGTGTGGCCCAGTGCGGGTTGGTGGGTAGTCAGAACCGCGTCTGTTATTCAGCAGGCTGCATCGCATGCAGGTGAGGTTGACTTGGGCTCCGTAAGATGTTGGTTGGGACCTTTTACACCCCACCCTTGCACACTACTGTTTTACGGCTGGTCATAACTGCACCGGTGGTACCTACATAGACAGTCTTTGGTAACCGACACCTACCACCAGTGTAACGTGTTCTGATTACTTTGAGATTCTAGATGTTAAATATTATTACTTCAATAATTTCACTAGCTACAACGCCTTTCAAACCTATGCAGTAATATTTATTTTACTATAAATTGACAGCGGAAATTGGTGACTGCAGTGGTACCTACATACACCTTTGAGATGCAGCATGCGCAACATAAAAACATAATCCACACAGTGTTTTTCTTACAAGTGGTACTTTTTAACCGTTACCACCGCTTCGGCTATCTGCCATCGACTTCGTGCGAGACAAAATTTTTGGCGATCACGTTTGCATCACCAAAACTTTATGTCACGCTTTGTTCCGGAATCACAGTGCTGTTACTCAAGTAACGGCACCATTTCCCTTTTAAAATTATAGTTTAGGATATTATTAACGTTCCATTTCACACCATTTCTATTATAATCATGGCATATTATTTTTTTGGATAGCTTCCAGCTGTTCAGAGAACAATGTATAATGAACATTTATAGTTTGATTCATCGCCACTAACTTATATTCACCAGCACCACTGGACTTTTGGCACAATACGTCAAGTCTCATTAAGTTGATTTCTTATCTACATAAACTCGGATAATTCAATTAAATTTTGACATGGCAATAATTTACAAACTATATTAGTACTAGGGTCTAAGTTAGTGGTTAATAAAATTTTAAATTGATATAAATCTGAACCACAGCATTTCTCAAATTAATTTTGTGTTACCATACGAAAAAAATTCTATATATTTTTATATATATTTATTGGCACAGGTAACTTTTATTTTAAAACATTATTACATCTACTTTTGATTTCCAAGATAAATGACATGAAAAAAAACCAGTGTAATAGTATTCAGGGAAGCTATAATCTCTTGATCTTGGAACAGTGAGTGGGGCGGTACATTCACGAGAACTATCATCTGATGGTTCCGAGTCCGCGGCGTCGTTGACCCCACACGTATCATGTACTTTTTAACTCTTGATTTTCTCTATATTAATATTATTATGTATGTTCTTTATGAAAAGATTAGAAATCGACGATGAACAATTAATTAGTGCTCCTACTCTCTCTCTTTAGTAAAACTGACTCCAGCCCACGCAAGCCATGGTCGGATTGAATAAAATTTCCTACGAAAGCAGTTGTTCTCAGAATATGTAGATTCCCTTACGAAGTTTTTCCTCACCGGATTGTATGTCCCTTTTCCAAAACAAAGGAAATAACAAATGCACTTATTAACATAAAATTTTTGAATGGCCGTCAAAGAACGCAATATTTGTTTATGATTTTAAATTTTCCATTCATTTGCTAATGTATGTTGATGGAATAAAACAATAAAGGTTGAACAATTGAAGATTAAATTGGCTTTAAATGTTTATGATAACCCATTTCCCCACATCCGTCGGCCTCTTTGTCGAACGCTTCAATCTACCAATCTTTTTAAAAGATAAACTGCCTATGCGTAGGGTCGCCGGCACATGTTTGAGAATAACAAAATTTTCTTTTATCTAATATTACATTATTTATGATATTATGGTTACATAATTTTATTACTCTTATAGAACCGGTTTCTTATATGAAATACATGCAATACCATATATCAAAACATATATTAATGTTAAAGCTTTTCTTAAATATTGCAGGCATTTGATGTTCTATATAAAGTTTTATATAAATCAATTAATTATAAACATTCTTAGAATGTTTCACTTATATATAAATAAGACAATTTAGTTATTTAATCGAATAAAACAATACTTTTTCGCCTCACTGATGTTGATTACGGCAGTCGAAAGCGACGTCCCTGCATAGCTACATCTGCCGAGGTGTTATTGAGAAGTCGTTCGGGCTCCGTTCCTTGAAACGGCACCCCATCATTAGTACAGGTATGCGTGGATAATGGAACAACACAAAAACCACTCAATTCTTTTATGAAAGAAAGTTTTTAACACCTTAAATCCCTTTAGACGCGCCTCCGTGCCGGTGATGTAACAGACAAAAAATTACACAGCTTACATTCTATTTATAAAGGGAAATACATATATTTTTTTTAATTTTGTGAGAAGTATCATAACAAATGATCACACTTTAACGGTTTTATTAATTATTTTGTAAATAAACATATTTTGAAAATTATAACAATCAATATCTAAATGAAACAATAAACAAAAAAAAGGTTATTGGTCAAACATATTTTGAACATTATTATATGAATGAGACACAAAAACACTTGTTTATATTTAAATCGGCGAAAAAAATATCATAGTTTATAAAACAGTTGTTCTAAATTGAAAAAGCAATAATTTATATCATTTGTTTTTCGACGAACATAATTACATTGAATTTTTTTTTTTAACTACATCAAATATTTTTATCATTATGCCAATACATTAAATAATAAAGAATTAATTATAACAGAATTTATAAGAGAAAATTTAAATAATTCTATTCCTACAATAAAATGATTATGATAATCTTGTTTTTTTTTTTACAAATGGAAGTACGTTGATCGCAATTGGACTCATGTGTTCGGTAGGTTTGCCTCGAACTTCGTTTGATCGGTAACGAATATCGTTGTACAAGTGACAGCAGCTGCTCTCTTTTGTAATCCAAAAACGGCAAAAGAAAATAATTGTTCTTAAGTTGTCCTACATTAGGCCGGGCCCCCGGCGCTCGCGCACGGCTACGGCTCCGGCAAAAAAGCCCCTGGAAGTACAAATTGCCCCACCTAATTACAGCAGGTAGGCGGCCGCACAAACGAACCAGCTTTTTACTTTTAAAAAAACGTGCTAAGTTATTCTGAAACTGGTTCTGTAGACTACTTGTAAGAACTTGATGTTATTACAACATTGTTTTCTACTTTTATTAATTTATAATTAATGATTTTGACAATTATTAAATAGATCTTCCGCTGAATACAGGTGCGTCATATACTAGCGAATGAAGACTCTTTATCAGTAGTCATTTAATTGGCTGTCTAAATGACTACTGAAACTCAGGGTCTCTCGTGTAAGGACAGAGTCAATTCCATTTATCCACGCTGGCCAAGTTTGGGTGTTAGTATGCTTATATTATTTATTTATTGGAAGAAAAAGAACCATCTATAAGTAATCCATTTTGAACAGTATAATAACATTCAATTAAAATTTTGTAAATTAAAACAACGTAACGTACGTAAGTTTAAAAATTTTTTTTTTTATTTAATTAAGTGAAGAGACGATGGGGATGTTTACCAGATAGTAAGTGATACGACTGCTTATAACAACGTGGCGCTAGTTAGAATGATTATCACATTGCTCTCGTCGCCTGAGACATAAGATTCCCTTCACTAGCTGTAACGACTTTCAAACCGGAACACAGTAATGTTAGCACACTGCTGTCTGTCGGCTGCAATAGGCGCTGCGGTGGTATGAAAGATTCTAGAAGACTCTTTGGTGCTATAGTAATCATCCATCATCGCCAGGAACACTGCGAACATTTAAGAGAGACGGCTACATCAAGAAATGTCGGCGGCCGGCGAATTGAATTTTAATTAGCCTTCGGATGATCAGTGGCGCGTTTTATCTGAGCTGAGCTGCAATATGTGCGGCTGCATGATGCAGACGTCACGTCGGCGGCGCGGCGAGATCAAAGCCGGCGGACTGCCGAGAGCATCTCCCTTGCTTTGTTGCACGCTCCGTCCGTCGACCTGCTCACTAGCCACGTTCAATTTGCGATATCGATATACTGCGAAACATTAAATAGAACTTTTGTATGATTTTTTTTAATAACACATTTACTGGTGGTAGGTCTTTAGTTGTTGGGCCCCGCACAACAGCTCGCGGGACCCAAAACTCCCCATATGAATCGTTGTCTAACTGATGATGATGATAATGAGAATGACTTCTCTATAGTCGGAGACAGACTATTGCAGGCGACAAACAGAAGTATGCAAACATTACTGTGTTCCGTTTTGAAGGGTGTTGTAGCTACTAAAATTACTGGGATGAAGAAACTCCACATCTTATATCTGAAGGCGATGAGCATAATGGGTTTCTGTGTATATCATCCTAACCAGCGCCACATTATTATGAACAGGGGGTGAAGTGCTACGCCTGCCCATAACAACTTGGCGCAAGTTCATGAACACATTCTCCTTAACACATAAGTTGTAAAGTCTCGTTATCCCATTAATTTTAACTACAGCGCCCTTCAAACTGGAACATATTAATGTTTGTCCTACCACCAGTAAATTTTATGTTAGATCGACAAAACATATATATATGGAAACTATGATTTTTCTTGCTTTAAGATATTTTATTAGGTTTAAATTGATGATGAATCGATTAAAATATTTTTTTATCGATATGACAGTAATGAATGAATCGGTGATACATCACTAGAGGAGACCGGCGCGTCTCGGCGATTATGGCTTCGCATTGTCGTGGCGGCATTTTATTGAGGTTGCGAATGATTATGGCTCCATTTGTTTTTTTTTTTAATTTATTTTTTATATCGAAGTGCCTATATAGATTGTGCAATCAAGAATATTTTAATTAAAGAAAAGATAAGTGCTCTTAAGTTATCAGACCTCTACTGATATTTTTTTATTAATCAATTAGTAAAGAGTCATACAGTTACATAGTTTAATACAACTTAATTTTTTTTTATTCAAGCGATGAGATAAGCGGGACCTTCACTTGATGGTAAGTGATACGCCTGTTCATAACTTAGTGCTGGTTAGGATATAAAATGCTGTTTATATTACGCTCGTCCTTTGAGATATAAGATGTATTGTTACCTCAGTTATTGCACTAGCTACAACGCCCTTCAAACTGGAACACAGTAATGATCGCACACTACTGTTTGTCGGTTGCAATAGTTCCTACTTAAGCGGTCTCCAGCTACACAACCCTACCGCCAGTAAACCCCCAGTGTTCAAACGTGGCAGCCCTACATACATGGATACTTGTTACTTTTAAGTGATTTAAGCGACGTCGGCGTTTAATGATTTTAAAATAAATTAAATTCACCAGTACGGCAGTGATGAAAAGACGTCGCCGCCTTTGAACCGGATTCGTGGAACTCGATAAGTATATTAAGTTATTCACTTTCGTTTTTTACTTCACCCCTGGGAGTCAGTACAGACCGTGGAAACCCATGAGGAACAGTACTGTTCAAACATTACCGTATACCGGATTGAAGGAGGCTGCATCTAGTGTAATTACTTGGGCAACGATACACAATAGCTTATGTTTCAAAGCGATGAGAGCAATGTGGGTAATGTAACATCCTAACTAGCGTCGCGCTATTATGAGCAGGCGTATCACTTACCATCAGATCAACGATCCGCTCGTCTCGTCGCTTCATTAAATAAAAGAAAAGAAAAAAGGTTTTCCCGTTTAGAAATGTTCGTGTGTAATGTATTTCTTAACTTTATCGTCTCTCCACACGCGAAGTAGTCCCTCGGTTGCTGAAGTAGACCAGGGTAACCAAACTAACGCAATGTTTGCTTTGCTTGTGTGTTTCATCCGAGGATGGTGAATGGAGTGGAATGGAATGGGTCGCGACTGCGTCTCATGTTTTGTAATGCATAAGGAATTCGGCCACAACCCACTTCAAATGTTTACGCTTGCGTGTTTTTTGAATAATCTTACTTCCGTTTAGTAATAATTAACGCGCTCTCAAAATGTTGATTACTTATATATAACATAATCTTAGGTGTTGAAGGCAGCAGGTGACAAAGCGCTTCTCTGGTGGTACGTTATTGGCAGACACCGTCTAGGTAGGTACCGCCGCAGCGCTTATGTCTACCTCCATACGTTACTACGTTCCGGTTTGAAGAGCGTTGTAACTAGTGAAATTACCGGAGTAACACGAAATAACGTTTTATGTTTCAAGACGACCACCGCAATGTAGTGAAGTATATACCATCCTAACTAGGAGTACTATATGAGCAAGTGTATTACTTACCATCGAGTGAATGCCCGCTGGTCTCGTTGTAAAATAAAAATAATTGGTAGAGCTATGGGAATACATCAATGCTCTTGCGGTGGCAGATGGACATCATAAATATGATGGCAAGACCGGTACGAAAAAACCCCACCGCCAACAAATTCCTTTAATATGTAACCTAGAAACCGGACCAGGGATCTATTTGTTACTACACATAGGCAACCACTTAGTCACTGCACTTCAAAGGTAGACCTTGAAGTAGTAACGTAGACCGTCTAAGTCTATAAACACTGAAATTGTAATAATTATAGCTATCTGAAACTATTTCACATTAGCCATCATTGCCTGCTGTATGTCCACTGTTGGGCAATTGTCACTTCTAAATATTTTCCCATCTTCATAACAATTGGTCCTGCCCATCCTTTTTGTATTGCTCCTTCTGACAGACTACGCGGCTTTTACTAATTCTTTTTCATTCAATTAAGCGATGAGACGAACAGGTCGCTGCCCTGATGGTAATTGATACGGCCGTCCATAACAACGTAGCGCTAGTTAGGATGATATATACTGCACCGCATTGCGCTCGTCGTCTAAGTCATAAGATACTGTCCCTCGTTACCCCTGCAATTACACTAGCTACAGCACCCTTCAAACCGGAACACAGTATTGTTTGCACACCATTGTTTGGCGACAGAGATAGGCGCAGCGGTGGTACCTACCTAGGTGGTAACGTATACTTGAGGAATTCATAATTTAGTGTCATTATAATCAGTGGATGTGTATATTTATTAAATGTTACCAGTGCGATAAATACAGATTAAAAATAATCACGACAATAACCATCATCATCATTAGATGCCGCAAACAAACCGAAGTTTGGTGATCAGATTGAGAAAAGCAACTCGGTCCTCAGCTATTATTTTTAACTGATGGTATTTAAATGCGGTCCACTCCTTTATGTCGTGAAACCATTTCTTCCGCTGTCCACCAGCTGCACGATTACCAGGACATTAGGAAGTGTATTTTGATGATCCTCTCAATTTATTATGTAAGCTTAAACAATGCGTTCGTGCTAATTATAACGTTATCAGCTAATAGATATGAGGTAGGCGCCGAGCTTTCCCGCGCAAACATTCCGCCGGAGCGCGGGAAGCGGCCATGTTAACTTCCCGTTTGATATACGACGAAATAAAAACAACAGCTGATGTTTATAATTTACAAGCTGCATGCGCCCAAAAAAGTTATCTTGTTGTTTTTTTTAAAAACGACGTTTTATAGTTTTGTTTACGTTAGCGAGATAATTTATTACAAGTACTCATCTTTTTTTTTAAATTAAATAGTAAAAGTCAAGAATAGTTTTGTTTATACAATTAATTAATGCGAAACGAAATTTCTAAAATACTTAATTTTTTATTTCTATATTTAGACACGTCGAATAATTAAAAAAAATAATTAGTATAATTACTTAGATATTATTTAACTTTAATAGAATTCTTTAATCTGTGACAAAATTTATAGGTTATGTTTTCTATTTGACGTTCATGAAGTTTATGGATGCTTTCCATCAAGACATCAATGTAAGATAGTAATAAATGACAATGAAGCCATGGATGGTGAAGCATGCTGGTCCAGGATATTCCGGCTTTAATAGAGCGGCAGCGGGAACACAACAATGCTATTATGTCGATTGATTTATAGTATGAGGATGGTAGCCGGGTTTACTGGATTTTTCGCTGGGTGCAGTTAAGCATAGCAGTTGGACGGGTGAAGCGTTCGAGCGTTGACAGCGTCGACAGCCGACACACTCCAGCGGAACCGAATCGAGCGGAAATTGCGTCCGCCCGATTTGAAACGGCGTTTGTCTTTTCTTTCCAGTTCAAAGCTTTGTGAGTACGTATTACGAAATTACGGTCAAAGGCGTACGGATAATATATCTACCAGTGGACTAATGTAAAGTCATGATTATCACACGACAGATATATTTTATTTCGGAGGACCTAACGAGTTCTCTATATCATATTATGTATATACATAGAGGTTTTGATAGTGAAGCGTACTCGACCGGAACATAGTTTTTTTATTCGACGAAACGTCGACATCTCACCTGATGAGTGATCCGCCTGTCCATAAGAAAGCGGCGCTGGTTAGTATATTATAAACACCACCGCATCGTGCTCGCCTTGAGATTAATTTCACTTCTGCTTTTTCGTCGCTCCCTCACTGCTGAGTATCGTGACTACGTAGTCTCCATTCAGTAAGGTCATATGGAGAGTGGCTAGCTACAGCACCCTTCAAACAGTAAGAGAAGTTGCGGTGGTACTTATCTAGAAGGTTTTCGGCAACGGAGATAATACCACCAGTAAATGATAATGAATAATAAAACACTGCAGCTTGTATATGTCGAAACTCGAAATACGGCAATGGTAAGAACGAGAGTGGTAGCTGGACAGGATGGACAACACCCTTTTTTATTCCATTAAACGACGAGACGAACGGGACGTTCACCTGATGGTAAGTGATACGCTCGCTCATAACAACTACATAGCGCTCGTCGCCTTGAGACATGAGATGTTGACACTCATTACCATAGTAATTACACTAGCTAAAGGGCCCATCAAACCGGACCACAATATAGTTTGCACGGTACTGTTTAGCGGCAGAAATCGGCGCTGCGGTGGTAGCTATCTCGACGATCTCCGGCAACAGACACCTACCACTAGTAAACCTCATGATTAACCAAACTCCAAATCTTGAGGCTTTAGAACCGAAGCCGGAATCATGACGCTTAATCACCGAGCCACGGCGACATTAATATACGGCATAATAATGTAGTATTAAGAGAATATATACGCGGCCGGCAAGTGGCGTGTCATTAATGTCTGCGCTCTATTTCAACGGACATAACCTCAATCAATGTCAATGCTCATAAATTCCATCAGACACCACGATTTGCGTGACTAGTTGCGGATTTAAATGAAAAATATAATACCCACAGGCGTGCTCGACGTGTTAAATATATTACGCCAATTATTCATATCCATCAGGTATAACTACATTTCTAATTAAACTACACGCGCCTGCCGACTACAACTCTGAGAATTTAGCGCGGCCATAGACATTATGTCTTCATAGAAACTTCCACCACATCGCCATATAATTATAGCTATTTTTATATTTACATTCTCTATTAAATTCCACATGAGCTGACTCTTGGTCAGAACTTGGCCGATCAGATTTAAACAAACCCTGGCTAGTATATTTTTTTTCATTGCGCGGCAAATCTTAAAAGATACCTTGCTTATGGCGGGAAGATAAGGTTATGTGGGGTTTCTACTCACTACTTCACCTCCTCGATGGTCTCTTAAGTGCATTAGGGGGGGCTCCGGGACTTCCTACGAAATGCACCGGTACTCTCCTGCAGTCAAGGTAAAACATCCTATGGAAGGGCAAAGCCCTCTTTAGCACCCACCCTGTGCTACGGCAAATACAAGACCATCATGCATTTGCCGTTCTCCTAAGGCTTGCTTATCCAGCTCTGAGGGTCCTTATCCTCAAGGCTCACAAACCTGAGGACCTTGTTAGTCGCCTTTTACGACAGGCAAGGAATACTTTAGTCCTATTCTTAATAGCCCGAGATTACAGGGCTGAACTGGATAGTATCTAGCCTCTATTACTGATGATAGGTCTCTGTTGTCTACTATTTCTGCCTTTATGTAATAATTTGAAAACATTACCGTGTTCCGGTTTGAAAGGCGCTGTAGCTAGTTAAATTAGTTTTCAAGGCGCGAATACAGTCCTCGCTTTGTCGTACAAAAAAATCATCACCATATTTGATCCTGTATCCTAACCAGCGACTGACATATCACAATCCAACCGTTGCGTCATGAAGTAATAACTTAGCTCAACTTGTTTTTTTGGCGATCAATAAACAGGTCAATGTTGCGTTATTGGTAACATCGCAATCTCCACTTGTGAAGTCGTATCTGGACCTTTCCCATCGGAAACGGATATAGGTGTGTCAAGTTTAAGTTGAATTAAATATCTTTGAAATACACGAAACAGGTTCAAGTTATACTTAGCACCTTGCATCTGAATACCGCAAGCGTTACGGTTAGGAAATATTTGGAGGCGGAGGCAACCCGCCGGCGCCCCGGCCGTCTAATCCGTAATCAGCGGATACCAACAGCCTGATAGAGCATCAGGTAACTTAATTATGATATTAAGTTCTAAGTTATCGAGATAGAGTTTAATGTTATATATCGTTTAAAGGAAGGGTTACGGTTGAGGTTTCGTTACAACGTCCGCGCAGCAGCAAGCGTGTTATCATTTATTATTTTATTCATGATCTATATAACTTAACCGAGATGTAGTCATCATCATCATCATCAGCAGCAGCATTTATGAAACCACTGTTTGATGTACTGGATTTAAAACTTTTCCAGCGATACACTAATTACCAATCCATTGAGAGAATAATAAAGATTTAGAGATGAGGATCAAAAAGACCACTAATGTGATTTAGTTAATACAGCAGATCTTGAAGATCTAGATGGAGAATAAAAGAGAAATAGGAAGATATATATATATATATATATCTATTAGAGAAATAAATTTATTAAGAACGAAAGAAATAAAAAAAAATCATCGAAATTAGATTAGTAGCAGATTGCTTGCATATAAATGATTAAGAAAGATATTTTTGCATTAGTTCCATCATTTGTATTTTTACAAAATTTCATCCCCTAAAGGGTATTCCGGGGTGTTAATAACTGGAAGGGGTTGCGGCCAACCGGAAATATTTCTGACAAATTTCAAGGGTAACTTTTAAATCTAATTCTATACAGCTACAGCAAACAGAACAGAACAGCAAATGATTTCATAGTCGTGTTTCTACTGTAATAAGTCAGAATTTGTATAATTTTTTATAATTTAAAATCGCTACGGTTTCCGCTTCCGCGTACGCATCATGTCAGCGGTCTGCCGGTTGATTACATCGTGCCAGTGCAGCGCGCGTTAACTCTTAACGATCCCTTACTTCGATATCTACGCCTTAATGGCTGCCCATTAATGCGTTTATATCGAGACCAGCTTTGGGACCGCCGACACCACACCGCCACCACCGCCCCCGGCACACGGCGGATGCTTTTAAGTAATAAAAAAATTACCAACTTGCAGCAGATGGACATAACTTACCGCCGCAGCGTTTCGTAACACTAGCACCGGCGGTGACATTTGCAATAACGCGTCGGATAGTTTCTAATTACGATATAATGCTACTCAAAACATTATCAACCGGAAGAGACCCACTGCTGGGCATAGGTCATACTCCAGATTTCTCTTCATACCAAATAGGTTTTGATGTATCTCAATACTTAACAATTTTTTTTCATTGTACAATGCAACGAGACAATCGGGACATTCATCATCATCATCATTATCAGCCGACAGACATACACTGCTGGACATAGGCCTCACCCAAAAGATCTTCACTTAGATTACATTTAAGGGAATTAGGCCGTAACCCACCACGCTCGACCCAGTGCGGGTTGGTGGGTGGTCAGAGCCCCGTCTGTTATTCAGCAGGGTGCATCGCGTGCAGGTGAGGTTAACTTGGGCTCCGTAAGATATTAGGCGGAACCTCTTACTTCCCTCAGGTCATTCACCTGATGGTAAATGACATGCCTGCCCACAACAACCTGGCGTTAGAAACATTGCACCACATTGCGCTCGTGGCCTGAGAGATGTTGTCTCGTTACCCCAGTAATTTTACTAGGTACAGGAACACAGTAATATTTGCACAGACCTGTCGGCTGCGGTGGTACCTACCAAGACAGTCTCCGGCAACAGAGACCTACCCATCACATTTGAATTGTCTAAATATAATTGAGGAAGCCATAATGGATTGATGGAGTACCGGCATGGCGGTGAACTCTGGACACGAATAGAGATCTCCCGTCGGTATCCAGTTGAGGAGCGCGGCAGTAAACGTCAGCGGGCGGCAGTAAATCGCCATAACCCTGATGGGGAACAGTGTTTGTAATACATCAACACGTCTAAAACTTACTTTGAGCAGTGTATTTATAGTTCACGCTCCCCACCACTCCAATACGTCAAGTGGAAGACGGGTTACAATATATCCAGCCCTGTACTCCTGGGCTATCAAGGTAAACCTTGATTGTCGTACGTGACTTAAAGAATTCGGCTCCGTGGACTTTGAAGACACGTTGCCGGCTAAACGAGCTCGGGATGAACGTCAAGTTCGAAGTCTGTACTGTCAAAGACCAGACCTGACCAGACACCTGCTACTAGTTAATTGTTCAAGTCGAAATGCTAAAAGATAAAATCTGGTTCCGGGACTTAAATCTGTATATATAGGAGATGAGATATCCAGGGATTCATTGACTCATCATGAGATATCCGAAACTATAAAATTTGGTATAGATATTGCTTCTGCCATTTAGAGGGAAGCTAAGAATGGATTTTACTAAATTCCTTCCCCCCAAAGACCGTTGCGAGGGTGTTACCGCCAGCAAAGCGGGTGATGGACAATAAGTATTGATGGTAACTAAAAAACTGGTTTTAAAATAAAAAAATTATAAGTTTTTTTCATGATCTTCAGTTCCTCTCATCATGGTAATTCATTAATCTTTTTTTTTATCTTCGAACTGAACGCAGACTCCGTTAATACATAAGCTGTATAACGCAGAGCAATTTAATTGTTTGTTTTATTGTTTTAAAATGGAATTAATTAAAAAATCATTTTGTCCTCTGATCTTAAAAAGTCCTTAAAAAAGGATACCTAATTAGGTTTTATGAGAGGCAATCTGTTCCGACACGCGAATTCATTCATTGCCGAGTTCTGAATCGGTTTTAGTTTAACGTCCGCCGGCGGTGACCTCAAAGAGGTCCGTAAAACCTCGTAACCCTCGATTTGAATTACAAGATGGAAAGCAATCAGCTCTGAATACAAATTGGCCTTCATTTGATGATATGAATGAACCGATCGTTATATTCGCGTGTGTAATACATGGAGATTAGTTTTTTTGGACTATAAAATATAAATTGGTTTCTATTGAGAAGTTCGATCGGTTCGACATTTTTTTTTTTAATTGATTCGGCTAGAGGATCAGGAAGTACATCTGATGATAAGAGACACGTCATCCCATTACAGTCTAATAAATACCACAGTAGCTTCTATTTCGGACAAATAGTAGTGTCTCAACATTATTGTGTTCCTGTTTGAAGGGCGCTGTAGCTAGTGTATTCACTGGTCTAAGGAGACTCAACATCTTGTTTCTAAGGCGACGAGCGCAATATGATGTGCACATCATCTTAACTAGCGCCACGTTGTTAGGGGAGGGAGGGTATCACTTTCTATCAGGTGAACCGTCCGCTCGTATTGCTTAATGTAATAAAAAAAACCAAATGATTCGGCATCGAATAATGTTCTTGAACGAATTCTGCGCAGATTTATGAGGAAGTACAATTTAGAGTATATAACCTCTTCCGGTTTTCTATCAGTCATCAAATACAATAATTTTTTTTACTCATCTATTAACCAGAACAGACATGAACATACCACAAAATAACGAGAGCTTCTCGTTTTTTTTATTATATTTCTCAGTACAATATCTTCGAACAGTAAATAAATAGAAGCTCAGTAAAGAGTACCGTAAAACTAATCAGTCTATTTAAAAACTTTAACGGCATCAATTAACTTCAAATGCTAACTTTATGTTTCCCGCGCATTAATACTTCAAAGCGCTCCCGATTTACGCGCCTTTCTTGACGATCAAAGGGTTTTCGAGGGCTGTCTAATTGACGCGCGATGTTGCCATGTACTTACAACGCTATCAACAGATAACATAATTATTTAAACTAGTATGTTACGAATATTTATTTCTTTGTCCAAAACTTTATTTGCACAGATAAGATAAATGTACAAAATGGCGGACATAATATCAAAGGCTTTCTTCTTTGGTCTATCTTATGATTGAATTGGAGAAAAATTAAAATTTGCTCTAACTATAAAAAAATTAGTTATTAATCTTTTCTTCAAGTAATTCATAATTATTGATTTTTTATACACTGCAAAAAATAAATAATTTGATTGTATAAGGTTCTCTCGTTAAAATTTTTTTATCTTTATAAACATTGAAAATAATGATAATGATTTAACAGGAAACGTTGGCGGCCGGTTAGGTGTTTTTTTTTTCATGTTGACATTTCATTACGTTTTAAAGTGATCGCTTCGTAACAACTGCGCAGCATCCCGCGTCAACTGTCCGGAGATCAAAGCACACCGAACCGCCTATTTTCGGAGCCCCCACAGTAATTAATATGTTGTCCTCGACTGCTTTGTTTTCCTCCACTGAGTATTTGCTTACGTACTTTTTATTTACAGACAAATTGTAGTAACTTCTAAATTATAATTATCATCATGAATTTTGTTTTTTTTTGTTTTAACTTTATTTTATGAGAAATAGTTGCGTAGTTAGGAATAGAAATAAAAAAAAATCTAAAAAAAAGTATTTGTAGTACAGATTATGATTAAGACATATTGACGCGATCAAGTTTTAAAACCTGGTATTTAATAGTCTACAGTATTTTTATACTAATACGTATTACACAATGAGGAGTATTAGATAATATATTAGTATAATAATACTTATGTACTATTTTTATATAAGATTTTTATCTACGTAATATATCTTTACTCTGTTTAGTTAACGTAACGGTCGAAATATATGTGGAGTTAATTAAATTTACCTAATATTTAAAAAAAACAGAATCAAACTATAAATGATGTAATTTTGCTTTGTTTGATAGATTGAGGCCGATGTCCAATGCTGGATATAGGCCTCTCCCAAAAATTCTCACATCTATCGGGAAGGGATACAGATCGGGGGATTTGGCCCATTGCTAGTTGGTGGAAGCCAGAGCCTCGCTTGTTGCTTAGCAGGTTCCACCGCGAGCAGATGATGAATGTACAGATGAATTGTACGGGAACCCTCGTTTTTATTTCATAGTAGTATTAAATGTAAATACTTATGCCTGGGCGCCATGGTGTTCGCTGTGAGCGCTGAATTATTTTATAATTACTTGAGGGATAAATTTAGCGCTGCGTTTCTTTGATGCTGCTGAACGCCATGTTTACAAGTCGCCGGACGAGCGAGTCACAAACCCCGCTCAAGTTAATACCACCACCATTAAATAACAAAGGGTACCTCTGAGAATTTTTTTATTTGACGCACGCATATGAATGTTTATCCGAGCAAATAAACAATATAACTAAGTACCACGAATCGTGTAACCCAATGGATTACCTAAAGTAAACAAACACGCGTCGAGCGCTTTGATGTATCAGCTCCGCGGATTTGGACCTTATGTTGTTGAGTTTTAAGATGCATTATTGAGAAAACGAACTGATGCGGTCTCCATTGGTATCAATAGAAACCCTTGTATGCGATCCGAACATGTCTAAAGGAGTGCATTGAAGCAAATATACTTTAAGTGGAGGTTTAACTTTTTGTGAGGTCATTTTAAAAGCGTTTTGTGATATCTACTGGTGGTAGGTTTCAGTCGATAAATCACCATCACTTCAACCGATGGACGTCAACTGCTGGTCTATTGTAATGTGTTCCACAAAGTATGGTCTTTCGCTATTTGAATCCAGTGGCTCCCAGCGATTTTTTTTTTGTCGTCTGTTCACCTAGTCTGTGCACTGCCACTTCAGTCTTGCCCCTCTTAGGGCAATTTCGGTGACCCTGTTTCTTCTGCGGATTTCCTCGTTTCTGATTTGATCGTCTAGAGATACTCCAAGTATCGCCCACTCCATCGCCTGTTGTGTGACTGAACTTTCTTATGAGGCCCATAGTAGCGACCAAGTTTTGGGACTGTGGTTCGAAGAGTCCGCAAATAGTCTCAAAGCGATGAACACTGTGCTGTGTATATCCTAACAAGCGCCACGTTGTTATAATAAAGATAATACTAATATACTAATTACTACATTATCCTCACTATATCGTATAGTAAATGTAATAATTTTATATTATTATGTATTGAATAGTTTGTGTATGTGATCATAATATGTACTGTATTGTATGTAATTTATGTTTTAAGGTTGTAAGCGACTTTTTTTTAACAATATGTTGCAATTGTACTGAGAAACTATTTGTATGCCTAATGTAATTAATTGTTAGGGTGTAAACATTTTTCTATTCTACATGCATTCAAGAATAGATGAAGGTAGTGTACACCCCTTAACGGAAACATCTTAAGTGCGCCGCCGCGGGCTGAGCCTTTCCCCGGCTCCGGGCAGCCGTGTTTGCTCGCCATTGTTGGCTCAAAACGAAACTTTAGCCGAAAAAAACTCAAGAATCTCTTCAGCTGGAGTGCAGCCCGCCGTCCGCTGATGCGATTGTTCGGATGCCAGTTCAACCTGACGACTAATCCAGATACCGATACCGGAAAAAAAAACAATCGTTTGTGATGAGTTTTTAAAAATACCCTTTCCTTTGACGAAAGATGTTTTTATGTCTTTCAAAGCAATCGCTGTTACTACGGTAATTGTTACGGACATACCTGATGGTGAGTGATACGGCTGCCAATCGTCCACGCCTTATATGTTACATGACACGGTAAAATTGAAACGTCGAATAAGTCTATTACAGATATTATTAATCTCTACGAGGCGACGAGACGAGCCGGATGCTTACCTGTTGGTAAGTGATACGCCTGCCTAAAACGTGGCACTACTTAGGGTGATATACACAGCATCATATTGCACTCGTCGCCTGAGACAAATAATGTTAGGTCTCATTACCCCAGTAATTACATTAGCTACAACGCATTTCAAACCGGATCACTGTAATGTTCGCACAGTACTCTCTGTCGGCCGCAATAGGCGCTGCGGTGGTACCCACCTAGACGGTCTGCGGCGACAGAGACGTACCACCAGTAAAATATATTTCATCGGTAATATAATTTTACGATTGTAATAAACGAATTCAAAAAAAACTTACGGACTTTATCAAAGAGATCGGATTTCCGTCGGCGATCCTGCTTCACTGGAATTATAAGTCATTTAAAACACAAAGGGCTCCGCGGCTCCGGGGCTCCGGTTACCGCCACCATGTTAAGTATGAAATAAACGACTCCGGTTCGAAGTACTCGAAGTATAGTCATATGATAAAAAAACAATATTTAATTTACTGCACTGCTGGTGGGTCCCCGTTGCCGGAGATCGTCCCGGTAGGTACCATCGCAGCTCCTATTGCAGCTCACGAACAGCACTGTGCAGACATTACTGCTTATTGAAGGAAGCTGTAGCTAGTGTAATCACTGGAGTAACGACATCTAACATTATCTGTGTCAGATAAATGTGGTGCAGTGTATATCATCCTAAGTAGTGCAACGTTATGACCAGGCGCATCACTTACCATCAGGTTAACGACTCGCTCTTCCCGTCGGTTCGTTCAATAGAAAAAAAAGATATAATTTACTATTGGTAACACTCAGTCCTTAGTAACTTTCGAGGTTGCTACCGCCCAGCTCCTATTTGTCACCAAACCGCAGTGTGCAAACTGTCATAAAGACTCCTATAGTTATTTATATTACTCGGGTAACGATACTTAAAATATTTCAAAGTGTATATAATCCTCATTAGCACAATTTCTTGCTCGTCTCATCGCTACGAGGCATAGAAAAAGGTAAAACTGGATAAGCTCTGGCGGTTTTTCTAATTTATAGTTGAATCGTATTATTGCTGAATACACTCTCATTCGTCATCAAAGAACAGGAAGTATATCAACATTAATTCATTTATTTACTAATTATAATGCCACAGACAGACCGATATACATATACTACATATTTCAAATATACACGACGACCATGTAATACCCATCTTCATGCGACGGCGGTAGAAAGTACAGATAACCATAAAACTTTTCGGGCGCCATTAAATTGTCAACAGATAATAAAACCCGGCTCCGAATTATATTTACACATTTAGATTTTTCTTTAACTGTAATCATTTTTAAATTAAACATTTTGTATTATATTTTGTAATGATATGTATAGATATGTTTCCTGCCGCCAAATTTTGACGTTTCGATGAAATGAAGGAAACAAAATATTTTTGCTATGCACGTAAATTTTATAAATCAATTTCATGGTGAGAATAAAGTTAAATTTATTTATAAAATTTTTAGCACAGCTTCAACTTGAGAAACTGTTACACATTTAATTACAGCATAAAAAAAGTAATCAATGCTTCTTGAGTTAAGAAATAATAATTACTAGTAACCATAAAGGAAACATAACAAGCACTTACCTAAGGACTTGCAGCCTATAAATTAATTCAATTGCTCTTCTTATCTGTAATTAATGCAGTCTTCCGAGGGAACAAGAAATGTAATTAAAGTCTCCGAGAAACTTCATTAAACTCTCATTACGAGCTCCGCCGCCCGTGTCATCCGAGGCACGGCCCGGCAGAGGAGCACATGATGTATTATGTAAACATAATGTATAAAACACTTCGGCGGAGGAAGCAGCGGGCTCGAGCTGGAGCGCGTCCGGCCGAGCGGTACCAGTCCGCGCGCCGGATAAAGAACCTCCGCCGGCGACCTTGCCTTTGTCCGGACATGTAATTTGCGCCAGAGTTTTTGTCACCGGCCCCCGCTCCGAGTGACCAGCTTCCCTTTGTTGTAACCATTGCTAATAATCAGGATTGATGACGATCAATCGGACGATATATTCATATTCATTATCCACAACTTAATTGCATCAAGTTTATGTGAATATTTTTATTGTTTCAGATGGAGAAGTTTTCAAGTGTCATTACGAGTGAGTGCTCGCTGCACGCACGGTTCCTGCTCTGCTCGGCCTTCGCCCCGCTGTGCTCGGAGCAGGTGTCAGGCTCCGTGAGTGCCTGCCGCGCGCTTTGCGAGACGGTCACCGAAGACTGTAGGGAGCAGCTGAAGCTCCTCGCACCTGCCGTTACCCTCGACTGCGCAGCGTTCCCTCTTCGGGCCGTGCGCAGGTTATGCATGAGGCCTCCGAACGCCAGCGAGCTGGAATCTGAGCCCCAGCCTCCTCCTCGATGGCCCTTCCACGAGCAGGAGCTTCGCGAACACGGGTGTCCGCCGGCCTACACGCGGGCACCGGCAGGCGACTGCTGGCCCGCGTGCGGACAGCACGCGCGCTACACGCAGGCCGAGAAGAGGACCGCCGAGATCTGGATGGATACTATCGCTTGGTTCTCATTCCTATCGACTTCTTTTGCGCTGCTCACCTTCTGCGCTGAACCATCGAGATACCGATATCCCGAGAGGCCCATGGTTTGGATGGCCGCATGTCACGCTATCGTCGCCATGGCGCACGTCATTAGGAGTTGGTTGGGAGCGAAAGCCGTGTCGTGCTCCGGTTCCACGTTGGCGGTGGACGGCCTGGCCTCCCCGACGTGCGTCGCGTTCTTCTCCTTAACTTACTACTTTACGCTGGCGGCGGACGCGTGGTTCGCTAACGCGTGCGTCGCGTGGTACCTGACTGCGGCGAGCGAGTGGTCCACTGAGGCGTTGGAGCGCGCTGCGGCCTACCTCCACGCGGTGGCGTGGGGCTGGGCGGGTGCTTGGACGGCTGCCGCTTTAGCGCTGCGGAGAGTGACCGCTGACGAGCTGACCGGAACATGCGGAATATCCGACGCGGCGGTCGCGGCACTCGTGGGGGTGCCGAGAGGCGCTTTACTGGTGACCTCGGTGGCTTTAGCTTTTGGGGCGTGTCCGGGTATATTGAGGGTGCGTCGGGCGCTCGATTCCCGGGGGGCGAAGCGCGTGGGGAGACTAGCGGTGCGCGCCGCAGCCGGGGGGATGCTCTACTTTTTGCTTGCGGCTTTAGCGACCGGCTCAAAACTTTTCGAAGCGCGGAAAAGGGAAGTGCAGGCTAACATGGCACTGTTGGCGGCGCTAGAAGCCGGACGTGTTGAGAATACCGCGGGCTCGAGCGGCGTGTCCGTCTGCCTGTGGCTATCGTGCGGGGTCGCGGCGGGTGCGTGGGCCTGGTCGAGGAAGTCGGCGGTGGTGTGGCGGAAGGCGCTGTGCCCGCCGAGGAAAGCGCCGTGCTGCGCGCCGCCCTTGCTCCGGCCGCACCACCCCTACTACAAGCGACCTTTGCACGTGTCCAGGGTGTGAGATCGGACGTGTAAAAGACTGTGTGAACTAAAATGGTTCAGTGATGCCTTCTGTGAAGGCCTTCTCGATATTTTTGTACAGATTCTTTTTGTAAATAGTGTACATTTTATATAATATACTGTTGATTTTTATTTGTTTGTTTTTTTTTTTATTTTCGATACTACATTCAAGCGCAGAATGACGCATGTGCCATTGATCTTAATTCAGTATTATTTTTGACGTAATTTTTTAATCTTGTAAAAATATCTTCCTCTTAATAGTAATTTTCGTGAAAGAAGATAAAATTATTTATTGGTAGACAGCTAGCGAAATTGTATAATAGTAACATAAAGTAAGCATAAAAATTTATTATTACAAAGAAGAAATGTGACAGTACAAGGTCGCATGGTCACATATTGAGACTCAACAAAATAACTATTAGTTCATATCATAAATATGATTACGCTTAGTAAGTGGACAAGATCTTTAAAGTTGATTAACCAATGATAAGAAATAAAATAAATGTTATATTGTTAAAATAGTTTATTGTGAATTTTTGTTTAACAGCGAAAAACCAAAATTGCAATATATTTTAATAGATCAAATTAATAATTTAGATATAGCGACATCTATTGGTAATGAAAAGAAACACAACCGTACCTGAAGTTAGCGCCATCTGTTAGTTTTTGACTAAAGACAACTAAAATACGTACTAACATTTGACAATGACTCCAAAAACAGTAAAGCGGGGTTGCCTTAAATACTCGATTATTTCGATGTCTACAATACGAGTACGATGGTGAGGCTGGTAGGATCCAAACGAAATAGTCTTTTGGTATATATACAACATATCCAAATTTTACTAAATAAGTAGTCATTTACATTCGCTGCAGCGCTGTTTATTACTGTAGTTCTTAAAATATTGCTTGGTATCTGAGACATTAGAGACTTCGTTTAAAAGACAGCTACAATAAATTTCTTGTTGAAAAAGTTCAAGTTTTTAAATATTAATAAGACATTTGTATATGAATCTAGAACACTTTTTTTTAGAAAAGAACATGTTATTAAAGAGATACTATTAAAACCAACCAATTTAACCAAACCAATTTAAATTATTTATTTAATTTTATTATTTATAATTTTTTTGCTAACGTACTTCGTAAACGCTTTTCGCAGTCTAGTATATGTGATCGATTGATAGGCGAATATCGATAAAATAAATGTATGAAAATTTCATTATTATAAAATGTCTTCTTCCTCCTGCCCTTTTCCCTGTTATGTGGGATCGGCACAATATGTACTTCTCTTCCATATGCATCTATCAGCTTGAATTCACACTCTTACATATGCCATCTTTCACAGTCCATCCCTACTTTCTTTGGTTTTTCTCTACCCTTATAACCATCCACGTTCATTCTCATTACTTTCTTTGTTATATATCCTTCATCCCTCCGCATAACATGCCCGTACTACATTAACCTCTTGTTGCTCAATTTCTCTGTTACAGGAGCAACTTTCAGACTTCCTCTAATATATTCATTCTTAATTTTATCTATCCTCGTCACACAACATATCCACCTTAACAATCGCATCACGGCCACATGTAATCTCCTTTCATCCGAATCTTTGATGGCCCAACACTCAGCTCCATACAATACGACAGATCTAACGACCGACTTGGAATTTTGTCGCTTAAGTTTAAGGAGCATTCGCGAACGAGATTATTTAGAATTCATAAGCTCCAAACTCCAAAATATATTTTAGACGAAATTGCAAAGGAATGGCCCATACCGTCATCTGTTAACCACCATATCATTGTCCTTACAATGCATTGGAACTAATCTCGGCTCATGTTAAAGGTTTGTAAAATCTAAAACAATATATAAAAGGTTAGAAAGAATGTATACTTCTAGGTTTTTTTTATGTAATATCTTTTTTTTTCTAGGTTACGCTGCCAGATTTAATGTAGCACCGCCTTTTACAGTGAACAAAATGTTGACATTACTATATGAAGCTTGTGTACATGTAAAGGCCAATGATTGGAAAAAGGTAGTTGAGAGGACTAAAATGTGATTCAAAAAGATTGGGAGCGCGATCTTTAGTTTGGCAGCATATGCAATTAAGAATTAATTATTAATCTACAGGACTGCTCCAGTGATGAGTCTGAATTAGACTTTGACGTTGATCACGGCAGTACACGTTTAAACAATAAAATTTTTAATACCTTCCAATTCATTTTTCATTTTCATCCCTTTTTCTTTTAATGTGGTTAAAACGTATTTTTTTAAAAAACTCATTTCGATAAAATACGAAAGGCGCTCCAGATCCATCATATGTCATTCTGATAAACGTCACAGGTATCAATCTTTTTTTTTTAACTATACAGTTAACAACATTCGTTGCCGTCATTTTTAGTTCATACTTTAACTATAATAATATTAAGCTGTAGTTTGTCTGACTTTTAACCAACAAACCCCTATATATATATATATATATATATATATATATATATATCTTCTTCTTTCTCCTGCCCTGGTACCACTTTATGTAGGGTCGGCACAACATGTTCTTCATTACCGAACATGTTGTAAATAGTTTTGGCTAAACTTTTTACGACCGGCCGCCTGCCTGATATCAACCCTCTTTTTGGGAATATTTGGGGACTTTTTTTTTTATATATATATATATATTGTGTGCGTCTTGTTTGTTGTAGGTACATCAACAGCGACGCTGGCATCAAACATTCTTAGCTACTCACTTAATTCTTAGTTACAATCTGTGACCTTGCTCATTCGTGAAGCTCGCTTTATAAAGCATAGTATTATATACACTTGACAATGGCGAAATCTATAAGGAAACGCCATTAACGCAAAATTAATAATAATTCGTTACCGTCGACTCGCGAAACCACCTTTTTTTATTCCAATGCTGTCGAATTAATCGTGAGATGAATTCATGGTTTTTCTAAATCTCATCCATATATTGTCTACAAATATATGTAGTACTAGTCTGATGGTATAAACTACACCATATTACATTCGTCGCTTTGAGAGACATAAAATGGTTGATCTCGTCACCACGATAATTTCACTAGCTACAGCGCTTGTGCAACTGGAACAGTAATATTTGTACACTGTTGTGGAGAAAGGTGGTCTCTGCCGACCCCGCTGGGAACGAGGCGTGATATATATGTATGTATGTTCGGCGGCAGAAATACGAGCTACTGTGGTACTTCCACTATATGTGGTTGGTTCTAATCAAGAGATTTATATTTTTTTTGTTTCTCCCACTTCGATGTCATAAACAGGTAAATAATAACAAATAGTTAAACATGTTTAATCAATAACCATCTAAACATACATTACATCGATAAGTAGGTACATATATAACTCTCTATACAAAGTGTGAATGGTTTCTATATAAATTACATAATTTACAATTTCCATCATTCTTAACTGACCCTGACATATTCTTTATCTGATCGTGACACGGGGAAAGATTAAAAATAGGTTTACATAAAAAATACACAAACGCATATTAACCGATTCGCATCACTACTGCACAATAGGTATATACATAATTTGGTTAAAACTTTAACAACATAATTGTGGAATGTTAGAAAGAAATAAGCATTAAAGACCTTCCCTATTTAAATAAGAAAAAACAGTTTATTGATATATATATATATATAACTCGCAGAACAAATGGAACCTAAGAAATATCTTTATTTAGTAATAGGCCGTACAATACATATAATCTGAAGGAAGTGATACAAATAACAATGAAAATTAGTAATTTTTTTATCCACCTAAATAGGAATGGTTCACTTAGAAATTTTTCATGTACGGGCACACGCGTTATGACGTAATAAGTATTAAATTTAAGTAAAATAAAACTTTATGATTGTTAATAAACAATCAACGTATCTTTATTGTGTTAATAATCCATTGGTTATAAACAGTCCAGATTGTTTGCAGTGATGATGACCATATATAGATCCAAATTAGATCTTACGGCTAGAGGTATATAGCGATGTGATGGTATTATAGCGCCCGCGTACCGGTAGACGTAGTGTTGGAAGGCCTCCGATGAGGTGGACCGACGATCTGGTGATAATCGAGGGAACCCACCGGATCGATGTGGAGATCTTCGGGTGAGGCCTATATCCAGCAGTGGACGTCTATCGGCTGATGATGATGGGATTAAGTGAGCGAAGTTATATACACGACAGATTTGGTTCAATCAGCTCTAAAGCCACGTGCCGATGTCGCGCTCCAGCCACCGCTATCCCTCCTGCGACGACATCAGCGTATCGAATACCTCCGAGCCAGGTATCACGAGGTCGTTCGCCGAACCGAAGTAGCTGGAGAAATTGAAAATACTGGACTCCTGCCTCACGTTCTCGCTGGATATGAATTGAGCTTTACTCTTGGCGTGCATTGGGGTAACGTTAGCGCTGAAGGATTTCTGAGCCGGAAGCGGATGCGTGTGTAAGGGTTGCGGTTCGGGGACGGTTTGGTCGTTCGCGCCGGGATCGCGTCGGTTCTCATCAGGGTCGTATAAAGTGGCTTCTTTCATGGAAATCTCCTTCGCGTCGTTGTAAGGATTCGATAGATATTCGGCGTACAGCTCGCTCTGCTGCGCGTCTCTCGTTGTAGCTGTGTCTGCATTCGTTTTGGCGGACTTAGACTCTAACTCAACGGATGTAGATTCATTTTGGTGCGCATCCGGTCTGTGAACATCTTGCGGAGTATCGGCGGGCCGTTTGTACAAAACGGGCGGCTGCGTTTGTATCGATATGCCGATCGGTGTCGATATCATCTGAAAGAGTACAAAACATATTCACTAATTAATATCAGGCGTATCAATATGATATGAGGCAGCTCGCCAGCCTAATGGTTAGAGCGTGCGGCCTTGATTCCGAAGGTCGCGGGTTCGAATCTCTGGCAAGTACCGACAACTTTAATATTTAAGTTATGGACATTTGTGAACTTTAGTAACAACAGCGTAATGCAAACGGTGAAGGAAAACATCGCGAGGAAACCAGGACATTAATTAGAATTTATTCCAAGGTGTGTGTGAAGTCACCAATAAGCATTGCGCCCGCGCGGTGACTATGGACCCATCACCCTCATGTTGAGTGTAGACCTGTGTCCCAGCAGTGGGAACGTAAATTCGCTGTTGATATTGTATCAATATGAAAGTATTGCATGTAGATTGGAAGAGGGACAGTGGATGGAGAGGCTCTTTCGAAGCCTAACTTAAACTTAAGTAGAATTGCGTTCGAAAATGAATAAACATATAAATATACAACAGTATTTGAATAACAAAATAGTTAAGAGCCATATGGGTTATGTCCAGCAGTGGACGTCTATCGGCTGTTGATGATGATGAACATAAGAGTTATATATGATCTTCATATAGGTTAACCTTTTAAACAGTGGCTCTTCGAACAAAAACAATAGTATGAGGGGTTTGTGAGGTCCACTAGTCACAGAAATAACCAGCCAGTTTCTGAATAATGTGGACTTGACTCGTTAGCAGAACCCACCTCATTCAAAGGCTGCAGCAGTACTGATGAGGTGAGCCCGGACTGATCGTACAGCGGGTTCCTTATAGGCACCATCCCGCTCACAGGCGGCTGCGCTGACACCGCAGTGGGTGGCGCTCCCACCGGCGACGGCGCACCCAAACTTGGCGCGTTGAGTAAAGGGGGCGTGGCGTTCAGTGCCGCGATCTTGATCGGAGTCGGCGCGACCAGCGACGGCGTGGACATCGAGGGCGGCGTTTGGTTCAAATTGACCGGTGAATCGATGGATGCGACTAGAATGTTCTGCTGCTGCGTGAGAGTCGGTATGTGTATGGGGTGGAGTGTCGACGGTGTGGACGGCTTAGCTTTGGGTACCACCTGGTTGGCGCTCGGTGGGCTCGGCGGGACGGGTAGGAGTGCTGGGGCGGCGGGGGAAATAGGGAGCAGAGTTGGCAGCGACGACGGCAGCGGGGGCTGCATGTGGCTCGGCAGGGTAGCTGCGGGCCGCATGTTGTCGTTTACTGAAATTTTAACATCATTCTGTAACCTCCGTCTCCAGTTAAGATGGAAGTAGAAACAAACTAATATATTGTAAAGATGATGATGAGAACCAAGGGTGCAGTGTGTGTTATTCCACGTAGCGTCACATGGCTGTGGGCATGTGTATCACATATCTTTCAGTGAACTATCCGTTGAGGATATAAATCTTCTCTTTTTATCAATATCATCATCATTATCAGCCTTTGTTTATCCACTGCTGGACAGAGGCCTCCCCAAAGATCTCCATATCGATCGGTCCTGTACTGCCCACATCGCCGGGAATCAAGGACCGTCGTTTGTAGAGGTTTAAAAGGGGAGTTTCTGCTATTACCCACCACGTTGGCCCAATGCGAGTTGACGAGATATGCTGACTTTTGGACGTAGACTTTCTCCAAGGCCTATATTTCTTTTTGTGATATATATAAATAAATATATAAAAACTTCTCACCCTCAGGAAACAGTTCGTCCTTCAGAGTGGGTAGAAACTCGCCGATGATCTCCCACGTTATGTACCAGAGGTCGTTGTAGCTGTCGCCACTGTTGAATATCTGCACCAAGTAGAAGTGATGTTAGATTTTTAAATGTTAAATCTTCAAAAAGACTTATCATCATCATCAGCCAATAGATTTCCAAAGGCTTATATTTGAAGATGATTTTATATGGTAACAATGGGCCAGTGAATCGTGAAGCCAGCTCGATGAGAACATTCCGGCTCCGTAGTATTAACCAGCACACGGCGATGTTGTAATGGCGGCAGATTTACAAAATAAGGGTGCTACTGAAATGGATTTGAATTAGCCCATCCACAGCCAAAATCCATAAAATGTGGCGCGGAACCAAACCAGGGGCTAATTAGCAAGCTATTAACCACAGCGCTTCGAATGCACTACAAGCCAGCTGCAGCTGCAGGCGTTACGGCTACATCTTTAGGTTCACTTTTCACACACTTGCATTTACATTACACTTCAGTGCACCACTGGTTTTCTATGTATTCGTATATGGGAGAGGGGGAGAGAGAAAGAGAAAAATGGAGAGAGAGAAGGGGAGGGGGTGAGAAAGATAGAGGAGAAAGCTCTCCTTTCGGAGGAGAGAAAGTAAAAAGAGAAAAAGAAATTCTCTTCTGGATAGGAGGCGGGAAAGATAGAAAGAGGGAGAGAGAGAAAGAGAGAGAAAGATAGGTACGCCTCTCTAGAGAAGATAGTTTGCATACTAAATTGAAACTATATTTTTATGCGAGGGAAACAGTGTACTCTCTCTGTTGTTTAATTATGAATAAAGTACACGTAACATAAAACACTTCTGGAATTTTTATTCACCAGTTTCAATTAATTAGTGATCCACTAGACTTTGAGTGAGAGAGGAAGAATATGAAATGATAAAAGATCCACTAACCCTCACGGAGTGCATGACAAGCAGCATATTCTTGAGTGACTCGAGCGCCGCCTCGCGCAGCGGCTCCTGCGGCGCCGTGAGCAGCGAGCGCTGCACGCGCAGCACGCGCGCCCACAGTGCCGCGAAAGAAGCGCGCGAGCACAGCGCCTGCAGGTGCTGCAGGAATACCTGCGAACCGGATACACAGTCTGCATTGAACAATTATCTTCAACGAAGCGACGAGACTGGACACCTTTACCTAATGGTAACTGATACGCCTGCCCGTAAACAACGTGGCGATAGTTAGGATGATATACACTGAACCATATTGCGGTCGTCGCTGTTAGACATTAGATGTTGAGTCTCGTTACCCCAATAATTACACTAGTTATAGCGCCTTTCAAACCGGAACACAGTAATATTCGCACAGTAGTTGTGGTGTGTGTGATGAGTTCATACTCACTTGATAGGCTCAGTCTTCGCTTCTTTTCTTTTCTTTGCTTCGAAGTCATTTTATTAGATTTAACTAGTTATACAGTATAATGTAAGTGAGTGTAGTGATGCGAACTATCCAAACAGACACATGTCAAATCAGCAGCAGGTGGTGGTAGGTCTCTGTTGCCGGAGACCGTCTGGGTAGGTACCACCGTAGCGTCTATTGCAGCCGACACACAGTGTGCAAACATTGCTGTGTTCCGGCTTGAAGGATAGCTAGTAAAAAATACCAGGGTCACGAGACCTAACATTTTATGTCTCAAAGTGACGAGCACAACGTGCTAATGTGTGTATCAACAGAAACACAGGCAGATTCCGATTACTCTCACCATCATCAGCCACAAGTCATGGAAGTGTTATTATATATATAGGAACGAAGGCACCGGCTTGCACGTGCTAAACCAACAGTGGTTTCGTTGTATGATTGTATGAGGGTGATACCTTGCACATGACGGTGTCGGCGCGCGCGGCCGCGTCAGCCCTGCGCGGCGGCTCCGACAGCAGCGGCAGCAGCACATGCTCGAAGCACGCCTCCCACCCGGCGCCGCCCAGCGCGGCCAGCGCGGGCGCGAGCAGCGCGCGCTGCAAGTACGCGATCGCACTGTTCGCGACCTGCAACACACACACACACATCATCATCATCATACTGTACACATAAACATCATGCTAAGCCCCAATCGCGAGATTAATAAAAGACATAGATACTTTTAAGGCGAGGCGAGTGGGAAGCTCACTTGATCTTAAGTGATACGCCTCCCCATAATAATATTTCGATAGTTATGACGTTATACACTGCACCACGCTCGTCGCTTTAAGACAAGTATATGGAGTCTCGTTACTCCAGTAATTACACTAGCTACAGCTCCCTTCGGACTGAACACAGTCTATTGTTACCAACTGGTACCTACCTCTACGGTCTCGGGCAACAAATTCCTACCACCAGGAATATGGTATAGTTAAATAATAATTTATATACAGTCGTAACTATTTATATATTGTTTAATATTTCCGGTGCGGAAAGGTGGCGCCTTTAGCTTAGTGTATAGAATAGAGGCATACCTAACGTCGTAGGCATTTCCTGTCTGTCAATCTAGGGAGTAAGTAAAATTTACTTTAAGATGTGGGTAGAAGAAGAAACTGTAATACAATATGGACAATTTAGATTTAAATACAATAAAGGAAAATACTAACATATATAAATATTTACTATCATGTGTATGTGTGTGTGTTTTGTATTAGTTATCTGTAGTAGTGTTTAATAATAACTAAAGGTAATAAATGTGTTTTTTTTTAAATAATAAAATTAATTAATTAATAGGTTTAAACAAACGACGGTGTAAACAGGATACGTATATTTATTTCCGCTATTACACATACATTATAACATTAAATGATATTTTGTTAACATATTCAATATACTCGTAGGCCAATGGTCGGATGTCGGTGCTTCCAGGTTATCTAGTTTAATTTCAGGTGGTAAGTTGGGGTCCACAAAGCGAGATATCTGGAAACATAGAATTGAGGTCATAATTTATCGAAGAAAATAAATTTAGATAAAAAAAAATGATGTATATTTCATTGATGAAATCTGAATATTCCCACCGGTACTCCTATCGTAAGATGCGACTTAAAGGAACACCAAGAAAAAGGCGACAGCATTCCTTGTGACTCTTGCTGACCCTTTGGCATTCCACATGCCAAGCGTATCGAGTAGGACTATCAAAAATTTTTGAAGATCTAGGCCTGTTCAGCGTTGCTCATCAATAGGTCGAAATATTAGTTATCCTGGCATTGTCTTAATGCTCGTTCTAGTGGTTCTGTTATACATATCTATGTTTCTGTGTTTTGTGGAATACATTACAAAACATCAGTGTCCAACAGTGGACGTCCGTCGGTCGAGATGATGATGATCTTCAACGGAGGATTTAATTCCTAAGAGATTTAACTTTCATATTGTTCCTTTAATTTTTAATCATCAAAGCGATAGAAGAGTCAATTTGAATACAGCAGCACTCCTGATTGCAACTCTGATGGTCTCCAGAATGGAAAGACTTTCTATCACTAAACATTAAGAGATATTCTCTATATTATTATTTTGTATTTATAATAATTGTTATACACTTACCTTCCGTTAAATTTGCTGCTGTTATCCCCAGTTCCAATTTGCAATAATATACCACAAATGTAGATTCCTTGCACCAAGAGTATCAGGTATTTCCAGCTTAAAACATTATCTGTGATAGATTCATATTGATCGTGGTCCATTACTCGTTTGTCAAACTCTCGACGGATTTCAGAGTTACGGAAAACGCGATTTTCAGTTGGTATTATATCTCTATTCGACGATTTACGAACAATGCTCTGTCGAATGTCCTTCCGTTCTGTCATAGCGTCAGACATTTTGCCATCGAATCGGAAATCGTGATCAAAACGACGGTCCATGTTTCGACGATGGCTCCTTATCTCTGTGATTCGGTTATCGTTACGTAGAATGTTCTCGCGAATGGTTGCTACTTCTGTTCTGATGTCAGAAATTCTGCTATCAAGTCGGACTACCCTTATTGATTTAATGTCTCGTCGGTCCATACTCTGTCTAGCTTCTCGTCGTTCTATGGCTAGGCCAGAAAGTCTATTATCATGCAAAATCTCCTGTTTATTGCGATAAGTTCTAGTTGAGACTTTTTGGGATGTATCCCGACCCGTGTTGTCTCGAATACCTAGGAGTTCAGTATCAGATCTAAAGTTCAATTGTCTAATTTCTAAATCTCTTTGAGATACATTCTGGTTAATCCTGCGACGATCATCCGTCCGTTCTGTTGTTGGCCGTACTAGTCTACGTCCAGTGTTGAATCTCGGTGCGTTAGTTCGTTGGAGATCAAAGCTACGAGTATCAAGACGCTGTTTGAGGAGATAAGAGTTTTCGCGTCGAATGTTATAATAATCCATACGTCGAGAAAGGCGTGTAACTATGGTTGTAGTATCTGTATTACCTCGGGAATCTTTCCGTACACTGCATTCAATAGTAAATGTACGAACCGTAGGTAGAAGATGTTGACGTCTGTCATTTAACTGAGTGGTGGAACTGCGTGTGGTGGTGATACGATTGTCCTTATGATTCATACTACGCCTGACATCTACTCGATCAACAGAATCAGTTAGCTGACGGTTTTGTAGTTGATCGTTTGCAAGTAATCTGAAATCACGTCCAGAAGTTACAAGTCGGATTTCGTATCGTTGACTGAGTTTGGTCAAATCCCGCGAGGTTTTCTCCCGATTTATGTGACGTTCGGAAGGTTCCATTTGTATAATCAAACGCTGTCGTTCTGTGGAAACTTGTCGAGTGACGTCACTTGGTGTCCGCGATATCCGGGAATCAATTGATCTACCGTTATTGCGATTAGTAAAAATACGAGAAAGTCTTTCGGATCGGGCATTCTCCGGGTGTGAAGAACGGAGTTCGTCGCTGATCCGGTCAGAGCGTTCTAAATCAGAGCGATGAGACTGTCGTTCTGAAGAGAATCTAGAAAATTCTCGAGCAAAATCTGGGCGCTGTGTGTTTGTGAAAAAGCGTCGAGTTTCAGTTGACAGTATAGGTGTTCGTGAATATTGTCGTTCAGATCTTTGAGAGGCGTCAGCTTCTGAAACATCTCTAACGTTTCGTCGGTTTAAATTCATAACAGATTCGTATAGTTCTGTGGGTAGACGCAAAATACCATCAGATCGTACTTTATATTCAGTAGATCGCAACCCGATATTCTCAACAGTAGGTCCAGAAAAGTATCGTTCGGTATTACGTTGGTCCTTTGGGTAATAACTAGTCCGTGATTCTCTTCGGATATTCATACGATCAGAATCAGATCGGGTATCCCAGTACTTTTCATTTGTGTGACGAGTATTTTCACGTAGAGTTCCGGTTTTAAGTATGTCTTCGCTATTACCAGCTGAGATTCTGTTGTCAAACGTTACCCGTTGTAGAGCGCTAAATGGGTAAGAAATCCTTCGTAATGCAACTGGTTCAGCAGAAGAACGGAACTGTCTGCGTTCTCTAATGGAAGTTGCGTCACTGTGTACTGTAGATACCCGGGACAGAAAATCACCAGTCCTAAGGTTATTACGATTCCTAGCTCGTGTATTTTCTCTGATCATCGTAACGGCTCTGATTCGCATTACCTTTAGTCGCCTATCGCGAGTTTTATCGTCGAAGTCATTTCTTATTTCACTGTTAGGGTTAACTCTTTCATTTTGATACCTTAATCCATGAATTTGTCGTCGTTCGGAAGATGAGTCGATTACATCAGATGTTTGCCTCAGCCTGCGATTCTGCTTAATTCGTCTATTATCATCACGTTCAAAATCAGTAGTTCTATCTGGAGAATTACGAAGTCCTTGCACGCTACGGTTCACATCTGCACCTCCAGATCGTGCGGCGTTGATATCTCGAATATTAGTTCTTTCCCTATTGTCGTTATCGCGTCTAAAACGGAGTTCAGCCTCAGTATTGCGTCGACGAATAAATTCCAACTGGGACCTAACTTGTCGTCTTTCACTTTCTTCTTTCACCTTTCGACTTTCTAAGTTATTCATATCATTACCTGTTCGTAACAAAGATATGTGGATGTTTCCATTCTCTTCAATGCCTTCAAACTTTGCATTACCATCACGGGTGGGTTTTCTAGAATCATGCGAAGCAATCGTCGATCGTTCATTAGAGAATCGTTGTCTTGCATTATCTGAAATCAGCGCTCGGGTGTATGTTTCACGGCGATTATTATTTTTTCCGATAGTATCCCTTATAAGTTTCCGACGTACAATTTCGTAATCTTGGGATGCATATCTATCATAGTTATCAGCGACGTAACGACCTCTTCTCAGCGGACCGTCGAAACGATCATCCATAAACTTCTCTGCATCTCTTTCTCTAAATTTTAGCAAGTTTACGTCAGGCGAACGTTGAAAGGTATCTGAGTCTCTCGTAGCTTTTTCGCGAATATCAGAAGCGCGTGTTATATAGCGTTTGTGGTTTGCTTTATCCCTAGTGCTTCTGAAAAGCCCAACATCAGGAAGGTCTTCGCAAATCCGCTCTGAACACTGTCTTCCATGAAAACGTTCCGATGCACTCGGATGCGAGAGCACTAGAACTGCAAGCAGTAGCAAATACCAGCAATACATAACTGTATCCTTAGTGAAATCTGTTGTTTCACCGTTGGAAGCTGGATCTGTACTGCCTGAGAACGGGTTGCCGCTGAGCTTTTATACTGCCGCGGAGCCTTTCGTTCGAAATTCTATTAGACGCTAGAACGCGTTCAATTTTCAGTATCCCACGCAGGGACATTTTAAATACGGCTTAAATAATAGGAAAGGCGAAAGGACGATATAAAGTAGAGAAATATAAATTGTGTAAGAGGAAAAAATAGTGTTACCATTTTATGTACTTAAAGTATGTATAAACAAATTTTCATATTGTGTAAATGGTATAAAAAATCATAAAATACATCGAAATATAACGAGATATAGAATTACATATTAAAAAAACTGAGGTGATAAGGAAGATTATTGAAGCAGAATCAGCTAGTGTCTTGTTAATTTGAAGGTTTTTTTTTTTTAAAAAAAACAACATGAGCTTTGGCTACTGATGCGTGTATAATAAAGCGTGCTCAATTAAAATGACTTTTGTGTCAAATTAATATTATGGTAGGTAGTTTTGGTTAGTTAGAAAAAACTTGGCCACAATTCAAACTGTGCTAATTACTTGACCCTGCATAGGTAGTTCTGAAGAATCTCCCATATTGTTTTTTTATTAATTTCAATGATGTCGATTTATTTTCTATTCCACAAGGAATGTTAATTTTTTAAAATAATAGTAGGATAAATTAAAAAAATTACTTAAAATTTTAGTTAGTTGTAATTTATAGTATAACGATGAACTATAAAGTTAACCCCACAGATTATATCTGTAATGATAAAAATGAGACAGACCAACTCATAAATTAACGATGTGGGACGGGGTTAAAAATAGGTTTTCAATATGGAGCCGTTGTTAGCAAGTATCAAATTACATTGAGCGCGTTATCAGAGGGGCACAGCTGGCGGCGAAGGTGCCTCCTTAATCATCTGATCAAGCCCAGCGGAGCAATAGATTGCGTATTACGCGTAACGCGCGCGTGATGTCACCGCAGAACGCGAGACACATCCAGAACATTCTATTGAATATAGAAAATATAAATAACGAAGTTTTTTTTAATCTATCTACGGCATCTAAGTAATTAGCTCAGTTTTCTAATTAATTTTTGATGACAAACTCTGCCTCGTCCAGTCCCTAAGGAGTCGTAAGAGACGACTTAAAGATAATCGTGATGATCCCTTAGTGGGTTATGTAATACCAGAAAATATAAAAAATACCTGTCGGCGTCTGTCTGTGCAGAACTCGGCAATGCCCTGCAGCAGCGGCTTCCACGCCACCTCCCACAAGTCGTACTCCTCACCACCTTGACAAAGAAATTTTTAATGTGAATAGTTCATTGTTGGAGCCAGTTCGCAACGGGCCCCATTCTTAGAGGAACTGTCAAACTCAAAGAAACTTAGAATCTATCATATCATTACATATATTTTTTTTAAATGTAAATAGTCTTCACTTTTCCTTTGTAAGAGAAGGCTCCGCTTCCCAGCGGTGGGAATATCGAAGCAGTTGTTTACATAGATTGTAACTAAAAAAAAACGACTTTCTTAGCTATTATTATAGGACTTAGTAATCAAAAGTATATATATTTTTTTATTTCATAAAATAAAAAAAAAACTAACAACTACCGTGTTAGAAAAATAACTTTGATACTTCACGTGTAATATAAATAAGGAGAAATATTTTTTACAAAGAATAAAAAAAATTCTAATATACTCACTCTGCCCCTGGTCGGCCTCGTCCCGCCACCATTTGAATATCTGTGCGGTGCGACTGTGCAGTGTGTGCATCAGGTCCAGAAGCTAGATTGGAAGGAAGGATAAGAAATTTCATGTACTTTAGTGGCACAACGGGTAAATGATTGCCTCGTAACACAGAGTTCCTGCGTTTGATTCCGAGACACCAGAAGTGGTGGAGTTTGTACAGTTAAAATCTGTCGACCGGACAACAGTGCTGTGTTCGGCTGGCAGGATACGAAGGCTACAGTATTCTGGGCGGGCATGCATCACCATTTCGATTAAGTTACCACTAAATATAGTACGAAATTGTGGTCTAGAAAAGAAAGCAATTCTAAACGATTGTTTGCAACAAACGACACGGATACTTAGACGACAATCTTAAAAACAGTCTGCTGCGATGGCTCAATTTATGAGGAGGTCGTACGCGCTCCGTACGTTATCGCCACGACAACAGCCGCTCGTTCGATCACCTGGGTTGGAGCTTTCACTGGAGGAACTCATCGTGAGGTAACCGGTATGTCAAAGTACAATAGCTTTGTTGATATGTGACATCAACTAACCACCCGCGTAGTGGAGGAGTGGTGGTAGTCTCAGCTGCAGCAGCAACATTGAGGGCTATTTTATGTAATTATGCTTTGTATATTTTAAATAGAATTAGTAAAGATAATTTTATTATTAAAAAATGTTAATAGGTATGAAATATGCGTGGAAAAAAAACGTAATCGTTACCTGTATGCTGACCATGTGATATTGGTCGAGTGTGTCCAGCTCCTCGTCGCTGGAGTCATCTTGTCGACGGGAGCTTCGAAGCCGCCGCGCCTCCCCACTGCGGCTACTCTTCTTTCCTATGTATGAATAATGATTATAGCGTTAGATCGAGATATATCAAAAGTGAGCATAAATTAAATAATGCAACAAATGCGATTCGCAACAATTTACTACTAGGATGACGTACATAACACCACCAATCCCACCACCTGTAGCGGTGTAAGGAGAAGACCAAGTCCCCAGCCGATCTCGTCAATTGACAACCTCACCTGCCCGTGGTGCATCCTGCAGATTGACCAACGAAGCTCTGGGGAACGACTAATGGCGGTATAACCATTCATCGCTGGCTGACTCAAATACTACAGACCTTAATTGAGCAGCAGCGATATCGAAGTCAACACTGCGATCATCAACCCGCCTGCCAAGCTTGGCGATTATTGGCAAAACCCTTACATGGTACTTAAAACACAAACACAGCCCCTACTGCCCGGCAGCCCCGCTATTCCTGGCTCTGGTGGCGGTTATTGCAATGGCGGGGCAGGAGGTGTTAAGGATTTCCGGAGTAGCTTCCACTGCCAACCCCGACGACTGGACCTGGCAACGTACAACGCACGCACCTTGAGGACCGACGAATAGATTATTGAGCTGGAAGAAGCAGTGAGCAAGCTGCATTGGGATATTATAGGGTTGTCAGAAGTTCGAAGAGGGGGCAGGACACGACAATCCTTGAATTCGGTAACTTGTTTTACTACCGGGAGGGCGATCAACAGTCCCAGGGCGGTGTAGGGTTGATCGTCCGTAAGCTCCTCGTTAACAGCATTGTAAATGTCGAAAATGTTTCGAGTAGGGTAGCGTACCGTATACTCAGAAACACCAAATGGTATTCGCTGAAGGTCATACCCGTTTACGCACCAACATCGGCCCATCTAGACGAGGAGGTGGAGGTTATGTATGCGGATATATCGAGAGCCATTCATGCCTCTAGCATCTATTACAGTGTTGTGATGGGGGATTTCAACACGAAGCTAGCAGAGCGAAGCGGTGCAGAGCTGAAGATAGGGCAATTTGGATGTGTGAGAAGGAAGGTCTCTTTATGATGAACTCCTTCCTTAGGAAGCAGCCACATAGGATGAGCCACACAGGAAATGGACTTGGTTGAGCCTCGACGGTTTCACGAGAAACGAGATCGACTTCATCATGTCGACGAAACGACATATATTCAATGATGTCTGCGAGATAACGGACAAACTTAACAACAGACTAGTGGAAATTGTCCGTACGGCCGGTTCAGTTTTTTAGGACTCACCGCACAAACACCAAGAGGTTTTCTGACCATACTCTCAAACTCATGGAGGAAAGGCAGGAAATGAAACTGCAGACTTCGGTAGACGCGTCTGCTTACCGGCCGATTAATAGACAGATCTCTAAATGTCAGAAACGCGACCTGCGCCACTTTAACACTTTGCGCGTAAAAAAAACCATCGAGTAAAATAAAGGGTCGAAGGTTGTCGCGACAGATCTGTCTATCGGATAGAGCCAGCTAATGCGCCTGAAGACGGCTAGTGGCAGTATCATTTCCTCAAAAACCGAGATTTTGAGAGAGGTTGAACATTTTTACGGACAATTATACACGTCAACGACACCACCTGTTGAATTGGTTCAAGATCCCAGAACCAAATTAACTCTGACATTACATCCAAGATATCGCGGACGTCAGCCTGAGCGAGATAATTACGGCCCTTAGACAACTTAAAAACAACAAATCACCTGGGGATGACGGAATCACGGCAGAACTCCTGAAAGCAGATGGGACACCGATAATGAAAATCTTTCGACAATTGTTCAATTCCGTCACTCACGAGGGCACGACGCCCGAAGCATGGCGCAGAGGTGTGTGGTGGTTCTTTCCTTCAAAAAAGGTGATAACACTTTGCTGAAGTACAGACCCACCTCGCTGCTGAGTCATGTTTATAAGTTCTTCTCGAGAGTCATTACGAATCGTCTCGCTGGTAGGTTTGACGACTTCCAGCCTCCCGAACAAGCCGATTTCCGTAAAGGCCATACCATAGACCACATCTACACGCTGCGGCAGGTTATACAGAAGATCGAGGAGTATAACCGGCGGCTTTACCTAGCGTTTGTGGACTATGAGAGTCTTTGATTCGGTGGAAACGTGGGCAGTATTGAGGGCACTTCAGAGATGCCGGATCGACTATCGGTATATTCAACCGTTGAAGAGCTTGTACAAAACCGCCACCATGTCAGTCCGTATACAGAACCAGGCCACGAGACCTATCCTATTGCAGCGAGGAGTGTGCCAAGGAGATGCAACCTCTCCTAATCTATTTACCGTTGTACTGGAGGACGTCTTTAAGCTTTTGGATTGGAACGGGTTTGGGCATTAACATCAATGGCGAGTATATTACTCATCTACGGTTTGCCGGTGATATAGTCGTCATGGCGGAGACTCTAAAAGACCTCAATATAACGCTAGGTGACCTCAGCAGATTCTCTCGACAGGTAGGCCTTCATATGAATATGAGCAAGACGAAAGTCATGTCCAATACTCATGTTCAGCGCCAGCCAGTGATAGTTGACAACTCAGCACTCGAAATTATGGCGAGTACGTGTACCTGGGGCGTTAAGTTCAATTAGGTAGAGCCAATTTCGAAAAAGAGATAAACCGCCCAATCCAACTGGGATGGGCAGCGTTCAGCAAACTTCGCATGGTCTTTTTGACCAGAATCCCTCAGTGCTTGAAAACCAAAGTCTTCGAACTGTGCGTGTTGCCAGAACGGCTTCAAAACTTGGTCGCTAACTATGAGTCCCATAAGAAAGCTCAGAGTCACAGCGAGCGATGGAGAAGGCGATTTTTAGAGTATCTCTGCGTTATAAAATAAAAAATTAGGTGATCCGCAGACAAAGTAGAATCACCGCCATAGCCCTGCGAGTCGTGAGGCTAAAATAGCAATGGGCAGGGCACATAGCTCGTAGAACCGATGGACGTGGGGGTCTGAAAGTGCTGGAATGGCGACCCTGCATCGGAAAGGGCAGCGTTGGTTGAGCCCCCGCTAGGTGGACAGAGGACATAAAAAGAATCGGTGGGAGCCACTGGATTCAAACAGAGTAAGACTGTGGTTTGTGGATCACATCACTAAAGACCTATGTCCAGCAGTGGACGTCCATGGATTGAAATGATGACGATGACACAGGACCACATCATTTCTGAAAGAAAGGATGTTAAGTTTTTTTTTTTTTTTTTATAGTATAGATAAGGCAAACGAGCAAGACGGGTCACCTGATGGTAAGTGATTCACCGCCGCCCACGTCACTAGCGAGGCCAGTGCGTTGCCTATCCTTCAGGTAAGAATATGCTCTTTTCTTGAATAACCCAATGTCGCAGTTGTCGGGGAAGACCGCTGATGGCAACGAGTTCCAGATATTTACTGTGCGTGGCAGAAAACTGTTTTTAAAACGCATTGTAGTGGAACGCCAACCATTCAGATGGTGTGGATGATAGTGCCGGCGAGATGGTCGGTTGCGAAAATCAGCGGCTTCTATTAAATTGAACAACTCCTCGGAACACTCCCCATTATAGATTCTGTATAGTATGCATAGGGAAGATAGATCCCTACGCAGTGCCAAAGGATCTAGCCGATCGGCAAGTTCAGTATCGTCGACAATTCGACATGCCCTACGTTGGATTCGGTCAAATGGAGATAGCTGATAACCCGGAGCCCCGGCCCCAAGGGGGCAACAATACTCCATGTGAGGCCGCACCTGTGCCTTATACAGTTTAAGGCGGTGAGCCGGCTTGAAGTACTGTTTGGCCCTGTTGAGTACTCCGAGTTTTTTGGAGGCCATTTTAGCCTTGCTCTCCAAATGACCGCCAAACTGGACAACACTCGAAATATCGACGCCCAGAATGCCAATGTTCGGCTTGGCACAAAGGTGAGTGTTTCCGAAGAGTGGCGATGCGACAAAGGGGGCTTTTTTAGCGGTGAACGCGCAAACTTGAGTCTTAGAAGGGTTAAACTGGACTAGATTTAGTCCCCCCAATCGGAAATCTTCACAAGGGATGATTCGATTTCAGACACAAGTTTGTTCCGACACTCGTCGACGTGATCCCGAGAGATATTGTTGCGGCCGAAATACAGTGCATCCACGGTACTGTCATCCGCATAGCAATGGATGCCACTGGTATGCAGCAAATCATTGATATGCAGAATAAACAATGTCGGGGATAACACGCAGCCTTGGGGAACACCAGCATTTACGGTCCGGGGGTTCGAGCATGAGCCGTCAACGACGACTTTAACTCTCCGTTCCGCAAGGAAACTGCCGATCCACCTACAAAGTCTCTCAGGAAGCCCATAGGAAGGAAGCTTCGATAGTAATGCTTTATGCCAAACCCGATCGAAGGCTTTCGCTACGTCCAAACTAACGCCCAGTGCCTCACCCTTACTCTCAACCGCCTGCGCCCAACGGTGAGTTAGTAAAGCCAGAAGATCACCAGCTGATCGGCCTTTGCGAAAGCCATATTGGTGGTCGCTGATCAGCTGGTGCTCTTCTAGGTAGCTCATGAGCTGGCGGTTGATTATGGATTCCATAATTTTGGAGAGTAAGGAGGTAATAGCGATAGGCCTATAGTTGGACGGATCTGAGCGGTCGCCTTTTTTAGGAATCGGGTGTACTAGAGCCGTCTTCCATGAATGTGGGACAACGCCGAGGACATAAGAGTGTCTGAATAAGCGCGTTAAAACCGGTGCCAGCTCTGGAGCACACACCTTCAGCACAATAGGAGATACTCCATCGAGCCCACTCGACTTGTTGACATCCAGGGAGAATAGTGCTTTCCGCACAGCACACTGTGTGAAGCGTACGTCCGCCATTGTGGTTTCACACCTCGAGATGTTAGGAGGAGTGTTACCCCTGTCGTCAAAAGTCGAGTTTTCCGCAAAGATAGAGCCAAGAAGATCGGCTTTCTCCCTTGCGGAATAGGCCAATGAACCATCCTCCCCGCGCAAAGGTGGAAGCGTCGACCGACAGAAATTACCCTGGACAGCCTTGGCGAGAGACCAGAACGCACGAGAGCCAGATGGCAGGTGTACCAGTCTCTCGCCAATTCTCCCAATGCAATTCGATTTCGCCAATGCAATTTGCCTCTTAAAGAACCTGGAAGCAGAGTTGTATTTCTTTTTGAGTGAGTCACAGTTTACATCCTTAGCGGCCTTTGCCCTAGCCCAAGCTTGGTAGCATTCCCGCTTGCGACGATGTGCGTCACGGCAAGACCCGCCAAACCAGGGCCGAGACCTGCCACCGACGGGCACCGTTGAGCTTGGAACAAACAGTTCCATGCCCTGCAGCACGACATCGGCAACCGAATCAGCGCAGGTGCTAGGATCCTTTGACTTGAAGCAAATCTGCCCCCATGGGTAGGATGCAAAGAAAGAGCGCATCCCGTCCCAGTCCGCTGACCTGTAGTGCCAAACACGTCGTCTACCAGATGGAAGTGGTTGCGATGAGACGGTGAGAGGCACCACGCTCCGAACTAGGCAATGGTCCGATGACCCGAGAGGAGCGTCGACCAACACCCGAATGGGTTCGGGGCGAGAGGTCAGCAGAAGGTCCAATAAGGAAGGCGAGTGGTCTTTCACATCCGGCTCACGTGTTATAAGTTTCGTTATCTAAATTATCTTCAGTACACTTTAACCAGGAAACGGTAATGTTTGCAATACTACTACTTGCTGGCAAAAATAGATGTTAGGTTGGTACTGATTTGAGCCGTCGCGGGCAACAGAGTACCATCAGTATTGCCACAGTACTACCACTGTTATCACAATATCAATTAACTGAAATAACTAAGCCCTTTGCTTTCGCGGCTAGAAGGTGGAGGAAATGGCGCATTGATATCACTGTATGACTACGGCAGTATATTTTTAAACCGAGACGTCTTTTAAGTCTTAGCTTCGAATATACATTAGGATTAGCTGTAAGCTGCCTTATATTGTTTGTTAAATATCACCGTTACCCGCCTATCCACGCTGGGTCAGCGTGGTGGGGCTAACGCCCATTTCCTCCCTAATGAGTATCTCTGAGGGAGGCTTACGCCGGGCAGTGCATTATCCGGTTGATAAGAAAAAAATTATTTAACCATAAGTATATTTATCTCTTATTTATATTGAATTAGTAATGTTTTATAAAGGTCCGTACCGTGCGAATGAAGAGTGGCGCGCGCGAGGAGTCGCACTGCGCGCACGGCGGCGCGGCAATTGTGTGGCGTCACGTGCGCCACGTCGCGCACCACCAGCGCGAGCGCCTCCGCGCAGCGCGCGAGTGCGGACGCGCGGTGCGCGCGCAATCGCACTCCCTCTACCTCCGCGCTCCACAGCGCGCCCGCGCCTGAGCACGTGCCCTCACTGCCGACACTTGTTTCTTTCTTAACCTGCGGGCATGGATTAAGCAGAGAAACTTTAATAGAACAAAATTTTAATAGTATTCCTTGAGTTCATTTAATTATTTTTCACTCGACTATATAAGTGTTTTGCCAGCGTTGTAATAGCGTATTTACGTCCCCGCTGTTGGGGAACAGGCCTACCCTCAATATGAGGACTATGGGCCGTAGTCACCACGCGAGCCCAATGTGGATTGGTGACTTCACACACAGCTTAGAATAAATTCTGTCATGTGCAGGTCTCCTCACGATGTTTTCCTTTACCGTTTGCATTTCGTTGTTGTTACTAAAGTTCACAGATGTACATAACTTAAATATTGAAGTCATCAGTACATGTCGAGATTCGAACCCGCGACCTTCGGAATGAAATCCGCACGCTCTAACTATTAGGCCGGCAAGCTACTTGCCAGCAATGGTTATATAAACAGGTTATGGGGAACTGAGGTGTCATAGTTATGTTATAGTTGGTATATATTATTTTTAATAACTGTATAATTTTTGAATACAATAAATCATTATAATCATCTTTAACATAACCCTTTTATCCAGTACGAAGAACCTAATCGTCAATGAAATTAACACACAATTTTTAATCTACTTTTTTCTTAAATATAATTTTAGATAGAAGACACCACTGCGCGTACTTCTACACGTAAATGAGTTAATAAAAACTCACCAAAATCCAACCCTGCGTTTGTGGGGAATGTGATAGTTCACTCTCAGAGGACACACTGGTCGGTCTCTTCTCAATCTCTTCATCGGAGCCTTCCGAGCGACTTGAAGCTGAGTAAACATGTAGTTATTAGTCCTTTACGCTCATTGTTGGTTAATGAAATGACTACAGTAATAAAATTTACATCTCAAGATGACGCGCAATACCTCGTGCAGCACATCGTCATCATCATGGCTATATCGAATAAAAAAAACCGAACGTGCTGGCAACATTGTTTAGTAGCGCTACATTGTTATTATGCTTCCGTTTCCGTTTTCTCTTGAAAACTACCACCTCATAACTGGACGGAAACACTGACGCAGAAAGATTATTGCAATCCTTCGCTGGTCTCACCAGGAAGGATGAATGGAAACACTTTGTCTTAATATGCGGAATATCGACCATGAAGGGATGAATGGTAGCCGTGTGTGTGTATATCCGTTGGTAAAGGTGCTGGATAAGAGTGTGATTGGTACGTACAACCGGCAACAGTGCGGACTTCGGAGCCATCAGGCCATGCGCCCGCGCCTGCCGCCGCTAGCAGCGACAAAAGTACTCCCCACTCCTCGCCACTGTGCACGTTCTGTGCCGAAGTCTTCACCAACTCGTACAGCCCGCATGATATCTGACAAAAATTTAATAACACAAATTCAAATTTATAGCTAAACGACAATTTTTTTTTTAAATAAAACAGGTAATCACTGAACAGCTTATTCGTCATTCTGTCGTTGTGTAACTATACTAAATGACGTGACATTATAAAAGACTCCTATTCTCCTCCCACTATCCGACTCGTTCGTCTCGTGAGAAAAAAATCGTTTACATATATAACACTAAGAGTAATACTATAAGAAAACGACAAACAAGACAAGTACCACTAGCTTGCTTCAATATTGGCTAGATAATTGGTGCTCACCACGTCAGCCTGTTGGTAGAACAGTTTATACGGCAGCCGGTAAAGTAACGTGAGGTGGTGTAGCACGCGCGGCGCGCATAGCTCGCAACGCATGAGACGCGCAGCGGTGCGCAGTAACGCGGTGAGCGCGCGCGTCAGCGGCCGCGGCCCACGCGTGGAAGCCCACGCAACCACTCGCTCTAGGTGCGCGCCCGCGTCCTCCCATACGGAGAGCAGACGGTCACTGCGGTTGTAATTAAAAATTATATACCACATAATACTATAGACAAATAGCAAAAGTATGTATATTAATAAATAATTATTTTCAAAAAAAATGAACAAGATAATTTTGTATAATAACAAATTAAATATACATTTATTTATAAGTCTTTGAAAAATTTATATCGGCGAAGGTATAATACTTTGTTATAATAAAGTGTGACTATTCTTAATATGTAATTGAGATGGAAATAAAACACCGTAATTAATAACTTGGAAAAGAAAACTAACCGATTTTGTATAAGAGTCTTTCCTAAAAGCTCCAAGAAGAAAATGGTTATGTCTTCTAAATGAGGATTCAGTTGTAAACTCTCAGCGTCAGGCGGAGTGCCCACAGTCACCATGGCTCGGACCAGTTCCTAGTAACAAATGTTTTTGTGTTAAATTATTTTTCCCTTATGGTGGTTTGTAAGTATTTTTAAAAGACAATCATTAGAAGCCGCAAGGCCCGACGTATACAGGCCGCTCCAATGCGTGGCAGATTTTTTTTTATAAAATTTTGCGTCGCGATGAGTGGGAAGATCATTTTTATAGTAAGTGATACGTTCATCCATAACAACATGGCCCAGTAATTTTACTAGCTAAAGTGCCCTTCAAACTGAAACACAGTTATGTTTGCACACTACTGTTTGGAGGCAAACAGTAGGCGCTGCGGTGGTACCTAATCTAGACGATCTCCTGCAACGGAGATCTACCACCAGTAAACCATTGGTAGGTTGAGTAAAATATTTGGAAATCATCATCATTATTATCAGCCAACAGACGTCCACTGCTGGACATAGGCCTCCCCCAAAGATCTCCGCATCGATCGATCCCGTGCAGCCGTCATCCAGCTGCTTCCCGCAAACTTCATCAGATCGTCGGACCACCTTGTGGGGGGCCCAATAACATTTGGTCGCTATTCATGAAACACTTTTGTTTTTTCTCTATAATCTAGATCTTAGTTTTAGAAATAATTCAAGTAATAATAAATACGAAATCTTTATGGGGGGGACACAGGTATAATAACATACCTGTAAACTTTCTAACTGCAAGAATTTGGTCTCAGCGATGAGTAGCCCGGGGAAATTGCACTTGGCGACACACTCGGTGGCAATATCTATGAGTGCCTTCTCGTGCGGAGTGGGTGTACGCATCCCTGCAAAGTAATCTCACATGTACCAAAAACAAATTTTATTGAATTAACGATTAACTTTACTAATTTCAATATTTTTAAATTGTATTAATTAGTATTTTACTGTAATAGGTGTAACAGTTTCCGCGCAACAATTTACGGGACCCCAGCCAACCTCACTTGTTCGTGGTGCACTCTGCTAATCAACAAACGAGGCTCTGACTTCCACCAACTCGCATTGGACCCGCGTGGTGGGATATGGCTCAAGTTCCCTCGTATGAACCCTTATAAACGACGTCCCTTGATGCCTGGCGATGGCGGCAGCGCAGGACCGATCGATGGGGAATTTTTGGGGGAGGCCTATGTCCAGCAGTGGACGTCTATTGGCTTATGATGATAAACTTTATTTAAAAATGTTATAACGTATAAAGAAGCCAGATATAATTAGCTTCTTCAGGACATTAATCCAACGGTATGTGATATGCACGTGTATAACAATGTTACGCTTGTTAAGATGATATACACTGCACCATATTGCGCTAGTCGCTTTTAGATATAAAACGTTAAATTCATTAACCCTGTATATTTACTTGCTGTAGCCCTTCAAGGCCAAACAATGAAATGTTTGGCGGCAGAAATAGAAGCAGTGGTACCTCGGCGGTCTCCGGCAACGAAGACCAACCATTGACAATAAAACTAATTATACATAAATAAATTAGCTTAAACCCCAAGTACTTTATCTGGCTATGTATATTAATAGCACTGTTTATATGAAAATTATCACGTTCTAAGTTCAAGCTAATCACCAGTTTCTCCGAGAGCAATGTAGGAATACAGGCTGGATAGCAGGCCCGCCTCCGAGCCCCGCGCGGCTTCCCTGATGAGCGATACGGTGCCGTTAGGCGCCAGATAGTCTTCAGCCTCCACTAGACACTGGAAAAGAAATATAAAAATGAAATTTTAGAAGCAAACAAATATGCAATGTTTTTTAGAATTCCTTTAATGTATATGTTCGTATGCAAACATCGGTATAATGTGACAATTTTATTGTGTATATTCGTTATATTGTAGCCAACAATGACGAACAGATGGTTACCTTCGGCAGCAGACGTCCTACATAGAGCGTGTGCAGCATCTCCAGCATGTGCCGCCAGGAGTCGCGCACGCAATCCGCGTGACGCGCCGCCACGGTGCATGCGCGCCGCAGCGCCAGTTGAGCCTTCACCGATTGTCCCAAAGATACGCCTAGCGGACGTTAAAGAAATCTTTGAAATCCCGAAATGTAAAACCCTTCTTCAATGAACAGCTTGAAGGAATACCAACCAACTGCGATGTGCCCGTGCTGCGGCGGCGCTAGCAGCCCGCTGAACTTGGACAACGTCAGTAGCAGCGTATCAAGCGGAATGGTGTCCGGTTGTAGGCGCGCCACCAGCGATGCGCACCGCTCGAGTCCATTCAGCGCGACCAACGCACCACACTCGCGGGAGTTATTCTCAATCTCCTCAGCAGACGGCGGTGGAGCGCGCTCGAATGCCGCCGATAGCGCTGACACCTGCAGATAAGATATTAAGTTAAATGTGTTCATCATTATCGTCATCGGAACACACTAACTGCATCACCTTTATAAGGAAGGGTTTTCTTAACATTCCCGCCTCGATTAGTCCTACGCTGTATGCATAATTTTTTTATATTAGTAGTTTTTTAAATTAAGCTGACCGTTTTTGTCTTATTGTAAGAGAATTTCTTCTAGTGTTATGTTTTTTTTTTAACTATTTTATTGTACAAATTAAGTCCGAGCATAGAAGTACTCAAATTTACTTTATTTTACTATACTTGGTTTAAGCCATAATAAAATTTCTGCACACTATTGTTTGGCAGTAATACTAGACCGGGCAGGTTAGGTGTATTTTGGTGGCGAATATGTTTATGAGTACAGGGAAGTACACTCACGACGGGCGGGCATGCAACGGGCAAAAGGCGCGCGTGATGGGGATGGTGGGGCGGCGGCGAGCAGTACGCAGCCGCGGCAGTGCGCCCGCGCCGCTGTAGGACACGCCACAAGTAGGCATCGCGCACGGGCCCGACGCGCTCTGCGGGCATCACCATCTCCTCGTTCCTACAAGGATGCGCTTATTTTTAAACTATCCAATAATATTATGTAAAATTTTTCATATCATGTAAAAAAACAAAATAATACCATCGCCAACATGATCATCGATCTACGATTGAGAATGAAATAATTAAATAAATTGTCACCAATCAAATTTAAGTTTAAGCATAACTCTACTAGCTTATTATGTTAAGTTAACAACAATACGTTAAATGTAGTGTGAAATGTGTCCGCGATAAAAGCATACTTGATTGAATGGTATATCGCCTCGAGCATCGGCTGCTCGAAGTCCCCGCTGCCGTTGCACCCGCGCAAATTTTTCACAAAATCGTCCACGTTCATCGGCACGTTGAGCTTCTTCGCGTTGTGGTTGTGCTGGTCCATGTTCAACATTATGATAGCGTACGCGAGCCGGAATGCCGCGTCCGTGTTCGCGAACGGCTCCCCGTTTGTCGTCTACGACAAGCGAACGAACAAGTTCATTTTGTATCGATGATTCAACCATCTCCGATAAACGTTTGTTAAGAGTTATTAGAGAGGAGTGTTCTATTATTATCGATCTTTAAATCTAATTATCTTATAGGATTGAATCAGTTACAGTAATAAAAATATAAATGAAGATAATCAAGCATGTAAAAGTAATCAAGTTGTATATACTGACATGCCATCGTTCGGCGAACTTCTCCATGACGAGGAAGATGAGGGGCGCTTCTCCCGGCAGACGGAAGGTTTCGAGGTACAGTCGCAGTGCCTGATCTATGCGCAGCTCGCTGTAGTCGAAGCTTTCCGCGAAAGCTGACAGCACCGAGGGCCCCTCGTCCTCGCCGCGAGACGATCGCTTGCAGATATATTCTCCTGATGAATGGAAAGTGGAGAATTGTTGCTGGTGATTCTCCTTACCATAAAACGAAATAAATTAAGTACTTTCTACTCTTGTACATTACAAGAATGTGTTATATATATATATATATAGAATAACACTTTACTGGTAAATTAGGTGGCAAGAATTCGTCTATCGATTTTGCTTTAATTCCGTTAACACTAACCAATCATTTTCTTATCCAGGTCCGGGTTCTCCCGTAAAAACACCGCCACCTCGCGTGGGTCTAAGGGAGTGGTCAGCACGCCGTGCTCCTGCAGGAACTCAATGCCGCGTTCTGGCTTCTGGTTAAACAGCTCCGTACCTTGCGTAACCCACTGCAGTAAAAAATTCAGATGTATTCAATTGAATTCAGGCACATGTATAAAAAAATTAAAAATATGCTGATGATGATGGTGACTTATATATTAAAAACTTGAAACCTAAATTGAAGTTAATACAATAACATTGTCACATTTGTTGACTTTTGTATGTTCACATTTTATTCCACTTAAACATGTTTATTGTATCGAATTCGAGCTGGATGTATACCTATTGGTTATACAGCATCAGTTTTTGATGATGTACAATGTACCACATTTTACTTGTTGCCCTAACGCATAAGATGTTAGTCTCGTTCCCCCCATTTTACTAGAAATAACTTAATCTCTCTAGGAGTCTCAATCAGCTCGTTCACATCAATTATTTGAAAAAAAAAATTTAAGAATAGTTGAAACCTTTTTCATGTTTTTAATATTATCAAGTTCCGCTTCGGTTGCCAGTTTGGAGGACGGCTTGTGCCTCCCAGTCTTCGCACCAATGAAGTACTGGCTTATGTCATGCGTCACGTGGTCGCTGACAACGGATACGTCATCCATTCCACCCAGCTCGAGAGACACGTGTCCTCCTCTCCCGTAACACTCCTCACTGCTCCTCTCTTCCGCAGGAGTCTCTAATTCGTTTCTCTCCATCTTCTGGCTAGTTCCCATTTCGACGGCTTCGACGATCGTCATCAGCGCCTCCAGCGATAGAGAGTGGATATTGTAGGCGGCGGATGAGACCACGTTCTTGGACAGCAACTTTGTGAGCTCTTCAAATATGTCCATGCAATACACGTCGCAGTCGAAGTTCAAGTATAGCTCCGTACAGAATCCAGGTATCCTGAACATTTGAGCTAGACTCTCCAGTGCGAGGTGGTGAATTTCCTTTAATTCATAGATAGATTTAGATGTATCAGCTGATACGATTTCTATGATCTTCTTGAAGAACGCTTCCATCTGGAATTTGAGATGGTGCCGCAGGGACTCGAATAGCAGAAAGGTCAGTTGGAGGTCCAGTGCGAATATCGATATCCTTTCAGTGTCTAGAAGCTGGAAAGACAATGGTAAGCATTAATATTTGTGGTCCATCTAAAACACTGTATTAACAACAAAATATTATCGTGACAGCGGTAAACGTAATAATGGTACAGTGTGAACAACCTAACCAGCACCTTATTTCTTAAAGCTAAAGTATAGTTAACATATTGATTGTCTAACCGCATAACTTGATTACAAAAGTAAGCATTCAATATTTCCTTCCGAAATGTCAATTGCTTGGTTATAATATACTTACGCTTAACAAGTTCTTGCACAGGGGATCTTTGACGAGATGCAGCAGCGATGGGTAGCGGGTCAGCTGGTCGGCTGACACCTCAAGGGCGGTTCCCACCAGGCTGAGGCCTAGCTGTACCATGGCGGAGGTGTTCTGTGCCTCCAGCGGATTGCACAACGATATCAGGAACCTGTGTAAAGCATAATCCACCATTATACTTTCACATGATATTTAGTGACAAAGAATTTATAGATGACGGGTGCTCATCTAGGTCAATGTTGTAATGAGCGGCGGATATAATGCGACAATGGTAGCTAGCCAATCTTGTTCGAAAGAATCCTACTCCACTCCACACAATATGTAGCTCAAGAATATAACCAGGGTTCTCCAGGTCACAATGTTAGTAGTTACCAATACATCACATCCAGCCATCGCGTTTCCCACGCGTGTGGGCTAGCCGATAAAAGTTGAGTGTTTAGTGGCATTACCTGAACAGCTCCCGCACGCAAACAAGCCCGTACGGCTGTAGATTCGCAGTTTCTTCTTGCGGCGTGAACCTGATCCCGCGGTGATTCACATACTCTTCGAGCCGCCCATCAGACTCCTTCGGGACGTCAGCGGCGTTATCCGCTTGCTCGTCCATCACACACACATCTAAAAAGGACCAACATTTTCTATAGGAAATCGCAAGTCCCTTCATTACGTAACAATAAATAAAATGGTATAAAATCCACACTTCAACTCACCAGTTTTTACATCTTCAATTTCTTCTTCCACCTTCTCTACTTCTACCTCAGTGTTCTGCGGCTCCTCCCCGTCGGTGCTGCTAACACACTTCTCCAGCAGCTGCGTGATGGAAGTGTTTCCGTTGGCCAGGTCCATTGAGGAGTGACGGCCATGCTTCTTGTGAGGACTCTTGAGGGGCTGCTCTACCGGCTCTATCGTTATCTCCGCTTCGTTTATCAAATTCTTGTCTCTGCTAAAAAACATCAGATAGTTTAACAATTTGAGATGTTTACCTATTATATTTAAGTAGTAATATACAAATTTCATAATGAATCATCTTTCACTTTTAACTAAGTTAGAGGTTATTAAGGAGGGGCGTGAGGGTTCCCGCACAACAACCCACAGGGCCCCAGCCAACCTCACCTGGTCGTGGTGCACCCTGCTAAACAACAAACGAGGACTCCTATATGGACCCTTACAAACGACGGTCCCTATTTACCAGCGTTACCAGTGGCCATGCTGAATGTATGTAGAGATCTTTGGGGTAGGCCCATGTCTAGCAGTGCATAAATGAAGGCTGATAATGATGATGGCAGGCTTTCTGTAATTATACTCATTATTACGGACGCACATGTTGGCTCACTATCAAATGAACTTTGCTGTTTCTTTTAAAGCAAAAAATAATAGTCAGGAGTTTAAATATATGATTTATAGTTTTAAATATATTTTTTTAATCGTTTAGATACTGTTAGTCTTATTGAAGAATTTTACAGCTACAGCAGATTCATCGCCAAAGATATATTAAAAATGTATAAAAGATTTTCAAAAAATAAAATAGTTTAGAAATGCAGAACTATCTAGTATTAATAATCGTCCTTACATATGCCTATTTATGGTTTCGGGTTTCTGATCACCTTCCGGTCCATTATCATTCGCATTCGAGTTCGCTTGTCCCGTGAGAGATGACTTCCTGTCTAAAGAGTTTGTACCTGGAAGAAACGTATGGTTTTTACATGAAATTACTGAGGTAACAAGAAAACATCTTATGTGTCAAAACAGTGATCACAATGTGGTGCAATATATAACGCCACGTAGGTAAACCATGACAAAGACATTATGACCCTAGTTAGGATATTTACATAGCATCACACTGTATTTTTTCTACTTCAGCTACACATCCTTCAAATCGGAACACACTAATATTTGCACTCTGGCGCTGACCCAATGGTTAGAGCGTGCCGCCTTCATTCCGAAGGTCGCGGGTTAGACTCTCAGTATGTACCGATGACTTTGATATTTAAGTTATGTATATTTGTGAACTTTAGTAAGAACCACGAAATGCAAACGGTGCAGGTGAACATCGCGAGGAAACCTGCACATGATTTAGAGTTTATTCCAAGGTGTGTGCGAATTCACCAAACCGCATTGGGCCCGCGTGATGATTATGGCCCAATCGCCCTCATACTGAGGGTAGGCCTGTGCCACAATAGTGAAGACGTAAATTGGCAGACCTATGACAGAAATAGGAGCTGCGGTGGAACCAATACGATACTTAGCCAAGCGTTGATGTAGTATCATAAACAATTTTGATTGTAGTATTAAAAATATACTAACGTAAATCATATTCGATAAACATAACCGCAACCTCTGTGTGTAGTGTAAGTAACTTAACCAGACGTATCCATATATATAAAACGGTCTTCTCGTTGCACAGCAAAATCTTCGCTAGTGAATCCCACAATATATTTGTCACTTTCCACTTAATAAATCTCATATTTATATATATATATATCTCCTCAATAAATATAAATATAGTATATATGTCCGATATGTATTTGCTTTGCGAGCTGTTGAACCCGAATGTAGCGAACGATAAGAATACTCTGTTGTTATTTGGGATTTGATAATAAAATACGGTTTGTTCTAAATATTAAAAAAAACAATGATTTTTTTATAGTCAACGCGCTATCAGCACAATCGAGGGCATCTTGCTTTTATAACGAGCTCAACTGGCTCCTGGAAATCCCTATTTCGACTATGTAGCCATTTTTACTGGTGGGAGGTCTCTGTTGCTGAAGACCGTCTAGGTAGGAACCACCGCAGCTATTTCTGCCGCCCAAACAGTACTGTGCTAACATTACTGTGTTCCGGTTTGAAGGATGTTGTAGCTAGATATTACTGGGGTAACGAGACTCGACATACTATGCTGTGTATAACATCCTAACTAGCGGCACATTGTTATGAGCGGGCGTATCACTTACCATCTAGTGAACATCTTGTTCTTCTCTTGATTGAATATAAAAAAAAATCAATTACTATTGTTATTTAATTTTTAATATATAAATACTGTACTTTTGTGTAGTATAATACAAGAATTTGAGTAAAATATATATAAACTTGAAGTATTTTCCTGGTTAGAGGAAGTGGATCAACGATTAGAGAACGAGGCGCCGGTACATAAAAGTGTAACCAACTGCCTCGCGGTTACAAAAATTATGTGTTGGGTATGTCTTGATGACCATACCCCGCGTGCCGTATCCGGTCGCGTGCCATCAAAGCGGCAAACACCCTTTTTTGACCTACCGTAACTCGTAACAGACATACCAAGGCAACAGCGAATAAAAACTATAGCGCGTTTTAAGTGAGCGCAGCGCCACCTAGTATCCATTAGCGAAACGACATTACACTTGCGGAATAGGCAACTTTATTTTTTTTCTAGCTAACCATTGATTTCAATTTCGCATGGTGTTTATTGACAATGAGAAAATATTCTAGCTTCTATACGTCGATAGTCGGAACTTAGTAATGCCGTTATGGCAGCAGATTTAGAATATAAGGAAGCTGCTAATTAAAGGTTTAAATAAAAACCATTGACCAAACAAGTCTTTCTTTGAAACGGAAATGTGAATATAAATAACACTTTCATATTTATTTCTTTATACCTTTTTTTTGTGTCTTATCTGTTGTCACCAAAGTTGGTAAAAATTATACTGTCCAATGCAAAACTTACTATGTGCCGTCGACATATTTCGTTTCTTTGTAGATTTATCACGCTTCTTGAGCGAGAGGCTGAGGGTGGTGATGCTGCTATTGGCGTCTTCAGGTGGAAACTGTGGGAGCCTCATGAATATCAGCTGTGTCATGTCCCTGAGACACTGTTCCGCATTCCGGCGCAATAACTCTGGGGATTGAAAAACTTTTTTAAGACCAACTCTTATAACACTTTTACGGAATGAAATTTTGCTATGCAGAATAAAATATATTTAAATGTGTTTATACATTCCTTTATTTTTATAAAATGTACTTTGTAGATAAATATTATTACGAGAATACTTTCATGTAACTAATTCACGTTTATATATAATTAAATTAATGCAATAATTTAAATAGTTTAATTCAAAATTATTTATGTATATATTATCACGCTTTTTTCCCAGTAGGAGTAAGCAGAGGCGAATAAACACCCACTTTTCGCCAGATGTGGTCAGATTAGGTGCCATGTAACAGAGGGCGAGGGTGTTGCCACTTTATTGGGGCCACCACAAACACACAGATAATTTCAGTGTGCAGGTTTCCTCACAATGTTTTCCTTCACCATTTCTATTTCACTGTTGTAACTAAAGTTCACAAATGTACATAACTTAAATATTAGGTTATTGGTACATGCCGAGATTCGAACCCGCGATCTTCGGAATGAAAGCAGCATGCTCTAACCATTAGGCCAGCAAGCTCAAAAATTATATCATAAATATTTACTTTTAAAAGTAGCAAACCTATACAATTGTTCACTGAGTAACTGTTTAACTTAAATGTCTCCAAACAATATCTCTTGCTGAACAGTTTAATAAAAATACTTTAATAAAATATGGCTGTCTTTTTATACTATTTTTTTTTTTTTCCTGATAATATATCATTATTAACTGCCACACTTTTATGCCATCTTATATTCATTAACAATACTTACGTACCTGTTAATCTGGTTTCAAAACAAATCCGGAAACAGCTAAGCATAATCTCACAAACACTCTCATCGGTTAACATAGCACCCTCTGGACTCAACATAAGAGTACGAAGTACCTGTAACACATACATACAATAACATTATTTTGCAAATAATTAAAAACTAGTAATCAAAAGATTTTTTACAATTCTTATAAAAATTATAAAATACTTTTAAATTAACATTAGTTTTTAATTAGACTATATTCACCGGTTTGGAGTTAGGAAGTATATATCTACCAGTATAGACATCTATTGGTGATTGATGATATTTGTATATATTTAATTTTGTAATAGAAAGTTGTATAGGTATTTGTAACTATAAATAATATATAAGTTAATATTCTCTGCTTCTACTCACTTGCAATATCTTCATGAGCACCACACCATCTGATGAATGATCTGTACCCACAAACCGTGCATGTGTAACAGCATCAGCAATGTCCTCCACTGTTGCAGGAACACTAGGATGTGTAGGATCTAAAATAGTTTAAATGGACATAACAATGTGGGGTTAGTAGCCCTCTGGCCGAAGGATTAGAATGTGTAGCCTTCATTCCAAAGGTCACGGGTTCGAATCTTGATATGTACTGATGACTTTAATATTTATGTTATGTACATTTATGAACTTTACTAACAACAGCGAAATACGAACGGTGAAGGAAGACATCGTGAGGAAACCTGTACGTGAATTAGAATTCATTCTAAGGTGTGTGTGAAGTCACCAATCCGCATTGGGCCTGCGTGGTGACTATGGCCCATCACCCTCATATTGAGAGTAGGCCTGTGCCCCAACAGTAGGGATGTATATTGACACTTGATGTCGGGTTAGTAAAGATTAATATACTTTGCACCATATTGATTTAATGCCTCAGTATAATCATTAGTTACAGCAACTCTTGCAGTAATGTAACATAGTTATTGTTTGCACACTGCTAATTTACAGCAGTAATTTCACTAGACAGTTTCCAGTCTGAGGAATATATTAACTAGTAATTATTTATTTATAAGAACTTTATATTATTATCATTATTTCAAAATAATTTTCATCAGTATATCTGTTCATGCCAAATAGTTTGTGGATAGGGCAACTAAGCTCTTTTAATAATTATTCTTCATTCATTCACAAGCATTCTCTAAGAGGTGGAAGGAATCTTGAGAAACCAAGGAGGTCAGCTCTGTAAGTGACTGCAGTTAAGCAATTCATTCATAGCACAGAAAATGTTCACTTACTGCATTCCTTTATTATAGGTGTATCTGTTATAAAAGTGCCTTCACAACAAATGTTATTTTTAAAGAAATAATAATTTGATGTGTTGATGTATGTTGAAAATAAATAGAGAATATGCTTTATCACTAACAGATAACTTTATCTGCAAGTATATATCAGTAAAAGACAAATTTATTGTACATTATATGCAACTTCCTATGGAACTTTATAGACTACATATTTATACAGTAGCAATGTTTATCTAAGTTAAAATTTACATCAATAGTTTTTACATTATGGGCTGTAAAATACTAAATTAAATATCTCTTGTTTACTCATTGAATAGATCTATACATTTTTAAAATTATAAACTAACAATCTTTATATAGTTTCATTGTAAATGAATAGATACAAATTTAACATGAATAAACCAATAATTGCCTAAATACATATTTTTTAATATTTATTGGATTCCAATTTTTTTATTACAATTTAAAACTTATAGTTGAAGGAGTAAAAGTGGAACTACTTAAAAACTATTGTAAAAGATTTTTTTCCTAAAAAAATATTTTTCATAATAATACTTGAACTCACCAATTAGTCCATATGATAAAAATTTATGTATGGCTGAAAGAGCAAGGCTTGTTACTGGCCCAGTTGTTTCTTTACTTCTAATAACTTCAAGGAATGGGCTGAGGTAGGTTGAAGGGTCCAATAGTCGTAAATCGTCTACTTGGTTTAAGATAGTCTTTAGGTCTTGAAAGGTCCTCATGAGCACGTCATACTCTTCATTAGGAAAAGAATGTGAGCCCCATCGTGTACTCCGTCGCATAGCAGTGACCAGCATGGCCATCTCGCCTTGCACTACAAATATTCCGTTCCCTGGTAGTGACATTCTGATAAATTTGCTAACGACTTAATATAAATCACAACAATATCGGAAAAAATTATTTTCTTCAAAAGACAACTTCATATAAGCACTACATATTTATTACACACTCATAACACCACTAGGTGCGTTTAGTTTCACAAAGGTTTGTAAATAATAAGCAGTTTAATAATAAAAAAATCAATAGGAAATTACAACTCGATTATCAAATTCTATCACGGTCATGTTGACGTTTCAGAATTTTAACTCTGCTACTCGCCGCCAGGGGACATATGGCCACACCGTGCCATAGAGCTCAGACTTTTGACATTAATTTCGATCGCGTTATTTGATACTGTAATGGAACATTAATTTTCTGATTTTTTAAACTACCAACACTGTCAAGATGTCTGACGATTGTGGTTTACCTTAGTGACAAAAATCTCATTAATTTGTATCTTTACGACCTCCTAGCATAAAGCTATTGCCGTCGTATGTAACAGTAAGTTTTATTTTATTTGACTATTGACAATGCGATTATGTTAGATGTGTTATTTTTATAGTTTCGTGGTGATTATGCGTCGTCACGCGTGCAAAGGCAATCGACACAGATTTGACATCGACTTCTTTTTGTGTTCGTGTGGTTATTATTACGAATGTATCTCGTTACGTTGCAGGCATAGCGACCCGATTTAACGCAACGATGGTTAAGAAAAAGAGACAAAGTGACCCCGGCGAAAACGGTGATGAGTCTACTGAATCTTGCGACGAGAGTGTGAAGTCAGCATGTCCTCACGTTGCGAAAGCAGTAGACCTAACACGTCTCAAGAAAGCTTTAAAAACGGGGGGTTTCGAAAAGGAATGTTCAGAGTGCAAGAAAAGTAACAAAATAGAAGTGCCGGATCCGAATATCGAGGAAGATCTGACACTTTGGATGTGTTTACGATGTGGCACGCAACTTTGCGGGCGCACACGTAACAAACACGCACTCAATCATTTCCACACACCACACTCAGACTGCCATTCCCTTACTGCCAATACAACAACTTGGGAGATCTATTGCTATAGTTGTAATAATGAAATAACAGCCTCTAGCTCCAAGAAGCTACATGAATGTATTGAGTATGTAAAGAAGCAGGCATCCAGTAATAAATCATTACCTCCTATTGAACCCCTGTTTGACACAGAACCTAAGAATTTTGATGTACCATTGTCAGTAGAATCATTAATGAAAATAGATCAGTTTTCAAAAGGGAGTGATATGGCTATAGCTCTAGATTTACCAAGAGTTAGAGGCCTCTCAAATTTAGGTAATACTTGCTTCTTTAACTCAGTACTGCAATGTTTAGTACAAACACCATATTTGCAAGATGTCCTACACGAAATGGCTACTCCCGGTGAGAGATTCACATTGCCAGGTGGAAAACTGAAGCTAAAGGGGGATAATGATGATGGAAAAGAAGTGGAACTGCCAGCTATAACAGGACAATTAGGAGAATGGGGCACCTTGACACGTACTCTCTCTGAGACACTGGCTGAATTACAAGCAGGTAAGCAAAAGTATTACTTAAATTTCAAAATAGTAATTATAAATTTTATTTAGCATATGTATAGATATTGTTCAATTACTTTCTTTAGTGAACAGTAAGGAGTTTGAACTCATAAAATAATGTACTATTCTTTATTTGTTGAAACAAATTTGGTTTATCAACTTTCTCATCACATTATTATCTCTGAGAATATGTCGACCAGTATATGTATTTTAATATTGTGGTAAAACAAAAGGAATAAGCACACATTTGAAAAAAATGCTAATTCAAAATGTTTTAACAAAATATGTCTTAATTTTTAATTTTAAGTGAACCAGTAAATACAAGAATAGTCCTATGTCTTAACAGTGGATGTGTATCAGCTGATGATGATGAAATGATGAATTAAATAACACAGCACTAGATTTCTGTTGGGTGATGATGATGAATTAAAAAGCTAAGAAATACAGAAAAATATTAAATGTTTACAACATAGACACACAAGCATATTAAATATTTTACGGGCTTTCCAAAAGTGTGTGTGACAATTCTATATTTAGGATATAATGATATGTTTGACCCACTTCTCTCCTGTTGATGGTTATTTGCTACTGTTCTAAAAAATAACAGTATTGTATCTAATGTATTAAAATGTATTTGATCCAAGGAGTAAGTCTCAATATATTGTTTCTTATCTATCAATGAGTAATTGACAACTAAGATTGCCTTGACTTGCGTTACAACTACATATAACACCTTTTCGGTGCATGTTGATTATGTATTAAGTTATTTCCTTCCATGATATAGTATAATTTAATTTTTGATAGTATATTACAGAAGTAAACTGTATATATGATTGAATTGATAGTTTCAACATGATTTTTTTCAACAAAGTAATGAGTTGAGCAACATGTTTATCTGTCTGTTAGTTATATGCCTGCCCGTAACATAAATGATATAATAAGATGGTATATACACTATCTTATTATGTCATTTATGTTACGGTGCCTTGAGACTCAGAATGTTAAGCTGCATTACCTCAGTGATTACACTAATTGTGGTTGTCATATTGACACATTAGATATTAACTCTTGTTACCACAGTAATTTCAATAGTTTCAACACCTTTAAAATCGAAACGTAATAATGTTTGCACACTCGCTGTTTGTCTGCAGCAATAGGAGCTTTGGTGTTACCTACCAAAACTATCTCTGGCAATAGAGACCATGTTTATATGCAGTAACAATATAGTAAAAATTATACTACTTATTACTCATTTATTTTAATATTTTTACACCTAAGTTTTAAATTCTGTACTTTTATTAACAGTATATTATTTTCTTTAGGATGATCTAAAACAGTATTAGTTATTTCAAGCAATACATTGTAGTATTTTCATATTATATACATTGAAATTTTACTGATTTCTGAAGCACTTGTACTAGTTGTTCCCTTCTCGCTTTGCTGCACTGTAACTAACACTCTCATAACTTTCTTTGGGGCTGGAATTATGTAATCTCACTTCTTAACTGACCTATACTCAGAAAAATTAATGTTCTTACCAAATTTCAAGTCTATAAGTGTTATGTACTAAACATATGATAAGACTCATAATTAAGTACTGTATGTTGTGAGCATCATCTTCTCATTTCATTGCTACATGGTGAAGATCGCGGTAAGCAACTGGTTGTGAACAGCTCAGGACCTATCCATGTGGAGATCTTTGGAGAAGCTTACGTCCAGCAATGAAAGGGGTTGTATCTATTGAAATTACTGAGCTAACGAGACTCAATATCTTATGCCTCAATGCAATGATCACAGTGTTGCAGTGTATACCAGCCTGTCTAGCGCAATGTTGTTAGGGGCAGGCGTATCACTTACCATTAGGTCAACGTCCCACACGTGTTGTCGTATATGTCGTATAAAAACAAAATGTCATTTTAACGTAACAATGTAACCAACAGGTGAAGGCGGTGTCTACACTCCGCGCAAATTGCTGTCAGCTCTGGTTAACAAACTGTCACAGTTCGGCGGTGGTGACCAGCACGACTCACACGAACTACTCAGGCATTTGCTGGAGGCTGTGAGGTGAGCTTTATTTATTTGACATTTTAAACTTGAATTAATTTTTTTTCAAAATATTTGATGATATAAAATTTATGGAATAAGATAAATATCAAAAAGACTTCTTCTTTGTCGTAACGTCATGACTGAGGGACGTGACTATGGTGCGTTGTCCTGGCCACCATATTTTCCAGACATTTCTGTCTTGCGCCATTTGGATGGATGATTGTAGGGTAGCTCCCGTAGCGTCCTAAGTTGTGTGTGTCCATCTTGTAGGATACCGCCCTCTCGCTCTCTTTCCTTCTACACAACTAGTAATAATCAGTCTTTCCAGACTGTCTGGGTCTCGCCTGACCGTGTGTCCGAAGAATTTGAGGACTCTCTGCCTACAGATTGTTGAGAGCCGCGTTGTTATGTTCAACTGTTAATTAAAAAGACACCATTGAATTAAAATGTTTTGGAATTGTTTGTTAGACAAAACTAGAATCTCCTATCTATTACTATCGCAGGGTAAACTCCATATAGGCGTTTAAGCACTGTTTACTCTAGCTCTCAAAACCTATCTCCTCTATAATCCCACTCAAATTACTACCTATAACCTCCCTCAAATTCCTGTAAAGGTACAAAACCACTCTGACTATTGCTAAATTGGTAAGTATATTTTAAAGTGCCACAAACATTTCAGGTGTGGTTTCTATACACTACCTGAAATCTCTGTGGTCATCCCTGACTACTATAGGATAACTAATATTTTGTCTATGGATTTAAGTGTACTCACATTTAGGGCTATTTACTTAACATAGAAAAATAAACACTGCATATTGTAGCTCTAAACAATAATCTCTCAACTCGCTTAAAACATGTGAGACTACGCTGAGATTGCTAAGTTTCTTTTTAAATATAGATTAGTACAGGTATTTTGGTTACAGTATGCGTCCATAACAGCCATTTACGTCCCCACTGTTGGGACACAAGCTTACCCTCAATATGAGGGCGATGGGCCATAGCTACCGCGCGGGCCCAATGCGGTTTGGTGACTTCACACCCACCTTAAAATAAATTCTAATTCATGTGCAGGTTTCCTCGCGATGTTTTCCTTCACCGTTTGTATTTCGCTGTTGTTACTTAAGGTCCCAAATGTACATAACTTAAATATTAAAGTCATCGGTATATGGCGAGGTTCGAATCTCCGGCCTTCGGAATGAAGGCCGCACGTTTTAACCAATAGCTCAGCGAGCTACTTACACTTACCGTATTCTAAAGAGATAAACCAACCAATTGGTGTAGTGATTTTTGGAGGGAGCCTATAACCCAACTAGTAAAATCCCCGCAGCCAACAAAATTAACTGCTGTTCTAGTATTGTTTGCTGTGAAAATTGAATTAAATCAGTGAATATTTTGTTTATAAACAATCTTATCGTTATTACTAATTGTTGTGGAAATCAGTGAAAATGTATGTGAGTATATGAACAGCTGTTTCACATTAAAATCTTCTAATTATTATTAATGTTTAATTGTTATGGAAATTGTATTTAACAATAATAATTGCATGCATGCATGGTGTCAGTGTAAGCATATGGACTATTTGGATTTCGCGCCAACTTCACTCCATCACTATTGGCGGAAACTGATACACTTAAGCTGCATATGAATAAGATTGTGTCTTCTTTTATTAATGACTATGGTGAAAAATAAAAAAAAATCGTCTTAAACATTGCACATAAAAGAAATCCTTTTATTTTTAATCCATACTAAAAGTAAATTTCTTTATATGTACACACTAGCTATATCACTTGAAACTTGTTCGAAATATCCCTTGTGAGAAACCGCACCGCAAATGATGTTCTATAACAACCGTTACTATAGCAACTGCATAATACCAAATGAAAATGTTAATTTCTATAATATAAAATTTAAAAGTCAATTATAAATAAGATGATGGATCTATGAAATTCCAAAAATAAATGAGAACTGTAACAATTTACAAAAACATTCCGCGTCGAATATATATATTGCCGTGTCTATACGTTCACTAGTTTTGAAGTGATTGGCGAACAAACCAAACCCATTTTGTTTTGTTTAGTTTTTTTAAAACACTTACGTTTAGTAATTAAATAACATGAATCAAATTGATTAGAAGTTTATAGGCTAAACTGAAAAAAAAACTTGCCCTTAAACAATTACCAACTGTCTTATAACATAAAAAGTTTTTCTTTTTGTTTATCGTCGTTATCGTATTTTCATTAAATATATTTATTTATTTTTAAAATAGTGTAAGGAGTCCCGCACGTCTCACGGGATTCAAGCCAACCTCACCTGCTCGTGGTGCACCCTGCCAATCGACAAACGAGGCTCTGGCTCCCACCAACCCGCATTGGACAAGCGTGGTGGGAAAAACCTAAATTCCTCTAATATGAAACCCTACAAACGCGAGGATGTTTGGAGAAGGCCTATGGGCCAATGATGATATATATTTATTTATATATATATATATATATATATATATATATATAGAGAGAGAGAGAGAGAGAGACATTTTTAAGCCTTTTTAATATATTAGGTTTCAATATCAATCATCTTCAGAATAACCATGTTTGTTTTTTTTTATATATATATATATTACTCAATAATTTTATAATGTAGTAATGGTGATAAGATATTTACATTTACGCATACAGTCTGAGTTGTTTATAATTCTCTCAGTATCCTTGTTAAAACAATGTCACGGACTAGTTATTTAGTTTTAAAAAAAAACAATGATAATTATGAAAATATAGAGATCACCGCAGCGCCTATTCATGCCTTCTACCATCAGTAGTGTGTTTGAAGGGTACTTTAGCTAGTGTAATTACTTGGGTAACGAAACTCATATTCATCACAATCAGTGTATATCATTCTAACTAGCGCTATGTTGTTATGGGAAGGCGTATTTATTACCTTCATGTGAACGTTCCTCTCGTCTCGACCCTTAATTGAATAAGAATATAATCATCATTATCATCAGCCGATTGACGTCAACTGATGGATATAGGCCTCCTCCAAAGATTCCCACATCGATCGAGTAGGGATTCATATGGATTTGAGCCTTTTACCATCACGCTGGCCCAATGCTGGTTGGTGGGAGCCAGAGCCTCGTTTGTTGATTACCAGGGTGCACTACGAGCTGGTGAGGTTGGTTTGGATCCCGTTGTCGCTCGGAAACCCTTACACAAAATAATGAAAAAAACATTGTTTTATTAAAGCGACTAGTTTTCTGGGTTCTTTTCACATAATATACAATTTTGACAAAAATGTTTTTATATTAATTCAAAATATGGCAATACTATCTGTACCTAGTCTGGTTAGCTGGCAGCAATATTCCCGCCCGACGGCAACCTGCAGCCCCTGGGCCCTTTCCCGTTATTAACACCCCCACAAGTCAAAGGAAATATGTGGAATCCATTCTTAGCTGGCCTCTTAATGGCAGAAGCAATATCTCTACCAAATTTTAAGCTAATAGTTTAAAAGCGTCTAATAGTTTCGGAGATGTTGTGATGAGTCAACAAACCTCTGGATACGATCTTGTCATGACATACATCTAGTGTTGTTAGCTGTATAAATTACAATCATCATCAGTGTCAGTTGAATATTCCACTAATTGCAGGTCAGAGGATCTTCGGCGCTACCAGTCCGTAATACTCAGTAGCCTCGGGATGAGCTCCAAAGTGGACCCCGCCAAAGTTGACGGCGAGGTCAAGCAGAAGGTTAAGTTCTACGGCCAGCAAGCATCCGATACTATGCTTAGACCGGAGCAAGTACGTTGGTTATAATACCCTTTAATACTCTGTATAGTTTATTGTGGGTGTGTCTATGGAACCGTTACCGACCATTTGGACTCGGATATCTAGAGGGATCCGGTGCGTCCGAATTGTTCCGCCGAACCAGAGACAGAGGGGACTGTACCACGCTGATCGTCAACCTTCACTAGTTGAAGAGGCACTTTACGAAGTTAGTGGGAGCTGATTCTTATCTAAAATTAAATTAAAACTTTCTGATGGCAAGAGTTTCTGATTGACAAAGATGGCAAGTAAGCACCACTGCCGTTCCTATTTTTGCTGACAAATAGTGAAATGGGGGTTGTAGCCAGCGAAATTGTGGCCACGATATCATCTCAACTATGGAATACATTTATTTGGTCAAGAGTATCATTTATCATCAAGTGGACGTTTTGTTTCAACTCGTTAATTCGTTAAATATATATAAGGTGTACGCTTTTACAACAGTTTTTTTTTTGCAGTGAACATCTATCTGCTGATGATGATGATGATACTTTTACAAAATATTGTAGTGATTTTCATTAAATTTTACCTCCAAGTAAAACCTTAAGCACATACAAGTATGAGATTTGACAGTTAAGGAAATATTTTTTATATAATCTACTTGTTAGGTATTCCGGGGTTTTCTGGTATCGACGCTAGAATGCCAGGAGTGTTTCCACCACTCGGATCGCGTGGAGTATTTCCTGGACTTATCGCTGCCTGTTGCTGCTAGTCGACCACAACCACCAGCTGTTGCTAGGAGGAAAACTCCAAATGGTATGCAAAAATATTCATGCTTTGAGTGAGATTGGCATGGTGTAGTACTTGAAGTTTTAAAGGTTTCGTACTTCAGAGCTATGTGGAAGGCAATTTTTAGTTATTAATTATTGTTACAAATTAATTTTTAATTCAGGTTTCGAGTTTATGTTCTTGTTTGCATTCCATTTTTAGCATGTGCTTCACATCTAATTCGGGAGGTAATGATCAGCAATACCGGAAGTCATGTTGACTGTATGTGGAGATCTTTGGGGGAAGCTTATGTCCAGCAGTGGACGTCTGTCGGCTGATGATGATGATTCCCTGTAACAGATGTTGATTATAGGCATCCCAGGAGAATCCCCATACCTGCAAACTAATGCTTTAATGTATTAACTAGCTTTATTTGATTTTGCTTTTCTGAGAAGTTGTTGTTTCTAAAGTATTGTGTTTAATAAATTTGTAAATGCGATGGCGTGACGTAGACATCCCATGACAGTGATTCTCTATACAACGATACTACATATTTTCAGAGGAGAATATGTACAATTTGCAAGAGGAAAATAAGCCTTCAAAGCATCAGCTCAAAAAGGAGAGGATGGCCGCCAGGAAAGCCGCACGAAAGAACAAAGGTGGTACTGACAAAAGCATGATTTGCATATAAAATACTTACGAATGTATATATTATTTTCCTCTGCATGAAACTGTATAGCTAAAACTGTTCTAATAATTTTTTTTTTATAAAAAAAATATATTTGCTTTCTTATTACAAGAGGGCATATATATTACCAAATATGTAACAAAAATATTTTTCTTTTCAGGTAATGTTACTAGTAAGGAAAAAAATACGGGAGATACAAATGGCGGTAAGGAAGATGGGAAATCGTCATCGGAGCAGTCGGATGCGGATGTTGAGGATAATCTGGAGGACTTGCCGCGCCGCGCGGACACACATACCGCTTCTGTCGGCACCCAGGCTATTGCCCACACCGCTGCCAACTTCGCCGCTTACCACATGGAATCGGGTTATAATTCTGAGAAAGTTATCAGTTCCGACTCCATCCGCACTAGCCCTGTGGACTTAGACAAAGAAAAAACCGACAACACACCTGAATCTACCGACAAAGATAAAGAATTCGTTAACTCCTCAACATCCACAACAGTTATCGCATTGGAATACAAATCGCTTGCTTCATTAGAGAACTTCTCTAATCCTGACTCGGGTGTTGCCAGTCCAGAAGCGACTAAACACAACTCCACTGAAACGGTCGACAATGTCGATTCACCCATGAACGGTAAGGAGTTGGGAAGTCATAGCTCACTTTCGAGCGAGATCAACCTGGACTTATCTAGTCCGCAGCATAACAAATTATCGCCAGTGAAAAGTGAATACGAAAGACCTGTATCGAGGATTGCCTTCGCCCCAGAGTACTCTAATGAAATCGTCTCACGTGGCATTAGTGTTAAAGGATCGCGAAATCTTCTCGAACATAGCGGAGAAAGCAGCTACGAGTCATTGCCCGAGAGCAAAGTGCAAGAACCCGCACCATTTAATGACGTAAACAACCAGCAAGACGTTTGTAAGATGTATGTTACAAATATATTTGATAAATTGAAACTGGACATGGAAGATACTAAAGCGAAGCCCGCATTTCCGTCACCCGTCGCCGCCGAAAGTACAATTCTCGATCCTCCTCCGACAGTCCCGAGGCCGAAGATAAACAACATAGAAGCAGAAAAAACTCAAAGAGATTTCTTATCCCTGAATCGGCAAAGTTCACTGTCACCTCGTTACGTTTGCGACGAAGACGAGTGCAGTATCCAGTCTTGTCTCAGCCAGTTCACTGCACTGGAACTGCTCACTGGTAACAACAAAGTCGGCTGTGAGACCTGCACCGAGAGGATCAACGGAAAGGACGGCAAAACTGTATACACTAATGCTACGAAACGCTTCCTCGTGTCCAGCCCACCGGCGATCCTGATACTCCATTTGAAGAGATTCCAGATAGGCCCGCGTGGTATATTCAGAAAGATGACTAAGCATGTCGACTTCCCGACCATTTTAGATTTGGCGCCCTTCTGCGCTATGGACAAACTGAAGAAGCTTCCCAACGTGACGCGAGGTCAGAATGAGTTGCTGTACTCTCTATACGGAGTGGTGGAGCAATCAGGGGGCATGCACGGGGGCCATTACGTGGCCTACGTGAAAGTGAGACAGCGCGTCTATCGAGGTGACCCGAGGTGGTGGTTCCTGCCGAAGAGTGCAAACATACCTGCCTCGAGCGGGGGAGATGGAGACGGGGACTCTGAGTCGGATTTATCCGGATACGAGTCCGGCGAAGGACCGGCACCGATGGCCGAACCGCCTCCCGGTAAATGGTATTACGTCTCTGACAGCATGGTCTCTGAGGTCACCGAGGACAAGGTGTTGAGAGCGCAGGCTTACCTTCTGTTTTACGAGAGAATTTTATAAATACTCCACCACTCAATTCCGGTATAACGCTGGCCTAATTGGTTGATTTCTTTACGAATGGATGGCATTTAAGTGGAAGACTGACGCTTGTAGATGGATGCGATTGGGTTCTCGTGCACGACCTCGTGTTGTTACAGAGCGCGCTGTAAATAGCCTACGAGTTCAAATACTCTTTCAGGCTTTTATGGTTTTCGTTTGCGGTAACGTATGACGCTCATTTTACGTGAATAATAATTATTATTTTTTTTAACTTAATATTAATATTTGATTGCGTTAACTTTTGAATAATCGAGACGTAATTGAGTCTTGGCAACCTTTGACTGGTGCCGACGTGATTTATATAAATCGTGTATTCTCGTGGTGACGATTCCGTGCAGCGAGTACGCGACATTTATACGGACTATCTGTACTTTATAAATATTTCTCAACATTTACGAATATCAATAACTCAGTTCACTGTCCGCCTCGAAGGCAGATAGTTTTGTTTTTGCCGTACTATAGTATTTTTCCTCGCACACTTAATTGTTATTATGAAGAAATTTACACAAGTTTCATATTATTAATTATTGCCGACAGCAAAGCGATTTCATTAAGAATAAATGTATCAAGCAAGGTACGCATTAGTTACACTTATCAACTCGTATATAATAATCATCCGAGCTTGTATAAACTTATTTCGTTCCAACGGCCATGGTCTTCCATTGAGGTGTCGATGTGTTCCGTTCCTGCCGGTTTTCAATTTGACAATCTGCGACAAATCTTTAATGCAAACTGTGGTTGGACTTAAAATCCTAGCGGAATATGCATTAGCTATCACGATCGTACTATAGAAGAGTTGATTTGTTTATTTTTTAATTAATTTGAGAGTATTCTAACAAAGTGATATGAAGTTCCTCCAGCACATAGCAAGCCGTTTGTGCACAGCGACAAGGAAAGCTTGTAATCTACATACGTAGCCAAAGCGGGTCACACGTTCATAGCTATCATCGGTTTCGTTTTCAACTCTACAATCATTAATTCTGTCATTATCATTATTTGCCGGAAGACGCCCATTGTGAATTTATTTCGATCTTATAAGTCACAGTTTTTGTTTTTTTTTTTTTATCTTTAAATACATTACGTGCTCAATTAATCACATTTATGTTACGTTGATCGCAAGTGAAGCTTAGAGGGAACTTAATTAATGTTCAAAGTTTGTAACTGATTATTTATTTTTTAATTACGTGGTATTATTAAAATCAATCGACCAACTCGCTCTTGGCCAGTATGGTGGATAAATAGCATTGACATCCCGCCATTATTTTTCGATTTTGTTTTTCGCAAAACATCACACAGGTATATCTTATACCTGTGACGTACTAAATCATTACTGATGAATATGGACATTTTATAACCATCATTTATTCCCAGTAGTGAGGCTTTGAGCCTTAATTCACCATTAAATATTTATTACACTTCACACTAGCTCATCTCATTTCGAAAGAAAAGTTTGGACAAGATGGCGCCACATTAATGAACGGTTTTCAATTTTTTTTGTTTTCGTTATAATCCTCCTCTAAGCTTCGGAGCCGAGCGTGTGGTATGGCGTTGAATTCTTACGGGTTCTCCTGTGCCGTTAGTTGATTATAAAAAACATTTGATAATTTTTTTTTGTATATTGTATCACATATTGAGTTACGAAACAGGTGTATTAAATAAAAACATAGTTGTAAAACCATACCGTTGTTTCTATTTGCACATATATATATATATATAAAAAATTCACAACAATCCTTTAAGATAAAGTTTTCTTTGCAGTTTAAGTTTATTTAATTGTTCATACTCTAAACAACACGAGACATGATAGAATCTTTAATACGACGAGCACAGTATAAAGCGTGTTTTTTTTTTATTCTATGGGACGAGCCGGACGTTTACTTGAAGTGAAGTGATACATCTGCCCATAAAAACGTGGCGCTGCTTAGGATGTTACACATTGCAACACGTGATCTCACCTTGGGACAGATGTTGCAGTTTCGATACCCCAGTGCCCGAACCGGAACACAGTAATATTTGCACACTTTTGTTTGGCGCAAGAAATAAATGCGATGGTTCTCCGGCGACAGATCTTTTATTATTGGGGAAAATCTGAACAGATACCCTGTTTCAGGGAGGAAAACAAGGTTATATGGGAGTTTTCCTCACTTAAACACCGTGGTCATTTCCATATGTTGCGAGACGCCCCGAAGCCTCCCGGAACTACGACCTAAAACTTGTCTCAAAGAGGGCAGTAGCCCTCCTAGATACCCTCGCTTTGGTGCGACAAGAACTAGACCACCGCGTACTTATTCATACCGGGCTCGCTTAGTAAACAATCAGGGCCCCCACCTTTAAAGCCCACGAACCCGAAAATGCTTTTAGTAGCCTACTACGACAGGCAGGAGTTACCTTAAACCTGTTCTTAATAATCCTGGACTACAGGGCGACGGCAAGAGACCTACCACCAGTAAACATCCTATCTAGCACATAACTTTTCCATGCAGGCGTATCGATTACAATCGCATGAAGTCGTCTCCTCGCTGTTGTGTTATATAATAAAAAGATACACGAACTTCTAAAGATCTATTTTTGTACTGGTGAGGGGTGAGCATCAATTCCATCTTCGAGATTGTCCTAATACGTCATATATATGTATATATTAAAATAAAACACATTGTAGCATATAAATAATTATTCTATCAACTTACAGACAACATTCAAATTTTTCCATATACATATAACTGTCACTGAAATGAAATGAGCTCCTATTTCATAAATTACTACTCTTCCATTCTTATTTGTATGAATATTCTGGATAAAACGAAATTATGTACTGAGGTCATCCCTCAACTGAACCATCACTTGGGAATGAATTGAGAGATTTTATCACTATGGCAGTGCTGAGACAGTTCATCCTTGGTGTAACCAAAGAAATATTTATTAAAGTAAAAATTTTGCATAAACCCGTGTCATGAAGGATGCACTACCTGGGGTTCTGTCTCATCTTTAAGAGTTCAACATGAATGGTATCAAAAGGTATAAGCCGAGTTATTTTCGGACCGTTCAGCATTGTCAACTCTATTATACAGTACAGTATTTGTAAAGACTCCTTAGCTTTTTTCAAAGCCTGCAAATAAAGAAATCTCAGTGTCAGATCAGTGTGAAGATCTTTAAAGGAGGCCTATGTACAGCAGTAGACATCTATCAGTTGATAATGAAGGTAGTTAACACTAAACCTATCATGATGGATTAGTTGACCCCTTTTAGACTTTTTGTTACAATTTATTGTAATTACAGTTGTTAAATCTCCTTTACTATTTTTTATTGAAAAAAAATCCTTACCTGTGCAATAAATATATCTTGATTCAAGTGTCTTTATTCCAGTAATTTCATAAGCTAGCATGCCCTCAAATTCACATGATGTTAATTGACAAAAGGGACGAGGAGAGTAAAGCATGTCTGCTCAGTATAGCTTCTGCTCTTATATGTTAACAACCAGAATACAGCAATGCTGTTATGATGGCAAATTTACAATATGGGAATCATGACGAGACATGTGGATAAGTAAAATCCCTTCTACAAACTGTCGATCCTCACCAGATTGTCGCTCCACCTTGTGAAAAGCGTCCCTACACTGCATGTACCGGTTTAGCGGTAGGATGATATACACGGCACCAAATTGTGGGCGCTGTCTTGGGATATGGATACTAAATCTCGCTACTCCAATAATTTCACTAGCTACAGCGTCCTTCAAACAGGAACACGGTAATGTTTGCACAATATTGTTTGTCAGCTGCAATAGGAGCTGCGGCGCTACCTACCTAGACGGTGTCCAGCAACAAAGGCCTACCACTACAACTACTGAATTAAAGCTATACTAAACTTTGCAAGACTCACCGATACAGCCTTTTCCTTGAGCTCAGGTTTAGTCGCCATTAGTTTTTTGATTCGGTTCATCTCGGTCGACGTTATGCCAACCAGTTTAGACAGTACATCATTTGTGAAGTCGACGTTCAAGCTTCCAGTGCCATCAACGATGGCGCATCTTAAACTCCAGCCGTCTTTGCCCACCGATAACTTAGACAACAGCTTTATTATCTGCCCTTTAACTTTGAAAACTTTACCGGCTCTCACCAATTCGGGTAGTTCATTAATTTGTTTTATATATACAAATGGTTCCGCAGGGCACTGTATTGGGCCTCTGTCAACACATCTACTAATTTCTTCTTCGTGTGCATCGAACTGTGCTTCCATCTCTCTCAGGCAAACTTCATCTTCCATCATTAAGTAATCATCATCATCGGGATAATCATCGATATTGTTGATTTCCACAAGATTAATTTTAGCTTTTTTCTCTGGCCGGGTATTGTTGTCGTTCAGTGACTTTTTGCTCGAGTTCTCCCTAAACTGCGCCCTTATAGCAGTAATTTGCTCAATATCTCTATCATTTTCCTCGACAAACATATCAGATGCTTGTGCAGTATTGTGAGTATCTTTTGGTGAAACATTTTCAGCCGATGGTGGAGGATGAGATAAATTGTTGGAGCTTGAAATATTAGTAGATGATGTGTTTTCTTGTGCTGAAAATATTGCTTATATTCATCATCACTATAGTAGTCCACTGCTAGGTCTATGTCCAGTAGTAAATAACAAAAGGCTTTGATCAATTACTTCTACTTTATTTACATAAAAACGTACAAGTGCTATGGATCTCTTGATCATACCCCTGATACTGTGTCACCACAGATTACATTAAAAATGTGATTTGGTTGTCAACATTTTTTGATTAGGTTTTAGATAAGTGACACATGGTTACGGGATATGTGAATGGAGAAAGACTAAACAATCACCAGTTACATCATTTATCATCATAAACTTGTGCTCCAGATAGATAATGATTGACACGCCACTTGAGCTTGATAGCCAAATGTGATACATGAACATCCTACAATAATTTTAAACTGTGAAATAAAAGAGAAACAAATACATTGACCAATAGAAAAATATTTTAGTTTCCTTACGCACTGTTGCTGGCAACCCAAGTTTAGCAGACAGCATACCAGCTAAAGAGTTTGCATGTACCATCTCCTGCACCTCACCACCCAAAAGCTCTATATTGCTTTCCATCAGTAGGATCATTCCACGACGACATTCCACGGGACCTGGAGTTTGATAAAGCAGAATGTTGGTCTGTTACCAGAAACAATCTAGGAAAGTACATTACTGCCAAACAGCAGTGTGCATTACCATATTCCTGATTTAAAGTTGTGCCTGGTGTGTGGTGTGGTGTTGATCACCCTAATTAGGCACTACATTGTTAAAGGTACATACCACCAGGTAAATAGTTCACCGCTATGGGGAAGAGAATAAGTAAACATCAGGTACAATTTTGAATAACATCACAACTGAAGAAAATATCTATTTATAGACAAATATATTATATACAGTAATCATTTATGAAGGTCTAAAAAAGCTCTTTGGACAATAATTACATCAGAAATTTTCTTACTGCTAAATACTAAATAAACACATCCCACCTCCGCTACTCACATGAGTTACTTATACTTATCCAAAGGAAAAAGTTAGTGTTCTGACCTTCAATCAATAGTTTGCACCCAGGTGTGATGTCACAGCTCAGGTTCGGCATAGGCCTGTACTCAATGGCTGTCACATCTTGCACGCCATCTGTGAGATACAACTTTATCATTCTGAAAATTAAAATAAAATTGATCGCAAAGTAAGCAAGGATATTTCAACCTTGTAAAATTTTATTTAAAACAATTAAACATGTTATGTAGTCAGATTTTAGTTTATTTCATCATTTCAAATTTTATCATATAATTAGCAAAAATATAAGTCTCATAAATATATGCATAGAACATAAGAGCTTTATGAGACTCGGGAGCCTTCTCTCACAAGGAAAAAGTCAAATGCATTTATCTACCATATTGACCAAGTACATTGTGGTGAAAGTTAGTTTGTTTCAACTTTATTCAAGGTTATAATAGAAAAAAAATTAAGTAGTTACTTTTGACTCGAAACTCTATCTTCAGTATTAATTGTAGCTTCAACATTTTCTGTATTAACTTTTTGTAGCTTTAAGTATTGTTGGTAAGCAGGAGTACCTACAATATATAAATCATTTATTATACAAATAAACAAACAAACTTTTAACAAGTTCTTAGATATTTCAAAATCACTTTGCCAGGTCAATGTTTACCATAACCAGGTAGTTGGATACAAATTAAAGTTACTTATATCAACAGATGCATTTATCTGAAGTACAAATCGCCCATTCAACGTTGTCTTATGTTGATTCTTCAAATTTATTGGCAGGCAGCCAGGGCATATGTCTTTCAAGTCATTTAATAGCCATTGCTCTTTAGCTATAATTTGCACTTCATTCTCCTTATAGTATCCACCATTGTTATCAATGAAATAAGCAACAAATCTGTAAGTAACCAACTAATATTAATATTTAGACCAAATGCAGGAGTTCACAAATGTATCACAATATTAAGCTGTAAGAACACATCTCTATTCTAAGATGATGTAAAGTGCTGCTATTTATTTGTTTTAGACAGTTCATGGAATACTGGGCTTGTAGACCCAGAGTCTATGGTTTAATTCAACAATATATCTAAGGGTGGATACACCATATTTTAAACTCTACCTTTGAACTACTACTAAACTCACTAGAAGCCGTTATAACCAGCAGGATGTTCAGACGGACTGGATCGGTAAGGACCCCAAGACAAAATAGTTATATTTAGGATGTCTATTTTGTAACTCTCTTCCTTTATTTTGAACTATTATTAATTTGTTTGCTTTGTTATATTTTGGCGATATAAGTTTTATTCCGTGACATTATTACTTTATCAGCCGGATAATGCCCACTGCTGAGTATAGGCCACTGTTAATAATCTCAATGCTAATTGGTGCTGAGCTGGTTGCATCCAGCGATATCATTAAGATAACTGTTACTTAATTAAGATAAATGCACGTGTTTCATCATAATAATTATTGTTTAGATTATCTTCCTATTGTGCCGATTCGTTTTTATAAATTGAAATTTTTGTTACTCAGAGCAATGAAATTAAAAACACACTACTAAAAGGTTCAGTGGTGGCTTAGGGTGCAATTCTCAAACAAAGGCTAATTAACTAATAATGTATAACAATGCAGTAATAATTGATTTCCACAGCAATAATAACAAACCCAGAAAGCCATTCTTCTTCTGCGAACATGTGATGTGAAGCTAAATATTTGCGCACTGACATTAGTAGTTGCCCTTGAGCCATTTCGTTTTAAAAATTTACATTAACATTATATATTATAAAGTGATATTCATCATATTTTACAGTTTCCCTCTTAAAATTAAGTATCTAAAGATTAGATATATCGTTTGACATATGTCATCAATGATTGTCATTTGTATATTTGTTTTAGTTCAACTACAATGGTACAATAAAAAAAAATATAATGATAAACATTAGGCATGTAGAGTTTTGTCCTGTAGTCTCGGGCTAGTAAGAATAAGATTAAGGGTATTACTAACCAATCGTACAAGGCGACTGAAAGGATAATCGAGTTTTTGGGATTTTGTTTTTTATTAACGTGTGGAACAAAATGTTAACGGATGCACACCTCGGAACCAAGGGCCGATAACGAGGTAGTGTCGGATTCCAACCGACTAAAAAGCTTCACATGGTATTTCAATCACTTCCGAAAATAGGCACGAGGGTCACGGGATAACATCGAGCAGTTCGTCCGCAACTCCCGATTGGCGCCAGGATCGAACGGGCCCGCCTCGGGGAGAGATGTGATGCACCCCCCGCGACAGAAAATTCTTACGTGGCGACGCGTCGGAATACGAGACGCGCCGCCAGATACACCCCGGGAACCCTCTCCAAGAGAGGCGCTGGCCCGACGGCCCATGTCGGTCGCGACGCCAGGTTCCTCTGCCGAAGGAGGCAGTCGGCGGTGAGTTCTTGGGATTAATTAAGCGTACTCGAGATGAATACGACAAGTACGACATGGTCTAGTGCTTGTCATACCAAAGCGAGATTGTCGGGGAGAGTTATCTCCCTAAGATGTACTTTAGACATAACGCTGGGGAGCACCGGTGCGTTCTGTAGAAAATTCCAGGGGCGCTCACAACGCACTGAGGAAGATCACCGAGGGAGTTTTAGTGGGTAAAAATCCCACATAAACATGTCTTACCCCCATAAGCAGAGTATCTTTTTAAGTTTGTCTCCTGATACCGAAAAAGATATCTAGAGTTATTATCTTTGTATGATCCATAATGGTATAACTGCTTTACGATATTTATTCTAAAATATTCCCTTAAGTAACTATTGTATTAGAACTTTACAGTCATAGTTTACGACGTGATAATTACTAATAGGTTTAGTATAGGTATCTAGCCTTTTAGGGTAGTTTGCTTAAATGTTCCCGTAGCTCCGACTAGCAGCGTTAAGAGAGCCGCACCGTGGGATTTTAACTGGTGAGAGTGCGTCATTACCCTTTTGCTGTACCTGCAGCGAAAGTGTATCCGATGCAAGATTTCTCTAAGAAAACAAGGGTATTGAAACATTAACAGAAAATTTCACTGTAAGCCTAAGAGAATGAATTAAACGCACAAAAATATTTACGGGTAATAAGTAATTCTAGGTGTTTTATTATATGTTGTATTTCCGAGCAAAGTTGCACATCCCTCCACTATTTCTTTTTAATGTTTAGCATATAAGCACACTGATTCATAAACAACAAAAGCTAAGAAAAATACTTGTCACATACTCTTGACGCCATATGATTCTTATTTACAGCTAAAAAAATTGGTAATTACTTCATTTAAATTTTATCTACGAATTTGTTAATGTCGTTACAGCAAAAAACAAAAAGATAACATTATTGACCGTTAATTATATCTTATCTATGTATTTGTAAATTTGCGATAACTATGTGGCGGTTTGTACATGTAATACAAATTCAATTTTATTTGCTTATATTGCCCCAATTTTACGCAGAAAATGTGACATATCAATTTCTCAATCATCAACATAAGAAACAGTCTGGTTCAATAAATAAATATTGGAATTACAAATTATTTTCAAATAAACATGACATCACAGAGACATAATAAATTTTGTTAGATGCATATGATGGTAATATTATATATTCATGAAAACATTATGGCAACACAGACAAGAGTGAACGCAAAAAGAGTTTGCCGATATTTCATCTCCCTCGTAAATTCTGGACATAGGCCGATTGACAACAAAAAGTAGTAACTGTATGATCATTGTCGTTTTAAATGTTTTTATGTTATTACGTGTTGTGAACCGCAAGCCTGTATACGTAATTTACATCGTGGAGGAAAAAATATGAAGAGGCGAAATGCCGATACTGGCAAGATGCGGCGCCCTTTAAAGCGCACAAAAATCACCGAGGGAATGTATGGAAAGTGAGTGGATGTGATTATTCATGTAAATAAATCACTTGCCCGGTTTATAAAAATATTTGTGTTATCATAAACCTTAGAGCCACGGTTGGAATTGTCAAAAGTGCAAGGGGTACAGGAATGTGTGGGTAGAAAGTAACATCTGTGTTCAGCGTCACGTCTATTTGAGTGTGATAATAAATGAAAAAAAAAAAACAAATATGTTCACATGCGTTCCTCTTGTTTCTTTTCGGGAGAAATGTTCATAAGATACATGCACCGACCTGTTTATTAACCTACGCTCACTGCATTCGCGAATAGCATTCACTTCTTGTTGCTTCCGTGTGCAATTCAAGGGCATGTTAAACATATTTACGTGCTACTCGACAAAAGATTTGTAATTAAATGTCTTGTATACTGCAGCAGGAAATAAATTATATGAGTGGTTGATAAACCAACTTTAATTTTAGTAAACCTAAGTGTTATCAACTATGGCAATCCACAAGTCAATGACTCTTACTGTATTTACACTTATATACCTGAAATATTTAATATGAATTAATTATTCTTTAAACTTAATCAGTTTCTTATTTGAATGTATAAAAAAACTGGTAATTTACATTCTTAGAGTTGTACAAACTTTTTAATTAAACTAAACGTACAAGTTAATTCTTTTAAAGAGCAGTCTTTACTATTAGTTTAGGTTCTATATGCTGTATATTGCAGAAGTGAAAGGGTTTTTAACAGAATTTTGTTATATAATTTTTTATTTGCAGTTCTTTCCTGTACTTGAAGTTTGTAATGTTGTGGGCTACAGTTGTAATGGCTGACTATATGTTGGAGTTCAGGTTTGAGTTCCTATGGCCCTTTTGGATGATGCTCCGATCAGTCTATGACTCATTCAAATATCAAGGAATTGTGAGTTTTAATGTATTTACAATTTTCACAACAATTTGGTAAACAGATTTTGCTTAATAATAGTGTATATTGTTTATAATTTCCAAAACACATTGTTAAGTGCTTCAGAATTTATTTACTGTAGTATATGTTTAATATATATCAAGCGTGAATACAATGCGTTGTTGCAGTAGTTAGCAAAAAGTTTTAAAGTAATGGCATTAACCACAGTAATAAAATATCTCATGCAGTAATATATAAAATTTAATTTATTGGTCAGTAAATCTACTATTAACATCAAAATAAAATGTGAAAAAAAATCATAATTATAGGACTTTTCTTCTGACGGTTATAATATTATTCACTATTTATCAATGCTGGTATGTAAATCATACTTAAGCCTTACCATATATTGATTTATTTGCTATATATTAACTACCTTTAATGTAAAGACAATTATAGTAAATGTAATTAGCTTGTAATTACCTTGAAAATTTTCTCATCATGTATGTTTACGGTGTATAATAATGGTTTGTTTTATTTTTATTTAATGAATAATTAGGATTAGTTCTTATAAACAGACAACATCCATGGTTTCTGTGGTAATTGCATTTGTCAAATAAACAATTCATAATACGAAATCGATCTATGTTATATATGTTTGTTTCAGGCATTCTCAGTGTTCTTCATGTGTATAGCTCTAACATCGGATATGATATGTTTTTTCTTCATACCCCTGCAATACATATTTTTCGCTGCCAGCACATATGTTTGGGTGCAGTATGTTTGGTACACATGTGAGTATAACATACACATAATAACACTAACAATGTTGTTTTTATATATATATATATATATAAATGTGATAATGAGTTTAAAAGGATTTTTTTTATCACTATCATATATAGTGATATAACGATAAAAGAATCTTATTAGAATGATATTACATAACTATAATAGTCAAGAGAGTCAATATAAAAAGTTTTAATTTAATTTTTATTTCGTTAGCATAAGTAAAATTATAATTTATTATTTCCAAATACCCGCTAATTGCAATTGCTTTTTGACATTACATTAAACTCCAAATGCTTTCATACAGTACTAGGGAAATGAACTATATTTTATAGCTAAAAATAGTTTTCATTCTACAATAATTTTTTTTTTATTTCATTCATATTTTAAAATATGTTGGTAATAATAAAAAAGTTGTCTTTCTATAATTATTTTTTATTATTCAATATTACTTAAAAGTCGGGAATTAATTATGTTCGCCCTTATCTCTCACGAATACGAGAGAAGCAATATTAATGATTACGCAGTATTGTATAATTGTTAGATATAATTATTTTTATTGAGAATAATTTTGGGTAATTATCTAGTATTGCTTGTTTGTTTATTACTTATTTCACCGAAAAACAGAATTAACAGCTAATATCAGTGGCGTCTTTATTTGTTTATTGTGATAAACAACAGTTTAAATTTATCTGTGCTCATAAATCACTCCGGGCGGATTCCCGCCACATTTTCGCGCCAATTCGGCCGCCATTCGCGGCGCCATATACCGTCACATCACATTCGAAAGCAACCATAAACGGTGTTTATAAATTATATTATCATGTTTACGTAATAAACGTACGTTTCTTAGCGTATTCTCGAAATACTTACGGCACGGTGTTGTTAGTTTGAACGATTCTATTTCTGTATCTATCGTCATAATCGAAGCTAGGTTTCAGAACATATATTCCCGGCGTGTAACCTGGAGTTAAAGATCCGATGGTGCACACAATTTACGGCACTTTTTATGGCTTTTTAACGTTTTCTGACGAACACCGGTTCTTTAATTAGATTAAACAGTGAACAACGGTTATAAAAAATATATATGTAATTACAGTCATTTGCATTTTTTAAACATTTGCCTATGAAATGAACCAGGTGATTAAGGTGTAATTTATTTATTTTCAGCAATAATATACGCAGAGTTAAGTGAGCGATCTTTTATTTATAACATATTCTATCTTAAGACCAGATTGTATTAAAGTTGTAGACTTCCCGTTTTCTGATGATGTTAAGCGCTTGAAAGTCATGTTGACTCTTACAGCTCATCTGATACTGGGCTCGTGGACCTGGATCGATGGTTTGTTTTGTTAAACAGCGTGGGAACGTTCTAGATCGATTCTCTTTAGAAAACTCGTCACGTTCGAGTTGGTTGCGGGATTCGTCTGTCCATTCAACTGTCGTTTTACTAATCTATATAAAATATATATAAATATTTTCGTTTCTTTTTTATTTAACGAAACGACGAGACCAGCTGGATGTTCGCCTGATGTTAAGTGGTACGCCTGCTCCTAACAACCTAGCGCTAGTTAGCCCATTAATTAGCTACAGCACCGTTCAAACCAGAACACAGTAATGTTTGTACACTGCTGAATAGAAAGAAATAGGAGTTGCGTTGGTGAATAAACATCACTATTAATGTTTCCTCTGCTGGGATTCTTGGTCTTCTCTAACAAAGGAATCAACGCAATTCATAACGCTGACTTCGGTCGGATTGGTAGAAGACACATCCATAACTTTGTTTTTAGAATATACCGGTTGTTGTATAGATTATAGATGGTTGCCTTCATTGGAAACCTAGTGGGTTGCCATTTGTTATTATAAATTCCGCTTACAAGTAAGGGTGTAAGGGGTCCCGCACAAACATTCACGGTATCCAAGCTAACCTTACCTGCTCGTGGTGCATCCTGCTAATCAACAAATGAGGCTCTAGCTGTCACCAATCCGGATTGGGCTAGCATTGTGGGCAGTGGCCAAAATCCCCCTCATATGAACCCTTAAACATGACGAGCCCTGATGTCCGTCGGTACAGGAGGCCATGCTGATTGCAGCGCGGAACCAATCGATGGGGAGATCTTTGGTGGAGGCCTATGTCCAGCAGTTGACGTCTATCGGCCGATGATGATGATGATGATACCTATAAATATCTCGTCCAGTTTTGTGACCGTTCGAACATGGGTATTACAAACAGATCATGAATCACACATCGTCTGAGTAACATATTAAATAAACCAAACGTATCCACATCTTCCACTGTTTTGGCTTTGGAGCGTTCGCAAAGCATCACTTGTTTATTTGTAATACTTGTTTGCATAGTATAACACTCCCACTTGTGGGAACGAATATTAAATATCTCTGATTTCACAGTGTTTATTTCAGCTGTGAGACATTCCCATCTCATAATTAAATTATTGATTAGATAAGATGCATACTAAAAATATTAAAAAAAAGAACAATTACATTAAGATGACCACCGGATCACCTGATGGTTAATAATGCGGCAGCTTATAACAACTCAGCATTAGGATGTTATATACTACCACATTGCGCTCGTCACTTCGAAACATAAGTTAATCACTAGCTATAGTGCCTTTCAAACCCGAAAACGGTAATGTCTGCACACCACTGGCTGGTGCCATAAATAGGGTCTGTAGTGGTACGAAATTAGATGGTTTCCAACAATGAGGACCTACCATCAGTTAAATTGAAGTTTGGCGGTCAGATTGAGAAAAGTATTCTAGTGTTCAGTTATTCTTTACGATATTTTTTTTTTCTTTATAATATTAGCTCCTTACATATGAAATTAGCGTTTTGTCGCACTGACCACTTTGATCTGAAATATCTCCTCTTTGGTTAGGTATTCCTAATTCAAATTTATAAATTCATTTAGCTGGTACATTTGAGTTTTGAAAACAGTTATTCATTCGTTTTGTCCTCATTTTTTTTCTTTGGCGTCGCTTATTACCGCACAATGGAAAACATGAAATATCGGTATATTTACGAGTAAGAGTTCTACCGGCGCACCAGTACCAGTGCTGCAGAAACAACTCGAAGGATTAATGATGTGTACGGCGCTTGTGTCGCAAAAGAAAGCACGGTACGTTTTCGTTCTGGAAATTTCCACCTTCAGAACCAACCCCGTGGACGGTTGAAGACCAAAGTGGGAAATGAAGATTTAAAGGCTATTGTGGAAGCGGATCCATCACAAAGTACTTCACAGATAGCTTCAGACTTCGGAGTAAATGACAAAATTATATTAATCCACTTGAAGCAAATCAGGAAAGTAAAAATACTTGAACGACGGGTACCTCATGCATTGAGTGAACCGAACTTGCGAACACGTGTCGACTGCTGCTGCTGTGTTACTTTGCTTTTACTTTGCTGAAGGGATTTTAAATCGAATCATTACTTGTGAAAAGTGGATACTGTACGATAATCGGAAGCGCTTGTCGCGATGGCTGAAACCTGGAGACCCAGCCAAATCCTGCCCTAAACGAAAATTGACTCAAAAAAAGTTACTTGTGAGTGTTTGGTGGACTAGCGCCGGTGTCGTTCACTGCAGCTTTCTAAAATCTGGCCAAACGATTACGGCAGATATATATATTGTCAGCGACTGCAGACCATGAAGGAAGAACTAGCTGCTAAACAACCGAGATTGGTCAATAGCTCTAGGCCACTGCTGCTTCACGACAACGCAACACCACCACCACACACTGCACAACAAACAATCGCTAAGTTAGATGAGCTACAATTGGAATGTCTGCGACATCTACCGTACTCCCCGGGCCTTGCCCCAACAAATTACCATTTTTTCCGAAATTTGGACAACTTCTTACAAGGAAAAAAGTTCAACTCCGATGCGGCAGTCCAAACCGCCTTCAAAGAGTTTATTGATTCTCGCCCCTATGGTTGTTTCAGTAAAGGGATCAATGAACTACTCATGAGACGGCAAAGGTGCATAGATAACAACGGTGCATACTTTGATTATTTAATTTATTTTACAAAAAAAAGGTTGACTTTATTTTCCTCTCGTACAAAACGCCAATATCATATGTAAGGACCTAACATGTGCCAGGTCGTAATGATGAGGTGCTAATAAGGATGTTTAAACGATCTGGCAACAGTAACAATCAGCCGTTGGTATGCTCAAAGCATGGTTCGTGGTTTGCAGTCGCGGATAAAGGCATATGCCTGCCGACAGTGGCGATATGCTGCGCGGTGGTGTACCTGGAGGGGGCGTTGCGCTCGGCCAGGGAGCTCGAGTTGTGCCGTCCGCTGGCCGCGCACTGCGTGGGCTACCCGGCCGTGTCGCTGGGATTCGGCGTGAAGGCGTACGTGGGCCGACGACTGAGGCTGCGTAGGCAGCGGCAGGTCCGAGCCGAGAACGAGTTCTACTTCCAGCTCATGAGGGACGCGCTGCCCGAGAGTGCGTTAGAGGTACACTCATTTCTATGTTTAATTTTATAATTAACCATACTTAGTATGAGTGCTGGACACAAAGAAACCACCCGCCACCGCCACGTTTCTCTGGAATAGTTTCCTTCTTAGTAGCTTGTTACAATACGCTGACGGTGTAGTTGCTGGGGGGAGGGGATGGATACGCTTGCGGTTTTCCCTACGAAGCGATAGGTTTCGTTATCGGTATTCCGCGCATTCAGTCAAATGTTTGTCCTTCATAATGTAAACAGACATATAAGGGTTAATACAGTCTGCCGGGGTTAGTATATTCGCTCAGCTATAATATGGGGGTCGTTCAGAGAAGAGTGAATAGGCTTCTTCTAAACTAGTGCTTTTTTATTTATTTATCTCATCAATTTATATAATATTAAAGAGAAGTCGAGCCTTTTCGTGTTTATTCATATGGCCCATATTTAGTGCGACAGTATTGTATGAAAATCTAAAAGTTTTATTCATCGATTATTGAAACACTATTCACGTTTTTAAAATGTGTTTTATCTTGATTTTATTATCTATCGATCTATTACTAAAACACAGTAATATATTGTGTATGTAATCATATATCATTATCTGTTATAGTCTACAGTCACGTTACGAATATTATAATGTAGCAACATAACACGTCAGTGCATTGATCGTTCAAAATATTGTTTTACTTGGCGAGTAAAGGTCAAGGTTAATTATGTTATAGTAATCATATGTTTTAATCTATACTCGATTTATTCGTCGTATAAAAGAACGACGAAAACAAGTAATAAGATGAGATATTCATCTCGTGGTATATGATAACGTCTGCTTATAATAATTAGGCAATAGTGTCGTAACAGTATTTTTTTCTTCAACGAAACGATACGACGAGCTGAACGTTCACTTGATGGTAATTGATACGCATATTTATAACAATGTGGCGCTAGTTAAATGATATATACTGTAGCACATTGCACTTGACATCAGAGAGATGAAAGATGTTGTCTCGTTACCCTATCAATTTAACTAGCTACAACTCCATTCAATCCGGAACAGTCATGTTTACATAGTACTATTCGGCGGCAGAAATAAGAGCTGCGGTGGTATCAACCTGGTCAGTCTCTGGCACGAGAAACCTAAATCCAATTTTTATTCTTATTTCATTAATGCAGCATCCTTCAGTGCAATCACCGGATCGAGTCCAAAGCCATATATGGAAAGGTATCTGGATGGTGGCAATATTTCTTTATCGTTCTATCAGTATACTGCTCTTTTGTTGTCGCCCTAATAACATTGTTGTGTCCCGGTTGACAACATTGAAGAGTTAGAATATTTCAAACGAGCACTCTTCATAATGTGGTGATTACATTGTCACTGATCATCATGTGAAGTTTATTTAACTTATTGTAAGCGCTGTAGAGGCCAAAAAAAAGATGTTTCAGCAATGGCAATACACAGCATTCGCTCTGGGTAATCATTGTTTCAAGGGGACGTTTACCTACATTGTAATATGTATTTTAATGGAGGCACTTGGAGGGTAATCGCCTTACGGGAAACAACCTGAGCTTCATCGACAACTTCAATGAAGAAGCATAGCGACATCGTTATTAGCATAACCATATTGAAGAGAAGCAGTTAGAATCCAACAAGTATCATAGAAGATATCTCTGAAAGCAGAAGGTCTTCTGTGTAAGAGTGTGGCCGCAATTTCCGCCAGCTCTTTGATCCTTTGTTGGCCTGGAACCTGTTGCGGAAAGCAAACATACAACTCGTTATTTCTTCCAACACCTCCGTTCCGTTTTATTTATGCATAAAAATAATGATTTCAGCAAAATACAAAAGAGGAGCGTGCAGTCGCCAACGGGATGGCCGATTGTGGTGCGGTCGATGCGCGGCAGCTCAACGGCTCGCTGCGGCGGCGCTGCGTGCGCGAGAACGGCCTCTGCGGCCCAGAGCACACGCAGCTTCAAGTTAAAGTAAGTACTTAACCCACCGACGTACAAATATATAGGGTGCCATAAATATATAATAACAGATAAACGAACCACCGTTGTTTCAATCGTTTCAATGATATTCGGCCATTGAGAAAATACGTCAGGTGTCTTTAATTGATATCTCCTCTTTTCAAACATTTTCGCGAATTTGTGTATTTATTAATTGACCGACTTGATTACAGTCTTAGAATTTTTTTTTAATAGTTGGGTTAAGTGCTGTGTCTTACCAAGATATAAATACCGTATAGTGTGCTCACCAAGCCTGGAAAAGTTAGTAGTACAGTGAAGGCTCTTTATTCGCGGTGTATATGTTCCATAACTATGCCGCGAATACAGAAACCGTGATAAGGAAATATATTTTTTTTTATTAGTCCATTTGACAGCATTTACCAAGGATTTTGGGATATCTATTGAAAACCTTTTATTATGTATGTACTTATTAGATTCGCGAATAAAGAAATTTTAGAAGGAAATATAGGAATTAGATATAATTTTTTTTTAATTCACGAATGGTGAAAACGCGAATAAAAGAAGCGCCGACAAGGAGCTTTCACTGTATAACTCAATATATTCCAACAGATTAATAGAGTTTGAGAACAGAAAGAATTAAGTTTTCTCTTTCACATTTCCAGTTAGAGAAGCTAGAGAAGCATTTAGCGCAGCACACGGCGGCGCGAGAACGAGAGAAACCTTCGAAATCACAACCGAGTGCTCAGACAAACTCGCCGACGCCGTCCCTCACAAACGCGCACACACACACGCACGCGCACTCGAGCGCGGTCACGCTAGTAAACACGTTCGCGCATTCGCTCACCAACGGCTCCGCGAGCGGGGCTGGCGCACTGCAAGATGATGAGCGACACGAACACAACAAGGGTGCGCTTTTTTTATACAACGACTTTATGGACTTTCACATGATATTGAGTCATTGACGATACACATCACCACATTGAAATCCTTGCTATAAGACACGATGCAATGTCCGTTTTCTTACAAGACAGTAATATTTATATACTGTTGATGGGGTCTACTGGTATGGCTATCGGCAATAGAGACCCTCGACAATCAATGTGCTTTGTAGAGACGTATATGTTGCTTTGTCGCAATGTGCAAATATGTGTCCCCTTAGTACCGACGCATTGTTGATCTTGACAGGGATAGTGTAACGTTTGCTACCATAGGTGACAGGTCTCTGTTGCCGGAGACCGTCCAGGTAGACACACACACCCTCCACAATCCACAGTAGCTCCTATTCCTGGTGTCAAATATAAAGGCGCTGTAGCTAGTGCAATAACTGGGATAACGAGGCTCAATATGTTACGTCTCAGGCATCGAGGACAATGTGGTGTAGTGTATATCATATTGATTAACGCCGCGTTGGTAGATGAGGGTAATCACTTACTATAATCAAGTGAATAAAAAATAAAAAAAAACCACGGACGAGTTTCTTACTTTGTATATTTGTATTGATAGTCCATTAGACGTGTGTATGTACTAATAGAGACCTAGGCATTAGAGTAATTGCCAAAAAATTAACATTTATGAATTAAGCTACTATTGTGTCATTGCAGGTAGTGTCAAGTCTTCAAAATGTGAAAAGAAGGAGGCTAGTATATTAAAAGAAGAACGGAGAAAACATAAAAATAAAGATAAAGATAAGGAGAAAGAGAGCAATGGTAGTCATAAGAGTACAGAACAGAGTAAGTGTTAAGATTTTTAGATTTATTGAAATATCATTATTTTGTTTTTTATGTTAATTAAGTGATTATTGAAGATGTTTGATAACCCTACTACATTTGAGGTAAACATTTGTTTAACTTTTCATAAAATTTAACAAAAGGTTTTACTTTATACTCCTAAATGTCAGGGCAAAAGTGACCTTATTATTGTTATTTTACTTTTTTCCCTGGTTAATGTTCATTGTTGTGGGAATAAATATTGATTATCTACATTTGAGAATTCGTAAAAGACTAAAGTCTTTGTTTCAGTTATAAATAAAAAATATATAACTGAAATGAATTTAACAGGTCTCAAGGTCAAATTACATTAAGTAATCTTTAATTTTCAGTAAAAGAACAAATAGTTAAGGAAGTAGAAAGTACAAAAGAAAATGTAAAAAGTAATAAGGATAGTAGCAGTAGTAAGGAAAAAGAAAAAGAGAAAGAAAGAGATAAGGAAAGGGAGCGTGAGATGAGAGAAAAGGAGAAAGAACGCGAAAGAGAAAGAGAACGCGAGCAGGTATTTTTCTTTCATACATAAATCAATCTTTTTAATATGAAATATGTTTTGTTACAGTATCCATTTTCAAGGAATAAATTTATTTTAATTAATTTTATTTCCTTTATGACTTAGTTGATCTCATTGTTTCAAAATTTTTTAAAAGTGGAAAATTTTTTTTATCCTCAGCGCTGGGCTAAGGAGTGCGGAGAAGAGTTAAAACGTACGCGTGCGGAGCTTGCTGTCGCTCGCTCCGGTGAAGCGGAAGCGCGACGAGCTCTAGCCGCATCCGCAGCCTCTGAGCGACAGAAGCGGGCTGAGCATGCGCAACTGCGGCAGGCGCACGTCGCACTGCAGCACAAGTATGTACATAGAGATGTGCATGCAGATGCATGTGCACATGCTGCGACGGTTATACTCGCAAATTTATCATGTAAACGTCATCCTGTCACATACATGTGTATGTGCAGAATAAAGACAACTGAAACCGTGTAACGTTAGCATGAATGCGGTAATTAGCAGATATAAGATTTGTTCATCTGATATGAAGTAATACGTTGTAATCGGCTATAGTACTATAGATTTTTACACATTCTTGCTTCGTATATTTAACAACAGAATCAAAATACATACTAAAAATTATGTAGACGCATGGAGTGAGAGGAGCGAGTCATGTCTCTACTTATGTCTAAAATTAAAGATCTAAATAAAAAATAATGAAAGGAAAACGGGTGTGCAAGTTCACAGCAAAGGCAGCGGTTGGAGGGAATGGTGCTGGACATTGAATAGAGATTCTTAATTGTATTTCTATCTCTGGATGTTATACAAACTCGCACTGCCCTCTTCCCGCCCCAGTGTTGGTGCGGTTAATGTGCGGAGTGTTGTCAGGATGTCCACGTGGCGCAGCACGGAGCGTACGGTGTTGGAGCGGCGACTGTCGGAGGAGAGACGCGCGCGAGCCGCCGCCGAGCAGCAACTGCAGCGCGCTCGCACTGCCGCGCGTACGCCCAGGTACCACGCGCGCGCGCGCACCTATACTCTGACCTAAGCATCTTGCGAGTACTCTCATGCAATAACAATTCAATTGCATCTAATTAACTTAGCGTTATTTATCTACTATGAGCTAATTAGGTCTTTAATATTATGAGCTCCAGTGATATAATTCCGTGGATAAATGTATTGTTTAGCTTGCTGGTCTAATGGTTATAGCGTGCGGCCTTCATTCCGAAGGTCGCGGGTTCGAATCTCGGCATGTACCGACGAATTTAATATTTAAGTTATGTTCATTTGTGAACTTTAGTAACAACAGCAAAATACAAACGGCGAAGGAAAACATCGCGAGGAAACCTGCACATGAATTAGAATTCATTATAAACTGTGTTTGAAGTCACCAATCCGTATTGGGCCGGCGTGGTGACTACGGCCCGTTGTTCTCATATTGAGGGTAGGCCTGTGCCCCAGCAATAGGAACGTGAATTAGCTGCTACAAAAATATGTATTGTGCTCGCACAAAGTACTCCAGCTCTCGTAGGTTTAAGACGTAACACAGTTTCGCTTTTATGGCGTAGATTTAAAATAGAGGAGAGTTGTTAGTCAGGAGTTCGAGAAAATTCTACAACAATCAAACTTCACAACATGGCCTTGCGTTCGATCCAGAGGGCACAGATAACTGATGTCCTGACGTCATAGTCATCATGGAGTACTTGCAACTTGTCTTTACCTTTTAATATTTTTTTTACAAATCTGTTATATAATTCACAATTTACCTTTTATTATTAAAGCGGTGAATGTGAAAACGAATGGTGCAAGTCACGGCGGACGACGCAGGAAGCCGAGGTGGCCACGTTGCGCAACGAGCTGTTGCAGGCGCGGAACGTGGTGACTCAGCTGCAGCGGGACTTACAGCAAGCGGCTGACCAGGTGACACAAAAATACTTATACTAAATCTTTCTTACTTTGCGACCTAACATGTAACAAGACAACAATTATTATTGCAGTACGACCAATAAAAGTATTTCGCCGTCTTAAGGCAATAAACTTATTGTCGAGTTGCATAAACATTGCTGACTATATCAGTTAATGATTCATTCAAGTTTATTTAAGGAAGTTTTATAAGTGTTTGTGCATGCAATCACACCAACGGTCATGTAATAAGGTATATTATATTTTCCAGGTGCGAGTGTTGGAGGCGCGGAGGGAGGAAAACTGTTCGCCGACGCTTAGACTGGCGGAGGCGTGGCAGGCGCTGCAGGAGCGGGCGGCGCATCTTGAGCACTCCCTTTCCTCGGAGACGCGCGTCAAGCTGGACCTGCTCTCCGCGCTCGGCGACGCTAAGCGGCAGCTACGCATACATGAAGGTCAGTGCAGCACAGCGACGAGATTAGCGAGACGATTATACCTCGCTCATAACATTGAGGCGGTAGTTAAGGACTATAAACAGTGCTACAGTTAGTAGGTTCAATATAACAGTTTGTAAGTCATCGTCAGTATAAATAAGTGTTCCCGTAGATTATAAAAGTTTCTGTGAAGATAGGGAGAGTGAGATAGGAGATGAGATTGAGAACAGGGTGAGAGGAAGAGAGAGTGAGGAGAGAGAGAGAAAAATGAGGTTATTTTGATAGAACTGAGAAAAACATGGTGCAGCAATTTTTATTATATTTGTTTTTAATGTTTAAATCATTATTGAAAAAGGCTAAAAACTAAACGGCAACCCTTCTGCTTATTCCCTCTATTTTTCCGTCACTTAGGAGTAAATTTTACAACACTGTAACCACTCGCACTACTATTAAGGAACAAATTGCAGGTGTAATATCTAGGCAAGAGAAGGAGCTGGAAGAGCTCAAAGCTCAAATGCTGGCAGTGATGCCGGTGGAGTTCGTGGGTCCCGTCAGCGGCGCCGTGTCCAAGCTGCGGCTGTGCGATGGCTCACCGCTGGATCCCAACGCGTCCGTCTACACGCCCAAACAGCTCATGTCCGACGCCTGAGAGGTACGCACAACTACGAGCTTCGACGACCCAGATTGACCTCAATACGGATCTATGTACAGACACTACCCTGATCTCGATTTATGATTTTTTTTCAATAAATAAAATCGACGAAACAAGCAAGTCGATCATCAAATTTTTGTCCATAACAGTTATATTCAACTTTGCAAACATTACTGTGTACTTGTTTAAAAGGCGCTGTAATCAGTAAAATCACTGAAGTAATGATACTTAATACCTTACATCTTAAAGCATTGACCACTATGTGGTGCTGTGTAAACATACTAACCAGCACCACACTGTTTTAGGCGTATCACTTATCAGGTAAAAAGTTCCACCAATTCATCCCTCCGTCTGATCTGAATTAAATAAAAAACAAGTTTGTATGTAAAATATTACTGCAGCAATCAATAGCTTGAGACTAAAGTATTAAGTGGCATTAAAGCTGGTAATGTCATATTGACAACAAGCACATTAATGTTTGTGTCTGCATGAGAAGCAGGGTTCTACCACCAGTATTATTTCTGATGTTCAATCTTCATACGTCCCTTATGCTGTACAAAGGTCGGTGAATGGGGAGAGGACCGAGGCGTTTATATCAGAGAGTTTATTTTTTCATGAATGTAACATTTGGATTAACTTGTGATACCTGACAACATGGAGACCGTTTGTTGGTCGATGAAATATTTTTTTAATGTACCGGATTTTAGGACAACATGTAATGGTGATTAGAAGCAAATTAATTTCAACGCTCACTAATTTATTTATTTGTCAGTTTAGGCAATTCCGTACGTATATACTTTTTTTATTCTTAATTTTTCTGTTATTCATTTAAAATCTAATCTTTCTTATCTATGTTTTCTCATCTAAAATCCTCTTCTGTATTCTTCTTTCAATATCAGTATTTAATTTAAAGGATTACAATAGGAAATTTAAAGTTGAGCAAAGTTAGGTATAAACCTTTAATAGTTTATGTTTCATTAAAATTACTTTCGATATAATTTATATAAGAAGATTTACACAATTGTTTAATGAGTTTCCTGAAACGTTTCACGAACGTTGTATGCACCCGGGTACATGGTTTCATCGACCGGCGTGCGCGCAGGGTCCTTCCATTCGCGTGTTATATTGCTGCTGCGGTCTTGTGAAAGCGTGTTCTTTTAAATTCTCATGTGATAAATTGTACAAAAAGAATATTGAGATCTGATCGAGTCTTCTTCATTATTATATTTCTATTGACGTTTTAGTCTTAACGGTTTTAACGCGTAGCGCTCACTGCGACGTGGCGCGACGTCGGTTTCTTGTTATGAAAAAATTTGTTAGAGAAAAAAAGGAAGATGGCGGACACGCAACACGACAGTTGTTAAACCATGACAGTTTATTATTTTGTTCGTTACGGTGATTTTGACGGCGTCCGGCAGGCTGGCACGCGACTTTAATTCTTGCCTCCATTTCGCGAAACCATCACAATTAACAACCGCAAGTACCTGCTGTAGCTAGTCATGTATGTTTGTCAGTGTAAGTAATAACTTATATTAAAACAAAAAAATCTGAAATCTAAGAATTCTCATTTAAAATGTATAAGTCGATAGACGTCCACTGCTGGACATAGGCCTTCTTTAAAGATCACATCATTCTGTCACGTGCTGCTTGCATCCAGTGCGTTCCCGCGATTCTTACCAGATCGTCGGTCCACCTTGTGGGAGGTCTCCCAACACCACTTCTGCCGGTACGCGGGCGCGACTCGAGGATCTGACTGTCCCATCGGCCGTCCGTTCTTCAGGCCAATAAAGCCTAGCCTCCTTCCATTATACCCTAGCGAAAATTGAATGTATGATTGAACAAAATTTCCTCAATCGATTTTACTAAAATATTTTCTATAAAAAAAGCCGTCATAATTAGTAATTGATCTCAAGAACATTAAAACACCGGAAACCGTAAATATAAATTCAGTAATTAAGTTAATTGTAAAACTATATTATTTTACATATAATAGGGAATTGAAATTCGTTTTTACTCTGGTACAAATTTAACTTAAAATTTTACTATTTAGCCGGCGAAAAAAAGAGTGTTGTATTAAATTTTTAGAATTTCTTTGATGTCATAATAAAATAAAGCAGGAATAATATGCATATAGCATGGGTTTAAGTAAATTTCATAATAAACAAAAAGTACAAGGAGCGTCCATTTTTGTTTGAACACAAGAATCAAAGTTGCGTGCCTCGCACTAGTGTACTTTCATTTTGAACTGATAACAAATTAGTATAGTTGCTATTATTATTTTTCTCATATGTAAATTAAGTTTGTATCCCATGTGTTCACAATTTTAGTGTTTAGTGGCCATTTTTTTTACGGTGCTGTGGTATGCTCCACCCTCAGCCAGCGGTTATGGTTAAACGGCAGTTTCTGCGCAACAACACATGTTTAAAACAAAACTTTAGATTTGTTTCGGTTTGAAATTGTTTTTGTCTTTATAACATTTGTTATTATATACCCACAGGACTGAAGGAATATGAAAATCATTTTTTTTTTTTTAAATATAATTGATTGCACACTCACATGTACTAAATGGATGTTATATTTTTTATACATTGACTGTATTAAATTATAACTATATTTGGTGTTTTAAGAAAATCTCGGAAACCGGTTAATATGTGATGGACACATATATTTATTTTCTTTTATTATTAAATTTGTGTAAAAATTATATATATATATATATATATATTCATGTGTTGTTAACTAAGTGCGCAGATAAACAAAGAATGTTAATTAAAACTGTTTGTTTGTTGAAAGGCTTCGTATTAAGATTTAAAAAATTCGATTGTTCTTCCTTTTTTATACTTCCATTAATAAAAAAAATGTTTTTTTTTTAAACTTATTAATGTAAGACCATTGCCAATGTTCGGCCACCGCTGTCTGGTTTTTATGACGCCATATTTTTTTTTACTTTGAAACGACCTGAATCCGTTTGTTTCCGAATGCTGCCGATATAGATGCTGCGGCGTGTACCGTGTTGTACACAATCCGGATTTCCATTTGTTTGGTAAAACTGAAATAATGTTAACATTATTTTGGTGTTTGGTTTTCACTGATCTCACCAACTCGGCCGTTTGTGTCTTTTCATATTCTCACTGAAAATGCTTTAATTAATTATTATCACGTGTCCGGATGTTGTGTGATGTAATTCCGTTCGCCTTTTTATATCCAAGTCTGAACTTCGGTTAAGTTACTTTTACAACTTAAACCGGAGTGCGGTTTAAACGTACGCCAACACAGTGTGAAACGCACATGAGTTTTCAATAACAAAAAAAAGTGTTTGTCTTATTTATTGAGATTGTGAAACTTGTCGACTCTAGTCTTAACCTAGGTTGGTTCACATCGCGGCGTGAACATATATTTTTTTTTATACCTCACGCACCTCTTAACCGCTTTTATTATTATAAATAACCTAAGCAAATTAACCTATGATTTTTTAGAGGTTTAGTTTTTTTATTGGAATATATACAAAATTATAAGAATCAGGATTTGTTTTCCAAATTCCGAATAAAAAGCGAAGTACTTAATATAGTTTTTTTTTTTAAGATTTGGATTAGATTCACTTATTCTGATCAAGTTTCATGTTTGCCAATGATATCAGCAGCATAAATAGCAATGTATAAGTTTGTTAGACATCCACCCGGGGATTCGTCTAGCCGAGTGATGTTGGTACAAAACGGAATGGTCTGAGTTTTCACTAGTGAAACATAAGCGATAACGTTTTATTTATATTTTAAACGGATGCTGTAACAGCAATAAAAATCAGATTTGCAGTTGGTGTTTTTGGTATGATTATTTATTTTCCCAAATCCTTTTCCACAATCATCCAATGAGGCCGGTGGTTGGCAACCATGATTCAAGAATAAATTTTTCAAGTTAAGCTTTGCATTACTATGAGACAGCATGAAAATTGTTAAATAAACATCAGTTTCACTAACAGTTAATAAAATAAAAATTTTTATCATTCTTATCAGAAGATGATATTTATTTAACAATATAACTATATAAATAACAAAATATATTTTTATACATAAAACTAATACTCCACTGATGTGAATATTCGCATTGTATTTACTTGCAAAATAAGATTCAGACAGGATGGTATAATTATTTTGTGATAAGTAATATTCCATGTCTGTACTGAAATTTTCATGTAAGAGAGGTGGATTGCCCACCACTGGCCTAGACAAATCATTTTGAAAATGAAAACACAATCACACAACAACCTTAGAGGAGTAACAATATTTACAATGTTACTTATAAAAAAGTTAATAATAATACAAACCTAAAAAATAATATAAAATATGTTCTACACTCGGTAGTCCAGAAAATTCTAAAATATCTGTTATTGCCACCAAGTGCCATATGCAAGTACTAGTTTTAATAGCAGAGTTGTGAATGTACTATTAAGTAATAACACTACTCCGAAGGTGGTGAGCACAATATGGAGCAGTGTGTATTATCCTAACTGGTGTCATGTGATGGGTAGGTACGTTACTTGCCATCAGGTAAATATACCAATGAATTCAATTGGTACATAAAAAGGTAAGCTTAATATTTAGTGTTATGTGCTTTAATGTTAAGATTAGTTTCACTTAGAAATTTAAACTGACTTTATTTAGAAGATACCAGGAGAGTTTGGTGTGTATTTGTAATGCATTTCAACATATAAACAAATGAAGGAAAAAAAACCATTATAATCGTAAGTAAGCTCCACTCATTACTATTAATATAAAACGTTTATCAAGTACATTAACCTCTTTTGTTGACTTGCGAATTTTATACAGAAGCTATGACGTCATCACGAATTGTAAAAGTATAAAGTTAAATATTATAAATAAACTATAATTATATTAAAATCGTGATAAAAGTAAATAACGATAAAATATTTTTTTATGTAGTAGAAATGACTAAACATAGTAAGAGATGGCTTCACAATATTCTGTATATCACCCTGGGGGTCATGAATTGAAATGAGTAATACTAGTGCAATGATGAGTTGACTAGTCATTAGTAAAATGTTAACTGGTTAGTTGATAATCGATATTGATTATGTACATATAAGGCTTATACATTATTGACTATTTTATGTAATGATAATAAAAAAAAAAGATTGCCTCATTTGAAAGAATATTTTATATATCTGGAAAAACACTTAATTTCAGACTGCTGAACATCAACTTGTTTGGCATTTAGAAGGCAATATGTTTGTAACAATCACAGAAAAAAAGCTTAATTTTCCTAGAGTTGGCTTTCTTTTGCATTTTACAACATTGAGAAAAAAAAAAAGTTGTGAAATTAAAACTCTGCTCCCACAAATAATTAACCTATTTACCACACCTGTTATGTACTGAATAAAGCTAAAACACCTGAGTAGGTACTGTATGTTGTTGGCAGCTAGGACATAGCTGTTTTCTAATGTGGCAATGTGAATATTTACCAAATACACTCTTAGTTGATATTAGTTTTCGATAACACACAAGTCAAACACCCCCCACAAATATAACGACAACAACTTTGCAAATTGCATCTAAAAGTCAAGACAACTGTAACAGTAAACTGGCCCAATTAGGACTGCTAATGCATACTTGATATATCTGCTATCCGAGCTTCACTCACAAGAGTCTGTATCTCTAGTTGCAGCTGAAGTGCTTTCTGTAATTCCATTTTTCTCAACTGTGATGCAATATATTTTCCATAGATATCAAACTCATCCTCTCTAGACATTGATTCCTGACTAGAATTTGTTGTTGAACTGCTTTTAAATATTCTATCGGATTGGTCACTGCTGGAGCTGCGTGTTTTATTTTTTTTCTTGTTCACCTTGTATGAGCTTTGATCTTTCCTATTTGATTGGTTAGTGTTTGGTTCATATTTCAAATCTAGCTCGTAGTCTTCCTCCGTTTGTGATGCAAATGGGTCTGTATTTCTTTCATCATTCACTGGTTCACTATTATCTGATACCCAAGTTTTGTTGTTTGATTCATCTGTGTGCATAAGGTCCTGCGAAAAAAAGTATTTTTTTAATAATGTATGACAGTTATTATTTAACATGGTTATTCTAAATTATTGACTAAAGTAATCAATAATAAAAATATATATATATTATTATTAGCCCACTAACATCATCCACTGAGTCTATAAAGGATTTTTTGGAATTGTTTTTAAAACACTTGTGCCATTCGGCGAACCATTTAATGGTCGGTTTGTACGGCGCACTCGGGCTCGATCTGGTCCGAATTTTGGTGATCTCTTGTGTGTAAGTCGATCGCAAATTCTTTATTTTAATTTTCACTTCACTTTCATTTAGTTTAATGCCGGTGCAAGACTTGAATTCCTTTATTATAGCCTGATAAGCTTTCTGTCTTTTATCTTTCAATTTATAACATTCATGATCAGAATTCCATAAGTAATTGTGGCTGAGATAAATTTTCACAAATTGATAAGTCTCATTTTCTCCCCACCGCATCATGTCTGTTTATGTATCAACTTTGATGTTTTAGTTTCTAAAGTCAACAACAACGTCCATTGCAATATTATCTATACAAGTGTGACGTTAGTCGACATTTGACAATCAGTACAGATAGCAGAAAAGGGAATAAAAAGCCTTTCGCCACGTCCTAATTTAAATTAAAAACGAATATTAAACTGTATTAAAATAGTTAAATTTCAAAAAACAAGAAGTTACAGATAATTTTCCTTTTTTGTCTGACCTCTTCAATTTTGGCAAGTAAATTTATAGGACTATAAGTATTATACTTAAGCTGTGATAGCTGTATATATAGATAGTAAACAATATTGGTTTTGAAGAGATACGGGTTTGTTCTTCACCGAGCTTGAATTTCCGGTACAGGGAAACATCAGCAAAAAATCTATATTTCCCAAAAATGGTATAAATGGCCTTGACTCGTGAGTCTCTGTAGTGAGAATAATGAGTGATGTCTATATAGAAGCAACATTTTTAAAATGGTCTATTTCTTATTTAAACGATAGGTTTGTTAGAAATTACAATAACAAAGACATCAGGGACGATTGATGTACAGGATTGATGGTGTACTACCGCTGGATAAAGACAGAGACAGGAGTGTTTTAGCATTAAATATATTTAATAAAATTTACAATGATATCGTTAGTTTCGATTCTAGATTTAAATAGAAATAAAAATACATGTCATTATTTACAAATAATAATTTCAAGAGGCAGAGGAATGTTGGCCACGTCTTATAGACTGTCATTTCTTTGTTAACTCTGATATTCGTGCTTCGCTCACTATGTTTTGAATTTCCAACTGAAGTCTCAAGGCTTTATTTAAGTCCATTTTTCTTAGTTGCGAGGCGATGTATTTCCCGTAAACGTCAAATTCATCCTCAGCGTTAATGGAGGCTGTGGTCGAATCCGTCGAGACGGGCACACAATTCGGCTCAGATGGACAAGGTTCCTCCGGCTTTGATGATTCGTATACATTATCAAGTTGGGCAAATAGAGGATCATTTGCCAATTCTCTAATGGTAGAGGAGGTATTTTGAAGATCTTGATCTAGCCATATCTGGCATGATGGATCAAGTTGAGATATTTCTCTGGACTGAAATATAAAAAATATGTACAAACTTCTTGTTGAAATATAGCATATTGATAAAGCTTATGTAATTAAATACAGTTGCAATCGCTCTTACCATTGAACCTGTTCCATAATTTACAGTAATAAAATATTTTCTAAATCTCTAATTTTTAAATAACAATGAACTAAAAGTCTGAAATATATGTAATATGTGACAATACAGTATGAATGATAAAAAAAATAATAAGATAAAACAACTGTATAAAAAATTTATGTATGGCAAATAGTTAAAATATTTGGATAATTGTGACACAAATTGTTTATTATTTTTATTCCAAACATATATTCATTATTATTATTTTTACTTCAAACCATCTTAGGAACACCTTTGAAGAAAATTGCTTGCAAATATCCATCAAGGAATGGAGCAAGCAGATCATGTTAGCGTTCCTATGATACAAAGATGTCTAATGAAAGTTGTGACAACTCACTATATTATTGTTGCAGTCCATTTACGTACTAATATCACAATATTTGAGATTAACTGAAATAAGAAAATAATGATTTTGAAAGACTGTTTGTAAAAAGAAATTGAAATTGCATTAACCACATCCCTATAAATGAAAATATATCTTGCTGGAGTCCAGGCTGAAGTTAGCAGGACCCGAGGCGTAGGTGTAGTTTATTGTGCAGGTAAGAACTAATGGTGGCAACAATATCATTAATTATTTAAGCTATACACTGACAACAAAGCTGTATTGGAGAAGATAAGCACTCTGGTATGTATAATCCAGATTTCATAAGTTATATACTTACCATCAAAATATTTTTTATGGAAGTGGAAGGCCGTCGCCTTCCACTTCATGTGTATTTTCTTGTTTTCATTCACAGAAATAATTAAAATGCTTTAAACCAAAGATAGGTGAGAACTTCAATTAAATGTCATATTCAAAGTAAGAATGTTTTTATTTCTCTACAACAGTGACATTTCTCATTCTTCAATATAACAAACAGAAATGAAATGTTCCTAATAGACTTGTAAGTTAAAAATATATTATTTTATAAAATAACTTATTTTGTTGTTAATTTAATATTAACATGGAAAAAAAATGGATTGACAGTTTTTTTAATATATCAGTTTTATATCTTAATTCATAAACAATGGGTTTGCTTTTCTTTTAAATCTATATAGATAATTTATATACATTTAGATCCTTAACAATTTTTTATAGGTGAAGAGTAAGTAAGTTTTCGTGAGTGAGGAAGAGTTTATATATATAAATTAATGATTACTGAAATATTATTTTGAAGTACTTTAGCAGCACTCTGAAATAAATAATTTATTTAATAAAAATTTAATGAACTTATCCTCAATTCCCACTGTGTATATTTATAAATTATATTAAGTCCTTACATATGAAATTGGCGTTTTGTCGTACTGACCACTTTGATCTGAAATATCTCCTCTTTGGTTAAGAATTAATTTGTGCACAACAAACAACTACTAAGTTAAATGAGCTACATTTGGAATGTCTGCGACATCCACTATACTCTCTGGATCTTGCCCCAACAGATTACCATTTTTTCTGGAATTTGGACAACTTCTTACAAGGAAAAAATTTAACTCTGGTGTGACAGTTCAAACAACCTTCAAAGAGTTTATTGATTCTTGCCACTATGGCTTTTTTTAGTAAAGGGATCAATGAACTACCTATGAGATCGACAAAAGTGCATAGATAACAACGGTGCATACTTTGATTAATTAAATATATTTTACAAAATAAAATTGACTTTATATTCCTCCCATACAAAACACTAATTTCATATATAAGGACCTAATATATACGTTTATACTTCCGAGAAATCTTACATTTCTATCATTATATTGATGTAATTATTAAGAAATATTGCTTTAGTTATATTTAAAACTTGTTTCATGTAACAATAAAGGTAATTAAATAGTGTTGTTTTTTTAACAATCAGAATAGAAATCATTCATTAAAGGTCTATTGTGTAGTGACCTAGAGGTAAGTTGCACTGTTACAGTTGGAGAAATTACTACTGTAATCAGACTTAACATCCTATATTGTAATACAACAATCGTAATGAATGGCGTATTCATATTTCTATTTAGTACTTTGTTAAGGACGGGTATATAAATTGATTTCTGGTGAATGTTGTGCAATTTGTTGTATAAAAGAAAAATGTTTTAATACTCACATTATTACATAAAATAGAATATCGGTTTGCCGGAATATGTTTCATACACCGATCCATCTCTTGAAACCATATCAAAGAAGGTTCATAAATTGAGTCTGGGCGCGACTTTTTAAGTATTTTGTGAACTTGTTGCAAGTACGTTGTTCTTAAGTTTTTAATTTTTAGTTTAACTTCAGGAATACTTAGGTTTTTCATTGTTGATCGTTTAAACTCTGCAGCAATTTCAGCGTATGCTTTATCTCTTTGGCTTTTTATTTTGTATCCAGGCAGCGCAGGGTTCCAAAGACATTCGTGTCTTAAATAAAGCTTTACAAATTCCAAAGTAATAGTTTCGCTCCAGCGCATTTTACTAGAAATTTCACATAACTTTATTCTTAATAAGGAAATTAATAGGGTATATTAAAAACCTTAGAAGAAAAGATAATATAATCAGTTATCACTACATACACAATACACTGACGTTTTAAAGTAATTTTTTTTTGTAAGGCAAAGGTAAAAGACTGGAGTCAATGTAGCTATGTTCTTAATTTTTCTTTCCTGTCTTAAAAGAAACAGATATATAAAGTTTTATACATATGTTTATTAACGCGTTTTTATTTGACGAATCGCTAATAAAAAGTTTCTTTTGGTTTTTTTTATGTGTTATATTGTCTTATTTGCCATATGAAAAAAGCAAACTTCTATCAAAGAGAGAGTAATTCTAAGCTATATTATTTAAAAGAATTAATAAAGTTAGATATATACATAATTTAAAATTTGCAGCTAAAAGAATACATTACTAGTTGTATCAGATAAAAAGAAACTATTAAACTATTAATGAAGTTGAAGTATTAGTATGTATATTTCAGCAGATCGCACGCTCCAGACAGCAACTCTAGCACTGTTCACGATCATCACACATAAGACGCTAGAGAGAGATGTACATTTGATTCATGCTTTATTTTCATTTTGTAGCCAAATGATTAATGAATATATTATTAAGTACGTACAGACCACAGACCTATAAAGAGAAACAGACCTAACACAAATTCACATGAACAGAAATAATTAATTATCTTCATCCCTTTCACTCTATTAAAGGTAACGAATAACCTTATCTCTTTCTTTTTTGCTGTAGTGGCTTTAGCACACTCGGAGATAACATTGCAATGAAGCCGTTTTCTATTTGAATAAGCTGTAAATAAGAAGCATATGACGTCAATATAAGTGATAAGTGATTTCTATAGTTTTCATTTTCTGTGAATCGTTGTGTTTATGTGCTAAGTTAAAAGGGAATGGTGAAGTGAAGTGTGCTTTTGTATGTTGACGCCTAAAATTACCTTTTACTTGTCAGGTTTTTGTGTGTTATAGATAGATATGTAAAAGCTAGTAAATTTGTTAAAATGATTAGTAAATTGACACATTGTTAATTACGGCGGTAGAGTTTTATTTAATTGACTTTATCCAATTATTAATTAAACGCCCGGGATGATCAATTTGAAGTTTTATTTACTTGCATATTTAGAAGAAACGCTTTCAGTTATTTATTAATTTATAAAATCTTGTATTATTTTTATTGGATTTTTCCAGTGTATGCTTACTATGACTATTGCACAGATTTCCAAATGATTAAAATATGAAATTCGTCTGGTTGACCAATGTGAACATTAACATTGCATCATCTAGCGTAGTAGCACATTCCAAACATTTTGATGCTCAATAGATAAAAGTCGATTTATAAATAATATTTTGTTCAAAAATAAATATTTCTGGAATAGATGTCTTTCTTTTCTTCAACTTATTGGAAAAAATATTAAATTGTGTAGTTTGATAACTAGTTTTTTGGATAAAAACGGTCAAATCGGCAGAGTGTAATCCGTTTCGCCCTATATAGAGGTTCGGAGTAATGCGTTTACATAATTACTTAATGAAAGTCTCATAATCTGGACTATTCAATTGTATAAATATACGCATGCGTAAAATTAAGCATGTTTGAGTTTTTGGCAAGTTTTTCAACGACATGTTAAGTCCGCTTTACTTTATACGGTTGTAGTACAGAGTTAGTTTAATTTACAATTTAATAAAACCTAAATTAAATAAAACATCTCTTTTTAATGTATTATGTATATATATATTTTCCTTCTTTGTTATCTAATTCGTTACGTTCCATATGTATAAGCCTGTTATAATAATATTAATTTTCGCTACTTGAAATCAAATCAAATCAATTTATTTACGAAAATGTGGTCACAAAATACAGATGTTTATATCAGAATAGAGAGCGCACATTCACTTATTGTAATGCATGCAAATGTTTATGTATAAACTAAGTTTATTCAATGCTTTTACAATAATAAAACTACATGATCTAGACAAAACATTAATGTACAATAAATATTAAGCAATTATCAATGATCAGCGTCAATTCAAAAATCATCAACCGTATAGTACTTTTTATATAGGAGCCAATTTTTTAAGGTAGTTTTAACTTTATACGTAGGCAATTTTTTTAATTCGTTAGGTACTGCGTTGTGAAAAATAATCCGTGCAACTAACTAAATTAAACTAGTACATAATGCTATTTAAATTACTGCAAACATAATGTCCCTATTTGATTATCCGATCGTAAACTAAACGAACACAAGTTTGAATGGTGTTAGCTCAGAGAATTACCAGCATCCAACTCAAAGGCGGACTTATAGAAGTAGTGTATTACTTTTTCTTCGCCGTCTCATTACATTATTTATGAGAAAGGTAACTCTTTAAGTGTCTCCTTAAAGCTGGACGAACACCTCGACGCCTCGGTAATTTGTAGCGAGAGCTTTTTCTTTATTCTTCAATGATTTCGACCGCTATTTTTAACGGAAGGCTTTCAAAAATATTTTTCGTTAATATCAATTTCTAATCAAGATGGAATGAATTATAAAAAAAAGACTAATAAATTAAATTAAACTCCTTTTGATTTCAAAAATTCTTCACGGACCATTTCGCAGGTAAAAACTAGTCCATTGTATATTATCAGGGCAGTCATTAACCGTACGTTCACGTACATTTAGTTTGTGATGGCTTATTTAATAACAATTACATACAAAATTACGAAATAAAAGCATTACAAATACATCATTTTAACCTTTGCCTTCGAAGTGTTCGCTGATATGTTGATTTATAGAGAATTGTTCGTGTCTAGTTTATTCCTGTTGTTTCTAACCGTATTTCATCATTGCCAAATGGAAAAGGTATAATATTTATTAATTTTTACAGAAGTACAAATCTAGTATTATTACAGTAAATAAGGTAGTAGAATCAAACACCTAAAGTATACAAATAAATATATTAAAAGTATCTACTTTTAATATCAAAATAATATTTTTTGTAAATAGTGTATTATACAATATATCTATAATAAAACTATTTTTGCTACTGTCTTAAGTTAACATGCGATCAGAAAATATGCATTTCCGTGATTAAAAAGCACTGAAAATATATTCACTATGAATGTATTCGCCACTGACCATCGTCGGAAATAAATTTCGACATGCAACTCACTCGGATGACCTTCCGAGAGCAATATCATCAGTCATGGTTGACAGATCAATCCATTTAAGTATATTACGCAACATCCCTTAAATACATACCAATAAGTTTGATTTTAAGCGCAGATTTTTATACAACTAAATAAATGATACCACAAACAGAAGTATATCAAGTAGCAATGGATTATTGGTGATTATTGAGCGACGCGTGACCGATCGATGTGAAGAACTTTGGACGAGGCCTATGTCCAGCGATGAACGTCTATCGGCTGATGATGATGATTGAGGTATTTTGCGGTAGTAGCTTTTATATCATCCACTGAATGGTAAAGTGTAAACTGGACATAAAAATCGTGGTTGATACAACGTAATCATCCTATATTCCCAGTAAAGGGGGTAAGAGTTGTTTGTTCTCAGATTACGTACATAAGCTTAGAAAGACCAGTGGTGTTGAGTTATAACAAGAAATTTGTGCCCTTCTACAACATAACGGCGCGCCGGTACACCCGTGAAGACCCCAAGTATTATGTCAGCGGTCATGCGGTGTCGTTGTTACCTCTCGACGACAAGATCTCGGTTAGTTACATCATTCATCACAATATTTACACTTTGTTTTTAGTTAAATACTTACGAGAATAAAAGAGGGTCATACGTTTGATACTAAGTTAAACTAGAGGTCAATATTACTCTCAGACTACTTTTTTTTTGGTGTCGAGGGTAAATCTTCAAAGATACCGCGCTTCTGCGGGAAGTCAGAGTTTTATGGGATTTTTACATACTAAATCCGTCTGATGGTTATCATCTGTGCGTAGTGTTTTGGGAATTCCTACGGAATGCATCGTCCCTTGCACTACATCCCAAAATGTCCTTGGGAGTGCGGTACTATTTTAGCACCATACTTGGTGATACAATGACAAACATGAGCCCAATTGATATTTGTTGTCTACTCTGGGGTTGCTTAAAGCGCAATGCCGACCTTCAAAGGACTTTCGGAATGCTCTTGAGAAATGTTCTGTATTTTCTTTAAGAAAATTCCAACCGTTGTGTGTAAGTTTATCTTCAGAGTGTGATAAATTTACCCCGTTTCATATAAATGTGTATATTTACACTTAAAGTAAACTTGTTACAAAGACTACGGCAACTTTTTCCTTCTGGAAACTTTTTTCAACGTCGTTACCAGCAAACGTAATTAAAATAAATGAAAAAAAACTCTATTATATGTTTTGTATAAACCTTTCTTTTTAATTAAAGTTTACTTTTTACTTCAAGGTTGACTTTTATTTCTACAAATTCACCAGTAACTCTTACCGACGGACATTTTTCGAGCTTCACTTCAAAATGTGCGACCTGCTGAACAAGGACGCGTTCATCGGCAGCGCCATGAAGCGGGGCACCTTCAAAAAGCCCTGCCCACTTCCTGCCGTACGTATTTCTTTAGTTATTTTTAGCTATAGAGAGAAAAACTAGATTTCAGGGATCCTCATAATGCACAGAAAGCGTACTCGCTACGCAAGTTAGCTAGTGCGTTTTTTGTTGAACAACCAAACATAAATGTAGTAACTACTTCGATCTTTAACTTTTTTTTTAGTAAATAAACTGCTGTAGGTTAAATATTACAATGAGGGGTATGTCTCCACATGTCTGCTCTCGCAGGAAGGGGAACAGATCAAGTTAAACGCACCGATTAAAACTACCACGAACATCCATATTTGACTTTCCTTTTTCTTTGGTCCTATGCTACGGATCAGTTTGGTTCCTCTCAGCTTCACCGTAGCCTTAGCTGTGGCTTCATTGCTATGAGAAGGTGATGAAAAGACCGAGGTATCCGTTACAGCATCTGATTCCCATGAAGTGTTTGTGTAGACATTCCTACGTATAGTTTCCGGTTTTTGTGTATCTTACGGCGAAAACTTATAAATGTTTGCTGCTGCTAGTAAATACGTTCATAATAAGGAGTGATTATATAATGTATCAAAGCTTAATGGAAGCTCCCTAATAGTTTTTTTCAAGTTTTAAACATCTTCAGCCGATAGACGGTAGACTGCTGGACATAAGCCTACCCCAAAGAACTCCACAACGATCGGACCACAGTCGGCATGGCCTCCGGTACGACTTGGCACTAGTGGCCGTCGTTTGTAGGTGTTCATATGGGGAGATTTGGGCCATATCCTACCACACTGGCTCAATGCGGGTTGGTGGGAGCCAGAGCCTCTTTTGTTGATTAGCAGGGTGCACCACGAGCAGGTGAGCCAGACTTGAGTCCTGTGAGTTGCTGTGCGGAACCCCTTACACCCCCCTTTTAAGCAATTGTTGATAAATAATCGTTGTGTCTAATCTCCATATATACAATCTTCGTCCTCTCGCTCTGTGTGATTAATTCGTTACTTACAAATAGGATTAGGACGTAACATAATCTGTTCGAGTGTTTTATTGTCCTCACTGTAATCACCTTAAATCACCTTTCCCCAGTTTTTCTTACTTTCTTAGAAAGGCTCTCAAAGTTATTATCGTTGTGCAAATTCCGAAATATCCGTATATATTTTATAACAAGTGGATGTATGGAAAATGGAAATTTGGATTGCTTGTTTATGGGATAAAGTTCAGTGTCGGGATTGTACTTGATTTTTTGTAATAATATTATCATCAGTCGATGGACGTTCACTGCTGGACATAGACCTCTCCCAAAGATCACCACATCGAATAGTCCTAGGCCTGGTTTGCGGTGCCACGCCAACGTCCGTCACAGTTAGCATGACTTCCGGTACCGCCGAATACTAGGCACCGTCGTTTGAAGAGGTTCATACAGCAATTAGATATATAGCTCATACAGCAAATATATTTGTAATGATATAAACTATACTAAATCGTAATAATGAAAACAACAGTTTTTTAAAACGATAAAATCAAATAGTGAAATCAGTAATGAAGTAAAATGTTGAACTAATGACCATTAGTTGTCAAGTCTCAATACTTCTATTAACTTCATTAGCCACAACGTCCTCTAAACTGGAACACAGTAATATTTGAAATACTATTCTATGGCAGAACTAGAAGCACTTGTAGTACCTGGCTAAAGGGTTCCAACGACCAGAACCCTGCAGTAAAATTTAGTTAAGTTCATATTAAGAGAGCCAACAGTTTCGAATACCGACGAGGAACAGATGCTGTTGAATATAGTATTTGAATTAGTTCTTGTATGATCGATGCTTTATTAATATTTAACCACCTACGTGATACAGTTCCGAAGATTCATATGATGTGGAGTTTGAGAAGATGGTACACACTACTGGTCATAGGTCTCTGTTTCCGGAGACCGTTTAAGTAGGTACCACCGCATCTCAGGCTATTTCTGTCGTCAAACAATTGTGTGTTAATTTTATTATATTCTGGTTTAAAGGGCGCTGTACCTAGTGTAATTAATGAGGTAATGATACTCAACATCTTATGTCTCAAGGTGACGAGCACAATGTGGTGTGGTATATAACATGTTAACTAGTGTGGCGTTGTTATAGGCTGCGGTATTACTCTATATCAGGTGAACGTATCTTTTGTCTCGTCAGTTTGTTAAAAAAAAAGAGATTGCGGCAATATCCGGCTGTCGAAGTGAATCATTCTTCACCTGATCCGAGATTAAGTTTTATTATATTGTAACTTCACCTAATATTCTTGTAATAGTAAATAATTAAATGAACATCGCTCCTATTGTTCCTACTGATTGGATTTGGAGTCTTCTCTTAAGGTCTCAAATTGTTTCCAGGGAGAGCACCACGTGGAGAACTGCAGCATACCAATCGAGAACATACCAAACAGTCTACCGTTTAAGAAGGGCAGGATATTTTGTAACGTCACCTATTATACGGGGGAGAACCTGGGCAGGGGGTATATCGACATGGAGGTGAAGGAGAAAGTGGTGGGTAAGAGGAATAATAACTGATATAGATTGGTGTTCGGTTTTGTTATAAATTATTACCCGATATTTTTGTATGATAAACAACATCTGTATAAAACTTCTATTAAATCAATATTGCAAATAAATTGGAGATAGTCTATAATATCTTAATGCAACTGTTTTTTATTTAACAAAGCGACAGCACGAGTGAGACGTCCACCTGATGGTAACTGGTCAATCATAACAACGCGGCGGTATTTGAGATGATATGGAATTTATCTGAGGTCCGAAACTTCTCGAAGGTTTGAACTTTGGATTCGACGAGCGGCTCTATTGACTTTAAAGGTATAAATATTTAAAACAAATAATTCGCGCTTATTACAATAACTCGTTGTGTTAATATTTGAACAGAATCCTCCCGTGCAGCATCTCAACGGTGGAATCCTTCAGAGTTCGTAAAAGCCCTCCCGCACCCTCCACGCGAAGTGAAAAGTCACGCGCCGAAAAGTTAACAGTTACATTCATTACTCGAAAATTTGCGAGATGAGAAAATTTTAAGGAACATTCTCGAACAAATATTCTAAGGAGCTCGGTTACAAATTTCTTAATGAAAGTCCCTTGTATACTTTCGGCTCGGCGTTTCTAACCGACGACGCAACTTACCATTACTTTAAGTATTTTATATAAATTAAGTAATAACACTACGTCTTTATAATAATAAACAGCGCTTTTAATGTTCCCACCGTTGGGACTCCGTAGCCTTCTCTCGCAAGAAGAGAGTTACGGCACTACGCTGCCCAAGTTCAGAGAGGTCGATGTTTAGAACATCATTTCTTTTTGTATATGTTAGTATTCTCGCGATGTTTTCTCACACCGGAAGCCCATGTTCAGTGAAGATTAAACCCACGCCTCTTCTAAGAGTACAAGCTCGCCGAACTGCCTTAAAACTGAGCTATCACGACTGCGTAATAATGTTATCTGTATGTATTTGATCTCCGTACATCCACGCAGTAAATTAGAACAGTAAACAGGATACTTCTAGACAGTATGCTTTATTATTAAAGACATCACCGCGGCTTACCATCAGGTAGCATCATAGACAAGCGTTAGTCTATGTTTATAATAGGAAAAAACAATGTGGGTAATATTTTGTCTTCTTTACCACTTAGCGATAAACACTGCACCACATGCTCTGCGCCTTGCGACATTAGATTTTAAGTCTCGTTACCCCAGTAATTTCACAAACTGCAGCGCCTTTTAAAGCGAAATATAATAATGTTTGCCTTTACGTTTTGGCGGCAGAAAGAGACGCAACAGTGTTAACAAGTTTACCTTATATTATTAAATTTATTTTATCTTCATTAATCTCAGTAAATAATATGTATTATCCTTAATTATTAAATAAATTACTTCTATTATTAATTTCGTAACAATCCATATATGAGTACAGTTATTAAATTAATTGGTATGTATTAAAGTGGGCGGCCATTTTGTGTTGCGCAGACGGCAGTAGTGTGCCGTATAATTTGTTTGTGTTTGTATGTAACTGGCTGTCCCCAGTCTACTTTGCTGGCTGCATTAGATTTGGTATTCGTAAAATATTTAGCTCGCGGATGCCAGATCCGTGAGCCCTGAGTCCGATGAAGCCGCAATGGTTGTCAATAAAACTGCGGCGCAAACATCATCATAAAAAAAAATTGTTAGCAATATTCCCGCCTGGCGGGAACTCGTGGCCCCCCGGACTCCTTCCCGTGATTAACACCCGCGAATCCTATTTTGGGGGCAACATTTCGCAAATTCCGTTTTGGATTATCTAACCTCGGCAAAAGGAATTTATCTACTAAATTTCTAGTTCTTCTGATTTTTTTTGATTAATGTGGGGGAAATGCTTGTGCATACCCGTCCTCGCGGGGACAAGAACAGTTTATGTCGGACTTGCACCGACTAAAACCTCCACGATGTTCCAACTCGTTGCCTCATGGCGGGTTTACGGGAACGCTTACGCACCATCCGCAACCCCGCTGACGCTGGCCGCTTTCGCAGCCCCACCTCGAGGAGGGAGGGTTAAATCCTCCCTTTCCACCTCTGTAGGGGCATGCCGGAACATGCAGCCCCCCCCCACTTCTCGGCCTCCTGTTGTTGCGCGGGGAATGGATTCCCCCGAACCTGTCGCCCAGAGGCTACGGGAGCCAAGAGAGAAAACTCTCCCGGCTCCCGCTCCTCTTCCCCTACGGCCCCATCGCCGCCGCATCCACGGTCGACACCGGTTAGTCGCAGAGGCTACTCCATACGCGACTCCACCTTAGTTGCAAGGGGCAGTATGAAACCGCTCCTGTAGTCTGGCCGCAAAGGGCAGCGTAAAACCGCCCCTGCAGCCGCCGGCCGCTCAAGTGAGCTCCAGTTATACAACCGGTGCTCTAACCTGGAGCGACCTTCTCGGGCTGGCCCTTCGCCGCGGACCAGCCGGGTGAGTTCTTCTTCGCTTCACCGTGGGAGACTCCGCCACGGTTATTGAGGCCCTCCGCTACGACAAGGTGGGAACATGTATTTCGTAAATTCCGCTTTACATAATCTAAGCTCGGCAAAAGGAATTTTTCTACTAAATTTCAAGTTCTTCCCGTTATGAATATCCTCGCAACCATTTTAGGGATAACATTTCGCAAATTCCGTTTTAGATAACCTAAGCTCGGCAAAAGGAATAAATATAACTGGAGTTATATGGTGATGAGTCTCTACACGGGTGGAAATCTATTATATATATATATTACATTAGCAGCCAGATAACGTCCACTGCTGAGCACAGGCGTCCCTCGAGGATCTCCACGTATTAATGGCAGGTCTTTGAACATCATAGAAGTCGTGTAAACATTTTATAATAAATTGAATGTTTAAAAAAGTAGTATGTCGTTAGGGGTTGTTATTCATTTAACCGTTATCGAGTGACACGTTCAAAATAACTGCGAATGTTGATCGATGGCGGTGCGAAGCGTTTGTTTTGTTCGCGGAGCCGTCGCGTCGTTCGTTAAACGAATGGTTCTGTTTTGTTCCGTATTGGACCCTCATTTGTCTGGATACCACGCGAGTAAACACCATCTACTCTAGCCTCTATGATCTATTACTAGAAAAAAACAGGTCCACTCTACGGGTACATGAATTTCTTCAAGGACCGCAAAACATGTTAGTCAAATTTAAAACTGAATATCATCATCATCATTTCAACCGATAGACGTCCACTGCTGGACATAGGTCATTTGTAATGTGTTCCACAAACTACGGTCTTGGAACACATTACAAAACTGAATATAGGCATCCTCAAAAGTGGCTATTTATCGTATTCTCCACTTTTGGTAAGATATCAATGTTGGTACCGGTGACGAGGGTAGCTGCTGCACTAACCTTCGAACTATTTCTTCCTAAGTCTCTTGCGATACACTAACGTAGAAAGTTCTACTAGACTTCTGCGCCGGACTCTATCAGTGTGGAAATAATACTTAGTTCCCATTTTAAGTGACACACGATGAGAATGTGGCGCTGTGTAAAAACCTCAACAAATTCTTACTTTTTATGGACAAGTTTTTCACTTTCTTGGTAAATTTTCTCCTAGTTGCTTCTTTGTAAAAAAAAATCGGAACATTTGACTGTTTTCTGTATTTATTGTACTCCCAATACACATTATCAGAATGAAGGTTATAAATATTTAATGCCTTTTGTCTTTATCAACTACTCTACTCTTGACGACGGAGATAGCGAGAGAAGCTAATAACTAAAAAAATTACTTTAGTAAGTAAGTAAATTACTTAAGTAAACTAATAATTATATTCAAATATTAGAGGCCAGAAATCTTTATGGAGCTGAAAATTCGCGTGAAATTACTAGCGGGTCCCGTTCAAGAAACAAATGGAATTCAAGTGATTCGGATGTACGGAGTACTTGGGCGGCTGCCATCAGGGCGTCACTGTGACGTGTATTAAATTCCATTACAGCCGCGTCTAGTGCTTCAGCATCAATTTACAAGCTCTCGCCACTCTTAGGGTCCGTACACATCTACCAGGGCCGAGCCAGTGTACAAAATACTTTGAATATGTTCTATTTTATACACGACAGAGTGACAGAACGAGCGAGACGTTCACTTGATGGTAAGTTATACGCCCCTTCGTATTAACGTGGCGCTAATTACTATTATAAATACTGAACCATATTGTGCTCGTCATTTTGAAACATAAGATGTTGTGTCTTGTTACCCAAGTAATTGCACGAGCTGCAGCGCCTTTCAAACCAGAATACAGTACTGTTTATCTGCTGCAATAGGCGCTACTGTGATAAGTACTTAGACAGTCTCAGAAAATCAAGAGCATTTATTCACCACTTTGGTCGAGGGATTTTTTTTTTTTTTGTTTTACGTGGGGGAAATGCCTACGCATACTCGTCCTCGCGGGAGCAAGGACGAGTTATGTCGGACTTGCACCGACTAAAACCCCTACGATGTTCCGCCTCATCGCCATGATGGCAGGGTCACGGGAACGCTCGCACTCAACCGCGACCCTGCCGGCGCTGGCCGCTTGCGCAGCCCCACCTCGGGAGGGAGGGATGAACCCTCCCTTTCCAGGGCGCACCGGAACATGCAGCGCGCCCCCTCCTCGACCTCATGCGTGTGCGGGCGACCGGTTCCCCCGAACCTGTCGCCCAGAAGCCATGGTTGCTGTACGTCGCACTAGTCAACCTGTATTTTGTATAAGCTACTTACCACGTATACATACATTGCTGTGTTCGCCTGCTTACTTATGGTGACCAGAAGTATTCGAGGCTTTACCATCTTCAGCCTTATTATCACTACATTACGCAAAATTGTCATCATCACGATCCCTACCGCTAAGTACTTTCTATTTAACTACATGGATATTTGATCCAACTATAGCTTCGGTCCCAATGGCTGGGAAGAAATCCGCCAGATCATTTCCATTTGTCCATGGATAGAGATTTGTGATCTGAACTAATCTAATAAAGTATACCGCCACTTGATTTCCGACATTGTGACTAGTGTTCGAGAATCTTCTATAGATTTATCCTCGCAGGACGATCAGTGCTTAGGAAAATGGTATATACTTCAGAGGATCTGTAATCTTTAATCCTGCCAGTCAGGCCTGTCTCCAACGCAAAAAAGTCGTATGAAACATTCCTTACATCAAAACTAATTCTACCCTGAATGCTCTGAATCCGTTCACTCTTAAACTGGCGAGGGTTTGGCAAAACGCGTGAATTACCCACTGAATTGTTTCACTTCATCACGACTTATTCACATGTTGCCGTGGGAACCTCAATATTTTTTTTTATTATTAACAGCAACTAATTTACGACTTTTATCTGTAGATATCTATTAATAGAAGTTCAATCAAAATCAGTACAAAACTTTCTGAGATTATCCACATCATCGTCATCAGCCGATAGACGTCCACTTCTAGATATAGGCCTCCCTCAAAGATCGCCGTTTGTAGAGGTGTATATGGGGAGTGTTTGTGCCATTTCCCACCACGCTGGCCCAATGCGGGTTAGCGGGAGCCAGAGCCTCGTTTTATAATTAGAAGAGTTCACCACGAGCAGGTGGATTAGCTTTGGATACCGTGAGTTGTTGTTCGGAATCCGTTACATCCACATCAGACTTATTTGTATAAGGATGTTTGGTAAGCGAAGAAACGAGCCGGACTTTCACCTGATGGTAAGTGATACGCCCGCCCATAACAACGTGGCGCTAGTTAGGATGATATACTCGGATACGTCATGAATGTGATCATCCCGTTGGTCTCGTCGCTTCGTACAAGAAAAAAAACACAGCGCTCGCTGCCTGAGGCGTAAGATATGAAGTCTCCTTACCCCAATAATTACACTAGCTATAGAGCCCTTCAAATCGGAACACGGTAATGTTTGCACAGTATTGTTTGTCAACTGCTATAGACGCTGCGGTGGTAATTACCTAGACGGTTTCCGGCAAGAGAGACCTTTTTTTTGGTTTCGGTGGGAAAGACCTTCGAAAGATACCCAGCTTCTGGCGGTAGTCAGGGTTATGTGATATTATTACTCATTAAAACCTCCTCGGTGGACTGCATCAGTGCATTAGGAGAGGCTCAGGGATCTCTTATAGAACGCACCGGTGCCTCCCTTCACTTTTTGTTACACTTCTCTGAGTAGATGCCTAACCCTCCAGCACTATCGCTGAGCCATACGCTGTCCCACACAGGTTCGCCTGTTGAGCAATAAGGGCTCCCACCCTCAAAGCCCGCGAAACTCCTAGATCCTTTTAGTCTACTTCTACGACAGGCAGGGCTTACCTTACTCCTATTCTTACTAGCCCGAGACTAAAGGGCTGGCGGTAACAGAGACCTTCCACCAGTTTCCTAGCGACCACCACCATTTTGATATGCACTGACTGAATAATTGAAGGTATTTGTATAGATTAAACTGAACTGCAATTCGGTGGTTCATTACTCATTTGAGTATTTTGGACAGATTCTACCTTTGGAGCACTAGCAGCGTCCGCTCCCCAATACCGTAATGGAGGCTGACTGAACATTTCAGCCGGAAATGTTTTCAAGCTATTAGTGTAAATGATATATCACATACGGCTCAAGGTTTTCAAGCTTCATGCTTTTAAAGAGTAAGCTTAGTATTTGGGATTTCACGTATTCCGGATTTTACGTCCACGTATTCCCTGTATTCCGGATTTTACGTAAAACACTTGAATGTGATCGGTAACTGTAACTGCATACCAACACTTCGCCTCATTTTCACGCGATGTTAAGTGACAGAGAGGTTTAACAATCCGGAGTGAAGTGTGCCGGTTTAGAATAATTTAATACTCATATTTTAATAGCTAGATAGAGGGGGTGGGGGTGTAAGGGGTCTCGCACAACAATTCATGGGATCAAAGCTAACCTCACCTGCTCCTGGTGCAGCCTGCTAATCAACAAACCTGGCTCTGACTCCCACCAACCCGCACTAGGCCAGTGTGGTAGGAAATGGCCCAAATGCCCCCATATGAATCCCTATCCGATCGGTGTGGGAATCTTTAGGGGAGGCCTTAGTCTAACAGTGGACGTCTATCGCATGATGAAGAATAGCCGAAAAATCATTGATAATTTCATGGCGTAAGTTCAACAATATGATGGTGGAAGATGAGTTTTATAAAATCTCTCATCATCTGTTCCGCCTGTAGGAATCGAAGCAGAGACCTGTGTAGCAGTAATCACATACTGTGCCAAGGAGGGAGTTACACAACACGGGATTTAATATCCTTGATATTCGAAACATTGTTTCAAAATCCACGTGGATTCTGTTCCAGAAGTGATGGTGAACTTTTGACAGGGGATCATATTAAATTGTTTTAATCCTTTATCAACGTCCAAACTTCCCCGACGGCTCATTTCCTGTTGAAGTTTATTGTAAAAAAAATCCTTCATCAGTATTAAAAGACGGATGTAGACAGCTGATGTCTATTAAAATGAAATTACATTATCTAGCGAGGATATGACGTGGCCTCTGTATGCGTGTCATCAACATAGTCTGTGGATGTCCACTGCTGGACGTAGATGTAATATTATGTTGAAAATTGGCAACAATAATGATCACCTCCTTACCATTTATTTATCATGAATAAGTACATCAACAGCAACCAACCAAACAGCACAACAATACTTTTCACAAGGACCTTGGGTAACTCTAAGGTAGCCGATTTTTTTTTATTTGATGAAGCGACGAGACCAGCGAGACGCTCAACTGATGGTAAGCGATACGCTTATCCATAACAACGTGCCGCTAGTTCGGGTGATATACACTGCCACAGATTGCGCTCATCATCTTGAGATATAAGATGTTATGTCCATTACCTCAGTAATTACACTAGCTGCAACGTCCTTCAGACCGGAACAATGGAATGTTGCATAGTACTGTTTGTCGACTATAAGTCTTACTGCTACTATATGTCTTTCATGATCTTCAGCTGATAGACGTCCACTGCTCGTCATAGGCCTCACCCAAATCTCCACATCGATCGGCCCCGTGTAGCCCGCATCCAGCTGCTTCTCGCTAGCTTCGTAGTCAGCATGGGCTAGGAAGATTTGAGTCATTTCCCACCACACTGGTTCAATACAGGTTGGTGGGAAGTAGAGCCTCGTTTGTGGATTAGCAGGGTGCATCTCAAGCAGGTGAGATTTTTTTTTTAATTGTTCTTCCTCCGTGTTTTGTGTCAGAACCTTTGTTTTACATTAATACATATACCATCAGACATTTCTTATTTCTAATTTTCAAATTCTCGTCTTTCATTCTGTTCGTTTTTCATACTCTGTTCTTCTTTCAAACTTCTCGTCTCTGTCGTTCTACATTCCATTTCCTTCTGTCACTCCTCTCTCATTTTGCGAGGACTGTCTTCTTCTTGTGTTCATTTCTGGGAAGATCCTGAAAGTATAAATCATCTCCTGTAGCATCATTTAAACTCTTCTTCTTCTTAGTTTCTTGCGTCATTTCTGTCTTCCAGGTTTTGTTTCCAATTTTTACGTACTATTATTCCTATAATTGATTACATTCTTTAGTTTTTTTTAAACTTTAATTTTATTGTTCTTTCAATGACTCTCCTACAGTATCCCAAAAATATTTTACGACTTTCGTCCTCACTCATCAGAGAGGCAATGACTTCCACATCTATCCTTCTTCCAATCTCTATTTGGCAGTTTGCTCTGTCAGTCCCATATAAGGGACACCGTCTCGAGTTCCAGCCGGCGCAGTGACGTATAAGCTTATGCCACGTGTTGTTTTTTTTTTTTTTGTTTAACGTGGGGGAAACGCCAATGCATACTTGTCATCGCAGGGGCGAGGACGAGTTATGTCGGACTTGCACCGACTAAAACCTCCACGATGTTCCAGCGAACCCGTCTCCCAGAGGCCATGGGAGCCACTGGAGAAAACCTCCAGTAAATCCAAGTAATCGTGTGCAAACGTAACTGTAGTCCAGTTAGAAAGACGTTGTAGATAATGAAATTACTGGGGTACAGAGACTTGAGATCTTGTATCTTGAAGTGATGAGCACAATGTGGTGCAGTGTATATTCTCCTTAGGTTAAATTATCAGGTATATGTATTGCTTACTAAAAAACGATAAAAAATTTATTACTTGGTCTCAATACGTTTAGTCATAATATTATCATTTAAGCAAACGATGATCGAGTCAGGTTGGCCGAGTGGTCTAAGGCGCCAGATTTAAGCTCTGGTTCCCGAGAGGGAGCGTGGGTTCGAACCCCACACCTGACAGATGATTTGTTTTTTCATATTTTGTATTTTATAAATAAAAATCATTTTCAACTTGTTAATTAATTCTTATGAGTTTTTTTTTAACCAAAATTAATCGATTTTTTTTTGTCTCCTTTAACGTTTAACTAATGTATCGATTGATGAAGTACGAAGAGAGATTAAAAAGTAGTGAGAATGAGATAGAATATAATGACTGTTGATAACTTAATCATTTATTTTTCTACATAGTCTCGGAGTCTCTCTGCACACCGAGCCCAGCGCTTTTCCAAGGCTTCAATCCCTTTAAAAAAAAAAAAAGTTTTGTCTTGGTCCTGCAAAAAGCTCTCCACGCATCCATCACCTCGTTATCGTCTTCGTACCTGTTACCCTTTAAGTATTCTTCCATTTTAGGGAACAGATAAAAAAAAATTGCTAGTCAGATCTGGTGAATAGGAGGGGTGCTCAACCAATTCCACGCTCCAGATAATCAATCAAAAATATCCCTTCTGACTCCCAAAATATTGAGGCTATAACCTTGCCAGCCGATGCCACGACACGAAACTTCTTCGGGGTGCTGATGATGGCCGTTTCCATTGCAAAGATTGCTGTTTTGCTTCAGCATCAAAATGATGAATCCATGTTTAGTCCATTGTTACGAAATGAGACAAAAAGTTTTCAGAATCTTCTTGAAACTTGTCCAACAATATCTTCGAAATGTCAAGTCGTCGTCGTGTTTTGTATCTGAGTGTCGGTTAACATTCTCGGCACCCCCCACCCATCTCACGGAGAATTTTCTCGTATTCAAAAATTGTTTCAATATGTATTGAATACTTGCCCGATGTATTGAAATGCCCGTTTCTTGAATTAAGTATGGGATGGTAATTCTTCAATCGCTCAATACAATTTTCTCGACTTTTGCAACATCTTGGGTGACTGATGACGATGGACGTGGTGACAGCTGCAACGATGTTCGTCTTCCGCGCTCGGTCTCTCTACTCGAAATTGAGAAGCCCACCTTGCGACAGTGGAATACGGCGGAGCAGACTCTCCTAATGGTGCCTCCAGATCGCAATGAATCTCTTGCGTCGTTAACTTTTTCAAACAGAGGTATTTAATAACCGCTCGCACTTCGCTTTTCTCCATTTCCGGGAACACGTTCCGACACGAAGCAAACAAATGACTACATTCAGAAAAAAACAAAAGTGAATAGAAATTTTTTTCTTCATTAATATTACAAATATGTATCTGAGCTATGGCAGTATTTTGTGGCGACGAGTTGGAACATCGTAGGGGTTTCAGTCGCTGCAAGTCCGACATAACCTATCCTTAGCCCCGCGAGGACGGGTATGTGTAGACATTTCCCCCACGTAAAACAAATACCCCCTACAATGCGTTCCCGCTTTGTCGTGGCGGAGGGGCATAGTAACCGTGGATCGACGCACGGTGAAGCGGAAGTGGAACTCATCCGGCCGGCCGAAGCGGTCACTCCAGGTTCGATGCATCGGTTGGATAACTGGAGCTCACCGGAGTGGCCGGAGGCCACAGGGGCGGCTTTATGCTGCTCTTTGCGGCCGGCTGCAGGAGCGGTTAGATACTGCCCTCTGCAGCCAAGGTGGGGCCGCGGAGGGAGTACCCTCTGCAACCAAACGGTGTCGCACCGTGGATGCGGCGGCGGTGGCGCCGTGGCGCCGCCCGGAAGAGTCCACTCTATCCTCCGCGGCCGTTAACAAGTAACGGAGGGCCCAATATCTCTCCGTCGCATGGAGCCGGAAGAGATTTTCTCTCGTGGCTCCCATGGACTCTGGGCGACTGTAGGAGGCCGAGGAGGGGACGCGCTGCATGTTCCAGCGCGCCCTGGAAAGAGAGGGTTCATCCTTCCCTCCCGAGGTGTGGCTGTGCAAGCGGCCAGCGCCGGCGGGGCCGCGGATGGTGCGTAAGCGTTCCCGTAACCCCGACATCAGACGGCGAGTTGGAACATGGTAGGGGTTTTAGTCGGTGTAAGTCCAACAAAACCAATGTTTGCCCTCGCGAGGACGTGTATGCGCAGGCATTTTTCCCCCATTGTTAATAAGAAAAAGGATAAAGTAAATGTTGAGAGTGGTAATTAGAGACTTAAAAATACTGTTGTTATATAGCAAAAAATAAATATTAATGGTACAGGCAAGTAATTAGAGTATTTATATAGTACTCACTGGGAAATATATTTTTATTTTGAACCTCTAAAAAAGGTAGTGTTCGCTAATGCCCTCTTGTAAGTCAAGATTCCCTGCAATCGTACTTAATTACCTAAACTGCTGTGGAACTAGTCCTCTTTTGTATATCTATATCTATTAATTTGTTTAATTATAATCCGGTTATCATCTAGCATAAAGGAAAAAAATATATTATTGTCACCTTACGTCCTAGTTACATTGTCCTTCAACGATGTAATACACTTTTTAAACTGGCTGCAACAAAGCCGGAGCGTTTCAATCGGCTTTGCGGCTTACATTCCCTCCTCCTCCTGTCCTCCTGTATTCCTTCTCATTTTCCCTCGAGCACCTTGCGCTGGGATTAAATTGGTTATTAAAGCCGCAATGCAGCGACCACACCACGTAATCTTCAACGAAATGAACGTTTTACGTTAATCGAGCTGTTGAGAATCGGATTAAAGTAACTCCTGCCTGTTGTAGGCGATTAAAACCTTGTTCATTTTTGCAAGACATTGGTCATTAAGTCAAGGAGTCAGTAAAATATGGTGTAGCATGTTTCGCGGTACACCTATGGGTTACTAAGAAGTTATTAATAATAACTATAATAAATAAAACTGTATAATCTCTAAGAAAGGATAACGTAGATGAAGGCACCATTAGCTAAGAAATAGATATTAAAATTAAATGTATTATATATCTTGAAAAAATAAATAAGGATCTATTCCATTTATATATATGTATATATATAAATAGAATTAGTGTTTAGTAGTAACTTTTTAGATTTATAAATATCTTTGTTACCTCTATACGTCTCCCCCTCAACAGGTTTCCGCCTTGTCGTGGCGGAAAGGCTTTGTAACCGTGGCACGGACACACGGTGAAGCGAAGAGGAACCCACCCGGTCGGCCCGCGGTCCGAAGGGCTGGTCCGAGGCGGCAGCTCCAGGTTAGAGCACCGGTTGAATAATTGGAGCTCACCGGAGCGGCCGGGGGCTATAGAGGCGGCTTCATGCTTCCCTTTGCGGCCAGACTGCAAGGGGCGGTTATATACTGCCCTCTGCAGCCAAAGTGGAGTCGCACACGCGACAGCTAGAGGCAGAGGAGGGGTCGCGCTGCATGTTCCAGCGTGCCCCTGCAGAGGTGGAAAGGTAGGATTCATCTCTCCCTCTCGAGGTGGGGCTTCGAAAGCGGTCAGCGTCGGCAGGGTCGCGGATGGTGCGAAAGCGTTTCCGTAAACCCGCCATGAGGCGACGAGGAGGAACATCGTGGGGGTTTTAGTCGGTGCAAGTCCGACATAATTTGCCCTTGTCTCCGCGAGGACGGATTCTGTTAATCAATAAACCGGCTCTGGCTCCTATCAACCTGCATTATTCTAGCGCCACATTCCACAAATCTCCTTATATGAATTTCTTACAAACGTAGTTCGCGGGAAGCCGCTGGATACAGGACCTATTGATATGGAGACATTTGTGGGAGGTTTATGTCCAGCAGTGAACGTCTATCGGCAGAAGGTAATTCATAAAGGAAAGGAACAGATATTAGAGGAAATATCGGTTTACAAGTTGGAGCAAAGTCAAGAGCCTTTTATGACTTATTACCAATTGATAGTGAATGTTAGTAATGAGACCACAAACAGAATAATGACCCACAAACAATATACAGAACATGAATAACCTTAACAACAAACATACCACTTTAATAAAATTTGGAAGAAGGAGAATAGAGATGAAGATGGAGAGAAATTCTTTGCTTAAGATAGACTGGGTGTCGTAAATTGGCAGCAGCATATTAGAGATCTTACTACTATTTTTAAATATGAAAGTGATACCACATTTACTAAATATGACCGGGAAATCGGACTAGTTTTCAAGAAGATAATCTTCTTTAATGCTATGATTAGATGTCGTGTTGAATATCGAAAATGTTTGAGTTCAGACGCAGTCGCAACCAATAACCGATGGACGATAGAGAGAGGTTTAGTAAATCACGCCGTGGACAGATTTAATTGAATTCCGCATCCGGTGGTACACTTGTCCAGTGGAATTGGTTTCTGGTTAAAATATTATACCAATAGATATTATTCGATGTTAGAAAGATTTTTCTTTTTACAACCCATATATCGAAGAAAATAGCGAACGACGTATTTGTATTTATATATTAAAATAGAGTATACTAAATTTTATTGAATTTATTAAAAGATATTGATGTTTATAGCAGCGCCATTTTGTGAACGATTGACAAGATAACCTCAAATGGCGGACGGTACTGTAATTTAGGAAGTAACGTTTTCATATTATATACATTTGTCTCTTTCTCTCTTTTTCTAGTTATATATTTCATATAGCAGTGGAGGCAACTGATACTAATAATTTTAATGTACATAGATAAATCTACATATCCGTAGATCTAAGAGCATCTCGACACACATTTGCCTTCACTTCAATCTATATTGTTTACATGTGATTATACATTTTCTATCTTCATAGATCTTAAATATGTCTAGATGTTTTGTCAATCCGCTTTATCTTATATGACATTTTTAGGCTAGGGACCAAGGCAGAGATGATGTTACATACCACTGCAATGTATTTGTACCGTCAAGTAGTAATATGTGATTACTGCGTTCCAGTTTCAAGAGAGTTAAAGGTAGTAAAGTTGTAGAATAACGACACTATTATGTTTCAAATCGAGCGCATTGTGATGCAGTATAAATATCTTAACACTTATTACTAGTTGAACGTTCTAGTCTGCAATGATGGGTTTATCTTCAATATTAATGTTGTCTAGTAATACTTTCTACATTATGGCCAGGAAGGAAGTTAAAAAAGGATTAATTTTTCCTGCCAACATAGTTACCACTGCAGTGCATATTACAGTCCTTGAACAAGGTGAGACACATGAGGTAGGACTTTTCCACCTATCGAAAAAGCGTCAACCATTTCCAATGTTAGACAGCCAACAGTGAAACATGGAGAGTCACAGCAAGAAGAGTAAGGTTAGGGAGAACAAAAATTAACGTATAGCTTCACTAACTTATTATTACTGAGCAATTAACTTAAAATAGATGCAATCCTAAGTATTCATCGTTAGGAAGCGCTGCAACATTCTATTATGAAACTCACCGCCTCACTTTAAGGTTCATATTTAGTTCTTAGTCTGCAATACGAAGGTTTAGTTACACGAAGCAGTTAAGCATGAGCATCACATTGTCTCCATCATTAACCTTAATGATAAATGTAATAATTACTTTTTAAGACTTCTTTCAATGATATAAGATGGTATTTTACATAAAACTTCATTTGAAGTAAACAAAACCTTAAGCATCAAACTAACTAAAACCTCGTCATTGTTTTCTTAATGTATGTTTAGTAAGTGTTATATATATATAGTTATATCTGTATTATATATCTTAGACACATAATTAATGCCTTCATTTATATCTTTTTTTTTAAGATACAATCTTGTTGATAATCATGATATAGTTAATCATCTTAGGTAAGTACTAGAACAAACAAATCTTTCCGTATACGGATATTGCAATACCTGTGAAGTACTTATTTAAGTATATCAATGAAAATATATTTCATTATCGCTATGATTGGGATGATTTTTTTGTTATTAGAAACGACGAGACGAGCGGGACGTTCACTTGATCGTAAGTGATACACTAGCCTGTAACAGCGGCGCTAGTTAGGATAGTATACACTGCACCACATCGCACTCGCCACTTTGAAACATAAGATGTGAAGTCTCATTACATTTCCGATTTTATTAGCTACAACACCCTTGAAACCGGAATACAGTAATGTTTGCACAGGACTGTTTGTCAGCGATAACACTAGCTGCAGTTATATCTACCTAGATGGCATCAGAGCGTTACCATCAATAAAATCACAGATTTTACTTTTCAATCCGTTCTTGGCCAGTGTAGTGTAATGGTCATGATTTTCTTTCTATGAGAATGCATCAAGCCCCAGCAGTGGGAATGCAGAATGGGCTAAATTTTGATGAGGTCGAATGTTTCCATCACCATTGTAAATTAGACGTACACTATCAATACCTCTTCACTGCTGGTAAGTCTGTTGTCGAGGGACCGCCTAGATATCTCAGCAGGTTTTATTTCTGCCGCCAAACAGTAATGTACAAATATCACTGTGTTCCTGTTTGAAGGGCGCTATACCTGGTTTAATTACTGAAGTAACGACACTTAGCAACTTAAATCTTAAAGCGAGCACAAAGCGGTGCAGTGTATAAAATTAGGTGAAGATTGAATAATAAAAACAATAAACGTATTTGCTGCAACATCATGAGAGCTGATGTCATGTGTACAGTGGCTGATTAAAATGTCAGCTAATTGCAGCTGTCCGGGTTCGATTCCGCGGTCGGCCGCACGGCTCGCCCTAACCCGGGCAATCGATCGGATCATTGTCTGCGTGCGGTCGGCCAGCGGTGGTGGTGTTCAACCGACGCGTACGATGTTAACCTGATGGGGTAATTCATGGGCGATGGCCACACCTAAGTGACGAGAACAATAACTACTAAACACTTAAATGTTTTAGGGTCCATAAACTATTTTAAGAGACACCGATTTCATGGTCGTTATAATAGGATCTCAATTGACCCTATGTTATACTTTTTTTTTATACAACGAATCGACGGACGAGCGGGACGTGATAGTAAGTGATACGCTCGCCCATAACGATGTGGCGCTGGTTAGGATGATATACCCTGCACTGCATTGTGCTCGCCTTGAGTACCTACTCCTTCAATTCTCAGATAGTGGTAGGTCTCTGTTGCCGGAGACAGTCTAGGTAGGTATAGCCTATTGCAGCCGACAAACGGAACTCTGCTAACATTACTTTGTTTGCAGTTTAAAGGACGCTGTAACTAATGTATCTGTAATTACTTGTGTAATGAGACATAATATTTTATGGCTCAAGCGACGGGCACATTGTGGTACAATGTACATCATACTAATCACTGCCATCTGGTTATGAGCAGGCGTATCGCTTAGCATCAGGTTTTATGGTGACAGAGATATCGTGATGAGTCTCTACGTAGGGAGAAATCTCTTTTATACAATATATATATATATAACATTGTAGAGTAGTGATTTGAAACAATGAGCTGAGTTACTATAAAACAGTTTACTACAAACTAGTCGGGCTCCGTCTGTAATCGGCTTTGTGGCTCCCGTCTACGCTTCACCTGAGGATCGCGGCTGCGGGATTATGACGGCGCTTATTGGTGATGCAGCGCAGCATCCACTCAGCAACGTCGTCAGGGAGACGTTGTTAGCTGCGGCTTCATTTCTTTCCTAGTTATTTTATTAAAGGCTTACTTCTTCCTTAGGTTAAAATAACATTAGAAACTTTTAGTTAAGTACTAAGTTGTGTTCGTCGCCGAGACCTAAGATGTTATTACATTACCATAATAGTTTCATTAGCTATACCACCTTTCAAACCGGAACACATTAAAGTTTGCACACTACTGTTCAGCGGGAGAAATATGAGCTGCAGTAATACCTACTTAGATGGATAAAAATAACAGGTAGACTGATAAACAGTAACTTGAGATAATATAATAGCAACAGGCGCGTCAGGTTCAGTTTCAATATACATGCAGCTGATATGAAGCATCGACACTCCAGGAACTCTTCAACTATTTTCTGGACGACCCCACTTATTACATAGGAATTCTACCCAGAATGATTCAGGAGGCTGTTAATATAAAAAGCACAAGAGAAGTAATTATCAAGAAAACTTCTCTTAAATATTGTGCATGAAAACGTACATGTAGAAGCTGAACCAGGTCAGAGAAATGGCGAGGTATTTCAGTCTAGATACTGTTGACTTCGATTTACACAACAACAAGAAGTTTACAAAATTTTCAATCTAAACTCATGCAAACACTATAAGGAGTTGCAGAAGAGTTTGAGTAAACTTTTATAATATTCATCGCCTTGAAGATTGTGAGGTGCGATCGGTCAGGGGACTCCTGAATGTGTTTTGGTGCTGTGCTAGTTGATATGCGCAATGCTGGAAAGTATATTCCATTTATATATTCTTAAGCATCAAGATGCCGGAAGTGCTCAAATTTACAACAATAGTAATAAATAACAAGAGAGTTACAACTGTTCGCTTAATAACACAACCTACTGCCATTTTACATACAAGTATAAGTATAATTTCCACGTATTGTATAGTTCCTACTGTATTATTATTTTTTTTAATTTTAAATATTTCTCTCCTCCAAGTTGTAACGAAATATTTCATGATTTCTTCTCTTTACAAAGAGAGATGAGTCTTTCTTTTTTCTACTAAAAAATAGATGAAAAAGATTGAAACTTGTCGAGTTGTATTTTTTGACACATATCCCGTCCTCAGAGGCAGAGTGAAATACACTCCATTAAAAATACGAGGATAATAAAATTCTTTAACAGGAAACTGTAGACAGTAGCTTATTAATAAAGTAGTTAAAGAAAAATTTATTTTATTTTTAGGTTTGCCTCAAGTCTAAAAGTCCAAATTCCTCTAAGAATTGATCACGAAGGTCCAAAGAATCGAGTTAGATTGTTCGAAGAGATTGATTTCACAATAATCTAGATTTTTAACTACGACTCACTTCATATATAAATGTGGAAACCTTGGAGTTAGATAACAAAAGCAAGACAAAGTACTGTCTCATGTTGGACGATAAAGTTCTATTAAGTATTAAATATTAACGTAAAAGAAACTATTTATTTCTGCAACCGACGTCACTAAACTTAGTTTAGAAATTTGTCTTAACTGTATTATTAACAAAACGTTTAATTCGCCGGCAGCAATAACTCGGAACCATTAATCACGATGATATAGTGTTCAAATAAATTACAACACTTGACTCGGTGACGACGTGGCCGTGGGCGTGGGCGCGGGCGCGGGCGCGGGGGAGGGAGAGGGAGCGGCTCCGCTAAACAAAGTTGGAGGACGGACCTTTGTCAACCGTCAACGTACTAGTTGGAATGACTTTTTTAACTATTACTAGAATAAGATAACTTGATAACGTTGACTGCAACACCAGGGAGACGGTCACCTGACGATTAGTTATAAGTCTGCCCATGATCGCGTGGCACAAGTTAGGATGATTTACATAATGTCACATTGCCCCTTCGCATTGAAACATTAGATGTTAAGTCTCTTTACTACGGTTTCACCATTCACTAACTACAACATCCTTGAATATGGACTCCAACCGACTAAAAAGCTTCACACGGTATTCCATCACATCCGCAAGGAACGCACGAGGGTTGCGGGATAACGCTTTAAACAGTTCTTCCGTAACCCCCGTTCGGTGCCCGGATCGAACGGGCCCGCCTCGGGGGGGGATGTGAAGCATCCCTCCCAATTGACAAAATCCCTATCACTAAGCGGCGACGCGTCGGAATACGAGACGCGCCCCAGGAACCCTTTCCAAGGGGGGCGCCGGACCGACGGCCCTTGTCGGTCGCGGCGCCAGGTTCCTCTGCCTAAGGAGGCAAGCGGCGGCAGAGAATGACTGTGGAAGAGAATGCAAGGTAGAACCGGATCATATTAATAAGAGCAATGGACGGAGAGAATGAGTAGAAAGAAATAAAATAAACACAAATAAAATAAAAGAGAATTAAGGTCCTAGCTTGCACCGCGGGGAGAAGAAAAAAAACATAACCAGATCTAACAATGATGGGACCTGCATCGAATCGTGACGATCAGCTAATGCGGATATAGTGTATGCCGTTTGGATAACTATTAAAAAGAGAATAATTCGAGGAATCGGTTCATCAGTTATCCAAAGTATAAACAGCAACCGGTTCATCGGAGCGTCACGCGAAAGCTTTTCAAAGTTCTTTAACTAATGACGAAGTTGTGCGGCGGCTTGCATAGGCTTGTCAATATTTAAATTGGCTTCGGCGCTGCGTGCAGGGGGTTAGTTCGGAGGAGGGGATGGGGCGAAGGGGAGAAAGGGAGCCTTGTTTAAATCTGTTTTCAGGAAAACTAAAGTGAAATTTCAACGAGAAAACTGTCAACGGCGCATATTAAATTTTATTCCGCGACCGCTTACCTTCGTTTGTTTGAAACAAACCGAGCGGTCTGGCCTGGGTTATTTAGCCGAGGCTGCATCCGAAATAATCAATTGTATACATTTCCATGAGATATCCTCTTCACTGTTAAATATAATAATTAAAAAGCAAGCGACAATAAAAATCTAAGCTTAAATTTAACAGGGAAAAATAACGCTGTGCACTGCTTTAAGTTCAAGTCAACCTTGACCAAAATATCTTAATATTGCCGTGAACTTATTATAAAGCAATTTTTTAGCTAGTCATTTCAAAAATTGTAACATTGATGTGGGGATCTTTGGGGGAGCCCTATGACCAGTAGTGGACGTCTATCGGCTGATGATAATGAATGCTTATCTCTCTCTATTTTTTTTAATTCATATCTAACTTTCAGGTAATTTGGATGGTTAATAAAAAAGGAAAGTAGGCGCGGATTGAATCTTTGGACAACATTGATTTTTCGATACATCTTTTGCTTCTTCGAGATGAACTGGATGTTCATTAATTAGTTATACCCTTGTCAATAGCAATCAGTTGCTATTTAGGACATCTACAAAGTAATACACGCTTTTTTATATAACTAACCGATTAGTTACTCACTCGTGCTTACAATTACTGTTTTATCTCTGTTTATATTTTTTCTTGTAACTGTTGTACTATCTTATTATTGTAACATAATATATTGTTTATCTTAACTTATAAATTGTATCTACATTGGATATAATCAGTGAATGTTGTCTATTTTTTAACTATCATGTATTTAGACATAATTCCTCTTATAAATTCTTTGTTCGTTTAAGTTAATGTGATAGTATATAATTGATCGTAGATCTAATAAATAAGAATAAAATTGGATTATCTTTAGATATTAGTTAAAATGTTCACACAGATACGCAAGACAGTGTTTTGTGGGATACATTACCGGAGACCTATATCCAGCTGGGGACGTCCATGGTCGACAAGATGATGGCACTTATGATAGATTCGTCGATCTACAATATAATATCAAACGCTTTTGCATAAAAATCTAGGCGATCTACATTTAACAGTGATTTTATTGTTGCTTTTTATTAAAGATTGTTCAACGAAGTGTTAAACTATTGTAAATATAGTGTTGAAGATATCATCAGGTACACAATAGCACTTTGAGTGTCCAGCGTCCAATTAATATCGTATTTTAGCTGCTCTGTCGCCAAGTATCTTGTAGCTATTGCTCGCGCTCGGCTGTAGCGAGACGGTCTCGTTACGTACCTCCTTTGAGACGATACAATTGACGTGAAATTTTATTTCTCTCCACTTTTCTAACTCCGTTCACATTTCCATATAACATAATGATGTCCAAATTGGATGTTGTTTGGGTATTATTTGTTTTAAATATTAAAAAAAATATATTTAAACCGACCTTTTTAATGTTTCTAATATTGTTACATGCTATTATGATTTGGTTGAAATTAAACGATACTTCGAGATATAAATGTTTTTTTTTTATTTATTGTATTACGTATGTTGTTGGTTTCTATTTCACTGTCTACGCATCCACTGATAATAGCTCATAAATAGTTATAACTAATAAACTAATGTTTGATCTAATAGCCGTTAGTTCTCCTTCATAAATAAACTAGCTGTTCCCCGCTCGCTTTGCTGGCCGTAACCTCACAGCAATTCCCTTTGTGGAAAAGGCGTCGGCAGGATATTGACCGTGTTTTGCAACAAGATCAGGAGAAGACACAAGGATAAGATCAAGAAGTGAAGGTGTGGCACTAGGAAAGTGGTGCGTAGCGTTAAGAGGAAGAATAGAAAGATTACACGAGTGTAAAACTGCTTGCAAGGTAGATGAACGCGAGTCTTTTTTTAACAAGCAGGTGTTGAAATCCCCCATAATGATGACGTGTGAGTAAGCCGGGCAAGTTTTTTCCTAAAGGCTTTCAAAAGATGGAAAAAAAGTCAATCCGAGAGGAGGGACAGTAGTATACACCCAGTAGAACTTTACTGTGATGCAGTTCTACTTCAATAAAGAGATGTTCACCAGCGTCATGCGCGGGTGGCTGCGCTGAAAAGTCAATAGTTTTAAATTTAAGGTCTGCGCGTAAATAAATTGCAACTCCTCCACCGCCACGATTTGCACGATCATTACGGATGAGGTGAAAACCTGGTAATGAGTAGCTTGTTGAAGGCAGGCAAGGCTTTAGCCATGATTCGGAGATGAGTATTGCATGGGTGTTTTTGGAACTGAAAGTGGCCAGCAAATCAGAGAAATGTGCTGCAATACCTTGGGCATTTATATGAGTGACATTAAAAATCTTCGCAACATCAGATAATTGAGAAGATAATCTTTCAGAGAGAGGCAACGGTCTACCCAGGCTGTCGCCTCTGCTACTTGATGAAAAGAACCCATCAGAATTGTCGCTATCTTCTATACATGACATATAAGTATAAATAAAACGCTGTATATATATATGTCTAAGTAAATAAAAAGAAAAGAAAATAAATAAAAAAATAATAATATTAAGTTGATGAATGAGTTGATATGAAACAAAGTAAATGTTTCCATCTACCAGTTGAGTGTTGTATAAACAGACAAATTAACTAAACTACAATTTAGTCAAAGGCAGATCTAAAAGAAAACATGACCAAAACTAGGAATAATAATGATTCACATTGTTACACCAGTGAATAAATTAAAATACAGTACAAACCTGAAATTCTATTAATGTTAAATTACTCACAAAACTATTTCATATACAAGCAACAGATACATAATTCTAACTTTAATTTACTTTACCCAATTAATAAGCAAACAAAGTAACACATGTGAACCAGGCATATATAGCTCATTGTTAATTATATTCTGTGTGTGCATCCTCAGATGAATTTAGAGTTGTTTTTGATTATTTATGTTTTATAATTCAAATATTGAACAGAAAAATTTTGGGGGTAGTATGGAAGTTATATTATATTTAGATATTTAACCAAATATGCATATTTATAGATAGGTTTACCTAAAATAAGATACAATTTTATAGTATCTAGTATACTATAAATACCATGTTAGTGTTTGTTGAGCACGCCACATTAAATTCAACTATAGTATTTGTATATAAAGAAGACATGACATTTCTGAATAAGGCAAATAGTTTAGTGTACATTACTTCTTTAGCGCAGCAGTACGCTTGTTTTTACCAGATGCAACTTTTCCAGCTGCTTTGGGCTTCGGTGAAGCTTGGGGTTCTATTTGGTTTATATCACTTGAACAGGATATGCGATGTCGCGAACCATCACCTTTCACTATATATACACATCCTTCTTTGGTCCAACAGTTGGCGACGCCAAACTTCTCACGCGCAGCCATAAATGCTTCATGTCTTCGTTTTGTTAAAAACTCAGAGAGGGTAACTCCTGTCCCCTTTAGACTAGATTTAGAAAATCAGATTTTGTCACGAAGAGCAGTATCTCGAAACTTTATTAGGATTGGTCGGGGTTTATGAGCGGCTGCTGACCGCCCCATTCTATTTTTTATATCACCGATGGAAAAATCACCAACCTTTACTTTTTTGTGCATCACTTCAACTATAACAGATGAGGTAGTTTCTTTTGTTTGTTCGGGAACTCCATGCAGTAGCAATATTTTCCTGCGGCTCCTCATCTCCCTGTCATCAGCATTACGCGCTAGATATTCAACTTGCTTTTGAAGATTGCTCAGTGCTTGTCCAATAAAAGTTTTAAATAAAACGAAATCAGCGGCAAGACCACTGACTGTGGAAGTTGGCATGCTAGAGGACTTGCTCAATTCTTCTTCGAAACATGTCATTCGCTTATTGAACATTTCGATCAGGTTCGAGAGAGTGGTGGCCTCCATGATCTGGCTTTAAGTCTAGTTAGAATTATTAGATTAAGGAAATAACACTCACTGGATAATGTATTATGCTAACATTTGTTAATATACACTCACAATACTTAAAATAACACTTATTTGTTGAATTTTAAAAAAATAAAACTTGGAGCGAAATTTATGCGTGTTGGTCTATTGACTACCCACAGCGGAATGTCGATATAGATAAATTATTGGCTGAAGTTACAAGCCTAATAAAATAAGCTCTTTTCAAGCTCAAAATCATTAGCTATGTTGTATATCGCCCGTATAGCTGATATTTTTTTTATTCGATGAAACCACAAAACATTCAGGTGATGGTAAGTGATACGCCTTCCATAACAACGCGACGCTAGCTAGAACTCTTCAATCCGAATCACAGTAATGATTTGCGAACCACATTGCGCTCGTCAAGATGTGACAGAGACATAAAGAGTTTAGTTTCGTTATCCCATTAAAATTAAAATACAGTAATGTCTATGCACTACTGTCTGTCGGCTGCAATAGAAGCTGCGGTGGTACATACCCAGACGGTCTCTGACAACAGAAACCTACCACCAGTAAAATTAATATTCAAAACGAGGATGAGCACAACAACTCTCGGGCCCGAGTCAACGTCACCTGCTCGTGGTGCACCCTGCTAAACAATAAACGAGGCTCTGGATCCCACCAACCCAGCGTGGTGGGAAATGGCTCAATTTCCTCCTATGAACACTCTTCAAACGTGAGGATCTTTGGGGGAGGCCTATGTCCAGGAGTGGACATTCATCGGCTGATAATAATAATGAATCATCCGCTGATCCGTGAATACCGTCGAATATTCTAGAAAAATCGAGAGAACTTATTCTAACGCAATACGGATTAATTATTATCGATGACTCATTATTCTATGTATGATGCATGTGTTGCGGCGAGTGGTTCTCTTTATTATTCTAGAATGTTCTAGTATATCTGATCATTATAATTTTCACAACAATAATAGATTGGTTTAGGATTTATAGGCTTTCTTCGTTGTTGCAATTATGTCGACGTCGTCGTGCGATAGGGCACCAAATCATCCGAGCTCCGGGCCTTGGACCAAAACTTTTTGTCCCTCTTTATAAACAAGGGATCCATTAATCAGGACGATGTGGGTTAGTGATATATAACACTCTATTTTTGCTCGTTTTTCGCAAAGTTTGCGACCAAAGATAAAATCTTTATTCAATTTGATCCCACAAACTGTTTGACATTATAGATAACTACTTTTTTTTATTTGTAATAACTTTCTATTTCATATAACTTATTATTAATACAGAAAAACTAGTATTTCTCATTAATATATACATTCAGTAATCAAACAAGAACAGATGTTTATTCGTAATTACTATGAAAGCTGTTTGCGAGGTGAAGTATGTTTTATCGTTGCAGTATATCATCTACCTTGTATCTTCAATTATCTACCAGCAAAATATCTCTCGGTTCAGTCGTTTTGGAAATCACCAGAAACAAATAGATATAGATGAAACGTTGCGAAACAGTTTTTTTAGGGTTAAGTAACACTAACTTTTCAATTATATAAAAATTTATGATAGTACCAACGGATACTTAATTTTCTTATTAGGATATCTTATTTAGATAATGTGAAATAAGTTATACGTGGTAACGTACCAGGTCATTCAGGAAGTTTTGCGAAAAAAAGGTTTTTGTGTAAGACACTGGCCACTTGTGATTATTTCGAAAACTTCGATTATTTAAAAGTAAAAATACCACTATTCGATTTTCAAATTTCCCTCCCCAATTTTTTGAGAACCAATTAAAATTTTCTTGACTCATTAAAAATGTATCTGCGTCGATAACATTTTCGTGCTATCATTTCTTACGATTTCAAATGTGGCCTAAAACCTGATGAGTCATTTGATCGACTTCGAATTGCTTTTATAGATGAGGAATCTTCAAAAGCAACCATCTACCGCTGGTATAGCGAGTTCAAACGCGGTTGTCTTCATTTGGGGGATGAACAAAGGAGTGGTCGTTCTACGACGGCTGTCACCGAAGAAAGTGTGCTGGCAGTAAAAAAATTAATTCAAGAAAACAGACGAATTACGTACGAAGAGATTCAGCATACTCTGCAGATTGGTTCAAGAAGTGTTCACAAGATTTTGCACGAGCACCTTCGCGTAAGGAGGATAGTTTCCCGCTGAGTGCCGCACAACCTCACCGAAGCTCAGAAGCAGGCCCGTGTGGATTGGTGCCGTGATATGATACAAAAATTTGATGCAGGCTCGTCACGGCGCGTTCACGACATTGTGACAGGTGACGAATCCTGGATGTATCAATACGATCTAGAAACAGAGCGTTAGTCCACAGTTTGGCTGTTTCAAAATTAACCAACGTCTACGAAAGTGAAGCGATCGAGGAGCGCAGGGAAAACTTTGATCGCTAGTTTCTTCACTTTGACGGGGTACCTATTTTCAGTTCCACTTCGAGATCAAAGCAGCATCAACGCCGAATGGTACAGCACAAAATGCCTGCCAGAAGTTTTTTCTGCAATGAGCGACAAGCGTCCGAACACCGGGCTCCGCAGGGTCCTTGTTCACCACGACAACGCGCCCGCGCACTTTGCGTTCAAAACGAGGGACTTCCTGGACTCCACACCGATCAGAGTCTTGGGACACCTTCTTTACAGTTCTGATTTGACTCCGTGTGACTTCTTTTTATGTCCTAAAATTAAAAATCAGCTCAAAGGGGTAAAGTTTCCATCGCCGGAAGACGCGCTAGCAGTGTTTGAGAAGGCCGTGGAAGAGGTGTCTGCGGAGGACTGGAAAGAATGTTTTGAAAATTGGTTCAGACGCATGAAGCTTTGTATAGAGGCTGGTGGAGAGTACTTTGAAAAGATTTAGTAAAAATATTTTTTTCATAGAAGTTAGTTTTTTAGTTTCTGAAAACTTTCTGAGTGTCCCACGTATAGTAGAGAATTGATAAGTTATAACTTGAAGTTAAATAATCTTTTCCGTAGTTCTTAAAGTATACTATTACTTCGTTGTTGACTATCGAGGTTTCTCTCCAAGCTCAGCGGGTTCGGAGTATAGGAATTGAATCCAGAACTTCGTTGCCTACAAACAAACATTGGTACAGTTTCGGTATCGTTAAATGCTAAACTTCCCCCGGTACAGCGGCAACTTGGGCAACTTCCTGTATTTCCATACCTCCAACGGAATGCCCTATTCATACTTGAAACAAGTTTATTCAATACAGACTTAATGAATAAACTTGAAACGATATATATTCTTTTCAACAAGTACAGGTTAGGATTTCATCTCAATTTCACACTGTGTTGAGTGATGATGAAGCGAAAGATGGTGAAGCACCTTAGTTTAAAAAATTCTTTAGTATTATCTCATATGTTTTGTTCATCAAATATAGCAGTCATGGTGCCAAATGTGATTATAACGATAATGAATTTTCAGAAGAGTTCAAACTCTATCTTCTTTCTTAAAGTGCCTCTCCAACTAGTGAAGGTTGACGATCAGCTTGGTACAGTCTTCTCTGTCACTGGTTCAGCGGAACAGATAGGCAGAACAATTCGGACGGTCCAGATATACCAGTCCATTCCTTGATAATCCTCAATCATGAATTTTTCCTTCTCCCCAACACACTCAAACTCTACTAGATCTCAACTTCATCATTAATATGGTCACAGAAATAAAATCAGTGACCTCTGTGTTAAAAGAGGCACAGCCTTTGCGCCACAGACCCAGATTCTATTCTGGAGAGAATTTGATAAAGTGTAGAATGGTGGTAGATTCTTTGAACTTGTCTGGGTACTCTCGTTTGAGGACGAACAGTGAAATACTAAGGAGCAAAAAGAGCTCTAAAGCAAGAATGCAAGCTCTGCAGGAATTAGACGGGGTGAGAAGTAAGAATGTCTTACACTGTTTCATTAGGATTTATTCACAATAAATTATGTACATAAGTTTTTTCAGATAGTTTATCTCCAACAATCTAGGATCCTTCACACTCTACTTTATACGAGAGCACACTTTAAAATCTCCAGCCTCACTATCATTGGACATCGTGTTAAATTGCGATCCACGTTGTATGTACTTAAAAAGGTTTCTATATCTGTATTATAGAACTTTCTAGTAATGTTTTATAGTTTTAAACAATATATAAAAGTCGAACTTCAACCCTTAAGCTTGGCTTGAGTGACGTCACAGAGTTATTTTTTACACTTTCGGAAGAGGTTGGGTCACGCCTCGGTCGATCAGGGGCTGGGGTGGTTTAATAATATTTTTTTTGTGTTTAGGGTGGATACAAGATTGTGGTAAGGGAAGCTTTATGTAAATGCAGTACTCTAGTGCGTAATATTGTATTTTTTGTTGGTTCGATCAATTGCAAATTATATTAAATTTGGTTTATTTAACCAAAAACAATCGCCTGACATCCTTTAATAATAGTAATGTTATATTTATATTTTGTTTACACCGAATTACTTACTTACTCTTCTGGCACTGAGATCCAAAGTGAGTCTTGGCTTCCGACACATGAGAACGCCAATGTCGTCTGTCTCGTACTGCTTCTTGCCTGTCCACTGCTTGAAGCTCGTGTAGGTCTTGCTCTACGGCATCCTATCAGCGATATCTGCGCCGGAAGACAGGTGAGCGGTCAATCGGGGTTCTGAGGAACTCTTTTTTGACGCAACGATCGTCTGTCCTTATTTATTTATTTATGCATACAGAAATTACAATGAAAATATAACATATATAGAAATAAGTGCAAAGCCACTGCTTATTCCAATATGGAAATACTTCCAGTAGGCCTGTGGTTTTTTTTTGTTTAGCGTGGAGAAAATGGCTGCGCACAGTTGTCCTGGCGGGGGCAAGGAGGGGTTATGTCGAACTTGCACCAATTAAAACCTCCACGATGTTCCAACTTATCGTCTGATGGCAGGGTCACGAGAACGTTTTCGTACCGTCCGCAACCCCGCCGGTGCTGGTCGCTTTCGCAGTCCCACCTCGAGAGGGAGGGATGAACCCTCCCTATCCAGGGCGCGCCGGAACATGCAGCGCGCCCCCTCTTCGACCTAATGCATGTGAGGGCGACCGGTTCCTCCGAACCTGCCGTCCAGAGGCCATGGGAGCCAATGGAGAAAACCTCTCCCGGCTCCCCGCGGCGGAGAGATGTTAGGCCTGCCGCTACCTGTCAACAGCCGCGGAGGATAGGGAGAACGGCGCATCTCAATATCGGCACTCCTCTTCCCCCCCGGCCTCACCGCCGCCGCATCGCCGGTGCGATACCGGTTGGCCGCAGAGGGTACTCCCTCCGCGGCCCCACCTCGCCTGCGAGGGGGGTATGAAACCGCCCCTGCAGCCAGCCGCTAGGGCAGCACACAGCCGCTCCTGCGGCCCCCGGTCGCTCCAGTGAGCTCCAGTTATCCCAACCGGTGCTCGAACCTGGAGCGGCTGCTTCGGCCAGCCCTTCGCCGCGGGCCGGCCGGGTGGGTTCCACTTAGCTTCACCGTGTTCCGCATCACGGTTACTAAGCCCCTCCGCCACGACAAGGCGAGAACCCGTTGGAGGGGATCCTAAATGTAGATAGAAGATTAGGAGCATTGTGACATACTACCTCACCAATAGTTGGCTGGAATAATATACAGGCGCTAGGTTTGCCTCTTTTACCTAGGTCATTAGGTTTTGCAATTAAGTTTTAATATATAAATAAACATCCCTTTTTCTTATTAACAGATTTAGTATCTACAGTTGATATGAAAGAGAAGTACAAAAACATAAAATTTATGTTTGTTTGTGTATTATTAAAACGAAACATTGTTTCCATAGATTCTAGAGTTCAGTCAGTCATAAATAAGAAGAGTATAAAAAAGGATTTGGAGTAAGAATACGTCTGTTATGAAATTTAACGAGAGCACTCACTGAAAAGTTTTTACTGCTTGTTGCTTTCAGCTGACTTTGTTTTAAATACGGAATGTTCTAGAAACGTATGAATACAGGAAGGTCGATGCATTCGGAGCAAACAGGGCGTGATAGCATGACAGGCTGATGTACCAACAACAGAGGAGACGAAACAGAGAGAGAGAGAGAGAGTTAAAAGATTGCACACGAAACGTGAAATTGTGACATACATGCATTTGACCTGACGAATTGAATTATTTTTATTCTATCTGTTCCCATTCCCATCAAAGCTATTCATGTATCCCAATGGCCAAGGATATGATCGAGTCCTTTCTTCTTATACATATGGACTGGACTCTGCAGGTGGTGTTACTTATATATAAATTTTAACAGCAGCTAGATATTTATTGAGCCTCCTCTTTTATAGGTATGGCGTTAATTAAGATAATTCAAAGTTCTTATGATGGATCATTGAATTTAATGATATATTATATACATGAATGGAGAGAGAGAGAGAAATTTGTATTCGAAGAAGCGATGAGATGAGCGAGAGGTTCACCTGATGAAAAGTGATACGCCGGTTCATAAGAACGTGGGGATAGTTACAGTGATATACACTACAACACATTGCGCTCATCGCCTTGAGACAAGATATTAGATCTCGTTATCGCAGTAATTTCACTAGGTACAGCGCCTTACAAACCAGAACACAATATACCAATTAGAAAACTAAGTTGTATGTCATTGACATTGTATGTAAAGGGTCCATGGCTCACGGGATCCAAGCCAACCGTACCGACTTGTGATGCATACTGCTAATCAACAAATGAAGTTTTGGCTATAACCAACTCGCATTGCAACAGCGTGGTGGAAAATGATCCAAATCCCCCCATTTGAAACCCTACAAAAGAATGTGGCTGAAAGGCGTAGGACGCGGGCAGCGGAAGTCCGATCGATGTGGATATCTTTAGAGGAGGCCGATCTCCAGCATTAACTCAAGTATAAACCAGTAACAACGGAAAACGTTAATGCTCAGGTTTTCCCGCGCATTTTGTGCAGAGCCACAGACTATACAACCAATAATGGCGTGTGCTTAAAAGATTTACAGATTCTTAATTATAGCATTCAATAACTAGTACTCAATAAAATTTATTGGTTTTCTGTCAGCAATGTTTTTACTTTAGTTATATTGCGTTAACATAGACACCGTTGGATGAGGCCTAAGTTATTATGACATATGTTAAAGTATTATATACTTCACGTTACAGACGGCGTATACCAATTTTGTAGGCGTCAAGTTTGCATTAATGTAATCGTTTAAGTTACGAAGTGGCGATGTTTAGAGTTTGCTTTGGGAAGTTTTCAATCGCGTTAGTTCGCTGTGCGAGTGGGGGGTGGTAGGGCGCGGAGTCCTGTGCTCGTACACTGTTGACTGTAACCAATTGCGGCGGGACGTGTTTGTTGGACCTCATGGAGGCTTAAAATATTTAATAACTCCCGCCGCCGACGTTTGTCGCGCCTGTTTGTACAGTATAAACTGTGTCACGCAAAATTTAATATACAACCTATTAAGTTTGTGCCAGAGTATCTAGAGAGATCTAGTTGATGGATACATTTGTATACTCCGTATTGACTTGTTGGCCGAAGACAATGTACACAAAGATGTATGATCCTTATTTTTTTTTTGGATTTGCGCTATGATAAACGATAGCATGATCTAATGTTCATGGTGGCGCCATCTGTTAAGTTGTTTGTAAACTGCTTGTTACATTATTCTATTAAGCGAGGAGACGAGCCGGACCTTTACTTGATGATAGATATTACAACTGTCCATGCCTTAGTAATTTTATTTAGTATAGCGCTCTCAAAGTTGGAATACAGTTAAGATTTAAAACTACTTTTTGATGGTAAAAATAAGCTGCGGCAGTTCTTATCTGATTGTAAATAGTTATATAATTAGACACTTAAAATCTGATATCTTAAGGTAAATATCATGATGTGGTCTAGAGATTTTACCAGCGTCGTGTTTAGACTGTCACCGCTTGAACATCCTACTCGTCTTGTTGCTTCGTTAATTAAATAAAGTGAACTCCCCTTTTATGTCGGGAGTTAAAGACATTACCTAATTGCTTATGGCAACATCTCAACGCTAAAGGTGACGATGAAAATAAATTCTGATTTATTAGCAGCCCTCCCCTCGCTTCAACCTGCCCTAAGATGAAAGGAGACTGTTATGCATCTGTGTACTTAATTAATTAGAAAGAAAAATTTCACTCGACTTTATTATTACCTTAAAGAAAATTTATTAGGACATTAAATTATTCCTTAGCGACGAAAATTCTCCGTTTATGTTGTTCAAAATTTTTAACACAATTTGTTCCCTTATTTTAATTGTTGTGTATTTATTACAGGCAATAAGTGTATTTAGCCATGGAACATTTATGTATAACATAGATTACATAATTTTTTCTGCGCTTTTTATTGAATAGAGCAATTTTGTAGAGCCATTTGATTGCTATTGAATTCTGGCAGGCGCAGATAATTAAATTTTAGTCAAAACGGTTTTTCACAAAAAAAAACCTATCGACGAATAAATAGAAAATAATACAATATAAAGATTAAATTTGCGGTGGAAATTTTTACTTTTCTATTTGTTATAGAAACGATTTTGAAGAGTTTCGACTTTATAAACGGATCACATCATTAAAAATGTTGCCAGTGAGAAAAGTGAATACAAATATTAATATATTGCTGCTGCTATTGAAATTGATAAATGTCCTAATTTCATTAGAGATGGGAAAGTGGGTATTACCGCCGGTATGACGTTATATTTGTCACGTCAGTTTTATCTCAAACATGGCAACTACAAATTATATAAAATGATGGGATTGCTAAGCCTGTTAGGGGCGAAAATCCTAAAATAAAAATAAATAGAGAAAATAAAGAATACAAAACAATGGAGTGGTAAATAATTAAATAGAGGTAATAAAATCAGTAAAATTTGCTTTTAATAAACGTTTAATAGTCGCAATAATATCAGAAACCATTAAGAGAGTGAAAAGGAAAATATATGCGTCGCATTTAAAAGTTCTTCGTTGCCATTAATAAAAGAACCAAGACTACTAGTAGTGGTTTATAAACGAAAGCAATAAACTGCTGTAATTTATTTAGCCGGTGCACCTGGGAAAGGGAAATAGATCGACGGGAGAAAACTTGATTATAAATCAACAGAGTGAGAATATTAATTTGTTCGCCGCGTCAAAGGCTACGTTATTAGATAATGGCGCTAATTGTGAGTTAGAGCAAAGTTTACTAATTACCAAGCGATATTTACTTTATTTGCGTGAGCGCTGTAATAACCTCAATTAGTTAGAAAAAATACTTATATAGGTACACCAGTAAAAGAAGAAACGATACGATACGAACGCTCCGAGATTCTATAATACAAAGACTTCTTAGTAATGAATTCTTAAAGAGATCTTAGTAATGATCTTCAAGACGTCAAGACGACAAAAGTATTATATCTTGGCAACGTGCCTAGCCACGATAAGTACGAACTGCTTCAACTCATCTTTATGGCCAAAGTGGTGGGTAAAAGGAGCGTTGGTCGTAGGAAGAAATCATGGCTGCTTAACATCAGGGAATGGACCGGAATCGCGAGTGCCGCCGAACTGTTCCGCCTCGCAAGAGACCGTGCGATTTATGATGAACTGACTGCTACCTCCGCTAGTCGGAGACTTAAGAAGGAGAAGAAAGGAAAAGTTAATGGGTAAGTGCAAGATTTACATTTTAACTCTGCAGAGAATATATTAGAAATTTAAGCATACATGTGAACTCTTACACACACACGCAAATATATAATACACACATACAAACACGTAGATTCATGTGCGCACACAGATACTAATCACACTACTGGTTTACTACTTACTACCAGTAAACTGGTAGTGTGAGACCGTTTAGATAGGTTCCACTGCAGCTCCTATTGCAGCCATACGGTACTGCGGAGACATTCCTGTGTTCTAGTTTTAAAAATTACTAGGGTTACGAGACTCTAACGTGGGTGGTTACGCAACGTGGGTATACCATCCTAATCAGCGCCACATTGTAATGGGCAAAAGAAAGTGCTGGTAATTCCCATTCAGACTTTACTATATTTCCTAATTTTACGAGAAATCCTTATTAATTATTGTTCCGTTTAATTATGTTCAATTGAAACTTGTACTCACAACGTACGTAATTAATATACGATCAGCTCGTCGTTCCGCCGCGTGGGCACCAGCGCCACGCGGGCCGGACGTGAGCGGATTATTCACCTACCCCCCGTTTTTGCTGAACGATAAAAGGCTTTTCGAGAGCTTTTGTTTATGTAAGGGCGGAATATTCCCGTTGTTATATTCAACTGCTCCATATTGCCCCGCTTTTTTATGACGTCCGATGTGGAAACACGGAGGTGCTTAAAATTTAATGCGTATATCTTTGTCTGTGGAATGCAAACCTTCATCAAAAAGGTTTACAGTTGCCTGCGTGGCGCAGTGGTGAACTATTCGGCTTGGTAAATGGAGGGGTGTAAGGGAACCCGCAAAACAACTCACGGGACTCAGGCCAATCTCGCCAGCTCGTGGTGCACCCTGCTAACCAACAAACGAGGCTTCGGCTCCCGCCAATCGGCATTGGGCCAGCATGGTGGTAAATGGCTCAAATCTCTTCAATATGAACCCCTACGTACGACAGCCCCTAGTTCCCAGCGGCACTGGAGGCCATTCTGATTCTTTGTGGAGTTCTTTGGCGGAGGCCTATGTCCAGCAGTGGACGTCATTAATAGATTCAAATAATGATTAATAACTAACCACTGGGTATTTTATTGGAGAAATGGAAAGAATATATATATATATTTAATATACATAACATTAAGTTCTAGATATATTATACAGTTTTTAATATATATACCTATTCTTCTTCTTCGTCAGTATGACTTATGATGGAGTGGTCGTTGTCATGACTTCAGCTGTTGGTGGCAAGCTAAACAACACGCCACCCCGTCGTATGGCGGCGGGGTGGCGTATTACTAACCCATGGTGCTCCCTACTAGACAACACACGAGGCCCTGGCGACCGAGCAAATGTCGGGATAACCAGCCTGGCTGAGGAACTGGTTGTAAGAGGCTAAAAGGCTTTTGGGATTTAAATGATCCGTAAAAGGCTTTAATGCGGAAGACATGGGAAAACTGCTGCATAACTGATTCCCAAGTACTTCATCATGAAGGTTACAGTGGCATATGTTAACAGCAACCCTAAAATATAAATTAGAATACAACAAGCTAATAACATATACAACAATAATAATTGACTTCCTATATTATACAAAATATATGAAAGTAGAAAACATCATCATCATGATGAGGTGCTTTATCCAAACTGTACTGTACTGTACTGTGGTGGTATGATTTAGAAAATTGATCACATCTTTAGTAATTCTATTCAACTGATGGTATTTAATAAAATAAAGATATGAACTACTTTTTTTATAAGCGGTTAAAAAGAAAATTGGATGAAGGGTATGGAAAAGAATGAAGGCTTATCAATGACTGTGATTGAAACTTATTCTGTACGTTGGCCGAGGACCTCGTAAATAATACGTCAATCGGACATTCTGGATCGTTGGCTCGTGGAAGATTACTGGGAATCCATACCGGGGGCCCGGCGGCACGCCCCACTCGTTACCGACAGGCTTTCTCAAACTTTACCCCCGTCCACGGGTCACTACCTACAGTACCTAATAACCTAAAAATTACTGCTGGCAGGTCTCTGTGGCAGGAGACCCGCTAGGTAGGTACTAATGGTGGTAGGTTTTACCGGAATCTAGGTAGGTACCACCGCAGCTCCTATTGCAGCCGACAAATAGAACTGTGCAAACGTTATTGTGTTCCGGTTTGTAGGGTGCTGTAGTAAGTGAAATCATTGTAGTAATAAGCTTTAATACTTTATGTCTTAAGGCGACGACATTGAGGAGTAATCACCCTAAGTTGCTCTACATCATTATGAGGGGGCGTATCATTAGCAGATGACCTGATCGTCTTTATGCTACGGATACGGAGCTTCCATGGCTTTATACTCACCATGGCTCCGACTCCATCGAGCTTTCTGCAACTACATCCATTTCCTAAACTATATCGATATGTAGACTTACTTCTAGTCTACCTTGTTATCTACCGTCTTTATCACATGCTGTCGCCGCTTCATCACCTCCGGCAGCGTGTCCATGCGAAATGAAGGTCACAACCCCATTGCAGTAGTATATTCCATCTCCAACACGAATCATTTGCGTGACTTCTGTTCGTTTTTAAGTATAAATGAGGTTGTAGTGTTTTAATTATAATGGGTAATCGTTAGCTTTTAATGATTTCTACAACCTTCGATAATCACAAGCATATATGATATATTCACCATCAGACATTAATAAAAACTGCTGAAGGACTGTTTTACAAACAACTTATTATTATTAGGCACCAAGGTCCTCGAATGTCGAGTGTTGGCAAACCCCCAGGTAGTCCGATGATTTGGTGAGGGTTGCGAGAAGCAGCTGGATGCGGACAGCGCAGGGTCGATTGATGTGGAGATCTTTGGGGGAGGTCTAAGTCCAGCAGTGGAGGACGTCTGTAGGCTGATAATGATGATGATATTTATTATTAAATTGTAGTCTGTGAATCGATATTTTTTTTTGTTTTATATTTTGTGGTGAATACAGTTCAACGACACTGAAAATATTACTGTGTTAAAATAGTGTTCTAGTTAGTACTAAGAGAGCTCATCTAGTGCCCCAAGGTTGTCCCAAGGTTACGAGACCAATGTTGTGCTGTGTATAATAGGCGTTAGGCGACTGTTTCCGAAAACTAAGACAAACTAGTACTAATGACACCTTTGATGATAGGACGGAAACAAAATCGATTCTGATTAAAAATATATATATTTCAAAACGTTTCGTTAGCATTATTTACGCTCCATCGTGGTAGTGCAGCTAAATGAAACCTTAGTTTCATAAAAAATACATTACTTTATTAAAAAAAACCAGCAATGAAACACAAAATCAAAAAAAGCTGATGTTCGGATCAACGTACGCCCGGCCGCGGCGGGAACTCGAGATGTATTTGGTTACAATTTGAACCTTATTTCATAGGGTCATGGAGCATTTAGATTGACGCCCGGGCGTTCCTTGATCCGAGCATCGGCTGTTCAGCATCGGCGGAGCAGCACCGCGGCCCGCAAGGTGTCCTGATTTAACACCTTGCGATTATTACTTATGGGGTCACATGGAACCTTTAGTGTACACAACACCAATTAACTCGTTAGAAGATTTAAAGTCACGCATCATCGTCGCTGCTGACACAATAAGAGAACAGCTCACTTGGCGAGTCACTCGAGCTGACTTAAGAAAAAGGCTTCGTGCTTGTATTAGGAACCGTGGCCGTCAGTTTGAGCAAAAAAGTGTTTTTTTTTCTAAATTTTAGAAACTTTGTGCTTTCTTACACCTTGTCGGATAGGTATTGAAGTCAGGTACTTATTTATGTGCTTTATACGTATTTTTTATATATAAAATTTTATTTTTAATATTAAATAAAAATGTAAGTATGACGCCGTATTGTTTACTGTCACGACTTTCAAAGAACCTAATTTAAAAGTTTTAACCTCTAAGTGATGATTATTAATTTAACTTAATAAAACAATGATTTAACAATAATTATTACATTAAAATTTGTGTAGAAATAAGCAAGAAATAAATTCATCGAATGTTTTCCTAGAAAATTGAGAATTTTTTAGAAGATATTTAAAAAATAAAAAACTTCAGAAGCATTGTTTCTGGATGGGGTATTCCATACATAGATAGATAGGATACGAGCTATACTTTAGTCCCTCCACATGTTCTTCATCTATTACCTTTCACCCTGTATATTTATGGCCTGAAAAGTGGGAGGGAAAACCTGGTAAAGAAATAAATAAAGAATCTTGTAAGTGTACGGGCACTTGGCCTGTAGGATAAAAAATAGGGGTAAAGGGTTGAATTTATCTTTTTTTTTATAGAATGAAGCATCGAGACAAGCGGGACATTCACCTAATTGAAAGTGATAGCCCCGCTTATAAAAACGTGGCACTACAAAATGGTATACACTGCACCGTATTCGCTCATCGCTTGAGACCCTTGAGTCTCGTTACCGCAGTAATTACACTAGCTACAGCTCCCTTCAAACCGAAACACAGTAACCGGTATACCAAACCCTCCTCTTACAGTTTTTAAAATAAATATTTTTACGTTAAGATTCGATGTAAGTTTGAGAAACTGTGGACGCGGTAAGAATGATTTCCGCCGCCGATGGAAACCTATACAAATGGCAGACACCTGCTGTTGTATGCAACAGGAAGTTGCGGGGTTGTTTACACGACTCGTTAATTAATTGTGATTGATTTCTTTAATTGCTCTTTGTGGTATTTGAAAGCAATTAAAGTATTTTTTTTATAGGAAAGGAAGTGAAGACTGAAAAAAAAGGTATTGGCGTATTCTGTATCGTTTTGGGAATTTTACTGGTGGTACAGCTGTTAAACATTAGTATGCAAACATTACTTTATTCCGGTTTAAAGGGTGCTGTAGCTAGTATAATTACTGAGGTAAAGAGATTCAATATTTTATGTCTTAAGAGACAAGAGTAATATGGTGCAGTGTATATTATTCTAATACAAAATTATTGTGGTGATACCGCTAATCTCATCGCTTAAATGATTAAAAAAAACTGTGATTACCCTCTTACTCATCTTTTAGGATACGTCGAGGGTAAAGTAGCTGTGTAATATATATCATCATATGCCGATAGACGCCCAAAGCTGGACATAGGCAATGAGGTCCTCGAGTGGCGCCCGTGTATCAGTACACGTAGTGTTGGGAGGCCTCACACAAGATGGACCGACGATCTGGTGAGAGTCGCGGGAACCCATTGGAGGCAATATATATATTCCATTATATATGTATACATGCTGTGGTCCCGACCGCTTTGCTGGCCGTAATATATAATTAGATTTGAAATTTATAAGAAATATTTCCTCTTGATGGCTACCCTCTGCTTCTCACCGCCGCTTGCCTCCGTAGGCAGAGTAACCTGGCGCCGCGACCGACAAGGGCCGTCGGTCCGACGCCCCTCTTGGAGAGGGTTCCTGGGGCGTATCTGGCGGCGCGTCTCGTATTCCGACGCGTCGTCGCGTAGTGATTTTTTCTTAGTCGGTTGGAGTCCGACACTACCCCACTACCGTCCCACTATTAATACAGGGTGTGCGTTTCGTTAGATTTTATTACACACGTAAATAAAAAAAAACCCTCTGCTTCTTAGCCTCTTTATCATTATTGAAACCCCCACAACTGCCTTTGAAGCAATATTGTGAAATACCATTGTTAGCTGATCTCTAAATGGCAGATGCAATATGTAATAACTTATTTACTTATATACTTATTTATTTACTAACTTAGGTAGTTAAATATTTATTTAATAATTTATTTATTTTACACGTCAGAGGGTGTATCCCAACCAATTACATTGATTGGCAGACAGAAGAAGGTTATTGGTCAGTTTGTAGCCGCCATAGCAGGTGTGCTCAGCATTCGCACGTAACAACACATCACTGTACAGACTTATGAAAATTAAAAAAAATATACAATAAAAAAAAATGTATATTGTAGTTCTGGATCAAGTGCGTAGTCGTAGCCCCACTGTGGAAGTCCTGTGTCGAGGTGCGGGGATCAGGAACTGATACTTTTATTATAGTAGTCCTCTCCTCTCTTATTATTACGGAGATCTAGTAAATGGATACGATTGTATACTCCATAACGCCTTGCTGACCAAAGGCTTGGCAATATAGAGATTCAGAGAGATCAAGTATATGGATACGATCGTATACTTCGTATGAACTTATTGGTTGAAGGCAATGTACACAAACATGTTCGATCCTTAAATGCTAGCGTGATCTCTTGTTCACGGTGGCGCCATCTGTTGGGCTGCTATAAATTTGTCATTTTATATATATATTGGACGAGACGACGAGACAAGCAAGACGTTTGCCTCATGGTAATTCGTACTCCTGCTAATAATAACGAGGCGCTAGTAAGGATGATACACACATCAGTACACTGTGCTCGTTAAAATTATCTCGCTAAAACATGAGGTATTAAGCTTCATCACCTCTACGTTAGCGCTTATTCGCTACAGCGCCCTTTAAACCGGAACAGTAATATCACGCTATTGTTTTGTAGGAACAGGAGCTAGTATTAACTTTAGTTTTCTTTGTTTTACACGTTGTTCACTAAGCCTTTTATATTCACCGAGGCAACGGATTTCCCCGAATCCGTCACCGAGACGGTCATGGGAGCCAACAGAGAAAAATTCTCCTGGCTCTCTGCGGTGGATCTGGTATTGGGCCCCGCCGTGAAATGTCATACGGACGCAGAGGATATGGAGAGCGGCGATCCGTGTACCGACAATCCGTTTCCTCCGCGACTTCATCACGATAGCGAAACGCAGTGCAAGCCCACTGGAACACATCCGAGGTGAGCTGACTGTGTTCACCTGGAGACGACCACCTCAGGCAGCGCTATAGCTTCTTGGGCCGGCCAGGTAGGTTCCTTTTAGCTTTACCAGGGGTAACTAATCCACTGCAACTGAGCTCCACCGCCACGACACAGCGTAAAACCTGTTCGTGTGGAGCTGGTATCCACCTGGTCGGTCTCCAGCGCCGGAGAGCTAGATCTATGATATCATGTGCGGAGGTACGATCCTCGACAAAGGTCGACAACTGTATGCTTAAAGTATTAATAATTCGATTCAGGAACAGTCGTCTGGCAGGCTGCCCATAGGTCGCCAGACGCGCCAACGCCGTCACGAATGTCGAGTGCGTTGGTTGCTCGGTGGCAGTTCTTTGTTTACGGCGCGGTTGTCATGGCAACGCGTACGATAATTTCCGCCTTGGCCGATCGATTTTCTTGGCAGTTAGTCAACGAACCGCATTCTTCGTTACAACCATACGAGTTCACGTTGAAGTGGCGAAAGGGTTTTTGATTAGCCAACTGTGAACTAATTTAACAGGCGTGGGTTCAATCCCATTTGTCCCTAAGCTTCCGGCTCAAGGTGAACATTGGTGGTAGGTCACTGTTGCTGGAGACCATCTAGGCTACCACCGCAGTTACTACTTCTGCCAGCGAACATTACTTTGTTCCGGTTTGAAGCGCGCTGTAGCTAGTACAATTACTGTAGTGGTAATGAGACTTAACATCTTACGTCTACAGCGACGAGCTCAATGTGGTGCAGTTTATATCACCCTAACTAGCGCCAAGTTGTTATATGCAGGCGTATCAACAGCCATCAGATGAACGTCTCGCTTTTTCGAAGATCAAAAAGAATCATCAAGAAGAAGTCGATATATTCCCGAAGCATCAACATCATCAACTGATAGACGTCCGCTGCTGGACGAAGGCTTCCCCCAAAGACCTTTACATCGACCTTTAGCATGGCCTTCGGTACTGCCGGGCACTAGGCGCCGCCATTTATTGAGGTTCACATGGGGGTTTTGGACCATTTCTCACCATGCTGGTCCAATGCGAGTTGGTGGGAGCCAAAGCCTCGTTTGTTAATTAGCAGGGTGCACCACGAGGAGATGAGGTTGGCTTGGATCCCATGAGTTGTTGTGCCGGGCCCCTCACACCACAGAAGCATAGTCTTTTGTATCTTCTCACGTGAGGAGTTTCCAAGTATTAGTTTTCCATTAGTGATTTTTTTTATACTACAAAGCGAAGAGTCGAGCGGGAAGATCACCTAAGCTACAATAGGAACTGCGGTGGTTTCTACCTAGACGATCTTCAGCAACGAAGACCAAGCACCAGAAAAACATGGAGTAATGGGAATATAAAGAGGGCTATTTATACCAAGTTATATTATCAACAGTGTTCGAACAATGCTGAAATGAAATCATTATGATAATTTCTTTTTTTTTTGAGCCAATGGGGTTGAGATACCCTTAAGGGTTAAAAGCCCAAAAAATTAAAAATAAACACTAAGTTTATTGATAAAATAATTACAGTGTATTTAAGTTTAAAACAAAGATTGTTATTAACCTGAATACGATGCGATTCGTCGAATCGATTACACGTTACGACGTACCGATTGTTAATCGGTTAATTTGCGATAATCGTTTGATAATCGCGCATTGAGATGCCCAAACGCACCGGCTGTTGGGCAAGGCTACTCAGCCCGCTCAGCACGTCACCCCGCGTGTTGCCGGCCGAGCTGATGGCCACGGCGATTTCACTGACCCGACCTCGCCACATAACTAATTTTTTAACTCCTTATTTGGTCTTGAATTGTTGCTTTATGTAACGCTTTGACTCGTCACGTCCAAGTTGAGGACTTGGAATCACTTATCAATCAACCGCACCGCATTCACAGAGATCCTAACAGGACTTAACCCTAGCCTGTGCTTGAAGGCATCTGAAAGAATGTTCAGGTTTGTTAGTGAAGACTTTCATCGCCTGGACATACTTATACTCGTAGTGACAATAAATATAAAGGTCGCGTATTTCTGGTCACAACCAGACCGCCAGAGAAGACAATGGATATGTGATGGATGTACTTAGGTATACACCTTACCTTACACCTCCTTTTTTTTCTTCTCTCCTAGGCCTATTGATATATATGAGCCATACGCTGTTCCACGCAGGTTCGCTTGTGGATCGATAAGGGTCCCCACCCTTAACGCTCGCGAAACTCCTAGGCCCTTTTAGTCTGCTTCTACAACAGGCAGAGGTTTTTTTATTATCGTGGGGGAAATGCCTGCGTATACCCGTCCTCGCGGGGACAAGGACAGGTTACGTCGGACTTGCACCGACTAAAATCCCCTCAATGTTCTTCCTCGTCGCCTCATGGCGGGGTCACAGGAACGCTTTCGCACCATCTGCGACCCCGTCGACGCTGGCCGCTTTCGCAACCCCACCTCGGGAGAGAGGGGTGAACCCTCCCTTTCCACCCCCACAGGGGCACGCGGCATCCATCTCGGCTGCAGAGGGCAGTATAAAACCACCCCTGCAGCCCGGCCGCAAAGGGCAACATAAAGCCGCCCCTGCAGCTCCGGTCGCTACAGTGAGCTCCAGTTATCCAACCGGTGCTCTAAACCTGGAGCGGCCGCCTCGGGCCAGCCCTTCACCGCGGGCCGGCTGAGGTGGATTCGCTCTTCGCTTCACCGTGCGTCCGTGCCACGGTTACTAAGCCCCTCCGCCACGACAAGGCGGGAACGTTTTGAGGTGAACAGGCGGGGCTTGCCTTAGCTTCGTACTAGTTCAAGCCTACATGGCTGTAACTTACACCCATAGCCCAGGGACAGGATTTTACTGCGTTCATCCTACTTAACCCTCTGTTCCTCCGCGTTCACCTTTTGAAGATTTCTCTTCAGATAATAAAACAAAATAAAACCTTCCTGTAATGATTACAACTGGTGCGTATACATAGTACTCTGGGAAGATTTTAATTTATATACATCGAATCATTACAGCGTATTAATTAAATAAGATTATAATACATATATAAATGATCAAACGTTGAAGGTCGTCACGACAGTCACATATATGTGTATATATATATATGTATATGTATATACGAGTACAAATACACAGTATGTTAATATGTTGGTTTGATAATTAGCCTCATGCGATACAATCAATGCAAACGCTTCGCGTAATTGTGGTATTTTTCTGTTTACTGCGTTGGTGCTGTAGCGCAAAGTGGCGAAGAGGAAACATGAGTTTTATTTCCACAGCAATAAAGTCTATATTGGCTTACACGCGTCAAACTCAATTTACTTACAAACGGCTCCCGTAACCTCATAACCGCTGTATTGTTTAAAACAAAGTTTTTTTTTTCTATTAAATTTAAGTTACGGTAATATTAACAACAAGAGAATATATTTAATAGAAAGTCGGTAATGATGTAATGGCTGATGGTAGATTTAAAGAGTTACTGCTGAGAATATCATCAAACAGAAAAAAAATACAACTAAAATCTGTTTAAATGTTTTAGAAGGTATAACCAATCTCTTCGGGTCCAGGCTAAAGAAACTTTTATTACTGAAGAGTTGGATCTTTTCCATCAAGAGTTTGCTAACCAGACGGATAACGTCCACTACTGCGCATAGGCCTCTCACGAGGATCCTCATTCTCCTCTTTCACTCTCCTTTTCCTTTTATTCCAGTATTTTCTTTCATATTATCATTCTCTATTATACTCCATCCTCATTCCTTCTGGCATCCATCTCCCATAAATGAGGACACAGTCCGTTCTTTATACGTCTACTCATTCTTAATACATATCACAGTTTATCCTTCTTAGCTCCACCACGCTGGCCCAGTGCGGGTTGGTGGGTGGTCAGAGCCTCGTGTCATTCAGCAGGGTGCACCGCGTGCAGGTCATGTTGACGGCTTCCTAAGATGTTGGGCGGAACTCCTTATATCCATGGAAGAAATGAATAGTTAAATATATGTTAAGGAACCAAAGTTCATTGCTGTCCAGATAAAGAAGAGGTGACCACTGTCATATGTTCATCTTGTGTTCAGTTTTCGGTTAACATGGTCAATGGCCGGTGTTATCCGACGATGACCTAATGATAGGTGGAGGGAAGGTAGGGTATTCCACCCGGCTGGTAAAACGAGTTTAGTGCTTGATTACGGTCCTGGTTTATGCTCTCCATTAATTTTATGTTCACATAAATAATTCTAATCTAAGTGCTGTATCAAAATAAAAAAAAACATCTTTGTTTTTATATAAAAAGCGATGAGACGAGCGGAACCTTCACCTGATGGTATGTGATACACTTGCCCATACAAAACGGCGCTAGTTACGGTGATACATACTGCATCACATTGCGCTCCTCGCCCGTGACATAAGTCGAGTCTCGTTACCCCTTTAATTACACTAGCTATAGCGCCCTTCAAACCGGAACACGGTGATGTAAGCACAGCATTACGTCTGCTGCAATAGGTGCTGCGGTGGCAACCACCGAGACAGTCTTCGGCAACATTAGTGAACGGACTGTCTCTCCCATTTAAGCGCGATGTATGACAGATGGTAATGGAATGGGGATTGAATGAGAAACAAAAAAGAGAAAAGAAGATAAGAACTGTAAGAATGAAGAAAAGTTAATAAAGCAAAGAAAAAAATATTTCTATTAAAGTCAATTGAAGTCCAGGTCTACAAGTGCCCGGGAGCACGCGAAAGACACTAGTAAATGCTTTTTTTGTCTTCGTTTCACGAAAGTCCATGCCTAATAACATATGAGCTTTGATATAATCTAAAGAATAAACAAACTAAGAAACCGTTTTAGCGCAGCGCCGGCCCCGAGCCTGAAAACTTGAAAAATCCAAGTTATGAAATATCACATCGCTCCATTTTGATCCTTATTTCTTCCTATTAGAGTTTAAATTCCATCAAATAGTATCGGCGCATGCGCTGTTATCGCTTCGAGTTAAGAAGAGGTCGTGATTGTGCTGCATACTTCAGACTGACCTTCAAAGCCTCACGCGGTGTACAGATATGCAGAAAAACTTTACGCTGAATACAATTTTTTTATTAGACGAGACAAGAGAGACGTTTATCATCATCATCATTAGTCCGCTGCATTCCACTGTTGGGATAAGCCATTCCCAAGGAACCTGATAGTGATACTGACTATAACAATGTGGCGCTGGTTAAGATGATATACACAGCAGCACTTTGCGCTCGTCGCCCTGAGATATAGGATGTTACACCAGTAATTACACTAGCTGCAACACCGTTCAAACCGGATAACATGTTTGCACAACACTGCAGCAGGCGCTACGGCGGTACCTATCTAGACGATCTCAGACAACAGAGACTTACCACCAGCAGAATTAATATCTGTATTTGTGATAGTATTCCTAAGAGCTGCCGTTGTGCTGTGGAGATGTTGGTGATGACATGGTAACAGTAGTGATAGATGCCGTCATAGCTCAGGTTGGTGGCGAGGAGGTTAAGGAAAACATCGCAAGGAAACTGTTCCAAGAGTAACAATACTCTTCATGTGACATCCATCAACACATACCTGACCATCGTCATCATAAATTCCCTTACCAAGAGTAACAGTTATTTATTGATACTAGTATATAATAAACTTGAATTGATGAAAAGTGAGAAGATCCTGGATAGGAGCAGATCAGCAGCAATGCCGCTAATGATTTTTATTTACCACTACAGCAAGATTAATCTTATACTAGCTGTGCTCTGCCCGCTTTGCTGGTCTTTATTCCATCCGCAAACTCCACTCGTGGAAGGAATTTAGTAAAATCCCTTCTTAGCTGACCTCCACATGGCAGAAGCAATATCTTTACCAAATTTTGAGTGTTCATGTTTAATAGTTTAAGAGCCCCAGTGATGAGTCAATGAATCTTTGGGATTCGAGTGTACATTCTTCTTCTTCGTCGGTATCACTCTTGACAGAGTGGTCGTGGTTACCACTTCAGGTGTTGGTCGCAAGCTTAACAACACGTCGCCATTCTTCTTTGATAGCTGCCATTCATACATTGTTCGAGTATATATCATCATCATCAGACGATAGACATCCACATACAGTCAGCAGGGCCTCCGGTACCGCTGGGCAGTAGGAGCTGTCGTCTGTAGGGGTTCAAATGATGGGATTCGGGACATTTCCCACCATGCTGGCTCAATGCGGGTTGGTGGAAGACAGGACCTCGTTTGTTGATTAGTTGAGCAGGTTGCACCACGAGCAGACGAGATTGGCTTGGGTCCCGTGAATTGTTGTGCGGAACCACTTACATTATATATATGCGCTAATTTATTTATATATATATATAGAAATAAACTAGCGCATCCAAATTTCGTAGCTCACTGACCGTACAGTTTTATTTATAGTCAAAGAACAAATTTACTTTGTTCTATGCGGGGCAGGAATAAAAATAGTTGATTGTTTCTTCTGTTGATTTAAGCAGTTCGGATGAACAGGAGTTGCCAAAGGCATGACTGAATAAGAAAAATCTTCGTTAGCTTTGCCTAATACGCGATACTTGGGGAAAACAAACAGTCCTAACAAGCTTTATGGAGTTCTTTGGCCTGATCACCAAGAATGTGAAACATTTATAAGATATACATCATATATGTACATATTTATTAATATCTTATGCAGTGCAAAAAAATTGTAGTAGATATATAAAATATGTATTATATAAAAAATAGTACCTTGTTTAATTGGAAATTAAACATGATCATCATCAGCCGATCCACTGCTAGACATAGGCCTTCCCCGAAGATCTTCATATGGATCGGTCCTGCGTTGCCCGCGTCCAGTTACCGCCCGCGACTTTACAGTGAGAACGGCCTCCGGTAACGTCAGGCACCAGGTGCTATCGTTTGTAGGGGTTCATATGGGGGGATTTGGGACATTTCTCACCACGCTGGCCTGATGTGGGTTGGTGGGAACCAGAGCCCTATTTGTTGCTTAGCAGGGCGCACCACGAGCAAAAGAGGTTGGTTTGAGTCCTGTGAGTTGTTACACCCCAACTTAAACATTCATTGGGGTATTTTTTTGACGTTTCAAGATCTATAAAGACAATTCGTAGCAAAATGATTAATAGAAGAATTATTCAGTTGAGCCAATAAAATTCTGGTGCTGTCTACAGCCATGCCTCGTGAAGAAGTTTAGAGTCACACAAAAGGCAATGAAAGTGAATTAGGGTTTCCTTGCGTGGTTGAATGAGAAACGAGGAGAGCCCACGTAGTTTGACAACCATGGTCATCAACATATCTCGAAAAATTTAACCTCAAGTAGCAATGGGGAAAATCTATGAGCTGATGGCAGCCAGCGCTGATAGGCCTCCTAAAATGTGTACACACGGTCTGATGAAAGAGAGGCCGCTGGATATGTGCAGCATAATATTGAACAGCATGAAGATCCATGAGAGCTGATAATGTAATACGTTCATGGACGCAATAATATATTGTTATCTACGGAATATGATCATCATCATGATGAACGTCCACTGCTGGGCAGAGGCATTGTATTAGCGGGTATGTAAAATAAGCGTTAACAACCGGTATAATAAAGTCATTTCCTTAATACCTGCTTAGGAATCATTGGTGACGAGGACTTGCTTTCAATTTATAAACCGGTTTTAGCTGGTTTAGAAATTTCAACTACTTCTGACCACAACATGTTTTGACTACACCTGGAGTACGAATAAAACAAGGATTACACAATGGTTTTTTTTAATATTACAGCAGTGAATAAGACAACGGGAGGATAACTTCTTGATCTTCTTAGCATTTGTCCCAACTTCTGACAGGGTCTACCAGGTACGGGAGGAAAACGAAGAGCAATATTATTGTGCGCATTCGGTGAAGATTCGTACGTAAATATTGACGTTTCTGGATGCACATTTCAAATATATTGTATTCAGTGAGGTAATATATTAATATCTGAATGCACTTTTGGTGGCGGCAGTACTCGTTCGTCAAGTAAGCCTGACGTCAGGTACGGTCGCGAGCTTATGTAAGCCGTGCAGCGGACTGCGAACTGGCCCGCGTGGTGCAGCGCCGCCAGCTCCTTACTTTGTGTTCTCGCAGCGGCTGTTCCGTGCGAATATCTGAACATTCTCCTATCGCATAATTAGCTGCACCACTGCATTATGTTTGCATGTGCCACCGCATTCATATATAATACATGAGGCCAAGGTTTTCATTTGATTTACACGAAGGAGAGTTTACTTAAATATTTTGTATAACTCTGACTTTACCTCTGAAAGCTGGTTCTCTTATCAAAGACTTCCCTTTCCTTCTTGATACCAAAACCAAAAGATGAATGGAAATTGTTTAGATTTAAATCGGGTTTACTGGTGGTCTCTGATGCCGAAGACCGTCTAGGTGGGTACCGTCGAAGCGCGTTTCTACCCCTCGAACAGTAGTTTATAAACATTATTGCGTTCAGCTATGAAGGGCGTTGTAGCTAGTGTAATGACTGAGGTAATGAGACGCAGAGACTCAGACGATGAGCACAATGTGGTGCATTGCATCTTTAGCGCCACGTTGTTATGGGCGGGCGTATCACTTATCATCAGGTGAACGTTCCGCTTGTCTCGTCGCTTAATTACATAAAAAAAAATCTGGGATCATTATACGTTAAGACAGTCAACAATTATGAGAGCTAAGGTTGACATTTTTTTAAGAAGAAAACATTCGAAAGGAAAAAATCCAACAAATATCGAAAGTTGTCGACATTAGCTGTGAAAACTTGCAAGCGGATGAGTGAGTCAGCCACATGTATCAAAGTAAGGAGGCTGAGAGAGGGAGGACGAAGGTTGTGGCGCTGACGATCTAAATCTGACTTACGCCTTGAAATTACTACTGCATAGCTACAGGGATCGAAGAAGACATATACGCTCGTCTACCGACAGTCTTCCGTTTTTCGACTGCCACCGAACCTGCCATTGCTTTGCTGCAACAAACAGTACAACCCGACCGCTAGAGTCGATACTAGGTCGCAGCTCAGCAATTAACTATCTGTACGTACAAACAATGACTTGTGACGTAACAGTAATTTTCCCTGTACCAGCCCGTGCCATCGTGTGATTGAACGGCAGCATCAGTTTTTTTTTTGCAGTTATAAGAAGAGATTTATCTATTGAATACTTGGAGCAATGGCTACATGCCCAACTTATTCTTATTGTCAATTAAAAAATTACATAGAATATTTTTAAATGGAAGGAAGGCTAATGAGGCTACCCAAAGTGAATCTTGGCCTCCGACACAAGAGTGCGCCAGTGTGGTCTGTCTCGCACTGCCTCTTACCAGTCCTCTGCTTGAAGCTCACGTATGTCGTGCTTTAAGGCATCCTTACAGCGATATCTTGGCCGGCTGATAGGTCGGCGCCCAATTGGTTCCTTGGAACGCTTTTTTGACTCTACGATCGTCTCCCATCGTTAGCAATTGGCCCATCCAGCGAAGTCTTTGGCTTCCCCTATGATGTTCGGTTCGCCAACCAAACTCTCGATTTCAATACTGGATACTAAACTAATTTCTTCAAACGTAGTGCTCTGTTTTTCACATCCACATCTTACCACGTCTACAACATCTTTGGTCCATCAGGAGATACGGATCCCATATCCCTAGTTTCCTAGGTAGCTCTAGAGTATTTCTCCTTCACCTGTTCATCAATAATAACGACAGAGATGGCCTGATAATTTTAAACTTGCAATATTTAAAAGATCCCAAAATAAGCCTTCGTTTATCTTGTATTCTAGTGATATGCCAAGAATGGCTTCCTTATCTCTGATCTCTTGATCTTTGTGTGACTTTTAAACAGTGGATTCATTCATCTAAGATTCAGATAACATATATCTCAACTTAAATTGTGTATCTTTTTCCTATCCCAGTTTTTTTTATGTGTAAAAACATATTACTACAAGTGAGAGTGAGATCGGAGCTTCGGTAATGGTTGTTGTACAATAGAACCTGTTTGCTCAACCTGTGGTAGTATAAAGTATGCTTGTTAGATGGACATTTATCTGGTGGTAAGAAGGTGAAATTTAAAGTTTTAGACTTTCCAATTGTTCGCGTATTCCCTAAAGATTTCTACTATTTTCACAGCTATTCGTAGAAATTTGTCGACAAATGGGAGAATGTTTCGCCGCTCCCCTCGGACGCTCTGTTAGCGACAACCCCCGTGGGTATACCTGGAAAAATTTACGTTTTATATTTTCATGGAAAAATTGAATTTCACATGTGAATTTTTTTTACTTAAAGTTGCAAATTTTTAAGGCATTTTACAGTAATAACGTATACTACATTTTGGTTTAAAGTAGTCCATGTTTGACTCTGTTGTTATTTTATTATCAACAATACTTGCATTATGATCTCAAACTCATGTAATAATTAATAAAAAAGAAGCATCCTCTTGGTAATTAACAAAAAAGACTCAACTCACGTTATAGACAAATATCCGTATTGAATATTAAGGAGGTCCTATCGATCAGTTCTTTCATCCAGCAAAAGAGATCTGAAGTCTATTAAGTGTAAGGTACATTCTTGAACGATTGGTATCGAACCACATAAAGATTGCTATCATCACCGAGTCATCATCCAAACTTTATAACTAAAATACTTAAAAAAGACTATTTGTGGGTTAGGTCGTTAGTGCTAAACGTCCAATTAATATCGATAAGATATTACTCAAAATAATTGAAACCGGAATATACTAATGGCATGAATAGATGTAAACCTTGATAACCTAACCACGAAACCAAGCTCTGGATAACTTATAAACTATGTATTATTTGTTCCGTACAGCTTCCATATCTGCCACCATTGTGATAAAACATTATTGTGTGCATACTTTAAGGGCGTTGTGTTTAAGGCAAATTACTGTGGTAACGTCACTTAACAACTCATGTCTCAAGATGAGCATAATGTGGTGCTGTGTATTTCATCCTAACTAACACCACATTGTTATGGGCGCAATTATCAATTACCAGGTGAAGGTCCTGACCGTCTCTCTCGTGGCTTGTTTCAATGTATAGACCCTAGACTATATATATAGAAACGCTATAATTGAGAGTAAGTTCTCTGATCAATGCTTTCATTTTTCCGTTTTTTGTAAGTACTTTATGTACTTATTGGTTAAATTTTGTGTAATATTCGTATAAAAGTATTACTTGTGTAACAGCCTTCAAGAGAATAAACAATGACAATTTACTACTTGAAATGAATTTAAGATAGAGTTAAGTGAAAGGTTTATCTCAGGTTATTAAGAAATAGTCGATAATGTATTTAAAATCCTTAACCTTATGTTCGACTATACTGCGGAGTGAGTCATAGTGAGACCCTGACCTTTCCACGGCAAGCAGCCGCACAAAGAAATACAAATTGTAATTTCTATAGAAATCTTTCTATTGTTTTGCTAAAGCAAAAACCGTAAATTTTATTGAATACATGTTACTAAATGTTCAAATTGAGTATCTGTAAATATTTTATTATATATGCACACGCCATTATTGGTTGTATAGTCTGTGGCCGCGCATAAAATGCGCGGGAAAACCTGACCATTAGCTTTTTTTATACGTTACGAGACTTGTTGTGCTAAACGTGAATATAAATTATATTATTACTGATTTCTACTTGATTTATAAGTAACAGTTCATCATCATCAGCCAATAGACGTCCATTGCTCGACATAGGCCTTCTCCAAAGATCTCCACATCGAAAGTTCCTGCGATGCAGACATTCTTTTCTAGAGGTTTGGTTTGTAGGGATTTGAGCCATTTTCCACGACGCTGGCCCAATGTGACTTGATGGGAGCCAGAGCCTCGTTTGTTGAACAGCAGGCTGCACCACGTGCAGGTGAGATTAGCTTGGGTCCCGTGAGTCGTCGCGTGGGACCCCTTACAAACCCCTTAAGGACTTGGTAATAGTTATAAATTAATTTTATTATGTGTATACGAAATATTATGATACCAGACCAATGTCGTTGGTACTTTATGTTACGCTCTCAGATCTTATTTAATGTTTATATATAAGAAAATATATTAAGCGATATTTGATATATAATGAAAATAGTAAAATATCAATTCCGTTTGCTTATTTAAAATATTATTAAAAAATAACATCATTAAATTATTATTCACGTAACGTCATCAATTGACCTCTATACACTAACACAGGCTTACTCCTCTGTACCGGAAGTTTTTATTTATAATCGGTTTTCTATTCAATATGTAATATATTCGTATTTAAATATATTTTATAATAGTTAAACATTATACAATATTGCAAACATTAATGTCGGTAATCATTCATGATATTTCCTTTAATATACCATTTATCATAAATAAATCTATTTTCTTCTCATCTCTTATTTATCTGTTCCTCTCTTTCTTGGGAACAGGTTGAGATTCTAAAGCCATGCTGCCTCATCTTAGGGTCTCTGCTCTAAAGATAAAAAAATTGTTCTGTTTAATAATCAGTTTAATTAAAAAAAAAATCATTGTTGGTGTATTAAGAATATCCTATAGATAGAATTTATTTACAGAACTAAAAGATCTAGTTAGGTCACTCAAGCTGGTGAAGTTCAGGAATAGATTTGATATCAAATATGTAATATTTTCAATAGGTAAATATTATAATCATCGTCATGATCATCGGTATTGTCTCCTAGAGAATATTCACCTCGAACGATTTCCTCGCGATCTTCGCCAGGTGGGCGTGTAAAGCTGCTTTTGCATTTGCGTGGCCTCCATTCGAAGATCTTTATTGTCCGTCTGATCTTCGCGTTGTGTGACTTGATCATTGCTGCTTCAGCTTAATTTATTACTATAAACGAATTCTTCTCTGTTTTTGTAAGTGTTAGTTGCAAGCGGTGCCGCAGCTAAGCAATGATGCATCATCATCATAACATCTTTCTGGGGACTGGCGAATCACTTACCAGTTGAACATCCCGCTGGTATCCTCAATGATGTTTGAAAAGAATTTACATTACCTAATTCAGTATAACAGAGCAGCAGTTTTGTAATGAACCACCATTTACCAATTGTCGTTAATGCGTCGCCAACAGGAAGCGTTGCGACACCGGACATTGCCGCAGCATCATCAGCTCTACGCTGTTAGCTACTGAGATGATATTCCTTTGTATACATTTAACTTGTACTTGAGACGGTGTATTTTCATTGAACACAAATCCGTTGCCGATTTTTTTTTCTAAATCAATATTTGCAACGTAATGCAATAGGTGTTAATACACGCTCAAGATACCTATGCAATGTTTAGGTTCGTGATATATGATACTTCCTACCTAGGAAATAGATTTAAAGACTAGGTTTTAAAATCGTTTACAATCAGGAATATATTTAACTTTGTACTAAGTAAATAATATTTAAGATTATTTTATTTCAAGTAACAACGAGAGAAGTAACTTATTCACCTGATGATAAGCATGCCTATGAGAATGAGACACTAGTTAATATGATATACACTACATCGCATTGTGTTTGTCAGTTTGAGACATGAAGTACTAGATCTCCTTATCTCAGTAATTTTCTTCTTTCAAGTAATATTTGCACACTGCTGTTGCAGTATGTACAGAAGCTGCGGTTGTGGTTTACCGCCAGTAATATTAAGTTAATACTTGACGCTGTAGTAATAATGTGATTAACTTATTACATATTCCACATATGAAACTTATGTTACTATGCAGTAGTTGTTAGTAAAAAATTAAGTATTGGGAGATTAACTTGTTTCTGACGGTCACTATAATACACAGCGTTAGATCACCGACACGCTATACGAACAAAATTAAACTTAAAACTTAAACTTGAAACTTAATGGTATTCGTTTAAAGTCGAATATCGCTCGTATTAATTTATCTGTTTCTTACTCAATCGAAAATTGTAAAAAATTGTTATTAAAAAAAAAAAACAAGGCCGCCCAGTTTTTCTAGATTGAAACCAAACAGTTCATAGATTTGATGGATCATGATTCAGATACTGGTTTTGTTATCCTCCAGCGTGATGGCTGGCTTCAACTTGGACGTACCCATTCATCGTGTACTAATGTGAGTTTATTTTATGAAACGAAAAAGGTGTTGGTACTGATGGTAGACCTCTTGCCGGAGACCGTCTGGGTACATACCACGGCATCCTATATTGATGCTGTATAACAGTACTGTGTTACGGTTTAAAGGGCGCTGTAGCTAGTTGACTGGGGTAACGAGATAACATCTTATGTCGCAAGCGACGGGTGCAATGTGATGCTGCATATATTATCCTAATTGGCGCCACGTTATGGGCGGGCGTATCACTTAACATTAGGTGAACGTCCCGCTCGTCTCGTAGCTTGATAGAATAAAAAAAAATACATTTTAATATAGTTTCTAAACCTTCGTCTCCTCGTTATCGGCCGCAGCGCTTCCATCACACTACCGCCGCACACCGACTGAAGAAACCGGATGTTGGGGAAGTATATAATAATATGGGGTCCCACAAAGAACTCATGCGACGCAAGCCAACCTCACCTGCTCGTGGTGCACCCTGCTAATCAACAAACGAGGTTTTGACTCCCACCGACCCGCATTGGGCCAGCTTGGAGGGAAACGACCTAAATCCCCGTATGAACCCATACAAACGTGGAGATCTTTGAAGTAGCCCTATATCCAGTATTGGACTGCGGCTGATGATGATGATGGTGGAATAAAATAATATTCTATCGTATAAGTACTAAAATGTTGCTTCAATTGCTTCAGTCTATCTCTCTCTGTTCCCTTCTTGCTACAAGTCAATAAAATAATTGCCCATTGATCTCTTTCTCTTTGTTCCTCTTCCATAGTCTATTCATATCATTCTCAGAAAAAAAAAACTCAATTTTTTTTATATTTATTGTTATGAATGATTAGTAAATCTAGGAACCGGTGGAAGCACAGCGTCTGCTCCAGACAGAAACCCAAGCACTAACCACGATCCTCAGACATGAGGGAACGACCCTAGAGAGGGAGTAAATTTATAACCGGAGGTTTAATGTTAATTTTGAAGAAGTTGGTATTAATCCTTCATCATCAGCTGATAGACGTCCACTGCTGCACTGCCTCCGCCAAAGATCTCCTCGTTTTGATCCTTATTTTTTTTAATTATACGATAACATGTATTTATTATTTGATGAAGCAGGACTTTTAGTTCGGATGATATACACTGTATTGTGCCTACCGCTTTGAGACAAGATACCTCAAGAAGAAATCTCGTTACGCCAGTAATATCACCAGCTACACCGCCCATAAACCGGAACAAAGTAATATTTCCACATTGGTATTTGCATCAGAAAGAGACCTGCCCAGAAGGTCTTCGTCAACAGAAACTTACTCATACAGATAGTTCTAAAGTACTGGTGGTAGGTCTCTGTTTTTTTTTTTTTTTAATCATTCCCCCTGCGTGTGGTGGGTCAGGGCTTATTCACACAAAATCACTTAACATCTACTTAATTAGTTACAATTACTTTTCCTACGTACTCTTCCTTCACTCCCTCTTATCTTGCTTGCTCTATTTATCTTTCGTACTTTTGCTCTCATACATACTCCATCCCAATTCCTTCTACCATACCTCCCGCTCATGAAGACCGTCGCCGTTGTATCCTGGAACAAGCATCCCTTTGTCATATTTTTCTTCCTTCTTTTTCTTTGTCTTCTTCTGCTTCCTCATTATTGTTATTGTTTTCCTTTTATTATTATTTATTTTACAACTTTACTTTTATTTATTACAGCTTTACTTTTATTAGATCTCATTTCTTTATTTCTCTTACATTTACATTATCCTTCTAGTTTTAATCCATTCTAATTTACTTACTTACTTATTTACTTAACTATTCCTCTTTAAGACATCGGCTATTAAAATTTTACAAAACTCCAGGAATTTTGGGCGACTTACGTCTTCACTCATCAGGGAGGCAATGGCTTCTTCGGTGAGCTGCCTGTTCAGCTCCACCTCCAATTCCATCCTTCTTCTTCCATACAAGGGACAGGAAGTTAGGATGTGCACCACGGTCTGGTCCAATACTGGGTCACAGAGGCACGCAGGACTCTCCTTGAGCTTGAACCTATGAAGGTACTCGGAGAATCCCCTGTGCCCAGTGAACATCTGGACCAAGACCGTGTCGAGCTCCAATCGGCGAAAGGTCCAGTATGCTGACGCGACGTCTGGGAAGAAAATCCTCGTTGTCGAAGCCGTCATACCTTGCACGTACCTCCTGTTCCATTCGTCAAGCGTCTTCAACCTGAGCTGACGCTTGACGAAGGAAATGAGGCAATCCTCGTACTCTGGTCTTCTTTTTCTCTTCAGCACGTTCTTCACGTGCGTGTTGAACGTGAGCCTATTGTCAACTGTGAGGCCTAGTATCCGAACCTCACGAGTTCGACAAAGGGGCTCTCCACCCATACTCAATATTGGCTTGTCGTAGTTTAGCTTATTGGTTAGCACCATCACCTTAGTTTTGTGTGGTGCAAACCTAATCTTGTTTCGGACACCCCAACCGTGAATATCGGCGAGTACCTCATTTGCTTTTCTCGTGATGTTCCCGGTCTCTTGCCCCGAGAAGATCAGAACGACGTCGTTTGCAAACGCCTGGCAGTGTGTCCCGCTCTTAGCAACCTCCTCCAGGAGTGGATTGAGGAGGAGGGTCCAGAAGGTTGGGCCGCCCACGGATCCCTGCACGCATCCCTTGGTGGTATCTCTGGCGCACTCCGCCCCCGCATACCTTACGGCCACCCTGCGATCGCTAAAGTAGCTCTCGACAAGGCGCCGCAGGCCAACGGGGCAGCGAGTCTCCGCCAGTCTGCACCGTATAGCAGGCCACCAGGCGTTATCGAAGACTCCCTCTATGTCCAATGATACCAGCACAACGATCTCCTTCTCCTTCAACCGTGGTAGGTCTCTGTTACCGGAGATTGTCTAGGGGGTAGTGTGCGAACATTACTGTGTTCCGGTTTGAAGGGCGCTGCATCTAGTGTAATTACTGGGGGTAACGATACTCAACATCTTATGTCTCAGGCGAAATGTGGTACAGTGCATACCGTCTTAACTTGTCAAGTGAACCTCCCGCCCGTCTCGTCACTTAATTACACAAAAAAAGTGTTCTTTATACGATCTTTAGAACAGCGCAACTAATTCTAAGTGTACCTGTATACAATCACAGCAGATACACAAAGTGTTTGTGTGTATACATTGTATTTTTATGTTCGCGACTGTACACGGGGCTAGCAACAGAGTTACGCAAGCCGTGTCCTGGTATGCGGTGTTAGTACACTAATAGAAAGATAACCGTTGGGCAATCTTTAACTCATCGGAAAACGGAGCGCGCTCACAATATCGCCACTGGATTCCTTACTAAGAATACCTCCCTTAAGAGCTGATTACCTGAACGACAGTTCCAGGTTCAATTCAGGCTGACAAATGATGGAACGTAAATTCAGGCTCACAAATGTCGGAGCTCGGTATGTTAGAGTTAGATTATGTTGGTCGATCACACTTGGCCATTATCCGATTCTCTGTCATTTAATACTAAACCGGGCAACGTTTTGTTCGTTTCCCAGCTGTGGGAAACGCTCGTCTCACTAACGTCAACCTTATTGTATAAGTAGTCCTAACGCTGTACACAGTAATGCCCATACACTACTGTTTGGCAAGACAAATAGGAGTTGCCGTCGTACCTATTCAGACAGTCTTCGGCAACAGAGACCTAGTATCCTAGACCCTGCAGCAAAAATGTATGTTCCTGTGGTAAATCTACGAGTGATCCCGCTTTTTGGGAGAAGGTAAAAATATGTAGGAATACAATGACAGACCACATCATTACGTGTTAAATGGAATTGTGGTGAAACATAAAAATATGTGATTAAAAATAATTGTAACTATAGAATCGAACTTGTTACCGGTAACGCGTTAACCACTGCGCTATTGAGTATAGAATAATATATTAGAAAAATACGCGAGAACGTGGACGCGTTGCTATGCGTATCTATGGTGTAATAGAAAGTGCGTCGCTTTGAATACGAGTCCGCCATTTTGATATGATAAAATCGGTAATTATTTTCGCGCGTGATTCAAATTCAAGTACGTGTTTGATATAGACAAACGGTATATTTAACTGTTTGTCTACACCATTACATCATCAGGAAGTCACTCCCACAGCTGGGCATATACTTCCGTAAAAGATCTCTATATTTTTGGCAATGTACTGTTTACTCCGGCGTGCCTTGCAAGAGAAAAAGAATGTCGTTGGCGCCCAACATGAAACATCCCAAGGTTATAATGGGGGTATATCCGACATAAGACTCCTTCGAAGGGTATGTTATACACACCCTTCAAAAATATATAAAAGTTATAATTTTTATACTATTTTTGTTATTTCATTTCTGCGTTCATTTCTCTAATACAAGAGTCTGTCATAATAGACAGGAAGGGTTTATATATTTTTTGTTGGAAATACGAATGAGAATTCAAATGTATGAAATGGACATCGCATTGTAGGGATATGATTTTTTTTTTGATCCAACTTCACTGCTTCTGTTTCCGTCGGCCATTTTTATGAAAGCTCCGAGTTTCAAATGAGCATTTTCATACAGCACAACAGGCGTCCGTATTTGACTGTAACACAGATTTTAAGAGGATGTGGATATATGATTTTTTAAAATACGCGAAAGCGGCGGAATATTTACTTGATGGTAAATAATACTACCTGATGGTAAAGTGTTAATCACCAATAGTACCGTATCATAGTAAGGTATAATGAGAAGGAGATGTATGCGAAGTGTACAAAGAATTTTATTAACATACCATCTCTGTTTCTACATCGTGCTTTTAGTTGTAGTAACGAGAATATTATACTTTACATACTTTGTAATTATTCTTCTTTAGCTTTTATTTTTTAGGTATATATTTACTTAATGACTTACTAAGTAACTTTATTATAATTAAAGTAATTAACGATACATTCAAAGTGAAAAAATAAAGTAATATCGCGTCTTCCATGTGGAAACGTACCAAAAATATCTCGCACTGCATAGTTTCAGTCATTGCCACTATAATTATATCTATTTGTATAGAAAACCTATTTATTTGGTTGACTGTACGATAAACAATGATTGCGTCTCGCTGATGGCCGGCTGTTGGCATGCCAGTGAGGGTCGAGTATCTAATTCGGTTCACGAGGAAGTCCACGACGTCGGCCAAGTGCAAGCCGGTTAGTGTATGTTATATTATTAGTTAAAAGGACTTTTTTACTTGTAAAAATAAAATGTCCGCATAATTTGGGGTAGGTTTAATTTTATTGCACCTCAATTACACATGATAATAATTGACACCGAAGCTGAGGATGTTGAAGGGTACGTGCTATGAATTTCATTCGTCATAGCCGGAAAAGAACAACACTATTGAGTAGCTCGCTGGTCTGATGGCTAAAGTGTGCAGCCTTCATTCCGGAGGTCGCGGATATTGAGGGTAGACCTATGCCCCAACAGTAGGGACATAAAGTTGGCTGTTATGATGATGATGATTATGGCTGCAGATTGACAAAGGAAATGGTATCAAGCCAGCTCCAGAACCGAACTTGAGAAGCAGAAGACCGTTCTCCGCTGCGCCACGAAAGCAGTTCTTAACCTAGTTAACCGTTTTTCTAAATCGTGGTAACGCAATTACGTAAGTTTCGTTTTCGATCTCGTTTCCTTCCGGCGTGGCGGTGAATCTATCGTGAAGTGAAATCGACGATCGTCACGGTGTATCGAACTGCGGGTTCCTTTACAGGCGACGACCACGACACGACATTGCGACCATGTGCAGTACGCGAGCGGCGATAGTAGTGGGCATTTCGTGAAGTAATATTAGACGTGGTTATGCCCACTGCAACTCCGAGCACAGCCCTCTCCATAGCTCTTTTAGTGACTTTGAGTTTTTTTATAGAGATCCGCAGAAGGCTAAGGTCACCGATATAGCCCAAAGGATTGCTAGACTTAAGTGGCAGTGGGCAGCGCATATTGCTTGAAGCACCAACGGTTGATGAGGTGGTAAAGTCCTTGAATGGTGCCCGCGTACTGATAGACGTAGTGTTGGGAGGCTTCCCGCAAGGTGGACCGCCGTTCTGGTGAGAATCGCGCGATCCCCTAAATGGGAGCAACGCGGAACCGATCGATGTGGAGGATCTTTGGGGGAGGCCTATGTCCAGCAGTGGACGTCTATCGTCTGATGATGATGATGCCCACTGTTGAACAAAGACATCCCAGAACAAGGTATTTATATTCGTGATGTTATGCATACTGCTTGACGAAGACAGTATGCTAGTAACAATCTGAAGAATGTTGCTGGTCTCTTCTAGCATTATATCTTGATCAATCACCACAGCACGAAGGTAGATTGTAGTTTTATTTTCATATAAATATTCATTAATATTAATACATTTGATATCATTGAAATAATATAGATTAACTTATTATACTGTGTCCTATTTATCTAAAATAGTATTTGTCGTAGACAGAAAAAGTCATCAGACAGCCTCTTCACAGCTTCAGTCATTGTCTTTCTTAATTTACCGGATTTAACCTAGATTTAATTAACAGCCTTATGGCATATAATACCTTTTTTTTGGTTTCGCGAGGAAATCTCCGATACTCTGCTTCCGAGAGAAGTCAAGGTTATGTAAGATTCTTATTCACTAAAACCCCTTCGATGATCTACATCAGTGCATTAGGAGAGGCCCCGGGATCTCCATCGCGCACTCTCCAAAATACATCCTATAGAACACCGCGAGACTGGTCACACGGCGCCTGTGCTCAAGACTGTCAAGCCTAGCTGTGACAAGTTCTTGATCACCAACATGCCTTTCCCGCTTCTCCACCGAGTCTTGTGCCGCTAGAGTTTTGAGAGCATCTGTTCAAATAAGGCAATAGTTCTCCAAACAGCGGTTCCGTATATACATAGTGGTACCTTGGTTATTGTATTTAATTTGATATTACTTTACTTTAGTAATGAAACGGGTCTTAAGTGAACCTTGGAGCTGAAGCGGGACCTTAAGAATAAATTGTCTGTAAATTAATTTAAAGGCAGGAGACGCTCCGCTGAAGAAAAACCCAAGAACGTTTCAATTTCCGTTTCATACTTCAAAGATCCACTCTCGCTTTGGTTTATGAGACAAAGTAAATTTACTAAGATCTCTTTTAACCGCAAAGGTTTAATTTTACCTCAGATTTATGCCGTGATTGACAATCAGGGCGCAGATGGTGATGCTCGGAACTCTCCATCTCTCAAAATTGGTAGACTTAACAAGAGCAATGGTGTTATGGCGACAGATTTACAATACGAGGGTGTTACCTAGTCAGCTCGAAAAACCTTACCATCGTCCAAATATCACACTGTTCAGCATCAGCAATGTGGAACATAGCACCGTCTTGTTGACTTGACTTAATTCTTTTTATGTCCTCTGTCCACCTAGCGATGGGTCTGCCAACGCTGCTCTTTCCGGCGCGATGTCGCCATACCAACTCTTTAAGACCTCAACATCCATCGGTTCTTCGAGCTGTGTGCCCCGCTCGTTACCACTACATTGCTGTTTTTAATTATGCTGGTGTAACTTGCTACCAATGCTTTGGCGACAGGTCTTGCTGGGTGTCAAGTCTCGTTGCTCTAGTAAATCCACTAGCTACAGGTGCTCTTCAAACGAACACAGTAGTAATCAAATATTGCTAGTTGGAGGCGGAAATAGGAGCTGCGGTGGTACCGACCCGGACGGTCTCCGGTAACGGAGATCTGTTTAATATAAAGGAAAGATCTCTAGAAGGATAGAGGAAAATTTAAGTTAAAGGACGGAATACCAACATTAGACTGATGATCTGAGGAAGACTGATCTTGCTGAAGACCATTGATGGAGGACTGCCTATTTACATATACCGACTAAAGTCTTCAACTCGTGCTGGTTACCAGTGTTGACATGCGGAACCGAGACATGGCCCTTTACAGTCGGCCTTATAGAAAGGCTCAAAGTCATCCAAAGGGAAATGGTACAATGGTTATGCTCGGAGTGTGTTTGCGCGATCAAATCAGAAATGTGGAGACCTGCAGAAGAACTAAGGTCACCGACAAAGCACAAAAGATTGCTACACTTAAGTGGTAGTGGGCAGGGCACATTGCTCGAAGAACCGACGGACGATGGGGCAGTAATGTCCTCGAGTGGCGCCTGAGTACTGGTACACGTAGCATTGGGAAGCCCCGCACAAGGTGGACTGAAGATCGGGTTAGAATCGCGGGAACCCACTGGATGCGAGCAACGAATGTTCGACGTGGAGATTTTTGGGGGTGACCTATGTTCGACCGTGGACGTGTATCGGCTGATGATGATGACTAAAGTTATAGCCACTGAAATTACTGGGGTAATGAGACTTTACACGTCATGTCTCAAGGCGACGAGCGTAATGTGGTGCTGTGTTCGTGTGTGTGTACCAACCCAACTAGCGACCCGTTGTTATGGGCGGGCGTGATCACTTACCATCAGGTGAAGGTTCCGTTCCTTTCATCGCTTCGTAGAATAACAGTAAAGACCTATTAATATATATATATATATATATATATATATATGTTCCGTGTCTTTTGTTCGACGAGCAGCTTTTTGCTCGTTACTCAGCTCATTTAATTGTACACTTCTCTCTTTGCCGAGTCCAGGGGAAATTAATTGGCCAACAATACTTTTCTATGATTTCCCCCGGCGCCGCCATGACGGCATTGTTTCATATTTATGTTATAGTTTCCTTCTTGTAGAACTGCAACTCATCGGTTTGATGTTTCGTCGCTGGTGGCAGCTTTATCACCACACGGTCATATAGATTGCTAGTAGTTGATGGTGATGGTTTTCTGGTGTTATAAACTAATGTTTTAGCTGCTGAAACTGCTTATACAGATAACATTTCATGAATTGTACAAAAAAAACCGTTTTTTTTTAATTGATCAACTGATGATATCAACGATTCGTTCAACTGGTGGTAAGTGATCATCCTGTCCATAACAAGCCGTCTGAACTGAATGCGTATAACTGAAGATCGGACTATGTGGCGTTACTTGGAAGAGGCCCATGTCTAGCAGTGGACTGCCGTGGGCTGTTGATGATGATAATACGGTGTAAGTTTTGATGATATACTCTGCTCTACATTGTGTTGTTACTTCAATAATTTCACTATTTACAACATCCTTTAAACCGGAACAGAGCAATGTTTGCATAGTACTGTTTGTCGGCTGCAATAGGAGCTGCTGTGGTACCTACCTAGACAATCTCCAGCTCTAGAGAGCTACCATCACGTGTACACCGTGGTACAACTACGGGTGTAAATATATTAAAGCCTATTGTCGATTTCTTTTATATTCACGAACATGGTGCTGGTAACAATGGAGCTGGTGTATTACCAGTTACCTATCAACGAACAGAATTCCTTTATGCAGATGAATTCTATCAACAATTGACTTTTCAACTGTCACCTCTGAGGAATGCAGTGACATAAGTGGTCGCAGTATATTTGTGTATTGAAAACGCGGGGAATGAATTGTTTCCTTGGAACAGTGCTCCTCAACCTTTCCTCTTTCCCGCACCCCTTAATAAAACGTTCAATTTATGCGTATCCCTCCCCTGATGATACCAAAGCTACTCCTAAAGATCTATCTCGCTTCTCTTAAGCTCTGCTTATTGTCAATTTTAACTTATGTCTGTGTAAGTTATTGGTTATACAATATAATTATATATTGTAGACCAAATATAATAAAGTTTACATACCATCATCATCATCATCAGCGGATATACGTGCAAAGTTTATATATGTTGACTAATTCAACTTCCCAGGGTATCCGCCATTAACAATATAATATTTACTTAGGCCCAAAGGTACGGGTATCCCCCCGAACAGGTTCCCGCCTTGTCGTGGCGGTGGAGCTCTGTAGCCGTGGCTTGGTCAATCACGGTGAAGCTAAGAGGAATCTATCCCACCGGCCCGAGGTGACCGCTCCAGTTGAGATCCGTGAACTCACCTCGGCTGTATGCTGGTGGCCTGCGAAGGCAGGTTTGTACTGCTTTTTGCAGCTGAGGGGGAGTCGCGGAGGGAGAGGGAGGGAGAGGAGTGTCGGGATTGCGTTCCACCGGTCTTCTTTGGCGGCGAAATGTTGGCGGAAGGAGTCGGGGGAGTTTGGTCTCTTGGCTCCCATGGCCTCTGGATAACGGTTTCAAGGTAATCCGTTGCCCAGGTGGCTATAAGAGGCCGAGAGGACGGCGCGCTGTATGTTCTGGGGTGCCATAAAAAAACTGAAAAGCAGGGGTTTACCCCCCCGAAGTGGGGCTGTATGGTGCAGCCGGTGTTGAGTGCAAGAGGTGTGCGAAAGCATTCCTGTGCCCCTACCATAAAGCGCTAAAGGTTGAATATTGGGGGAGTTTTAGTCGGTGTAAGGGCAGGAATGCGAAGGCATTTCCCCCACATAAAGCAAAAAAAAAGATAGGAACCACCGCCGCGCCTCCTACAGCCCAACAGGACTGTGCAAGCATTACTGTGTTCCGGTTTAAAGGGTGCTGTAGCTAATGTAATTGCATGGATAACAATACTCAACATCTTAAGTGTTAGGCGACGAGCACAATGTGATGATGAATGAATGTGATATATCATCCTAACTAGCACCACGTTGTTATGGACGGGCGTATCATTTACCATCAGGTGAAGGTGCCGCTCATTTCGCCGCTTAATTGAATAGAAATAAAAAAAAAGGATGTCTGTGTATATCTGAAGTGAATGTAATATAAAGTGAGTTTATGTGAAGCAAAGAGTAGTCGTAAACTGAAGCGAAACACAGCGGAGTTTAGAAGGCAATCTTTCACATTTTACTGCCGCCAGCGTCTTCTATTTAAGTGCCTTTTTAATTGTAACTCCTCGCTACATCCCAAGGGTTGGCACTGCAGCTGATGCCACATTGGCAATCGTTGGAGTTACTAATTGTGAAGACTATAACACAGCGAAGGATTTCAATTTGATCTATTTACTACAACAGAAACAATTTTTTTTTATTATATTTATGTTGACACTTGGTGTTAAGGAACAGAGATGACCTTTGCTTGGAATATCCTGGCCGTCGTTTGTATAGCCCGAACATAACAAAGTTTTATGATAACCAGATTTACGATCTGTGTGGTGGCTAGGTGGTTCCAAAAATGCTGTATCACCACTCAAACTCCACGATATGTTGCATCGATTTAGACATGCAACAAATGATTCTATATTAAAAAAAAAATTAACAAAGATACTGAAATTCTACTCATTTAACATACAAGGGTTTGCTAGATGGACAGAGGATATCAGGAGACACTGGATTCAAATAGCGCTAGACCGTGCATTGTGGAACAGATTACAAGAGACCTATGTCCAGCAATGGACGTCCATCTGTTGAAATGATGATGATGACGAATATGACTCATCTATCACATTATTATTATTTCTTGTCTATGGTTAACAAAGCGTTGACATAACCTTCAGATGACGGAGTCTTATCACTAGTTATCTTCCGAACCAGCACGACATGGAGGCCTTGAAAGGAGCGTGTTATTCCTTTAAACGCAGCCGCAATCCCTCAGGTGTTGCGACTGTCTATAAGCGCCAGTGATCACTTTCCACCAGGTGAACTGTCCACTCGTTAGCCCACCTTTCCCATAAATAAAAGGTAAATAGGTTATACCAAATGTAGACAACCTGCGACTCGCGAGCCGTGTGTGGTTCTTCGGATGTGGAGTTGCGACTCTTTACATCCGTACACATTCTCATATTCATATTATTTATTTTATAAAATAAAAACAGTTAAAAATCATATTAAATCAATTAAGGAGGGCTAGGCACCATTCCCACCTCTCATCCATTTGCGGCTCCTCTCCCTCGTGACGCGCGACCTCACTGTCAATAATACCATATATATATATATAACTGAATTTCGTGTGAAAATTATTACTTATATATAAATACATATTTATATTATGAATGAATAGATTATCAGAAAACTTTATTACAGTTAAGTATTATTTATTGATGGCAAGTAATATTTTTGTTCCTTTTAAAAAACTTAAACATTCTGTATATTGTCATTTTGGACTATTCCGTCTCAAAATATTACCGCCGCCTGGGTTATACCAACTGAAAAAAAATAACAATAGAAGTGTTTGCACAAAGTTGGCAGCACCAGCACTCCATTGGCGGTAGTTTTTTTTTTATTTTAACTTACTTTGTAGGCTGTTAATCTTTTGAGACAGCCGCTCAAAGACAAGCGTGTCTATGGTTAGGTAATTTTATTAAAATTTTAGCATCTTTAATAATATAACTCTTGGTATTCGTTGTTATTTTTAACTTGTTACTTTTTAATCGATTTTGAAGTTTTAAGAAAAAAGAACAAAAAGTACTAGAAAAAAAAGAATAAGAAGTGGTGGGCAAGTGAAACCATTTGGATAACTACTGCTGCTATATTTCTATTGCTCTGTTCAAGCTAGTAACAATACATAGCTTGGATCTTATTCAGTGACTGAGTTGTAAAAAAAAATATGTGTGAAAATTTTTTTTAACCGGTTTTACCTAGACAGCTCTGAAGACTGCAACGGCCTAGACGAAACCTTATAAGATGCAGCCGACAACAGCCGAGTTTCTAGCCTTATTGAGTTCCCATTGTAGGCTATTTTTATACAGAAATCTAGCACAAGACAAATAAACAAAAAAAGCTTTTATCTATATTTTTAAATTTACACAGCTATCTGCGGAAATCAAAGCGAGTATAAAAAAAGGCTGTGAATTAAGGAAAGCAATAAAATAACGCTTTTTATTCTACGAATCTAGAGCTAGAGCTAGAGCTAGAGAAGAGCGGGACGTTCACCTGATGGTAATTGATACGCCCGCCCATAAAACGTGCGCTAATTAGGATAGTATACACTGCGACATATTGCGCTCGTTGTCTTGAGAAGTAAGATGTCAAGTTTCTTTACCTCCGTAAATACACAAGCTTCAAGTCCCTTCAGTCCGGAACACAGTGCTGTTTGTCAGCTGCAGTAACCCACCTAGACAGTCTCAGAGGATATATAAAAATAATAAATAACCAAACTAGCACCTCTTTCTATTAATTCACTGATTGTTCCTTCTAGAACGAAGTCAATGCTGTATAAATTAACGACTGTTTTTTTATTTTTGTATACTATTAATAATTCATGTATTCTCAAATATTTATCAACGTCTAGTAAAGACTGTTGTAACCTTCTTTCATTTTCGTTTTATAATTCCATTATCACAATACTGTTGTTTTTTTTTTTTAATTATCAATGTTTTTACACTATTAACTTTAAATTATGATTTTCGTTGTCGACTACAGTTAGAACCCAAAAGTATTTATATGAAAATATAATTCACGGTAAAGGAAGGAAGAGCTGATATCGAGCACCTTCGATGATATGATAATTGTTACTCAATGGGGATCACCTAATGCCATGGACGGCCGCCGGCACCTTGTTCATCTTGTTCGCACCTATGCGACCTTGTGTCGAGGCTGCATCGTGACGTACGCAAACAAAACCAATTGATATTGTCATCTCACGTATACACATGCAAACGGAAATCATCGCGTGGGAAATACATTGGCGTGCGATTTTGGACAGTATCGTTGAGATGATAGGAAGCACGCGTTCGTTTAATCCCAGTAGATCCGTCGTTGTATCAATTACCGTGGTATAAACAAACTATTCATTGTTTTCAGGTTGCACGCAGATGTAAAAGTGGATATCGGTCGGTAGGCTACCTCCCTCGCTCAGTCGTTCCGCGTCTCTCCGATGGTGCACACCGCGCCGCGCCGCGTCCTCGCCCGACCACGGCCGCTTCTACAATAAACACGTCGCGTGTGCTCGGATTCTTAATTCGAAAATTGTGATTTTTCTTTAACTTTTTTTAATTCCACTCCGTGCAGTGCGCCAGGATTATCGCACCACCAAAGAGGTTTGTAATATTATTTTAATGACACGCCAGCGCTCCGTGCAATTATTTTATTTATTGTCCGTTAGATAACAATAGGCCCAAGTAAAAGTGAGGGAAACTCTTTTATTACCGATCCACAAAGGAAGGTAATGTTCCAATAAATTTGTTACTCAGTTATGCTTTCTGATCGCACGTTAGTTGAGCTGTTAACAGCATTGTTCTATCGACAATATATTTTTTTTATGTCCTTTTTTATTAGTGCTCGATGTAATGTTTCCGCGGTTTTTATTTTTCTGTGTAATTTGATACAGCCTGCTGAGTTTTAATTAGTCACATCTAATACTTCCCGTGTGATTAAAATATGAACGAAAAAAAATTCGTCCAATTCAGTAATCATTCGCCGTTTCTTTTATTTACGATCATTTTATTTTATAATATTGAACAACATTAAAAAATGGCGGAGACTATAGCCATTATTATATTATATATTAACTAAAGCGGTACCCATACCTTTTAAAATATATTGTTAGAACAAACTGCTTTACTTTTTGTTTATAAGTATTGATGTAACTAATTAGATAACAACATTAATTTATAAAAGCATAAATTAATGTATATATCATTTCGAACTAATTACATAAAGGTATAATTATAGACAAGTTTAATGTAATTATATTTTTTTCTTTATATATGTATACATTATTTTTGTGAGTATGCTTATACTCATACAAATGTTTTACCTGAACATGCGTTACTTCACACGACCTCTTTATTAACGCACTTTAATTTAACCTTATTTGTATTTGTCGAGGGTTATTACAACATTCGCGTTAAAAAAGAAGTGTAGTTAAAGTTATTTTAACCAATTCATCCAATTTATATACAATTATGTTTATTAGTGATATATATCCGCATGTAATATTAACAGTCAGATGTTTGTTTTTTTTCTTTACAGCTTTAATAGTATTATATAGAGTTAACAACGAGTTAACACTTAACTACAGTTTTACACAATTACTGTGATGGACAAGGATGGTGTACCACATTTGTCCAGAATACTCCGGTTTTTATAGATATGACTATTGAACAGGTACTTTGTTATAGCGAGGAGACGAGCAACACGTTCACCTGATGGTGACTGATACACTTGCCCAACACAACGTGGCGCTAGTTAGGATGATGTACACTGCACCACATTGCGCCCGTCGTATTGAGATATCATATGTTGTCTCGTTACCCCAGTAATTACACTAGCTACAGCGCCATCTAAACCGGAACAAAGTAACGTTTGCATGGTACTGTATGTCGGTTGCAATAGGCGCTGTGCTGTTACTCATCTAGACTGTCTCCGGCAACAGAGACCTACCACCAGTAAATTAGATTACATAGGGGCAGTAAATATTAAAGCGGGTTGGTAAAGATTCTATGAAGACCTTAGGGTCTTAATTAATAATGTGATTCCGGAACCAAAGAGCCTAGTCTTAAAATTAATGTACGTTGGCCGCTCCGCCATGGCAGTTAATGTAAGACTATATATATATATATATAATCGCTATATATATATATCTATTATATATGAACTAAAATTATTAAAGAATCATCCTGTATATACGGATACGGAACGTATATATTAAATGTATGCAATTATTTCTTTAAAAAATGTAAAACTATACGGAAGTGATGTATACTGAAGTACCTGGCGTCAGTTCCCACAGTCGGACAAATTATATTTTTTGTATGTATCCGGCGCTGTGTATTATTTACATATTTATTAATAACTTTATAGTTATAAAGTTATTTAACTTACAATGATTTACTTTATAAGTTTACTTTCCTTTTGTTTGTAGTTCGATTTCGTATGAAATATACAAACCAGTCAACACCGGAAATCATTGTCGGACATCCCAAATATATTCCATGTTTGCTCTTCTATAGTAGTCGCTCTTTACTTCGAAGGATGCTGTAGCTAGTATATACTAGATAAAACTACTTCATGAAGATTGAACTATTTCCGAAGTTTTAACCAGTTCCATCAGTACTACTGTAATAGTAATTCTAATATGGTTTAATCATCAAACCGAAAGCGGAGTTAATCGTTGTTTACTGCATTACTATTAAACAAAAAATTGTATCTTAAAATTGATACAGTTAAATAAATGAGTATACTGTTCCCCGTCCATAACACCCCTCAACCCCCGAATTTAGTAAAATCCATTCTTAGCTGACCTCTAAACGGCAGAAGCGGTAACTCTACCAAATGTTGAGTGTTTACGTATAATAGTTTCGGAGATCACGTCATGAGTTCATGAATCTCTGGATATCTCCTTTACATATATATAATAGTTCACTTTATATTCCCACTGTTGGACATGATGCCGTCTATCAACAGAAGAGTCACATGTCACACACACACACATACATATATATATATATAACAATTCATTTGCTATCCAAATGCTGGTTGGCGGATGTTGTGTCCTTAAAACGCATCAGTTTCCGGCGTAGGAAAACATCATAAATAATTCCTTGGCATAAATATAGGAATGAAGCTGTCGCCGTTGGGGAAGGGAGATTTGCCAACGGTGCACTGTTGGCATGTTACTGGTAACGCTTACGTCATTTATTTAAAAAAAATAAAGTGAGCAACAATGGCGGATCCGATTAGGAGGCGACATGTTATCGCAAGCGCCGTTTGTTTACAAACATTCATCGTTAACAACAACAACAGTTGGCGTGTTTGTAAATAATATACAATATTATATTTTGGACAAGTCCCCACCGCTGAATGGGTGGGGTGATGGAAGCCCGGCTCCGACTGGAAAGTTTTGGTTATACTAATCCTAAACAAGGGATATAGGAGAGTTGACTGTCTGTGCGGCGGCGGGGCTAGGGGTTTGTCTTGCAACGTACAGGTCCCTGGTTTGACTCCCGGGTCACAAGGAGTTTGCAACAAGGGTTTAATTTATTAAATGGGTAATTAGCAGAAAGTGGAAAAAGCATTAATTTTGAAGTTTATACACTGATTAATTGACTCGGATACGCACACTACGTTTACATATACATGAGTAAAACACAAAGGTACTCTCTCGTCTTCAATAACAACGTGGTGCTTGCTTAGGATGGTATACACTGCACGACATTGTTCTCGTCGCCTTTAGACATAAGTGGTTGACTTCCGTCAAATTAGCTTCAGCGCCCTTCAAGCCGGATCACGTTGAAGTGGTACCTACTTACAATGTCTCCAGCAACAGAGACCTGTCACCAGTAAAATTGCCAACGATTATTTGTTTGTGACGATGTTAAGTAACTCGTGTGTGTTAGAGGTTTACTTTAAGTTAACATAATCGGCCGCCATATTTAAATAATTGTGTGCAGCAATTAACACGGGGGTATTAATTATATAGTATACAACAACGCCGCCGCCGCCGCGCCGTGAAGGTTAAAACACTTGTTCTTTTTGATATTTAATGTTTTTTTTTTTTTTTTTAAGTTAAAACCTAAATAGACACAAGCAATATCCACCCTCTAACAGTTACACTGGTGGTAGTGTCTCTGTTGTCGGAAACAGTGTTAAGTAGGTACCACCGCAGCGGGCAAACATTACCGTGATCCGGTTTGAAGGGCTCTGTAATTAGTGAAATTATTAGGACATTGACATTTTTTATATTTAATTTACAGAGGAGCGGAACGGTCACGTGATGGTAAGCGATGCGCCTGCACCACATTGCGCTCGACCAGCGCAATGTGGTGCTGTGTATATCATCCTAACCAGCGCCACATTGTTATTCGCAAGCGTATCACTTACTATCAGGTGAACGTTTTGTTCGTCTCATCACTTAGTCTAATAAAAAAAAGTAATTATTGTATTGTATTTATTTATCGTTATGATTACTACTTAACAGTAATCAGCGGGATTTGTGTAAACATACTACCGTTGAACATCTTAACTATAAACTTAAGCAGTAACATCTATTTCCGCCCCCGAGCATTATTGTGTTCCGGTTTGCAGCGCGTTGTAGCTACACAACAAGGCGGCGTGTATATCATCCTAACTAGCACCACGTCGTTATGACACTTACCATCAGGTGAACGTTCTGATCATCTTGACAAATGAAAAAATAACACATCATCATCATCATCAGCCACTAGAGCAGGCTTCCTCCGAAAATCTCCACATCGATTGATCATGTGCTACCTGTAAAACCGTTGAGCACTAGGGGTCGTCGTCTGCAGAGGTTCTTATTGGGGGGGATTTGGGCCTTTTCCCATCACGCTGGCCCAATGCTGGTTGGTGGTAGCCAGAACCTCGTTTGTTAATTAGCAACACCACGAGCTGGTCAGGTTGGCTTGGGTCCCGTGTGTTGTTATGCGCGAGTCCTTAAACCCCACGTGATGACTCCCCCCCCCCAATGAAAAACAATAACCAAACAAATTGCCTAACTTAGTCGTACTTATGTACTAATTACTGCTCCACTTAACTATAATTAACCAGCAGCTGAAGTTAAGCAACGCAGTGATTGCTTCTCAAGTAACTTTATTCCGCTGACAGTTGGTGATTTATCACTTGAATATGTTTAAGGGTAAACCGTGTGAGGTATTTTTTTTTTAACCGGATGTAGGAAACTGGCAATGTATTGTCTTATTGTTTAATTTATATCCGCAATAAAGTTTTTACTCGATACGTATAGTTGAAGGTTTTGAAGAATATTTTAATTTGTTTTGTTTATATTATATTGGGGATGTAAGGAACCCTTTACAGCTGATAATATATACAAACATTCAAGGTCTTACGGAACCCAAGCCAACCTCGCCTGCACGCGGTGCACCCTATTGAATACGAGGGTCTAACCACCCAGCAACCTGAACTGGGCCAGCGTGGTTGGCTAAAGCAAAACTCCCTTCAATGAACTGTGTAGATCTTCAAGGGAAGCCTATGTCCAGCTGTGGACATCTATCAGTTGATGAAGATGATGATGATGATGATGATATTTCATTAGAACACTTTAACATAGTTAAAAATTAAATTAATATGACCTTCATTATATTACTAATTTTTTTTACTCAAGCGACGAGACGAGCTGGATGTACACCTGATGGTAAATGACACGGCTGCCCATAACAACGTGACGCTAGTTAGGATGGTATACACTGCACCACATTGCGCTGACCTTGAAACTTAAGATGTCGAGTCCCGTTACCTCTGTAATTTCACTAGCTACAGCATACTTGAAACCGGAACACAGTAATGTCTGCACAGTACTGTTTGTCAGCTGCAATAGGCGCTGCGGTGTTACGTAGACGGTCACCAGCAACAGAGACTTACCACCAGGAAATTAACGTAAAACGTTAATTAAATTCTTCTGCTGATTAATTGTTTTTTTTTATCTACTATAAACAGTCGATATTTCTCTAGAATGGAACTTCCTCTTAACAAAGATAAAAAGATAGGTACAAATCTATTTGGACCCTCGAATGGAAAAATGTCAAGTCGGTTCAGCTTTCCAAGGACCAACGAATTGAATTAACGTAAGCAGCGAGGGAGGAGGTCTTCTCTCTAACTGGCTCGTCAGCTTCAATGCCTCACCACCTCTGTCAAGTTTCCCCATCGTTGTGGACTTACATTACTTGTATATTACTCACGTGTGAAAATGTGGCCCAAAACAATTAAGGGATGTTTGTTTAACAAACGTCATCCACCACAAACCACTTCGGCAAAACGTCTCAGTGAACTCTTGGAATATTTTATCATCTTCTTCAAGAAATATCGCGCGTTTTTTTTTAAATATTAATGTATATATATATGCAGTGGACAATATCCTAACTAGCGCCACGGTATTGTATACATGCGTATCCTTTACCATCAGGTGAACATGCCGTTCGTCTTCGTAGAATAAAAATAAATTTCCTAACGGCATATTCATAAAGAAAACGTACCCCAAATGTTCCGCTAAGGGTGATGAGTTGAATTTACGATTCGATTTCCACAGCTTCAGGGTTTACACAAGAATATCAATAACCTCTGGTAAATACGCCGTTAGCCTGAACGAAGGTCGCCGCCATTGTCTTCCTGAAAAGCTTTTGTCTTCGAATCTGTCTTATAAATTTGTAATTTCACGTGACGTACTCACCGGCATTGTGCAGCTTACATCAATTTGTTAAGCTCAAACAACCATATTATATTTTCAGCGTGTTAAATTAAACTCAAATAGGACAGCTTCTTATAATCTATTGAGAAAAAAGAAAATCTTAATCGACGGAGCGAAGAGACGAGCAGAACGATCACGTGATCGTAAGTGATACACCCAATAATAACAATAGTACATTACATTATGCTGGTCGCTTTGAAACTTACCATCTTAAATCCCGTTACCATACACAGTGACGTTTGGTCTAATGGTCACAGAAATAGGTGATGCGGTGATACCATCCCAAACGGTCTCAAGCAGAAGAGACCCATCCATATCCTTCCATAATAACCAACATACTTCCCCACTGCTGGGGCAGAGACCTACTCTCAATATAACGACGAAGAAGAGACCCACCACCATTAAATTCTATCAAAGTTATACGTCAAATAACTTAGGAAATGAAGCAATAGCGTAAGTTTTAATGTATATACAGTGGAATGGATTTTTTTTTCCCCTAGTAAAAAAGTCAAAGTACTTCAATCCGTACAGTCGGAACTTCGGATATTGTAAGAAATTAATGAAGATGTTTTTTTTATTCAGATTTACCTTAATTTACTAAAATATAATAACACCTTAAAAATTAACAGTATACAATTAAATCCTAAAAATAAAATTTAAATTAGGCGGTTGAAAGGGATTCCTATTCAGCAAAATGCTCCTGCTTTAAGCCGGAGAGCTGGTGTTCAGTTGGAACCTTATGCGTCATTAGACCTTACCTTAGACACAATATAAGTTGTCTAGTACATGTCTATTTTATTTAAAGAGGAATCAACAATTTAATGAACAAAATATTCAATCCAGTAATACCAACATGTATTCGTATTGCTAACATAATATTCGAAGTTGCAATACCAACATAATTATCGCGCGGCGAAAGGGGAAAGCGCGGGAATTTTTTATCGAGAGGGCTAAAGCACCGGGCGGCGCTGCAGCGCGAGCGGCGCGCTCCTGACACATTCCCACACAGATCGATATCCTGTAAAGCCATTCAAATTTTAAACCTAACATTTTCAGAAAATCAACTATAAATGTATCCTTAAGTCAACCACTAATAATATAACAGAATAATAAAATTTATCTTATTAACAATTGAAGAAATACCACCGGTGGCAGGCCTTCGTCGCCGAAGAGCGTCTACATAGATATCACCGTAGTCTAGTTCTGCCGCCAAACAGTAGAAGGGCGCTGTAACTAGTGTAATTACTGGGGTAACGTTACTCAATATCTTGTGTAACGATACTCAATATACTGTGGCTGGGGCGACAAGCGCAATGTGGTGCAGTATATACTATACTAATTAGCGCCACGTTGTTATGGACGGGCGTATCATTTACCATCAAGTAAAAACCCCGCTCGGTCTTGACGCTTCATAGAATAAAAAAAAAAAAGGTCTAAGTCATCCACGTCCGGCAGAATACCGAATAAATCTAAATTAATTAACAATTTTTTTAATAGAAAAAACTTACTAGTAACGTAAAAAATTGTAATTTGTATGTGTATATGTTTAACTCGAATATTTATGGAACTATAACCGAGACATTCTGCCTTAAAAAAATATCCCTTCCGTGGTGAATAAATTATAGGATATATAATTAGACTGACTAAAACTTTTGAGGGTTGTAAGGGTTCCCGCACAACAACTTACGATATTCAAGCCAACCTCACCTCCTCGTGGTGCACCCTGCTAATCAACTAACGAAGATGTATGAATCGAATGACAGTGGACATCTATCGGTTGATGATGATGACGAATAAAACTTTGCACACCAATTTATGTATTATATTATATTATATTAATGTAGTAAAACATTGTATAGAAAGAAATAATAACTAAAGCGTTAATACAGTTATTATAATGTTGCCGCAATAGAGAAGAGGGAACAGCTGTAGATAGATCACTTTGGACATTAATTTCACTTTAAAATATTATGAACGTCTCAAGGTCAGCGCCGTAACTTCGCGTTGATAATAGAAGATATCCATCAGCCATCACAAAATTGTTTTACACCGGCCCGGTGGAAGGTTCTAGAGAATAACAAATGGGTTTTTTAACTGCCCGCAGATTATCCGGACGTTAGGCGGTAATGATCGGCGGCAGTGGTCAACCATTAAGGCGGCAATCGGTTTGACCTTGAGATAACCGGCTAAAATATTATTATTTCTTTTTATATAAGGATGGTACGAGATGAGCGCGACGATCACCTGATGGTAAGTAAGTAGTTAGGATGATATACACAGCACAATGTGCTCGTCTTCACACTTAAGATGTTAAACCTCGTTACCCCAATAACTACTAGCTACAGCACCCTTCAAACTGGAACACAGCAGTATCTGCATGGTACTGTTTGTCGGCTGCAATAGGCGCTGGTGTGGTGCCTATCTAGATGGTCTCCGGCAACAAACACTTTATTTTTTCCATCGTTGAGGAAATCTTAAAAGATACCTTGCTTGTGGGGGGATGACAAGCTTATGTGGGGCTTCTACCCTCTGAAACCCCCTCGGTGATCTCCGACAGTACATTAGGAGGGTCTCCGGGATCTCCTACGCAACACACCGTTGCTTTACTGCACTCTGGCTAAAACATCCCACGGAAGGGCAAAGGCCACCATACCATTGCCGTCCTCCTAAGGGTCGCTTATTGAAGTTTGAGCATCACCGGCAAACACACCATGACTACACGAACTATTATTATTTAGGACATCGTCAGGGTTACCACGTACCCTGGGTATGTTCAGCGACACCGAAAAGACCATAATTATTGTTGCCAAAGTAATCATTCGTCGTTGTGTGTAAACATGAGATGGAAACAAAGTAAACAACTATTAACTGGAGCGCGATAAACAATGGCATCAGTATTAATATAAATGCAGCGGTATGCATATTCCCTTGCATCGCAATGCAACGGAGCTTAAGATTTAACTTAATTGCTTAGCGCTCAACAGCCTTGACTTAATCATCTAGATTTTACTTAGCAATTTAAATCTTTTGAAATTACACTTAATAATAAACGTTATACATACATAGTACTTTACTGGTGGTAGGTCTCTGATCAGCCCTTTAGTCTCGGGCTAGTAGGAATAGGAGTAAGGTAAGTCCTGCCTGTTGTAGAAGCAGACTGAAAGGATGTATGAGTTTTTCGGGCCATGAGGGTGATGGCCCTTAGCTAACCTGCGTGGGACAGCGTATGGCTCAGCGATGCTCCCTGGGAGGGTCAGGCTCTTCATCAGAGAAGTGTAACAGAAAGTGTAAAGAGGCACCTGTGCATTCTGTAAGAGATCCCGGAACCTCTCCGAAAGCGCTGTTGCAGTGCACTAAGGGAGTTCTAGTAAGAATCTCACATAACCCTCACTTCGTCCCAGAAGCAGGGTATCTTTCGAAGATTTCTCACCGAATCAAGAAAAAATAGGTGTTTGATGCCGGAGTCCATATAGGTAGGTGTATAAACATTACTGTGTTCCGGTTTGAAGGGCGCTGTAGCTAGTGTAGTTACTGGGGTAATGAGACTTAATATACTATGTCTCAGGCGACGAGCACAACGTCACGTTGTTATGGACATAACTCTTTTTCTTTATTTCGAGGAAAATCTTCGAGCCACCCTGTTTATGTATAGAGGGGATTACAAGGGAGTCCTATCTATAAACCCCTCTCGTTTGTCCCATTATAAATGCTACGAGCAGTCCTCGGGATCTCCTAAGGAAAGCACCAATACGCCTATGCTTTATTCCCAAGCACATCCAAATAAGATGCATAATCCTCTGCACCCTCCTTGAGGCACACAAACGAGAAATCACTTACTGTTTACTGTCCTCCTCCAGCACGCTTAGTGGACAATGGAACCCTCAAAAGAACCCACGAATCGAGGATTCGTTTAATGGCTTTGTAAGACAGACAGGGATTGTCATAATTCTATTGTTAATAACTCAAGAAGCGAGGGTGGAAACGTGTATCTACTACCCTGGCGTATATTTATAACATCAAGATAAACTTGTTAAATTCATGGCACCCTTCTCTTTACATAAAGGGTTAAAATTACAATTTAATATGAATAAACAGACAAATGAGTTTTCCACACAACTGTACCTACCGTTGGAGCTCGTCCCGTCTGTCGGCTGAACCGTAATACGATAATGGATAAGCTCGTCCCGATGTAATTAATTCAATTAATGCGGTAAGCAAACGTTACTACCAATTTGTAATTATTGATAATGAAATATCGCCGAGTACAAGTCTTTAATATTAAATGTGCCCAATGTTGGGACTAACCTTTCTTTTGGTTTTACGTGGGGGAAATGCCTTCGCATACCTGCCCTCGCGGGGGCAAAGGTAGGTTATGTCGGACTTGTACCGTCTAAAACTCCCATGATTTTTCACCTCGTCGCCTTATGGCAGGGTTACGGGAACGCTCTCTCACACCTCCTCGACCTCGCCAGCGCCGGCTGCACCATGCAGCCCCACCTCGGGAGGTAAGAACCCCCCCTTTCTACCTCTGTAAGGGCACGTCGGAACACACAGCGCGTCATCCTTTTGGCCTCTCATAGTCACCTGGGCAACGGATTCCCCCGAATTCGTCACCCAGATGTCATGGAAGCCAAGAGAGAAAACTCTCCGCGCCTCCCTGCGGCGGATTCGATCTTCGGTTCAGTCGCCAACCGTTATACGGCCGCGGAAGATAGGGACAGCGGCGAATCGCAATACCGACATTCCTCTTCCCTCGCGGCCCCACCTCGGCTGCAAAGGCTAGTGAAAACGTGCACCTGCAGCCCACCGGCAGACATCCGAGGTCAGCTCACGGTACTCACCTTGAGCCGGTCCTGCGCCTCAGGCCGGCGGGGTAGATTCCTCTTAGCTTCACGCTGAGGGATCAAGCCACGGTTACAGAGCCCCTCCGCTACAACAAGGCGGGAACCTGTTTGGGGGGATGTTAGGACTAACCTAACCTAACCTAGTGCTGGTTCTCCCCAACAGGTTCCGGCCTTGTCGTGGCGGAGAGGCTTAGTAGCCGTGGCTGAGTCTCCAACGAGGAAGCGAAGATGAACCTACTCCGCCGGCCTGAGGCGGCCGCTTCAGGTTAGAGCTCCGGTGGTCCACTGTAAACTCAACTCAGATGCGCGCCGGTGGGCTGCAAGGGCGGCTTTATGCGGCCCTTTGCTGCAGGGATAGCTTTATGCTGCCCTTTGTAGCCGAGGCGGAGATGCGGAGGGAGTACGCTCTGCGACTAAGCGGTGCCGCACCGCTGATGCAGTGGCGGTGGAGTCGCAGGGAAAGACGAGTGTCGGTATTGCGATGCGCCGTTCTCCCTATCCTCTGCGGCCGTATAACGGGTGGTGGCGGGCCCAAGATTAGATCCGCCACAGGGTGCCGGGAGAGTTTTTTATCTTGGCTCCCGTGGCCTATGGGTGACGAGTTGGGGGAATCCGTTACCCGCGCGACTGCAAAAGGCCGAAGAGGGGGCGCGCTGTATGTTCCGGCGTGCTCCTACAGAAGTGGAAAGAAAGGGTTCTTCCCTCCCGCCAGAGGTGCGCTGCGTTCTACGGCTAGCGCTGGCGGGGTCGCGGATGTGTGAGAAAGCGTTCCCATGACCCCGCCTTAAAGCGACGAGGCCGAACATCGTGGGGGTTTTGTCGGTGCAAGTCCGACATAACCTGTCTTTGCCCCTGTTATGACGGGTATGTGCAGGCATTTCCTCCGCGTTAAACATAAAAAAACCTAGTGCTGGTTGATAAACGTTTCATACGCACGGAAGTTGTTCTAAGAACATGTCGGTTTCCAGATGATGTACTCGTTAAAAAGAAGGTTAAAACTAGTGAGAATCGAACCCGCACTTCTTGGAAACGTACAAATTCACAAACTGAGTTATCATAGTTTATTTAATGCATTATTCTTCAGCCGTATACTGGAGAGACTGCCACTGGACTCAAGTAGCGCAAGATCGTGTTTTGTTACAAGAATCGAAAACATGTCTAACTATAGATATCTATTGGTAGATGATGATCATGCTGGAGAGTCCTATCAATATGGGACTACCTGTTCCGATGATATCTAGATCTCATAGATCATCTGAACGCAGCATAGAATCTGAGCAAATTTCAATTCATCCCCCAAACGTTAGAATAAGATAATTTACCCATGCAAACACAGACCGTATTAAACGACAAGGACGCAAGCGTGGTTACAACCAGCTAGAATGTATAGTATAGATGTCCTCTTCAACCGAGCCGGGTTGCACTGTCAATATGGCGTATTAATTTACTGACATAACGGAATGTTTCATTACTTATCGAAATTGATTAAAACGCTTTGATGTACCGGGACGTGTAAGCGCGAGAAGCGCTTGAAGCGCTCGAGAAATATCTTGATAATACGATATCTAGGCATTACACATCTCAACATGATTGAATTATTAGATATCTAATAAATACAACGAGCAGAGCTAAACGGGAACCGACTGACACGTGTAATGTGGAATTTAATGGAGGAGGGATGGAAATTATATTTTGTCAAATAAACGATAATAATAATACTGTATGGATCTGAATGTTGGGCCAAGGGTTCGGATGAAAGATTACATGTGGCCGAGATGCGAATGTTAAGATGGATGTGTGGTGTGACGAGGATAGATAAAATTAAAAATTAGTATATTAGAGGAAGTTTGAAAGTTGCGCTAGTGACAGAGAAGTTGAGGAGCAAGAGGTTAGCGTGGTGCGGGCATGTTGTGCGGAAGGATGAAGGACATATAACAAAGAAAGTAATGAGAATGAATGTGGATGGTTATAAGGGTGGAGGAAGACCGAAGAAAGGGTGGATGGATTGTGTGAAAAATGACATGTGTAAGAAGAGTGTGAATTTAGAATTGGCGGCTGATAGAGGGATGTGGAAGAGAAGTACATACTGTGCGAACCCCACATAGCATGGGAAAAGGGCTGGAGGAAGAAGGAAGAATCGATAATAATAGTACTTTTATGTGGATTGTGGTACACACAAGAATACAAAATATAATATATATACAAGGGCGAGAAAAAAGAGGTTTCGCTCAACAACTCTCAGTCCACTACTGGATATAGGCCTCCCCCAAAAATCTCCACATTTATAGGAGTTCATATGAGGGAATTTGGGCCATTGCTCACCACGTTGACCAAGTGCGGGTTGGTGGGAGCCAGAGCCTCGTTCGTTGATTAGCAGGGTGCACCACGAGCAGGTGAGGTTGGCTTAAGTCTAGTGACTTTTGTGCGGAACCCCTTACACCCGATTTATATACAAAAATATAAAGTATTATTGAGATCAAAGCTACTTGTGCCGTTGGTTGCTTTCGGCCAATTACCGAAACGAAAGGTAAGTACCGAATCCCATTCCCTCGTACTTGTTGCGCAAAATTATACCTTATTTGGTACCCTTTGAGTTGTAAGGGTCACAATTGGAGATTGTGTGGTCCATTCATTCAACAACAACCCTACAATAACAAATGAATTATAAACATTGAAACTATTTAAATTTAAGGGTTATTTTCAAGTGGTAGTGGGCAGGACACATTGCTCGAAGGACTGACAGCAGCTGGATGCGGACAGTGCAGGATCGATCGATGTGGAGATCTTTGGGGAAGCCTGTGTCCAACAGTGAATGTCTATCGGCTAATAATGATGATAATGATGAAGGGTTACTTTGGACTTTTAGTCTCTAGATCTGTACCACCACAGTTCAAGGGTCTGCCGCCGGATGTCAATGCGCAGACATTACTATGTTCCGCTCTCGAAGGATGTAGTACTGTAGCTAGTGAAATACTGCGGTAAAACTAAACATCGCCTGTCTCAAGATGAGCACAATGTGGTGCAATGTATATCATCTTAACTAGCACCATGTTGTGGGCGGGCGTATTAGCATCAGGTTTTTTGTTGTTGTATAGACTAGCGCTTGACTACAACCCCAACTGATGGTAATCGGATGTAGTGTGGTGGTAAAGCGTACTAGTATAGAAGTAGCCTATTCAATCTTCTCTTAAAGATGAAGAAAAAATAGTCAATCCTCTTAATAAATCTCTCTTCTTATCGATAACCTATATGATGCATTCTGTATAGCGTCATATACAGGTGTTTCCATGGTCTCCTTCACCAGGTCAATCCAACGTTTTGGGTTCTGTCCACGCGGCCTCCTACCATCAGTGTTGCCAGTAACGACTAGTTTCTCCAAGTCATTTCATTTTTCTCTGGTAATGTGACCGAAAATTTCAAGTGTCCGACGCAGATAAACGGTAGGAAGGCGTATTTGGATATGGAGCTCTGTTAAAATAGAGACGTTGGTACCGTGCTCTGTCCAGGGTAGGTTCAGCATCCGTCTCCAGCTCCACATTTCAAACGCGTCTATTCTCTTGCGATGAGCTGCTTTTACAATCTTTCTAATGTTAATAAATAGAGAGTGGGAAAAATAAAACCGTGTTCATCCATGTCCTGGTGAGGATATGTATATTTACAATGCTAGTGCCTGATTTATTGTAAATCAGGACCAACCTTCAGCTGATGGAGGTCCTTAGTTTAATATTAGGAAATGGCTCAGATGTAGTAATCAAACAATCCGCCTGTCAACCTGGATCATTCTATCTTTTCAGTTTTTCCTCCCGTTGAAACTTCTCGACGGATGTCACGAGTTTTTTTTTTCATTTATCGTTTTTTTTTATTATTAAGGTAGCCATTGAATACGACTTTGTCTGTTGAAAAGCGGAAATCTTTTTCAATTAAGCGACGAGACGAGCGGGACGTTCACTTGATGGTAAGTGATAAATGATATACAATGCACCACATTGCGCTCACCACTACTATCACCACCATCAGCCGAGACGGTTGACAACGTCCATGGGGAACGGTGATCACTTTCCATCAGGTGCATTGTTCGCTCGTTTGTCCTCCTTTCCTGTATAAAAAAAAATTGTGCATGTATATATATACACTAGTTGTTCCCCGCCCACTTTGCTGGCCGCAATATAAAATTAGACTGCAAACGGCTTTCTATAGCAACCGTTACCATAGCGACCGCATAAATATGAAAATGTTTATAAAAGTTAATTATTAATATCCTATAAACATCTTCAAATCGTTATGCGCGGGATGATGTTCCTATGTCGATACGTTCACCAGCTTTCATGTGATTAACCATCATCATTATCAGCCGACTGACGTCCACTATTGGACGGTCTCGCCCAATGATCTCCACATCGTTTGTTGGAGTTCATTGGGGGGAATTGGGCCTTAGCCCATTACGCTGACCTAGTGCAGGTTGGTGAATGGTCAAAGCCTCGTCTGTCATTCAGCAGGGGTGCACCGCGTGCAGGCGAGGTTGACTGGACTTGACGTGGTTGACACGCCGTTATGCGATTGGCGAATAAAAATAAAACATTTTCTTTGTATATATATATATATATTTGGTGGGGATGCTGAGTGTGACGTCATCAAGGACGAAGTTCTTTCCAAGTCCTCATTCCGTTTGTCGCGCTTGATTTCTTACTCGAAGGATTTCACCACAGACGCGTCTTCGCAATTTTCTACGCTTCCATTTCGAATTTGCTCCAAATTTCATTTGTGTATATACCCCTCGCACTTGATCCAGCCCTCCCTCCCCCACCACTGCTTCATTATGCGACACTAAATTACAAGGCTGGGGGGGCCACAATTCGGCCCCGCATTACGCCGATGGACCGATCATCCCTCAGGCTTTATCTCGCGGGCCAGGCGTTTGTGGCTCGAATAAATTTATATGATGATCAATTGACGTCGCCTGCCGAGGATTCTTTGAAGGTGGTGTGGTGTGCTGTGGTATGCATGTGCCAGTTTTTTGTTTCTTCATGCCCTGGAGAGGATATACGCATAGGCAACAATACACAAAAAACGTTTAAAACGAAATGAGTTACATTCTGATGGTAAGAGATAACTGCCTCTCATTTTCTTAGATCATAACACAAAATACTATACTACTCGACAGTAATTCAGGCGACGGCATTTGAATAGCTTCCGGTGAAAGATCAATTGCTATCACATATATCTATATCTTACTAGGGGGTGTAAGGTCCCGGACCCAAGTCAACCTCACCTGCTCGTGGTGCACCCAGCTAATCAACGAGCGAGACTCTTGCTCTCACTTACCCGCATTGGGCCAGCGTGGAGGAAATGGCCCAAATCTTCCATATAAACCCCTATAGTGGAGATTATTGCGTTAGGTCTATGTCCAGTAATGGACTTCTGTCTGCTGATAATGATGATGATGAGAAAAAAGGCGATTATGAACTCCTACAAATGACGGCCCCTAGAGTCCCACGATGTGGGCAGCACAGGACCGATCGACGTGAAGGTCTTTGGGGGAGGCCAATGTCCAGCGGTGGACGTCTATCTGCTGATGATGATGATGCTATCTTACTGGCGCTTGAGACGTTTTTGAATTCAATGAGTCGAGGAGGTCATTGATACATATAACAATGGCAGTAAGGTTGTTATATATTTAACTATAGATACTCTCATTATTTTAAACAAAAGATGTAAAGTCTCATTACCTCTATAATTACACTAGGTACAGAGCCTTTCAAACCAGAGCACAGTAATGTTTGCACATTATTGTTCAGCGGCAGAAATAGAGAGGTGCAGTATCCACATAGACTGTCTCCATCAACGGAGACCTTTTTTTTGTTTCGGGATGAGAGGGCGTTGTGTCAAAGATACCCTGTTTCTGGTGGAAGCCAGGGTTATGCGAGATTCTTCCTCACTAAAACCCTCTCGGTGGAAGCACCTCTACATTTTCTTGTGACATCCACATAGGTTCCCTTGCTGAGAAATAAAGCCCCTTCATAACCTAGATCCTTATAATCTTTCCTATGACAGACAGGCGATACCTTGGTCATATTCTTAATAGCACGAGACTGCAGGAATGACGGGCAAGGATGTTCGTTTCCATTGCCACGGTGTCTTCATCTCTCAGCCGAATCAACTCTCTCTCAATTATTTCCGGCGATCGCCTGCTGTATTACAACAGCCTTACAGAAGGAGACCAACGCTGCCCGCGATTAACTCTTAGTAAAGTTCTACCACCAGTTAAAGCAGTTCTCCGGTATAATAAAAATTAACAGCTTATTAAAATATTTCAGCGTGTAATAAACAAAAAAAAAACCAATTCGTAATAAAGTTCTCCCGCCGGTGAAATTCCTCGTTTGAAGCGCGACGGCAATAAAATGCTAATACGAAATTGCTTTCATAATGAAGTAAAAGAATTCCAATTATTCCATTATCAGCGGTTGTTAATTGAAAGTTCGGTGCTAGGCGGGGGCGGGGGTGCGGGCGCGAGGGGAGGGAGCGGGGGTGGATTGAAAACCAGTTATGATCTTGCAATCTGCACTCATAATGCAACAATTGTCTGGCAGTGACCGACTATTGCAGCCGACAAACAGTACTGTGCAAACATTACTCTGTTCCGGTTTGAAGGATGCTGTAGCTAGTGTAATTACTGGGGTAACGCTTCTTAACATCTTTCGTTTTAATACGACGAGCGTAATGTGGTGATTTAAATACCATCTCGACTAGCTCCGCGTTGTTATCGGCAGGAAGCGTCACTTACCATCAACTGAACGTCCCGCTGGTATCGTCGCAGATTAAAAAAAAAAAACGCTTGTTATCTTCATGTGTCAACGAGCTTAAAGACTATCAGGATTACCTGATCGAATATGAAGTTCTTCAAAAAGGGCATGAAAAGGTTTCTACAGGATCGGCAGCACGTCCAGTAATACCTGATGTTACTAGGCTGCGGTTACCCCTGTATAAAAAAAGGATGTACCCTCACTGATGATGAAGGTTAAACTGATCTATCAGTCTAGAACTGTGTCATGTTAGGCACAAGTGAATAATCTATTGTCTGTTAATACAGCACAATGGATAAGTCGGGGCGGTGGCTGAGGACCCGTGTGACCTCGGCTGCGCGGGGCACAGTACCCTTGTTCATAACTTATGACAGATGACTACTGTCTGCTCCTGATGCGGAGCGGTAGCCGCGTGTGTAGTCCGGCTCCGTGAACGCGCCGTTGTAGTAACCGTACCCCTTTTGTAATTGTAAGTTGTATTAGAGATATGTACAGCCGGATATCCGGATACGCTGTTGCTTAGACTGCTTGAATGTTAAGTTAGGTTTAATCTATTGGGAGAGACGATTGAAGAGTATGGACGACAAATAGGTAATAGGGGAAGGTGGCGGATAGAGTTTTTTTTTAATCAAGTAATACGCTAGGGCATAACATAATGTAGCTCCCTGGCCTCATGGTTAGAGCGTGCGGACTTCATTTCGTAGGTCGCGGGTTCGAATCTCGACATGTATCGATGACTTTAATTTTTAAGTTATTCTAAGGTGCGTGTTAACTTACCAATCCATTGCTCTCATGTTGAGGGTAGACCTGTGCCCCAACAGTGGGGACGTAAATTGGCTATTGAATGCAGGGCATAACAATGTGGTGCTAGTTAGGATGATATACACTACACCACATTGCGCTCTTCGCCTGAGACAACCAATTGAGTCTCGTTACCCCTGTAATCACACTAGCTACAGCACCCTTCAAACCGGATAACAGTAATATTTTACTCAGTATTGTTTGTCGACTGCAATAGATGCTGCGATGGTGTCTACCTAGACGATCTCTGGCAACGGACCCACCACCAATAAAAGATTTAGTAATTACCCTTTTTTATTAAGAATGGGATAACACTTCACCCCAATTATATATGACGTTAAGTGAAAATGAGGATGCGGATGGGGTACCGCGCTCGCCCAGAGTACTCAGACTTTTATATGATGATAGCTGGATGACAGCAATGCTCTTATGACGGGTACGCAACATGTGACCTCGGGATAGAATCACCATCCCTTGATTCTGTTGATGTAGGCGCTTCCAAGCCATAGCGAGTCTTGTACCTTATCTGTTACTGAGCTGGTGGACCCAGATTCACGGCCTGTTAGAGACCATCCCTTTACAAGGCATAGCCATTACGCCAAAAATACAGTTAAACGTAAATTAATTCGCTAAGTAACACAAGACAGGAATAAGTCCCTTAATTAAGATACCTGTTTATTCTACTTAATGAGGTTGAATTTATGGAATCAAGTTAATAAAAAGTATGAAACTTATATACAGACAATGTTAAACAGCTGAATCCGTCAACATTAAATAATGCGCCATTTTGTTCATTTATTATAAATTATTGTCATATTTATTTACCCGCGCATTTTACTACTCGTTTCCAGTTCGTTGTTCCATATACATCTTCAATTTAAGGAAGTAGTGTCTTATAATTAAACTGAAGGATAGTAATGTACCGTATCCTAAAATACTGGAGACAATATTTTGTGGAATACAGTACTAGAGATGTCCAACAGTAGAGAGGATGATGATGATTCATGATCCGAAATAAATCTATTTTACATAGCCTGCTTATAATAAAAATGGATGTATTCAAAGATCAACACGAGCCGTAAATCATCTGACTTAATGATGCAACAATGTCAAACTTAATTATTTCTAATAATTAAGCAAATTGTACACGTTTAATAAAATTAAATTTTCCGGCTTTGATCGTATTTTTTTTATTGTTTTTAATTATTTAATACCTCTGACTTTTCGAGATAGCTTTAGTATTAGAGAGATCGAGGTGACAAACCTATGCGACGCTTGTACACTCAAAGCGTGAAAGTTATTAGTTAATTTAACTAATTAAAAAACTATTATTATTAAATATATAACGTTTATTATGATTACAGATATATTCCGAGGTATTATATAAAAATAGAAGTTATACAACGAAAGTACAATATTTGAGGTTAGATGGTTAAGAAGTGCAAATGGCCGCCATAGCGACGTCGTAGACGACGTAACACAATGATTTATTTTTAATGAGCTCGTTGTCGAGTATATTTCAACGAGGTTTAGTCTAGTATATTAAAAAAAAACGGTTTTTATTTAAATGTATTCCATTAATTTCATTTCAGTATATTTTCGTTCTCTATTGAACATGTTCATCTCCAGTTTGAAGTTGGCAAATGTACTTGGTAAAATGTTATAGGGAAAGTTGCCACCTTTTTCGTGGTGTTACTCCCTTCCAGTTATCTTTTGCAAATGTGTTGGAAATATTGGTACTCATCTACTGCACAAGTTCACAGAGAATCAAGACCTGACGCCTACGAATCCGTTTTCGGGCATTGTCTCAAACTTGCTCTCAACAATGTAACTGTATACCAGATTAGATCGGGTCAGTGTGGCCATAGGAGGTTGGAGAGTTATGCCCACTATGCACACCAGATTACATGGTGCTGTAGCTTAATCGATTTATAAGACATGTCATTTCACAATCTTAAGCTGTTGAACTCAAGTGTAATAAGTTATTTATTCTCGTGACACTATTTTAACGATAAATATATAACTGAATCTTTATAACAGGATGCAATGGATCCAATTCGGACTTTACGTGGCCTAACCTAGTCTTTATTAGTCTGCGGCGGCAAGTCGGTCTCAGGTGTCCCCGGGGAGACGATATCTCCCCTTTTCCAATTAATGCCAGACGCTCGTAACCTTTTTCATTCTTTGTAATGTAAAGACAGTGAGGAAATAATCCTTTATTAAAGCCAATCTCTGCCTTTCCTTCTATACTAGGGTTTTAAACCTTTGTTCCAACTAGATTGTTTTTTTTTTGCAAATTATCTGGGTATCCGTTTGTTTATCTGTAGCATTGTAGCTCAAAAGAGCTGAAGATAGTTTGATTTTATCTTAAAAATGTTTCGATTTAGAGTACACTAAGTAATTATTCAAAAAACTTTGTGTAGTAGTATTTAAAAAATGTTAATACTGTTGAAGAGTTCTTTGAACTGTTAAATTTTATATATTTTAATATAAAATTCTTTTTTTTATTTCTTCTCTTTTAGCTACCGCAGGTGGAATACGGGGAATAATTACTTTCCAAAGCCACTGTGTGTTTCGTAGAACAATTAAGTCTGTCGATTGCTGCTATTATTTTCCTGGTTCTATTTATCAAAAGTTAAATTTGTTGTTAATAAAAAATGTCTCAAGTGTACTCGTGGTAGGCAAAATTAAGAAAATACCCGTTAACTGGACCCAAACAGCAGCGTCTTGCGCAACCGCAGTATAGTTCCAAATTGCTATACGACCTTATTTTCAAACGAGTTCTATTTCCAGAAACATATTTTTTTAAAAAGAAAAAGAAAACACTATAAACTCGGTTTCCACTGAATACAGGTCCAAGTTAAAAAAAAAGTAATTATAAAAAAGTTCACCTTTGGAGCAGCGCCGCTTTCGGTCTTTGACGTTACTTCTAACTTTACGTCACCAAGTAACGCTTGAACAACTTAACGCACTCCGTATATTAATTAACGGGTTACTTTCATACAACGCTTCGAGTGTGAGGAGAGGGCTCGGCTTCTATTCCCGATAGTTAAGTTTTTTATTTACTTACTATATTTGCCTTTGCAAGTTTATGGAAGTATTTTATGGGCCTGGACCACCACACAACCTCGTCTTAGTGCGATGATCTTTTAATTAGTTATAGTTACACATAGCAGACCAATTGTATTTAATGGAGCAAATATATATAATAACTTTACTAGCGTTACGTGACTATAGCTGAGTACTTAACATGTTGGATAATTCAAAGTGACGAGGACACGTGTGGTGCAGAGTATATTTAATTTTATGCGATGGAACGACGAGACGGGCGAGATGTTCTCCTGATGGTAGGTAATACGTCTGTCTATAGCAGCGTAGCGCTAGGTATGATGTCATACACTTTACCACAGTCGACTCCACTATACAGTATAAATAAGCGCTTGCGGTGATACTTACCTAGACGGGTCTTCTGCATCTGAGACCTACCACCAGTATGTCATCGTAACTAGCGCAACATTGCTAAGGGCAGTTTTATCATAGACCATCAAGTCGAAGTTCAGCTCCCTGATTAATGTTTTGAATTCATTGACCAAGCAAAGCGTTCAGACACAAAGTATATTGATATTTCCACGTGACCGCCCATCAAGCTTCGCCAAGGCTAAAGTTCTTTGACATTATAACACATCAATCAGATACAGGTGCCGTTTATGGAGCGGTTTCATCTCGGATTCGCGACCGAAATGATTTCCCGCGCCCGTTCTAATGTCTCCGATAGAGCGACGGTCCCTTTCAAATCTACAGAGACGTCCATAAACAAGAACGAGACTCGGAACAATGGACTACGTTGAACAACAATGGGGGAGGGATTTGTAAGACGTCGAGGGTCATAAAGGAACAAATATCAGCGGCAATGGGCGCATCCTGTGGGACCCGACTGATGACTGTTTCAATCTGCCGCGATGCGTCTTACATTTGACGTTGGTACAAGTGCATAAAAATGACGGACAACGTTTCTCTGTCCCTTTCAGAAAGTGAAAAAGGTAATTAGATCATTCAGCCAATACTATTTTGGAAAAGAAATTTTACAAAAATAAAAGTATAAGAATTATTTACATTTGAAATATGTTAAATAAATAAATTAATTCTATTATATCATTTCTTAAGATATTATAGATCATTAAAATTAGAATAGTATAAATTTTACGATGAATTATTAATACGAAATGGAATTATTAAATTAGTAGCAATAAACTAAATTATACACAATTATAAAAGAATAAAACGATAGTAAGAAATGTAATTACTATTTAAAAATACAGATAATATCAGACAAAAGTTGAAATTAAAGATAATAAATTACAAAAATAACAAAAGCAACCAACCATAAAATAATTATATTGTTTATGGTCAGCAACTGCTATGATTTCAGCTAAAGGAGGAAAAACATGCATATTATTATAAAGTAAAAATATTGTTTATACTGATCTCCGCGAATGCAACGCGTGTAAAGCGAACTAGTAGGAGCTAGAGCAACTTGATCACCTTGAAGCAAGTGTTGTTGATACCGAAGCGTTCAATAATATAGTGCCTAAAGGTTACAATCCGTGTGATCACATTCGCGGACTGGAAGCACCATTTATACAATGAATAATTCATTGATGGTGCTATGAATTATCTGTTATGATAAATATCGGCCGTGAATGATTTTTTCTAGAGTAATGTGATATATAAAAGATATTCATCACCTGACAAAGAGGAGGCTGTTTACACGATCGAAGCGGCACTGATCTATCTATTCCTTCTATTCCTGCAGTACAAGGCGTTTCACACCTGGTCGTCAAAATATCATTGTGGCGGTAAAGGGTTCATTTAATACGGAAACGCTTATAGAAATTACGCCCTTCACACGACAGATAGATCTATGGATTTCTTCGTCGTACGGTAAGCGAGACACGGCAGAAGACAGGCGAGACAGGGCAAAGAATGCATGTGGCAGAAATGCGTATGCTTAGGTGGGCAGGAGAAGTTACCCTAGAAGACAGGGTTAAGAACATATATGTCAGAGGCTCCTTTAAAGTAAAACCGGCTCAAAAGAAAATATTAGAGAGACGCCTGCGCTGGTACGGCCATGTTATGCGATGACCAACAACGCACATGGCTAGGGTAGCGCTGGATCTCGAAATTAAAAGAGAGGCCCTGGGAGGGCCCCGACTACATGGTTAACGACGATCAATAAAGATCTAAAGAATACCAAATTGACAGAAGCTGTGACACAAAATAGAGATAGATTTAGAATAATGACAAGGACAGCCAACCCTAAGTACAGATGGGACAAAGTCTAGTAAGAAGAAGAAGGCGGTCAGTGAAGCAGAGACAAGGAGTATTAGATCTGGTATCGCATTCAACGTGTTAACCAGAAATCTGTTAGTTAATATATGGTAAGACATGAAAGGAATTTGTAATTTATTCCTTTTAACGCTGAATTTTTTTCCTCTAACAATTACCTAGTTAAGATGTTTCAAAAACTTGTCCGCTGCCCTTCAAATTGGAAGGCAATACTGTTGGACAGCAGAAGTGGATGTTGCAAGCTACGTCAGACATCACCAAGAATATACATCAACATAATAAACAAATGACGTCCGCCCCGTCGTGTGGAACAGATGCTGCGTGCCAACATTAAATTCCTCTTCAAATATCATTTCTGGTGCCATATCGGGAGATCGTTTCGGCGGATATGAATTTTTGATGCGTAACCAAATCATCTGTTCCGTAATGCAATATATGGAAAAAAAATTAATACAATATGAAGGACAGGATATTTGTTTCCTTATACACACAAATGTTCATCATTATCATCATCAGCCGATAGATGTCCACTACTGGACGTAGGTCTCTCCGAAAGATTCCCACATCGATCGGGTTTCATATGCGAGGATTTGGGCCGTTTCCCATCACTCTGGCCCAATGCGGGTTGGTGGGATATTCATGTTATTTAACAATATTGTATGAGCAGGTATCCCTTTTCAAGTATATACCTCCTCTAGCTTATACTACTTCTTTCTTCAATCCTTTCGAGCTAACTCTTCAATGTTGCTTACTGATTATTTTCTTAGGCTTCCTCTTCTTCATTACCTTTGAGTTCCTCTCGTATTATCACTGGTTTAGTCCATCTCTTTACGGTTCACCTCGCAAGTGGAATAGCTCATCGGCACTCTAGTTTAAGAGAATATTCTAGAGCATCTATATTAGATGTAAGCTGGTAAAATTTCTAGTTTCTTAAAGAAGATTGTTGCTGCATCTCAAAAAGATTGTCTTAGACACTTGCATTCTACTTTTCAAGCAACAAGTTAGTACCATCGCAGTATATCATGATTAAGTTATTACTTAATACAAATAAATGGAATAAGTATTTAGGGAAAGCAAATCATAGAGGTATATTAACGTGAAGTGATTCGAACGTGTAACCTTTGAAGCCGCAGCCACACCCTCGCCAGCGCACCCCGGCAAACAATTTTTAATCCCAACCCTCCTTTGATGTTCACGATTCTGACAACGGAATGGCGGAGTTGGAAGCTTTATTTAATGCTACAAAAGTTCACGTAATTTTCAGTGTATATTAAAGAAAGTTTCGAATAAACCTTTATTGGCAGTTGTATGTAAGTTATTATGTTTTACTTGGAAATTGCATGCACTTAGCGAACGACGCATAAAGTGTTCAACGCCTACTCGTTTAGTCTTCAATAGCACCAATTTTCCGTGGCTGATAATTGTGACCAGCAGACTGCCTATTTGTTTAATAGTGGCTTTCAGAACAATTAGCAGTCGTCTTTTTTCCTTCTATTAAGCGAAGAGACGAGCGTGACGTTCACCTGATGATAAGTGATACGCCTGCCCATAACATCATGGCGTTAGTTAGAGATGATATACACTGCACCACATTACATTCATCATCGGAGGCATAAGATGTTACCCCAGTAATTATACCTTACAGCAGCCTTCAAACCGGAACACAGTAATCGTGGCACAGTAATGTTTGTTGGCTGCAATAGGCGCACACGATGGTATCTACCTAGACGATTCCCGACAGGTAGCAGAGATCTACCGGCAGGGAAGTCTATTTGCATCACACTTCCACCATTAACATCGCATCATGTTCATCAGCCGATAGACGTCCACAGCTGGACACCAGCCTTCCCAAAGGATCTCAACGTAAATCGGTCCGTCATTTGTAGGGATCATTTGGGGAGCTTTCGGTCATTTTCTACCACGCCGGCCCAATGCGGGTTGGTGGGAGCCAGAGCCTCGTTTGTTGATTAGCAGGGTGCATCACGAACAGGTGAGGTTGGTTTGGGCCCCATGAGTTGTTGTATGGGAACCCTTACACAACCATTTTTGTCATATGCATTATATAAAGTCTAAGTGTCTGAAGTACTCAAAAGCAGCGTAGGATCGATCGGCGTAGAGATCCTTGAGGGAGACTGCTAAGGAATATCTCTTGGAGAGAACGACAAATATGATTTTTTTTATACTAACACGACGACAGAAGTGGTCAGATTAGGTGCCATGTAACGGAGGGAGAGCCTGTTGCCACCTTACTGGGGCCACCACACACACACACAAAGATATCAGTGTGCAGGTTTCCTCACGATGTGTCCCTTAACCGTTAAGTTCGTGGTAATTGGAACAATATGCACATTATGCATTGAAAAACTGCCCAGGAGGTGCATGCCCCGGCCAGGATTAGAACCCTCTTCATCTGATTGCGATGTCCGAGTTCATAGCCATTGAGACACCACGACTCAAACATGAAGCCTTGCGTAATCAGTGCTGCGGGTGTTGGGCGTCGTCCCTGGTAATACTTGGCGGCTCACCACCTACTTCAGTTGGTAAAATTTCCACTGCATAATAAAAAAGTGGAAATGATATCCCGCAGCAAGTCCTCCGCTCGGGTGCATCGTTTACTCGTAAGCAATTTTAAATATTTCTCACTTTGATAACTTGAAAAATTAAGTGAAAAAAATACTCTCACTTACCGCTAGGTGTTTTTTTGAACCCAAAACTCTTTCACTTTGAGTGAGTTATTTTGGAGACAGCTCCCACCTTCACCGGCGGGATAAAATTCTTGAACGTAATTAAAAGCGTCTCCGAGGTGGAATTTAATTTCGCAGTAAGCGACTAAATGTATATTCCTGACGTATCTTACAGAATTTGAACTTATTTTAAAGCTTTAAAGTTATTAAGCTTTCTCAAGCCTTGAACACTTGGAGTGGAAGGTGTGAACTCCGTGCGATGAACTCGCTGTTTGTATGAAAGTCAAATGGCATTTTAACCATCTCGCCAAAGATGTATGATGTCTCATAATTTCTTAATTATTTTTTAATCGATACAGCGACCAGACCAGTGGGTCCATCACCTGATAATAAGTGATACGACTACCTATAACGTCACGCTAGTTAAAACGGTGTACACTGTATACCACATCACGCTCCTCGCCTGAGAAGAAATATATTGATTCTCATTATCACAGTAATTACACTAACTACGGCCCTTCAAACCGGATAACTGTAATGTTTGCATATTAATATCTGGCAGCCGAAGTCGGAGCTGTAGTGGTCTTCGACACAACGGTGCTTCATCATCATTGTCGGCCTTTGTTTATCCACTGCTGGATGTAGGCCTTCCCCAATGACTTCCACCAAATACGATCCTCAGCTCGTCGCATCAATTGTTATTACCTGGTTATTTACCCTACCAGTTCACCTGGTTAGGTTAATCTAGATACTGTAGAGGTTGAGAAATGTGCGTAGGTACCACATCGCGTGGGGCGTCGGTCGGTAGAGCCACCTCGTCCACGGCGTCTGATTAAATCATGCTCAATTTAAGCAATGGCTGAGCTCAGTTAGCTGGTGACGAGTGCATCGCATTACTACGTGGGCCGTTAGTTAACTGTGTCCGTCGTGGCCCAACGGCTGTCGCACTGAACACACTGCGGGTTCATATCTCGGAGACATCGCGAATAATTTATGGATACAATACTATCCAAATCCTCCCACACGAACCCCTACAAACGGAGGGTGCGGGAAACCGCTGGATGCGGACACTGCAGAACCGTTCGAAGTGACATCTTTGGGGGAGGCCTATGTCCAGCAGTGGACGTCTACAATAAATATACACAATGAATATACCTATTTAATCTGTTTCTATCAGTATATTGTTTAAATAATGTATTTTCTTTGTTTACAGGTGAAGACACCGACATAAAGATTAAACGGTAATTATAATATATAGATAAATAAATAAATACATAGATAAATAAATAATTACTTAATAAGAGGAGGGGAGAAGAGAAGAATAAGATCTATAGGGTAATATGTTTATTATATATATACATTTATTTATTATATCTTTACAACCGGATAGCAACGACGCTAAATGTTTCAATAACTTCCGTTTCCATATTTTTTTTAAACAGTTCTAAAAATTTAAGTATAACTTAAGCAGTTTTCATCATTATGCTTACAGCTGCGTTACATTACTGTGTTCCGGTTTGAAAGGTGTCGTAGCTTGTGTGGTTACTGGGGTAACGATGCTTAACGTCCCATGTCTTAAGGTGATGTGTACAATGTGATGCCGTGTGTGACATCCTAACTAACGCTACGTTGTTAGGGGCGGGCGTATCACTTATCATCAAGTGAACGTCGCTCACGTCTCGCTCGGTTAATTGGATAAAGAAATAATAATGTATTTGAATTAATTCACAAAAGGTTTGTGATCTCTGTCTACTGGGACATTAATATGAATTGTCTCTCATCTGACTGTATCGCAGCATCCAGAGTTGTTTATTAGAAAATTGGTTTTGCTTAGCTTATTATATATATGATGACGACGACGTGATGAGACAAGTGAAACGTTCACCTGATAATAAGTGATACAACACAGAAGGAGACGCTAGTTAATATGATATATACACAGCAGTATATTGCGCTCGTCGCCTTAAGACATGTGATATTAAATCCCGTTACCACAATAATTCCCTAACAACACCCTTCAAACCGGAACACGGAAATGTTTGCACAGTAATATTTCGCAGCAGAAACAGGAGCTACCACAGTACCTACCACCAGTAAATTTAATATATATTAGTTTGTGTAGTAGTATTGAAGAGATCAGTCAAGGATCTCGGTGTACTCCGCGCAGTGTATATCATCTCACCGAGGAGACAAGTGGATCCTTTGTGTGAGACGCAGGCTTATCTCGATCTCAACTGAGGTCAAGTGGTGATTTATCATCTCATGATCAAACGCGCCGGCGTAGACAGTTCTTTAAAACATTCAACGTGTAGAGGCTTTGTTAATAAAAATGGCGGCACGACATCATGGAAAACAACGATGTAGTATTAATATTCTATGCCCAGCAGTGGGCGTCAACCGGCTGATGATGATGATGATTAACATTTTTACTTAGTACTACATTAGACCAAATAACTTAATAACCACATACTTCAGTTGTTTATTAAGTTAAGTTTAATCATGGATCCTAAAGTATTCTCGTAAAGTTCAAGTTATCATTCAGCTGCTGAATAAACTAATAACATTTTCATAGTTGTCATCATCATCAACCGATACACGTCCACGGCTGGACATAGGCCTTCCAACAAATATTCCCACTTGATCTGTTCTGCGCTGCCTCCATCGCCGGGCACCAGAGGCCGACCTTTGTTCATATGACAGGACTTGGGCTACTTTCCACCACGCTGGGCTAATAAGGGTTGGTAGGAACGATAGGCTATCGTTATACCACAAATATAATGTTTTATTAATAATTCTATATATATATATATATATACATATTTTATCATCACCATCATCAGTCAGTAAACATCCACTGCTGGACTAGGCCTTCCTCAAAGATCTATAGATATTTAGATCTATAAACTTACGTTACAAATATATGAAACAATTGTTAATCCTACAGGAAGTATCTACATAAATAAGTTAGGTTACGAATATACAAGCTGTGCTTAACTTCTCCCTAGTTTTATCATGTATATATGTACGTGTGTATATCTATATATATAGTTAAACATGTGTATATATATGTGTGTGTATATATAAATACTAGCTGATCCCCGGCCGCTTTGCTGAGAACTGAAGCTTGACTGATATACTCCTTGGGAGCAACCGCGACTGCAAATAGGTTTCTATACCAACCGTTGCTATAGCAACAGCATAAATAACACGTAACGAAAATGTTTATAAAAGTTAATTTAGATATGATGAAGGATCTATGAAATTCAAAAAATTAATAGCCTACAAGCAGCTACAGATCGTTCTGCGTTGAATGCTCATCTTCCCGTCTCGATACGTTCACTAGTTTTCACGTGATTGACGAACAAATATATATATATATATATTTATTTTGGTAAAGCTTATAACTCATCAGACGAACAATTCGCTCTATTCGTCGCTTCATCAAATTAAAAAAAAAACCTTCAAAAAAGGATATTTACACTAAACCTATAATATTGTATATATATAATAGATATTATTCTTAAAAAAGATTAAGTCTTAATTAAAAAAGTGATCTCTCTCAATATTTTAATCTAGTTCAGGATTCACTGTCTTTGTGATTTATCTAATTGTAGAATATTTATATGGTCAACTGTCATTTATATCCTTTTATGGGGAACGGTAGGTAATGTCCTCTCTAGTATCATATCCTCGGCGTATCATAAAAGGCATACTAAGAAGAACAGGAAAAAGTAGAAAGCAGAATAACTTCCCCTGTGACCAATGTACTTTGATTGTCAAACTGAATATCGAGCGTGCGAGTATGATAATTAACCCCAAAATTAGAAATCAATATTAATGAGGGGTCCTGCACAACTCACGGGATCAAGTGACCCTCCCCTGCTCGCGGTGTACCCTGTCAATCAAAAATGAGGCTCTGGCTCCCACCAACCCACATTGGATAAGCATGATGGGATATAGCCCACATCCCAGCACATGAACTCCTACAAAAGACGGTCTCCATTGCCCGACAGTACTGGAGGCAATGCTGACCGTGACGGACGTTGGCAAGGCACCAGTAGACCTCTATCGGGTGATGATGATGATGATGATTCATTAATGGATATCAATAATAATGGGAACAGGCTCATTTGTATGTTATTTATATAAAATATTAATTTAATACTAAACATTAAAACTACTTAAAGCACAAAAGAGCTTAATAAAATCCTTGTTAAAACACCTCGCGTAGACACTGGGCCCCGCGCTGCTGTAATCATCCCCCGAACGTGTCTCCGATGGTGCCAATTAATGCAAACGACAATAATTACTTTCACCGAGGGCTGTTATCTTTTATATGGACGCCATTTTGTATAACGTTTAAGAGCTTTCAGTTGTTAACTGCTTCGGTATCTACGTAAGGGATCTTAAAGAGAAACCTTTTTTCTTTTGATGAGACATCCGTCCTTTTCAAAGAGTTTTTCTCTTCATAACAATTTTAGGCATAACGATATCGCCATCGATTGAAATGGATAAAACTATAATTTCATATTAATGTGATTGGATTTGAATCTTAAACAACAAATATTATATAACCAACAAACAACAGTCTTTGGTGACTATACGCTTACCGTGTAGCTCGGCACATACTATTGTAGACTTGATGATGATATATCCTCTTATTTACCTACCATCCTCATGTCGTAATTCAGCCGCCATGATAGCATCCCTGTGTTCTGGCCAGTGAGGAGCAAACTAATAACAAGATCAAGACTTGGACAATTTCGGTATTGGGCTTGATCTTGCATTTTTAGTGTTAGTTTCTCTCATACTTGGCGTTTGTTTATATTTTATCTAGATTCATAACAACCATTTTTAAAGACACAAACTGTAAATAATACAATAATAAAAATTTCACTAATAAAACATTTTATTTTTGTTCAAGTTATGATAAATATCATGAAACATAATTTTTCCGGAATTTTTATATTTTAGTTTAATCTAGCACATTTGGTTTTGATCTTGCATAATTGGTCTTAGTTTCGTTCATTCGGTCTCGGTCCTGCCACAAAGCAAGACCATTATTACTCATCACTAGTTCTCGCTGTCAATATTAGCGCCATTAGTAAACTGGCGCGTTTCAACATCCACGGCATCATTGACAGTTAATACAAAACAAAAACAATGAAAAGTTGTTAATAAATTGTAGATTAAAAAAACTGTTGGCTTGTAAAAAAATTTTGTATATTTTTAATCTTTACTAAAAATACTGATAGTAATTTAATTATAAAACTTAAGAGCTGGCTGTATGGACGTTTGTCTTTTGCCTTTGCCACTAAGGCGGCATTAGAACAAAACAACGAAACTCCTTCCTACATCGCCGTTTAAGCGGGATTTAGTAACAGAAGCTACAAGTAAGATTACATAACGAATAAACAAGAAACGTTCGTAGCGTTAAATAAATTCCCGTTTATTGCTCCGGTTGCAGTGATAAAACGTAATAGAACAGCCATTGCTGTCTGCAGCAGACACGAATACCGGCCTTTATGTGTATTGTATATGCTGTTCGCAATTGTACACGAGACGCATGGCCGACGGATTATGGAACTGAATTTGTGTTCTGTTTGTTTTATTCATACAATGAGTACATTTAAATGATTCAGATTATACTCTTATTTACTAAGAAGTTTTTACTGGTACCACCGCAGCTCCTATTTCACCCGACAAACATTACTGTGTTCCGGTTTGAAGGGCATTGTGGCTAATATAACTACTGGAGTAACGAGACTCGATGACTTAAGGCTACGGGCGATGACGAGCGTAATGTGATGCAGTACATATCATTCTAACCAGCGTTACGATATTATAGGTATTATCCATCTAACTAACCATCAGGTGAATTTCTCGCTCAACCCGTTGCTTACTTAAATTAAAAAAAAAGTATGAAATTTTTATAAAACTCAAGTTGAAACGTTTTAAAAGTTTCATTTAAGTGTGATTGTATAACGATCGCTGTGGAGATCTTCAGGGATTCCTACGTCCGGCAATGGTTGTCTGGTCAGCTGATGATGGCTTTTCATAACTTTCGCAAACCTTTTCTTTATTACAGTATAATATTGTACAGTCTACATTATCCAATTCAATAGTACTTTAACTTGCAAGAACTTTAAAAAACAAGTAAGTAAATATTTTATAGCCATTTTTATTTTGTATACTTTCCTTACATATAAATGTCGCTATCAACATGCATTACAAGTTCATTACACAGAATAAAGCAAAATTCGGAAGAAGAGGGTCCCAACTTATATGACACAATAATCCTCGTTACATCCAAACAAGGAGTCCAGCTGATACTCACAAGCATCGCGGCTTAGAGTATATTAATTCTTAGCGAAGGTTTTTGTTGCAACTGAAGGAGAGACTTTCATTTGGACCATATAACTATAAGTTAGATTTCTTATATGGTCTTTATAATACATAATGTTATATACCTAATTAAGATCATTATTTTTAGATCTATTTTACTGTCATATAACATAGATGTTTCTAGTTCGATTCCGAAGTAACATTAGTGATGGGACATTGTGCTAGTGTTGTGTTAATTTAAGATATATTGTAATTAACTTAAGATAAACCTGATGTAGATAAATATTACGTTTCTTCAATTCACTGGCGCAAATTGTAGTGTGTAAACTGCTGTGTTCCGGTTTAAAAGACGCTGTATTTAATGAATTGGCTAGTGGTTAAACCATCCTGTGTAAATATCGTAGTTAGCGCCACACTTGTAAACCGGCTTACTTACTACAATGTGATCAATCTGCCTCTATATCATTATCATTATATTCTTTAGATTAATGATTTACTATTAAAATCTCAATCTAATATGATGAATCATTGATATAAATAAAGCTTAATAAGTTATCATCATTTCACTACATTAAGCATCAATGTACATTATTAACTCGGCAGCTAATAAAGTACTTGAAACAGGATGAATAGATGATAGATGTAAAATCAGCGAAACTTCGCCAAATTTGTTTACGAAAGCTCCAATGATTTCTCATAATTAGCTTGGGGGAGCTAAAGCTTAAAACGGTGCTTAGTTCAATGCGGACCAGGAACACCCCCACCCCCGTTACAAAGTCGTTTATATAGGCATCACATCTGGCGTCGCTCGTTCTAACTTTTATAAAGTAATCACCTTCTCCAGTTAAAGTTTTAAGTTATTACTTAAAATGTGTTATTGTTACATGAAGTAAATGAATCCGAGAAACCGACGGATGTATTACATGTGTCAGTTACATCTGATCTAATGGCATCATCGTCACCAGCTGATAGACGTCCACTGCTGGACATAAGCTTCCCGTTAAGATCCCCCCATCGATCGGTACTGCGCTGCTTGCATAGCCTGCCATCGGGAGCCGTCGTCTGTAGAGGTTCAAATGGAGGGATTTAGGCCATTTCCCGCCACACTGGCCCATTGCGGGTTGCTAGGACAATAATAGAAAAAGAATACCATCTGTGTTTACCAAGATGCTGGACTATGTCAGCGACCTTTATTTATACACTATAACTTGGTGGTAGACAAAGGCGCTGAGGTGGTGGTCGGGCAGTCTCTAATTGTCAAGATGCCTTCTAGTACAAAAAGGCGAAAATGACGATTACAATATCCGTTTCCAGTCTTCGTCAAGAGTTGGGGAGGTAGTAAATGATACGGACGGACATAGACCCATATTTCATCATATCCAGCTCCAAGATGTGAAGTATCGACTTTAACCTGCGTGCGGTGCGGGTGCGGCACCACTCGGAAGTCGCAGCGATCACGTGTGCCATGCGCCATCCGACTACAATACTTTCTTTGATGATCAATGAGCGGCCCAAGCGGAGATGCTGCGGTGATACCATTACCACTTTTTTATTATAACTAGGTGGTGGGCCGCCAAGTATTACCACGGACCCTAGAATCTACAACGTTCGCGACCCTCAGCACGACTTACACAAGACTTCATACTTGCCGTCCTCTCCAGGAGAGATACTTCTTCGTCTGATCAGCCGGATAATGCCCACTGCTGTTCATAGGTCTCTCTCAAGGATCTCAATGCCGATCGATCAGTAGATGTGGACAGCACAGCACAAATCGGTATGAAGATCTTTAAGGTCTACGACCAGCAGCGGACGTCTATCTGCTGACGATGAAAATGATGTTTCGTCTTCAAACAAATATATTTTACCGTAGCTTACATAGGCCCCTTCAGTGGCTATCACTTCCGCTCAGCAGAAACGTACTAATAAGCAGGACTAAGGACAAAATTCGGTGCTAAGGGGAGTCCCGGAGTGGGAGGACGGTGGATTAAAAACCAGTTACGATCTATCAATCTATAGTAATTGTTAATAGTCTAGGTAGCTGCCACCGCAGTGATTATTTCTACCGTCAAAAAGTAGTGTGCAAATTTTATTGTGTTCCGGATTGAAGGGCGTTGTAGCTATTGAAATTACTGGAGCAAAGACACTTAATATATTATGTCTCAAGGGGGTAAAAACTGGTGCAGTGTATATTATCCTATGGCTACATTTTTAGGCGTATTACTTACCATCAAGTGAAGGTCTCGCCTGGTTCGGCTCTTGACTAAAGAAATAATCAATAAAATCCGTTAAATTTAGTTTAAATATCTAATCGCTAGAGGTGCACGCTTGGGCCGCCGTGGGGCCGTGCACCATTAGCCAACGGCTGAGCTGGTGGAGTCACGCGAGCGTTGTGCAACAAGGAAACATGTCGCGCGCCGCATTCCGGCCGCGGCTCCAATTTTTTCTATTAAACGGCTCTTAAACGAATTTTAAACGTCCGGAGCGTAACAAATGTTCACCGCGCGGTAAAACCATTCAATTTCATGATTTCCACCCAATTGCATCCGCGGCGCAGCGACTGCTAATCCTCGATTAGATCACAACACCACGCGCAATGAAATTGTCTGTTCTCCGCCCGCCTCTCTGGCCGTATCATCATCGCAGCTTCCTTCGGGAAAGGAGTTTCGTAAAATCCATTCTTAGTTGACCTCTAAACGGCTGAAGCTGAGAAAAGAATGAAACGTAAGAATTGTACAAAAGAAGAAGAGAAGCAAAGAAGAGAATGAAGAAGGGCAATGATAATGTAATAAACAAATAAAGGAACGAACCCCATGCCCACAAATGCTAATAGTTTCGGAGATCTCGTGATGAAACAAAGAATCTCTGGATATTCCATATGTATATATATATATATATATATATTGCTTGTGTACTGGTATGCGTAGTGCTTGGGAAGGTTTGAGCAAATCGTTGGATGTGGGCAACACGAGACCGATCGGTGTGGAGATGAGAGCCGAATGACTATGTCTAGCTGTGGACGATTATCGACTGATGATGATTTAGGGTTTTGCTTGCCACCACTCATCGTCAGGACCACCATAACTCCGCTGTCTTCGGACTGACAGCATATAAACTGGGAGAGCTGATCGATGTAGAGATTTTGGCTGACGATGATGATGATGATAAAAATTATTATTGTGAAATTAAATCAATAAATTGCTTAAACTATATATGTATGCACCAATCAGGTGTTGCAGTGTACGGCGTGCGGTACATTTTGATATTTGATTGATTCCATGAAACCTGATAGCGTGCTGCCGAGCTATTCATGTTTCCATTCGAACGTTCATCAGGACCACGTCAAATTGGATATATATTACGTCCTTACATACGAAATTGGCGATTTGTACGGGCGGAGTTTAAACTCAATATTTTTTTGTAAAATATATTTAATTAATCAAAGTATGCACCGTTGTTATCTATGCACTTTGTCATTTCATGAGTAGTTCATTGATCCCTTTACTGAAACAATCATCGGGGCGAGAATCAATAAACTCTTTGAAAGCAAAAAAATGGCAATATGTTTGGGCAAGGTTCAGCGAGTACGGTGGATGTCGCAGACATTCCAATTGTAGCTCATCTAACTTAGTGGTTGTTGTTGTGCAGTGTGTGGTGGTGGTGTTGCGTTGTCGTGAAGCAGCAGTGGCCTGGTGCGATTGACCAATGTCTGTTGTTTAGCAGCTAGGTCTTCCTTCATGAAATAAAAAACAAATGAATGATCTGTTTTCAAAACTCAAATGTATCAGCTAAATGAATTTATAAATTTGAATTTGGAATTCTTAACCAAAGAGGAGATGTTTCAGGTGAAAGTGGTCAGTGCGACAAAACGCTAATTTCATATGTAAGGAGCTAAAATAAACATGTATGTGCAAATATATTAGTATTATTACACTGCTGCTAACCGAAATTTCAATTGTAATCGATTTCTGTATATCCGTATGTTTGTACCGGTTAACCTACAAAACGGTTGTGCTGATGTTGACGAGATAATCAATAGCTTAGATGATGTTATAAAGCGGATAATATAGCGTTACCTTTTATTATAAAAATTTTAGTTTCAGTATTGGACTGACTGAGGATAAGGTTCTCTATTGCTAGTAAACCCCCTACAGCACCGGTGCGTTCCGTAGGAGATTCCGGAGCCCCTTCTAATGCACTGAGGGAGACCACCAAGAGGATTTTAATGGGTAGAAGCCCCACACAACCTTGTCTTGTCTCCAGAAACAGGGTATCTTTTAAGAAGATTTCCCCAGCGATAAAAAAGACGCCCTACAAGGTGACCGAAGATCTGGTGTAGATCGGATGCAGGCAGCGTAGAACCGATCAGTATAGAAATCTTAATATTCCGATGTTCAATAGAGGATGTTTATCTGTTGATGATGATGATACAATTTCACCAAAAACTTAATTCTTAATAAACTATTAGAAACAGCTTACAGCTTTTTTCAGCTTATACTACAGTCTTGACATCGCGGTGCTTGAGAGGCTAAGCAAGCTCTAATAGACTTCACTGGTGGTTTTTTTTTGTTTTACGTGAAGGAAGTGCCTACGCATATTCGTCCTCGCGAGGGCAAGGACAGGTTATGTCGGACTTCCATCGACTAAAACCCCCATGATGTTCCGCCTCATCGCCTGATGGCAGGGTCACGGGAACGCTTACACTCGCAACCGCGACCCTGCCGGCGCTGGCCGCTTTCACAGTCCCACCTCGGGAGGCAGGGATAAACCCTCCCTTTTCAGGGCGCGCCGGAACAGGCAGCGCGCTTCCTCCTCCTGCAGTCGCGCGGGCGACAGGTTCCCTCGAATTCTTCGCCCAGAAGCCATGGGAGCCACGGGAGAAAACCTCTCCCGGCTCCCTGCAGCGGAGAAATGTTGGGCCCGCCGCTACCCGTTAACGGCCGCGGAGGATAGAGAGAACGGCGCATCGCAATACTGATACTCCTCTTCTCCCGAGGCCCCACTACCGCCGCATCGCGGTGCGACACAGGTTAGTCGCAGAGAGTACTCCTTCCGTGAATCCACCTCGGCTGTAGGGGGCAGTATGAAACCGCTCCTGCAGCCGGCCACAAAGAGCCTCATAAAGCCGCCCCTGCGGTCCCAGGACGCTCTGGTGAGCTTCAGTTGTCCAACCGGTGCTCGAACCTGGAGCGGCCGCTTCGGCCGGCCCTTCGCCGCGAACCGGCCGTGTGGGTTCCTCTTCGCTTCATTGTGTGTCGGTCCACGGTTACTAAGCTCCCCAGCGACGACAAGGCGAGAACCCATTGGGGAGAGACTTCACTGGTCTCTGTTGAAGGAGACCGTCTATGTAGGTACCAACCACACCAGCTCTTACTTATGTCGAACAGTAGTGTTCAAACTTTTTTGTTTTCAGATTTGAAGGGTACTGTAACTAATGAAACTATTGGTGTAACAAACTTGAACTTTATCAGCTTTCAGGCGTCTCACACGTCCATGACATTGTTTGCTATATTCTACCATTTATACATATCATACATAGAGCTAAAATCTTCTGGTGGTGCACACTTTACTATTTTCTCTTCATCATCATCATCAGGCTATAAACGTCCACTGGTGGACTTAGGCCTCGCCCAAAGTTCTCCACAGAGTTATTTGAGGGAAATTGCACATTAGCGTACGACGCTGACCCAGTGTGAGTTGGTGGGTGGTCAGAGCCCCGTCTGTTATTCAGCAGGATGCACTGCGAGCTGGTGAAGTTGGGCCTTGGGCTCTGTAAGATGTTGGTCGTAAACCCTTACACCTCCTTACACTCATCATCATCAGCCAATAGACATCCAGTGAAGGACACAGGCCTCTCCCAAAAACCTCCACGTCTTCTCATTATCGCTAAAGATCATAAAAAATTGATTTCATTGATAACTGACTGCAAATGAAAATTAATCAAAACAAGTTCAAACATGTCGTATCGATCTCTCTCGAAACCCATGCGGTACAAGCGTGCAGCGTTATCGGCAATTTAATTTCAGGATCGGAAACCAGAAGTGGGCACTTGGACGGTTGCCCAAAGCGAGTCCCGGGCTGGTATCTACACACCGCAATTACGACCGTTTGGTTCGTACCGATAAATGTTCACGTACTAATACTTCATAGACATTTACATAAAAAAACAAGTGTAAATTAAAAGTTGGGTAACAAGAAGTTTTCAAACAACCCAACAGATGGGGTCACCATGACGATAGATCGCGCTATCGTTTCTCATAGCGCTAATTCTTATAAGGATCGTACAACGTGTAACCGTTGAACATTGAAACTTCATTAAATAAGCGCAGTTAGGTAGAGTACTGTACTCGTGATTATATTTGGTAAGATATGTTCAAATAATATAGTGCTCGGGAACAACTTCGACCAAGAGTGTGTGTGAAAACATATAAATGGTGTTTAGTTATAATATATAGATTTTTTATATTTATATTGTAAGTCAGTCTTGGTTTCCCAAATAAACTAAAAAAATCTTTGCGCACATTGGCTTTACTCAACAGGTCATTACAGCTGTATCCACCAACTGGGTTTCTCTAGCAATAGACCACCAGTAAACTAACTCCCCCAACAAGTTCTCACCTTGTCCGTGGCGGAGGAGCTTAGTAGCCGTGGCTGAGTCGCCCAAGGTGAAACGAACAGGAACCTACCCGGCCGGCCCGAGGCGTGTCGGTGGGGTGCATGGGACGGTTTTATACTGCCCTTTGCAGGCGAGGTGGAGTCGCGGAGGGAGAGCATCCTCTGCGACTTAGCGGTGCCGCACCGCTGATGCGGCGGCGGTGGGGCCGCGGGGGAAGAGGAGTGTCGGAATAGCGATACGCCGCTCTCCCTATCCTCCGCGGCCGCATAACGGGTAACGGCGAGCCCAAGATCGGATCCGCCGCAGGGAGTCGGGAGAGTTTTGTGTCTTCGCTCCTATGGCCTTTGGGTGACGAGTTCGGAGGAATCCGTTGCCTGTGCGACTATAAGAGGCCGAGTAGGGGAGGCGCTGTGTGTTCCGGCGTGCCCCTACAGAGGTAGATAGGGGCACACAGTTCTTCTCTCCCTACCGAGGTGTGGCTGCGTTGTGCAGCCGGGGATGGCAGCATCGCGGATATGTGCGAGAGCGTTTCCGCGATCCGGTCTTACAGCGACGAGATTGGAACATCGTGGGGGTTTTAGTCGGTGCAAGTCCAACATAACCTATGCTTGCCCCTGCGAGGACGGGTATGCGTCAGGCATTTCCCTCATGTTAAACATAAAAATAAAACAGTAAACTAACTCCTAACTAGCACCGCGTTATAGGCAGACATATCACCTTCAATCAGATGAAGGTCTCCTTCGTTTAGTCGCTTCGTTGACTAAAGAAAAATATATAGAAAATCTAAATGCAAATACAACGCAATTCTCTTCAAGAGGGGTGGTGGGGAGGGGGGAGTGTAAACGTAAAATGTCTACACTATATTGCATTTGAAGTGGACACTCGCATAAGGGCGGTTAATATTTACACTGCAGCTCAGCGAAAGTTCAACGTGACAATACATTAACGTTAAGACTTTGTGGTAGACAAGCCTTCCCATAACAGGTAATGTTTTACAGCAGCACACTCCTCTCTCAGCCTTGACCAGTCACCTCATTATCACTAGTTATAGAGCCCTTCAAACCGGAAAGTGGTACTTAACGATTGTATAATACTGTCATTAATATCTAAATAGTTCATTTTATATTGGAGAAGATCCATCTTATAGAAATGAGGAAATGTGTTATATTATATACTTATTTTAAGCAACGTATTAATAGGATCATAAATATAGATGATTAATCATCATCATCATACTCTAGAGCTCCCCAATCCATGAAGATTTAATTTAATCAAAATATTATTATCTGATTTATAGTCTGGTAAGGAGTTAACGCACTGACTTTATTGTGATCTATCTGGTGGCCGCAGCCACCGCTTATTGTACTATACCCATATACATTATAATTATTATATATTTCAGTATATCTCAAACTTAACACTTCTCCGCCACCCCCTCCAGATATCATAATAAAATTGTAATCAACTTTAGCACGTCTGCGCATGCTACGCTACGCTACGCCCTTTGTGTCTGTCACTGGCTGTACTGTTTCAGATGCTTCGGCCTTTTTAAATGTTTCGTCGAGATCATGATCCTCCTGTATCCATACCGATAGTCCGAAGCAGAGGCTTCCTAAACCTTCTTTGAAGGTGTTATTGACGTTTCCACCTGTACACTAACTGGCGCAAGGTACCTCGGCGAGAAACCAATTGGAGTAAAAATTTTTGATGTTACATTTGAAATTTCCCGCCAACCCTTACGACATTTACGGATACGTGGCGTGTTAAACGGATATAACTCGCACCATAACCGACTCAATAAAGCAAAGTGTACACGATGATAATATAATCCGCGGGTAGACGCGCCGCCGCTCGCAGATAATAAAGCATTTTATATTTTTCTCGTACCGACGGAGTGGGGTTGCCAGTTTACGACTCTTTATCCCGAATTGGCGGGAATTTTTCTTTACCTAAATACATACAATTTTTATTTAGGGAACAAATTCACGAATTTTTTTTTAATTTTGCAAAGAGCAAAGATAGGTAAAGAGCGGGACATTCACCTGATCGTAAGTGATACGCCTGCCCGTAAGAATATGGCTCTTATTAGGATGATATATACAACACCACATTGCGCTCGTGGCCTTGAGACAAGATGTTGCCTTCCCAGTTATTAAACTAGCTACAGCGCCCTATAAACCGGAACACAGTAGTGTATGTACATTACTGTTTGGCGGTAGAAATAGGTGCTGCGGTATCTATCTAGGCGGACACCTACCGCCAGTAAACACTTACCACCAGTAAAAATAACAATGAAGCCGGGGGTAGTAAATCAAACCTATTCCAGAATACTCTCTCTCTCTCTCTCTCTCTCTCTCTCTCTCTCTCTCTCTCTCTCCCTCTCTCCCTCTCTCCCTTTCTTTCGTTTATGTTGGCAGCAACATTCCAATGCTATTATGGAAGTAGATTTACAATATGTGGGTGGTAGTAAGCGCATCTCACCACCAATCGCATTCATTGCCGATTCAAAACAGATATCCGTAAGATAAATCATTCGAAAGTGCATAACAAAGGCAAAATTGGCGCGCATTAAGCGACCGCCATATTTAACGACGCCATTGTAACGAGCATTCATTGCTACTTCCGGTTATAAGCATGTTTGATTGTTTATTACTTCCCAACGAGAGTTAAAGTCAAGGTCTTAGCGTGTCGACCTTCCTTTATGGGTGGATTGAGGACATTAATTACTTAATCGGGATAAAAGCTTTCGTGCTATATTTTTCTGATGAAATACACTCTGCTGCTGCAATCTGCAATATGTCGATGCTAGGATGTCTACACAACACTTTATTTACTGGTCTTCATGATAGTCAAGTAATATTTTAAGAGACGTCACCGATCAAACATAAATACGTTTGTACACTACTGTTGTACATCAGCCCTGTAGTCTCGGGCTAGTAAGAATAGGACTAAGGTAAGCCCTGCCTGTCGCAGAAGCAGAGAAAAGGGTCTAAGAGTCTCGTGGGCGTTGAGGGTGGGGGCCCTTGTTGCTCAACAAACGAACCTGCGTGGGACAGGTTAGCGATGGTGCCTAGGAGAGTTTGACCCCTCTTCACACACGTGTGAATACATAGTGTAGAGAGGCACCAGTACGTTCCATAAGAAATTCCGGAGCCTCCCCAAATGCACTGATGTAGACCATCGAGAGGGTTTTACTGAGTAATAATCTCACATAACCCTAACTTCTTCCCAGAAGCAGGACATCTTTCGAAGATTTCCCTCTTAAATCAAAACAAAAAAAGATTCCATGTACATACCAACACAGCTTCCGACCAGTTAAATACTTGTAAAAGATAATCTACATCAAATTTCATCCACTGAATTTCTCTTATTTATAACATCCGGAACACAGCAAGGAGTGATGACTGTTACGATATGAGTATAATAGCTGACTAGGCTGGTTAGCAGAAAACTCACCGCCATCCTAACAGCACAACATCATCAGCATTATCAGCCGACACACGTCCACTGCTGGACATAGGCCCTCTTCTCCTCCTCGCTGCCCGCATCCAGCTCCTTCCCGCAATCTTCACCAGATCGTTGAACCACCTGGAGGCTTGCAAACACCGCGTCTTCCGGTACACGGTCGTCATTCAAGGATCTTAGTGACCCATCGGCTATCAGTCCTTCAAGCGATGTGTTCTGCCCAATGCCACTTGATGCTAGCAATCTTTTGGACTATGTCGGTGACAGGACATAATCAGAATCGAAGCATGGACTAAGCAACCACTTAACCACCGCGCCACCGTAGCCAGTAGTATCTACGCAATATATCGCAATGGTTACAATAACAGCGCGTACTACCGGGGACGGCGCGCTCGGCATACAACGCGCCCGCCTCCACTACTACCAGCCTCATTACAGCTGTAATTACAATGTTTTAAGTACGTAAAGTCTGGTTTATGTTTACTGTACTTAGCAACAGATGTTACTGAACCATATTAATGTACGAAGGTTACTATACTATTGTAAAAATTATAATACACTAAATTACATTCAAAATATACTAGCTGCTATCCGCCCGTCTTGCTGGCCGTAACACCCCCGCAACTCCATTCGGGGATGTGATTTCGTATAATCCATTCTTAACTGACCTCTAGACGACAGCAGCAATATCTCTACCAAATTTTGAGTGTTTACGTCTAATAGTTTCGGAGATCTCGTGATGATCCCTGAACTCCAATATATATTTAGAGTAGACCGTGATTTAGTAAAGCTTAGTAATGTGATAGCATTAGATATAAAGGATGAAAATTTTATCTACAAAAATGTAGTTACTGAAAAGTAGTAGACAAGATAGAATAAAAGGATATCGTAGCGTGATCTTGAACAGGTCGTTACTCAACATCCAATTCAGCAGCTTCTGATTTAGCAGATATCATGTAGAGCCTCTGCATTGACTTCGCAGCTAAATAGATAACTTACACTAACACAATAATTCCTCCACTAATATCTTAAATGTACTTTGTCTTAATTCTGGCAGTGGCTCCGGGATAAAGTAATGTTTACACTATTACTTGAAGAAGCTTCTAAACCATAAACTCCTGCGTGAGCACCAAGTAATATCTAAGAGTGTCTGTAACAGCATCCCCTTCTAAACACTTCGGGGTTTATTCGCAGGTAAACAAATATGACGTTAACTTACCCTTGAGATGAATTAACGTAGACAGTCTTCAGATCCAGCTGATGTCACTCAAATTTACCTCGTTGTGAAGTTAACCATCAGAATAACATTTTATAAGGTTATCTTTTCTGGTTAACATTAAGCAATAAAAAAATCCCGTCGTATTTCCTTGTTTTTCATCGCTTGGTTATCATGTTCTAATGAAGATCAGGAAGAACTGGATCATATTATTTTAACAGAAATCCGGCGGTGGATATCATCATTTCGATCTCTGACCGTCCACAGTTCCGCAGTTTGAGGCGTGAATATCTACGACATTACTATTATTTTTATTATTGCTGTCATGGTAACCCTAAAGATATCACAATATTAAATACTGTGCAGTTTCTCCTCTTAATGACGTCACGAAAAAGTTTAAAGCAGTACGAAGAACAGAGGAGAAAACTGTACCCAGAAAGTCTCAGTTGAACTAAACATTAGGATTGATAGAACTACTAAAAAATGTAAACTGTGATGGCTTAGCTTGTAAAGTGGTTGAAAGCGCTACACGTTGCGAAGAGACGCAGGGTCGATTCCAACAGGGCTTGAGTTGAGTTGACTTCACTCTCTCTTTGTTAGAGGAGGCTCCGAGTCCCAATAGTGGGAATATTAAAAGGATAGCAATGTTTATTTCTGTATATAAGTACTCATCTCAATGAGATAGTTCCAGCATCTGCTAACTTTAAGTGGAAATTAAAAAGGCAATTAAAAGAATGTCCTTAAGTGGCCACCTTCGGATAGTTAGTAAGCTAACAAGCAGCTGATGATGATGATGATGAAGATTAAGGTTAACATAGGAAGACATTAAAAATATTACCACATGACATACTTTTTGTCAACTTCTATAGTTAATTCTCTCGTACGGCTTGCCTCTAGTGGACTACTCAAGCAGTGATACATCATCATCATCATCAGCCGATAAACGTCCTCTGCACGACACAGCCCTCCTCCAAAAGTTCCCCCATCGATCAGGTAGGGATCATGTGCAGTAATACAAATCGATCCAATTTTATGAACGCTGTAATAGTTATAGTGATACATAAATATCCAAACTACCCCTCCGCCGTCGCGTACATTAATCATCACACAAATAATCGCCGCCCTGAACGCGCCAAATCATCCCCGTTTAAATACAAACAAAACGTTAACTAATTGTTTGAGAGGGATGCGGTGGAGTTAACTGTCCTTTACACAAACACACGCACCATTTACATGTTAATAGCTGTTTGTGCCTGACTGACTGCAGTCTGTCTGCCTGTCTGCTCCTCCTCACCTGAACTACAGTCACCTACCACACGCACCTGGTGGACAACGGAAGAATTGGTTCGACGACATACAAGAGTGGACCGGGTTTAAATACCATCAGTTAAAGAGAACAGCTGAGGATCGAATTCGTTTTCTCAATCTGATCGCCAAGTTTCAGTTCGAAAAGGTAACCGATGGTGATGATGATGATGATGACAACAGATAATCTATTAAGTCAATTTAAGTATATCTCTATTCGAACTATATACACGAGAACGTCCAGGTCGTTGACTTGCCCATAACAATGAGGTTAGTTGTGATGTTCACATCGCACCAGTTAGCCTAAATTGTGAGATGATATTTCTCTTACTCCAGTAAGATCCTCTCCGCTTGAACTGCTTGGTGCTTCATCGTCAGCCGATAGACGTCCACTGTTGGACAAAAGGCTCCCTGAAAATCCAAACATCGATAGTTCCTATGCCGCCAGCATCGCAGGGTAGTAGAGGCCGTCATTTTTGAGGTTCATATGGGGGGATTAAGCCATTTCCCACCATTCTGGCCCAATGCGGGTTGGTGGGAGCCAGAGCCTCGATTGTTGTAGCAGGGTGCACCACGAGCTGGTGAGGTTGGATTGAATTCCGTGAGTTGTTGTGCAGAACACCTTTTACTCCTATCGCTTGGTGCTTAACTGGCGATAATCTTCTGTTTCCGGAATCCGTCCTGGTACCTGCGCAGCTCCTATTCCTGCCGACAAACGGTACCTGTAACTAGTTTTATTACCGGAGTAACAAACCTTGACTCTTGAATAATGTGGTGCTATGAGCACCATCCTAACTAGCGCCACGTTATTATAGACGGGCGTATCACTTACTTTCAGGTGACCGCCTCGCTCGTCACGACAAATGAAAATACAAAGACTGAAACGATTTCCGGTTTTTCAAACATTCACCTGATAGTAAGTGCTACTCCCATATAAGAACTATTGTTGGTATAGTTGAGTCTCGTTATGCCAGTAATTACATTAGCTACAGCGCCCTTCAAACCGGATCACAGTAATGTTTGCATAGTACTGTTTGTCGGCTGCAATAGGCGCTGCGGTTGTACCTACCTAGGCGGTCTAGACTTACCACCAGTAAGAGAGGCCTTAAGAACGTTCAGCATGAACCTCAGCTGTCATAGCAGGTACTTCAGATATGTTACTTCATCTTAAATCTTAACTTAAATAACTTACAAGAGACATTTGGATAATGAGAAATTTTAATTTGGCTGATAAACTGTCGCCGTGATGTAAATTCAAATTCACCACCAGATGGCACCAGATTGATGTGTCCGTTAATGGTAAACGCGTCCGGATTAAGTAAAGTGACGAAGGTGCGACGGCTGAGAGGGAAATACGTTAAGTCCTGAACAGGACTCACCGCTAGGCTCTCCACGAGGAAGCGAGGACACCAGGATTGAATTTGAAGCTTTAGAATACCAACAGATGAATAGAATAGGTGAACGCTTAGTTTTCCAATTTGTTAACTTAAAGTTTAGTTTGAAGAAGGAACCCCATTATGATGATGCTCCAGGATATCAAAAAAGGGGATTAAAGAGAGAATAATTCAAAGTAGCGACATGACTTGGTGGTAGTTCGGAAACTGTCTAGGTAGATACTATTGCAGCCGACAAACTGTGCAAACATTACCGAGTTCCGGTTTGAAGGGCGCTGTAGCTAGTGTAATTACTGGGGCAACGAGACTCAACATCTTCTGTCTCCGGCGACAAGTGCAATGCGGTGCAGTGTATATCGTTATAACCAGCGCCACGGTTGTTACGGACAGGGGTACCACCATCAGGTGAACGTTCGGCTTTGTCTCGTCGTCTCATCATCAGCCGATAGACGTCCACTACTGGACATAGACCTCCCCCAAAGATCTCCACATAGATTGATCCTGTGCAGCCCGCACAACCGCCAGATACTAGAAATCGTCGTCTGTAGGGGATCATATTCACTGTGGCCCAATGCGGGTTGGTGGGAGCCAGATCCTCGTTTGTTGATTAGAAAGGTGCACCACGAGCAGGTGAGCTTGGTTTGGGTCCCCTGAGTTGTTATGCGCGACCTTGTACATGCTATCTCGTCGTCTAATAGAAAAAAAGTTCATTGGGCTAATCAACAATATTATTACAATCCGTTAAGTCTGTACGCAATTGTGGTGGTGCCGTTGCCATGGTAACCCTGGTTCGGTTTCATTACGCATCAACCCGGTAGTCGCGCGCGGCAACAATTACCGCGACTGTTTGGCCGGCTGCGCGTTACCGCCGCCGCCATTTGCCGGCTCCGTCGCGAACGGCTCCGGCTTCAACGTTTAATAGCTTTTAACGTTAACGTTAACGTTATCGTTATAACTTATTAGCAAATGCCGTTATTCACAAAAATATCTACATATATTTATATATGTAACGTTTAACAGTAATTGTCAATATACTTTAGTTTTATGTATGTTTTGTTGTTTATTCTGTTTAGCGACGAGACGAACCAACGGATGATAACATAATACCGTATTCTGTTCGTCGCGTTGACATATTAAACTTATTAACGAATTAATCTCGCAAGCTGCAGCACCCTTCAAACCGGAACTCAGTAATCTTTCCACCCTGCTTCGGAAACATAAGTCTACTATCAGTTAAAGGTATTTGCTTACACTGTTGTATTTGTAGTTTTGATATATGTCAACGTTGTCTGATGGCGAATAAGTGCAGAGAGATAAAAGCATGCTACATGATGCTGTGTCATAATTATTAAAATCTTTGGTATATTAATATTTTCTTTATATATAATAGATTATTTTTGTATATAAAAAAACAATTTAATTTATTTGTATGCCTGTATATCGTACCCTTGTGTATATATGTATAAAGAATGTCATCATTTAAAGCATGTACTGCCCAAGTAAGCCACTTGAGAGATCTTCAAAATGGGTCGATAACTTGTTGAGGTTTGGAGAGCACTCGAATGGATAACATCTCGGCACCGATCTGGTCAGTGGGTCAGCGATGCGGTTGGCATTGGCAGCGCACTGGCTTACTGCCAACGAGCCGATCGACACTGGCACTGTTAGATCATTATTGTCTTTAAATGGCCGTTGAATTTTTATGTTGATCTTCAACGATCAGATTGTTTACTGAAATCTATATTTATGTGATCTTAGATCATTAATCGATAATATAATTTGATCTTTTCTTCCACCGTAAGATAAAATATATAAGATTCTTTTTTTTTTATAGGTTTTTAGTTTTTTACAATTCACACAAAAGAAGTTTCATTACAAAAATATTACAAAGTTTATTGTTCCCTGCGTTTGTTGGCTGTAACACCCTCGCATCCCCTTTGGGAGAAAGATTATTGTAAAACACCTTCTTAGTTAATTTCTAAATTTGAATTTTGAGTATTTAGTTCTAATAGTTTCTGAGATATTGTGATAAGTCAATGCATCTCTGAATATCTCTTATAGACTGTATATCTCCTAGACTTCTGTAGATTAGCTGTACTCCGCCCGCTTTGTTACCCGAGCCTGCCACCCTCCCTCTCAACTCGCTTTGGGGATGGAATTTTGTAGCTGCCCTAAACTCGGCGAAAGCAATTTCATTCCAAATTTCAAATCTCTAAGCTTCATAGTTCCAGAGGTGTCGTGACGAGTCTCTACATAGGAGAAAATCTCCTTTATATATAACATTAACAGTCTGATAACGCCCACTGCTGAGCATAGACTTCCCACGTAGATGTCTACTGCGATCGGTCCTACGCTGCCCGCATCCAGCGGCTTCTCGCGTTCTTTATCAGATCGTCGGACCATCTAGTGTAAAGGAGTCTCACACAACAATTCACGGGACCCAAGCCAACCTCACCTGTTCGTGATGCAACCTGCTAATCAACGAGTGAGGCTCTGGCTCCCTCTAACCTGCATTGGGATAGCGTGGTGGGAAATGGCTCAAATCCCCCCATATGAATAAGGATTCAAGGATTCACTTCGGACCTGAAGTGGGAATATTTGAGGAAAGCCTATGTCCAGCAGGGGACATTTATCGGCTGATGATGACCTAGTGCCTGCCAGTGCTACATTTATGTTATATATATATATATATATCTCTAGTAATTAATACTTATATTATATTATAAATCGTGTTATTATGCAAATTAGTTCATTATTTCTTATTGTTGTTAATTTTCATGATCGTATATCAATACCGGTTGGTATTGCGCCGCGTCGTGCTGATGCTGCTGCGCATGCGCCGGTCTCGCAATTAACAATTTTCCTCAACGCTATTATGCGATGATGATTCTCTTTGCATAGATCCTATTCGATTTCTGTCATTAGAATCACGATTGTATTCATCGATGATGCCGTTTCGTGTTTGTTTTTTTAATTAAAACAGCAAAAACGAGATAAATGAGAAACATTGTTCAGCTCGGCGAAGAGCCACTTGCCTTGTAACATTCGAGTCCTTGTTCCGATTCTGGAATTACATAAGCTGTGGAGTCGAGATGGTGGAATATCCTCGAACCCACGTAGCTAATTACCATATATACTTAGTCCGGCCACAAGTTCTGTTACAAATGAAAATACTTTTTTTTAATGAAGTAATGTAATAACATTAATATGTATACCAACATAATTATTAGTGTCAGCAAATAATAAAAAACAATATTCTTTTCAAAATGGCCGCCTTTGGCTTTTATACAGACTTTTAATCTGTTTGGCCACGTATCACGAATGTATGGACTTACGCAGTCTCCAAGGGACATGTCCACCACCGCCACAGCCGCTGCTTGCGCCAAAGATTTTTTAAGAGACTTAACGCCGCCGTGTCGTTTAGAGCAGCAGCAGGCCATGCTCTCTAAAACTAACTATAATTTAAAGTCTATAGGGTTGAGGTTTGGTCTAGATGTGGGCCAGTCTTCAGCTCTTATAAGATACGAAACGTTGGTTTCACCCTAGGCTTGGGTAGCTCGTGCCTTGTGACCAGGTGCAAAGTCCTGCTGGAAAGTTTACGGTATATTTTTAAAAAGTGTCAAGTCTTGTTTAATAACACGCGACAGAGTCCTAGCGGGAATCTTCATTTCTCGCGATAAGATTTTTTGCTTTCAAATGGGGTTTCGACGAATTCTAGGTTTAACAGCATTAACAGCCTTTGTAGTTCTAACAGCACAGCACGCGGCCGCCCCGATCTCTTCTGGTTTTCCACAAAGGAAGTGTTGTTGTATCTGTCGATCGTACGACATACGAACATACGGCTGATAGCAAGCTTTCGAAGTGTCTGGAATATGACCGACCGGAACTGCTCCATGCCCACTTTGTACAAGGCGATCACTGCAATCCTATTTATTTTAACACCCCCACCCCATTCCATATTGTAATTTGATAACGAACACGAAAAAACATGTGAAATGGCTCAATATCGAAACAAGTTTTTAAAATAATATACGTGTTCCAAATTTAAAATAATTAAAAAGTAGAAAACGAAAAAAGTTCTTATGTAATAGTATTTATGGGCAAACTATGTATATATATATACCGGAAACACCCTGAGATTCATTGACTCATCACGAGATCTCCGAAACTATTAGACGTAAACAGAGACATTGTTTCTGCTGTTTAGAGGTCAGCTATTAATGGTTTTGAGAAAATTCCATCCCCAAAGGTAGTTGCGGGGGTGTTACTGCCAGAAAAGCAGGCGGGGATTGATTGAACGCACAGACAGGGAAATTAATTTGATGATACCCTCAGTCAGGAATCAGTTGAATACAAAAATTTAATCCATAGCCACAAACCAGGTAGAATAGAAGCGGTTCTAGGTCTTTGTCTCACAGGTGGTACATCTTCCTTGCCGGAGACTGTCTACAGCACTGCAACTCCTATTTCTGCTGACCAACAGTACTGTGCCAATATTACTGTGTTCCAGTTTGAAGGCTACTGTAACTAATGAAATTACTGCGGTAACCAATAACATATGTCTCGAAGCGACGAGCACAATATACTGCTGTGTTGAGTAACTACCACCACATTGTCATGTTTACATGTATATTTAATTACACCCTCCTAACCTCTCCCACTATAGCTCTACCCATTTATCTCTTCAACCCTTCTGCATCCAATATTTTCTCTCCTCACTCCTCACCCTTTTACATACAATTTTATCTACATATATAGCTACATATTTAGTTATTGTATCAAATAAAATAAAAAAAATTGTTATAATCGGACAAATATACCATCAGGTGGAAGTTTTCCTCGTCTCCGCGCTTCTTTGTATAAAAATATATATATATATATATATATAAAAACTGCATGTTCACTTGTTTACACTGTCGCATTGTTGCATATCATACTGCAAATACAATAATTATTCTGTATAGTGATTCAGAATAATGAAAATAATAAACCGGAGCGAGGCTCTGTCCACGGCCTCAGCTCGGGAAACGGCAGCCGCCTCCCCTGGGGCGGTAATCAGGGAAACTTTTCGCATAAAGCACTCGGCGAGCGCAATTTAAGTGCAAATTGTTTGAAATGAGACGCTAAGTGGGACATGGCGGCGATGTTAAGTTATTTACAGCGCCGTGATGACCATGGCCGACTCCTGGTGACGCTGACGCAACGTAGCAAACCACCCGCCGAGGTAATCACATCTAATATTTAACTAAACGGCCACACGAGCGGGACGGTCAGGTGATGGTAACTAATACGCCCGCTCAATACAGCGACGCCGCAATTAGGGTTGTATACGCTGCAGATATTAATTACCCTGGTAATTTCACTAGCTACAGTAAATATACGTAGTACAAATGCCACCCATAACAGCGAGGGGAGAGTTTGTATAATATGCACTGCAGAGCCGTCCAAACCGGAACACAGTAACTTTTACGCACTACTGTTTGGCGGAACAGCCGCTGCGGGTACCTGCACGGTCTTCGGCGTACCACCAAATATTTTTATATCTACTGATGGTGGTTCTCGCACAACAACGTGCTCGTGGTGCACCCTGCTAATCAACAAACAAGGCTGTGGCTTCCACCAACCCGCATTGGGCCAGCGCGGTGGGAAATGACCCAAATACCCCCATACGACGCCTACCCGATTGATATGACCTTTTGCTGAGACTTATGTCCAGCAGTGTACGTCTATCGGCTGATGAGGATAAAGATGTACTGGTGGTAGGGTACCACCATAGCTTCAATAACAAACAGTAGTATGTAAATATTACTGTGTTGCGGTTTGAAGGGCGTCATGGCTATTGAAACTATTGATTTAACTAGCGCCACGTTATTTTAGGCGGGCGTATCACTTACAATCAAGTGACCGTCCCACTCGTACCGTCGCTTCGTAGGAACTTTTTAGTTTGCTTTCGTAGTAGTTTCGCGGCCCTTATCTCTCAACAAGCGAACCTGCGTAGCACAACGTGTGGCTCAGCGATGGTTAATGGAAGGTTATGCTCCTCCAGGACCTATTAACAAAAACTGTAGAGGAGCATCGGTGCGTTTTGTAAAATATCCCAGAGCCTCTCCGAATGCACTGATGCAGAGCACCAAGGGGGTTTTAGTGAGTAACAATCTCACATAACCCTGACTTCCGTCCAGAAGCAGGGTATTCGAAGATTCCCCCTGAATATAAAAAAAAAGTGAGTCAGGGCATGCAGTACGTGTTTGCCTGTATAAAGTCCACGCCTATGTCTAAACCTATCTGAATCACTATCTAAGGTATACAATCATGCTTTGACTATTACTCAAGTTATTATATTATATTAAGTTTCATCATCATCATCATCATCAGCCGGTGGACGTCCACTAAGTTAAATTAGTTTTTCTTAAGTTTAGTTTTAAGTAATGGACATTGGAAATTTCGGTTGCGGTTTGCATACCCTATCCTAAATTTCTGTGCACGTCCTTGTCTCCGATTCTTACAGTCGCAGTGTTTGGGCCACTACCACCTCTACTAGTTAAATAAGGAGGGTGCTTTTTTATTAATTGTTGGTATACATTTTTACTGTATACCTTTGTTTTTAAGTTAGCTGGTAGAGAAGGAAGTCAATATGAGTTAAGAGAATCACTTATGTATTTGAAATCCATGTAATCAGCCGTTTGTGTTTTTTTGTATATTACAAAGCAGTTAAATACATAAGTTAGGTAATAAGTGTTCCTCATATTGCAGTGAATGTATGTTTTGTTGTATATACATATATAATGAAGCGAACAAACCGGTGCAGTGAGCAGCAGTACTCGTAATAGACTGTGACGAAACATCAGCACACGTTACTGGTGCAGTTGCAGTGCGGACTAAAACATCCAGCACAATCGTATGCGAACAATGATTAATCGATTATTTTAGAATTCACAATTGGCCTTTCACCATCATCATCAACGCGCTGCAGTTCACAGGACTTACAACTGTCTCAAAGGACGCCGCTTAACACATTTGGGAATTACTCAGAAACAATTATTTCTAATGATCTTACTTTGTCTATGGCTCGAAGGATATTATCCAGTTGACACTACCATCACTGAATGGTGATTATCAATTATTACTGTGCTCCAGTTTGTAGAAAGCTATAGTGAAGTTACTGAGGTAAAAAGACTTAACTAACATATATTATCTCAAAGTAACGAACTAATTGTGGTTCGCTATAAACACTTTAACTACAGGTTAACATTGTTATGGACAGCCTAATGTCACTCAAGATTAAGTGCACGTCCTACACGATGCTTCATAGTATAAAGAAGATGAACTATGGACCAACATTTAGCATATCTGCATGTATTATTTTTCCACCTATGTAGAGTCGCATCACGATATCTCTAGAACCATAAGGCCTGGAGACTTCAGCAGGAATATTCTTTTCGCCGAATATAGATCAGCTAAGAACGGATTTTATGAATTGTTACCCCCAAAGACACCACCAGCATAGCAGCCGAGGTACAGCTAGTACATATATACAAAAATGTAGCCAAAAACTACATAAGAAGAACTCGACAAGATAGAACTTGCCAAATCAAATATAATCTTTCTTACTTCTACCCCTTTATTTTGCATATGCACAATTATCTCATCATCATCATTTCAGCCAACTGTCTACTTCCGAGCAGTTCGTAATAGTTAAAAGAAGGTATACATATTTATCTTGCGATTTCCATGTTGTTTCAGTTAACCCAAGGTCGACTGCTGTTGCGCTTCAGAACTGTGAGTATATTGTCTGATACACCCTCACTGTAAAATGCTTATGATTACTTACTTCTATCCACTTCCGCATAAATTACAATTCACTATTAATATATAATAAATCATTAAGATGATTTACTAGTACAAAATGGTTTCGCGGTCTTGTATAGGATACTTTTCAGAGTCTGCGTTGGAGTTACATGCTATATTTCCCCCATCATTTTTTGGCCTCCGAACGACCAAACACAATGCGAATGACCATACTTATGTTGTGGACATCCCTAGTTCTCTAAAACAGGTACAGCTCCTCGTTCTCGATAAGAACAGCGAAGGAGTGAAACAGATTACCTCCGTCATATTTCTTGTCTGAATATGACAAGTCATCTCTTGAAGATATCCGAGAATATCTTTAAGAGGTGAGTGAATAGACAGTTTCGCTCGTTCTACTACTGTACTGACTACAATCACCACTTAACACCAGGTAGAATTCTAAGTTAGGTGATCATCTAACTTTTTGATTTATTAAACAATGGCTACCGAATGAATGAAAGGGGAAGTAGGAGGAACAGAATAAGCTGTAGATATCAAAGATATGTAAAGTAGATTTGCTTTCCATATCTTCGCCTTTAAACTAAGTTAATTGTCTACAACTTTTAACTTGAACGAATAAATAAAGTTGGCTTGTTATTATTATTTACTTAAATATTTAATTTCTTCTCTCTATCTCTCTTTAAGTCGGTTCCTCAATGCTGAGGGTCGTAACTCCTTATCGATAACCTGTTCCTACTTCTATTTGATGCAGTCTGCATGGCGTCAATAGTCTCCTTCATCTGATCAATCCAACCATAATTTCTCCTGAGAGGAGATTACAAGATTTCCTAGATCATGGGCAAAAGCAAACTAATTATTTGTGACTTGTTGGACGGTTGGTGTTGGTGGTGGTTAATTGGGGCTCAATAAGCGAGCCATAGGAGGAAGGCATTTGTATGGAGGTCTTGTACTTGCCGTAGCACAGGGTTGGTGCAGAGGAGGGCTTTGCACTTCCGCGGGATGTTTTAGCCTGACTGCAGGGGGTACCGGTGCGTTCCGTGGGAGATCCCGGTGACCCTCTTAATACACTGACAGAAACCACCGACTTGGTATTAGTTGACAGAAGTCCCACATAACCTCGTCTTCCTCCCAGAAGCATTATAATAAAAAAAATAGTAATAATCATGATTTTTTTATACTTCTATGTATATATTTTGGTATATCTCCTAGAAGTTAGATTACTATAGTTACTATGCAGGTATTTTCTAAATTTCAAATTTTAACTCCTTTTTGTGTTTCCGAATATTTGTTTTTTTTATATATACTACGAAGAGACGAGACGAACGATATGTTCACCTGATGGTAAGTGATCCCTGCCCATCACAATTTAGGAGGCATTAGTTAGGATATTATACAATTCACTACATTGCGCTTGTCGTCTTGACACATAAGGTGGTGAGTTTCGTTATTCCAGTAATTACACTATCTAAAGCGCCCTTCAAACCGGAACATAGTAATGTTTGTACAGTACTGTTTGTCGGCGCTGCGCGGGTACTCACCTAGACGGTCTCCGGCAACAGAGACCTACCGGTACTCCTCGTCTATTCTAGTACTACTGTCTATTAAAAATACTGTTTAGATTTGTTAATAAACCTGAGGTTTATTTTTATTCTTACAATAATAAACTGATGGTGAAATTAAAGTTAAAAAAAAAGGTTTAAACCTAGCAATAGTCTAAAATCCTAAGAGTAAATAATATTGGTTGCAGCGCAGTCTACAGCAAATTAATCTATAGGTAATAAATTCATATTTATCGACGTCCGCCCAACACGGCCGGCGCGCCCACCGCGCCCACTGCGCCCACCGCGCTCACCGCGCCCATCGCCGCCTATTGCAATATACGACCGCAAACTTTACACAATAAATAACAAAGTCCAGTGTAAAGTATAAACATGAGCTCCGGATATATTTTACCGGCGGTAGGTGTCTGTCACCGGAGACCGTCTACGTAGGTTCAGACATTACTGTAATCCGGTTTGACGGACGCTGTGGCTAGTGAACTTACTGGGGTAACGACACTGAACATATAAACGCCTCAAAGCGACGAACGTGTTATAAGCAGCCGTTTCACTTACAGTTAACACCAAAGTTAAGATATAACTTAATACCATCATATACCGTCTCTAAATGTCACCAGATTTAAGTCTTTGGCAGTTCAGCGCTGAAGGTTAAGCAAGTGATAGCAGGAACATTCATATTAAAAGCTTCCACACACAACAAAGATATTAAACAGAACAAAATCATATATACCACCACATTGTTACTGCGAACGTACAACTTACCATCAAGTGAACATTGACCATATTGACCACAGATAAAAATAGGTTTAATAATTTCTATTTATTAGACGAACTGATGATACGAGCATAATGTGCACGTGATGGTAAGTAGTACGACTTTAATAGGATGATATACACTGCATCATATCGTGTTCCTCAGCTTAAGACCTATGATATTAAACGTTGTTACCTCAGTAATTTTACCAGCTAAAGGTCCATTTAACACATTAACATGGTCTTCCGAATGAGGCCCTTCAGGACAATCTTCAAAGATTCACGACTTCTGTAGAGTCTCCTATTATGTGAGACATCTTCTGTATGTCTGTCTCATTTTACTTTATCGAGTCATTCGCAATACTTGCCAGATTGAAGTCCTAACCTGCGAAAACATACGGGCCCTGGAGTTGTTCACTCATCATCATCATCTGATAGATCTCCACGTCAATCGATCCCGCGCTGCCCGCATCCACCTACTCATACGACGGGGTTATACGCTCACCGGTCTTTAATCCAGAAGTATCTTCAAAGCTAAATGACGCGAGAACTACTGCAGCAATCAGCGGACTGAGGACTATAGCCTGCTGGCTCTCCGTGAGGAACCTGTTGGACTCTGATGATCTATAGTATGATCACTAAACAGGCTCGTAAATATTACCCTAAATAAGTATGCTAACGTATGATGAAAAATACGTAAGCATAACCACACAAGCTATAAGCTTCATGTTAAAAAGAAACTATAGTAAAAGTAAGCTATATCATAGCATAACATGTGCGCAGCGCTTCAAACCGGAGCTTGGTCAATACGCTAACGATGTCAAGTCTGCATTTAACCGGCCGGTTACCCAATCCCAACGAGATGACAGAACAAAGCCTGACGCCGTGTGGAAATTAGACAGATTTTGTCACAATGTGACATAATTGCGTGTGACTGATCTCCAATGTCGCCGCAGCCGAAGGTCGGCTTAGCCGCTTGCTTTTGTGATCATCACGTTTGTTATTACGTCTGTTGTATAACTTAAATAACCGTTTAAATATATCATCAATGGCAACAAACAACTTTAAAAGGTTAAACTACAAAAGATAACCTTCAAACTGTCAGCGACCATGTCATCACCCGATAGACGTCCACCGCTGGACCACATCCCTCAAAGATTTCCACATCGATCGGGTAGGGATTCACGTGGAGGGATATGGGCCACTTCCCACCACGCTGACCCAATGCGGGTTGGTGAGAACGAGTGCCTCGTTGGTTGATTATCAGGGTGCATCATGAGCAGCTGATGTTGGTTTGGGTTCCTTGTGTTGTTGTGCGAGACTCCTTACACCCCTAGCAACCTTGTCTTAAAACATATTTAGTTTTTTTTATTCAACCAAGCAACGTCACGAGTGGTCCATTCACCTGATGGTAAGTGATACGCCCACCCATAAAACGGCACTAGTAGGAATGTTATATATAGTAGGGTATGTTATATATAATAGGGTGATTAATCGATTAATTAATTTTTCAATGAATTTTACTAGCTACAGCACCCTTCAAACCGGAACACAGTTATGACTACGCAGTAGTTTTCGTCAACTGCAGTAGGAGCTGCGGTAGTCATTCTCCGGCTACAGAGACCTACCGCCATTTCACTCTTGTTTGTACAAGTCATTTCATGGTATGATTACTGATTATTTCTAATGGAAGGTAACAAAGGTCGTGGGCTCGTATCCCACCGCTGGACATTTGTTATATTTATACATATAAAAGTCCCACTGATAAGTCTACTATATCAATATTAATCATGATTAATTAGATCCGGTCAAACAATGTGGATCACATTAGTTTCACTACTTAGCAAGTTGCTCTGCGTACAAACAGATGGAATGGGGTACCGTTTCTATTAGCTTCAGCTTCACTGGATGTTAAGTGACAATATGACCGAAGGTGGTGGAACTAGTTCCACTGATACGAACTCCAAACTTAACCATAAACGTGGTCCAGCTATCTTCGTCGAGACCACAATTAAAGCAGTTTGTGCCATCGGGATTAAAGTTATTTAACCGTTATATTTACAAATTTATATTGAGCAAGTTATAGATGAGATTTAATTAAATCAAACCTCTATTAGTCGGTTAAATCTGAGATGGGGATGGGGGATGGGGGATGAGGGATGGAGAGGGAGAGTTTAAGGATCCGAAAGTAAACGGATTGAATTATTTAAAACGAATCATTCTAAAATGTAATTGAAAACGTAAGTCGATCGTAAATTAACTGCCAACGGATGCGGCGGTACAGGAGGATGATCCGGACTTCGATCAGTCTTCTTACAAGTAAGCTCAGCTAAGCAATTACTTAATCTTAACTTAATGCCTTGAGAGGGACGGTAAACGATTGCTTCAGCTGAGCATTTGTCTTCTCACTACATTTTCTTTAGGACATGAAATATTCAGCCAATATTTTGTTCACGTTGGACTCTTCCTTTTATAATTCATTCGCGTATATACAACAATAGCAACCTTTTGTTTATACATAAACATTGAGAGACAATTAACATTAAAGTTAATGATAAATTAGCTTAGAAATTTATATGAAAAATAGTGTATATTTCTGAACAACAACAACAATAACATCAAACGTTACTTTGTTGTAACATGTTTACATACTACAGCTGGATAAATAGAGTTTTGTTAACTTATATTTTATATACTTAACAAGTACTTCTACGGAAAAATAATTATTTTTTTTATTCTGCTATACCATGAGACGAGCTGGACGTTCACCTGGTGGTAATTATCAGGCCATGCTATAACAACGTGGCGCTAGTTAGGATGGTATACACAGCACCGCATTGTGCTCGCCTTAAGACATAATACGTTACGTCTCGTTACCCCAGTAATAACTAGGTAAACCGCTCTTCAAACTGGAACACAGTAACGTTTGCGCAGTACTGTCGGCAGCAATAGGAGCTGCGGTGGTCTCCAGCAACAGAGAACTGCCACCAATAAAACGATGATTAAATAAGACTCCCACTATATACTAACGTATTGTTTTTTTTTATTATTCTCATGTTTATCAGTTAAAAACATTTTATGTTTTAATTTTATTGATTCGATAGTAATAAAAACTGGATACTGGTTCTGGACCAGTTTAGATCATGTATAAACTAAAATGTCAAAGGATATTGCTCTCCGCACGAGGTTGAACGAACTGTTCATTCCGTCATTTCGTTAACTACATTATTATACAGAACTGACGCTTGACCAGGACACAACCTGATGGTGAAGATGTTAATGATAAAACTATTGCTGATGACCATCAAGGATAGGAGACAGTACTATTATTACTGAAGCCGTAAAGAACAATATAGTGTAGTGTATACATTAGTAGCGCCACAGTATTATGGGAAGTGCACACTATCCGTAGCTATTTCTTTACCTACAGCGGTCCTTAAAACAGGATAATGTTGGACGACAGAAATAAAAGCTGAAGTGGTACTTACTGTGGTCAATGAGGATTCCTCTTCCTCCTTCTCCTAATGCGGAACCAACTTTTTCAGGAATCCTCTTCCTCTTATAAGGAAATTTTAATAGGAAAGCTATTGCAAAGGCTCAATAAATATCTATCTACTTCAGTCTTACAAGTTCTGTCTTCAGATATAGGCCTTCTCACTATTCTTCCACTCCTGTCGATCACACATCTTCTGCATCCATCCTTTGCCCGCTTGTTGGCAGATAATAAATATATATATATATATCTAATAAATATATTTTCCCCCCAAAAATTGTATTTCTATTGTTATTATTACTTTTTTTGGTCCACCAAGGCGACGACACGAGCGGGATATTGATTATCATCATCATCAGCAACCGATAGATGTCTACTGCTAGACATAGGCCTCCTCCAAAGATCTCCTCATACAATCACCATGGCCTGCGATACCGGTAGGCAATAGGGGCTGTCATATGTAGGGATTCATATGGAAGGATTTGGGCCATTTTCCATTACACTGGCCTATTGTGGGTTGGCGGAATGTTCACGACGCAGCGCTAGTTAGAATAATATACACTGCACTAAGTTGTGCTCGTCATTTTGAGGCATAAGATGTTAAGTCTTGTCTCCTAGTAATTTCACTTGTTACAACGCCCTTCACACCGGAACATAGTAATGTCTTTACAGTAACGTTTGTCGGCTGCAGTAGGCACAACGGTGGTACCCACCTACACGTGTTCCGCAACAGAGACCTGCCACCATTTCTCAAAACTTGTGGTAAACTTAATCATCATATAGATTAAAAATCTAATACAGTTGTTAGCAAAATATTCATTATCTTATTACATTCATCATCATCATCATCATCACAGACACGATGGTAAAGTTTATTTCTATCCCAGCAGTCATAATCATCACCAGCAGACGTCCACTGCTGGACATAAATATCCCCAAAGGTCTCCACATCGATCAGACTCGCGTTGCTTGCCTCTAGTGGTTTTATATATAGTTGAATTCCTCTTGAAATACTGAAGAGTATCATTTTTTCTGGTAACACTTTATGAGCAAACTCATCAACAGCCATTTTCATGTTACCCGTACTTCATTGCTTTTGCTAAAATTAATTGCAACTTTGCTCCTCCGCGCCGGGAACCGGATGCTGTGATTGCTCATTGTTCACACGACATACGAAAAATCCTTCCCATTCAATTAATATTTTATGCAATAATTCTTCGAAAAACGTGCAATATTTTTAGTAAATTTATTATTCCACTAGAAAAGATATAAATATATACATATTCTCTTGATTTTCCATCAGCCAATCCTTAAAAATATGTCCTGCCCATTGCCGCCAAAATGGTATTCCTTTGTTCGCCAATCAACTGGAAACTAGTGAACGTAATCAACATGGGTACATGACCATACGACGCATAATGATTTGTGGATGATTACAGAATATCCATTTTTTGAATTTCATACATCCATCATTTTATTTCTAATCAACTTTTATAAACGTTTTCATTTGGTATTATTTATGCAGTTGCTATAGTAACGGTTGCTATACAAAGTCATTTGCGGTTGCGGTTATTCACTCTCAAGAAATATTTCAGTCAAATTTCAAGTTTAATAATTTATTCCGGCCAGCAAAGCGTGCAAGGAACATCTAGTATACATGTGATATATAGGAGATATCCAGAGAACCATTAACTTATCAGATCTCTGAAACTATGACACGTAAACACTTAAAATTTGTTATTATTATAATGGATTTTACAAAATTCCTTCCCCAGTGGAAGTTGCAGGGATGTTTATAGTGGGAAGGGGGCGGAGGGTTACCGCCGGGCGGTAATATTTCCTATAAATTTCAAATCTAATTCTATATTACGGCTAGCAGAGCCGGCAGGGAACAGCTATTATTTATATATAAATATAAATTACGGAGCAGTTTTGAAGTATTAAGTATCATATAATGTCGTCTCACTTTAAAATAATTCGTTTCATTCACTACCGTCTGTAGTTAGGATTGTGTGTTCACGTGTTTAATATAAGACGAAGTTATCATCATAAATGGCATTATAAAATGGCGAAAGTTTCGTCTGCCCGCACTTTTATAGAGCGTATAAATGACTGACAAAGCGTTGCCAAGTTTATTGCGGTGCCGTAGAATTGGACGGAGACGCAGCCAATTTTGTGGAGTGAATTGAAAATTCATCCGTTGGGTTATTGTATAAAACGTGAACACTAGATTACAAAAACACATCTGCCTGTATTTATGTATATAATATTTTCTTAGAAACAGACAAAGGTGAAAGAAAAACAGAATAAGATATGAGAGCACAAGTTATTCGCTACAAGTTACAGATGAGAATACAAAACAATAAAAAAAAATGTTAAGACATTAATAATTTAAATCGCGAAATTAATATTAGTAATAACACGTTAAGATAGACAACCTTTTTTTCTTTCCGTGGGGGAAATGCCTTCTCATACCTGCCTTTACTGGGGCAAAGACAGGTTGTGTCGGACTTGCACATACTAAAAGCTCTACGATGTTCCACCTACGTCGCTTTACAGCAGAGCCACGGGAACCTTTTCGCACACCTCTACGACCCCGCCAGCGCCAGCTGCACCATGCAGCCCCACTAAGGGTGGGAGAACCCCGCACTTTCCATCTCTCGCACCAAAACATATAGCACGTCCTCCTCTCGGCCATTTATTGTCACCTGGGTAACAGATCCCCCCCAAATCTATCACCCAGAAACCACGGGAGTCATAAGAAAAAACTCTTCCGACTCCCTATAGCAGATTTGGTCACGGGTTCCACCGCCTGGAGCGGTCACTTCGCCTCGGGCCGGTCGGATAGGTTCTTCTTAGCTTCAACGTGGGTAACCAAGCCACAGCTACTGAGCCGCACCACCACGACAAGGCAGGAATCTGTTCGGGAGGACTCCCACCAACCTGCATTAAGCCAACGTGGTGAGAAATGGCCCAAATCCCTACTTTATGAATCCCAACCGATCGATATGGGAATCTTTTAAGGAAGCCTATGTCAGTATCAACAGTAGATTTCTATCGACTGCTGATGATGATGAGACATTATATTATATTATATAATTATGGGTTTTTTAGATAGATGTTGTATACATCTACAGCATCTATGTTATTATCTAAATATGTTGAAGAGGTACCTGGTGAAGGATTTTCGCGAAACTCTTCATGTTTTCATATATAATTAATAACATTTACAAAGGAACACGTAGACGGGCGAAATGTTAAATCACAGCCGGATATCAATAGCAGAAGATTTATGCCGGATATTAAACTGAACGAACTAAAGCATTTTATTTATTTCGTGGGAACGTCCACGGTTCCGTTTCCACATTGCTTTCACGCTGCATAACAGCTTCCGTTTAAATACCTTTAATATTAATCTGTGAATAATTAATTGATACTTCGTATTGATATATCATCATGTGAGGATCGGATTTGGTGGATGACGTTGGGGAAGGCATCTGGCAATGGTTATACAAAGGCTGATGATGCTGATATTATCTTAACTGGAGAGCTGCGTGGGTTTTTTCTTTAACTTTGGGAGTCGATAAGAAAATTACGTTTACTAAACTGCTGTTACCCTCAACGCTTCATAAAATATCAGGACAAAAGTAAACCGTACTCCAGCCTTCTCCGAGCACGGAGAAGACAGAGCCCTATGATATGGACTGAAGTCTAATGGATATATATGATTTATATGTGCTCTCTCGATTCTGTTGATGTAGGTGCTTGCAAGCCATAGCAACTCTTGCAGCTCATGTGTTACTGGGCTCGTGGACCCGGATCCAGGGCCTGTTACGATCTTGATGTAGGCGCTTGCAAGTTCTATGTGTTAATTGGGGGTGTAACCTTCCAATCAACGGATCAGGCTCTGACTCCCACCACGTGGTGGGAAATGGCTCAAATCTTTCCATATGAATCCGTACCCGATCGTGTAGCATTCTTTGGGGGAGGCCTATCTCCTGTGTATGGCTGTGGATATACATCAGCTGATGATGACGATGATTAATGCAATAAACTATTTATCTAGCTACACACTTGAAAGTGAAGGACTGCAACCATTAAAAACAATATATATATATATATTAATTAAAAAGGTAAGAGGTTCATTGACTCATTAAATATAAATTAAGATAACGCCCAAGCGAACAACATAATAAACATTTAATCAGAATCAATATGGAGGCTTAATTATAATCACGAAATTGGAATCTAGTTTTTTTTTTCAACATCACTCGTAAATATGATTCGGGTCATCGGCCACGGAGCCTAACAAGTTTGCGACATGTTTAAAGGTCACCAGTATTTACGTTTCGGGACATTAGCCGGTTATCAAGCTGAACTGGAACTTGTATTTTTGTCATTAAATAAAAAAAAAAAACAAAAATAAGTTTCGAACGAGTTTTTGTTTTTCTCAAACTTGTTCGAAATATTTTTGTTTTTTTCCAACAAAGCCATAAAACGTTCCCCTGGTGGTAAGTGATACTCCTGTCCATAACATTCTGATGCTAATTAAGATCATAATGTCTGTTAGGAGATCGCTTCCGAAAACGAAGACTGACGACACCTGATGATGGGATGGAAAAAACATCGCATATCTGCCGCTGTAACAGCATCACTGTTCTACCTGACAAAATAAGATTTGAAGAATCGTTCACTAGCCACGGCTTTTGGACCCTTAACATCACGTCATTTCGAAATATTATGCCATTGATCAACAAAAAAATATTTTAACTTATCATTTATTGAGCTCATCTCCCCTGATGCTGTAATATCCCTGATAGCTCGGCGGTAATCACATTTGTGACGAGCATATCTATCAGCTTGCGAAATTCGATATTATTAATTTATTTTATAACCTCATAACCCCCACCTACCCATATTGGGTCAGCGTGGTGGGAAATGGCCCAAATCCCCCCATACGAACCCCTACAAAGAACCGCTCCTAACACCCACCGAGGCGAACAGTATAGGATGAATCGAGGTGGAAATCTTTGAGGGTGGCCTAGGTTCAGCAGGGGACGTCTATCGGCTGATGATGGTGATGATGATGACGATAAACTATTTTAGGGCCTTGTCTGTATATAGCTTCACTTTTTTTTTATCAGAATCGACCTAATGGAGAAGTTAGGACGTTTATATTACACCAAATTATGCTCAGCTGCTTAAAAAAATTGCTGAAGTTAAGACATCTTAAGTTATTTCAATAATTCTTAAGTTCTTTTTTTCAATTAAGCGATGAGACGAGTGGGATGTCCATGTGTCAATAGTGGCTCTGGTGGTAGCTATCTAGACGGTCTTGATGATATATATTGAAGGACATATAGTTAATCGATATAATATAAAATAGTATAACCTCTTTCGTTGCGTATATTTTGGGTAGGGTTCAATCATACTCACGTGATCCATGTCACCATCGACGGCCCTACCTACCACCAACTGGCACTTTCCCAGTGTGTTGGGAAATTATTTAAATTCCCCCATCTGATACCAAACAAACGACGGCCTGGTACCAGGCAATACTTATGACCGTCCTGACTGTGATAGACGTGGGCAATGCGCCGGGGTCAGAGCATCGCAGGACCGATCAATGTGGAGATCTCCTGAGGAGGCCTATTGCCACTACTGGACATAGGAGATAGACCTCCCCTAAAAATCTATCGACTGATGATCACTCAATACACAAGTTTATTTTACAACTTTTATAGGTGGTAGTTCTCTATTTCCGGAGACTGTCTAGGTAGATACCACAGCAGCGCCTGTTGCAGCCGACAAATAGTACTTTGCAAGCATTACTGGGATCTGGATTGAAGGGCACTGTGGCCAGTGTTATTACGGGGGGTAATGACACTGAACATGTCTCAGGCGACGAGCACAATGTGGTGCAGTATATAGCATCCTAACTAGCGCCACGTTGTTATGGGCGAGCACCTCACTTACCATCAGGCGAACGTCCCGCTCGTCTCTCCTCGCTTAATTGAATAAAAAGGATGAAAGGTAAAAGTATTGTGAAGATCAACAGAAAGTATAACGTTAATCAGGGTGAGTTTTCGCTTAGTGTAATATCCTCGCGATCAGCTCGCGATGGGGAACTTTACGAAGGTTACTGAACAAGGGAACTGTCAATAACTGCTTACTCAAGTCAGAAACAAGTCGGGCACAAAGATATGGCGGGAGTACGGATGTGATAACTTGTTGGCGAGTTTACGTCGTTTCCGAACTCACCCTCGCCCCTACCGACTCGTTATATTTGCAACAAGAAAGTTTTAGACAATCCCCATCAAATGATCAAGACCTTCAACTTGACATCTGAAGATAGAACCTTCCGAACCAATATGACATGGGAGCCTTAAGGACAAGAGCGTGTTAATCTCTTGAAGGTCGGCAACGCAACCGCGACCCCTGTGGTGTTGCGACTGTCCATGAGCAGCAGTGATCACCGTTCACCAGGTGATCTGTTCACTCATTTACCCATCCTTCCTTTATAAAAAAAACTGATAAAAACTTCACCGCACTGTTATTAATAATTGAGATGGTATGTCTCGTTATCTCGTAAACCATACTTATTACAACGCCTCCCAAACCGGAAGACAGTAATGTTTGCATACTGTTTGGCGGCAAAAATATCAGCTGCAGCGGCACTTACCTAGATCATATCCAGCATCAAAGACCTACGAGCAGCAGAAAACCGTATGTATATTTCAAATTTGGAATGGGGATTTGTCTGTTAAATCCAAGATGGCGGCGACAATTAAGAGGCGCGCCGCCGCGTGTAATCGTGCTCTAGTTCCGCTTCAAATGTCTTAAACAACATAAACATCAAGGATGCTCAAACAGGACTCCGGTACGTATTTACGTTGGGAATAATGTGATGTCAAATACAACACTTGGAATAATATTGTTAATATGGAAATTGGAGTTATTTGTTAGTTTTCACTTAACATCCTTTCTTATGGTTTTGTTTTCGGCGGGGGGAAAGCTTCGAAAAGATACTCTGTCTTTTGGAGGGAAATGGGAGTTATTTGGAGATTTTTACTCACTAAAACACCCTCGGTGGTCGACTTCGGCGTTCGGAGAAGTCGCGGGATCTCCGTTCGGAACACAACCGCGGCTTCGCTGACGCTGTGCTGGGATAGCCCGTCCTGAACTAGCTTAACTTCCTGTCTGAAAATGACGAGCGCAATGTAATGCAGTGTATGTCATCCTGACCACCGCGACGCTGTTATAGGTAGGCGTATCACTTACCATGATAATACAAAAAAGCTGAATATCTTGTCCATATGGTAAGTGATACGCCTACCCATAACAATGTGGCGCTAATCAGGATGATATACACTGCACCACATTGCGCTCATCGCCTGGGACTTAAGATGTTGAGTCTCGTTACCCCAGTTAGTACAGCGCCCTCTAAACCGAAACCCAGTAATGTCTGCACAGTGCTGTTTGTCGGCTGCAATAGACGCTGCGGTGGTACCTAGACGGTTTCCGGCAACTGAGACGCACCACCAGTGCTACATATATACCAATGATAACAACAGTACGGTTGGTAGTACAGGCTGTGCCAACTGCGCCGTGCTTCAAATCGTCCCCGAGCAGCAAGCGATACGTGAGAACGAGTGTTGCCATTGTGCTTTGTTAAATATTAATCGGTATCTAAGAACGGTTTCAATTCATGCAGCGTTACGACGCGGTCGGCCTTGCTTTGAATGCTGATCGCGTGGTGCAGGGCTGATGAGGGACCGCGCTGCGCGCCAATAGCAGCAGCTATAGCACTGCTACTCGCAGCTTATCTAACGTTATTTTTTCATACCTAATTGCTTTTTCGCGAGAATTATAAATATTTTTTTATAAAAGGTTATATTCCAATAACACGTCTATAAATCTTTTTTTGTTTAACTTTAATTACAATTCTAGTAATATTGGCTTTCAATTAAGTCTTCGTATTAAAGCATAAGAAAAAATAAAAGTAGTTTTATGAGGAAAACGGAAAGCATCGAGGAAGGTAAGAAGCTTTATCATCATCAGCCGATAGACGTCCACTGCCCGACATAGGCCTACCCCAAAGATCTCCACATCAATCGGGCCTACGCTGCTATGTTTCCAGCTCCTTCCAAACGTCCCTCATTGTCATGGTCTCCTGGTACCGCTTGGTACCCGAAGCCGTCGCTTGTAAGGGTTCATATGGGGGGAATTGGACCGTTTCCCACCACGCTGGCCCAATGCGGGTTGGTGGGAAGGTGCACCATGAGAAGGTGAGGTTGGCTGGGTCCCTTGAGTTGTTGTGCGGGACCCCTTACACCCCTAAGCTTATATAATATTAACCAGACTTACCTTACAATACCTCAAGACGTTGAACTAGTGTAGTGTACATCATCCTAACTAGGGCACCACTATAAACTCTTATTATTTATTTAAGTGAATGTCCTAATCGTCCTGACTTCGTGGTGGTGGACACTGACGGATTAATTTCATTGTGTTCGACGGTGAAGGTATACAATCTTTCAGCTTGAATCGATAGAAAATTTGAGATGAATCATTTTCCAGTATGAAAAAGTAAATTACCAATGTTCAAGAGTAAATCTGATATACCCGTATAAAGAGGGTAGAGAACTTATATTGGGCTATATGCATAATATTACTCTTTTCTTACCCACACGTACTACTGTTAGCAAATAATAATGTTATCAAATAAATAATAAAATATATTGCATTTTATATCGGTATCATTATTTTTGTTATTTGTAAGTTGGCAACATTGAAAATATGACAATATGGAAGGGACGCGTCGTCAAGATGGCGCAGAGCTGTCACGGGGCGTTGGATGGTTTGAGAGAGCAAAGCGAGGATAGTTGCTATTAATTGGTTTCAAAAGTATTGTATATAATTCATTGTGTATTGATTAAAAGTTGTAAGTAAAATCTCGACCATCTGTCATTTGTTAAACTGAAGGATAAGCCAAAACTACGATCCTACTCCTGGATAAATCTATAACCGTTAATCTTCTCTGCCTCTCTTTTAAAACCTCGTATATACAAATATTTATTGTTATAATTTTTTAGTTCCCAGTTTCCAGCCATGAAATGTTTAAAAAGAACCATATGGTATTTTTTTTTTATTTGACTCTTGTATTGTGTAATAGAGAACGCTGTAGCTAATAAAGATATCCGAGTAACGAGTAATATAGATTTTCGTATTTAAAAGAGATCTGCGATTACTATAAACTTTATGTTTTAATAATGTAACTGCTATCTTTGTTATAATAAATAATCAACGCTATTCCTCGCGCCAACCCATCCTTACGGTAGGAGGAAGGCCCGCGGCGCGTGCTTCTCCCTTTTAGGATACATCAAGGACTTGCTTCGAATGGACGCAAACTAAACCAAAGGCCGCGTCGTACGTAAACAAAGAATTAAATATTTGCAATATTTTACACTTCGAAATGGGTGTGGCCTTTGTTTATATGGTTTCGTATTAAGTCACGAACGTGTTGCGGTTTTAAGGCAATCAAGTAAGTTATTCTGCTTCTCGTATACAGATAGAAAAAACCACAGGTACGTCATCTAAGCACGAAGATGTTAACTCGGCTCATTGCTGTTAACTTGTAAATGTGTAGAGGAAAAAAAAATAATAAATATAAAGTAAAGTTATTAATATAAGTTCTACATTAGTAGATTAACTTATTCGCTTTGTCTCCAAGGTCCATGATCCCATTCCGAGGCTACAATAGAAGTGGGATTTGTAGCCGTGGAAGAGATTTTTGGAGGTTATAACGGTATTACAGCAGGAACAACCCGTTGTCAACATATTGGAGTTGGAATATCCCGTCGAGTTCCTCAACCACTTACAACCTCATTGTCACATCACACGAAATTAAGGTCAAATGTTGGTTCATTGTCGTTAACAAAAATTACTTCGTGGCATCCATCTGTTATAAACTCTGACTCAAGAATGAACGGCATTTCTTTCTCATTATCTTCGTGTCCACCACATTGCTTTTGTATACAATACTGAACATTAAAAATGAAATATTTGTAAGCAATTGAAGTCGGTGGTGTTTTCGTCATATCGTCGTAGTGTCCGCTCCTTAAGTTTATGCTGTGGAGCAATGTCGCTAAGCAAACACTGCGACTCAGAAACGGCGAAGGTCCCTGCTGTTATGAAATGTCCGCTCACAATCGAAACCTTTCGCAGAGTTCAAATATTTGAGAGAGTAAAACGTCCACAGTGATCAATTCTTATTACATCACCATTCATAAAATGATAAGAAGAATATTATAACACATACCACCTCATGACAACTATGTTTTAGACTAAAAAAATATTACTAATAGTTATTAGTAACTAGAAAACATTCGTTAAGTTTTTGAATGAACTGAACATAACCTCAAAATTACAATTTCATCTCTTTAATTCGGAATCAAAATTTTATGCGTGATTTTTCTTTATGACACCAGAAGCCGTCGTCAAAGATCAAATATTAGTATCGAAGAAAGGATATGTCAGAACTGAAATAAATAAAATGATCGCACATAAAACAGACCTGCGGGTAAACGATTTGTAAAATACCTAACATCCAGACAAAGGATTCTTTGGTTTTCAACAGATTAAAATCTCACAGCCGTAATGGAACGTCAGTTGCAAAATTCGATTCGGACTAGACCGAAAGGAGTCGATACGGAACAGAAAATAAAAGAAGTAAGCTGGTAACAAAAGAAGATGAACCGCTCAAATGAACAGACGGTGCTTTATAACCGAACCGTTTAAAGAGTGAGGGGAGCCGACTATTGGGATCCTCTAAAAGTTTGCTTAAACTGTAATTAAAGTTCAAACTGTGGATTGATTGAAAAGATATTTGTTTTTAAGAAATACGATAATGAACACGGAAACCATAGACAATCGCTTTTAATTAACAACTTTCATTAAACTATTGGAAAAGTCTTTAAAGTCTGAAACAAGAGGTTAATAATAACCCCACAAACATTAGAACTGTTTAGTTAGTATTTAACCTGTGAATTAGTAAACTAATTAAGGAATGTACAAACGTTAACCCGACAAACAAAAATTGATTAACAACATACAATCAACGATTTAAAGGACAGGTGGAGGATGATTATCTAAAGATTGATCTGTATGGGATATCTTTGGACTTCTCTGGAGCCTTATATTTTTAAGCACATACAAGAGCACCCATGCAAAACTCACCCAGGCTGACCGTTGGTTACATTCGTTGATTTCCAGTCAGCCAGATAGGGACGGAACGAACGTGGGAATGATGATTGGAAACCATTCTGCAGAGCTGGAGTGGTTTTATTTATTGTGGATATTGTTCCATTTTGTTGACCCGAAAAGGTTTTGCTGATTGAAAAATACAGTGAAGAGATTTAGCAAACATTTCATATGCTAACGTAATACACCTTTTTCAAATTAAAGTGATGGTGAGGATTTAACCAGCAATGACATTATGAGTAAAATATAGGAATTGTATAATTGTATGTTATATTCTATTTATTTAGTCAAATCTATATATATTAAAGAAAATCGACTAGACAAGGAGTGGGTTCAACTAATGATAAAATTTCACATAACACTGCCCATTGCAATATGGCTTATATTAATGTTTTCGCGGATCTGTGCGAGAGCGTTCCCGTGACCCTGCCATAAAGTGACGAGACGGAGCATCGTGAGGGTCTTAGTCGGTGCAAGTGCGACATAACCTGTCCTTGCCCCCGCGAGGACGGGTATGCGCAGACATTTCCTCCACGTAAACAAAAAAATATATTAATGTTTAAACAACGCTAAGCGCTTTGCGATATAACGCAGTAATTACACTATCCAGATAAACTGAAATTCGTTGACCTCAGACTCGCAATAGGTGTGTAGTTACGGTACAAAGAAGCAGATGAATTAATATTTAAAGTTACATCTTGGGATAAATAAAATGAAGAGACGCAACATGTAATATATAATGCAAAGAAGGACCGCATCTTTTGGCGATACATTACAACTAAATCGCTAGGGATCTTAGTGCAACGAAGCTGGTGAAGTCTGTCTTAGCATACATAATATAGGCGGCGAGGAAGGAAACGTGGGAAAAGAGGTCCTGAAAGCAAAATACCGCATGAGGTTGAATTGCTGCCAGAATTAAATTCTGGCTCTCTACATAAAGATAAGAGAAGAACATTCTGAGTTAACCTGATTAACATTTACACACACAATAAACATAGCAAAGGTATCATGTATTATATATTATTTTTCTAAAGAAAGTACATTAATAGAAAGTCTGATAAATAACTAAGTAGGGTTGGCAGTTTTCGAGGAGATTGTTTACTGGTCGAAATGCGGACTTGACCCTTTGACATTTTAGTATCAAACGACATCTTAAGCTATTTATTTAGTACTTAGGAAAAATGTCAGGTAAATTGATTGATTTGTTACTTCACTGTAAAAATACACGCGCAAAACTCATAACGCTGTCGGAACCGGAAATGAAATTCTGATACAATTTGTTACTCAAAACACGATACAAGGTTTTCCGTGTTCATGAAAGGCGTCCATTTTGGTGACTTCGCCATGTTCCCCGGCTTCGGCGCACTTTACGCACAATAGCTGCGAGAATGCGCGCTGTAGGCGCACACCCTGCCGCAAATTGAGTTACCCTGTCGGTTTGAAAGGATTTTCATACGCACACCGAGATGGGGAAACCAAATGGGAACAACAATACACTGTCGTTGCATAAAACAACGCAAACTTATTATATACAACTTAATTCTTAGAGCCAGCCGACCCTAAATTGTATGACGCGCAGAATATAGTCTAGTTAAAAGAAAACAAAGAAATCCAATTAACATAACAAACATGCGAAGAAAAGGATATTTTTCACTTAAACTTAAAACTTAATTAATTTAAGCGAAACAAAGCAACGACACAATAGCGAAAAGAAACGTTACCATTCCACTGGAGCTCGACGACAATAAGAATCTATTGTTTACGTAGTACTAATTTTATATATATAAATGGGATAACAACCCACCACTATTACTAACCACACAAGAATAAGAGACGGTGTTAAGGGCTCTAGGATTTCTATTAATCCTGCGAATATCAACCATTGGCAGGGTTTTTTGTGACTAAAGTTCCAATATCTCTTACATCTCAATATAAATTTCGGGTTTACATTCTTCAAGGTACAATGCGTTTTAATACTCTACAATTCAGTATACAGCAACTTGATTCTAAAAATCTTGGAATTTTAAAATCGATACCCCTCAGAGGACACGGTATCATCAAACTTTATGGTACTTCTATGTAATAAATTAGAAAGTAAAGAAAGAAGGTAGGGGTTATTTCTGAACGCTAATCTACGAAACCGTGCTTAAATAATAACATTGCAACTTAAATTCCATTGTAGAAATATTTGATTAATAGATATAACATAAAATGGCGACGGCACCTTAAATTAAGATTAAAAAATGATATATGATGCGTTTATCAATACGTAGAAACGTAAACAAGAAAATTCGTGTGACATACAAAGAACAAATAACGTGAGCGAGAATTTTGAGTCCTCGTATACCGATGCTATCGATCCCTCTCAGATTTCCCTCTTTCCGCTAGAATTTCAAATTTGGTCCGGAAAGTGCCATTAGGCGATCGGATCAGGTTGCAAACTGAAATATAACGTATTATAAACATATCCAGATTCTCTTGCGTGTCTCGTGCTCGCTGTAGAACTCCAAAGATACTAAGGAGAATCTTGCTTCTTCATCATACGTCTTTAGTCATAGATGAGGTGATCTCATTAGGTGAAAATGCCAAACAATTCTGAAGAAGCTCCAAATGAATGAATATCATTTGAAAATACTTTGCGATAAAAAAAATAGATGCTATTACGGTTGCATAAACAAACCTAGGAACCAATTTTATGACCTAACCAATACTCGAAAGCATCAGTTTCTATCAGTTAATAAATTCATTTGCCTCAATAATACTTAAAATTTAAAATTTTTCCTTGTGTTTTTATTGCCTATTCATTAGTTTATTCTACTCCATTTTTATTCACAGTCTGTCACTTAACATCATATGTAATTAATCTCAAATTTTAACCCATTGTATATTTCAATAAAAAAAGAGGCTTTACGTATATATGAATCTATCACAGATAGTACGGTAATCATGATTGGGTCTATATGCTGAAAAAATGGTTATTTCGCATTGAAACCTTTATACATGATTCTGAATACCTGTAAAGAGAAGTGACGTCATCAGCGAGTTTTATATTTCAAATTCCATTTCACGATTCGTGACAGAAAAATAGCTGAAAGAAACGCCTCCACGCTTGCAGGCAAAAAAGAGTTGGAGAGCTAGTTTTATTCGGTCCACATAACAGCCAACGCTTTCATTAGTTTTCGTACAAGTTTAATTTAAAAATGTCACACCGAGGTGTCTCGTTTTAAAGAGAATAGCAAAGCGCCGGGAGATAGAAACAAAATATTATATTACATCCGCAAAGTACACGTTCGTCGACAAATTGCTACTGTTTTTCATCAGGCGCTCTGCATTTTACTAGTTTATTATTTTGTTAACGCTTTACATTAATCGTGGATTCAAATTTAATCATCAATCCATTATATCACTAAAGCTAAATTACCTTTTAAATAAATGGAATAAACCATAATAATTTTCTTTATTTCCGTCTAAATTACATATTAATCGTTGTTAATCCTCCTGGTCAGCTGGTCTATTGAGAAACATTATTAATTTATGATGAAACCTTTTAAACTAAGCAAACCTTTTTAGTTGTCGTAAATTAATATATACAAACATTTATTTATAAATTTTTGAATATAAATTATAACTTTTTAATAAAAACGAATGTAAATTTATTTTTGTTCCAAGATTGTTTCAGAAATAAATATAAAAGTTGGATATCAAACTGACATTAAAATATACAATACTGACGATAAAATTTTACCCAGTTATTGAAATTCCACCATCGATTATTTCTACAAAATAAACAGTTGAAACTTTATTTAATTTATTCTTGGTTTTAAAGGTAAAAGAGATATATAAATTGCACCTTTTTTCGTTACCGGTTAAAAAGCTTTAACGCGAAAAAAAGTACACAACAAATAATGTAACAAATAAAAGTAAATCACTGGACCCTAACCCGCAGACCGGCTGTGGATGTAACCACACACTTTCCTTTTTTTTATTAAACATCCCATATAATTTCAGGGTCAATTTGACCCCTTTCAACATTGAATTCAGTGGACGTAAGTAGAACAAAATCGCATCGGAGACACGGTCTGCCTCGCCAACCCCCGGCGACACCGGAGGGTTGAATTCTGTTTCGATTCGTTTCGATTACTATTACAGACGATAAAGTTGTGATACACCGAATATTAAATTTTTTTAAAAAAGAAATAATTAAACTCTCGGTGAAAGCCCAATTGGTGGTTATATGCCAGACCATCACGATAATACAATGACGGAAATATTTAGCAATAGCAAGACATTGTGCTTATTTCTTTAAGACAAGGTGTGCATCAATTTTGTGTAGTTATTCCAAAAGTCCCACGGCCCTTTAAACTGGACGCGGGTTTGCACAAATGGTATTTATTAGCGGTTACAGGTGGTATGCAAATGATCTAGATCTTCGAACATTACGTCACACACAAATTACACGCATTCTAGAAGAGTTGCAAATGCAGCATCTTGCACGAGAATTATCATTATCAACCGGAAGATGCAGACACGACGCCAGTCAGACGTCTTACGTCCGCATAAATCATTATAAAAACTTTGCCAGATTATCATGTTAATGTATAACAGTCCACTCTCGCTGTGCCATCTTCTTAACGTTTCTATATTTGGGGCTGGGTAGCGGGTGAAGAAGCCGGCCGCGGCTATTGGTTTTTTCCTTGGATTAAATTCCGAAACAGTCCGCCATTTCGTGCGTATTGAAAACGCACGCGGCGTACACCGCTCCAATAAATATGTAATACCGCTCACTGCCCATTGCGGAGGTCGAAATGAATAACAAATTATTAAAATGTAATACGTAAACATTGCTTAATATTCTTCTACCTTTTCTGGTATTGAAACCGGACCTCTCAAAAGGTAAATCTTCTGAGAAAGGGAAAGAAATCTTAAATTAAAACGTGGTCTGCTCTGGTACAGTTTCTGAATTATGACAATATATAAAACCTTCCCGTCGACGCATTTGTTGTATTTAATGTTCTTTTTTAATATTTTTTCTCAGTCACTGCTAGTGTACTAAATCATGTTAGTGTGACATCTCAGTTTGTAAGGAGGTCGTAAGTACTGCTTAAATATGAACGTCTTGACAGAGGCATCAGTTCAGTCCTTAAAAATCAAGTGCTGCATATCTCTAGACATACAAACATGTTTTAAAAATAACAGCATTAATGGATATCCATCAACCTTAATTTTTACCAATCACCAAAATTTCGTTGTAGGAGAAGCCACGATTCTCAACCATGTGAACATTAAGAGGATTATTAATTTCTTTTTATCTTCATAGTTCATTTCATAGCTTTAATGACCTACTCGAGTAATGTATTGTTACTTGAGTAGGCCAAGCCAGGCTTTTCGGCTTATATAGCGATCGCCTTTAACAAGACTTCTTTGTCATACTCCCAACATTGTGTAACTTTCTTAAATTCTAAAAAATGGGAGGTAAATGGATCAACTATAACTTTATTACTATTATAATCTATCACCATCAGTGATTAACTTAAAAATGTAATTAACATATAAAACTGTAACAGATTTATGTTTGTATTGTTTGTATATTTAATATATAAATCATTAATTGTAGTTTTTTTGGTTTCAGATTTCGTATGCTACCAGTAAGATCACTGAAAGGGGGACAGCAACCCTGATGCCGAAGGTAAATTTAATATTTAAGTCTTCAGTTATATGTTATTCAATATTAGTGATGGTAACGTAATTGGTGGTAAGTACAAAGAATAACTAAACATAGAAATGAAATAATTTGCACAGAGGCGCTGGTTCGGACATTTATACAGACGCACTTTTTATTGAAAAAAAATCTAATCTAATTATGCCAATAAATTATCTTTTACAAGTCTTTCCACCAAAAAACACAGCTATATATATATCCCTCTGCTTGTGGCCTGCAGTAACACCTGAACCGCCTCTTGAAGCACCTATTATTAATAAATATATATAATATTTCCTGTAGAATGGGGGTGACAATATCCCACTCTAACCTCAAAATATCATAAAAGGCGAATAAAAGGAAATAGGCTGACAATTTTTGTATTATAGTTTGCTTGATAACATAGCCTATATTTGGATTTAGACCTCCTGAGGACTTTTATACCAGACAAAATAAAAACTATAACAATATATGAAAAGAAACAATACAAAATGCGTTATAGACGGTCTTAAAAATAGATCTCTTCCGGGTAACTTTTGGTAGGAAAATATTTAAAAGATTATATAAATTTGTTATGGAGTGATATGGCAATATATAATGTTACAGGCTACATTACAATTATAAGCTGAAACTGTAACAGTGTACATTTTTAGACGCATACTTTCCTTTTAATCGACAGACTTCGATCGATCGACTTTATTGTTAAGTTATATCTTAATAATAAAGTCGATCCAATTACAAGAAACGTGCTGAATAAATAACAAAGGAATAAATGAAGCAATTATTTCGCAAAATAAGAGATCAGTTTGATTGTAATACAATATGATTCGAGCGGAAAATGTATGATATAAGCAAATCGTAAATTCGTCGTCGCTGAGCGTTGCCCGAGTGGTTGTCGGACTGCGACCCGCGGCACAAACGGGTCCGGGGTCCGCACCCTAACTTACCAATTCGGGTTCTGTACATTTAACATGGCCTGTAACTTTATTTCTTTCGTATAAGGTAAACGGAGTATAGTTAATCCACTAACCCGCACATAGCCAGCATGAACAAACCTTCTCTTTCTAATTCTAGACTAAGCTCCAATTTCCCAGTTGTGGGATAGTTAAACGGCATAATTAGTACACTCACCTAAAGGCATAGTTGACATAAATTTTTCCAAATGTGTTAAATTTCAACAAACTTCCTGGATAATATAGTGTTTACGCTGGGAATACTCCAGATAATAATTCAATTCTCCTTATCGATAGATTTTCGTTTTGAATCTAAAAAAAATATTTTAAAATTATTTCAATCGTGTTAAAGATGTAACAAACAAAATATATCTGTATACATTAACATGTAATATCTGTATGTTAAGAAACGATAAAACTTAAAATTCCTATTTCTCGCCAGAAGTTAACATTAGAACCGATGTATATTAACTTCCTGGAACCGATGTATATTAACTTCCTGGAAATTAATAACTCGTAACAAAATTAAGTCACGACAAGTGATGTATTTGGGATTTAATTATTTCTATTGAAATACTTAATAGGCTTTTTTTAGAGACGAACGTTATTAAAGGTATATCGTTACTACTTTGACATTACACATAAAATGGCGCGCGTCAATTTACATACATAAAATGGCGGGCAAAAAACAAATTTTAAATTTAAAAAAAGATGCGTAATGGCCGGGACGGGTATGGACGGGTGATGTCCCGGAATATTAATTAACTAGTAATTAATTAAATGATATTATATTCATTAAAATATATACGTAGAAGGTTTAAGTAATATAATGAGTGTCCTGTTGCCATCAAACTATTCCGTATTTACGCGACATATTTCATTGTGTATTATTAGAAACCTTAAAAAAAATATATAATATTTCTATTAACATTAAAAAACCAACCCCAAAGATTCATAGTATAACCTCGCGAAAAAAACTGGATACAAATAACACGCGCGATGTTCCGTTTTAATGTATTATTTTCAACCCCTTAAAATACTTTCTTTTCTTCAAAATAGCAGCAGCAAGAAAAATCGAGGGATGCTCCATATATATTTGCTCTGAAATCGCGGCCACCATATTTCACCGCGGGCCCCCACCGACTACTGAATTATTTATATGATCGCGATAGGTACGAATTTATCACTTTATCTATGGTCCAGCTGAAGACACCCAACTTGGACCCCGGCAGCTGTAAATAGTGTTCGACAATACTTTACTAGCTACTGGTGTAAAGTTATAATGAGGAATCTCCCTACGATAAAAGATCTACTATTTTTTTTTAATCGACGAAGCAACTGGACGATCACCATGTTTATCTGATGGTAAGATCTCAAGGCTTATTAGGATGATTTACACTTATTAACGGTTATGTTCTTTAATAGCGATTGTGTACGAATAGATATAATCATGGACGGTAGACCGGCAGTCTGATGAAGGTCGCGGGAAACTGTGCAGCAGGTTCACCTGTCGGCTGATGATAATTAAACTGCACCACATTAAACTCGTCTCTTTGAAACAATAGTATTAAGTCTCACTGTTAAATTCATTTAATGTGAACACTTTTATAATAAATACTTTACATATTCTACTTACTGTTGTATACTATACAGATGATGAGGACGTTACCTCTTCCTCTTCTTCTTAATGCAGAACATCCATAGTTTTTCACGAATCCACTTTCTCTTATAAGACAATTTTTAGAAGGGTTTTGTCCTGATTATGATGGCTCAATTAATGAATTTTGCCCTATAATAGTATTTATCATCATCATCAGCTGACAGATCGTCCACTGCTGGACAATAGGTCGCTCGCAAAAATCTCCACATCGGTTCTGCACTGTCCGCGTCCAGCGGCTTCCCGCGACCTTCCTTTGTGGGGGTTCATTTGGTGGAATTTAGGCCATTTCCCATCACGCTGGCCCAATACGAGTTGGTGAGAGCCAGAGCCTCATTTATTGATTAGCAGGGTGCACCTGTATGTAGTATTTCTATTATATTGTCATTTATTTCTTCTCCTCTTTCTCTTTCACATCCTCATTAGGACCTTCAACTTTTCTGCCCATAACAACGTGGCGCGAGTTAAGATGATATACAAAGCCCAACATTGAGCTCGTCGCCTTAAGACATAAGATGTTAACTAACGTTACCCCGGTAATTACACTACAGCGCCCTTCAAACCGGAACACAATGTTTGCATAGACTTATTTTAACTTGAAATGTAAATTAAAAAAACAGTTTAGACACGTTGACAGATAATAGAAGTTTAAAACTACCCTCGTCCTTTTAATTGGGGTCGTGCTGTTGCACCATGGAGTAGTTAATTGTGCACACTGCGTCCCAGTTAACTGTTCACTGTGGACCCTTGCTGGCATACGTAGAGTACCTACGGGGATCATAATTGTCATAAAGTATTCAGTTCAGGGATCTAAACATTTTTTGTATTGTTTCTGTGTGTTGCAGGATTTAGTTTTTTATTCGAGGATACCAGGACAGCGTATAAGAGTTGCCCCCATAATATAGTATTGGGATATTCACACGAGAACTTTTCACCTTCAAATATAATAAATAAATATAAGAAAGTATACGGTAGGTCATAAGAGGTGTAAGAGATCTCGCACAACAACTCACGGGACGCAAGCCAACCTCACCTGCTCGTGGTGCAACTTGCTAATCAACAAACGAGGCTCTGGCTCCCACCAACCCACATTAGGCCAGCGTGCTGAAATGGCTCATATCCTCCCATATTGGGGAAGACCTATGTGCAGTAGTAGACGTCTATTGGCTGATGATGATGATGATATGGTAGGTTTCCATTGCCAGAGACCGTATAGACAAGTACCACCGTAGCACCTATTTCTGCCTTCAAACCGTAGTGTGCAAGCATTACTGTGTTCCAATTTGAAACATGCTGTAGCTAGTGTAATTACTGTGGTAACGAGACTCAACATCTTATGTATCAAGGCGACAAGCGCAATTTGGTGCAGTGTATACCATTCCCACTAGCGCCACATTGTTCAAAGTTCAAAGTTCACCTGAAGGTAAGTGATACGCCTACCCATAACAACGTGGCGCCAGTTGGAATAGTATACACTGGTCCACCACACAGCGCTCGTGACCTCGAGGCATCTATGTTTCGACAACAGTACTGTGTTCCATTTTGAAGTCCTTAAAATGTTAAACATTGTCTGCATTGGGATGTTGTCTCGTTACCTCAGCACTTTTACTAGCTACAGCATCCTTCAAATTAGAGAACAGTAACGTTTACACACTACTGTTTGACGGCGGAAATAGGAGCAGAGGTAGTACCTACCTAGATGGTCTTCGGCAACAAAGACCTACCATAAGTACCAAGTAGGATAGTGGAATTTATACTTGAAAACTCTTCCAGGGTAGATTGATGAGGCGTCGCTTCAGAACTTCTTCGATAACCGTCATTAAAACTACTCAGCTTTAATCTTCGAGCGCTTACTGCCGGCGCTACGAACAAAGAAGTTAATTTATTTAGACCGCTCCCCTGATGAGGACCAGACCGCGAAGGAATCCGTTTACGTTAATGTACCTATCAAAACTTTTGACAGCGTCGGGAAAATTTGAACTGGATTACGGACGAAAAACTGTTCGATTACAACCATACCGGTATTCCAAAAGTCTCAGTTTGAAGAACATGTACTTGCAATTATTCATTATCCTGCGCTACCCGTATACAGCGGCATCTCCCAACTTTCATCTAATTTCGACCCACCTTGCAGAGAGCTTGTCAACACTGCGTCTACCCGTACATGGCCGTCATCCGAAGATTTTACTGTCTCATCGATCGTCAGTCCTTCAAGCGATATATTCACCCCATTGTCATTTAAGATTAGCAATTTTTTGGGGTATATCAGTGACTTCAACTCTCTCGTAGATCTTATTTGCTATTTGTTCACTAACAGAAACCCCAAGCATAAACAGCGTGGCAATTATTTGTAGTTGCAGTATCAGAAAACATCTAATGTCAGTCATCTAGACCTGCGATAATGTTCAGGCTTTGAGCTTATTCCTTATTATCCGTACTAACCTATCCACGTAAATCTACAACATGAGAATTGAAATGAACAATGTCTAGAACTTAGACTTCTTCAGTTGCCTCTGTTTCAATTTCAGCGCATTGTATACCAAAGATAGGATGATAAAGTGTGTTGTTCTATAGGTATCTAACATCATAGCTTACAAAATATTGTAAGTCTACCGTCAAATCCACATTGTCCTGTTCTGGCTATAAATATATTAAATTTGGAGAAATCTGAGCTAAAAATTCTTTACAATTTACGAATTTATTTTCATTAAACACCTTGTAAATTTAAAAATGAATACTATTCTCCAATTTGTGTGAAACTTGTGTTATATTTCTTGTAATGAAGTAATAAATAGGTATTATTCAGTGATAGAATACTTAAACTGGAGATACGCTCATATTCTGCATATATTGGAACACATTGGAAGCTTCATAATGAAGCTTTCATATTGCGAAAACTTTATCCGGTCCACGCGGATTCACATCCTCGTATCTTTTCAATATCCTCACTTACGTTTTTCAATATAGCTCCATATCATCTGCCATATTACAGAATATTTGTAAGTATTAAATATTCTTTCACGAGATATTGAGGACTGAATAATAAGAATAGATTTCATCAGAAGTCAACAGCAATGTAATCAATATTTTCTAATAAATTATACCAAATTTTATCAAGATTTTCCTTTTGCTACCAGTTTTCTTAGTAATGTTCAAATTAACACCAGAAAAAAATTACTTCTATAAAAATCTCTTTCTGTATAAAAAAAAACAGCCATATTTCCACTGCTGGAACTCAGTCTTCTTTCATTAGGAGAGAGCCTAGTTGAATATTTACCTTACTGTGTTAATCCCACGTTCGTGCACGAAAATATATCACGAAAGCTGTTTTTTAAACATGTCATTTCCTTGCAATTACTTCCTGCACCAGAAGTTTAAGTTCAGTGGGAATCAATCCCTTTCCTCTTTGAGTCAATATGTTACATACTCCTCTTAATCGTTGCCTAATTACTTTACTTATATGTTGGTGACACTAAACACTTAAAGGAACTACGTATTTTTGCCGGAATCCGTCCAGTATACCACCACATCTATTTCTGCTGATAAAAATTTGTATGCAAACATTACTGTTTTCCAGTTAGTCAGATAAAAGTAAAACGTATCATTACCATCAGATGAACGTCCATCTCCTTTCGTCGCTTCGTATCGATATTTAGATTTTCAATTAGACGAATAATACTTGAAGCGGTACTTATTAAATAAAGTTCGTTCCTCTATCAAGAGTCTGGACCTTTAAATTGAAGACCTTCCTCGTCTCTATCGGTGTTACACTGAAATTGATTTTATTGCGCCGCCGCCGGGGCAGAGGGCCCGCCGCGGGCTCCGGACACCGCAATAAAGTGTCCATTTACGTCGCCTACGGATGATTTAATTTTATTTCTTTCACCACTCCCCAACCCCCACATCCTCCTGTTCTTGTTATTGCCTCTCTTTTTCGAGAAAAACTACCAATGTTTATCTTAAGGTATGCAACGCACTCCTAGTGATTGTGTTACTATTTGAATATCATCAATTCAAAACACACATAAAATCCGCTCTATGCTTACCATCATGCATCCCTTATGCTTGCTTACTCACTCGCTACCTCAGTGTCTAATCTGTCTCGACAGAAATTGACAAATTTCTGCAAACAAAGCAGTAGTTCTTTAAATATTATTTTTTAGGGAAGTATGATCTTAGTTCTCAAGGTGATGAACATATTATGAAGCAATGTAAACGTTCTAACTGCTACATGTAGGCTCTCACCATCAGGTGCTCCTAGCACTAGATTCTTGTAAATCATAAATTGTATCGGCGCAGATAATCATTAAAAAACATCGTTAACTTACTTTGTATTGTTTGCAGATGAGAGTGACGTCAGCATGCCTGGCTCTACTGGTGTTCAACTGCGCGTACCTAGTGGCAGGAGACGGTGAGTAGACGGTGGTGCATTTTAACTAGTTCTCTTATTCATTAAAAAAAACTATTATTTATCACTAATGATCAAGTGGACTGATAATGTGCAAACGATTGCGAGAAGTCGCTCAGAAAATGCAGAACAGTTTGATGAACTTAGGAGATATATGTCCAGCGGTTAGTTTATCAGACACAATAGTGATGATGTTCTTTTACAAAATAAGGATCTTTTCAAATAGGTAAAGCTAAAGAAAATTTTATTTGTTACTGTTTATTATTTTATTTACTCTATAATGAAACGTTTGATTGCAGTCCCACCTTGTCATAAATGGAAATTTAGATAAATTTTCAATTGTAGCTTTCAATAAATCGAGTTGACATATAACTGTGAGAAAAAAAATCCCCGTTCCACTGATCAATGTGCTCTCTAATCAATGAAGCTTAATAAGTAATCAAAGTTCGGCGAACAAAAGAAGTTCTCCGTCATTGTACAACCTGCTGCTCGCGTTGCTTCTTACCGAATGAATTCTTTGAACAATACATCATTCCAATCTGCCGATGGCCGACCTTCTTTAGTTTGGTGGAAATGACAGCAAATAAACTTAATGGATCTACCCTTCGCAGCCTATACACACTGCTATACAATTTGACGAACGGACAAAAAACACAACTTAAGAACAAACCGCGAAATACCGCTGAACGCGAGCAACGAACCATTCAGTGTGGATATCTTGGGAGACCTATGTCCAGCAGTGGACGTTTATCAACTGGTTCTAACAATGATGACATTATTATAGATTTCTAGAAGAAATTTCAATGTAGATTTATAAAAACTGGAAAAACCAACAAATTTATCAGATATAAAATTAAACTATCTTATATACTCGCCTTAATTGGGAAATTTTTAAAAGTTTTTATATCAACCTTAACTCCTAAATCCTTCGTCATCAAAATCGGAACACTATGAAATTCGTGATAATCTTCCATAAATACAAAACTTGCTGCCATTTGAGAACCCTACTCCTTGACGTCAGTAAAAAATAACTGCAAACAAAACACACTTAAACCGGAGTAAAATGTAAATAATTGTTACAAACAACAAAAATAAACATTAAAAATTTACTGCAAAATGACAAAATGAAGATGGTAGCTACTCCAGCAGCTTTAAAAAAACCTTATCGCTATACAAAATCCATTTATTTAGCATCCGGAGCAGAGTTCCCTTATTCCATAACAAGCTTTAAGCCGCAGCTGCATTAAATCTTGGGTTAGTTTCATGCTCTCGATTATTACAGATTCCATACCTTCGAATCATCTAAGGGTAACTTCATCAAATGTGACACAAAGTTGGCCAAACACATTGACGATGTGTATCTTATATCACCGAAAAGTAAATCAACATCCGCCAATAATTACTTTCCCGGTGCGTATTGAACATGCGGAATGTTATTTACTAGTACAATACGTTACGTTAGAACAGATAATGTGATGATTTGTTGAATATGGTGCTGATTGGGGAAAATCCGACGCAGCAACCATTTCATGAGTTCTTTGTTCAGCTAAAGCTATGAGATGAGTAAGGGCGTCGCTAGTGATACGACTGTATGTATCAGTTAGATACCAGTTAGAATCTGTGGTATCGCTGTACGATTCCAAAAAGTACTTCGATCTCTCACTGAGCTTCCGGTGAAGAAAGACATCATGAGGAAACCGATCTGTTTATTAAAATAACAGCTTTATCCACGCTAATTCCGCCAATCAGAACTAGTCCAAATTGTGAACACTGATACTATACTTACGATCGACAGCACTAAATAACTCTGTAATGGGCTTTATATATATATCAGGATGTTTACAGTGCATTCTAGAAACTTTTGTGATGGTATCAGTAAAATTTAAGTATTTCTAAATACTGTCGCTCGTCATCCGCAGTGTGTCACGGCGTGGATAGCAAAACTAAGGAGTGAAGTCTGAGAGGAGGTTTTCATTTCTTATCGCGACTCGAGAAACCACTCACGATGATCAAACCTCAGCGTGATGCGGGATGCAACAGTGTACAGATCTAATGCTACTTTATCTTCAAGAATTCACAGTTTCCGTTTAACGCCGAAGTGAATTGATTTACGTGTCTTAAACAAAGCAATTTCCAAATAACGCGCGAATCATATTTACCCAGAGAACTTCAAATTGTGAGACTCAAGTTGTTAATATTTGCACACTACCGCCAGTGAAGCTGATCGATTTCAGGACCTCTATTGAGGCTCTCTTTTGTGCAAAATGTATTTTATTCTCTCGAGTAATCAAATTGAATCTCCATTATTGAATATCTAATTTCTTTACCTAACGTTGTGATAATTGACTTCTGAAACTTGTACTTGGGAGAGCTTCTAAAAGCATTACGGGCTTCGCGAACTTTTGTGAAAATAACTTGATTTGTACTTTGTTAGATGTTGGAAGAGTTGGGAAACGGTAATACGTTTCATTAATGATTTCATAATATTAATCGAAAGTTTAATTATTTTGTATTATGTGTTTCATACAATTATCCACACAAGACTTTATGATGTGCGCTTTTCTTTTAAATTAATAATAATACAATCTTCTGTCCAGATACAAAAGGGGAGTCAGTGGAGAGTGCTAGCGTGTCGACGGGTAGTTCCCAAGAGGAGGAAGAACCGAAAGAGGCATGGATGCGCGCCCCGGCAGGAGGAGTTGCTGTCAGAAGTGGAGAGGACGCACTCCTCACTTGCGTAGTGCTGGGAGCCAGGGGGAAACCAGTATTGTGGAAAAGGGCGCGGGACCTCCAGCTGCTGACGGCAGGCGGGGTGAGGGTGACGAGGGATGAGAGAGTACGCGTGCTGCACGATGACTGTAAGTATAAATGCATCTATTTATATGAACACAACTTCTAACTTACTTTTAGTTATTAAAATAATACCTAAACGCCTGTTAGAAGAATAAAGAAAGACACCTGGAAACCCCGTCTTTCAGAGGATGATCGTCCGGTCCCTCCCTCTACACAAAAAAAGTAAAGGAAAGATAGTAATTTTATATATAGATAGTAATGTGTGCAGCAGAAATACGTATGTTAAGTTCAGAATAAGCCTGAATTTCTCACTGTTAAATACACACGTTCACTTAGAATGATCTGTTCCTTTTTATTTAATAATTTTGGATTGTAAAGGTATTAAGGTGGGGTGCGGGGTGCGTCTTTGGTGAATAGTAACGCATAGAGCAAGAGTAGCACTATATTGATGAGTAGAGCGATTTAATATACAGAGCAAGTTACGAAGTACAACAGTATTACGAACATCCAGTTGATGGATACAGTTGTATACTACGTAATGACTTGTTGGGAAGATCTGACATTATAAAGATCCAAAGAGATCAAGTAAATGGATACAATTGTATACATCTTAATTACCTGTTGACCAAGTCAATATACATAAAGATGTACGATCCTTATAAGGATTTGCGCTATGATAAACGATAGCGTGATCTATCGTCGTGGGGGCGCCATCTGTTGGGTGTTTGACAACGTCTTGATACATTATTATTAATTCCGTATCATTAAAAACTAAAACTGCTATGCTTCCTCGTTGCAAATTTAAAATTAATTATTTTAAACAAAACATACTTCTCATACAATCAAGCAAGAAACCATAGCGCCTTGGATACAATATTTACAATAGCTCCGCGAAAGTATTTACTTGACGAATTATTTTTGGGTCAATAGCTAGGTTTAGATTACTATACGATCGGTGGGCGTAAAGACCAGTTCACCGAGTAATCCTACTATGGGTGTAAATACTTCGCGTATTACGTTTAACCGTAATTCGAACTTCAATGTAGACCAATAACTACCATTCTACTTTGTTTATGAGGTAAGAAGTTTTTCATTACTTCATAAAGAAGGTTTTTGTTATGCAAAGTAACGCCAAATGTTCTTGGAAATACATATTATATGTTACTATGAAACAAATCACATGTTCCCAGAACAGTTTTGGACTTAATAAACGTCTTCTTCTTTACTTGTCTTTACGACAACCTTCAACATTGATTGTACTAATAGTGGCACGAAGAGAAGCATCATCCCCTATATTTGTTAATACTCCAATTTTTCTTAAATTTCTAATTTGTACTGTATTAATAGCAGTGACGAACACTCCTTCGATTTAAAGTAAGATGTTGCCAGACTTTTTTCTTATATAACCACTTTCAATATTTAGTTCGTTCGGGTTGACCCTCTACAACTACATTTCTACTATATTTCCAAAACTCGACAAAAATGTGAAGTCTAGACCCGCGCCGAGATCTGGACTACTTTAAAAAAAATGGTTTAAAAAACTTAATTTCTTAAATACAACATTCACTTAATGAGAATCTTAACATATATAACCAGATTTTAATGATTTATCTTTCTAATTCAATATCATCTAAGCAGTTGTTACTCCGATCCATATTTTAGCAGCCAAATGATAGTAAACATTTAGCTAACTAGATTTACTTTCCAACACTTGGAGATCAACGAGGTACTATCTATAATCCATCCCGCTTCGGCATCCCCTGATAAATTTACTCATTTCTTCGTTTTAGAATAAAAAATCTATGTCTAGGACTATCAAGGATCACTTAACATAATTTTCTAACCGCTTTAAAGGAATTTCATTAAATATATTTTTTTTAAACGGATGATCTTTAAACAGCGACACCGTTTTAAAATTACAAATTTAGTAGCTAATATTTCAAGGGTTGATGAAACTATATAAATAATTTGATTAATTGCTATCAAACACTAGGGATTTTCCAATTAACCAAAACTTAGATTTTAATTTATCCACAACGATTGTTTAGGCTACAGTGTATTAGAACTTAATTATTTTTGTATAGGTTTGTTAAAAATCCATGCTTTGAGCAAAGTCACGAGCACAATTTATTTCAATACTTACATAAAAAACACTCGAAGTGACGTTTACCTCAAAAAGTTTACTTTTCCACGTCACGTCTTTCAGCAGGTTTTATTATACCCTTCGTAGTAAGCAGTTCGGATATAAACGAGCAGGCTTCGGATATTTGCGTGGAAAATACGGTTCCGTTACTTCAAATAGTGAAGCCATTTTCATTTGGGCCCCGTTGTCGGATTACAATCAGTTTCTGATAGTCTTAATGTCTATTTCGTTTGTATACTGAGTATTCGGATATTTATAAAGAATCATTTTGTAATGGTTTTTTATATGTATATAAACAATAAAATAAATTGGGTTCCGTATTGCAAAATACGAATGTTGTACGATTCAATATAACAACGTTACCGGAACTTGTTTAGTTTTTCAATTGTTGAAATAGCTTGTCTTTCGTCAACGGGCTCTTCTAAAGATTTCCACGTCTCTTTGTCTCCTAATATTCCGGTTCATTCTGATGCAGATACCTAATTTTAACTTTTCTTCCCAACTTTTGATTTGTCCCTTTTGCTTCTTTGGATTTAATTTAGGTCTTACCTTGGTATGGTTTTTTTAATTGTTTCTCAACGTATGGTATGTCCATCAAGTGTGGTAACTATACATGTAAATTAGAGGTTCTTACCAGAATCCTTCGTGTTTCTAGAATAGGGCCTGATCGCAGTGTCACGGACGCTCATGTCCTGTGACCTGTTTATCTCATACATAGTTTTATCTAATTTACCTACATCATGTCAGTAATTGAACACTCATAACTCATTTTCCTTTTAAAGCTGAAGAGCCCATCAAAGGTCCAGGTATAAAGAAGGGTGGAGACGTATGGGCGCTGGTTATCAAGTCGGTGAAGCCATCGGACGCAGGGCTCTACATGTGCGAGCTTAACACAGAGCCACCGGTCAGGAGTTTCCATCGACTCACAGGTAAGCTTAATTTCTTATTTAACAAACATTATTTAAACATTGTTCCTTTGATAAAGCAAACATGTTTTTTTTTGCTTTGGTTACAAATATGTAATACAAAGTTCTTTTGCAGTGATTTCCCGTGGCCTCACACCTCCGGAGAATCAAAACGCGACCGACACCTACTCCGCAAACGTACCCACATTATCAACCCTGGCGCTGGCGCACAACTACACAGAATGCTGCCTCAATGCCAACGTCAGCACCACGTGCTTAGGATTTTGCAGCATACAAACTATTCTAGAAGGAACCGGACAGGATCCGGAAATATGTCAGCCAGATTTTCCAGCGATCGTGAAGTAAGTATTCTAAATCTCATTCTTTATTAATCCAAAAGAATAGAATGTTTATTTGATGATCTTGAAAATCATCATTATTTAAGATTAGTTTACAATGCACCATATTGCGCGCGTCGTATTAAACTGGAAAACAATAAGATTTGCACACTACCTATTTGGGTTTAAAAATAAGCCTCCCGACAGTGTCTGTGTACCCTCCGTCAAAAATAATAAATTTTAGAATTCCTCAAGTAAATGGGTCATGTAAATCTCTCTCTCTACTTCTATATTCATTCGTCGTCTTTTGCTTTTCATAAGGAAATTCTGCACTGAATATTCTTCTCCGCGGTGACACCTAACCTAATAAAACAGATTGTTAGTAATAGCAGACTTTACACCCAAATGACGTTTTCCCAGACTCTTAGCAAAAAGTTAAAGAAGATGGTCAATGATTTACAAAGCCCCTGAACATGTTTTGAACTGTTCAGGTGTATGGCGGACGGACGCAACCACGTGCCTTGCTGCGTGCAGGAGCACGTGCCAGACATCTGCCAGGACGTCTGCCGGGGCGAGTTCACGCCGGTCACCGACAACATAAAGACACACTACTCCTGCGCAACCTACATGGAGAAGACGCTCGCTTGCATCGTGGAAGGAATTGGTTAGTTTATTATACAATTAACGAGACAAAGAAAACATTTACCAGGTCAATGGCATCCATCTATAACGTGGAATGAGGCACAAGTTATGATGTTGATACACATGGTTACATTGTTGGCGACAGAAGCCGAGGTCGTAATGGTACCTCATACGTTCATGGTTAGGTTAGGTTAGGTTAAGACCTACCACAGAAATAATATTAACAGTTGACTCTCACTTACAAGACGTCACTTTTGGCAAATTTTATGGTATATGGGCATATCCAAAGCAAATTTTATCACATGTGGTACTGTTAGCCATTTTAAAGGTTACTTCCACATCAGCCCACAAATAAAATAACATTTTATTTTTAAACATCTAACTCGAAGATATTGTTCCAGAACTCCTCCCAAGTCCACCGGAAGACGTTGAAGTGGAGCCGTTGAACGAGAAACAATTGAACGTTACGTGGTCACCGCCAGTAGAGAATACGGAAACGGTCACAGAGTATGTGGTCAATGTGACTACACTGCGGTCGTTCGACGCCCACCTCATCGAGCCTTCCGAGAGCTTGATGAAGAGTAACGAAACGAAAGCCGTCCAGTCGATGACCTACAAGGTGCAGGCGAACAGGACCTCCCTGATACTGAATGATCTGTTCCCATTCACAATGTATGAGATAACTGTTACTTCATACAATATTCATGGATCCAGTCTCCCGAGTTACAGCGTCAGGTCAGTTATAAATTCATTATCTTTTGCTACATAGTTTTTATGGCCTATTTCGGTTGTTAGAGTTTTATAAGCACTATAACTAAGGAAATTGCTGAAGTAACCCGACAAGATGTTGTCTTAAGGAAGTAAATGCTATGTACTGTTGTATGAATCTCCTAACCAGCACCATGGTTAAGCAGATCAGAGAACCATTAAGTAGTGGTATTCTGATCTGATTTTAGAATAATTAATCGGTCTTTGCCCACAAACTAACATTGACTCTGTATATTTCTTTGAAGAGAAATATTTGTATTCAGCGTCAAAAAATTTATACCAATTTATTATTGGAAGATATACTTCATATTAATCAATTTGTTATGACCTGAAACTCCTTAAATTAGAGTAACCTTCCCTCGACAGATCATTAACGCTGACGCCCGGCAAAATGAAGACGACACAAGTCGCACCGGCTCCGAAGTTGCCGGATGTGAGAGGATGCTGCGTCACAGCCGGCGTGAACCACTATGGCTGCGTGGAGAAGCTGTGCGATCCCACAAAGACATTCGAGATTGACGTAAGTACCAATTGTTACAATCTGTGTTCACCGGCCATTTGATTTTGGCACTTGTATCAGCATAGGACTGAGTTGTCTACATAAATGTTATAACTTCACGATTATGACCTTGGTAAATTGCACAATGCACTTCGCCGTCATCAGTGACTAACAACCAATCACCAACACCGTACCCGTTGTAACCATCAGCTGCAGGTAACAGACCTGATGATCTGCGCGCCGTGGGCCGGGGTCACGTTTGGCTGTCTCGCCAACGGCATGGACCATACACCTTGCTGCAGATCCAGAGGTCTCCCAGAAACCTGCTTACCACTCTGCAGCGGGAACATAACCACGCTGGATTTCAATCACTTCAAGTGAGTAAAACATCAAGTTCTTCCAATTTCTTTAGGATCTTTTGTAACCTATGAAATCATTTGAAGTAAACTGTTTTCTTCTTCCTTATTGAATTTAATTAGACTGCCCTGATAATAAATCCTTTTATTCATGGTAGACCTTTGTTGAGGGAACCCTTTAGGTGGGTTCCACCACAGCGCCAATTTCTGCCGCCAAACAGTCGTGAACAAACATTACCGTGTTTCAGTTTGAAGGGCATTGTAGCTTGTGTAATTACTAGAGTAACGAGACTAAATATCTTGTCTCAGGAGACGAGCGCAATGTGGTGTAGTATTTAACATCCTAATTAGCGCCATTTTGTTATGGAGAAGCGTAGTACTTACCATCAGGTGAACGTCCCGCTCGTCTCGTCGCTTAATTGTATAAAAATAATACCGTAGACCTCTATTCACTTACATTTTTTTGTGTGCACTAACAGAACTAGTCATCAATAATATACTTAACCAAATCAAAAACAGCAGATAAAGAACCAAACTACTAAACACCGAATTTTTAAGGTGCCTCCGCTACATGACTGCTTACACCAACTGCCTCCTACAAGGGTACGGTGTACTCCCGGGCCCTCCTTCAAGACTACATCTCACTAACATCGACACAGACTACGCTGTAGTCCACTGGGCCCCACCCGCAGCACTGGCCGACACCGTACAGTACTACAACTTGCACTACAAGGCGCTGAGTATCGATGATGATTACAGCATCCTAAAGAAGGTAAATTTCTCTTTTTGCCGCCAAATTATATTATGAAACCAGAGTCCTGGCTGAGATGTACATAATTAATCATCAATATAAATCATTAGATACGCTCTCCGTATATATTGGAGAATTTGGAATCCAACACCGACTACGAGATCTACGTGGAGGCTGTCAACGAACACGGCGTGGGTGAATCCTCGCCGCGGCTTATATTCAGAACTCAGAGTCAGGTTAGCGGAACGAGCATTTTTTATATTTTTATCGTAATGGTAATAAAACAATGAGTATTGTTTTCTTATTGATTTCTGTACACCAGCTAATAGAAGAGGAGGAGATAGAGGCCAACGCGTACAACGTGACGGCATGCTGCGAGAGGGTACAGTTGGCGGGCGTGTGCATGCCGCTCTGTTCGTACGACGCCAAGATGTCCGACCTGCGCACCCTGGCGCCGCTCTGCGCGCAGGAGTTCCACAAGCTGTTGCGTTGTGGAGCCGGAGGTATGACTCGATTAATTTTATTAAATTACAATCTTATTACTTTCACTTTAACTCAAAGAATGTTTTAATGAAATAGTAATACAATTTGGATCATTACTTTTAGTATACCTCACGATAATTAATTTTAACATCAAACAGTAATATTTAAAAGGATTAGTAGCTAACACAATAGCAGACTAACGAAAGGTAGCTTTGTTATAAAAAAGATAACTTAAACTATTCTATCCCCATCTCATGATGAGGATATAATACCGAGAAGTCGATTAGATACCTATCTATGGTATTGGTGGATCAGTCGTTAAGTATTTATGTGCAATCATTACCAAATTCCAATTTGACAGGTTAAAGAGTAGTGAGGAGATTTAACATATTAGATTTAAAAATAAGGACAACAATAGAGAACATACTTATCATCAATGTTTACGTATTATTTAGCAGATGAACATCCTATTTCTACTGTGGCTTCGTTCTTTGACCAGGTCGTAACCACGAGGCATGCTGCGCGCGGCGCGGCGTGCCGCCGGTGTGCCGCGGCGTGTGTGCGTCCGCGCATGCGGCCGGCGTCAATGTGTGCGTGCCGTACATCGGCAACATTGTTCAGTGCTTCGAAGAAGGTACTCACACCTAACCTTATCCATAGAAGTATTGTTAGAGAACTTATAATAGTTACTGTTCAACTCATAGTAGTAATTGATTGGTAAGTTATCATGGAAAGCAAAGTCAAGGGAATATTTTTTTTTCCCTTATTCTGTATGTGTAACAAAACTTGTTAAAAGCTGAAAGCTGAAATATCTCAATTCATCAAAGTCTCAAATGCTACCTTCTACATTATGAAAATCCAACAGAACAACGATGCTGATGTTGTCACCGTTAGTGCTTCAGTTGACTATTCTAACTGAGCAACACTAGAAGACTGTCCACAGCGAGAAATTGATTTCCATTCATGAAGGACGTTCTCAAGTAGGGAGATTTCATAATAATTGGAACGTTACGACCAGGCACCGGCATCCTCCCCGGCCCGCCGCGAGAGCTCCACGCCGTAGTGTCCAACGACGGTAAGCTGTTCCTCGACTGGGCGCCGCCTCAAGACGGTGCCAACGCCACCTCCTACACCGTTCATTGGCAACTAGTTGGCAACAACAATCAACCATACTACTACAACACTCTGCAATTAGATAACGTAAGTACTTATAAATCTTTCGCATATATATGCAAAAACCAGAAATTACATCGGAGTTTATATCCATCATTGATAGAACGGTAATAATGTTAATGTAATACGTGGAGGAAAACTTATAATACTTTTAAAACATCATACGGAAATGGAAAATATTGTTAAAATGTACATACAATATACCACTTACCCACCAAAGCCTTAAACTAAAAATGTGAAACACCGGTGAATTTATACCAATGAAACTGATGACTGAAGGTCTGGTCAATTCCAAATATTTTCCGATTACTCACATAAGGTAGAAAACTAAGTTTCCTCATGGTCTACATTGACATCATGATTTGGTCCCAGATGTCTGTTCGTGCTAAAAGTAGTGTAACAACTTATGTTTCACTAAAGTAGTGTAACAATTTATGTTTCATTAAAGTAGTGTAACAATTTATGTTTCATTAAAGTAGTGTAACAATTTATGTTTCATTAAAGTAGTATCTTTTTCCTATACTGATAAACGTCATCATTGAAATTGTCATTAGTATAGCGCTACTGCTAATATTAATTTTTATATTGAGTTAACTTTAGCTTTTTATTGTACAGAATAACTTTCTTTATATTGCTGTAATTCATATTAAAATAAATTTTATATTGTGTTTAGCTGCGCTTACTCCAAAAATATTGTAAATATAAATAGTTCTAAGCTATTCCTCAATATTGAAATGTGGAAATATTTAAATGCAGCCAAAGCGAAACTCTCCGGGTTTTCACACATCCGGCAAATAAACTATTCAAGCGATCGACACCAAGTTGTGAGCTTCGAAAGCATTACGAGGGAAGTTTCTCCTGTCAATGCATTACGAAAGCATGTCATTACTAACTATTGTGAAGTTATTACGAATTAATAACTACATTCTACTCGTGTATGAATGATTAAAAACCATTAATATATTGTAAAATGGGTACGACATAAAGTTTTTTATTGGAATGAGCAATAGGAACTAGATAAGCTATAACGTGTACAACAGACCCGAGAATAGTAGCATTAGGTTAGCCAACTTCTAAATGGCGTAGTCACATAAGAGAGAAAAGAAAATTGTTAAAAAGTAAACAGATATTGTAATGGTAGTAAAATGAAAATCTATGTAAAGGATTGTAAAAAGTAAAGCATTATAAAATAGGCAAAATCATTAAAAGGAAATAAATTAAATAAATGAATGCACGGAAACGTAGAATTATGGAAGAAAGAGCATAATAAGATCCTTACGCTGTCAAGTCAGGAGAAAGAAAAAAATAAAGAAACTTTTCAGTTAGGTTGGTGACAATAGTATCTTTATAATTTTTTTTTTAATTTACGTCCTCACTGTTGGGGCACAGGCCTACGCCCAATATGAGGGCGATGGGGCATAGTCACCACGCGGGCCCAATGCGGATTGGTGACTTCACACACACCATAGAATAAATTCTGATTCATGTGTAGGTTTCCTCGCGACGTTTTCCTTCACCGTAAATATTAAACTTCAACTTAAGTATTACAGTCATCGGTACATGCCGAGATTCGAACCCGCTCTAACACGCTCTAACAATTAGGCTAGCGAGACACTTCTCTCACACTACACTCCTCAAAATTTCTTTCCATTGTCTTAGTTATACAGAACTGTTGTTTTGTTCTGGACTCCAGTTCGTTACCTTAGGTTTTAATTTCTTCTCTAACCTCAAATTAGTTCATAGAAAATATTTATAGCAGAAACATTAAGCTAACACAGAACTGTGCAGTTTTACTCGGGTAATTTGCACCATGTCCATACTAACATGATATTACCTTCAGCAGTTAGTTCTGACCGATGGTATGATAATAATGGTTGTTCACAGAAAATGAACGTGACAGGAACTATGGCGCGTATCGTGGATCTGGAGGCTAACAGCACTTACCACGTGTTTGTGGTCGCCGTCAACCAGCACGGCACATCCTTACCATCAAGCATGCTACTTCTAAATATCACCGGTAAAGGTATAATTATACATTTCCTTCTTAAAGTGAAGAATGTCTTCGTTCGGCAGTGCCTTCTCCCTTTATTTTTAAATATGTATTCAGTTTTATCAACATTGAGAGTAATGAAGAAATAGTTTTCTTAATAACGCCTACTTTTGTGTATAGAATCTGAAAAGGAAGTTTCTGGAATCCCGTCACCACCACATTCGCTGTCCGTATCTTCTCACTCGGCGACGTGGTTGACTCTGACCTGGCAACCGCCGCAGTTCTCTCTACCAGACGAGAAAATAACTTATACGTAAGTTTTATTTGTTAAGAATTTACTTAAATTCAGATTTATAATTAGAAAAGACTACTTCCTCATCTGTATTTTCTGGACAAAAGACAAAACCTTCACATGTTTTATTTCGGCCAGCTAAACAACAAATAAGACACTCCAGAATATTGTATTTTCCCAACTACAGTATCTTAATCTTTGATTCTCAACAGGTTATTCTTCAAATCACTTGGCCAGTTAGGCCAAACCAACGTGACACGTACAAACACAACCGTACCGGGTTACACCCTGGAGAAGCTTAGTCCCAACACCCAATACATTGTTTGGGTGATAGCTCACGCTGCTGCTGGGGACTCTTTACCTTCTGAGACTCTTCTCGCATGGACAGATCCTGCGTACCCTGCTTACGTTGAGGTCAGTGGTGTCTAATTAATACTGCCGATGAAATTGTTAAGGACTGTTATTTGATAATTTTAGCGAACTGTTCTAGGACAACATATTTGAATCTTTGTCGATATATAAATGGGAGTTATATCATTATCATCATCAGCGTCGATGTCCACTGCTGGACATGGGCCCCTCCCAAAGATGTCCACATCGATTAAACCTGTGCATTGCATGACAAACAATATTACATATATCTACATGTATGTATATGAAATACAATCTATCTGTTCCTATAATCGGCTGAACCGATTTCGATTATTTTTCGTTAGAAGTCTAGATCGTGATTTTAGTTCTTATACAAAAATTCTAATCTGTTAACAGTTTACCTATTCCTTTCTAGTTTTAATTATTATATTTTTATTTCTACCTTAAGGTAAAATATGAAATATAATAAAGAAATAGATTAAGGTTTCTAAAAAAAAATATTCAATCTTTTAGCCACCTTCAGTGAACCCTGTGAATTTAGTAGTGGAAGGATCGAGCATGACAATCCTATGCATAGCCATGGGTACTCCGACGCCTACCATTTCATTGTATATTTCTGGTGAGTAACTTTTCTCTTTCCACCCTCGAACTTGCGCTTTCGCTGTGGATTTGACGAAACCATTTGGCTTTTCTGTTACTTAATCTGCACCATGTCCTTGCCTGTGGAAATGGTGCCAATGGAAATGTGCTAATGGAATTATCGAGAATGGTTTCTACTTCGATCAGATACAAACTGAAGGGTTTCAGCTGTTAAAAACAAACACATTCTCAAACTAGAAGGGCCCGTCCAATCCAACGCATGACTATTTGAACATGTTTACAGGACGTCTAGTCCGACAGGAAGTGACGCGACACATGGTGACCGTGATACACAACGTTACGCGAGACATGGACCAAATCTCCTGCTACGCCGATAACGGCTATGGTACACCCATGCAGGCCTCTAGGAAGATAAATATATCCCGTGAGTATATAAAGGACAGTTTTGTAATCGTTAGAAAAATTTACAGGGAGACGACATAAGAAAGACCATCTGTTAGTAAAAGAGGTGATCATCCAATCAGGTACCTTCGGCATATCAGAAAAGCTGACTAATAATAAACAAGTCCAAAGAAAATAGATTGAAATTGCGAACAATAAAAGAGCATACTGCTTTCTAAAAGGTCAGCAACGAAACTACAACTCTTCTGTTGGTGCCGCTGTTAATAGACAACGGTTATCACTTACGATCACGTCTACTTGACCATTTGCCTACCTTCTCTATAAGAAAACAATGATCTGATCTATTGTAGATGTGCCAACTATCCAAGCTTCCGGTATAACCATGGCGGCGGCTGGAGACTCGGTTATATTAGAGTGTCGGGTTGAAGCGTTACCTAAGCCAACGATAGCCTTCTGGAGGGACCCTAATGGCAGGACCCCGGTCATCGATGGACCTAATTATACTATTCAACTACTGGCCGATCCTGAGGTGAGTTAAACTGCTGATCTTGTAATATTTTGTAGCTTCTATACTCCAACACATCATAATGAAATATTAAGTCTACGGAATTGTAAGTTAGTAAAATTAATGTTTCTTTCAAATAACATGAGCTGCAATAAGAACTTGTTCAGTTTCTGTGTTACTTCTATGACATATCAAAGACAGTACAAAACTCTCAGAGCATGATTGAAACAATAGAATAGAAGTAAATGAAATAATTATTAAATTCATCATCAAGATCATGACTCTCTTCTAGTTTAAAACCTTCCAGCAGAGTAATAAAGTCGGATGTCTATCTTTATCTTACATTGTCAAACGAAAGCCGCCCACTGGTGAACATATGCTTCCTTGTAGGAATGTTTTTTGTTTTTGATCCATTTAAAAAAAAAACCTCTTTATCATGAAGTTGTCCCCCACTTTATTAAATACAACGCACTAAAACAGTTGGTACAGTGGGTGGGTTATAATTTTCTGAACGAGACCGTTAATTAAATAAATAGTTAAACACGACGAAAGCGGCCGATTGGTAAATCTGATTACTGTGGACTTTTATTCCATTTGTCTTTCGTCCATCAGCTAATTAGGGGAGATGCGGTCCTCGCGTTTAAACTGTTTCATTATTTATGGAGATTCAGTTGGCGACGGCTCATTGTATATTCACGGGCGGCCGCCGTCAATACGTTACTTTCCATCCGAAGGATTTCCGGCCAATTGTTTACGTTCCTGCTTACCGACGCCAAATTATACCAGAGTTTTTAATTAACTCTAATGACAATTAAGTAAAGCAATTGTCGTCATCTAAACTGGAATAACTATTATATAACAATGAAAACGAACTATGACAGTACTGGCAATTATATAAGTTGAAAGATTGACGAACTTATAAGTTGTAAATGGAAAATCTATGTCACTTTGTCTTGGCTTGCGATTGCGAAACTTCCGACATCAAAACTTCCATCGCTTCGTACAAACTTATAGATATGAAATAATAGCTCTGCTGATGTTCCCTACAGTAGGACTCGTCTTCCATCACAAAAAGAAAGTTAACGGCCACTAATTTGGTCAAGAGGGGGGAAAAGTGGACGTGTCACGTGTCCACGAAACCTTTGATCAATTCTTTCTCCAAAAGCTCAAGCTCAGAGGAGATCGCACTCACGCCTCTTCGAAACTTGATAATCTTTTTACTTCATATTTAATAAATATTTGCTAATAAAGATTTATCTGCCCACAAGAAAATTTTCTTGTGGGCCTAGCTGATTTTAGAATATTTGTAAAAACAATCCAATCTATCTTAACTATTTCAATGTAATCCAGGACCAAACCAAATATACGATGCGGTTAATAATAAAGAAGATAACAGAGGCAGACGAAGCGGACTACTTCTGTCACGCGGAGAACCCGTTCGGCAAGACCCTGAGGCCGGTGTCTGTGCGTCTGCGGCCGACGGCGCCGCACCACAACGTTACCGAATGCTGCACCAAGGTTAGTGGAAATAATTAGTTGATTGCTCAAACTATCCACAGCAGACTCACGAACATTGTTTATCCCAAACAGATGAACGTTTCATCCGCCTGCATTGACGCGTGCAGCTTCCACTTGGATATGGACAACATAATGGACCGGCCGGAGTGTATAGACGACTTTGAGAAGCTCATGAAGTGCGCCGCCGATGGATCCGGTAATGTCAAACAAAATATTTTATTGACTTCAGGCAACATTCAGAATCCCTAAATTTGGGGTCCTACTGCTTTCTTTGCTCGATGACTTGCCCGCACTTTATAAAAACCGCTCCCCTCTTCTGTACCGGTTCTTAAATTGGGTTTGATAAGATAGACAGATAATAGTATTTTGGATAGTGATGAGGTTTTATCAAAGCCGTTTGACTAATTACCTCTCTGATATCAATTTGTTACCATTACATCCTGGTTATGTATATGGGCATAGGAGCAACGGGAGACCGATCGATGTGGAAATCTTTGGAGAAGGCTTATGTCCAGCTGTGGGCGTATATCTACTTATATGATGATATGTATAAAAATAAGAACTGGAATATTCTGGGCGAAAACGCTGTATCGTCTTCATCACTTATCATCAAATATGGGGTAACTGCTGGATGCAAGCAGCGCGGTTTAATCGACGTGGTGAACTTTGAGAGAGGCCTATCTCCAGCACTGAGTGTTTATCGGCTGATGATGATGAAAAATAAATATTGTGTAGAATAGAGATAAAGTATAACCTAGTTGCAGGTAAAAAAAGTATGAACCTATAGTTTAATATCGTGTCGTTTAGACCACCGCGCTTGCTGCGCCTCGTGGGGCGTTCCAAGGACTTGCCTGGAGCTATGCCGTGGAGGACCAGTGGCGCGCTCCTGCGCACTCCAGCACGCTCGACGCGCCTTGGCGTGCTTCCGCGACGCTGGCGCGCGACTCCCAGGCCCACCACGCGCACTCCGCGCCCACGCCGCCCCTACACCCAACTCTGTACTGCTCAGGTTTGTTATTATGACTATGATTGCCAAATTCTAAATCTTTATAAATCTATGCTTTCTTATTCATGACAGAGCCGTAACGTAATAAGTATCTTTGTCACGGTCTCTGCTCACCTTTTGAAACGCTAACAGCTGGGAGCCACCGCTGAAGAACCCGCAGACGGTGTACCTGTACAGAGTTTTCTGGCGCGCGTACGGCGCCAAGGTTCCGGAGAAACTGGACACAAGCGAGACGAGCGTGGTGCTCACTGGACTTCATGACGATGTCAGATATGAATGCGTCGTCAAGGCGGCCAACGATGCTGGTACGTTAATTTTAATTCACAACAATACTCTCCTGCCGGAGACGATCTAGAGGAGTACCACCGAAGCGACAATTTAGGTCGTGGGGTGCAGACTAATATTTTATACTCTGATTTGAGGATGCTGTAACTGCTATAATTACTGGAGCAACGAAGCTTCATATCTTATGTTCTATGTGCTGTTAAGTATCCTTACTAGCCTCTCATATTAAAAAGGTGAAATAATAATTTAACTTACATTTGGCAATAAAAAAAATCTGTTACTTGTAAAGGTTAAACCAATAAATATTTCGTCCTGGTTTTATAAACAAACACAGTGCACAGTCTTTCGAGCCGGATTTATTGTTGAAGATAATATAATTTCTGGAATACATTAATTACAATTTTGGTGATCAAGATGCATCATCGCCATGAGATGACTTTTTCGCACTGAAGGTTAGCTGTCAAATTGAAATATAAACCGGATGCAGGTACATCTTCGCTGAGCGCGCCGATCATGTTCACAACGGCGGGACAGGAAGTTGGCGCGGCGGCGGCGCCGGTGTCCGCAGGCGCCGCTTCCGCCGTGGGCGGGGCAGTTGCTTGCGTGCTGCTGGCCGCAGTGCTGCTCGCAGCCGCGTTCTACTACCGACACAGGAAGGTACGTCACAAACGTCATCGCCGCCTACCGCCAAAAGTTATAATAAAGCGATAATAAGAATATGTCCGTGTGTACTCCAGGTCATCGCTCCTGTAACTTAGTTTATGGCAACACATTTTTCTTAAGTTCGTTGCAAAATTTATTGTGGAAGTTATTTGTTCGCAGAATTTAAGACTTAAATCGCAAGGCGGCGTCGCTTTCGAGAATCCCAGCTACCTCAGAGAAACTAACACCGACACTGTTGTTAATGTAAGTACAAGATTCAACGTTTGCATTCAAAGAAATATTGAATGGTACCAGAGATCTATAAGCTGCAACTTTCACCAGGGTACAGTGCCGAACGGAAATGCCACCAACGGAGTCTCTAACAGCTCGGCGTGGCGCCAGGAGACACTACAGAACCCTAGCACCACCCGCGAAGTCGAGCCCACCCTGTACGAGGAGCTGAAGCTCGGACAGGACGGCGCGGGCTTCAAGCGGCTGAAGCCGTAGCCCGCGGCCGGCTCGTCGCTCCGCTCGCCGAGCGGTTCGCCGAGCCGCTCGCCGCGCTTCTCCTCGCCGCGGATCGCGCCCAAGTACTGAGTCTGTTGCGGTTACAACCACCGACCCTCCACCGCACCGAACAATAACCAACACTCTCGTTTTACGCCGACACAAGATCATTTCAAATGTTTTAGACAAAGTAGAATTTTGTAATTTTGTAGATGTCAACTTAAAGTAAGTTAACAATATTTGCAAACACATCAATGTGCTTTCCGATACAGTTCAACATTCAGCGAAAACATAACCAACACGGTTTCCAAATAATTACGAACGCGACAAAATAATAAAACCGGAAGTAGGAGTGCACTGGAAGACGAACCCGACGACACAAGTGAAACGGACGCTGACGCCGCGGCACGGAGTGGAGTGTAGACTATATAGATTATATAAATTAACTTATATTAATAATATTCCCATAGTTAACACTTGATGTGATGAAAACCAAAAAACACATACGATCGTATTCCCGATACTTTATGTAAATAACAGGAACGCGATACGCGAACACCCGACGACGTGCCGGAGCCGCACTTAGAGCGACTAGTATTTAAACTTATTTAGGTGAACTCTATAAAAAAAATGTGCCTTCAATTTATGAGGTAGGTAATATATATTAGCGTTAGTTGTCTTTCGGCCTGTATAATATGTACCTAGTGTAAATAAAGATACATTCCATATAGAGTAGTGTAAACACTTTGTACAATCTTTATTGAAACTCGATCTGCACAGTATTCAACTTCGTTAAGCGCTAATTGTAGGAGTCAACTGCTGTTTGGATTGAACCTTACTGATACTGATATTATTACTATACAACTAAATTATCTCAACAACAAACAAACATTCTCCGAAAACAATTATTATGTTATTCAGTTATTATTCTTATTACAAATCACACTACGTATGTTTGTTTCATAATGTAAGTGATCTCATTAACAGTTATTATTTATTCAAGTAACTGCAAATTGAAATTTACTTCATTGTTGTAGTGTATGTAAATGATCTATATATCATTTTATTATATAATTGATTTAATAATAAAATTTGATTAGCAACGAATTACAAAACGTACGTATTGTAAGTAAAATGTATGATTTCCACTCAAATTTAAATTATAACTTCCTTCTCATTAGATCTCCCATTTCATATTGAATTTAACGTAAACGTTATAAATTGTAAGATAATTGTATTACTTTTAGAAGTAATAGATAATTACTAAGTATGATTACCAAAAAAAATAGAAGTTTTTTATATTTGCTATATGGGTTATTGTAAAGATTGCGGAGTTTTTTGATCAGCTGTTTTATCCATACGTAGTGTGAACTTCATCATCCATGTGAAACTTTCACCTATTGGACACGTCGTATACTCTGTTACTAATGTATTAGAGGTTTTTTTTTTAATTATACAAGACGGATGTGATTAGATTTGTAAATAAAATAAATAAATGAACAAATACTTTTCATTTGTTTTATTTAATTTTTGTATTTAAACAGCATCCATCAGCTGAATGCCATTTCGCGTATATTCATTTAAATTAAAACCTCTCAAATTGGGATAAAACGAAATTATGGATTTTACATCTAATAATTTCCGACGGAAATATAGAGGTGATCACGACCCTCAGATACGGCTAAAGGAAGAGGACTTTTTGCCGGATATTTTTCCCGTAATTGTTCACAGCCGGTTCAATTGTAAGTTGAAAAATATTTATATGTAACAATTTGACTTTATTGTTTTGAAATATTTAGCTGGTTTAAGTGTCCCCGCTTTTAATGAATTGGCAAGTAAATTCCCAGGTCCTCACCCTCCGGCCCGTGAACATTATTATGTCAAACGGCGGCCCCGGACGCGTTTTGTTACGTTAATAGGTTTAAAAACAAATTTAATTTGCTACGGCCACACGAAGGGAAAGTCCCTTCAATTCGACCATAAAGTTTTGCTACCAACTAGCCTGCCGCAGTGAATACAACATTAGAATACCAACTCGAAACTTATTTAATGATATAATAATATCATTCTATTTGGAAAACAGAAAATCTAAAGATTCCTAATCAAGCACAAAAACAATAAAAAATATTGTACAATAAACTTTAGATAACATTTCATCTTATTGCAAGACATCTAGTTAATACACAATGCTTCCAGAAAAGGTCCCTATTACTCCCATTTTTAAAACTCTTCTTCTCAACTCTTGACTGCAAGATTGATAAACAGTTACCGTGATCAAGGGTTCTTTATTCGACCTCAAACAGCCTACGGTCAAATTCGGACCCTCTACGTAGGTTTTTTTTTTTTTTTTTTTATGTAAAATAAGGGGCAAACGAGCAAGACGGGTCACCTGATGGTAAGTGATTCACCGCCGCCCACGTCACCAGCGACGCCAGTGCTTTGCCTACCCTTCAGGTAAGAATATGCTCTTTTATAAAGAGCATAAGGGGTGGGGAAGGAAAGGGAAGGAGAAAGGTCACAGAGGGTGAGGAATTATGGGACAGGGAATAAAAAGACAGGAAGGGGCCAACTGATACCCATTCCCACACGCAACGCAACAGTCCCTAGAAAATCTGTCGCGATACGTGTAGTATAATGAAAGTGCCAGTTGCTGTTGGGCCCCGAGGTAGAGGGATAAGGGCGCCGGGACTCTCACTTACCAGTCGAAACGCGGTGGCCTCTAGGAAGCCCCCACTTCACGCTGATTTTCTGTGAGAGGGTAGTGTTTCACCGGTCGATCCTGCCCACCTACGTGCTACAGCGAACTGCAGACATGGATCTACTACCGTAAACAGGTACAGGAAGAGATTGATAATTTGGACAAAATTCATTAATGACTGCAGATACATTGCACGATATGAATAGACTTCTTCACAAGTGGTAATACATTAAAGATAACCAAGAGATTTACTACAAACTTTACTTACTACGGTTTATTGCTAAAATCTGCGACTACTACTCCCACCACAACTACCCTGACAGCACTGACCAGTTATAGTAATCCCATTAAAGGACGAGCTTTTATTAAAGGGAAGAAAGTCAGAGGCTCCAACTTATATTTGAGAGATCATGACAACATTACGAGATGTTTAAAATTAGGTGTTTCGTATCATCTTCAAATTTTTTCAACAAAAAATTTATTCACCATCGGAGACCATCACTGTTTCGTTGATCAAACATCACTATGTTTAGTTGTATGCCATATATTAGTATTCACAATTCAAGTTATTAAACATATGATGTCGTAATATGTTAAATAAAGGGCATATTGTTATGAAAAACCGAATAACTTTGTCTCTAAACGGTTTTATGTGAACATACATAAGAGATCAATGCTTAAGACGATTGATTGACAAGTAGTAAAAGACACCTTCGATACACTTAAGACGAAACAGAAAAAGCTGATGTAATATCAAGAGAAGAACGTTAAAGGAGAAACCACGACTTTCAGCCACGAGGAACCGGATTAAAATGAGACAGACTTAAAAAGAGGGGCAACAAATATGAAATTATGAAGCTCCCTTCCCTCGTAGGTTATAAGGGTATAAATTGTAGTTAGCAGTGCGAACAAATAACGCGCGAGCTCATCCACTGGCGCGGTACATTAAGGGCTGTATAATTGAAGCGACGTTTTCATTTGCAGCCCCGATACACGGGGGCGGCGTTGGAAATATTGAAGTCGGCAAACATATTAGTCCAGCTGTGCGCAAATTCGAGAACTTGCTTCAGAGGAAACGGCTTCGGCTGTTGCTAATCGTTAAGTACGTTCAAGTATGTTAAAATTAAACTGAAATGTTCTCTCAGAGTTTATTCTCCATATATTTTAACTATTACCTTGTTCTTTAACTCTTTGACTTTTACGCTTCTCTTTTACGATCCTAAAAGTAGTAAATCTTGGATAATGATAAACATACAATTTTATTATCAGCACTACTACTTCCATAAATATCATGCCACAAGCATTGCTGTGTTCGATCAGACAAACATGTGAACCACAGATAAGTGATATGATATAGCTACCAAATCGGTACTGCCGTCTAACAATACAGATATTTATAGTCTTGGTCTTGGCTGAAGAGTAAGAGACAATCGGATTACGAGGGATGCCGTGTTTCATTCGTGAAGCGGCAGCTTAGGCAAGCTCCGCTGGGCGAGTGGAACAGGCGCTATGTGGAAGGCAGCAGGGCGTCCACCACGCGGATTTTCTTCTCTGATGTCAGGTCAGCTCACAAAGTGCTCCGAACGACCCAGTTAGAGCCGTACATGGTCCAAATGCTCACGAGACACGCGGGATTCTCGGAGTACCTCTACAGGTTAAAAGTCAAGGAGAGTCCCTGGTGTACCTGTGACCCGAGCAAGGACCAGACCGTGCAGCACCTAATCGCTGACTACCCCGTACACGGAGCGCAGCGAGCAGAGTTAGATTATATAATAACGAGAGAAAAAGTAAATGATAAGAAAAGAAAAAGTAAAAGTAAAACTAACTTTGTAGATACAAAAAATAGTTTGTATCTATTTATCAGATGATAAGTAGTTACCGTCGTTTAAACATTTATATGACATAAAGTAAATGATATTATTTTGATATAACACAGAGAAAAATATAGAAAAAACCTTATACTTGCTAATTCTTCTCCAAAAAACGCTCGAAAAGCGATTTTATCCTATCGATTATTACTTAAAATAACAATTACATTTAGTCCTGGATAATACGCAGTGATGCGACTAACTGTCACTAAAATCCCATTGACTCCTTAACAAGGAAATCCTGCGACCCTACTTAACCTCGCCGCTAAGCCTCGCCCCTCATAAACGCTTTATTGTGATTGATCTTATAGCAAAGTATAGCGGCCGCGCCGGATTAGCACACGCCTGGATGCTCGGATACCCGCAATTAAGTTTTAGTGACAACCGAGTTAACTTTATCACATCGCTTAACCATTTGAAGCGGATAACTTCAAGATAATCTGCACGGCCTTCGCGTTTAAAAAGAACTAGTGTTCGACTCGAACAAAAGCTTTTACTAGTAAAGCTTTTCATTTTAACTCTTGACAAGATTTCCGGTCGCAATGTGAAGCGTGACGGCTAACCGCATGCCTTGGAATATGGAGATCGTTGCTTTGATTCCGGAACCTAATGCTGACAAGTCTGAATAGTGTTAACATATATCGAACCTCACCACCATCCCAACGCCACTCATTCTGCCTCCGTACCAGGATTACTGCGCTCATCTATCAACAGAAGAACCTAAGTATTTCCTGCAAGTGCGCTTCACCGTCTTTAACATTAGTGCTCTTTACATCGTGTGTAAATATGGTTAAATAACAAATACTAAAATTGTAGTTAAATGGTCATTGTAGATAAGGGTCATCATGCTTTATCGATTTTCAAAATTACAATCATCATCATTATCAGCCGCTAGACCTCCACTCCTGGACATGGGCCTCGCCCAAAGATGTCCACATCGATTTATCCTGTGCTGCCCGCAAAACCGCCAAGCACTAAGGGTCGTCGTTAGCAGCGATTCATATTGGGGGATTAGGCCCTTTCCGACCGCGCTGGCCTAATGGTGGAAGTCAGAGCGTCATTGATTAGCAGGGTGCACCACGAGCAGGTGATGTTAGCTAGGGTCCCTTTAAATGCGGGATTCCTTACACCCCCTAAAAATTACAATACTTCTTGCAAAATCTTCGAAAGGCGTCTAAAGGAACTGTTCACACAGATAAATATTTTCACTGTGCCTAGTCAAACATTGATAATCATCTGGATTATATTTAAATAAATTTAACTTTATAGTATCCCCTAGACCTCCACGTCCTCCGGCTACACTATTCACTATCACAAAATGTATAACTGACCTCGGTAAAAATGCACCAGTGCACACATAGTTAAATTGTATAATACATTTGCCACGAAATCGGCAGACTTGGACTTATTGAGCAACAGTTCTCGAACATTCTCTGAACACCTGAAATTAATTTAATTTTTGTGTCCTGTTACTATATTTTGACATTACTATATTCGTTACACTGTTTTTGTTTCTCTTTAATTTTAAATTATTAATATTCAGTATTAGTATTTTGTATAGTTAAATAATTTTATTTTCACTTGATCGTCATCAGCCGATAGATTCACTTATTAACCCTTAAATTTATTACTCATGTTGAGCACTACTGTAATACTACAATAAGTACACTAAGTACAATAACAATAAGTACAGTTTCAGTCCAGATTATCTAAATTAAATAACTCGTTTGTTGGACAATTAGTACGATACTAATATCGTACTAATTTCTAAAAAATACCAAATCATATCTTGGACCATCAAGTAAAAAATCTATTAATGAGGTAAATGATTATTTAAATGACCGAACAGTGTGGTATCAATCATCGAGATCAGTAGTAACAGGTACACATTTATAAAGTAGCTAAATATTGTTAAATTACAACAGAGTTTAGTCCAGGGCATTCTTCTCCGACAGTAGAATATTTAGAAACGGCGGTAGATTCTGAAAACTAATCTTCAAAAGATATTTCATAGAAATCTATTTTGAATAAATGAATCATGATCTTGATATAGAATAACAAATAACGAATAATTATTGTTTATCACAAGCAACGTCCGCGCTCGCACAGTTGTAGTCTATGTATACAGAAGTAGAAAGTCGTGTTCCGCTGAGAGGGTGATCGCTCATGATGACAACACTACCCCCGAAGAGTATGAACATCTTGGACGCTGAACTTATCACGCTCCTCAGAGTTTATTAAATTCACCTACAACAAGAATGTATAGAAAATTATATCTACAGTGTCTAAAATTTTTTTTGTTTATTGTTAATTTTTGTACAATTTTTCTCCAAGTTTAGCTGTTTTGAAATTATAAAGCTTTATCTAGTTTATTTCTAGAAAAACTTCATTTCTGTTACTTGTTTCACATCATATATCAGATAGTACATTGTTTTTCTTTTAAATGCTCATTACTATACGTGAGCAAAAGTCATGTCTCATCAAGACAATGCGCTTGCACGCAAAGCGGAAGTGGCTCTCATTCGAGAAGCAATCTTCAAATAGCTTGCACACCTACCTTATTTCTATATCTAGCTCCCAGCGACTTCTTATTTTCTCGGTTCAAAAAACAACTGGGAGAAAATAAATTTGGTAGTGATAGCGAGACGATGACCGCTCTAGAGGCGTTTTGGATGGTACAAGACAACCATTTTTTTTCGAAGGATATTTACGTCTAAAAAAGAAGTGGACTTGTTAAGACATTGTATAGAAAAATATATACTCATTATCATTAATTTTTTATCACCGGGAGTACTGAAATGGGTTTCTTGAGACAGGCCTATGACCAGCAGTGGAACGCCGCGGGCTGATTATGATGATTTGACTAAAGCATAAAGATGCTTTAGTCCAAATAACCACACCACCACAAATAACCAATGGTAATAAAGACTAGATATCAATAAGGATTGATACCTAGTCCTTATTACCTGTGTAACCCCTATCCCTTTATTCGATCCGCTATTGAACAGACCTTCTAGATTTTGGTGATTATTTATGTAGTTGACTCTGGAATTAATCCAAGGAACTCTATATTATCAAACAAAGGAGCTGTACAAAAGCTAGACCTTTGCAGACCTAAAGTTAGACAGAGACATATGCATTAACACTCACTCAACAAATGAATAAAAAAAACAAGTTACAAAATAGAAACTTAAAATTAAAACTTGTTTGAACGATGTGGTGACAAACTTGGACGCCCGCGCAAACTGCTGCAGCCGCAGAGTTTAAAAGTTGCCGGTGGATTAAACGACTAGCTATAGGACCTAGCCGAGGGACCCTTAGCCTTCGGTAAATTAATTTGTGACCTCTATTACAAACCAAGCAGCAGAGTAACACAGTGAGGGTCGGCTGATGTACTGAAATAATTATTCCGCCATGATTGCGAATGTAAACGCGCGGATGTTTATTAAAACATATCCAAGTCAATAATTCACGCGCCGGCGTCGCTCCAGCGGATCCGTACACGGGTTTTAGGGTGGTGCTGCTGGTTATTTATGTGAGTTACGACTGAACCTACATTGTGTTAAGGGTCCCCACTTGAATATTCAAGATTACATACGCCAGCCAGCATTGTATACTTTGATGTTTAGTACATTTAACCCACCGCTTCGAGATCTATCGTCAGCCCACGTTCACCGTTTTAGTTAAACCCATCCGATTATCATTAGGAATAAAAAAAACATAGTTTCTTTTAACCAGTGTCAAGCGGAAGTGTGGTGTCATGGCTCAGTTTGTAAAGTAAGCAAAAATATACCAAACAGGCGCTGGTTCGATCTTATGCTAAAATGCTTGCACAGGCTAGAGATAAGGTGGATCTTGCTAGTCTTGGCATAAGCTCGCTGCGGTTCCGGCAAGCCGTTACTGGTGCTCGCATTTTAGAGGTGCCTTTTTTTGTGTTTTACATGGGGGAAATGCCTACGCATACCCGTCCTCGCTTGTAGATGTTTCTTTTGCGTCCCAGGTCATTGCACGCCGTATACAACAATGGAGGGTCCTTGATGAGGTGGAAACGTTGTCGTATCATCGGTATATTCGACTTAACCTCTCTGATTTTCTTGATGCCTCGAGCATATATCGTCCAAAGAAGAGGAATACCCGGGTACAAACCAATAGATGGTCGGTGGCTGGTCTAAATAAAGATGCATTAGTTAAGACTTCTATAGTTAAAGGATGGATAACCCCACCTAATGAACCAATCGTAGTAGAGGACGAAGTAAACTGGTTTCGGGATACTATGGCGCACATCTGCAATGCCGGTATGCCTCGGGCCAAACTTCCTCGTCCAAGAAGACAACTGTACTGGTGGTCCAACTATATCGCAATGTTACGCCATCAGTGCATCAACGCGAGACGGCAGTACACCCGATATCGTAGAAGACAGCTCCAAGAGGACACGACAGTCAAACTGTAGTACACTAAATATAGAGAGTGTGTTAGAGAAGAGTGTGTTGAAAGAATACGTATGCTAGGACTAAAAGTGGCATTAAACGAGACTGAGGCCATATGTTTTCATGGGCCTGGGAAAGCGCCACCGCGAGGTTCCTGCATCACAGTAGGTGACACCCTTATCGAGGTTGGATCCAATATGAGATACCTAGGACTTATCCTCGATAGCCGATGGAAATTTCGAGAGCATTTCCAACAATTGGCTCCCCGGCTTATGGGGGTAATTGCTAGCCTAAAGCGTCTGTTACCCAATATCGGTGGACCCGAAGCCAGCTGCCGCCGCCTCTATCTAGGAGTAGTGCGGTCAATGGCTTTGTACGGAGCACCTGTATGGGCGAAATCTCTAACGGAGCACACTGTCACATATTTAAGAAGGCCCCAGAGAGCGATGGCTATTGGGGTAATTCGGGGTTACCGCACTGTTTCTTTTGAGGCGGCCTGTGTTTTAGCGGGGTCCCCTCCATGGGACTTGGAGGCGGAGTTTTTAGCGTCGACTTATGTGTGGCGCTCGGAACGTCGAACGCAAGGACAACAGCTCTCCACAAAAGAACTGGCTCTCCAGAGGTTACACGCTCAACAGTCTGTTATTGAACGGTGGAAGGACAGACTTGCACATCCCCGAGCTGGCCACAGAACTATAGATGCTGTGTTCCCAGTTTTAAATGACTGGTTGAACAGACCACATGGCGCGCTGACCTTCTGATTGGTACAGGTGCTGACCGGGCACGGATGTTTCGGTAAGTACCTGTGCCGCATTGGTAGAGAGCCAACAGCTATATGCCATCATTGTGGCAGCGATGAGGACTCGGCGCAGCATACGTTGGAGGATTGTCTCAGTTGGACAAATTTGCGTCGAGATCTCATCGCTGAAATAGGGACAGACCTCTTTCTTCAAGCTTTTATGAAGGCTATGACAGGAAGCGAGAAGGCGTGGAGTCGTGGCTGGCTTCGCCTTTTGCGAACAAGTGATGTCGCAAAAGGAGGCTTCGCCCTATTCGTAGCCAGAGACCTGGGCGAGGGAGGAGAATGAATAATAGCCTCCAACCCCCATAAGAGAGGTTACGGCAGCGAGTTCGGGGGTCGCTTGTTGCCGTATATCAAAGGCCTGACGCGTACAAATGCTTCTGTACGTTAGTGAAAGGTGGTGAGTGGCAGCTAAACTCTGAGGTGAGATCCTATAATCGATCAATGCCGTTGGAGCCACGGAAGTATGCGCAAGTTTTCCCGTAGTTCCAACCAAGGGTCTTGAGAAGGATGCCGTGGGATTTTAGCCGGTAAGGGTCCGGTATAACTCTTTTGCTGACCCGGTAGCAGAAGAGTATCCGATGTAGGATTTCCCCACGAGAGGAAAAAAAAAAAAGGGTGTGCGACGATGTGTCCGCCTGGTATCCACACTCGTTGCACGCCTCGTCCGCCCTACCACTACAATTTCGCAAGTGCAGATATCTCCCGAAGCAACCGTGCTCCGTGAGTATCAGCACCAGGCGGAAATTGAGGACTCAGCAGTCCCTATCCAGCCGGACGGCGTCCATGGTGAGGCAACCGTACGTCAGGTATCGAAGTCGCCGCTCCCATTGCCGAAGCACCTGCCGTCGCGCCTTTCGGCGCCACCTTGCCTCCTCGTCCGGCGACGGACGCTCGCCCCGCTCGAGAGCGTTCTTCCGCCGCCAGTAAACACGCGCTAGCAACTCAGCATGGGGTTTCCACGGCGGCGTCCCGGCGAGGACGCACGCCGGTTCGAAGAGACGGTACGGTAACTGCGTACGACCCGTATGGCCATGACGCGCTGCGTTGATCGCAGCAAGTCCGACGGCGATGGAAGTCCCACCGACTATAAGCTCCGCGCCCGATAGAGGCACCTTGTCTTTTTCCGACAAGGCCGACAAGCTGTCTCTGCTGGAACGACATCGTTTGCGGTCCTGCCAAAAGCGGGACCCGCCTGACGCCACCGTAGCGAGGCTGCAATCGGAAACCGACGAGGCAGGTTCATCGTCACCAGTCCGGGAAACGAGGGCCATGTCCGCATCGCCCTCATCATTATGCAGAACGAATACATGTTACATCGTCAAAGAAGAATAAGCGGAGCCATTACAAATTGATGCAGTTGCAAATGCAACTAAACTTAACGACGCCGACCTTGGGAACGGCGAGCAAAGTGCCGGATTCGTACTCGTTGTCTCTCTGATGGATGTTTGATGTAGATTTCATGAGAACGTTTGCTACCGTGCCTGGGTTTATATGTTAAATATTTACACTGCCCTAATATATATTTATTAACAACATAGCAATTACTTTAACAATAAGTCCAGAACTGTTCCGCTACTTCTGTGTTGTGTAAAGAAATATTAATACGTCTCATTACAAATTATCATCATCCGATAGATCCGCTGCTGGACATACACTTCAGATTATAGGCATAGGTGTTTGGGATATTTTCTACTACGCTGGACCAATGCGGGTTGGTAGGAGCCAGAAACTCGTTTGTTGATTGTAAGGATGGACCACGAGCAGATGAACCCATACATCTCCAAATATATAACAAAGCAAATATTACGATGATGACTACTTCATTATATCCATTTATTTGGTTTCATTATCATCATCATCAGCCGATAGACTTTGACAGCTGGACATAGGCCTCCTCCATAGATCCCCACATCAGTTCTGTGCTGCGCGCATCGGCGGGCAACAGAAGCCGTCGTTTGTAGGGGGTCATATGGGCGGACTTAGGCCATTTCCCATCACGCTGGCCCAATGCGGGTTGGTGGGAGCTAGAGCCTCGTTTGTTGATAAGCAAGCTGCACCACGAGCGGCTAAGGTTGGCTTGGGTTCCGTTAGTTGTTGGCGGCACCCCTTTTGTTTACACGAAACTAAAAGAGTTTTCGCCTTCCATGAATTGTAAATGCGAAGTAATAACATGTTTACTATACCTTCGGTACACAAACAACAAATTGACACCGCAAACCGGATATCCTGCCAGAATGATGAGCGCTCATATCGCGAAAATGAGAGGGACCCCGCAGATACAGGAGTTGACAACTCTTGTTAGCTGTAACCCGGCCGAGACATACTGCCAATAAGCTTAGATTATATGAAGTTGTTTTTACTAATTATAGGTCTCTGTTGCCAGAGACCGTCTAGGTGGGGACCACTGCAGCGTCTACCGCAGCCGACAAACAGTAGTAAGCAAACATTACTGTGTTCCGGGGAGAAGGCAACCGTGTGTTTACTAGAGTAACGAGACTCGACATCTCCTCTCAAAACAAGTACAATGTAGCGCAGTATATTTCCTCCTTACTAGCGCCACATCATTATCGGCAGACGCGTCACTTACTATCAAGTGAACATACCGCTTTTCTTGAAGAAGCGTGGGCCATTGGCCAGAAAGACTAAAAAGGTCATCAAGTGGCAATTGCTCACTGATTATATGATATTAATCGATAAATATGACTGAAAGGTTTAAAGAACACTATTAGTAAATTTAGACTTTTGTAATAAGCAGGAACCTCTCGAATGCCAACTTCTGTGCTGAAAGATGTAAAGATTCTAAGGTGACGATGGAGATGATGTCCACCAGTCAAAGCCTTCGTTTTTTTGTATTCAGAATATTCAAGGTTTTCATGTGTTAATAGGAAACAGCAAATCATTTATTTAAGGATAATTCAATAATCTCCACGAGCTGAACAATGTGCGTGGTAGTGCAGGAAGCCCAGCAGTGGATTATAGGCATCCAATGGCGACGATGATTAATCAAAAAGGTGGCGCTATAACTAATGTTCTGGATACTAAATAGTAGAAGTTACTGATGATAGATCTCTGTTGCTAGAGACCGTATAGTTAGGTACCACTGCAGCACCTATTCCCGCCGCCAAACAGTAGTGTGCAAACATTACAGTGTTGCGGTTTGAAGGGTGCTGTAACTTATAATTACTGAGGTAACGAGATTAAACATTTAACGTCTCAAGGTGATGAGCACAATGTGGTCGTGTATATTATCCTAACTAGCGGCACGTACGCGGTCAGGCATATCACTTACCATCAGGTGAACGTCTAACTCGTTTTATTGCTTTATCATATAACAAAAAAAGCTGTCTTTTTTACTCGTCCGTGTGTCTCGACAGCCAAGAGGCAAAAAATATTTTCAGGGAAGGTTTTTCACGACGCCCTTCGGATGTGTCGGCGTATCTCCCTAAATTTCCACGTACCACGAGAGGAAGAGAATTACTAATATACTCGTGAATAGTAAACATATTATTGTGAACCATTGTAAGACAAGAGAGGAGCAGATTCCATCAGGTAAGTACAAACATCTCTGCCGTTTACTAGTTGTGTGCAAAGTTTAACTGATGATATATTCAAGGGTATAAAGTTAAGTATATGGTTGTATAGTTTTTTTTTATTTAACAAGGTTATTAGATGAGCAGAACGTTCACCTGATAGTAAGTAATACGCCTGCCCATAATAATGTGGCGCTAGTGAGGATTATAAACACAGCATCCCATTATACTCGTCGTCTTGATATAAAGTGGAAAGTCATTACCCCAGTACTTTCACTAGGTACACAGTAATGTTTGCACACTACTCTTTGTCGGTTGCAATTGGCGCTGCGGTGGTAGCTACTGAACGACCTCCGACAACAAAGACCTACACACCAGTAGAAACTCTTCTCCTACAGAGTTTCTTCTTTCTATCAACAATACAACAACTTCTCTTCTACAGAGGTTATAGCAATATCACCTTCAGGCCTTGTGGGAAATGGCCCCGAATACTATCAGGGATGATATTAAAAGGTTTGTTAATTTAATTAAAAAGGTAACTAAAATCAAATTGCCTTTTAACCCTTTAAAGGATTTCCGTATTAGACTAAGAGTATATCGGTGTGCGTTGGCTTAGTGGTGTGACTGGCTTAGGCTGACGTACGACGGTCTCCGGGCTCAGCGAGATGTATGATGCTTTTAATCGTTAAGATGCGTCCAGCTGCTTGTTCACTAAACGCCAAGAGCCTGCCGGCTAGGTGCTCGGTTTACTAATCAAATACAGCAGTTTCCAACCCAATCTTCAGCTGTCGGTAAAAACCAGAAACAAGTAGCAAAAGCGAATGATGACGTTATAAGAAAGGTTTTAAAGATAATAAAACACTGCTAAAACTCTTTTTTTTTTACTTTACATGCTTTGTTATTCATCATCATCAGCCGATAGACGTCCACTGCTGGACACAGGCCTAATTACCTTTCACTTTCTAATTACGTTCTAAATAACTATGTTCTTTGCAGATAATCGTTCTTATCTATACATATAAGAGATTTCTACCTATTGCAACCTTCTCTCTCCCAGACGTTTTTGAAATATAAATAGACCCTTAAAAATATTTAGGATCTCATATAATCTTACATGACGTGACCAGGATGATGCACACTATTCTTTTTAGTATTATTGATATTTATGTTTTGGCCATTAATTAATTATAATCATTTGTGATCGTCTCGATTAGGAGCTTGTTCTGAATATTACTATATTCAGTTATGTTAGGTTTATATAGAAGTATGAATATTTGTTAAGATGGTCTGATGCCGTTTGGGTGGTTTATTTTCTTATTTACAATCCCTTCACGATTGTAAAGGGTAATAAAATAAAGGGTATTGTAATGATTATTTTTGTCGATAAATTGCGTGAAAATTGGTAATAAACCTTATTAATAAGTTTTCAGTGTTGTACTTGTTAATCGCCGGCGTTGCCATTCCCGTATCACGTTTCGCAGGCGGGTCGCAACGCCAGTGCACGCCGACCATTGCTGGTTGGCAATTACTCGGCCATCCTCACTTTGTTCATCGTGCAGCTGGCAATGCGACGCTCCACTGTCAATCGATTATCACCCGTTATCGGCTTTCTATTATTGTTATTACAAACTGTTACTGCTGTATCGTTGGCATGTAATTTAAGCTACATACCAGAAATTCAAAGTTGTTGTCACAATTACTGATATAACCTTTCACTATCCTAATATTGCAGATAGTGAGCATGTACGATATATTATATTACATATACTAGGTTTATACCATATTATGTATATACTAGATACATATTTTAGATGCAAGTTAAATAATTTACCTGATATTTTATCTACATGGCTGCACATAACAAATGTGAAGCTTGTTATGAAATTTGCACTACACAACATCCTGTACGTAGACCTTAAACGTTTAAATGTTATGTGACTACTCTTCAGAAGAGATACAGCTCGAAATTTATAAGAAATTTGTTAAGTGATTTATTAAGAAATAACCGAGTTATCTTCTACTTACTATGAAAGTCAAAATAGTACAATGGAATTCAATAGATGCCTAACAATACAATGCATATTTTGTAGTCATGGTTACAGTATCAGATAACATAAGCAAGAAAACTGACAAGAAATATACTCTAAAGGAAATTTTACGACAAAGAGGCTAATTGCAACTAGGGTATAGTTTCGAATACAATAGAACTTTCTGCAGGGAAAGACAGAGAAGCTGAGAGGAGGACGTTGGGGACAGCGGAGAGCGCGTGGGAGGAAGCGGCGGCGAATGGTACAAAGGGATTAATTGTTCAGAAGCTCAAGCGCACACAGAGCCTCGATTGCTGCTCACAGCAAACTAAGTACAAAGTACTACAGTTAAAATAGTCAAATACGCACAAAACGATGAGGACGTCACCAGCAACTCCTGACTTTTCATTCTCTATGTCAAGTGGAACACAGTCTTCGGCTGATAGTAAGTTGGTGAACTTATAAGAGATCGAAATTTTATAAATTATACTTACTATAGAACATATATTTATTTAAATTAATGTATAAAAGCCTTCGGTAAATGATCTTAAATTTCTTTCTCGTTACATCTCCATACAAATTTTGTCGAACCACACTTTTTTAATATTGTCCACTGGTAAAATAGGGACTTCCGAAAAGCTTTCTTAATGTACTCAGAACATAGAGTCTGGCATAATTTCTGGTACAGGTCATACGTAAAGTTACTACTATTACCTTGGAATTATTCACCTACTTCAAAACACATCGGATGTTAGATAATATGATATAATAGATAAAGATGTTAGCGAGCGACGATTTACATACAAAATCTTGGAATACAATGTTTTTCCTCCATTCATAATAATCTAAGTTATAAAACCTTCGTCAGACTGCCGTGATAAGATGAGTATCGTCCCACGTCTACCTATTTAGGAGTAACAGATATAAACTCAACGTTCTTGAGTCCCAACGCATTCCAATGGGCGGTCGAATGTAAGAGAAATGTTAGACGTAGGAAAAAATTATAACTGAATAACATCAGAAAGCAGATCAGAATCACAAATTACCCAACTGTGGTATACGTACATTGAACTGATCAACCTTCATAAATCGAAGAGGCACCTCAAGAAGAAGATGAAATGCTAATATCGCATGATACACTGAAAATGTGATCAATTTTGAAATTCAATCAACATAAACCACATTTTTATTTGCCACTAGTTTTCATATTCCTTTACAGGTCGTTTTCATCATCGTCATCAGCAGATAGACGTCCACTGCTGGACATAGGTCTCCTCCAAATATCTCTAAATGCAGTCAGCATAGTCTCCAGTGCCGCCGGGCTCTAGTGGTGGTCGTATATAAGAGTTTATAAGAGAGGATTTGGACTATTTCCCACCACGCTGGCCCAATGCGGGTTGGCAGAAAGCTCTGGTTTCAAGTCGTTTTACTTACAAGTAATTTATTTTTGAACAAGTTATGAAATAATCGAAATACTTGACTTCAGTTTAGCTATTATTCATTCTGAACAAAGGGCAATAAAAGTTACACCTTTACTTCTTCAAACATTTTTAACAGATTTTGATGCAAATGAAGCGAGAGGATCATAAAGAAGGAAAAAATAAACATCAAAGCTAAATGGAAGCAGCAATTGTAACGAGGAACCCTTTACTGAAGCAAATATACATAATTCATAAAAACAAACACAATTATCGTTTAGGAAGTTCGCTGGGTTCATTAGAAGCACTTTGTTGGAATACTTTTTCAAACCACTCATGTTTTAACGAGGCCATTGATGACTAAAGCTATCATCGGACATCAACTCTTCACAATGTGTTAACGTAATATACATCTACCCATGCAGCAGCTTCCCGCGACCTTCAGATCGTCGGCTCACACAGTCAGCATAGCCTGCGATACCGCCGGACATTAGAAGCCGGATTTGTAGTGGTTCATTTGGAGGGATTTTAGTCATTTCCCATCACGCCGGCCCAAAGCGAGTTGATGGGAACCAGAGCCTCGTTTTTTGATTAGCAGGCTGCATCACTAGCAAGTGAGATTGGCTTGGGTCCCGTGAGTTGCTGTGCGGGTCCTTCATCTTAGCGTTAGTTAGGAAGATGTACACCGCAAGTCTCATTGCCCTAATAATTCCTTTACAACACCCTTCAAACCGAAACACAGTAATATTTGCAGAATACTGTACGTCGGCTGCAACAGGCACTGCAGTGGTACCTACCTAGACGGTCTGCAGCAACAGAGACCTACCACCGATCAATGTTTAATGAAGTATTCATCATCGACAAGTCGCAGCTCTTGACATGCAAACCAATAATGATATTTCACCAAAAGGAAAATAGCCGACACAGATAAGTAAATTCGGTCATCCCGGTGCTGAAGTACCCATTAAAGATGAGTAGGATCCGCCTCAGCCTCAAGCGCCTACTTTAACCCCAATTCAACGGCCATTTGCCGAGAAACCGATCGCTCTTACATTTTTTTTTAATTTCCTCTCAAATTTTACTTAAAATAAGTCGTAATAAGCGTATTAATCGATCTTTGGGGGAGACCTATGTCCAGCAGTGGGCGTCTATCGGCTGATGATGATGATAATGATGATGAAGCATATTAACACTTCGTAACATATAACATGTATGACGAATGTACATTTGTAGATAATAAATATTGAATTATCTTAAGGACTCCATTTCATTATAGTTTTTTTTTTGAAAGAGTCTCATTATAATGTATTTCTTTTGAAATTTTTAACATTTTTCTTGGATAATTAAAAAATTATCTATGTAGATAGGAAAATAAGGTTAACTATATACGTTTATCTACGATTATATAAATGTATGTAATTTTAGGATGTATGATTTAGTAAAAAAATCGTTTATTTTATCTTGATTTAAGTATCATCGTGATCTTCGGAGAATATTTAAGTGGGCGTTCATCAGCAGGTGATTTAAATACTCATCATCATTAAACGAGAACAATATCATTGATTATATTGTCGCCTCATTCTTTACAGAAATATTTAGCGATTGTTCGAATAATTAACTTCTCACCCTCGTGTATAATTACCGGTAATTATAGTTTCAATATGAACGCCGATCGCCGTTCCACTTTTATTATTTAAACTGTAAATACATTTCCAATCGGCGTCTAAAGAATTTTAAGTGTATAATTTTATTAGTGTTAATTTAGACTTTACGCGGAGCTTCCGCCGGTTATTTCGCGACGTGATCAGCACACTGAGTTGTCGGTGTTAAATTAACATCGAAATTTTTCAGAGAGGTATTCTGTAATGCCGTAAGTTCAACGACATTTATTTGTTTACTTAAAGGATGCTAAAAACTATCATTTTCTAACATTTATGAATATCCTATTTGCCAATTTTTCGATATATTAAACTATAAAGCAAGAAAAACGATTACTTATGATCGTTAACATCATCATTGTAGTCAGCCGATAGACGTCTACTGCTGGACCCGTGTCTCCTCCAAAGATGCCTTACCTCCGTATCCATCAGTCCTACGCTGCCTGCAGAAACCGATTTTCCGCGACATTTATCAGAATATTGGTCCACCTTGCGAACTACCAACACTGTTGTGATTACAAGCAGGTTGGTAAAAATCAAAGCCGATAGTATCTACCATCTTTGTGTAGTAATTCTACTTTATACCCCCTGCGTGAAGATGGCAAGTTATTGTCGGACCTTTACCGGCTAAATCCTCTCGGTTATTCTGATTGCTTTTGGCCAGAACGCTTTCACACATTGCTGTAGGGTACAACTAAAGTTATAGACTACATTCGCCAGAACAACCAATTCATGTATTATATATGAAAATTATATATACGAAATGTTTCAAACTATGTTTCATCCAGCATCCAATTTGTGCTTGCCGGCACAACTGCAGATTCAACATAATCTTAACTGATGGATGTCGATCTATAGCTTTCCTCGGTTTATTACGTATGTGAACAGGGCACGTATTTCATCTGAGCGGTTATGTTTCTGGAGTTAAGGATATGTGTAAATTTCAGAGCAACACCAGCATTATTGATTCCAATAATCTACTCACAATAAACTTCAAAGGATGTGGAACAAGATACAGAAGTTCGGTTTGAGCCATAGCGATCTGCCGACCATGTTACAAAACGTCTCCTTTTTCCTTACACTCCTCAAGCTTAGAATCGACAAGCGAAACAAAAAACGTACGTAGACTTATTATTGTAATGAATTTAATATATAATTTTAATGAAAGAGTTTGCGTTAAAGCAACTAAAAGAGAAATATGTAACATGTAGTCTTCTCCAGCTATTCCAGTTCTCATGTACGCGTTCACGGCAGTGATGTTGGGATGTTACTTCTACGTGTACTTGTTCTCCGTTATTTGGTTCGTGTTTGTGAGGTGCGCGCAGACCGGGGACCTGGTCGCGGCCGTGATCGTGTTCTCCCTCGGCATCGCTAGCGAGATTGGCGTCTGCAAGCTCGTCTACGTGTTCATTCACTTGTAATAGTTTTACTTATATCATTAAACTTAATACAATATCTATAATGAACAGTAAATTTGCCAAAGGCTGCAATATGCTTCACGATTTAAACGATTACGTTTAAAATGTAAATAAAAAGGTTTTGTTATTTACATTTACAGTAACCTACGGCTGACGAGTTACTAAAAATGATTTATTGAAAACAATTAAAGTTCATCTTGAATGATGTTACAGGGAATCTATTAAAGATTTGGTCGAGGGTTATCTGGAATGCGATGCACAAGTAGTACCGGATAGTAGATTCCATAGAAACTTATTGAAATCCTTACGCAACGTGAAGCGGCGCGCACTGGTCTTCTGGTGTATCATAATTGGCAACGGCATTGCTTACATCGTCAAAGCAATCATGTTACCCGGCAGACATTTCATGGAGGACTCGCTCGTAATATACGGTAAGTTGGAGAAGGAGACCGCTGACACTTTGTATCTTGGATGTCACATGCCTACATATGGTGTTGTCCTTAAAATATATCGGTTTCTCGGAAGCCTAAGCCCAATTAGAAGCGCAACTGCTCCTCCCTGGCCATCATCACTTCTACTACCATCATGACCAGGTTTCACAGTAGTGACGCAAAGTAAAGAAACAACAAAATATCTTCGCACCCTATCGAGATAGACTGGAAGTGCCTTCATTAATCACTGCTAGCTACATTTGCCAGTCAATATAGTTTTGAAAATTTATAATATATAATTATATTTATAGATTACTAAATATTCTTTTAACAAACCCGAAATATGATCAGAAACCAGAAGAAGTTATGCTGAACCATCACAAGTAAAGGTTTGAAATGTGTTTTAACAATAACCGAAATAAGTTGAACTAAAATCAAATTTATTTAACAACATTCAATAATCAGACTGTTCCATTGTTTCGCGTTTCAATCAAAGCATTACAACGACAATGCCTGGTGCCCCCTCCCTTCCTTATCGTTATTATCCTTAACACATTCAAATACCAGTGAGTGTCGTCACAATAAACCTTTCTATAAATTTAGTTAAAAGCTGTAAAATAACTGTTACGGGCAGACACTTCCGGTTTACATATATTTATAGATTAAAATGAATTTTTAGTTATTTGGTTGTTCTAATTCAGGTCTCGAGCCGATGTATGAGTCGCCGAACTATGAGATTGCTTTTACGATTAACATTGCTGGAGTCTGGGTCTGTTGCTACCTGCCCGCTAACATCACAGCCTTCTTTATTGTACTCACTGGGTACACTGAATCCCAAATACTCGCTCTAAGTGAAGAATTGTCGTCACTTAACAACGACGCACAACAATTTCGTCGAGAGACTAAAAATAATATAGGTACTAATGAAAACGATAAAATCTTAGATGAATTTATCACGAATCGATTGAAAGAGATCATAAAACGGCACACGATCAATCTAAATCTTTTACGAAAAATCGATAATTTGTTTCGTGGTGCAGTGGCGATCGAATTTATGATACTTATCGTAGCATTGATAGCGGAGCTTCTTGCCGGACTGGAGAATACTTACATGGAAGTACCTTTCGCCTTGATACTGGTAGCAATGGATTGTCTAAATGGACAGCGGTTACTGGACGCGAGTATTGTCTTTGAGAAGGCCGTGTACGGTTGTAAATGGGAAACTTTTAGCCACAGCAACATGAGGACTATCCTGCTTATGCTGCAAATATCACAGAAGCCACTCACTCTCTCAGCGGGCGGCATCACGATACTCAGCTTCAGCTGCTTAATGTCCGTTTTCAGATCTGTCTACTCAGCTTATACAACTTTGCGTACAATAATGCATTAAGGATTATTATATTCAAGTAAAGATCTAATGCAATTGAATTTCTTTTTGACCTTTTATCTAAAGAAGCAAATAACACACGTGACAAAAAGATACTTAAACACTTAAAAGCCTACATAGAACAAACAACAAAAAATATATTCCAACAAAAATAATTAAAACGGGAAATATAAATTCTTACATTAATGATGATTGATAGTTTATAAGCAGTAGAAGTCCATCGGTTTAAATGATTATGATGAAAGATTTAAAAAAAAACTTGCCTAAACAACGTTAAATTCGCCTGAGTCTCATCTGTTTGTGATACTTGTTCAGAGATTTCGTTACAATTTAAGTGATTATTTTCACTAGTACAACTGGTAAAGTAGAAATGTATAAAACTGTTAAGAATTTTGCTAACAAATATTTGATTGTGAGACACTTTATGTAAAGTCAAAGAAGAAACAGGAGCGCACTATTTAATACAAAATTTGTTTACTGTTATTTTGAGATATTTTAACATTTATTGAATTACATGGATATGAACTGTACGATACAAGTCCCATACGAGTGACGTATGTTCGAGTACAGGGTTCTCTCATTATGAGAGATGGCTCCGGATCCTTACTGTTGTACCTTAAGTTCTTATTCAGTTAATAAAAACTGTAATGATTTATTCTTATTTTTTAGTAATCCTTATGTCATGATATTTTTTTATTCTTCGAAACGATGGTACGGGCGAAGCGGTGACCTGATAGTAAGTGATACATCTGCCCATTACAATGTGGCGCTAGTTAGGATGGTTTATGCAGCACCACATTGTGCTCGTCGTTGAGACATAAGATGTTTCACTACCTACAACCTCCTTCAAACTAGAACACAGTTTTGTTTAATATAGCGGTGGGAATAGGAGGCGCTGTGGTACCTAAAGGTTGTCTGGAAGAGATCGCTTTTAGCGATAAGACCGCCCATTGCGCATTTATTGTTATATATATATTCTTTCTATGATGTAACATTATTTGGTGTGCAATAAAGAATTTTCTACTTTTACTACTTCTACCTACCTAGACAATCTCCGGCAACAGAGACCAACGTCACTGATTCAAAATATGGTTGTGAATTTTTTTATATCCACTGTCAACTTTTTATTTCTTAACAGCGTGTTCTTTCCATTAAATATGCGTAATATTTTCAAGTAATTTAATTAGAACGACTTTTTAATTAACGTAGAATATTTACAGCGTACATGTATGTGTTACTTAATTCGCCTCGTACAGGTGTACATATATCAGTCTGAATACGTGAAGCATGTTTAACTTTAATAAAATTGTAACATTTCGTTCTGTCAACGGCAGCAGCAGTTCAACACAATAATACTGACAGAAATCAATGTCAAATGTGAGGAGTAGGAAACCGTACAAACTTTTCCTTGTAATTTCTCATTAAAATCCATGAATATGAAGAGAAACACACATGTATTCGACCTGTACTGGGAGGACATATTGGTGGCAAAAATCGTTCCTTTCCTGACCATCCGCGAGTGCTTCAATTTCCGTTGCGTATCGCGAACATGTCTCCAAATTATAAACATGTATTTTGCAAAGATGAAATCATTGAAGCTGATGAACAAGGGTTTCTCCCCGCATACTTTTAGCGTGAGTATTATATATCTATGTAGTCGAATGTTTTAATGTTCAAATATCAACAAAACACGTTAATTTTTCTAGGTGTTCGCTAACAACTGCACAAAGTTGCATCTGCTAAATTTGAGCCGGTGTTCGTCGATAAGCGACGACGAGCTGATACCAATGTTACGCCGTAATCGAAATCTCGTCAATCTAAACTTAAGTCAATGCAAAAATTTATCAGCGAAATGTTTACAACCGGTTATATTGCATTGCAGCAATTTACGAATACTAAAACTGGCTCGATGCATGTGGTTGACAACGGGCGCCATGGAAGCTTTAGCGCTACATCAGAGCAAGTTGGAGGATGTAGACTTAGCATTCTGTTTGTCTGTATCGGAGAGCTGTATACTCATTTTTATAAAAAAATTCAGGCATTTAAAAACTCTTAACTTAGAAGGTAATAGTCAAATAACGGATAAGTGTTTGTTCACTATATCCAAATACAGCACTTCGCTGAAGCTCCTTAACTTAGGTGGTTGTTTTGAAATAACTGATAAAGGAATAAGGTAATTATCTTACAATATTTATTAGTTCATCTCTTATTTTTTACTTCATTTTGTTTTGGAAGTTAAATTATAGTTAATTTATTGGTGATTCCAGAGCGCTGGCACTGCATTGTCCCAATCTAGAGGGCTTGCTGATACGTGGATGTATAAAAGTGACAGAGAATAGTCTCCGTTTGTTGAGGAATAAGGTACATTTAGACAGGAGGCCAGTGAATCCGATACCATTGCCTATTTATGTCCAAATTTAATAAAATATGGTTGTGCTTCAAATGTTGTTGCTATAGTTCTTATTTGCTATCATTGTAAACTATAAGGTAATAACAAAAAAAATATTAAGGAGCAAGTTGGATCATATAACTAAGGCATAATAAGTAGATACAATGGAACTATAGGAAGTTAGATAGAGTATGTATTTACTCTTCTGGTTACTTAATAATGCTGTATGCTTTACATAATTGCCACTTCATAAAGTGACTACACTAACTAAATAAAATGCATCAATTAAATTTTCACACTGGTATTAAAGACTCATTTGTACAGTCTGCTTAAATTTGCATAAATATTATTTATATCTATAAGTTTTTCTAATGGCCGTTTTGCCGTTTAGAGGAGTGATATTAGAGAGAAATTACTATAATACAGATGAAATAAAAATTTTATAATTACATTCCTGCTTTAAAATATAACACTTTTGGAAATTGGCTTTAAATATTATATGGATCTATTTGTATTATAAACAATAACATTAAAATAGTTTTTTGAAAACCCGCATTTTCCTTCTTGATCTATAAATTATATCAGACTGGAATTAAAATTATGATTAATTTTCATATATTTCTTTTTATTTATCAGTAATTGTAAACTTGGATAATTATAACTGTCTACATTTTATGTAATTAAAAAATAAACAGTCTTATCATTGTTATAAATTGTTATTTTATTTGTGAAGAAGTTGCAATACATAATGACAATTAGTACAACTTTGTCAACTATTGTTTCATTAATTTTTCACTATGTAAGTGCAATCTTTTCTTAGATACGTCTATTTTGTTCCGCCTATTTTCAAACTTAATTTTTTTCAAAATTTTCTTTATTGTTATTATATCGTATTTTTAAGTTATTGAAAATGTGATATTGATGTTACTAATTTACAGGTTTAATATAATTCGTGAATACAATTTAGATGAATATTTTATACCATAAGCGTTACATCTAAATGCTTTTTTAAAGTTATGTTAATCATTGGTTCATAATGAAATTTTTATTTTGTAATATTCGTTTAGATTATTGTTATATGATTAATTGAAAATAAAATGTAAAATAATTTCCGTTTTGATCTTTTGATTTTCAGCATTTTTTTTATTTAAAATTTCTTATGCAAAAAGGACCCTTAATTTAGTGACACTGTGGAGTTGATAGCAGATAAACTAAATTCGATGGTTTATGTTCATACATAAAGATAAATAAAAATCTAATAATCAAATTGATCTTAAAAATTAACTATATATAAATTCCCGCCAAAATTTGAATGCCTGTCACGCAGTCTTCCGCCTTTAGTCCTGTAAAGCACGTGCACACATACCTCTGTGCAACAAACTGCCCAGTCGCCTCACGCTATTTGTATGAACTATTAATAAAAAAATTATGTATAAATAAATAATTTAACAGGTAGAGAAAACGTTAAAATTGTCTATGACTCACAGATAAAACAAAACCTCATTACACTTCTGATTTTGTCTGCACAGATATAAGAAAATGACATGTTAAAAATTGGATTAACCGATATTGACAAATGAGCATTTGTATCTTCTATATATCTCCATTATCAATAAACTACAGGAAGGCGTTAGGCCTCCAAAAGCAAGCGCCGACTTATAATAGCATACTCGCTGCTTGTGCATGAGATGACAAAATGAAACTTCACAGTTTTTTCACAAAATTATATTTTGTGTGATAACACCTGCTACAATTAACTTAATGTTACGGTATTTACAATATCTCATATTCTACACATTAGTAACAAATAACATTCATAACCTTAGAGGAGCAGATCTTAAAAATTATTGGGCCGTACCACTAAATCCAGTGTTAATAACATTTGGCAATAAATTAACTGGGATAACACCAACATAATCCTTAAAATGAAGCTTACAAAAAAAAGAACTATCTGTAACGTAAAACATTAATAATCTATCAGTGTAAAAATAAGGATACAAATAAAAAAACTTGTTAAAAATAAAAGTAAAACCGTCCGCCCGTCCGCCCGTCCGTCCGTGCGTCCGTCCGTCCGTTAGGCCTGACAACCGCCGACTAACTATCACATTCTTTACAGTTAAACTTCGCTATATGATACAAATACTCGTGTTGTGTTACGTTTACAGCCTTTAATTAAGTGAAAGCGGTCCATTTACAATATCTTACAGTGAAATTATGCATTACGGGACGAGATAGAGGCACTTCGGAAATACGAAACTTCCAGAGAAACTAACCATAGACGCAAGCAAACTGTACAGCGAAATGTACAACGGGGTGCCGCGCCGAGTCACAGCTTGGGTCTCCGATACCATTGCACTCGATCAAATCAACCACTTAAATACTTAATTCTTTCTTTGGAAACGAACCGTAGTTCAGCGCGGGCTCGGCCGCCACGTTATCACAGTGCACGCGCCACTACTCGCGGCGAACAACCTATTGCACTACTACTAACGCCGTCGTCGCCGATTCCTTATAAAATCAATAAAAAAACACCGCAGCATTTGAAAACGTTTACAAATTTTGTACTTTGCTCAGCTTCGAAACCGGGACGGCGCCCGCAACCGGATATACAAAACACTCGCGTCCATAACACAGTCAGTAGCCGAGTGCGTTTAAGGCAACCGTTGTGGTGTTAGTCGTTAACCGTAACGTTATTTACAAACTAGTTATAACAAAAGCATTACCGTTATTTGTACTATGCCTTAACTATTATACAATCCATTGTTTTTTGGTCGGGGTGCCCGGGGACGGGTCCGCGCCGCGTCGCCGTTGGAATGCACAAACACTACGTATACGTACAGCCAGCCAGCCAGCCAGCCAGCCAGCCCGCCAGCCAGCCAACTCACTCGCGCACCGCGTGCCCGCGTGCAATGTACAAGTGAACACCACCTTCCCTTTCGCCTTCACCCGCCCACCACTTCTGGCAGGCTTTGTAGAACTCTCAGTGCATATTTGTGTCCTACCAATATTGGGGAAAGGTACCTAAATAAATTAATCAGTTAAAAATTACTTTCATTTTATATGTTATGTTTCTCTTATTGCCATTCTTAAAATCTATGTTGATTTATAAAATATTAAAAATTAATGTCGAAATTGCAATTACAACTAACCAATGGATAAGCGTCAACAAATTTATCCTGTGATCAGGACTATGTCTCACTACGTAAACATTTAACCGGTTCATTATATACAATATTGTCATTGTAGTCCTACTCCCCAATTGGTTTAAAGCCACATTAAAACGTAGGAGCACATCTCCACTACGCTTGCACCTGCACGGCAAATGCTGGGAGTACATTGGTCTATAATAAACATTGGTGATTCGTGTATAATACAACTATCAGAAATCATGTCGCGTGAAGAAACGTTCGCGGGTGGTGTTTGGTATCGGACAGGTTGGAGATTCACTTGTACACTCTTTTGCACTTATCACCGTTGGGGTCCCGCTGCCCCGCCGCGGGCTACCGGCGCATTGTGGTGTTGAGGGTCTGCATGGCGAGCGGCGGCGGCGGCGGCGGGTTGATGTAGCCCGCGTACGCGTACACGTTGGGCTGCTGCGCGCGCGGGTCGCCCGCCGGATACTGCACGCCCGGCTGCACATTCACCATTTGCAGGTTGTTGAACTGCTGCTGCGGTGGCACGCGGTACCCGTTCAGCCCGTACTGGCTGATGATGTGCGTGTTGATGTTGGGCGACATGCGCGAACCGGGCGCCATCTGCATATGCTGCATCGCGCTCAGGTTGCCTGCGGGTCGCGACGGCAGACCGGCGTTCATTAATGATGTAAGCACTACAATGTTACAACATTCGAAGCAAAAAAGACAAGGCGACAATTAGTGAAATTCATCCCAATACTGTTGAGAATAATTCCTGACCATCAGGTGCTATTGCTAGTACATCTCTCGAAACTGAGGAATTGTCCAAGTACCACTGCAGTATAAATTCCACCAATTATTTCTTTTCACTGGGAGGGATTCAAAAACGAATAACTCGCCCAAGACGTGTTTATTATAAACCATTCATTGTACGATAATTCTACAGTAGTCAAATTTATAAAGAAAATATATATCTTCTTAAAAGACACCCTGCTTTTGGAAGAAGAAAAGGTTGTGTGGGATTTGTAACCACTAAAACCCCCTCTGTGATCTCCCCTTTCAGTACACTAGGTGAGGCTCTAGAATCTCCCGAGGAAATGCACTGGTGACCCTGCAATTCTGACTAAAACATTCCACTGAAAGGCAAAGCTCTACTTAGCACCCACACTGTACTAAGATAAATGCAAGACCACCTTGCATTCTGTGAAGTCTGTTAGTTTATCTTAATTGCAAAATATAAGACTTCAGTCGGATGGTAAAATGTGGCAAAGAAGTACCAGTTCCAACTGGTTGTTATAAAATTGATTAGTATTTATTAAATTACTCACTAGTGGCGTTACGCGAATTCCTCGGTGACTCGAGCTGATTGTGGGCGGGCGTGTAATACTTGGCGGCTGCGTGGTAGTGGCCACTTGGCGGCGTGCCGGACTGCTGACCATACTACACCAAAATACCAATTTATGTATTACCACATTGGATATAACAATTAAAAAAGAAAGGTGATTACTCCTGCTCAAACCCAAGAAGACCATAAAAATAAGCTTACCTGGGGTGCAGCGGACGCGGGAGGTGTATGCGGCGGATGGTGCTGCGGCGCCTCCGCCATTTGCTGCAGTTTGCTGAGCGAGCAGGACGGCGCCCAACCACCATGGTATTGTTGCTGCTGTTGGAACGATAGGTACCCGCCCTGATATCCGCCGCCACCTTGCATCACTGCTCCGCCTGCCAATAAAATACACCTGTGTAAGTCATTTAATGATGTCTATTTTATAAATTCTAAGTTATTACAAACTAGCCGAGTGCAATACGAGGTAACTCCCTGAGAAGAATTAATGCACGCATAAGTCATATATGAGAAACAAAGAGACAACAAAGGCAGTCCACAACGCATACATTCATGTCAAATCACCATAAATACCTTTTATTTTAAATAAACACTGAAAAGTAATGCAAAACGTTTTTTTTTTAATTATTTCATAGTACAGAAGTGTACATGTGTGTTATCATAACTCATTTAAACCCGAAAACGATCGTAAAAAATGTTTATTTATAATCTAGATTGACAGCGTAGAATGCGCAGCATTCTTTCAATTTTCTTTTAAATATCTAATACGTTGTCACCATCACCACCAGCCTTTGTTTATCCACTGTTGGGTATAGGCCTTCACTAATGTAATGCAGTACTCATATTCGTGAGCTCAGAGGCCACTCACCATGGGGCTGGTGCGGGGGCGTGGCGCGATGCCGGGCAGGGGGCGTTGCGGCGCCGCGCAGTGCCTTGCTGTCAGCCCCGCCCCCCGCGCCGCCGCCACCGCCGCCCCCACTCTGCGCCGTACTCCTAAAACCCAAACATATTGCTAATGAACTAACAACAACCATTTTAAGCATTTTTACAACAAAGCATTTTTTTCAAACAGCACTCTTATTTCCTCTCTAATAGGGGGACTAAAAAGGCCCTCATCCCCCGGCTGAACGCCTTTCTACACGAGGAGATACTTAAAGCTATTCGTCCAACACAGGTAAAGTGCACCGTTTGGGGAATTTCCACAAAATCTGTTTTTCATGAAACTTGTTAATTTTCTCACAAAGTGCACTGTACCGAAAAAAACTGAGGAATCTTCTTTCTAGCATTTAGCTTTGTTTATTGTAATAACAATAGGGTCAATAGGGCGTGAACCAATTAACACATGTAAAGCGTCTTGGGACTCCATAAAACAGACCCTTGCACGGGTTATCTTGGCATAGCGCTAGAGGCCGCGGTTGTGTTCCGAACCGAGATCCCATGACCTTTCCAAAAGCTGAAGGTGACTACCGAGGTGATTTTAGTGGATAAAAATCTCCACAGAGCTCCGATTTCCCCTCAGAAGACACAACATCTTTTCGAAGATTTCCCCTCCGAAAACAAAATAATGAGATATGGCTTGTTGAACTTGCCTAAAAGTGTTCCAAAAAAACATATTCATATAAACATTTGAACTCACCGATTCCGATTGTTTATCTTCTGCTGCTTGGTAGGCTGGTTTGTTTGAGTCATGATGGACGGTATGTGTATCGATGAATGCGGGTACTGCGGGCTGGGAACAGGGTGCATGTGCATCATGGAGCATGGAGATGCTAGATCTGAACCTATGCTGGTCGGAGACTCTAAACCTAATTGACTCACATCAAGTTCACATGCTGGGTACTGTACGGAATGCACTGAATTACTTGTAGAGTCTGGAGTATAAACCCCCATCGACTGCAAAGCTGGACTGACAGCTTCACACATCTCTTCTTTACTAGTATCTTTAGGAGATTCCTCTTTTTTCGATTGTTGCCTTGACTTCTTTTCAATTTCAGTCTTCTCCTGTCCACACGGCCCATTCTGATTGAATGGTGTCTTGCAACTTGGCGATGTCATTATCTGTGGAGATTGCTGCCGAAACTCGGCGCAGCTTGTGACTACATCTTGCTGCTTGTTCACTTGTCTTTGCATAATCTGCTTCAACTGTGCCTCGGCTGCGGACTGCGCTTGCGCCTGTGACTTCTTCGTCTCGCACTGTGTCTGACACGCAGTTGTCGTTTTTGACTGTTTACTCGGCTTGCACTCGTTTTTCTGTGCGCATTCGGATTTTGACGTCGGGACCTTGGTCTCTTTAAAATGCGGCAAACTAGTGGTGCCATAGATCCCGCTCGGTAAAGCCCCGTATGCAAAATTATGGAAATCTTTCTGATCATACTTGGGTAGTTTTTGTGGTGACTTTTGCATTTGATCTAAATGAGGAAGGTTAAAACCTTGAAATTTGTCCAAATAGTTTTTGTCGTTGTTCTTCATATCTAGAAATCTGTTGGGATCCCAAGTGCCCTGAAGTCTAGGATCCCACGCCGACCACTGGTACTGGGGGTGAGTGGTGTGATAATTTGGTATCTGATTCATGGTATAATCAGCCTTTGGAACAAGCTCATTGTCATATTTGAACTTTGGCAACATTTTATTTAAATCATTTTGATCAGCTTTCAAATTGAGTTGAACCGAGCAAACCTTGTCGTGTTTAGCAGAACTGTTCTTGGCGTCGCATTTACCAGTATTAGACTTCTCTTTCTTAAAAAAATCTTGTTTCTTCGGTGTTTCGTTAACGGCTTTTGTTTCAACTTTACTCGTAACGGAAACAGTATTTATAACGTTTATAGGTACCGATGTCTCCGGTTTACGCGCATTGACGTTTTGCTCTGGAAAAAACATCTTCAGCTCGGGCGTGCTTCTAGGGGTTTCGTTTTTCGGTGTTTTCTTATCAGTTTTCTCAAGTTTACTGTGTGCAGAATTCACTCGCACGTCGCGCAATTTACTCTTTTCCCTTGGTTTCTGATTGACGTCGTTCTTGACATCTTGTGCATTAGCATGAATAATACTCATGGCAGAACCCAAAGCATTCTGCATTGGGTTGCTATTTGTGAAATTTGTTTCCAGGTCCGTCCTTTCTAAGCCCAGGTTCACAGCTGCATTAGCGCTCTGGCAACGCGGTAGGAAGTTTATTTCAGTTACGTTCGGAATTTTGGGAATAACAGGGTTTATTACTGGGGAAGTTATAGGATGCGGCACTTCTAACTTAGTCGTGCACTTGCTGACGATGGGAGTATCTGGCATATTATTAATGATACGATTTTGTTCATTAGCCTTAAGTGAGATCTTGTCGGTCTGCACGCCTTGCGATTCTTTACTCACTATGGGTCTGTTAGTTAGATACGAATTAATTGGTTGAATCGTCATTGAGTTGCTTACAGAATTTTGATACGCGTGCATGCTGGTTTCAATGATATTCCTAGAAACAACAACTTCATCTTTTCTCACACCTGTATCATTTCTAAAGGGAAGATCACTTTCTTTACTGACCATTGGCGCTTGGAGTTTATTTCGCATTTCCAAGTCTATGTAGGAATCCAATTTTGGAGGATCTGGTTTCTTCATGGTGTTGATCACATCTCTGTTGGGATCTAAGTTTTGTATTATACTTTCAATTTTGTTGGGAGACTTCTTCTCTGGTAATTTACTTTCTTCTGTAACTTGATGTTGTATAACTGTCTCTTTCCTCACATCACATTTTTTCTGTTCAGTAACCATTTCTTTATTTTCCTCATCAGATTGTTTCTGTTTTATTTCATTGATCACAGAATTATCACTTTTCTTCGGAGAATTAGTTGAGAGTGACGTAGAATTATCTGATTCTGCTTCAACAACTATTGTTTCAATCTGATGAATTTTTGGAACAATGAGGTCGACGGGGGGCCTGCTGTTAGTCGCCTCCTCTGTAACTTTTGCATCTAAAACGATGTGAGAATTCTCCGTTGATACAAGTGGTAAAACTTTTACAGGACTCGAACTTTCTGTAACCACTTTGGAGTTGGTATCATTTGTATGTGCGGTAGATACTACATTATTAGTTTTAGGAGAAGGCAATGGACAACTTTGACTATTGTTATCATCAGATTCAGAAATAACTATGGTGTCTTTATCATCCAAGGTAGACTTTAGAGGTTCAAGAAGTTCGCCATTTCTAATGTCCACGGCTTTACTTGAATCATTCTTTTGTTCATTATTAATTTCCTTAGGACTTTTAATGTCTGGTGTCATATTAGAGGGTTCTTGGGTGTTTTTCATGCTATTATTTTCTTCTTGCCCAGGTGTGTCAGTCGTAGATGTTTCATTAATTACTTGATTTTTCTCGGCAATCGATTTAGGAGAGTCCATATGAATGCTGTCAAGTTCCATGTCACTTGTATGATTATCAGTACTGTTATCTTCTACATGTCTCGGTGTGGCCGGTTTACTCGGCACACTGTGCCTATCTTCCGCTTCTTCCACATCCATCTCATCATCAGCCTCTCCAGAGGAATCTTCAGAGCTAGCATCAGAATTCTTGACTTTATCTTCAGTTTTATCATCTAACTGTGCCCCTATATCTTGTTTTTCTATTGCACTAGAAAGAATATTGTTTGATTGTTGTAAAGAATTATTTATTTCCAAATCATGATCATTCTTTATGCTATCATCAACTTTAGTTTTCTTAGTCTCTGGAGAGCTATTTCTAGGCTTGGGTTTATTGACTTTTTGTCGTTTGGCTTGACGACCTCTCCAAGCCAGTTTCCGTTTGGTTTTAGCCTTTATAGCATTAACTATTGGAGTACGGTTAATTTCTGTGTCAATACTTTCTTGACTTTCTTGACTGTCAGATACATAAGAAGGCTCCTTAACAGAACGCCGTCTGTTCCTTTGAATAATGTTACTTTCACTATTTTCAATGTGGGCAGCTCGCAAAGATCGGCGCGCAACACTTTTACTTCGCGCTCTTCTTGGCACATTCTCATCATTAACTTTCTCCTCATCATTGTGAGATTCCGAGATTTTTCTGTTGAGATCTCGTTTCCTCTTGCGTGTACCGTCGTTGATAGCTGGCGTTGTCTGATACGTAGCTTCGCTGTACTTAAGTGGCCTAGTTCGTCTCCTGCCCGAAGATGTCACCTCAACAGGTTCCACATCTTTTTCAGATTTAGAATTTACTTCTAATTTAGTAGAGGCAGCTTCAGATTCTGTTGCAGTATCATCACTTTCTGTTTTCAATTCTGTTTCATCATTTTCAGTTTCCTGGTCAGCTGATCCCTCATCTGGTGATCTAAAAGGATTTACTGTTGGTGCTAGAAGTGGAGTCCACCTTAAGCATTCAGGATCAATTTCTAATCTCGGTTTGCTTTTCAGTTTTTTTGCATGATTGTCTACTCTGTTCCAATCGACACAGATACCTAGTTTCATAGAGTCATTGTTAGGCACATATCTGACAAAACCTAGCAATTGGAAGGTAATAGCTATATCATTCATATGCATTCCAGTAGTAAATGCAATGTCTTCAAATGTGAACGGTTTATCTTTGTGATCATGGAGATATTCAAGGATAACTGATTTCCAATATGCATGATATGAAACTCTTCCTAGATCTGACAAAGGTTTTTCTGGTGTGCCTGGCTGCCCCTCTTCTTTTGATAATAAATAACCTGAGAAAAGAAATTCACAATGAGGTTGTGTAAAACTTTAATAAATTAAATAAAAATTTCTTTTTATAATATATATATGAAAAAAGATTCCACCACTCACTAAAATGGATGAGGAACCTTCCATATCCCTGCCGCTGATATTGAGGCATCGTCATAATGCAGGATACATTATACTTTTGCTGACAATGCTTCTCTTTAGAAAAGTAGCCTACTAAATGACAACCTTTGCTGTCATTCTTGGTCAGTACGTAGAATAAAAACGGCTCCACATCGTAATACAACGTCTTATGGTCTAGGAACAGTTTTGCAAGTAGACACAGGTTTTGACAGTAGATTTTGTTGGCGTTCCCGTCCACTTCGAACACCGAAATATCACCACAGCGATAAATCTCCGTCGCAGGTGGGTGCCGCCAAAGGCACTTGTCAAGATGCCGCATCAGTACCGCCCGACTCTTCGCGTACTTTAGACAAAACTCGCAAAGGAATAGTTTTGGTAACCTGAAAAATTACACAATAATTTGTAATTTAAAGCAAACTGACGAAGCTGAAAGTTATAAATTAAGCTTTAAACCTAATCACAAAAAATAATTTATATAATAAATGTAAAACAAATGTCACAAATATTTATTTCCATAAACATCAAAATCACGCAATTATAAAATTAAAAACATCAATTACTTTGTTATATTGAGATAATGTAACAATTTGATATAATAATGTTTAGTTCAATGACAGTATTAAAATGTATAAAATACCTCGCATATTCCTGCGGGAATGGGCTGGAGTACCAAGTTTCAATCTCCCATTGTCCGAATTCTATGGCGGATGGGCACCGGGGAGCGGGAGGAGCTGCGCCGGGAGTAGCAGGCGTAGCCTCGGGCTCCGCCACCGGCGCTGCACCCGCGCTACAACGCGCCTGCGCGAAAAGTTCCGCATCCGCTTCCGTCACCCCCGCCGGTAGCCGCATACCATCTGAAATGCCAAATGTCAACAATTTCGTTTTATATTTATTCTTTCTAATTGATTTTTCTTAGCAAAGCAATATGGAAAAAGATGACTCTTACAAAAAATAAACCGGATTATGGTGTGCCATTAAAGTTATTGTTTGTTTCAAAAAAATACTTCAGAAAAAGACAAAAATTGCAATATTTTCACATAAAACGTTAGATAAATATTAACAAACATTGTTTACCAAAGATATCCGTCTCAATATGAAATATATTTGAAAAACATTTCTCTTTAGGAAAACATTACTCAGATATACCCCTTTGCCAATGAAATATGTAAAACAATATAAATTACCTACCCTCCTGGCGTCACCGTAATCGGTTCATACACAAGGAACAGAACGTGGGGGTGGGGATACGCACACGAAAGCTTGTACAAATATCGCTCCGACGGACAGAAGCGCGAGCGAAAGTGCATGTGTGGATACTGCCGACACCCGAATAACAAATGCTTTGTCATCGGTGCTCGGTGTCCGACTGGAGAACTGCGCACCGAACATTCGGCCTCACTCACCCGGCACCGGACAGAGATTCGGAAGAGAAACGAAAGAGAACGAGCGCGAGAGACGGTGGAGCGCCGGCCATCAATCAGAGCGAGACGGTCAGATCCACCACGACACTTTCACCGCACCTCACGAACCGATCTTACCCGTCTGATTGGTGGCCGGCCGATCTCCGCCGGCTTGCCGAGCCGCCATCGCGAGCCCTCTGTAAAGTTTATCGGCCTCCTCCGCCGAAATGCACTCTTTGCTCATGGCTGCACTCCTCACCAGCTGCGACGCGCTCACAGCGGGTCTCTCGCGTACTCTCACCACCTCTTTGGGACTCGCGACTCTTACGGGACTTTTCTTAGACCTTGACGGGCTCGGTTTTCGTGTATCCGGTTCGTCACGTTTCAGCGTAGCCTGATATCGTTTAAAAGTGCTTCGAGTTTCTTTAAGAACCTGTCTGTCCTCATTATTCTGGCTCCTTTCAGGACGATGCCGCGATTGAGAACGAGTAGCGGTTCGCACAGAATAAAACTCGGAGAGGCCATCGAATAGAGTAGTTAGTAACCGATCCCCACATCTACTGCGCCGCCGGCGCGGATTCGTGCCTTCGGTTTCAGGTGATTGTGATTTGTTATTCTCGTGTTGTGCGTTGGGACACGGAGAAGCAAGTGCTTGGGCGCGGGGGCTGGGCACAGATAAAGCCTTTTCGCGTTGTTTCTGTGCTTCGGCGGCGAAGCCCCATACTCCATCAGGCCCCGTATCCGTAGCAAGGCGCTCAAAAATGGTAGGTGCAGGGGGCTTCGGAGAGGGAACAGAGGGCGCAAACGCTTGTAAGGTGCGCATTAGAGGAGGTTCCGTAGATTCTGAATCTGTAGAGGACTCATCAGCGTCGGATGGCGTCTCGGGCCGCCTCTCTAAGCGCAGCTCCACCCGCTGCACCCTAGTGACCCTTACCCCACCCCAACGGGAGCGACCTTCCCAACCTTCCCACTCGCTGGAAGAGCCTCTGCATCGGCGCCTCTTCACAAGATTGAACGCGGAGAATCTAAAAAACTTTTGTTTCTCCTTCGACATTCTCTGTTCGGGCGGGAGGCGGGCGTACGCCGGCGATTCATTACCATCCGAAGGCTCGTCCTCCGACTCCGTAGCTCGCGGCGTCGCTTTCTGCTTCCTCTTCTTCGGCGTGCCACTCATTGCAGATCTGCGGACCGACAACCTATCCATTTATATCGAAATAATCTAACAATAATTAAAGTCAAAGAAGCTACTTTACTTTAATACTCTGACAATCAGATGAACTATATCAATTTATACTATAAATATTAAAATTAAACAAAAAAAATTATTATTATTATTTAAATTGTTTTGGTTTTATACACTTTTGACCAAAAAATCTAAAATATTTTAAATATTTGTTTTTAATTTTTTGGTCCTATTTTTTTTTAACAAATCTATGACAACTCAATATCTGTTGATTACAATGAAACTTAAATGTTTCTACTAAGTTCAGCTACCGGTTACGACAGAATCTTTCGATTGTCACCTGTTGTCCGGGGCGGAGGGAGCGCGGCAACGGCACGGCGGCGGGCGGCAGCGAGGATGTGCGTGCCGTGCGCACGCGCCGCAGCGCGCCGCCCACTGCCCGCGCGCGCCGCACGCCGAACACCGCGCGCACTCGCCACACGACCACCGCACGCTCTGTTCAACACAACCGCATCGTTATCACACGTCGTTCATTGTAAACAAAAATGCCTCTGTTACCAATGACTGTGTTGGTAGACCCCCAATGCAGCGCTCATTTCCAGCCAAACATTAATGTATTTCGGTACAGTGTTATAGCTAGTGAAATAATTGGCATAATAAATCTTAACATCTAATGTCTAATAAATGATGAGCTATGTTGTGTAGTGTATTGATATACATACACAACTATCTTGATAGATACAACTAGTGTCACATCAAACGAGTAACATTTCTTTTATTTCAGGTGTACAATCTACCTTTCTCTTTCTAAAATAAAAATTAATAAAAAACATACTATTAAACATTTAAACATAACAAACAAATTAAACATAACATTACACCAGAAGAATTTTTTTGCTGAATCTTTATTATTTTGATATTACATTTTTATTAACATGTGTCCCATGCATACAATAGATTTTATCTCAGACTCCAAAATAAGTAAAAAGAAGTTACTCAGTGAACAAAGGTGTACCATAATAGATTTCTATTAAAAAGAAAACAAATGGTATTTATAATTTTTTTTAAAGTTAAAACAAGAAAATAAAATTTTAAATGAACATAAAGATGCATTAAAATTTAGGAAATTATCAAGAAAATTACACAATACTTGGTTTATAAACTTGACTTTATTTGAGATTATTCAACTGTTACTTGATCAATTGAAATGACAACTGACAAATTTAATTAATAACTTAGTTTTTTGTTATTTTCTACAATAAAATATTAATAATTAGTAACAAGGCAACAATTAAACCTATTCTCAATATCTGTTGCTTCACAGCTGCTTAATTATATCAGATCATTACAAATATTACCTATTTTCGATTTTTTAGCTTACAAGAATAAACTAAATAAAAAAATGATGAATTAATGTTTATTTAAATTTTTGTCAACTTTATACATATTGAAGTAGACAAAAAATAATAGGTTGTATTATGTAAACTAATTTAGAGTTTGTGTTATAAAAATATTAAAAAAATGTTACCTTCAATACCGGCAAACTGACATGTTCTAACAAATCAAGGCATGTAGGATGTGCATAGGACTTGCACTGGTAGCAGCAGATTAAGTCCTCTGCAGCCCCCAGGCGGTTCCTCACTTCTGTGCCAAGACACTCGGTGCACACAGGCACACCACCCTGTATTTGTTTCTGAAAAAATAGAATCGATTGATACAAAACAACAGAGTTTTTAATTATTTTGTTTACAAACATTTCTTATGCAAACATTATTGCTTTAGTTTAATCTATAACTTCTATGAATTCAACTCTACCATGAAATACATTACATTTAGGTATCTACTTGCCAAAATATAGTAAATAAAGAAACAGTTGATAAATTCCATCAATATTTTTGCAAGTTCAAAAGTTGTTTAAAATCCATGGAGTTTCATGTATCTTGCTTTGTTCAACCACATAATTTAATTTCACGAATATATTTTAAAAAAAATTTACAAATAAATTTCAGCTACTATAACTATTGTAATTAATGACAAAATATTGATTCAAGCATGTCTAATATAAATAGAATATATTGACCTTGTTTTTAAATATTTTTTTTATTTTGTTATAGGTTTTTATAACTGTTTATAAATACAAAATTTCATTTGTAATACTTTTATTAACATAACATCATTATCTAGAAAAATGTATACAAATACATTAATAAATTACAATACTGATGTAAACAACCTGCATAATGAAGCTGTATAACAGAAAATGTTTGTTTACCAAGACAACTTATATAATTTTCTATTCCACCTTTCATAATTATTTACAATACTTGTTAAGGTCATAAACCTTGAAATTGAACTTGCCATTCATTTTTCATTGAGGAAATAAAACATTCTTATTTACAAACAAAAATATGTTTACAATATAAGTTAACAGTACCTTCTCTGGTGAGTCTGGGAGGGACTTAACACGCTGCTGCTTATGAGGTCTGTCTATTGAGGACAAGGGTCTTTCAGTGGCCCTATAGTTTCCCGCGTGATGTGTCATCAGCCCTCGCGCAACTGCACGCTTTGCCGCCGCCCGTAGTATAGTCCTAACATCGGCACCAGAATCTACGGTCAACTGATAAGCCTGGCGCAAATATCTCTCTATACTTTTCAAACTAGAACCATCTCTCTCACCCAATTCCCGCACTGCTTTAGCCACTGCGCGAGATAAGTCCACTTCGGGACCGATCTTTAAAGTCCTACTTTGCAGCCCGCCTGGGTCCTTGTAGGAACTTTGTCCCTTGTTGTACACCTTCAACACGGTTCCCTCGCGCACCGCCCTTTCCAGGCGTTCCGACACCACATCCTCATGATAGTTGTGGTGCTGTCTAATAGCATGACATATGCGCTCTACACTAGGCCTTTGCTTTTGGGACCGTATTTTATGTATCGCCTCGAGTATCCATCGCTTCCACTCTTCTTTCCCTACTTCGTCCGGATCAGTCATCTTTGTCAAAGATTATTTATTACAGCCGTCTGAGTAACGGTACGGTATTGCTGTTCGAGATGTGTCAACACCCATCGTATTTTGGCGCCTCGAGCGAAATTCCATTTTATAGAATGGAACCCCGCCGAAAGCTGCCGCGGTACTCCGCGACGCGAGACGCTAATTTACAGCATATCCGCAAAGCACCCGCTCAACGATGACACATCGGGCCTCTCAAGCGGGTTTTGGCGGAGCGGGCATACAACGGCGGCCATCTTGTGGCGATCTAAATTTACGTAGTGAACAAATACATGCGACGTAAATAATGCTATCACTTAACCACAATTTCACTAATATAACAATCTGACACTTTACAATGTTACAAAACTGTATTTATTTTCACAAACATTAAAATAAGAAGATAAAGCGATAAGTTTCTTTCCGGTTCCTTTTTTCCACAATGCGCTTCGCCAAACAAATAACACAGTCAAAACACAAGTATTATTGAAATAATATAAGTGACAAATCCATTGTTTCTTCTGAAACAATATTTAAAATCTTGAATATTGAGAAAATTACTTGAAAACATTCACAAAACACCAACAAAAGGCTCTTCAAAATGGCTATCAATCAGGTTCCTTGCTACATGAAAAAATGATTTTGATATCCTGTCGATCACATAGTGTATTGCCATTATTAACGTATTACATCAATAAATTATAATATTTTTAGTTGTCTATGGCTAATTGTTAAAATCTTATTTCTCATCTTTTAATAAATGAATAAATAATATAGACAAGCAATAAATTGAATATTGATTTTTTTTACATATAATAAATTAGAGAAGATATATATTTAATAAACAAATTAAACCTCACCTATAAAAATGTATATTTCTAAGCCATTAAATCAGACAATTTTTTTTTATGACAATCAGCATCACCAGCATGAGGTGTTTTTATTAAAATGAAGTTTAGCAGTTTGGTCAATCATGCAACGAAAGATGTCGTTTTCTGGACATCTGCAAAGACGATTCTTATGTGGGGTTTTAAAGTAGAACCTGTAATTCAAAATTTCTGGAAATTCTGCTCCTAGTAGACAGCGGAAAAAATGGTTGGATGATATCAAGGAGTAGACTAGGCTTAAATACCATCAGATAAAAAAAATAGCTGAAGAACGGATTAGTGTTCGCTATGTAGCTCCAACAATAATAAATTATCGTGATGACGACAGTAGTATGAAAGTAGTATGAACCCAGATCTTTTCTATGATCGCAAAAGTAAAAAAAATATTTTCCTAAATCTGGAAATTTTCCAAAAAAAAAGAATTATCACATAAATTTTTTTATTACTTTAGCTACCCATCAAATGTCGTTATTAGATAAAATAAAGAAGACCTCATCTACTATTATTTATCACATAAACTTCTTAAAATAATTTCAATAATAGTTTTTTTGAAATGTTTATTCTGAGAAAAGTCCGAAATGAACGCTTCATTCATACAATAGTACAGCAATAGAATTTGGTATCACTAAAGACGATAAAGGAGAGCAGATTATGTCCTACTCTGTCAATAATGCCAAAAACCCACATGCTAATATACGCACACTTATACAATTCAATGGTCCATAATCAGGAAATTTATTTAAATAATAAAGTGATAGTGTTGATCGTTTTACCTGCGTATTATTATTCTAAAGTTCTAATTACAAGGAAATAAACTATCACGTTACTTTTCACATTATTTTTTGTTCCTCATGTTTATCTTCTTACTATCGTGATTTGATTTTTAAATCGTCCCCAAATGATTACTAATATTTGACAAGCGGACACAATTATTATATTTTAAATTTAAATTAAATTTGTGGATTGAACAATGTTAATCAAAATAAAAATTCTACGGTCGTAGTTTACAGTGTGTCAATTACTAAAAGCTTCGACATATATAACCATTAACAAAAAATATCATTGTAATCATTTGAGAATGTATAAAATTTGCAAACACTGACCAGTAGAACCTAACTTCGGGTCTTTTCTTATATGTTGCGTTGCTACACAAAAGCACACTTCACTATACCACATTCTTTAATTCTAGCACATAAGCTGAATGATTTGCTTAAAATAAAAAAAAATGTTACTCGTTCGTGAGGTCATACGCAGCTTATAGCTTAACAATGGCGAAAACTACTTTATTTCAATTAAATATTTATATATATATATATATATAAATATTTAATTAGTTTTATTTTCTAAATTTTAGAATCTTTGTGTACTTTCTTATATCTTGTCGGATAGGTATTGAAGTCATTTACTTATTTATGTGCTTTATACGAGTTTTTTATAAATAAAATTTTATTTTAAGATTAAATAAAAAAGTAAGTACGATGCCTTATTCTTACTGTCACGACTTTCAAAGAACCTAATTTAAAAGTTTTAGCGTCTAAGTGATGACTATTAATTTGATTTAATAAAACAATTATTATACAATAACTATTACATAAAAATTTGTGTAGATATAAAGTAAGAAATAAAATTATTGAATTGTTTCCCAGAAATTCAGGAATTTTTTGAAAAATATTTAAAAAATTAATAACTCTCGAAGCATTGTTTTTGGATAGGGTATTCCATACAAAGATAGATGGTATAGGAGCTATACTTTAGCCCCTCCAAATCTGTTACACCTACTACCTCTCACTCTGTATGTACTAACTACTGCGTTATAGTTATTGCCAGACATATTGCTGACTAGGTGATTGTAAACATCGAAAATAGGTCTTAGAATTTTTATTTATTCCTTAATGTTTTTATGCTTCCTTCTCAATCCAATATATTTTTAATTGTTTTCGTAATACCCTCACATAAACAGTAATATACAAATATTAAATCTGAAGATATTTATATAGCAACTCTGATATTTCACCATAAATCTTACGAACGCAGCGCGTTTTACGAATTTTGTTAAGGGAATAATCAAATTCATATACCTTATTATTAATTTTTATTTAATAAGCCCTAAAACTACGCAATTAATTATAAAATACTATCACTCAAAAGAGTAAAAAAAAAAACAATTTAATTTCTTTATAACTGTTTAGTATTGACGTTAGTACGAAATTCATAAGATGATGGGGTAAGTAGCAAACGTAATAATATCTTTAAAAATTTGCGTTTATAAGTGAAAACATTTTTTAATGGGAATAAAAACTACTAGATGCCGATTGAAAATTAACATTCTTTTTTTGTATTTAATACTTTTAGGTACCATTGGTATACACCAATGAGTTTTACATATGTAATTATCTGTCGTATTAAAATATTAACTTCAAAGGAAATCCCGCCCAAATGGGGGATTTATTTAAAGTAATACATCATTATGTTGAAAAAATATCATTTACAACCCTAGTAGTTTTTAGTACAATGAAAAAAGATTACTATTATAAAATTGTTTCACATGTAAATCACAAAAGTGAGACACTTCACCGTCATTGTAAAGATGTTTTAAAAACCCTTCATAATACTCAAACAGGTACAGAATAAAGAAATTATCATTTGAAAACATTATTTATTCACAACAAATACAAGCTATAATAAGTACAAATAATAAAAACATTTACTTTTATAAACAATGTTTGTTACTTGAGAGCCTCAATTGCATTTTACAGTGTTCTACATAGACGCAGAGACATAGAGCAACAATTAGTGGATGATGCCATGTCTGTTGATGAATGTTTAAAAAGAATTGGTGAGCTCAAACCAGGCTGCCTCACCAGAAGCACAAAAAAGTGGTTGGAAATCCAATATGATTTCATTATTCTAGAAGTATACAGGTGTATGCCACTCCTAGGTGATGAAAACAAAGTACCCAATTGGGAAGTACACATTGCACACTATCGTTTAGTCTTTATAAACTCAGTTCATTAGTTTTGACTTAATTAGAAATACATGGTGATTTGATGTCTTTACTTTTGACATTCACATTTGTAAAAATGTTATGACATGTTGGTTATTGATCTGTTGATTTTTATAGTTTACTAATACAATTAATATAAGATTTAAGTTTATTATATTTGCTATTAAGATACTAAAAATAAACACAACCTTAATCACTACTTATGTCATAAAAATATTGCTTTCATGAGGTATAAGATAAAATTTTGAGAATCTTCTTATTAACATTATTTGCCTTTTGTAAAAACCTCTAGACCCATATAAATTGCAAGCTGTTAACTTACACAATTCAATTATTGTACATATACTATATTACTATACTATACTATACCATCATTGATTAAAAATGAAGATTAGATACTAAAGGCTAACAATCTGTTTATTTGAGAGAATCTGCTCATTTTAAAATAAAAAGTGATTATCATAAAATGTTATATTTATTACATCTAATGGAACTATAACAATTGAAAAAACACTTATTTTGCAATCATTTTCATTTGTATTATCAAGTTTCAATATTTCAAACCAAGTATGAACAACATATTGTCAGATCTATTTATAATACTTTGTTTATTATATCAATTGAATACTAAAAACAATAAGCAACTGGTCCACTAAAAGAATCATTCTAATAGTAATTAATATTTTACGAGAACACATTTTACTTGATCAAGATACGAGTGGAGTAGTAATGGGATTAGCATTAGTATTCTTTGGGTTATCTAGTACAAAAATTAGACTCTACTTTGACATTATTTTATACCAATATTCTAATTCTATGGAATATGTTTGTAATATTCAATAAGTTTAAGTTTTTTATAACCATCACTGAATGTCATATATATCTTTTAAAATTGTCTCTGATAAGAGTTAGAGCCTTCTCTGATAGGCAGAAGGCCAGGGCCATTTATCTACCAAGCAAGAAGTGTGTGGGTTAACGGATACAAATCTATTAAATTTATTAAAACAGTTATATTATATAAAACTAATTAAGATGTTAAACCAAATATAAAATTATGATGAGAAAACATGTCTTCTACATATACGCTGCCTTAATGTTTTATTGATATTCAAGTTGACTATTACTAACATCTGCTTCTGACCTGAAGCTGTGGGCAGGTTAAACAGGGTGTGTATTGGAGGCTTATCCTATTATCTATAAGGGTGAACCACTAATTACAACTCACTGAAACTTAATTATGACAACGGCAACAACTAGTATGCCTTACATATATTTATAACCTGCAAAATGATCTCTCTTGACCTTGTCTTTTTGTTTGCATCGGAAGATGATTATTGGAAGATAAATCAGGGATATGTCTAATGTTTCATCCATTAAAAAACCCTCCATAGTCTTTCTGCCGAGGTTTGGACACCATGTCTACTCATAATATTTTATTTTGTACTGATATTATTGTTATAAGATACTTTTTACGTCAGTTAGCTGTTACATTATTTGATTTTTTAATGTTTTGATAAAAAAAAATTATGCATTTCACACACATCTGTGTTTGTTTGTCCATAGTTTATCTAGTTCTAGTATTTATATGCTAGAAATAAGAACGTGTTGATGATGCATATCAATATTTTACTTTTTGTAGGGAAGTGTGTTATAGCATCAGTCTAGGGTTCTTAGTTCCTAAAGCTATAAGGTGATACACATACTCAGCAGTCGCGGAAGTCGCTCTCCCCACTGAAAGTGCAACCTGAATGCTGTATGACGTGTGTGGCCGCGTATATGCCGCACTTCACACAGGTCTCATACGGTTCGCCCTTCACCAACTGACTAAGAAATCCGCCGGAGAAGGCGTCGCCCGCGCCGTTCGTGTCTACGATTTCGTCGGCGGACAACTTCTCAACGGGTATCAAGGACATGGAGTCACCATCAACAAGAATTACCGAGTCGCTGCCTTGCGTGATCACCACCACTCGCCGGCGTGCGCTATTCAACTTCGGCAAGGACGCGATGCTAAGAGCGATCTCCTCGAGATTGTTACCTGGTAGGTTGAAAGCTTTAGCGAACGCGTCCGCCTCCTGAAACGGTTGAAGTATTTTATATTTGTGTCTGTTACGTCAGCGATCTTGAATGGCTGAACTAATATAATTTGACCATTTTGACGATTGCTAATCATGGTCTAAGAAATTAATGAGCCCTTTAAATGGGAACGCGCTGCTGGGATATCTAAGTAGGTATCTACGTATATACACAGTCCATCATCACAAGCCTAAGTAAAAATGAAATAATTAAACTGGATAACTGATATCAAGGTATTACCGTTTCATTTCCGAACAGTACGTCGACATACGGTATCATCTTCTCGAGCGGCTCCTTGTAGAACTGCGACACGAACGGCGCGCTCAGGTTCATAATGAACGTGAGGCTATTCGTTAGCGCGTGCTCGGCTAACTGCATTATGGACTCGGGTGACACCGCCACGAAGAAACCCTGGAGAGGAAGAAAACGAAAATGTTGAAGAAAAAAAATACTAGGTATAAGAAAATTACCGCCTTCAGTTTCAAAATACAAAAGCGCATGTAACATTTGACGGCCGATGAGACAGGAAGTCTTGAATGGCGACCGCGTACTGGTGGACGTATGTCCAGCAGTGAACGTCTATCAGCTGATGATGATATAATATTTTACTAATACGAGTATACAGGAGTAGTGGATGATTATGTAAGTGCGATTGTATGATGCGACTCGCGTGGGCGCGTATTCGAACATCATTGAGGTTCCTAAGATGGTTTATAAATAGTTTTGACTCTTGTGAGGGACGGTTCCTACGTCATTCTTATCAGAGACTAATGCATGGTCGGGCGAACTCGCTGTAGTGGTGGTAGGCCTCTGTTGCTGGAGAGCGTCTAAGTAGGTATCACTGCGGCTCCTACTGCAATCGATAACAGTAGGGTGCAAACATTACTGTGTTCCTATTTGAATGGTGCTAAGGCTGGTGAAATTACTGGAATAACGAGACTTAACATCTAATGTCTTTAGGCGACAAGCACAATGAGGTGTAGGTTATGTAACTAGCGCCGCGTTGTCTTGGGCGGCGTGTATACCATCAAGTGAACGTGTCGCTGGTCTCGTCGCCTAGGCAAATGAAAGTATATCTCACGGAGGCGTATAGGAAGCGGGCGGCGCACACGCTGGCGCGGCACGCGTCACTCGCGAGGTGGTCGGGCGTGAAGCGCTGCGCGGCGGCGAGGTTCGCGCACAGGGAGCGGTGCGTGCCCGTCACCAGCACCGCGCAAGTGCCGGTAGGCGCATCGCTCGTCACCTGGTACTGGACGCACACGCCGTCCGCTCTGTTCACAGACACATTACTATGTATACATGATGAAAAAGGTTTTTTTTTGTTCGCCAATCACATGAAAACTAGTGAACGTATCGACACGGGAACATGAGCATTCCATGCGAAATCATTTGTAGATATTTATTTTTTAGTTTCATAGATTCTTCATCAATTCATTTCTAATTGATTTTTATAAACGTTTTCATTTCGTATTGTTTAGACGGTTGCTATAGTAACGGTTACGATACAAAGTCATTTGCGATTGCGTTTGCTCACAAGGTATATTTCAGACAAATTTCAAGTCCAAGTCTATATTACGGCCAGCAAAGCGGCCGGGGAACAGCTAGTTATTTTAATATCAATAAAATAAAGTTTACTCTATTGCCTCGCACAGTTACTTTTCAACAATTGCAAAAGCAAAGGGAAACGGCTCCATTAATGCTGGCCGAAACAGTAATTCCTACCAGCGTCTAGCGTCCCCTAACTTGGTAACCTGCTAAGCGTCATTATATATATATATAAGTAAACCAAACAATACCGGATTTCTAATTTTAGCTGGCGGATATCAGATCCGCAAGCCCAGAGTCCGATGAAGCTGCAATAGTTGTCAAAAACTTTATCATAAAAAAAAATCATATTCGTAAGCGTATATATATATACGAATATTGTTATATATATATATAACACAATATTCTGTCCTCGATATTCACCGTCCCATTCAGTATCATTTTTATTAAAAAACTAATTCTGCGATCATTTTATAAATATTGTTTATCGATAGAGCTTTGTTATTTAGGATATATACAGTAGAAAAGGTATAAATAATTCATTTTTTGAATTTTACAAAGCGACAAAACGTTCAGCCGATGATCTAAGATTATTATACGCCTCCTCCAGCAAAGTGATGCTGGAATGATGTATACTACAACACATCTGATATTTTCTGTGGCCGTAACACGACTCAAATCTGTTTTTCAACAATCAGCGTGTGAATTATACTTTTGCTGCACCAATGTAGACGGTCTGCGGCAACAGATATATCACCAGTAATTTATTAATACCAACCAAAAAATAATATAAAACATACCGACGAGACGAGCAGGACGTTTACCTGATGGTAAGTAACCAAGACACGCATGCCCATAACAACATAGCGCAGCTTAAGATGTTATACACTGCACTACGTTTCGTTCGCGTTCAGACAAGATGTTGAGTCTTTGATGTCGGCGGTCAGAATGGGGTTCTCATCGCCTTCTAAACGACCCTGAATAGGACAATGGCTAAACGCGGTCTGTGGTCATTGAAGTACTCGCGAGGCTGGTAGGGTCTGCATAAAACAGACTCCAGGACGGGCTATTCCAACATAGCGTTAGCGAGGCCGAGGGTTGTGTTCTGAACGGAGACCCCTGCAACCTCTACCAAGCGCCGAAAGAGACCACCGAGGGAGTTTTAGTGGGTAAAAATCTCCAGATAACTCTGACTTCTCGTCAGAAGGCAGTGTCTTTTCTTGTAACCCCAGTAGTTGCAATAACTACAGGGATATACAACATACAAACTAGTAGTAAGTCCGTTGCAGCCGACAAACATTACTGTGTAACGGTATGAACGGCGCTCAAGCTAGTAAAATTACTGGGGTAACGAGACTCAACATCTTATACTCGCGACGACCACAATGTGCTGCAGTGTATATCATACAACTAGCGCTATTTTGGTAAGGGCAGGCGTATCACTTACCATCAGGTGAACGTCGCAGTGGTATGGTCGCGTCGAGGATTAAAAAAAAAACAAAACAGAACAGTATTAGTATTGGCTACGTGATTAAATGAGCTGTACCGCGTGTAAACAAAATTGCCAGTTGGTACCAATTAGAGGTCTGCACGGAGCCCGCGCGCAGCCCGCACAGCAATTGTGTAATGGTTGTCAATTAATTGAAGCATTTGACTACAACCTATACAAAGTGATTTAGAGGAGAGAATATTTATATAATATTTCGTTTATACAATTATTTGACCTTGCATCGTCAATGACTCTTCACATAAATATTACTAGCTGTTCTCCATTCGCCCCTGTGGTCATTATTAACACCCCCGCAACTCATTTCGGGGAAGGAATTTTGTATAATCCATTCTTAGCCGAGCTCTAAATAGGAGAAGTAATATATCTACCAAATTTTGAGTGTTAATGTTTAATAGTTTTAGAGATTTCGTGAAGTGTTATCGAATCTCTGGATATCTCTTATATATATTATTTTTTTTATTATACAAAGCGGCTAGACGAAGGTGACGTCCATAAACAGCGTGGCGACAGTTACGATGATATACACTGCACCACGTTGTGCTCGTCGCCTTGAGACATCAGATGTGCACACTACTGTTTGTTGGCTGCAGTGGAAGCTGCAAAGATACCAATTGCAGTATTTTGGCTTCCCCTTCAAAACATAGCGAGTACTTTGGATTGTCAGATTTAGCATTGATAAAGTTCTTATTTGGGAAGAGTCAATGTGAAACATAATTCTTTGTAGTTGATTGTGGTATGAAAAACTTAAATAAGGTGGACCAAGGAACAGGACACTGACAGGAAATAGTTATAGAAAGCATTAAAATGCGAATAACGCAAGAGCAATCGGTGTGGTGATCTTTCGAAAGGTACCCTGCTTCTGGGAGTAAGTCAGGGTTATGTGAAATTCTTATACACTAAAACCCCATCGGTGGTCTGTATCAGTGCATTCGAAGAGGCTCTTATAGAACGCACCGGTGTCCCTCTACACTTCGTGTTATCACGTCTCCGAGGGGGAGCCTAACCCTCCTAGGCACCATCACTAAGCCATACACTGTCCCACACAGGCTCACTTGTTGATCGATAAGAGCCCCCACCCTCAAGGCCCGCTAAACTCCTAGACCCTTTTAGTCTGCTTCTGCGACAGGCAGGGCTTACCTTAGTCCTATTCTTACTAGCCCGAGACTATAGGGCTGATCTTTGGAGACCTACGTCCAGCAGTGAACGTCAATCGGCTGATGATGATTAAATTGATACCATCTTTTAACACTAGAACTGCCTACAGGTAAAAAATACCGTGTTGTATCAATAGTTCACATAATTTTTTTGCTTAAATATCATTTAATACTCGCTTTACCTTGATAACCGGTTATTCTGATCGGTTTGATAGAAATAATCGTATAACGTCTGCTGTTACTTTTGTTATTAAATAATGTTAAAAGCAATAATATGCTCTAATGGTATAATGTGCGTTCCTAGACAATGGGCCAGCGCTGACCTCGAGGTACCCTAAAGAAAAAAATTACACGCTCCGCAGTCACGCAGAGCCCTATGAAGGTTACATTTATTTCTATCACAAGTATTTCTACCTTGTTAGTCGTTGTTTTTATTATATACATTAATCCGCCCAGAGTTTACGATATAGGGGAAGGTGGTCGAAGAACGGACTCGAGCTCGTCTCCGACGACCGAGACCGTCAGAAACCAAAAACCCAGACTCTCACAATGATAAAATTCCGCTGTCGGATATCTACACTCAATGTAGTACACCTTTAAGAACCAGGCCGTGAATCCTGGTCCACGAGCCCAGTGTCAGATTAGGTGTAAGATATGACTTTAAAGCATTTTAAATTAATCATCAGAAAACAGATATGTATTAATATTTTGACGGATATACAGAGTATACTACAATATGTATCGGATGGAATACAACAAATACTCTACATAATTGTCATTGTCGAATGATGTAAACTCGCACGCTGGGAGCAGTACCAGAGATAAGGACCGCTTGAGGCGTGGAGGTGATCCGGCCGATAACATGCGCGATTATCAGCACGAGTAATATGAGGCCATGGTTTCTCACGAGGCTTATCAAATTAGTTTAAATACGACATACATCTTTAAAAGTAGGTATAACATTCATAACTGGTGGTAGGCCTCTGTCGCTGGACAGCGTCTAGGTAGGTAGCACCGCAGCAACTGTTGCAGCCGACAAGCGGAAGCAGTGCAAACATTACCGTGTTCGTAACGAGACGGTAATGGGAATTAAATCACAAGCCATCGATGGCAATGTGCTGCAGTGTATACCACCCTAACTAGCGTCACGATGTTATGAGCAGGCGTATCACTTACCATCAGGTGAACGTCTCGTCGCTTCGATTAGCCGAAGATGCTTTAGTTAGGTAGATGGACTGTCGTATACTGATGATGAATAATATCTTTTAACACACGTACATTATGTAAAATACTGGTTAATCTACTTTCCTTGTATGTAATTGGTTGCTTTGGAACCAGTTATCTGTATACATTAGCATTGTTAAAGAGGCGGTGGTAATAATAAGAAACGTCACATGGATGGTATTTACTTCGATACGCGTAGCGACATGGAGCGCTGCACTAAAGCAATACTAATATCTTTGTATAATGACATTGCGTCATCTCGCGCTCCCACAAACTTTGGCTACAATTGACTACCTACGCGCTTCGCAAAACGTTAGCTACAGTTGACTACCTACGCGCTTCACAAAACGTTAGCTACAACTGACTAATTACGTGCTGGGCAAAACGTTTGTTACGATTGACTATTTATGTGTTTCCCAAAACCTTAGGATATAATTGATTACTTACGCGCTTCACAAAACGTTAGCTACAACTGACTACTTACGCGCTTCGCAAAACCTTTGCTACAACTGACTACTTACGCGCTTCGCAAAACGTTAATTACAACTGACTAGTTACGTCCTGGGCAAAATGTTTGTTACGATTGACTATTTATGTGTTTCCCAAAACCTTAGGATATAATTGATTACTTACGCGCTTCACAAAACGTTAGCTACAACTGACTACTTACGCGCTTCGCAAAACCTTTGCTACAACTGACTACTTATGCGCTTCCCAAAACGTTAGCTACAACTGACTACTTACGCGCTTCGCAAAACGTTAGCTACAACTGGCTAGTTACGTGCTGGGCAAAACGTTTGTTACGATTGACTATTTATGTGTTTCCCAAAACCTTAGGATATAATTGATTACTTACGCGCTTCACAAAACGTTAGCTACAACTGACTACTTACGCGCTTCGCAAAACGTTAGCTACAACTGGCTAGTTACGTGCTGGGCAAAACGTTTGTTACGATTGACTATTTATGTGTTTCCCAAAACCTTAGGATATAATTGATTACTTACGCGCTTCACAAAACGTTAGCTACTACTGACTACTTACGCGCTTCGCAAAACGTTAGCTACAATTGACTACTTAGATTTTTGTACTGTGTTAAACCTACAAAAAACTACTTAAACTACTATTAGCTAACAAAAAAATTTAATAAAAGCGACATCAACTTTTTTATGTTCTTACAAATGAACGATTGGCACGGTTTGCTCCTAGGCCACAGGAGATAATGTAAGGCTGTACTATCACTTGTCATCAGGTGAATGCCCTGCTCGTTCCATCGCTTAGTTAAGTAAAGAATAGAAAATTAGAATATTCACTACGCTCATTCATTAATCTAATCGTTATGGATCGCGCGACATGTCAACCTTATCAGCGATCTTGATATTTGATTCCGTACTATTGCTTGTAATACGTTATCTTCGCAGTGTTTATTAAGGCGCACACACATCAGAGCGATAGAGTTTTTTTTTGTACCAAGCGTACTAAAATTTTATACCCTTAGCATATAAGGATAGACTGACCTGATGGACTACGCGTATGTCTTATCAATTAATAAAATAAATCTATAGACTTACTCGGCTCTTTCCTTTAATATCTGTGCGTACTTGTCGTTGCCCACGCAACCGACATATGTGCACACATTGGGGATTTTTAGAATCCATTGGGCCACACGCAATGAGTTCTGGACACTGCCTCCGGCAATGAACACGGCGTTGTAACTGAAATTATTTATATGAATATTATAATATAATAAATATATTATTGTTTAACTACCGACACTGAAAAATTATTTTCTAATCCGACGTAGTGGCTGGGGACGAAGATTATAAGATTCAAGTAATTACTTATTGAGATGAAAAATTTATAAAAATGAACATCAACTTACAAACTGGGCAACAAATTATGCGATGAGGGATAGTACCGACGGAACAAAAGATAGGTCGAAGGAATATAAGAATAGAAATGATAGACCGGAACGAAGAAATTCGACGGAGAATCGACAATCTGCAAATTGAAGTGGCAGTGGATTGGTGAGACTGCAGAGGAGTAAAGTTTTGGAGTACAGGCCATGTATACGACGTGGGGGTGCAGGTGTGACGCCCTTAATTCACATGGACCTCATAAAAGAGGTTAGAAGTAGAATAATACGAAAAGCTTAAGATCACATTTTGTGGAAGACCATAGATAATGCGTAAATAGTGAAAGGCTGTAAATGATGATGAATGTACCCAAACAAAAATGCTATAAATATAACAAGTTTCCTCCAACTTCAATTTGAAAATAGCACTCAAAAATGTTGATCAACTGACATCAATATGAATATTATAGAAATAGTTTTCATGATGTTGTAGCTTATGTATAGCCTGGTTTAACCTTTTGCTTTGACTTTGGTTTAATTTAATTTTAGATGGTAATTGATATTTGTAATAAAGAACATGGTTGCTCCATGAATATTAAATGCACATATTTGTGCCTATCAATCTTAATCATAAAATGGCAAATACCTAAAGTCCACATCTCCATTAGCTATGGCACCTATCAACAGGAACAAATGAAAACGTTTACACATAATGGCCTCTATTAATGTTGATTATTAAACAACAATGTTATCACTGTTTACAAGATATTACATTTGTATTTTTCATGGTAATTTTACAGGTAACTCATATTGTAGGCAATCATGTTTTTTACATTTAAAGTAAATTTACAATGGTCACTTATTCATTATAGAAAATTGTAAATAGCTTTCTACTCTAACAAAATTTATTGTAAAATATAAAGAAAAAGCTATAGTAACAATAGTAAATATTTTCTCATTATTCAGTTTTAACTTTTTCATGTTTCTGCTGATAGTAATGACATTAGTGATATTAAAAAAATTTAGGCCAATAACATTTTTGTATTCTCTATGAGCTAACCACCTAGCTTTAATTTACAAATATGTTGTGGGACAAAAATCACCTAAAATGTGCTAGCTCAGAAGACTATCTTATATCTGTATCGGTAGCAGCACCTAACAATGTTATTAAGGCCCTGGACTGATTCTAGGGAGTTGGTTACTAATCTACTTAGATATGCAAATTTCTACCTATTATTTTAACTTTCTAGATTTGGTATACTAAAACAGTACCACAAAAATTTTAATAAAACTCATACTTTTCAATCAGCTCTTTGTATAATGGCATGTGCTTTGCTTCCGCCATTATAGCATCATCTGGTTGCAAATCATATTTCTTCAACAATTCATCATCAACAATAGCCGAAATGTCCAATAGTGGGTTCCCAATGCCAAGAAGCAATCCTTTCATATTACAACTGCAGCTAAAAATATTGCAATAAAAAATAAAATAACATATTTTATGGCCAGACTGTAATTATAACATTAAAAATATTTTTTGAAATTTAAATTTCTTCTTAGTGTCTCTCTCGATTACTGAAGGTAAAAAAGAAATGAACAATCTGTTAATTTTTATATACATGTATAAATAACAAGAAAAAAAATATAAAGGAAAAAGCATAATAATCGTTAATTGAGAAATAATACGATTGTCATTAACAAAATTTAATGGCTTGTTAATAAAACAAAGAACCAAGTATTTTAGTAGAAAATATCACTATTCTTTTTTTACAACGAAAATGAAAGCAATATGTTTTATCTAAAATAAGGTGAAGCATTATTATAATTTTCTTGATATTATTGCAATATTCGAATTTTGACTACTTTTAAAAGCAAACATTAAATTTAATAAGGGTCAAAAGTATTCTATCCGTATACTAAGTAATACGTAAGGGATATTTTTCTTATCATGGGTTGAAAACCAAATATTTATAAAAAGTAATAAAGGAAGTTTTAATAAGCGTAAAGTAGCTCACCAAGATTTATCCATTATGTAATGTGATATTTTTAAATTACTGACAAATTATTTAAGCACTGAAATTGTATTAAAAAAAACTAAGTTACTAATTTACAAATGAAACGTGTATCAACGTATCAGACGAAAGATAACCGCATGTTTAAGAGACTACAACGAACCGTACATCAACGACACAAGCTACCGGAAGAATGTGGGAAGTACAGTTCATATTTTTTGTCAACAATGTGTCAATGTCAACTGGCAAGTCCCACCACAGATTATACATTTTCAGACCGTACATAAAGAAAAAGTAAGATAAGGTATATTAACATAAAATAAAGTTTACTATTGGAATTACTGAGTTGACAAAACAATTTAAGAACCCACAAAGACGAGCTTAATGTATCAATAGGTATTTCAGCAATACTGTACCGTTACATGTTTATAATAATCGACATTAAATATTGCTCTAGCTAATCAAATTATGATAATACATATAAGAATTATATATCTAGTACTGTCAGCTGTAATCTACATCACAAGACAGATACGCAAAATGTTCATAAATTTAACAAACAGATTTTCAATATAAAAGGTTAAATAGCTCAGTGTTGACCTTCCACACAATGTTCCAAATACGACAACATCCTTTTTTTAAGAAAATCACTTATAATCTCCACAGATAAATAGGAAGTCATAGAGATAAGTAACCAGCTAAACTCTGCGGGATATCTTTTAACAATTTTAGTCCAGCTTTTAGCGTACTTAAGCAGTTGAAAAATTTCGTACTGACCCTAACTCAGGTGCATCAAGGTGACCTAGAAGATTAATTGTTGTAACATTGGTCAGAAAGATAATAATTATTATGTAGCAGTAGCAAAAAATAATTAACACTATTGCAATAAGCTATTTTGCTATTGCTAAAGCTATTCGCATGCTATTCTGTTTAAAATTATATAAACCTTGGAAAAATTATAATCACAATTCATATACCGTTTAAATCAATAATAAAATGTTATAAACAATCTATCAATTAATATCTTATATGAATATTGGTGTTATAAACAAAAATTATTATTTAGTTGAATAATGCTAGATTGGACAGCTATTGGCACGTTAAAAGCTATATATTACATGTTCCGTTATATAATCTGTACAGAGGTTTTAATATAACCTATAACCGGCAGGGAATAGAAGATCACATTGTGCGAGCGCGATCTCTTTGGAGAATATTCGAGAAATAAAAAACTCGAATTGTTCTGTGTTCCTTTGAGTCATTCCAAATAATTATAAAAATGCTTCGCTTGCCTCGTGTTGCTCGTCAGACCATCGCATTGCATAAAAGCCATCAAATTTCAAGATTCTACGCTAAAGATGTGAGATTCGGGGCTGATGTAAGAGCTCTTATGCTTCAAGGTGTCGATATCCTGGCGGATGCCGTAGCCGTAACAATGGGCCCGAAAGGTAGGAATGTTATTTTAGAACAATCCTGGGGTGCACCTAAAATCACAAAAGACGGCGTCACTGTTGCAAAGGGCGTTGAACTTAAAGATAAGTTCCAGAACATTGGAGCAAAGTTGGTTCAAAATGTCGCAAATAATACAAACGAAGAGGCTGGCGATGGGACCACTACCGCAACGGTGCTTGCGCGGGCGATCGCTAAAGAAGGTTTCGAAAAAATTTCTAAGGGCGCAAATCCCATTGAGATCAGACGGGGCGTTATGATGGCTGTGGACGCTGTGAAAGATAAATTGAAGAGTATGTCAAAACCTGTTACGACGCCAGAGGAGATTGCGCAAGTAGCTACGATCTCTGCCAACGGCGATACGGCAATTGGTAAACTTATTGCTGATGCGATGAACAAGGTGGGCCGTGATGGAGTCATAACCGTGAAGGATGGCAAGACTCTGAACGATGAGCTGGAGATCATTGAAGGTATGAAGTTTGATAGAGGTTATATTTCACCCTATTTCATTAACTCATCAAAAGGTGCCAAGGTAGAATTTCAAGATGCCTTGGTCTTGTTCACGGAGAAAAAGATAAGCAATGTACAATCCATAATCCCAGCTTTAGAGATGGCTAATCAGCAGAGGAAGCCTCTGATTATTATTTCTGAGGATGTAGATGGTGAAGCTCTATCTACTTTAGTAGTTAACAGGTTGAAGATTGGGCTTCAAGTAGCTGCAGTCAAGGCACCTGGTTTTGGGGACAATCGCAAAGCCACACTTAGTGATATGGCCATTGCCACTGGTGGTGTAGTCTTTGGTGATGACGCTAACCTCCTTAAGCTGGAGGATGTGCAGCTATCTGATTTAGGTCAAGTTGGAGAAGTAATTATAACTAAAGATGATACACTGCTGTTAAAAGGCAAGGGCAAAAAAGATGATATTGAGAGACGGGCTGAACAAATTCGTGATCAAATTCAAGAAACCACATCAGAGTATGAAAAGGAAAAACTTCAAGAGCGCCTTGCAAGATTAGCTTCTGGTGTTGCTGTCTTACGTGTTGGTGGATCAAGCGAGATTGAAGTGAATGAGAAAAAGGACCGTGTTAATGATGCTCTTAATGCTACACGTGCTGCAGTAGAGGAGGGTATTGTCCCTGGAGGTGGCTCTGCTCTTCTCAGGTGCATACCAATTCTTGGTGATCTTAAAACTGCAAACAGCGACCAAGCTACTGGTGTAGAAATCATCAAAAAAGCTCTTAGAATGCCATGCATGACTATTGCAAGAAATGCTGGCATCGACGGCTCAGTTGTAGTGGCTAAGGTGGAGGATCTGGGCCCAGAATTTGGTTATGATGCACTGAACAATGAATATGTGAACATGATTGAAAAGGGTATTATAGATCCAACCAAAGTAGTTCGGACGGCCCTCACTGATGCTAGCGGTGTTGCATCACTTCTCACAACAGCGGAAGCAGTGATCTGCGAGATCCCTCAGGAGAAGGAGCCTAATCCCATGGCGGGTATGGGTGGAATGGGCGGTATGGGAGGCATGGGAGGTATGATGTAACTCCCACAGACTTCAGTGCATTTACGCAGTGTAAAAAGAACAATTTAGTTGTCACCTGTTAGGGATATTGCAATGGAACGGTGAATGATTTATACAAATATGCAGTATGAGAGAATGTTTTCTGTTATTATTACTAAGTCTGATTGCATTAGACATGTAGCGAGATAGCTGTCCTAGGTTTATTTAGTTATAAAGTTTGCTCGGTTAAAAGAATGGTGTTATTTTTAATAAAATGATGTTTTCAATTCTATAGTTTCATTTTGTGGTTACACATCACAAATTGCTTCACTGGGGAGATCTTAACTAAGTTAATGTATTCCTACATTACAATGGAGATGAGATGGTCCATACAAATGAATATTTTATTGTGCAGTACATGGAGTGGCGCCATTTCTCACTGTAAGTAACACAAAGTCCGTTGTGTGTGAGCGTTGTTATGTAACCGAAAGTAATACATTGTGGTTATACTTCACGTTGCGAAACATCGCCGCATTTTTCACAATAACAATAAATTTTACTTAATGCATGTGATCATAGCGTTAAAAAAAAACTGTTTTTCATTTAGACCTTTAAAAGTTTTACAAAAGTACGCTCGTCTCGCTCGCTCGAGTAGTGACGTCACAGAACCGGTTACTGATACTACCGAGCCTTGAACCGCTGAGCTCTTGAGAGTGAAAGGACATGCTGCGAATTAAAAACAATTGTCCTTAACAGGTAATACATTTAGGCATTCACCGTAATACATCAGATAATTAAGTTGTTTCCATAATGAATATGATGGTGAGTGTAACGTATGACACGAGGATGATTGTGCTGGTAGCGTCCTATCGCCGTCGAAAAACAATACGGTGCAAACATTAATATATTCCCGTTTGAAGGGCGCTATAACTAGTCTAGTTTATTAGGTACTTAACTACTTATGTCCCGAGGCAAAGAGAACAATGTTGTGCGGTGTACCTCATCCTAACTAGCACCACATTGTTCAAGTCAACATTCCGTTCGTCCCGCAGCTTCGTCAAAAAAAAATGGTGAACATGTCATTAATCTGTATATAAATAATAATAATACAACTTTAATATTTTCGTATAGTATAAAGTTATGTAATTTGTTTATCTTAATTCGTAATAATGAACTCCGCGTCTCCTGATAAGATGGCGACAATTTAAACATTTGACTACACCCAGATCGTGCTTCCGTATATTTGTTTAAAACAAGTTTAAAAATATGTTTCAGTGTCTGTAGAATCATTTAAAACATCGAATCATAATATTAAAACTAATCTAAATTGAGGTTAGGTCTTTTAAAAAAAAATACGTGGTTTCATTCAAAAATAATGTACAAGTGTGGAGACAATACATGATAATGGTAACTCTGCAATATCTTCCACATCCTCTAAAAATCGCTCGGAGACACTGAACTGAACACTGGGCTCAAACAGCTCCGAACTGTCTTGTGTAAAAGATTAATATATACTTATGTACAGCAATAGACATCCATTGATAGAGATGATGATGATGATAGTCTACCTCTCCTTCTGAAATAGATTTGTTCGCGTTGAAGTTACGAAATAAAGAACAGGTTTGAAATGTAATCCATTTATATTGAATCATTGATATAGTCTCATTTACATTAAAAAATAACGTATAAGTAACATTTTATAAAAATATCTGATCTTCATCTGAATCACCGGTACCGTAGACAAAATGTCTCCTCACCACGTTGTCGTCTGGTATTGCACTCTCCGTGTTGCTGTTTTTACATGGGGTCACCGGGTACCGGACCGGACCCAGCCATCTCCGACTCAGGCCATAGTTTCTTGGCAAAGCGACATTTTTCGCCGACGCGCTTCTATCCGTCTTTTCCAAACTGTTCAACGACGTTTGGATTGACTTCAATGATGATTTCTTCATCAGAATTTCACTGGTGCTCCCGTCCAAGTAATCGTCCGGAATGTCCATATTGTTAGGTATGCTTAAACTTAACGGCCTGCGTTTCGGCCTGATGGTCAGGTCGCCGCGCCACGTGTTAAACTTGTGTACATCTCTTTTCCGCGGCGTGTTCTCTTGTGAGGAATAGTCGCCTAAATCGGATTCTTCGTAAACTTTATTTTCTGAATAACATTTCAGCAGGTTACATTTGTTTGGAGTGTTCTGTGGGCTACTTTTGTCCTTCATTCTGTTGATTACTTTATCCTTAGTGAGCTTTATGAGCGCGTAAATAGTTTTCAAAGCCTCTTCGTTGAGTAGCTCGTCATCAGCGATGTCTACCTCAGCGTTGCTCGGGGCGCTTTTTAAATTAATCTGACTACAACTAATATCTTTATTAGAGTCTACATTTGACTGGTAATCTATATTGGTGTGTTTATTTACATTTTGCAGGACAATCAGTTCAACTGTGTGCGGGGCGGATTGCAACATAGCTAACGCTTTGTCGTATTTCAAATTGAGTAATGTCTGCCCGTTCACTGATATTATTTGATCACCTGGCAAAAGCTTCCTACATAGTTCTGCGGGGCTACCTGTTGTTATTGATTTTATATAAACATTTCCATCTGATCCCTCAGCAACTTGTAAACCTAGTGCACTTGCTGGGTCCCTTTCCAATACGGCAGTAACAAACACTCTTTCTCCCTGCACATACTCCATATTATCCAACCTTTCAAATAATGAATTATTCACACAGGACTCGTTAGCCTCTTTATAATTAAATACATCAGAGTAAACTTTTGGTGACTCTAAGACATACGCTGTAGGACCAGCTGTAACATTTTGACTGTATTGTCTTTCTGGTAACAGTTTCATCCTATTCACAATGCAATGCTGTCGTTGCTCCAAGCTTAACTCATCGGAATCACTATTCATGTTTACTTCTTTTCTAAGGCAGTCCTTGGAACCTTTATGCAATGGAGATCTGAGACCACTGCCATCTAGAACAGTTTTCATTCCAGTAAATACCCTTGTACCCATTTTAACACCATGCCTTCTAGGTAAACTGCTCTCTGATGATGACAGACACTCATTTGAAGAACTACCATGACCTGTACTTGAGGAGTTAAAAAAACTTTCATTATGTTGAGGTGACAATATTTGCCTCAATAATTCCTCAGTATTAGGCTTTTCATTTTCTTTATTTTGAACTTTCCTCTCACCAAAAATATCTACTCTAAATCTCCTCCTGGCTGGTCTTCTTATTCTCACTGGGTTTCTTACAGCTAAATTGTAGCTGTCTTGGTAATTGCTGCACTCTGCTTTGCCTGGATTGTTTCCCGAGGGTGAGCCCATTTCAGCTGATAAGTAAGTAATAAAATCCTCTTTTGCATATAACTTGAGATATAGTCTGTGGTGCAAAGAGGCGAGCCAAAATGTAAAGTAACTTTTATTGTCCAACATTTTTAGTTTATATTTAATACCTATTTTCGACAAGCCTGAATATGAGTTGGGCATTATGTATAGACTCTTTTTATTATAATAGAAAGTATGAATATGGTGCCATGGCAAACTCTGTAATACTATTCTGTTGGCAATGATGCCAGATTCATCTGCAATTTGATTGTTTCTTGAATACAGTGTTATTCCTCTTGGTGCAATTGATAGCCAGATGTCTCTACAAAAGCCATCTCTTGTAGCCCATATTGCTGAATAGAAATGTGCCCCATAATCTCTAAATGTTTGTGCCAATGTTATGTAGTTAACAACTGCTTTGTTTCTATCTAGACCTCTTCTAGACTCGTGAGCTCTTTTCATCCTTAGTTTAACATCTGCCATGTTATCAGTTATAGCACTCTCTGGTAAATAATGTTCTAAAAGGAAATAGTCTGCACTACCATGTTCCCTGTATGAGAATTCACCAAATTCAATGTGTAGTGCATATCCGGCTAACAAAATGAGATTCTGTATAGTTGAAGTCATTTGACCTTCTACAGTTGCTCTTCTAAGTTGTAGGTACACCCTGTACCTCCATTCGCCTCCTTGAATATTATTGGCAACATTTTTGGGTAAAAAAAACTTTATCCTTAAGAATAGTGTTAATTTTATATTATCCTCTATACCCTTGTTTTTCTTATTTAATTTATACCAGTTCTCTGGAGCTATTTTTTTAATTTTATAGTCATCTGGTAAGAATACAAAATCACCTCCAATTAAAGCAGCCACACCGAGCATGAAGTTATGCTCATATTTCTCACTATGAACAACAGCTTCAAATAGTTGACCAGCTGTTACAGTGGTGGGATCACAGAATACCTCAATTCTTTGTCCATTTAATAACACTATAAATATAACTCTTTTATCATAAACAGCATTAAAGGTTAAATTTATATTCTTAATTGGTTGGGAAGCTCTAACAATAAATTCTGGACCAACGCACCCATCTTTGCCCTTTGTACTGGCATCTGCTTTATATAGTCTAGACGCTGCCCTTTGCACTGGTTTTCCTCTCTTGAAGTTTGAGGTTTGTGTGATTTGCTTGACTTTAGTAAATTTAGCTTCATCAGTATTAACAGCTGTCATAGATACTGCATTGTTCTGTATGGATGGTTGCTCAATTTGTGTACTAGTTGCTATATCATAGGTTGAATGTGCATTTCTAAGTCCTAACCTTGGTGTGTCAAATAAGTTATATACAGTTTTTCTATGGGGTTTTGACACCTTGTAGCTTGGAAAAGGATCTCGCTCATCTGGTGAGCTCATTAGTCCAACATGACTTCTTGGATGAGTGCATACTTTTAAGTTGTTATGAGAAGTGATAGCATTATTCCTTAAATCTTTACAAACCAATTGTTCTTCAGAGTTAAAGTGATGATACTCCATAACAGGGCTAAATGTAATAGAAGCTGCTGAACAGGAACTACGTCCAGAATCTTCATCGCAATTTCGTGACATTGCTCTGAAAATAACGATCATAAAGATATAATAATTAAAAAATATAGTAAATTTTTAAATAAAATACAACCTTACCCAATAACATAAAATAATATCTAATGATAGGTAAGGTATGTTAATGCGTAATAAAGGAAAAAAATTGCTTTATAAAAGAAACTTTAAAAAATTATACCATTTTGTTCACGCTTTGTCTAATGACATTCAAATGCCTGAATAGTGAATAGTAGTCTAGCGTTCACTAATAAATTATGCATGGCCTTAGTCATGAAACACGACGATTTTAATATGAAAATTTAAAAGAATTTTAACAACATTCTTTTCTAGATATTTTTAAATGGTTTTGTACTTGTCTTTTATAAATCTATAAAATCATATTAGCACAAGAAAACTTACGCTTATACGTCTTAATGTAAATGCGTTATAAAATATTATAACTTTTGTAAACGTGATCATTGTTTACTAAAACAGCAACATTAACGATAACACAATGTTCTTTCATAATATTTACGAAAATACAATAACATATTTTAAAAGTATTAAAAACGCCCTCCTTTTCGATTCCATACAAAATACAAATATTTGTAAATTGTAATTAAAGTGGTTCGTTGAATACAGAGTAAAAATGTTCATAGAAAACAAAAACTTAAAATGTAGAAATACAACTCATAGAATGTGATTAAAATAGCAATATTTTACTGATAATTCCGACATCAATTAACTAAACATTAATTTCACCACACAAGTGATATGATTACCATACAATTATACTATTTTGAGTACATATTTCTTGAATTAAAATATTTTAAATTGTTATGATATTATTGAGCAAAAAAGAAATAAATATCGTCATCACAATTAGGTGCCTCTTCAAACGGAAGTTTGGTGATCAGATTGAGAAAAACGATTCGGTTCTCAGCTATAATTTTTAATGGATGGTATTTAAGCCCGGTACACTCCTAATGATTATAATTTTACAATATTACTCGGAATCTAAAACTGAGTATTTATTTACTTCTGAATACGCTTTTTAGAGGACTCCGCTTTCTTTGTTTGTCAATTACTCACTACATCGTAGTTTATTAAACTCATTCACAAAAACTAAATTTAAGTTTGTCTACTTTACACGTTATATATTATTTGCTAGATATAGAATGTTTGCCACTAACACGTAACAATCGCAAAAAAACTTAAATTTACGTGATATTTCATTGAATATTAAGAAAATCCAGACGAATATATTAATTTCTCACCGTTGATTTTGTTCTTTATGTTTTAAATAAGGCTTGATTTCCAATTTTATATGACAAGAACTAAATAACAAAGTATTTTTAAACCTGGTTTCGGCCCCTGGAGCCGTGTAATCTGTGTCTGTGTTAGAATTGTCATCGTCAACATTTATGTCAATATCAGTAATCATTTTATCAATAGCCATCAGATAGGCTCGCTGAAATAAACGTTTTGTTTGTTTTCTACGTGTTGAGTGCTGGAGTATTATCCATCTGGTTCTGTGCGATGCCTTATTAACAAATTACACTTTTCGAAAAACATGGCTACTTTAATACAATCATACGAGCAACAATATTCGGTACTTACAGCCGATGTTACAGCTAAAATCGGTCGATTAAAAGTTGGAAATGAAGGTAATTTATTAAGGTTTTATTATCCTTTCTAAATTATTGCGCAATTTACTAAATTATATATACGATGTAAAGACAATTAAGAGATAATTACGAAATATAACTCTTATTTTATTGTCATTTGATACTTTCAAACGTAAGTTTGTTTTTAAAATGATATTAGTCAAAAAAAATTAAATAAGTATTTTATGGTTTACTTAGAATTTAACTAATACTATTGCGGTCGGCACAGGTTGTAGAAGTAAATTTGGAATATAAAACAAACATATTGCAGACTTATAAATAATATAATATAGTTTACTACATAGATTTTTTCATCATTATATTTTCATTAGTATAATTGTTTATTTTATAAATGTAAGAGTACTCTAAGTGACACCTTACAATATCAACTTAAAATTTTGTTGAAATGAATTCAAATTGGACTTAAATTAATGATGTGGTATTAATCATTATAGAAAACCGGGAGCAGCTGTCAAGAGAAATACAAGCAAACTTTGAAGAGGCAAATCATTTGGTAACTTTTCATCCTTGCTAATTTCATTTATATAATAAAAATTTACTTGTCATAGCTACCTTCTGTCTTTTATAGAATAATATAGAATTATACTTAAGGTAGCAAGCTCTATATTGTGTTAAGTTTTATATCATGTACTTGGATAATATGGTATCTATATATGTATCTTGTGCGAATTTTTGTCCTAGTTGTATATTATATGTATGTACAAAGCCTTGGGTCAGGTTACTATGGTGTTTTTTATTTCAATAATGCCTAATGCCTTTAAAATATGGAATCGATGAAAGATAATAGGAGAGAAAAATATGTGAGTACTGTTTATGTTTCTAGAAAGTTTTTTCCTTTAGGTACAACATTGCCAAGCTCCTATCTATATAATTTGAAATGATTGTTTGGAATGTTAGGGAGCAGGGTTGGCATGAATATTCTAATTTGTTTTCCACCTACATGTAATAATGTTTGTTACTAGACTATCAACAAAAATAATAATACTGTATAATACTATTTTTTTTTATTGTTTTAAAATTACTTTTTATGTTAGTATAGATATGCTGTAAAGTTAATTTTCTTGGTTTCTCTTATTCTTTGTATCATTATATACAAATAGAACTTTATGATGTAGTTGGAGCAACTGGAATTAGAGTACCGAGGTGCTGGTGCCGGGTCACGAGTAGCAGCATATCGTGCCGAACTGCAGCGCGTTAAGGATGAATATCACTCAGTTCTCAGCAATTCATCAACATGTAAGCAAATGAATATTGTGTCGCTTTGAAAATCATTTTTTCAAACCCATGAACTATCATATTGCAAATTTGCCACCACAGTAGCATGCATCATTATGTTCCAGCTGTCAACATTTACGTTCCCTGAACAAGTTCAGTCCTTGTTTTGTCCTTAAGGAATAAAGAATCATAATTAGTCACCAACTAATGACAGATAATAAAGTAGAAATTAAATTGTTTACAGATAATATAGAAACAGAAGAGACATATGATGACTGGACCGTCAATGAGCAAAGACAGAAGCTGCTGGACAACACAGAGAAGCTGGAGCGCACTGGGAAGAACCTCACTGAAGGATACAGGGTTATACTGGAGACAGAGGAGATTGGTGCTGCTGTGCTCCAGGATTTGAGTGTTCAGAGAGAAACTATACAGCGGTCCAGAGGAAGGGTAAGACTTAATATTTAACTTTATTTTAATTTTCCTATGAAAATGATAATTCAGTAAAGGGTAAAGTGAATCTAGACTGAACATCACTTTAAAATTTACGTTGATGTAGGGGTGAAGTTTTTAATGAGAGAGAAGGTGACTTTTTATATTCATAAATAAAAATTATTTTATAAATAAAATACTTTTTTTTTAATAATCACACCATCTGTAGTTAGATGTAAAATTTATATTTTCTGGTTTAGTTTGTATAATATCCATCTTGAATCATTTTTAAGGTTAAGTAGCTTGTCTATAAATGCATAAATCTAATTGACTGTACAAGGCGGTTTAGTATTTCAAGGTAAAATTACTAGCTTAGAATATTCTACATAGATTTCTACCAATCTATACAACTAACTAAAACAAAAATGTCTATATAATATAATAAATGAAGGCTTGTTAAATTTATATGAGTAGTTACATGACACTAATATAAAAAACACAGTTTAAAAATTCATATTTGTTTGTTACATCTGTGTAATCATGATGAAGTGTCCAAAGTGAAATCGCCTTACCATACACAACCAACTACCATATAATATCATGTTAAAATAGGGTCTACTTGGACCATTAATTTAATGGTTCATTGATAAATAATTTCCTCTTTTCATATCACCAAATACACGCATATAGATTATATTGTAAAACATTAAAATTATTTCCGGCATCAAAATCTAATTTAAAACATTTTTCTTTATCTTATCTTTATATTATTTTTCTGTTTTCATACATTCTTATCACATAAAAAATATGTGATCACACACACACACTTAAAACTGCAGCACACTAATGTGGGCACTTTTATATGGCGTCACGAATAGGCACTGAAGTGATACCATAATGTAGATAACTCAAACATCAGCTTCTGTACTGCAGTTGTTAAGCACTTGTCCTGTGTAGACCAAGTCTCTATTTCAATTCTGGAGCCACACGTCGAGGAGTTTTACGAACTGTGTAACAGCTTTTAACATATTATATGAGAGCTGGGTTATTTTGAACTGTATATAACACTGAGATGAAAATTAAAAAAAAATCCTTTGTATGTAGTGTACAAACTTTAATATTTCCAGCTACGAGAAACGGATGAGCAACTGAATCGTTCCTCGCGCCTGATGAACACGATGATAATGCGCGCGCTGCAGGACCGCTTCGTGCTCGTGATGGTGTTCCTGGTGGTGGGCGTGCTACTGTTCGCGGGCCTGTACTTCTACGTCACCTAGCTACCGAGAGGGGACTTCGCGAGGTCCTCCCAGCCGATGTATTACCTTTACATTGTGTGCAAAAGAGTGCTTTCACTCGGCCTGAGACTATACATCGTCAAACACTTCCTCACCGCTTTCATATACTGCAAGTATAAAATTATAAACGGCTGCTTCAGATTCTAAAGTTTTTCCACATTCATACATTCCAAAATGCAAAAAAAAATATTTTCAAAGCTGTGGCTTGTCTACAGACAATGCTTTAGCATCTGGCAACATTGTCACGAGTAGGTATTGATTTATTGCGGGAAACTTCTTTGCTGTGTGCTGAAGGAATGTATGATATATTGTCATGACAGTCGTGAGTAGAAGTGATTTGATCTAAAATTATTTTTTATGCTTATCATTACTTTTTGTGATAGATTATTTATAAATTTTAAAAAATAAATCTGAATTAAAACCCTCTGTAATGACCAACGCTTACATTTTATATTACATTCATAATCTTTCGGAGGACCCTCGACTGCTGCTTTGCAGACTTGTGTACATTCAGAGTTATTTATGTGTGTATATATTTCAGGAATTCCTAATAATACACAGAGGCTATTTAAATTACAGGCACTGTCAAACTTGTCATTGTTGTAATTTATGAACAATTCTAGTATATATAATTGTTGTATAGGTTACTTGAAACCGAGACATAGTGTTGATCCTGTTGAGCTGACAATCATCATGCAAAATTCAATATTGTAGAACTATCTTTAGTATCCTGCAGTTATTTGCAGCATTTATAAACATGTATAGCAAATCTTTATCATACCAAAGTATTATATCTAATAGTTTACTGTATGTTGATATAACTTTTGGTATTGACGTGTTAAATATTGGCCTGTTGGATGAGTAGCAAATATTTGCTGATGTGATCTAACAATGAAGCAGTGCCCCACGGCTAAGGTTGATAATTATCAAAAAGTATTGTTTCAATGTTAGCTATATAGCACATTAGACATACACAAGTCTGTAACATGTTTATTCTCACAATTTCCTGTGTAATCATCATCAATGGTATTTTTGTGTACATTTGGTAAGAAGTAAATAGAATAAGAAACATTACACTTTACTATTAATATTTTAATTTTATTATTATACAGTAAGTATTAAGGTAGAAGATTCTAGTAATCTGTATATTATTGTCAGTAGAAACCTAGAATTTTTGTATATGGACCACTTTGCATTAGTTGTATGTATATATGTGAAACATTATATATTACTCTAATTATTAAACTTCCACAATTTGTATGAATGTAATGGAAATATTTCGTAATGATTACAATTGTATTAATGTAAACGGTAATCGTATTACGGTAGGAATATTACTCGCTATTTTCTACATTTCTACAAACCTTCGAGAACTGTCCATTTCCAATTATCATATTAATGTTGAATAGATTTTTAATAAAATATCTCAAACTATTTCAAATATATTATACCACATATAAGATATAATTAAAAAGAGAGAAATTCGGTAGTTGTAATCACAATATCTTTTTGTAAATAATTAATAAACATTATTATCTTTGGACATATCTAAATACAATATAAACACATATACTCTTTTGGGCTTTGCTTCAATAATAATAATAGCAAATTAAAAATAAAGCAGTCATGTAATCTGCTTTCAGTAAAAAAAAAATTCTATGAAAGTTGCTTCGCGACGCGCGGTGCACTCGGCCAGCCAGCCCATCGACAAACCCTTCCTGGTGACAAAGAGCTGGTTGACGCGCGGGAAGAAACGTCACTGTAGACGATAACTACGTTTTAACTTATTGCATGTAATCATTGATGTTGAGACTGTTTAGATAGGTAGTGAATTTGTAGATAGGGTCAAAATATTATCGAGAGGCTTCAATGGACAAATAAATCGTTTGATTATTGTTATTATTTGTTTTTCTTACACGAGACAGTTTCAAATGTCTACACCGCTGCTATACTCTCGGCTTGAGGTGAAGCAACCGAGGAGGGGAAATATAGTATAAATAAAAATAAGGACGTCTCGCTATGTAGCCAAGCAACGCGAGTGCGACCAATAACTTTTGGGAAGGGTTCAATATAATTTTTTCTCTTAGTGATAGATTCTCTCAGTAAATACTAGTGTTGTTTGGATGAACATGCTTCACTGTCTCCAACTTTACTGTAACTTAACAATGTAAAAAAGGTACCGCGACGATTCAGGGTCAGGATGAAGAAGATCAGTACAATTATGCAATTAAAAAGAGAAACTATCAACAATACTATATATTCTTATTATAAAACCAAATGGCAGTTACATTTTACATAAACAAATTAAACATAAAACTAGCTATTGTTAAATAAATTTTCTCACAAATTATCAAATAATAACAAAATTATTTATGGAAAATTAGAGAAAATCTTGCCAAGAGAATAAAAATAGAATTGACAGAAAACAGATTATTTGAAAAGCTAAAACATTATATTTACTACAAACAGTTTTATCAAAAGAAATACACACTTCTCCTAATGTTTTCATATAGAATATTGATTAAATCTTAGAATTCTTTCATTACAGTACGAGGAAATAGGTTGAAGTATATAAGTATGTAGATAATCTGCCCCTACCATCTTTGACAATGATGCCAAGATCATGGTATATTAATAGACAAGTATAGCTACAACATTCGAATTTGTATATATACTCGTACGTAATATTATAGGCCCGTAAATGGTCAAACAAGGTTCAAAGTACAAACATTTTAAAGGTAACTGCAAATTTATCATATTAAGGTATACTAAGTGGTAATTCAGAGGTGTATTTATAAAAATACGGTATTTCGAAGTTAAAAGAAATATATAATAAATAAAGCAATTACATGTTGAAATATCCGTAAAACAAGTGAATTTATTTCATAACACTCAATAATATTGTATTCAATGACACATGACTCGATGCATACCTTATAACATGGAGACGTTTGGTTTGATGTCCTTGATGAAGATTTTGCTAGGTGAAAGAGTATTTTTTAACCTGACTGGCAAACTACAATCCTCATTTTATTTCTGCGTCCTAACGGTGTAACTTTATTGTCGAACAAATTAAAGTCAGACTATTTAAACTGTGTTCTTCACCATGGCCGTGTCTCTTAATATATTTGTGACGTTAAGGTCATGTGGTACCCATAGTGATAAAAATGTTAAAAAACAATTCAGCTATGTCAATAGATACAAGTGAAAGTTGTGAAAGAAATACTGAGACTCTAGAAAAATATAAATTTAGTAACTTTTCTTGGTGACAGTACAGTATATGATGAAAAAAAAAAAAGATTAACAATGAATAAACAAAATGGTTAACTTTAACTGTAATTACAAATCGCGGCACGTTTATCACAATGTACACACAATTTCATTCACATCTGGAGTGCGGCTATGTCAGGTTGGAAATCTGCTGGACCGTAGGATCATCGTCTTCCACTTTCTCACCCAGCGATGTCAATCTCATTTTGTAATCGTTCACTTTCATATCCTGAAATAGTGCGCAACATTAAAACCAAGTTTGTAAAACAATATATATATGGCCTATATCCAGCAGATGGATGGATAAACAAAGGCTGATAATGATGATGATGATGTAAAGCAATGAGACTATATTGTTAGAATATTAACGCGTAACTTAACCTAATATGTGACTTGTAGAGGAGACGAGCGATATGCGAAGCTGTGCTAATTACATAACAAAGATTAGTACTTAGCACCAGATGGACAGTAAGCAATGAACCACTTTGTGCTTGTCACCTTAGATTTGAGATTGAACGTCCATGTCTCCAGCTGAAGTGACTTAGACGGTAACAAACAAACAAATTTCAGCACACCTATACCTCACTATCCATAGCCTCATTATCAATTAACATCATGTGCTGCTATTAAAGTAATACGTAAATCCTTTATAAAAATAATCTTACTAAATCTGATAGAAGCACCAGAAGGTCGTCCTGATCATTTCTTAACTTCTCCAATTCCTCCGTCGTGCTTTTCTTTTCTTCTTGTGCGGTTTTCAACACTTCATTGAGCTTGGCAACTTCTGCGGTGAGCTCCTGTATCTTTGCCTCGTTTTCACTTGTTTTAGCTTCCTCCTGGTTAATCAAGGGCTCAGGATTTGGCAAGCATTTGGCAGCAGACACTTGTGCCTTTAGTAACGTGTTTTCGTCCTTGAGGAGAGAGTTCGATGCTTGTGAGTCGTTTAAAGCACTCTGAAATAATATTTTTAATTTTATTTTTTTATACTATCACGCCTCTTTTGTCTCAGTAGGAGTACGCAGAAGCGAATAAACACCCAGTTTTCGACAGATGTGATCAGATTAGGTTCGCATGTAAGAGGGGATGAGCCTGTTGCTACTTTATTGAAGCCACCACACACAGAGATAATTTCAGTGTGCGGGATCCCTCACGATGTTTTCCTTTACCGTTTGTATTCCGCTGTTGTTGCTAAAGTTCACAAATGTACATAACTTAAATATTAAAGTCATCGCTACATGCCGAGATTCGAACCCGCGACCTTCGGAATGAACGCCGCGCGCTCTAGCCATTAGGCCAGCGAGCTACTGTAATTTTATCCATGACATAAATGGTCTCGTCCATTTCATAGCAAGAACTTGTCTTATATGTCTGACTACAAACTATGGGACTCTATCTGATATCAGAATAGCTGTAGCGGACTTTTCTCAGTCCAGCGCATCTATTTTAACAGAGAACTAATATAGCTGCAAAGTAATGCATCTGTTGGAGTAGATATGAATAGGGTGGTATAAAGAAGTTAATTTTTATTTTTTATTTATTTAGTCACCTGTAGGGACTGGTTCTGCTGCAGCAGCGCGTCGAGCTGTGCAACTAACTCCTGCAGGCGCGCGTCTTGCTGTCGGGTCAGCGCTTTATACTGTTCGAGTGCGGCGCCTGCGGGTGGTGAGCGCTCCGCCGCCTCCTCTGCATTGCTTTCTTCCTTCACCACCAAGCTCTGGATGAGCACACCTGGAGAATATACCATTAGCATATCAATCATATTCAAGTGATTAAGTAATAATTTGAACATATACAATAAACAATTAGACAAGTAGAAGTTTGCTGATGAAAGGTTTTTCTTATTTTTTTCCAAACCTTCAACTGATTTGTACTTACTTTCCAAGACCTTGAACAACCTGCAGAATTCGTAATCGATGAGCACCTCCGACGGCGTCTTGGCCCTCAGCTGTGGATGTTTGGCAGCTTTGTTATATAGCTCGTGCTTTGAGACCTCGCTCAGTTTTCCCGTGAACGTCTCCATGCCTATCCTTTTCACCAGCAGTTGCTTCAGGGAATCCTTGGAATAGTTTTCGACGGAATCATCGTTGAAGTGAATACATATCGCCAGAAGTAAAGCTGACAGACCTGGTAAGCAATTTAGTCTTTAAATATTTTATATGCACATAAAAACTAGTTTTGGAGTATAACTTGACATTTCAAATTGATTTAAGAGTTGCTTTGATCACAATTATAGAAAACACCACAAAAATATTTCAAAATCTGACAGGGAGGGGGAGTGGGGAACTAAGCCTGTTTCCACCATGCTAGACAATAAAAGGGTGGTGGTTAGATAGGTAATGTTATTCTAATTTAGCCCTTGAAGCTAGGTGAACTTACCTTGTAATAAGTATTCGTTGTCGTCATGCTCGTTGGAGCAGGTCTGGTTGACGAGGTAGCCGACGCCTCCAGGCACACGTAAAAATGCGCTTACTGCGCCGGGGCATTGTGCCGTCCACTGCGATAGCAGCATCAGTAGCGCCACCTGCCCGCACAGATATGCACCAACTTTACTACACTACTGTAAAACCGAGATAGTAGATTAACCTGGCAAATATTTGTTAGCCAGTACACATTTTTAACCTTCGACCTTAATGAACATTACTGCAAATAGTTTTTGTTAATAAATGGGTAGTATAAAGTCTACTGGTATCAATTAAGTTAAACAAAAAACTTAGAAATACCTTTGACTGCAGTTTAGTTGTCTGTTGCAACAACAATGTGCACTGATGGAGCAATGAGACTGGTGAGCTTCCTATATTAGTTGCTAACAACACCCTCAATAGTTGCTCTTTTTGTATTGGATTGTTTATGAGTGAGTGCATCAGTGCTACTGCAGAGAACCAATTAGAGAGCACATCTGAAGAAAACAGGCCTCCACAAAGCAGCTGACCACTTGTCAGACTCGAGACATCAGTGGAAGAGGGCAGAAGTGTTTGTACTAAACTTGCTTGACTCATCTCGTTGTGGTATAAGTAGCATTGGAAGCAATACAATACTGCACATCTGTTGAATGTGAATATCAAGTCATTTAAATTAAAATATAATTGGAATAGGAGAGCTAGAATTTTGCTGCCATAGCATATTGGCTCCCATGACTTCTGCACCACTAAGGGAATGGCACTATGCCTTTTTGGGACTTCTTCACAATTGTAGCTACAATATAATTTCATAATTTTTCTTTATTTTTGCACTTCCATTTTTAAAGGGGATGGATTATAATACATACTACTAATTAATTTATTTTGTCCAACTTTCTCTGTTTTAATTACAACTCACCTTAAAGAAAAAGGCTGCTTTTCATTAACCATAGACATTAGCAGGACAACCATTGCAGGGCGCGGCGGGTTCGACGGCGCCATTACATTGCCAACAAATTCTTGATTAGCCACATTGCCCCTCACCACCTCACCAACAGTATTTATAGTTTCCGTCAGAATGTCAGCAGGAACACCACTCGCCATTAATATGTTGCATAATGAGTCTAACAAGCCCACATTCTTCATTATTCTTTGACAGTCTGACACTATCTGAATTGAATTACTTGGTGATACTAAAGTCCGAATAATTTGCAGCATGCAATGCACATTAGAAACCTTCTGTGGTGACCAGCCTGCCTCCTCATTTTCATCTGGTGTGTTAAACATTGGTAGCATCTTCTGTATATAACTGCCTTCTTTAAAGAAGTTAATATTACTACTATTATTTTTTAATAAATTTAACATCAACAGTAAACAGTCTTCTACAATTATTCCACCATTGGAAAAACCTTCAGTTGAAACTATCTCAAATAATCGATCAAATGCATTTTCAAAGGCCACTATTTTTTGTATGTTCGCATTGCCCTTTGTCAATTTTATAAGAAGTAGAAGTGTTTCATTTCGAATAACTTCTCTTGTGTCACTCAAGAGATCCATCATTTTGGAAACACCCATGGGTTTGACAAGAATTATTTCTTGTAAGTCTTTTGGTCTGTTTGTTAACAGTGATGTTAACAGTTGAACAGCTGACAGCCTGACCCTAAAATCGTATTCATCTAGTAAGTCTAGTACTAGTTGAATGTTTTGATGGTCTTTTATAAACATCTCTGTAAACTGTTCGCCAATATTCATTGGTACTTGAGGGTTATCCTCTTCCTCATTGAATTGTGTTGGCAACATTATATTATTGAGAGCATCTAGAGCATAGTTTATGGTTTCACTGTCAGCTCTGTCAAGTTCTAATACCTAAAAAATAAATTATTTCCAACATTAAAAATATATTTCACTCACTAAATGTAACAGTTTTGAATGGCAAAATACTTCAAGAAAGTTTCAAATCAAAATAACAGTACAAAACAGATAATAAATATTAAACATTTTTATCATCACACTAACCTGTTTCAAAGTGTCCATTCCCTGAGCACCAACCTCCACTCTGTATTTCCTAGACATTGCTTTTAAAGCCCTACACGCATCTCTGCGGTCTTCTAATAGTGTTGAATTATTTACACGGTCTACTAGTCTTTCCACCTATAAAAAATGTCATCATTGTTTTTGTCAATATTCAAAATTGGGTTAACAAAATTAAAACTCATAGACTACCATAAATTCTTTATTACAAGAAGATTAAGGTGAGTAAAAAAGAAAATATTTCATATGCTATACTGAATGGGAAAAACATATTGGCATTAGTACAAAAAGGCACAAGTTCTAACAGGTTTTATTTAGATTTAACAGCAGACTTTAGACAACTTTTTAAAAAAATTCTAATATTTTAACTATAAACTATATATATAATTTTGTAAGTATAACGATATGTCGGATTAATAAGATTACAATGGTGCTCCTAGCAAATCTCTATAACTAATTAAAATTATATGATTAAAGTGTTTTATAGAAATGACTTTATTACCAATAAAGGATTTTGACATCAAAATTTGCAAATGAAATCATTAGTCTATGTTAAATTGATGCCATAATTCGAATCATACATGTTTATTCCAAACATAACGAGAATAACATAAGTATTATTACCAGAAAATGATAGATAAAATAATTTAAAGATGCATACATGCAACGCCTACATTCGAAAGTATCCGGTACGGACTATCAGTGATACGGATTAAAAATAGTTTTTATTGAAATTCCTCTTAGGAAATATGTCGGAATGTTACCGTTTCAGCTCCTGATGGCTGGTGGCCAGGTTCCGGTGCACCCAGAACGGTCTTCAGACCGCTCTTCAAAAAATCCATCTTGACAGAGTCCAGTGAGACCTTCTTTAACAATTATCAGTAGTTTTTAATAAAATATCATCACTATGTTAGTATACACGAAAATTCAACATTTGTACGACACGTCAAAGCCATTAACACTTGATTTTGACAAAACAACACAGTTAATGTCAAAAAGATTTAAAATGTCAATAGGAGTTATGAATAATATAATTTTTAAGTTTTTTTCAATATGTGAATTTTAACGTAGTATTTGTGTTATTAGTAAAATGAAAAACATTTATTTAATTCAAATATTTTTTTAATTTGATTTCAAACTGTATATTAAAATAACCAATGTCTTTTTAATGCAGTTAAAAAAGTTACTGACATTTGACATGAGTATTAAAAGCCTATTTACAAATTCTTTTATCGAAAGGTTTGGAAATACTTGATTAAATTTCATCGAACAAACTCTTTATTAGATATTGATAATGTCGACTGACCTTAGTGCTAGTTTCGACGAACAATACATTAACATAAATACGAAATTAAAAAAGTACGTTCACTTGTTCTAATAACATTTACCAGAAAGTTTTAAATATCACTAACAAATTAAAATATTTTAGACGTTTTTTACGGAAACCGAATGTATCTGAGGCTACTAATGAGTTTGTTGGTCTTGCTATACAATGTGAACACTCGGAGCAGCCGTCATTTGCTGGACAGACCTACGTAGGCGCGGCCAAATGTGAAGCGTTAGCTGGTAATCATCTGGGGGAGGCCGAGCAATATTTAGCAGCAGCTCGACAATTCATAAAAGCAGAGCAAAAACTAACAGCTCTTAAGTTTCATAGTCCAGACAGAGAGAATTTAGAGGTATTTCTCTTATTGTCCATTATTGAAAATTATCTTTATTTCTATTTTGAATACATTTAAAATATTAGTAGCTCGTTGGCCTAATGGTTAGAGTGTGCAGGTTTCATCCCGAAGTTCGTGGATTCGAATTTTGGCATGTACCAAGGACTTTAATATTTAAGTTATGTACATTTGTGAACTTTAGTTACAACAGCAAAATACAAATGGTGACGGGAAACATCGCGAGGAAACCTGTACATGAATTAGAATTCATTCTAAGATGAGTGTGAAGTCACCAATCCACATTGGGCATGTATGGGGACTATGGCCCATTACCTTCATATTGAGGGTAAGCCTGTGCCCCAAAAGTGAGGTTGTAAATAGGTTGTAAAGTTACAATATTATTCCTGTCTCAATTGGTTTTCATGAATAATTTCTATAAAATTCCCAGGCTGCCATTGGCTGCTTCATGCAAGCATTAAGTAAATATCCTGAAATGTCTCCAATCCGCACATCCATATTGATGGAACTAGCCAATGACCTTGTCTCTTTGAACCACAAACTGGAAGCAGTCACATACTATGAAGAGGCATTGAAGACAGTGAGTGATAGTGCCATGAAGATATTTTTTATGAAGAACCTACTCAACTTGCTAATTGAATGTGGTAAGAATGTTTAAAAGTTTCACATTAGTCACAATACTGAACTGTAATAGTCAATCTATGTAAATAACTGTGAATGTAATTATATTAATAGCTTTTTTTAGATAAATATGATTATGCTCTCCAAATGGGAAATGCTATTTATGACTCGAGCAATAAAATACCTGCAGTAATTTTAGCAGAGTAAGTATTACCTGTTGCTTGTTACTACAATAGAACCTTGTTTCTGTTATTTGCCACAACTTGAAAATATTGACTGCAACTCTTATTATTAGTGCTTTAGAAGTGGAAAATTTCATTCATTTCATATTATTTGTTATGAATAAGTGCTGAATAAAATATTATTTAAAAATGTTAATTGCAAATTTTGATATTTATTTATTCTCAATAAAAAAAATTGTGTTGTAATGTCATAATTTAATATAATTTCAATGAATGAGTAAAACCACCTTTTAATAAGAGTATTGGTGTCTATTGTGTTTTAAACCAATAATTTTTTTAACTTAGAATTCAAGTTAGCAGAATACTTCTAACTTTATTAATAGAACCTGATGATGAAAGCAAGCCGCAGTCCCTTAAGCAATTGTTCACTGATCTTATGAATGATACCGAGAGTGAAGGTGAGACTTGATATTATTAAACTTCCAATGAAAATGTAGAAAGTGCATTTGTTAAATAAAAGATGTTAGACTCTCTAGTCAACATGCCCTCATCGTAGTTCCCATATGTCTGAACCAATTTTGTCTAGTTTGATTAAAATACATAACTTTTTTGTGAATGTATGTGTAAATTAATAATAGCAGCTATTATTGCCAGAGACCATTTTGTATATTATTTTCTATTCATATATATAGTGTGTGAAAAAAATAATAACCATCGGCTTTTTTTTGCTCTAGCAATACCATTCAATGTGGATCTGAGATTAAAACTGCAATCAATAGTAATCTGCATTGCTGGGAAGGATATGCAGTCACTGATAAGTGTAGCCGAAGATACCAAACCATACTTAACATTACAGCACGCTGATTTGTTGCAGACATTGTTAGGTGGCAACAAACATAAAAACTTTAATCACAGATAAACTAATTAAATTTTAACAGAATATTATTGATCTCATTTAGTCTATGATAGAAACAAATATTTAGAATAATGAATTGATACTGTATGAACGTTTAAATTTACAATTAAACAAATCATAGAAAAAACATGTTTTTGATACAAATGCATGTACATACTATTTTGTTGCGATTTAATAAATCGAAGTCTGCTTTTAAGAGAAAATATATAATAATAAAATAGTTTCTTATATATAACACCTTAACATTTTTTAATAGCTATAATAGATTTACCTTTTTTAAAATAAAGCAATAGCTATTTCCTGTAACGACGTTGGGTAACGCACTGGCAAATGAAGACTATATGTAATTGGTCTGAATGGTGGTGGTAGATCTCTATTGCCAGAGACCGTCTAGGTAGGTATCACCAGTGTTATTTCCACCGCCAAACTTTACTGTGCTCTGGTTTGATGGGCTTTGTAGCTACCTTAATAACCAGAGTTACGAAACTCTGAGGAATGTGGCGCAGTATATATCATCCTAACTAGCGCTACATTGTTATGGACATGCATTTTACTTACTATCAGGTGATTATCACACTCACCACGTTGCATTATTGATAAAATGATTAACTAAAATAAAAGTGTATCTTTAGATTTTCTTTGATCTACTAGATTTTAATATAATAATAAGTTCAAATTAAAACTTACAAATTGTCAAGCATGTTTTTATTAAATCTGTCAAATATATTTTTATGTTTTCTTTGTTTCGTCGTTTTGTCATAATTTTTACATAATGGCAATGACTTGTTAAAAAATTCTATATAAAGAAATTTCATAATTGTATTAAGACTTTTTATCAATCAACCCACTACTTTTATCCCCGACACTTTTAGGTATAGCAACATTTATAACGTTACCAAAGCTAGCATCAACAACTACTTTTGATGTTTCAGCATTATTGTCTTCAATGTGGAGCTCATTTCCAAAATTGGCTGCCTTGTCAACAATTTTAGTTTGAATGGAGTGGGTCCACATATCTTCAAATTCATCCTCATCACTATTAATAATAGTCTCTTCTTGAGGCTGCTTGTTTTCACAGGTTTTCTGCCAGCAATATTCAAATGGATAGCTGACATTTCTGTTGTCATCTGGTGCAATCTCAAAGCGCGAGGACAGGGAATTGTAGATAGTATGTACACCTTCCAGAAAGTTCACATCCACTTCATCAAAGCCTGTAATACTCTTAAACAGATCCTCAGCAGTTTTGATATTTGGTACACATTTCTTCTCAAAGAACTAAAAAGAAAAATATTGTTTAGTTTGAAAAGAAACTGCCAATTCTCACCACAAAGCAAATAAGTTTTATTAAGAAAATTTCAGCTGAATATAAAAAGAAAGCATAGCTTGTAGAACTGATGGATGTTGGTAACATAAGACAAAAATAATTGCTGAGAAGCCACTGGTTTAAAACAGCACATGGCCATGCTTTGTGACATTACAAGAAACCTATGTTCGACAGCAGAGATCCATCAGTTAAAATGACAATGATAATATATATACACATACATATATATATCTACAAGCTGAAATGTATATTGGAATTATTTGAACCAGTGATTTTTTGTTGTTTCCTTGAAATGCTGGAGATTACAAAATGCTGCTGATGACTAAATTTACAATTACAAAGTATGCTCAATAAAGATATTTTGATAAAATAGTCCTGTTTTCTTTTTCTTTAAAAGTAAATTGTAATACTTACATTAATAATGTTTCTACAATCTCTCAACAGGAACTCTAAGCCACTGGGATGGTCAGGCTGTACTGATTGTGAAACATCAATGAACCAACATTTGTTCTCCCACCACAGGATGTTGTACTCTGATAAATCAGCATGCACTAAGTGCCCCACATTGTACAATTTATGCATGGCATCAACTATCTCATTGTATACACTCTCCCATTTCTCAGGTTTTAGTATAACATCCCTTAGCTTTGGTGCTGGCTTGTTGTCCCGGCCAATGAAAGACATTACTAGAATATGCTTCTTTAAGCACACCATGTCAGGGCAGTTCAAACCAATTTTCTGCATCCTCATCATATTGTGCATCTCCTTTTCAGCCCACATGTGAACAATCTTACGTGGATTCTGTTTAGAGAATCTATCTTTAAATCTATAGTCTGCTTCAATATATTTATCTCTAGTTTTAAACTCATTTAGTGTAGTCTTGAACACCTTAATTGCACATTCTTTAGGGACAACTAAATCTGGAAATGATTGATCTCCATTTGCATGGAGGACAACCGACTCTTTGCCTGTTGAAATAATTCCATTAATATCTTCAAGCATGCCATTGTTGATCATCTTAAATAGAATAAGTCTAGTTGATTCATCTAGACCCATTTCAGCAGTAGCTTGGCTTTCCTTCCTGTCGAGGAGTTTATGTTTCTTTTGGTTGCATTTTGTATGCTCTTTGAGCTGGTTGAACACAGAGTTTGGCAGTTTCATGTCAAATCCAGCACCATCTCCTGTGCAGACATCAGGTGGGAAGGCCATGATGCGGCAAGCATTCCTTCTTCCATTAATAACACTGTCATGTTTGGTAACCATTTCACCATCTTTCATAATAAAACCTCTCTTTGGAAGACTAGCGTATTCTTTCTCGTTGGTTTCGAAGCGATCCCAATCTTTTATTCCAGCAAATTCTGTATCATCCTCCGATTCAGAGTCATACACGAGATGTTCCGGGATATTCCTAAAATTATCATACGATATGGAAACTTTTGCATCGCCGTTACGTTTTTTTTCGACTCTCTTCACTTCATCATCGTACTCTTTGTCAAACTGACATTGCAAAACTTTCGCAATAATTGCGTCCGAGTCGCAAAAATCCTTGACATTACATTCAGCAATTTGCTGGAGAATTTCAGGAGACACCTCGTTTGTTTCCGTTACTATATGCTGATCTAATACTTCCTCTGCGAATTTTATCTCTTCCTTGACTTGTAGTCCCTTTGCGTATTCCTCAGACATTATATCTGAAAGATTCTGTACATTAACTGGCGCTTGAACTTTTTTCCAGGGATTCGACATTTTGTAAAAATTACGTGCTATATCACAGTTCTGGAACTTTAAAAAATAGGTTATTTGTTTAATACAAAAACTTAAAATCTAATGAGAAAATTATTTCACAATATTTCTCTTATGTCACGAAATTAACTTTTAAAAATGTTGCCTGTTGTCGATTTATTAACTTGGCCTTCTGCTTTTAACAGTTTTGGGAGTTAAAAAAAACTGTTATGAATAAATCAATTGTAACTTCAAATATTATCTTTTTTTTACGAATTATTAATTCTCTTTATGTGACATAATTATGTAGAAGGAAAAAATTATTAAAACACATATGCAATAAAACTAAAAAGTTCATAGTTTTCAAACTAGTTCAGGTAAAAACGAATAATTTTTACTGAAAACAGAAGTGTAATATTTTCTGAGTAGTGTTACGAATTAATAGTGGTGGTAGGTCCTTCAAGCTGCGGACTATCTAGTTAGGTAACACTACAGCACCTATTGCAGCCAACAAACAGTAGTGTACCAACATCACTGTTTTGGTTTGAAGGGCGCTTTAGTGGAATTACTGGGGCAACGAAACCTAATTTCTTAGGTCTCAGGTGAAGCATAATCTGGTGCAATGTATATCATCCTAACTAGCGCCACGTTATTATGGGCCGACGTATCACCTAGCATCAGGTAAACGTCCCGGTCGTCCCTCAATAAAGAAAAATATACAATTTAACAAATGTGTTAAATTAACTTTTCTTTCTATTATCTCCAATGAGCTAAACTTCCATTTGATTGAATTGATGTTGACAATAAGGCTTTGGATCGTTTGTCATATGTACACTGCTTAAACAGCTATACTGCTGTGTTGTAGCAGCAGCTTCATATTTTTTAAGCTAGGATTTTGCAGGAAACACTACAAATTAAACTCGACATGTGGCTCTGAAGTCAAACAAGAAATTTCTACTAAGCTCTATTTTTCTATTTATTACACTTTGGAAGTTTCTACATAATAGTCCTTGATTATATTGTTCTCCGAAGATAATGGCATTGCCTACACATCAAAATGACTTAATTTTGGTACTAAAATTATATATGTATCGAAAATTGGTTTTTGTTTTTACATTTAATAAAAAAAAAAAACGATAAAAAGATTTTATTGTAATTTATTTACACCCTGAGTTCATTTTGCAGCCTTTTTGCCAGCTTTCGCACTCGCCTGTTGTGCCTTAAGGACTTTCACAATCTTCTGTTCTTCAATAAGGAAAGCTCTGACAATGCGTTGCTTAACACACTTGTGGCAAAGGACACCTCCATACACTCGCTTTACTGTCTTCTTACGGTAGCAGAGACGGGAGCGCTCAGCAGGCCTTGCAGGCTGAATACCCCTCAGCTTGCTTTTGCATTGCCCACACCTCGGGATCTTCTTGGGCTTCTTGACATATTGGTAAACTAAGCGACCACCAGGAGTTCGAACACTGAAATGATACAGATTCACATTAAGTTTGGAACAGGTGTTACAATTATAATAAATTATGTATGTGGTCAAGATATTATTTGGCATAGACAAACTCATTTTGAGCTGGCATGCTGGCAGTTATAAGCATAATATATTAAAGTTGTACTAAAAAAAAAAACTTTGTTAAATCTGTTGTGATTACAATGTCAACAAAAAAATTGGTTGTCTCTGACTCTCTCTCTATTTAATAGAATCTAATAGTTCATTTCAATCGCTAAAAGGTTTATTAAATATAGAAACACATGTTCTTAAACAAAATTTTCATACCATGCATACCAAACCTATAGATAACTCCTAAAATTAATTTTTAAAAATTACCACTATGAGGTGTGCCTCCTTTCCTATTGTTTATAGGAATTAAATTTTAATATTTAAAAGACATCATAAAATGCACTTTCGAATTGTTTAAAATAATGTTTTTTATTTGTTCTATAAATGACAAGACAAGTGAAATATTGGTCTGATGGTTAGTGATGCACCAGCCCATATCTATGTGAGACTAGTTAGGATGATGTACCATTACACTACACCACATTATGCTCACCACCCAGAGACTAGAGATGTTAAGTCTGATTACTCTAATTTTCCTAACCATAACACCTTTCAAATCAGAATATCATAATGTTTGTACGCAGTTTGTAAGCAGAGTAAATAAAGTTAATTTCTGTTATGTTTAAAATTATAAAATAATATCTTGCTTTGGTAATTACATATGACAAATTGTGTAGAAATGTTCATGTAAAGCCAAACCACATTTTTTGAAAAATTTTAGCATTCACAATATACAGCTTATCCCATTTTAAGGGGATGCCTGTGTTCAGTATTGACCATTAATAGGCTGATATATAACTAAAATAAAAGATGTTTTTCTAATAACAAATACTAAGATAAATGTATAATTTCCATTATTTCAGTACTTTCCAATATTGAGTTAATAATGAAAATAATAACATAAATAAAAATTAAGTTATCCAGGTATAAGCAACTGCTGGTTGAAAACAGTACATAACAAAGATAATGTTGAATATTTACTAAGCATCGTTTATAAAAAAAATGTTTACAAAGCTAATTTTTCTAACTAGTAGTAGTAACTGGATTATTATAGTTTGGTTCATGAAGATTGTTAAGATTTAATTTCATATTTGTTACACTAACAAATATCTCTATGAATGTGTATGTATATTATTACATGGCGAATCTAAAATAACATTAAATATTAGTAGTTGTATAATTAAGAAGTTTAAATGAAAACTTAAAATTAAATATCACCATTTATGTTAAGCCGAAATTAAGAGGTTATGTTTAAAATTTCGGGTAATAACTAAGACAATTCAACAAAACACAACAATGGTTTAAACATTTTTAACTATGGATTAGAACTTTTACGTAAAGTTTAGTAATTATACGAGGAAAACTTACATTCTCCTTTGGTTTGACTTGGTATTGTATGACAATCGTCGCCTAAACGTAAGACGCTGTACCATTTTGACGACGCTGAAATATAAATAGGTTGTGAATTATAGTTATATTTCACTTCATATATCACTTCTTCAAAACATATAAATTGATGTGCTGTGAGATTTTATTCGATTTATTATAACATGAATTAAAAACCCTACCGTTTTGACAGCTGTTGATAAAGAAAGAACTCTATGGAAAAACAATGTTAAGTATAGCAACATTAAACAAAACTGACATGGTTTCTGTGGTATGAAAAAAAGATTAATCATTGTGTCCAAGCATTTTAATCAGGAATTTATAATAATTTATTGCCAAAATATTTATTTAAAGTTATAATTTTATCCTCCTAATAAATTTTGTTAATGTCTCATACTCATTCTATTAAAAATTTTTACCTTAGCAGATTTTTAAATTTATTTTTATCCTGCTGTATCATGTATAGTAGCAACAAAATATTGATGTTTACATTTAATTAAAAATTGTTCTGTTTTAAAATTTATCAATTTTATCTTTTGGCAACATCAAAATAGTAACATGGCTGCCACTGTGTAATGTTTATGGTGTTTGTGTGTAAATTTGCATTATCGTGTTTTTAGCTACCTTTCCATGAAATGGGTAAGCGAAGGACATTTTTTAAATTTCAATCTTTGTTTTTCACGTAAAGTTTTAAACAGGTTTTATAACTTTATTTGTTTATAACTAAGACATTGACAACAGACTTATTGTATTCCGATTTACAGACTATTCTGTCAAGCGATAAAAAGGTTTTATTTATAAATGATTTACTCTTTGATTATAACTAGACAGATGTTAAATTTATGATTAAAGTCACTGTGAATGCGTCGATTGCTAATAGATTTCGAGACTGTTTTATTAACTGGTTCTGATATTACTTTTGACCAATATTTCTGATTGATCTATTAGTAGGCTTTATAATATTAATGTTAAATTTTAAGTATACAGAGTTTATTTGTCATTTTGTAAAATTGGTGTGTAATTTGTTGATAAAAATAGTGCTTATCTACATCAACAGATGGCCCTTGAGGCGTGATTGACATAATAGTGATTTTGTATAAAAATATGTTTCTAGCCTTTTATTTTTATGATATAGATATAATTGTCAAGATGTTAAGTAATATCCAATATTTTTTATTTGATACCAGTCCTCATAAATATTAAATATTTTATTAATTTATGTACTTTCAGTGCTGTAGTGATTTTTAATATTTTCTTTGATATAACATGAGTTTATATGGTTTACATTAACATTTTATAAAATATATTTTTATAACTTTTATAAACGCTTTGCGTCGTGAGATGTCGCTGTATATAAGAATTTTGTTGCAGAAGTGTATAAATATTAAAATAATTGCATCTCCGTCTTATGCTCCTTTTGCTTAATGATTTCATTAGAAAGATATTACAAAATTTATGTTGTAAAACAATTAAAATGTATTAAAAATAAATAGTAATATCAAACGTAAACTTATAATTAAATTGATCCATTTGGGCGTTACGTACATACACTTTAAGCGTAAAACATCAGACCATTTGCTTCGAAGGTTACGTATATATAAATTAAGGCTGTATCGAACTCTTGTATATTATATACAATCGCAGCGGGCAGCTCGTTTGAAGGTGGCAATTAATTTGTTCAATAACAGCGGATATTCGAATTTAACACAGTAATGTATATAAACTACGTCTGATGCGCGGTAGCTATCATTGACGGCCGGCCGCTACGACTGCCACCTAATAATTTACAACATTCCCGTGCCAAAGTCGGCACGGCACGCACGACACATTTATGTATCTTTACGAGGACTTCTAACTTGGCCCCCGGCTTATACACCGTAAATAATAATCTGACGCAGTAACTAGCGAGCTCGTCGTAGACTCAATCCTACAGGAATCCATCCCGGAGTCATCGCGGCGTTCGGATTCTGTGCAGCCGGTTATTGTTATTGGTTCCGTGTCCAGGGATAGGAGGGCGGCGCGTTACGACCGAGGTGTCAGAAATAAGCGGCCATAAAGTGTTCAGAGGCGCTTACGGCGCGGCATTAAACGCGAGGGCCGCTTCCCCGAACCGGCCGACATTGAGATGGGTCATTTTGTAATAACAATAACAATACCCCGCCGGACGTGCAGGGCTGCTGCTAAACATATTTCTATACTTTTTTAATTATTACACACCTAATCATAATATATTCATGAAATCAAATATAAACTTTTTTCACATCATTTATCCAAGAACTTGTGCTCTCATTTCGCGGCAAGAGCAAAACCTAAAAGATTCATTGACTAACTGAATCATTTTGAGAGACGACTTCCCCGAAGAATTATAATTAAACTGCGGTTCTTTTATGAATACTTCACACACTAAACCACAATGAATCAACGTCTAAAGCGGAAGCGCTTAAATTAACTTATTACGGTTACTTAATGAGACTATTTATAATCTAACACATTCATCACAAGTATGTTAATAAATAGTTGATGACTGTAATTTTGTTCGTGTGAAGTTTGCGTAGTGTAATATTGGTTTTATAATTTACTTAATAAAAGTTAGAATCACGATTTCGCTGCAAGGGGGTTAATATTATAAGTAAACATTTAAAGCAACACCGGTTCAGGACAAAATGGTAGAGAGACGCCTGCTCTGGTACGGCCATGTTATGCGAAGACCAACAACACATATGGTTCAGGATAGCGCTGGATGTCGAAAAAAAGAGAAGCCCTGGGAGACCCCTCACTACTTGGTTCACGATGGTCAAAAAAGATCTAAGGAATAACAAATTGATAGAAGCTATGTCACAAAATAGAGATAGATTTAGAAGAATGACTCGGAGGGCTGACCCCAAGTAAAGATGGGACAAGGTGTAATAAGAAGAAGGAGATAATATTCTTATAGTAATTTCTAGTAAAGTGTGTCAATAGTGACAGAATGAGTGCATAGTTTTTAGATCTGTGATTAAGATTTTTAACTTACTAACACGACTTTATAGAACATAATTTTATTCAGGCTCCTGTTATACAAAAACAAACAGATTTAATGTATAGTTAGTTAGAAACTCAACATTCTTAAGAGTAATAGATTTATGATAATCTTGTAGGAGATTGACTTTGTCGGTAATCACAATATCATATAGAAGAGAAAAGAACTATACACACATATCTTTTACTCTCAGATGAGATCGCTCATCCCGTGTCGTCAGTGTTTAAAAAAAATGCTTATGGGTGGGTAGAGTTGTTCGCGCTTGTTTATGAGTAGCTGGGCTGTATAAGGTACGCGGTGCAGTGTACTACCGCGGCCCGTAAAGGCGCGGTATTTGATGATTGTGAACAATTCACACACGTACCGAGTGTTCATTTTTTTCTCTCCGCCGCAACGGGCGCTGAATCGCGATGAAGTTATCGTTACCATATTAGTCGCGGGAGTGGCCGGCTCCGTGGCCGGCTCCGTGTCCTGCGACGGCAACTAGCCATAAGCGACGCGCTCGCAAATCGCTCGTGGGAAATCAACTTCACTGCTAGGAGTACTCCACCCCCGCTGGGAAAAAGTTGAGCCCGCTCGTCCCATTTCTGCAGCGCGGCGCAGAACTCGTCCTGCGCTATAAGGAATAAGGAAGCTAGCTGACGAGGACGCCGTCTCTGCCGGTTTGAACGCTGAAAGACACAAAAAAGAAAACGATTCATTTCGATGTTCAATACACAGTATATAATATACAACTTACATTAATTATACATCATTAAGTCATATATAGTATTGCAGCGAGGAAACTGTATATTTTTACTTTGTACCGCACTATTGTACCGCAGTGTATTAGAGAAATGATCACCGATTTGGCAACCCTCGGTCAGGTTTCTTTTTCTGTTTTCGTGTGTCGAGCGCAGCCCCGCCCGACACCTCGTGACAATAGCCGGTAACCGGAGTGCCCTCCGCCCTCCGCCCTCCGCCCTCCGCTCGAACCGCCGCCTCCGTCGTGGAAATATAAATCACCTAACATTTACTTTTTACAACTAACGCCATTTTTTACTATTGCTAGTATAACAATTAATAAACATTTGGAATTTATTCCTAGTAGAAACAAAATAACTCTTTTCAACTGAGTTTCTATGTTTATCAAACATTAATTAAACCATTGAACTGAACAATAACTATGCTATTCATAAGTCATACTTAAGTTTATAATTTAAATTGTAAGTTACGAGTTCAGATAAAATAATTTACAGATGTTTATTCAGTCAAACGTATGCAGTGCACGACAACCCACACACAACGAGTGGTTATATAAAAATTCATTAATGTCAAGCGTGTGTTCAACGATAGATGCTGTGGATGTTGAATGGCACAGTCAGGTTGCATTCAGGCATACCCAACCTTCCACTACCTACTACAGCCACGTAACACGAGATAATTATTCTAACCTATATATAAATATTTAGATACAATATTCCTTCCCCAAAGGGAGTTGCGGGAGCTTTACACGACCAGCAAAACGTACGGGGAACGGCTAGTATTTATATAATATATTTAAGATTTTTAAATGCGATCAAGGTCGTAACAAAAAACAGCAATTTTATCGTATATCAGAATATATAAATGTATATATTATGCAGCATATACGAATTATACTATCCGAAATTGTTTCAAGAAAGAGAAACGTGGATGACGTATGACAAATGTCGTAGTTTCCTACTTTTTGGCACAAAGGCCCGAGATAATTTAATTTAATTATCCTTTGTAAGAGATATACTGGCGAAATATTTCGGGTGTGACAGCCATATAAACAGGCGCACTGCACTATATGTATTGCTTTGAAGGGCGTTGCAGCTACAGTTAATAAAGCAATGAGACTAAACATTTCATCTCGCAAAGCGATTTGTGACATTTGGTGATTTAAAAGCGTCTTGAATGTATGACCTTCATTGTTAAAGGCAGGCATGACAATTACCATCACGTAATGTTTTGCTTTTCTCGTACCACAATTGTGGAGAAAATGTGGAAGTCGACCAAAAATATGGCGTAAACGCCCCTTGTTACACACTCCATACATTTTTCTTGCCCGGTTTGTTTATAATTACATTGGAGATACGCAACATTACTTTAATGGAAGTACGGGTACTTTAATTATGTAAAAAATGAGTACTCTTAGGTAATTTATAGCATTCTCTGTGAAACGTAAAAACACTCTTAATTTAAATTCAACCTTACACATGCTTAAGCTTGATACATTGCATACAAGGCACATCTGATTGCCGGAGGAGCAGGAACATAAAAAGGCAATCGAAGAACGTTAGGAGCGGGCGGTGACACGCGATGCGAGCCGACGTCACTCGTTAATGCATGACCGGCGGCCGTGGCCGTGGCCGTGGCCAATTCGAACCCCACTACACCGTCACTACTTCAGAACCGATTCCCGGTATTCAAACTGATGCCCCTATTGTGTCATGACAAAAAATCCCATAATGCTTAGCGGCGGCGCAAGTCTCGAGAGCTTATTTTCGTTTTAAAAAAATGTGTAATTTTTACTCTATAAGCTGTTCTGGTATACAAGTAAATAAGTATCGACATCGACGACTGTGCAACGTCCATAACTTAGATTTGTGTTAAGTTCTACGCGATAAACATAATTATGAAGATCTGTCTAGTAATAGTTCTCTACATCTTAGATACCGATAAAGTCTTTAATGCAGATTAGGGGTAGTCAAGGTAAAAACTGGTCCTGTGTTGGGATTCCTTAGTGACGCTGTGGCTGTAATGTTTATAGTATCGAAGCCCGAGGGTATCCATCCGATATGATCGCCGATACGAGGGTAGATTAATAAAATGGGTGTATTGTCGTTGGTCGAGCCGCCGGTAAGTGGTGCACCTTTTGTGGTGAAATCTTGATATCGTTTTGTATCTGATCGTTGAGCTGCAAAAGAATTTCGATATCATTTCTACATAATGGTGATTTATAAGAAGAGTTTCTTTTTTCGGCTTACGTGATTGAGTGAACTTTTGGAAAAAGTATCCTTCAAAATATTATAATTTTTGTGCATATGATTATATTCATAACAGCATAGTAACCCTATGCATATATAAAGGTATTCTATCAATGGATTACTTGGTAGCTTATTCATTTGTCTTTTTTTGTAATTTTGTGTAGCAATAGTTTAAATTGCAAATATATCTGTCGGTATCAAACTGAGGTATTGTTTACCATAAATAATATTTTCGGTTGTAATCCACGGACAATAACAAATTTAAGAATTAAGTAAAATTATTGTTCTCCAAGGATATTTGGACACTGACACATGTGATTGTTGGTGCAGCAACGATTATTAGCAGCAGGTTGACAATATGAAAATTTTAGCCATACCATCGCCCATGTAGCATGGGAATCGATGCAGAGATCTATTAGCAGGCAAGTCGTCCGGTTTGCCACGTTGGCTAAATGTTCTGTTGTTTGTTACAATAATGTTAAACATTGTATATAGTGTGAGGGGTGGGGGTACCGTTACGGGGGCGCGAGGGCGGGCGCGCGTATGTTTCGGCACGAACCGGCGCGTTTGTTTACGAGTCGTTAACCCGAACAGGAAACACGGCGAACGTATTGTGGCAAGCGAAGGTGAGCTTACAATTCAGGGCGTTACCCCTCGCAGCCAGGGTATTTGTTTTACAACAAAGCGCAGTTTACACTGTAAACAGGGTATCGTGTTCCGGCGCATTTGCTCGCGGATTTGCTACATAGTTGGACAGTGTTGTTGTTGTTGTTGGGCTTACACGCCGGTCGGTATGTGTGCGTGTGCACGGCCCGATGCGCTGCGTATCGATTATTTTAGATGATGATGTACCGTGGGTTCGCATCGTTGTGCATAAGTACAAAATTACAATTATATTATACCAGTTTACACTCAAAACACTATGATCTACCACTAAGAATGTTATACTTGAGTTGTAGTCGATCACATTTCTAAAAGATTGCTAGTCTTAAGTTGCAAAAGTTTAGGTAGGTTCTCGAAAAACAGACGGCCGGTGAGGGCAGTTATGATTGAGAGTGACTAGGTGAGTAACGACAGAGGTAGTGGTGGAAGACTCTTCACAAATGGATTGGCTATCTGGTGAAGATCGCTGGCAACCATTAGATACAGTTAGTGGAAGACCGACAGGAGTGTAGATCTTCGGGGGAAGGCTACAAATATTTTATATTTTTATTATGTTCTTGAGGTACCTTGGTACGGTGACACAAGTCAAGTACCGTATGATTATGAACGTGCTGTTTGTTTCTTCTAATATTGTATGACATCTATGAATTAAATATGTAAACAGAAATCTTTATGTTTCAATTACTGGGACTCGGAACAATCTCTCACAAGAAGAGAATCAAGGCCGTATATGCACCACGCATGTCAAGTTCGATGCTGCTACTGGCCAGCATTACCATGCTCCAATAGAACCCATGCCTCTTCCAGATGTAAAGCGCGTACGAGCGTCTTATAACTGAGTTTTGCCAGTTCTACCTTTGAATTGTATAAGCTCAATGTCTCATAGACATATTTTATTGTATGTAATAATAGATTTTTTTAATTTATCGTGTCAGTGTTCGTCTGTAAAACATGTTTAGTGAATACTATTGTCAAAGAATCTTATTTTATATTAAACTAGTTCCCCGCTCGCTATGCTGGCCCTAACACCCCTACAACACCCTTTGGGAAAGATATTTTATAAAATTCACTCTTAATTGATCGCAAAACGGCTGAAGCAATATCATTCGCAAATTTTAAATATTTAAGTATAATAGTTTCGGAGATCTTGTGATGAGTCAGTGTATCTTTGGATATGACACACGTATGTACATGGAATAGAAAACATGGTATTTTTAGAAGAGGACCAGATGCTGCACAGGGCATGCAACAGGCTGTCACAAAAGGCCACTCCGGGTTTTAAAATAAGTACTATCCAAAGCAGTAATGTGCGTCGCGGTGCTGATGTTGAGTTAAACGTAACGCGGCGCAGTGTTTTTGCGCATGCGCTATAATTAGCGCGGGTCCCGTGTGGCCGAGCGCCGCTTGACGGTATAATGTACGGATATTGCACGCAATGCTTGACTTTAGGTTTTACATCCAGTATCGCTGAAGGTCTTTACGTTTCCGTTGGAGTCAGGGATGTGCACAAAGGTTTCGGGTAAGGTATGCAAACTACACAGATGTCACGGTTCCTGCACAACAACTCACGGGATCCAAGCGAAACTCACTTGCTCGTGGTGCACCCTGCTAATCAACAAACGAGGCTGTGGTTACTATCAACCCGCATTGGGCCAGTGGGGCGGGAAATGGACCGCATACCATCATAAGAACTCCTACAAACAACGGTCTATAATGCCTGGCGGTAGTGGAGGCCAAGCGGAATATGCATGAACTTAGTAATTTAGTAATAGCCAAAGCATGGTTGTGTACCTTTTCAATGAATTGTTGTACCTTGAGAGCGAGCCAGGGTATGCAGACCTTATTTGCCTCTGATTGGAGTTGTATATATTGTTATTTCCTGTTTAGTACGTTATGTAATTTACAACTCTACCGTTTAGGTCTGGATAGGTACCACCGCGGCTCCTGTTTCTACAGCCAAACAGTAGCGTGCTAATATGTTCACGTGTGTACATTACTGTGTTCCCGTTTGAAGCGCGCTGTAGCTAATGAAATTATTGAGGTAATGTAGACTAACTTTTTATGTCCCAAGGCGACAAGCACAATGTGCTGCTGTGTATACCATTCTAACCAGCGCCACGTTTATAAGTGGGCATCACTAACCATCAGGTGACGGATTCGAGTAATAAAAAAAATACTGTTGAACAGTTGAAAAAGTTGCATATAACATGCAGGCTTTCTACTCTATTTACTGTGTAGTGATAAAGTTTATATGTATTAAAAACACAAGGAAAATACTAAAATTAAAACGTTTTATTTTTGTTTGTCTACTTGAAAAATAGTGGAATCAGTTTATGACATAATTACAAAGTTTTTTATTAATTAAGCGACGAGACGGGCGGCTCGTGCACCTGATGGTAAGTGATACGCCCGCCTATAACAATGTGGCGCTAGTTAAGATGGTATGCACTGACATTGCGCTCGTCGCCTGAAATAAGGTGTTGGGTCTCGTTATGCCAGTAATTACACTAGTTACAGCGCCCTTCAAACCGGAACGTAGTAATGGTTGCATAGTACTATTTGGCGGGTGCAATAGGAGCTGCGGTGGTACGTAGACGGTATCGGTCAACAGAGACCTGCCACCAATTTCTATTAGATTACTAGATTTTATATTTAGGCAAATTAACTAAGAAATTGGTTTACCGGATGTTAGTTATTCGTGTACATATTGTGAATGCGTGTCGTCACGACTGTTTCATGCGAATCAACGTAACGATCATTCGCGGAGTTGAATCGCGTCTGTTTCGCACAACAGATCGTATCGGAAGTGAAATAACAAGTGGGGGGAATGGTTTGCCGCGTATCGCACGTGAACATCTACAAACCGGAACAGTTGCGCCGGCTCGTTTCGGTTTATCTCGGCGCGGTGCACGTCTCGCGCTTTACGATTTTTATTTTAACCTCCTTGTCAGTTAAATCTGACCTTTTTGGTTTTTTATAGATATGCCTTTATACACAATGAAAAAAGTTAAATGATATAGCGTTGTATACTGGCGTATATGTCGGATGCAAAAAGGCATGAAGCCCGTTCGTTGTATGTTAGTAAGTAGCTTTTGTATGATAATTGAGGATTATGGAATTTTTAATGTACTACTTACTTACTAGTCCCATATATTTTTGTTGGTGCCAAAGGATAGCAAGAGCATTTTCCACATAGAATGCAATTTTCTTCTTAACCTTATAACCTAAATTATTTTGTGCAGAACTACATAAAAAAAGGTTTATTGCTCACATAAAAAAAAATTACAAAAAGGCGAACTGATGCCAAAAAAATTCTCTCCTAATCTAAAATAGAGTCGAGTAGAAAATAAAAGTAATGGCGCAGTTGTAGAGTTAGTAACTATAGGGTCCGCAGTTTATCAGAGATTAGCCGGAAGAAACCCATAATTGATTCGATGAAAGAAATAAAACACACTGGTACGTGTTTCTGTTATTGAAGACCCACCTCGGCATTTTATTTTTTGGCAAATAGTACTGTACAAACTTTGCTATGTTCCGATTTGAAGAGTGCCGTGATTAATGAAACTATCGGGATAACGGAACCTAATAATATATGTCACAAACGTCGAGCACAAAATGATGAAGTGTATGTCATTCTAAAGGCATACGGGCGGGCGTAACGTATGCGACTAGTTGATGGTTACGCACTAAAAAAAAATTATTAGTTATAACTTTTGATGTAAAAAGCTGTTATTTAGGTTGTACCAACTGTAGTTAAATTTAATTTATTTCTATATATAATTAATCAGCATGTACTGTTGCGCATTACGACGGTGCGAGCACTCGCGTGGATCGCAGCGTCCGCGATGCTGTGCGACCCGTCCGCTCGTTACAGGGTTGCTACAAACGAGCCGGTTGTGTGCGGCGTGCGGCGTGCGGCGTGCGGGCACGTGGCGGACGTGCTGAAGTTCCATTCCGGTCCCCATCGAGCAGGATCTTCAACGCGTCAGCGTGCTACAGGAACCAGATCTTAGATGAAAACCACGACTGTCGAATCTGAACATCATGATAATTTTTTTACATTAGTATCCAATCTGAAAAAAAGTCGGATATTGAAGAACAAACATTTCATTAGCCACACAACCAGACCATTTGAATCTGGAACAATGTAATGTCAGTACACTATTTTATGTTTCACGGTAGGAGCCGATGCTGCGGTGGTGTGTGGAAATGAAATGCCTAAACATTGTACTAGGCTTAGTTTATTTGATCCCTGGATATTCAGATGCAACATATTTGTAGTCCGCATTCTATTGCGCTGGTAGTATTTCACGGAGACGACTACATCGAGCTGGACGCGCGAGATTGTGAGATAATCCTCATGTTTATTTATCCCCGGCACTTAATTAGGGCCGGGCTCAACCCGTCGCGAGGTAATGCCGTGACATATTCGGTGATATTTATTTACGTCTTAGAGCTCCGTATGGCCGTGTCACGGCGTGCCGCTTTAATGACCTCTTTCCGTCTGCCTCCACGATTTGTTGGTGCTGGGGATTTGGAGTCGGCATGTCGAATCTCTTCTGAGATCGGACCGCTTCGGTGATCTCTCTGCAAGAATTTTTATTGGCCATGAGCCGACTTACACGAGTTATGGATTCTGTCGTAACCGTGGTAAACTTTGTTTTGACTGTAAGATTGCACTTGAAATTGTTTTTAAGAGCTGAGCCGGCAAACATTTTACATAATGTTGTTTTACGAGAATCGTTCATTCGTTACACCGTCGGCCGTCCCAATCACCGGACGCGTCATTTTTCACTTTTTTTTTTATTTGACTTTTAAAATGCTACTTACGTCCCGATACAAAATGAAAGAAACCTTTGATTGATTTATAAATGCATGCTTTGTAGTAATTGCGAAGGATTCAAATTGCCTGCAGATTTCGACGTGTCGGTTTCGGTGGCCGAGGAAGCCGGACGGCTCGTGTTTTTTGCAGCTCCCAACTTGCAACTTGCGATTTGTCTGCAATTTATTCGTACGTGCAAGATGGATTCGTCGTCGTTAATTGCAGCGTGCGTCGCGCGCCGCGTTTCACCACGAACGCGACAAAATGGTCGTTCATGTCTCGATCCCCCCGATCCCCAGTAACGGGAAGCGCAATCGACGTTGGCTTGGAAATTGTGCACTGCACAGCTCTCCCAGCTGTAAATGGTATGAAGCGCGTTCATTCGGTCGCCGACGTCGCTCATGGAACCTTTTACGGCTTCTCTACTAGCTAGATGATTTGTACCCTTATCGGGTGCCGCGCAGTGGAGACTCGGCTAACCTTTATGGCACTGAAGTGGAAACGTCGCGGATCGGGAGAGGCCGTTCGACGCTGATGCCGGCGGTGCTCTCGGCGGGTTAACTGGACGCGTGTACGCGCGTCGTTTTTTGTTTGAGGCGCGTTGCAAAGGAAACGGCGGCGGGTCCGGCGCCGCGCGGCCGCCTCCGCTCTTCTTTTTGCCTCGTCCGCGTCCAATTTTATTATTTTTATTTAACACCTGCGCCCCGTAATCTGTGCGCGCCGATCTCCCCAACGCTTAACTCTTTTTGGGCGTGTTGTAGCTGCACCGCCTCCCCGCCACCCCGCCGCCCGCACCCGCGTGCCCTCGCGTCCGGGTCACGCCGGCGGAGTTTTGTCCGCCCGTTACTGACGTTTAATTTTTCATGGCCGGCGCGTTGACAATCGATTATGATCGGCCCCGATTACATGCCCGCGTAGCTTTACGGCTTTTATGGCTTTATTTATCACCCCTCTAATATAAATCACTAGTTTTTTAATCACATCTATAAAATGTTTAATTATATTAGGAATTTTATCTAATGCCTTGTATATGTACTGTAGATGTGATTACACGAATACAGTGAAAAATCTTGTGGAACAGCATAAGCTTTGGAGTTGATTTGTTAACCTGTTTTGGAAAAAGTTATGATATGAGATAATGATAAAAATATACCCAAGATCATGAAGTAATAAATGAATGTTAATAAATAGATACAAGATAACTCTGGTCGAACAAGAAACAGTTGACTTTACCAAGTGATTTCTAGAGTATATGTCGTGGGTATAAACACGGTAGGGTAGATGTTGCCGGCGGCTATAAAGTTAATGTAATTTTCTTTTTGAACATCGCTTTATGATCGCTTCATAGCGTGGAGATTTCGCTCGTTAATTATTTGATTCATTACCCGGCCACTCGCCGCGCCGAGTACGAGTTGTGCACTGGGGCTCGTTACGGAAACCTGTCGTCTCTTATTTAACATAAGTTTTACTACCACATTGCTTTTTATATTATGAACCGATTAGATGAACAGTCTCACACTTAATAGTTAGTGGTATCCGAATATAAAAAGTGATGCTAGTTACGATGACAGACGCTATCGCCAAGGGTTAACTTTTTGTGAATGTCCGATGGTTAAAGTACGATCAATGAAACCTTTATTAAATTTAGATAAAGGTAATCAATCTGCACTAAGTAGAAACTTCTTCGTTGTTAAAATACACTTGTGGTTTTAATATTGTTTTTGTTTTCATAGCGTAGATTTTTTATTTTGCTTTTAATTACTATGTTTCGTTAATTCTATTGTTTGGCAGATTAAGAGTCCGTATCTGTATCCGTATGTTAGCAAGAGCGTAATTTCGTAGTGGAGATATCTCAATAAGAGCTTGATTGTTTTGTGCATGTTGTATAACCTAGTTACTATCATCAGCGTTGAAAGTAAAAGAGAATGTAATAAAAGCGAGAGAAAAAGAGAACAATGTCAGATTGTATTGGGTGAAAACGCACGCGGGGATGGAGAGGAACGAGAGGGCGGACGAAACTGGCCAAGGATGCAGCCCTGAGGAATAAAAGAAGACCGGTGTACGAGGACGGCCCTGTTTCATTCGTTGAGCGACAGCTCAGGCTGAAGACGCTCGACGAATAGAACAGGAGGTATGTGGAAGGTACGACGGCTTTAACAACGCGGATCTTTTTCCCAAATGTAGTATCATCCTATCGAACATTGCGCCGGCTGGAATTTGACACGGTCTTGGGCCAAATGTTCACGGGGCACTAGAGATTCTCTGAGTACTTATACAGGTTCAAACTCAAGGAGAGTCTCTCATGCCTTTGTGATTCTGCGGTGGACCAGACCGTGGTGCACATTATTACCTCCTGTCCCTTATACGGGAAACAAAGAACTGAATGCGAGATCGGAATAGGTAAACAGCTGAATAGGGAAGCCATTGCCTCTCTAATAAGTAAAGACGAAAGTCGCCAAATTATCGTAAAATTTTGTAAAATAGCTATAGCTATAACTAAGTTATTAATAATAAATATTCATAAAAAGAAATAGCTAATAAAACTAAAGTAGAACTGTGATATTAAAATAGGCTATAGGTTAGATAAATAAAATGAATGTTAAATGTAAATATAAAGAACGTAAATAAATATGCAAATAAAGATAACAAAGTGTAGAAAAAGAAATTGTCAAACAATAAACAGAAAAGAAGGAGAAGAAAACAGAAAAGTGACAAAAAGGGATGCTTTATGTTTTTCAGGTTCCCATTCAGAAACGAACGGTGACTGTCTTCAATTGCGAGAGGTATGAAAGAAGGAAATGCAGTGCAATATGACAGAAGAAAAGAAGTATGATAGATAGGCGGAGTATGATAGAAAAGAAAGAACGAAAGATGAGTATGAGATAAATATTGTAAATAAATTAAATAACAGTTGGTAAATGATTGTACAATAAAGACCCTAACCCACCACACGCAGAGGGAATTATAAAAAAAAAAACCTACCATCACTATGCCCTTATCAAAACACCTAGGGCAATATTTATTTATTCATGATTGTCATCAGTCGATAGACGTCCACTGCGTGACATAGGCCTCCCCAAAGATCGTCACATAGTCATCATGGCCTCCAGTGCCGTTGGGCGCTAGTGACTGTCGTATGTAGGGGTTCATATGGGGGATTTGGGCCATTTCCCACCGCACTCGCCCAATGCGAATTGGCGGGAGCCAGATCATCGTTTTTTGATTAGCAGGGTGCACCACGAACAGGTGAGGTTGGGTTGGGGTCACCTACATCGATTTATGTAATTGTGGTATATTTGACATAAGGTACATTGCCCACACTACACACATTTCGTACAGATAAGAAATTTAAAAAAATTATCCCGATGTGAGATTGCGTCCTATAAAACAGTATGATCTTTTTTGTTCAAATTTGTGTAGCTAATAAATATTTTAATTTTCATTCCATCATTATGGAGTATCGGTCATGACTAGTTGACAGTCCAGATCGTGTCATAGCTTTGGTCAATAATAACAGTAGAGCACCTCCATCTACTTGTTAGGTGTATTTATTTGAAATTTATTAGTACTTCATCAGTGAACTTTAAACATTTTGATGCGATTGAAAATATTTGAATATGACTGAATATGGTTTGTTGTTATTCGCGTGATCTTCATTTATCGCACGTGTAGCATAGTATGGTGGATCCCGGAGCGTGTAGACGTGGTGCAGGGCGGAGGTCACCGCTGCTGGATGTCCAGCGTCGGCGCCGTCCCGACCTCTTTATCTCGAGGTTGACGTTAAACCGAGCGACCTTTGTGTTACTCTCTGTTAATTATATTATTCATTAAATATTATTAAATGTACTAAGCATTGTTTTACGCGTGTTTTTCTTTGTGTACGAGTATAAAGCAAACCTAATACATGGGTAGGAGAGAAAGTATACCATAGCCCTGAAATCCCAGTTTACTGTTACCGGATTGTTAAGTTTAGAGATTTGGCATTTTTTGATTTTATTATATGCTCTTTCGAAGTGTAGTTAATATTACGTTAACTGGATATTCTTCTATACTTATGTTGTTAATAGAAAGTTTGTACCGCTACTGTGACGGAAGTTACTGGATAATAATCTAATTAATTAATGTGTATGGTTAAGGACTGATAACATCCCTCCTAATGTTTCTCTTTTCATCTCTAGTTTATCTTTTTATATTGAATAAATGTTTAAATGAAAAACTTTAAAATGTTTATTTTGTTGCAGGTACGTAAACTATTTATCTATATAATATTCGACTTCTACTACGCAAACACATTTGTAAGTATACACGGGAGCATGTTACAAGTTGCAATCAGCTGAGCACGGTTGATTGACTGAAATTTAACATATTGTTGCCCATTGCCGTATTTCCTCTTAAATTAATTCTTTCCTAGTCGCTCTGAAGGATTGCTTGGCGATGGAGATATTTTAATCCTCTTTGGACACGGTGACGGCATATGTAGGGTCGTCCTATGATAGTACAAGTATAGCAGTATATATTATATACGATCCGTTAGATACAAAAGCACAGCTAAGCTTAAATATTTTTAGTATTAATGTAAATAAATGGATATAACAGACGTTCAAATTACTAATAATATTTTACTTAGTTAAGACTTAGTTTGATTACTTCGCCATTTAAGTTCAATGACCTGTTGGTTCGCGTTTTGTTTGTTACCGATTTCTCGCATTATTGTTCTTCCGCTTGATTATCGCAAATGTATAAAATATCATAAGTAATTATTGATTAATTGTAATAAATACGGTGCCCCTTATCTAACGGGTAATATATCATTCGTGGTGCATACCAGCCGCATAGTTGTTGCACTTCCATGAATTCTTGTGGTTATAATCTTGTTTAAAATGAGGCGAGCTCCCACAATTCCTTTTCAAGCTACACCCGCATTAGGAATATCAAGCTACAACATAGTTAATAGCAATATTATCTATTTAGAAATTGGTTTTGTCCTACTGTGTACTATTTAAAATACTTTGTTAAAATGATTAACCCTTCTTTTTAGTTTATACCGCAGTATATTACAATATTATAATTAAATGCGGTTTTTCTATACTTCGAAGAGCACAATTAAAAATTAAAAAGCGGAAGGAGCTAAACACGAACTGTGACTTTAATATACTGCTATGGAAATATAATGAATTCTCGGAAGTTATCCGCTATCGTATCGCTTCCGGCGTGACTTTGCGCCAGCCGCATGCGTTAATCTCGCCGCACATTTGCACCTCGTGCTTTCACACAGCTTACTTCATAAAGCTTTTTTAGGATTTTCTTATTACAATAATTTTCTCTTCCCCTTGACATGTAATGACGTCAAGACCATTAAATATCATACAGACTATTTTTCTTTTTTTTGTTTATTATAATTCCCCCTGCCTGTGGGTGGTTCAGGGTCTTTATCGTACTAAAGCATTTACCATCATTACAATTTATTTCCAAGTCGTTTTCATCTTTTTTTCTTTTCCAACTTTCATACTCTGTTCGTCTTACACACTTCTTTTCATGTAGCATTCTGCATTCCATTTCCTTCTTTCATACTTCTTGTAAGTGAAGACAGCCGCCGTTTGGTTGTTTCTTTACCCTGAAAGGGAACCTGGAAAACATAAAACATCCCTTTTCTCCAGTTTTCTTTATCTTCTCCTTTTTTGAATTTGCTTTACGATTTCTTTCTCTTTTTTAATTTGAATTTTGTATATTTACATTTGCTTAAATTTACATTTTATTTCCTATTCTATGATCTGCTATATTATCACAGTTTGTTTTGTTACTAATATGTCTTATTTCTTCTAATAGCGTCTAACAGGCTCAATACTTACATACTTATATGTTATTAAATTTTTCCTCTTCTTACTAACTTATTTTTTTCACATACTATACCTTTTTAGGCTTATGCGAAAACAATCCTCATTGCACACTTCAGAAAGGGTCTGGGAGAACTTGTATTGAATAGTGGGCCGGTAGGTTCAGATAACCATAGATAAACATTGTAAAAGTTTAGAAGCAGACACATATCTCTGTAAGTACGTGCTGTATCCATAATATTATTATTTTTTTAAATCAACAAGCTTAGCGCTCGGCTACGATCCTACCTGATGTTAAGTAGTGATGTGGTCTGTGGTGGTATGGCGTATCTATCTAGTACAACCTATTCACTCTTTTTTTGAAGACACCTGCGTCGTATTTGGACGTTAACACCGACGCCAGCAAGTAGTAGTAGTAGTAATAAAGCAATTGGGTTTTCAAGGCATATAGAAATATTCTTTCCGAAACCATTGGTGTAATTTATTTATGGTGGAAGATATCCTAAACGTCTTGCCTGGAAATGTGTGTAGTTATAACTAATAGAGTCCTATACGTTCTCGAGTTTAAATGGCTGTAATAAATCAGATGCTCGGCCGATGAACCAACCAGATCCAATCAAATCATTACTGTTTTTTTTTAATATGATTAGAACCTGACACAAAATTAAATTGATGTCAGAACGTTGACTTCGTTATAATAGCTATAATTTTTTTAACTTAATCTCTATGTGTTCTTTGTCAGTCAAATAATGGTATAAAATAGCATTTCCGATCCCATTGGTCCATTTAGATAAACGGAGGGCTACTGTTAAATTACAAAATTACACGAGACGGAAAGAAATCGGGCCCCAGACGGCTCGCCCATAGATCCACACGAGGCGTAATGGGCTCTGCTAGTGCCACCAAGCGGTCGACATCAAACCGGACTGTGACTTATAAAACGATACAGTCACTTTAGTGTACTAACTTATGTTCCGAAAGTACTAAGCTAGTTCGTAAGAAATATTTACTGATTGCAGTCTTCTCGTGCCCGTTAAGCATCATTTTCTACCGCTATACGGTAAACAACTATTTTGTTCTGATTTGGATGTATTTGAATGGAGAATGTGATGTAGAAATACTTCTTGCGCCTTATGTCACAGATGGATGCAATGTTGTGTAATCTCAACTGGCATCTTATTATGCAAAGCGGATGGTCATTGCTTTTGGAGACTTTGGCACCACCGCGGATACTACTTCTGCTGCCAAGCAGTAGCATGCAAACATTAATGTGTTCCGGTTTGAAGCGCGCTGTACCTAGTTAATTTACCGGCGTAACAAGACTTAACATCTTGTCTCAAGGTGACGAGTACAGTGTGGTGCAGTGTAATCATCCTAATATTACGTGAACATCTCGCACCCTCTAATTACCCGGTAATATGATGAATCTAATATATATGAGAAATGTCTAGAATTTATGTCGCTTTTATATTGTTATCCTACTCCTGAGTACGTACGAGGAATAAAAGATTGAATTATCTTCTGAATGAGTTCCAGCTAACAATTTGTAATGCGATTGGCTTATTCAGTTTATTGGACTCAATTGATACAGTGCTCTAGATGAATTGCCTTTGAATCGCTTATATTGCACATTGCTTCTGGAAATCTATCTAACCTAACGATATTAAATAGAGCGATGTTCGGGCTGCTTGTCTATGCGAAACACATTATGTTCAGTTCCGTTTAAAACTATGTTTGGTGCAAATCATTTCATGTTTGACTCATACGACAGGTAAATTTTTTCACAAATATTAATAATCTAAAAGTAGTTTGATTCGTAAGCTCTTTAAAGTTCACGATCTTCGTCGAATGTTAAAATTGAACCTGTGATGTTGTATTGTTTGGAGCCTTCCCGTTAACCATTAGTTTGTTGGCGCCTTAAAAGCAATAAAATTGTTTAATATACCTAATTATAAACGTCGGTATTATTTATGTTTAACGATAAATTTAAACACGGAGAACATCGCGCTGCGTCCTTGTCTACCTGAAGTATTCATTATCCCGACGCGGGCAGCGGTCGGCGCTGGGGCCCCGGGTACCCATTGTAAAACTAAATCTCACACAAAAAAATGCCGCATGTGGCGCCTGGCTCGCACCGTGCACAGCCATCCACAGCCACCCAGCTGCACACGCCGCTTCTCTCGCCGTACAGTGTTAAGGTTAACTTTGGTTGGGCGCGTGTGCAAAGAGGAGCAAGTTTGGGTTATAAATCAAATTCGGCTCACCGTTGCCTATGAACGGTTGCTTTTAATCAGAAAACAACAATATCAACTTTAAATATGTGCTCCGTGAAAAATTGCCAACGATTAATAATTTTTTTTATTCAACGGATTTAATATACAATATTACAATATTTTAAAAATGTTTATTCTCCTTCGGGAGTGTTAAAACAGCTTTAAAGTACAAAAAGTAGTTTTAGTTTTTTCAGATGTCTTTTCAATCTGGTTTTATTACATTAATTAATGTTGATAGAGTTCTTTCTTTGTTTGGTAAATAATTATAAGCTTAATTATTACATAAAATGTTTATCCTTACTTTATTCGGTTTTTGCAATAATTTAGTATTCTCAGCTATTGTATTGCATATAACATACAATTGAAATCTACGCTGGCAGCTCTCCGCGGGTTGTCAATCTGTACCCTACATATGATACCCATAGTATTCTGACTTTATTCTCAATATCATGTAGAGTTGTGGTTGGTTGCCATTGCGTCAATGGTGCTAGACGAGCTATGACATTTCTTATTCCAGTAGTACATAATTATTTTAAATAGTAATCGGTGAAAGGTTATCATAGTCCGCCGTTAGCATCTATCAGTTTTAAATCGTAATTAGTGTCACTTGACTTTAAATTTAAAACAGTTTTTAATGACATCCAATACATAGATCAGATCACCGGTTCGTAGTTTTGTGTACACGCTGTTTTATGTGACACTCACCAAAATATCTGTACAATCGTATTGAACAACAAAAAATCTCGACATCGGTCTGACTTTTAATTAATATCATTCGTCCAATCGTAAACATTACTTATGTTCGCGGCGGCGCTATCAAACTTTACTACCTTTTTTTCTAACACACCGGCACACAACACACACAGACACAATATAACCGTGATCATCATCAGAAATCGATGCATTATGCAAAATGTTTATTAATCGTGGGTTATAAGCGAGGCGCCGCGCCATTTATTGTTGCTTCGTTATTGAGAGGTGTTAAACTAAAACTTGTTGCAGTCCCTTGGAAATGTTGTTGAAAAACATTATACAACAAAACTTCTGCTAACTAACAAACATTCAGTTCGAATTAAAAACTGTGTGGTGGTGCCAGTAAGAAGTTGCGTTGAGGAGTAAGCTAATAATTATTTAATAAAGACGATAGGGAAAGTATATTGGCGAATAGTGAAAATGTAAAGTAGGTAGCAATTGACGGCCACTCATACGTTATTATAACAGGAAGATAGTTTTTTTTGTGTAGTGATGAAAATATGTACATCGATTGTTTTATTTTATCATCATCAGCCACTGCTGGACATAAGCCTCGCCCAAAGATCTCTACATCGATTGATACTGTCTTACCCGCAAAACCTCCAGGCACTTGGAGATGTTGTCTGTAAAGGTCCAGACTGGGCTTTTACAGACCAAGCATGGCCCAATGCGAGTTGGTGGAAGCCAGAGCGTTGTTTGTTCGTTAAGAGGATGTACCACGAGCAGGTGACGTTGGCTTGGGTCCCTAGAGTTGTTATGCGGGACTCCTTCGAGCCCTTTTATTTTTTATTTTCATACAAATCATAATATCTAAGGATTTTACCTGTTTACTGCTATTTTGTACAATTTGAAAATATAAAATAACATATAGTTATTAGATAGGAATGCATACATACATTTCGGACCATCGTTTGGACGTCACTCGGACTCTATGGTAAACAGTAAACACCTAGCTGCGATGTTATGGTAATGAGGGGTACATTAAAAACAATTTCTTTACATTTATTTAAATATAATAAACTATTGGGTGTCTAGTAATTTCCCGTTCTTTATGTTCCGCGTAACAAGTGTTTTCCAACACCAAACCTTTTTGTTTTAAATCTCATATCGTATTTATTATCAAATGTATTACATTAGTCGATATGTATATTATTAATGTTAATAAAAATATGAATATTTAAATATATTAATTTCTTCTAGTTGACCATCGTTTAGGTTGCTATTTTCCCACCGTCAATTTCCGTTTCTGAGGAGTAATTTGCAAAGAATACGGTATTCTGCTTTGAAACCAGATTTTTTTTCAAGATTTTGTTTGTATAAGTTTATAATTGTTGTAAGTTAAATTAATATCGCATCACTTCTCATTGCGTGTAATCAGTCATTGGCAACTGTTGTTTTAAGCTAATGTTCACAAATTAACTTTAATTTAGTTCTAAAGATGTAAGTAGTATGAGAGTAGTAGAGTTAAGAAACTTTTAGTATATACAAGATGATGTGCCCAATATGGTGCTGTGTTAATACCCTAATTAGCGTGTTTTTATGATGCAGACACTAAAACCTATGTGAACGTACTGTTCCTATCATCGCCTTGTTGTAAAATAAGACTGCTTGTAGATGTCGATCCAGACTTGACGTGGTCTGAATGAAAAAGGATGTTTCGTTTCAATTCTCCAGTAGCACTATACGGTTACCCGCAGCCCCACCCGCAGCCGTTTATATAATGGCATCTGTTCGCAGAATCAGTGCAGCGTGATGTGTACTTTTTTGTGGACGTCAGAGTTATTTGTTGTGCTCCAATAACACAAGGCCGTTTAAAAGCGGACGTCATCCGCGTAATGGCTGTGCGGCTCTATTTATAACACGATACTTTATTACGTCGAGTTATACGATTTCAATAGGAATAATTTAGTTTGAAGTGTCTGCCTTTTCAGGTAGTGTGCATCAATTGTAATTAATGATGTAATTAAACTTTACCTTCATTCCATAATATCATATATAGGTATAGAAGGAAATTTATGTAAAATTTATATAAAGTAATATGATGATTAATGATTATTGTGTTAATAATATAGTCAATAATAAATTTAAATTCACAAAATGCTTAGTTACTACTTAGGCGATTCATTTAATTATGAGTAAGAAAAGTCCATAATTAGATCTCATTAAAAAAAAAACTTGATCGAAATAAAGTCATTCGTTTGGGAGCTACGATGCAATACAGAAATATGCCTGTTTATTTAATTATTTTTTTTTATACTACATACAATAACACAAGAGGTAGTCACTAGAGGCGTTTTGCTGACCCTGCAGAAACCTTTTCACGCCTTGTAGCTCCTAGTGAAAACATCGACAGGCAGTTCGTTCCAAAATTTGATGGTATGAGGATGATATTCCTTGCCGATGGCGAGCAATGCGATGATAAAACGTATACCTCCTTTTTTGTCCGTAGGTTATAAATATCAAGAAACTTCACTTGATAATTGGTATTTTAGGATCTGTTTATTCTACATGAGATTTTTAAAGCGTGTCGTTCTAAGTTGGTGTAACTCGATGAAAGGATCAATATTTGTGGTGAACGTGTTTCGCGGAGATGTTTATTTATAGCGAGTGTTACCAGTGTAAACACCGTTAAGCACACACTGATGCACTGAGTCGGAGCCGTTGGCGCCGTGACTGCTTATTTAGTTTTTAGGATAATTTTAATGTTTTGTGTAAACAGTACAGTTGCAATTGTTCATTGAACCCTTGCGAAATGTTTCATAAACAAACTTATCTGTATGTGACTGTGCAAGGTTAATATAAAGCGTTGTTAATATTATGTTGTGAGCGACTAGAATTTAAATCGACGGCCACTACAAATTATAAAAAAAAATGTACGCCACCCCGCGGGGTGCGGCTGCGCGGCGGTGCAACAGTGCGGCGGTGCGGCGGGGCGGTGCACAAAGCACCCTCATTACTCCGCCCGGCACCGGCGCTAATCCTTTCGTTAGGCCCTCACTGTGCCTGTAAAAAGTATCACGGCAGCGCGATTTAGAAAAACGCTCGTTTGTGAACGGCTCGGGGACCAAAGGCCTGTGCTCCTGCTCCCCGGCCCCCTCCGCTTCTTGGCTGCTTAAATCGCGTCTTTACTGTGAACTGGTCTTCATGTATGTTAAGTTTATGCTTATTTGTTCCCAGAATTTTACTCGTAATTACGGACAGGATCATTGGATCCCTCTTGATGGAACATCTGCAACAGAGCATATTAAAATTTATTGACCATTTCAGTTATGATTGTTATTATTGTATGTGCACACGCACATGATGCAGGCTCAGTGGTGTAAAGGATGCAGAATAGAGGGTAGAAGTTAAAAAATCTAGTTTTATTTATGTACTTTAAAGGAGGCAGGCCTTCGGTACCGGATACTATCTGGATAAGTACCACTGCAGCGGCTATTGCAGTCGACAAATAGTAGTATTCAAATAATACTGTGTTCCGGTATGAAGGGCGCTGTAGCTAGTGAAATTACTGGGGTAACGTAGACTTAACATCTTATGTCTCAACGCGACGAGCACAATATGGTGCAACGTATACTATCTTAATTAGCGCAACGCTGTTATGGACTTATACACTGACACCATGCATGCAATTAAAATTAATAATAATTAGAAGATTTTAATGTGATCAGTGATAATAATGTGGAGATTTTTGGGGCAGGCCTATGTCCAGCAGTGGACGTCTTTCGGCCGACGATGATGATGATGATGATGAATGTAAAATGTGGATCGAAAACCCCCACATTATTTATTTACAGATTATTATTTCCAACAGAAGCGCATTCAACAACATATTTCAAATGTAATGGATCACTTTAATCTGAACAAGTGAACGCTTTATCACAATACAGAATTGGTGTGCAATTTCTCACCGGCGGACGTTTTTATGATAGTGGAACTGGTTCCATTTGTTCAGTTCTGTTCAGCGCGGGGGTCGCCGACGTTGATAGGCGACAGGTGACAGCTCCGGTGAAATTAATCGTACAGATAATTGTCCAGACATGATTTAAGTTTGTTCCTTAAGTGCAACTAACTGCTGCGATACCGTGAACTGGCTACTACTCGTATTTCGTGGTATCGGTAAACGTTAGTGATGTAACGGTATAAGAACTTCACCGACGAATCCCCCGGTAGAGGGACCTGATACCCTAATCATAGAGTAACCCATTATTTTTTTATGTTCAATTTATAAATATTTTACCATACTTTGCTACATGCCGCTAACGCTAGGAAAAAATGTTTTAAAAATTAAATTCATACGTTAGATTTAACCAGTAACAAGTCTCTTCCTTACGATCATATGAGGAGGACTATCGTCAGCAATGTCATCTCGATACACACCGGAGATGATAATCACAAAAATGTAAATCTGTATGTGATCGTGTATGAATAAATAGACGTGTTATCCACTACTTAACATTTTACAATATGGTCAAGCAACTTATAAAAGTGTTATCAAGCAATCGCTCCAATTAAACTGCATTTTTCACCTGAACCGCGCAACTAAGTAACTCTATCCAATAATTAATGTTAACTTTTCTAGATTAATTAGATATAAGCCCGCAAAACACACTAATGATGTTGTTAGTTTGACGTATGTATGTCAATCAGTCTGTAAGTTAGTTATTGCAAGTTGGCGTAGTTTGGGTGAGCAAACGCTACGGCTGGCCATATGGTGTGGCGTCGCGTCGCACCCCCGTATAGCCCCGTATAGCCCCGTATAGCCCCGTATAGCCCCGTATAGCCCCGTATAGCCCCGTATAGGACACGCGGCGGCCGCGATTGCGCGCCGTCAATCGTAACGCGTTGAACACTAAACGGTTTATTGTGTAAACAGAGACATCTGGATTGCCAGCTCCAGCGGCAAAACTGGCATTACTAAATACGGTATAATGGTGAAAGTTGTAATGTCATCTTGTTTAGAATATTAAAACTGTATTTTGCACCTCAGTTTTATATAAAAATGTTAAGCATTTCACTATAGTAAACTTCATAAAGCAAGTATTAGCTATGTACATATTCCGCTACACCATTTCTCTTTAATAATTATGCTTAAAGTTAGTTTTGCTTAGTATGACAATTGTTCGTGTAGATTTTGTAATAATTATCAAAGTTCATACCCTTGTTTTTTGGTACATTGATTATATTGACTTAAGTATTTTAAGTAAATGATTTGAGAAAAAAAATAAAAATCGTATGAAAATTAATTTATAGGTAATGAGTTGAGCACCTGACCCTGGCAACATTGGCTTCAATTGAGATGGGTAGACGCTAATCAAAGCGTGACACACATCTCTTAAATGTTCGCGCTGCATGCAGCACTCCGCGGGACGAGCTGATGTCATCCCGAGCGCCCCACTCCTGTTCTGCCGACGACGTTGTTGTTGTACACGACTGTAATATTTGGTCACCATTCAATTACTCTTTACATATTATAATATAAAACTACCTCAGACCATATCAAACACTTGAATGGATTGCCTGGATACGCACACTAACCTCATATCAAATTTATGACATACTACTACTATCGATAAAAACTCTGCAGGAGGATAGTGTAAATAGAAACTTGTAATTCAAGAGTTATGCGAGTTAAATAGATTAAAGACATAATAACTGACTACAGTGACGAAAACCACGTCGTGCCGTCAGTATGAAAGATAAATATTATTGCTATCCATTTCTAGAACAACACAATCTACTGGTTCAAGTTTCATCCGAGTATTTCTACATGTAGCGTTATCCTCCTCATGTTCAATTACTAAAGCCTTTTCTGCTGTACTTGTTATAACTGATCACTCAAATGACCTTCCGGGAAAACCTATTTCCATATCGAGACATCAACTATTATTACAACCTTGTGTACACATGTACACGTCGAATGTGTTCAGCATTAACATAATGACTTGGCATAACGATGAGATTAAAGACCATCTTTTCTATTTCTACATGTTTCGAAGGTAATTATGTTTCCAGCGTTTTATTACGCACACACCAGGCTGAAAGTTTAGTTTTATTATATACAAAATTATTTTGATCTACGTCTTAAATCGAGATAATTCACAGAGATTTATGAATGCAATAGCGTTTATTCGACTTTCTCCCGGTTATTTGACTTCTGATAGATGTAAGAGTTAACGTCGTGATTTATAGCTTTATATATGTTTGTTGCGTCCCCGGCGGAGCTGTCGGCTCCTGCACCAGACCGAACTGTTATTATTTACACACGACTTTTGTGTATTCGCGTAGGCTTTTAATGTTTCGATATCGTCTAACAAATCAAAAATGTTATACGTGGCCGTAAATAATTATTAAATCGAGCCGTCCATTATCCGTTTCCCGACGACCGGATTGTTCCTCGGTAACGTTGAACAAAGTGCTCTGTCGGCGGCTTCATCAAAGCTGGACCTTATCTCCGGTTGACAGCTAACAAAATCATTTTAATTAGGCGGGCCCAGCGGACGACCCTGTGCTTCTCCCACGCGAGCCACTCACACCTCTGTGGGTTTTTTTTTATTTAAACTTAGATCACGTAAATGTAATCTTACTGCGTCTAGTTATAATAATGCGCAACTTTGAACTTTGATTTCTGATAGTTATATTTGTTGCGTTTATAATTGTTTTATTTCATAGAAAAAATCTGTATCGTAACTATTGTTTAGTCATGTGGTACAATATTTACTAATACCTTTGGATAGCAGACAACTAATTGGCTAATATCGTCGTATGTAGATTTATGATTACAAATGGAAACATAAAATTTGTTAAATGCGGTGTGATATATATATATATATGGAAAGGAATTGCTACTGTTACATTGATTTCACTCTTCGGCTCCATTACATTCAAGCCTGTTCATATTTTACTGGTACCATTTAATTGTTTACTCTCGTAATTATTTTGTTTCTCATTCATGTCATGAAAGGTATGTCTGTTTCTTAGAACCGTAAAGTCGGCTTCTCTGTAGCCTCTCTTTGTAATGACAATATTAGTTTTGAATATTGTCTCTTATTCTTGGTACATGTTAAATTCTACATTGTAGTCCACCCCAGGCAAGAGTTCCAATATAACCGGACCTTTCATTTGTACAATAGAAACGGCAACATTCATTGACTGTGTAGGGCTTCGCAGAGCTCGTTCATGTTCGGCGAAGTCCTTGGTTCGCTGAATCGTAATCGCTTAACTCGTAAAGGGCGCCCTTATCGTGTCGTAAAAGTGCGCACAAAGTTTACGCGTTCAGCGGTACGGAGACGTCCGGCTATTTATACCTTGTCGGATTTGTGGCGGTGGCGAGGAAGCCCATGGGCATCGGTCGCGACCGAAATACACCAGCGGGACTAGATTCCGCGACGTCGCGGCGGGTCGTCGACCTCTCCCGAATGCGCACCTAATTTGTAACATTAACGGCGATGCAGTGAAGCAGTACCAATCGCAAGACCTGCCAAGCATTACCCGCTGACGTTTACCAGTCGTCATCATTCCGTGAACGGCTTTGCTGACACAACTCCCATGTCACACTTTGGTGTTGAAAGCTCATGTTTATTTATGAACAATCATAATCGTAACCAAACGAAATATATAAAATGTTTGTATTCGCCGTGTGGCCTTTTGATGTATATTCGAGCCGGTTAAATAACTATTTATATTCACTTTACTCAGGTTCTGTTTCAAGCTGTGGTAATGGTAATCATTTTGTAATATTAATATATCTTTTATGGGTTTCACTGAGTAATGTATATCCCATATTACGACACTATCTTAATCTTCCTTCGCTTTTAACGACAGTTGTTGGTTTCGTTGTATATGTTTTATTTTTACGATGATTCGAAAAGGTGTAAGTATCTAATGTCATTTCAAGCTATTCCTCTTTACGTGTCATCATATACGTACTCTTGTTGTCCCGTCGGCGCTGATTCTTAAATCAAGATGTTCCGTTTCTTTATTTACTTAGCGTCGCCCGCCTCTTTCCCTCAGTTATAAATAGAGAAGAGTCTAGACTGAATGTTATTTCGAGGAGGTATATATAAATAACAATATTGTTTTTGTTTTACTTGGATGTTATTTATAGTTAACAAATATCAAATTTGGTGATTGATTTATTGAATGAAATAATTTAATGTTCCATTCGGACAATAAAATGCATCCAAAGCATGAATCCATTTTTCTTTATCTTTGTGTGTGTGCGGATATTTCTGCGTAAATTTTCCAAGTTGGTTTCGATCTGAAGCTTGCTTCTTTCTTATTTTTAACATTGCCTGGAGAATAAAATCAGTTAAAACCGCTCCGACAAAGGCCGGCGCCCTCAAATTCCTTTCCCGTATCATATATAACATCGATTTGAATCCACCATTCCGAACGTCATGTGCTTCGATACAATTTATTGAACACTAAACTCTTTACTCGACCTCCTCCGTCCCTTTCCCGTGGGTTCCGGACGCTATGGGAAGGAGCGAGTGGTTTTGGGACATATAGGATGGCCACGCTATTGTAAATAATGTGAGGCACAACTTTCCTATTAAAGTAATATGTACCTATATTCCGTTGTAAAATTGTCTATTAAATAATTACTTTGAAAGAAGATTTTCATTTTTTCTGTCTCCTATGACAAATCATTGAAAACAGCAAGCGGAGATAATTTATTAACGTCATCTCAAGTGTGTTCCTTTTGATTAACTGGTTTTTTGTATCTACTCTACAATGCTATAAGAGTTTCTCTGGTGCACAGAGAAGTAATCCTGAACTCGCTTGCTTATACACTTGCCGTCATTACTAGTTTTATATATTTCTTGAGTAGCACAAACATCTAGGTGCTGAATTCATCTGTTAATCTAGTTTTAATTGTCTAAAAAATATTTTAGTATAAGTTTTAAAGTATTAGCTGGTTCGCAGGATATGTATCTGTATGTATTGTTTTGTGTATGTCTAAACCTCCTGTACTGTACGTGCATAGCTGACTACGTGGTCACAGTAGCGCGGATCGCTGGTGGTGTGAAGTCCTGTTGCGTCCAATTATTCGGGCGGCGGTGGTCGCCGCGCAGGCGCCGCGTCCTATCGCGCCTGGCCATCGATAACAACCGGTCTGATCCCTCCCCCTCTCACACACACCCCCGCCCTCCAGCCTCCGTCGTCTCGAAGGACGCGCCCGATAGCTCACATTTCGGTGGTACACACTCATGTTCTTATACCCGATGTCTCGACTCGCCTTTTCTTCTGACCGGACCGGACTTGTAACCGTTGCGATATGATAATGTTAACAAAATAAAATACATGTTTCCGTTTGTTGCTTAATGTCTTCGATTTAAAACAGATTGATTAAATAGATAATTGCGATTCTGCTTAAAGACTACCCCACAACAGTAAATTATATACCATCCTCTGTGAATATGGAAGTTGTACGATGTTAAAATAAGCAACGAATTGTTACTGTTAATGTTTAAGAAATTCAATTTATCCTTCTGTCCTATGACGACGTAACACACAATGCAAATATAACTACAATCAATGTAAACAGGACCAACAGCAGCAACAGAGTAACAGCATGAAACCGTGCTTTATAGACACAGCGACTGCCAACACTGTCGTCTAAGTAAATATAAGTTTTTAATTGCGATCTAGCTAATGTTGCAATTACATAGCAATGCGCATTGAGTCCTCACATAAAGAGTTAATTAACAAAACCAATGCATTAACCACAGCACTGTGTGAGGGTCCGGTTAATAGCAGCCCCGAGCTGGAACTAAGGGAAAACCTCGCCGGGAGTCTTTGTAAACAGTGTATCGTCCCATTAGTAACGATCGCAAAGTAATTATTGCATTCTTTGCATTTTTGTTTTTGTTAAAGGAGACGTCGTGTGCGATTGTCCGCACGGCTGGCTGGCTGGCTCCGTTTGCTTGTTTTCATTTGCCGCGGATTTTCCCGGTACTCATAGATTACTCACGTTATCCCACGTTATCCCACGTTATTGTCAGAGTGCTGACATGTAAGCGATGTTGCGCTAATAGTGTTTTAAAGACCCCTTTGCGCCCTTTTACAACCTATAATTGGTAATGCGCGTCGTCTCAGATGTTCTAAATGTTTGTTCGTCTGTGATCATCACACTCCAATTAAGTTAAAACATAAACGTCTTCGTGTGTTTTTGTACCGATTTAAGTAGTACTCGTATGTCTGCAGCGTCAATCGTCCCATATGTTTCATGATCCAATCACTACTATTCAATTTAGCCCGGTTTTACTGTGTCTTTGAATTTAATCTTGTAAATCAATTGTCATTACATTTTTTAATGCACTAAAATCGATGTTCCACAAAATAATTCAAGGTTGGTTTCTCTTGAAAATTTAAGATACTAGTAGTAGGTCTTTGTCGCTAGAAGCCCGCTAAGCAGGTACCACCGCGGCTCTTATTTTTGCCGTCAAATAAAAGTGTGTTAGTTAAGTTACAGTATTACGGTTTTAAGAGCGTTGCAGCGAGTAAAATTACTGGGGTAGCGAGACTCTACATCTATGTCTCAAGGCAACATACAGTATGTGGTGCAGTTGACATTATCCTCACTAGCGCCACGTTAGGGACAAGTGTATAAGTTACCATCAGTTGAACGTCTCGCTCGTTTTGTCGCTAGGTCGAATGAAAAAAAAAGATCGATCTCTATTTAAAAGGCGTTGTAGTTCGTTAAGTCTCTGATCAATATCTTTAAGGAATTAAAGTCAGTTTGGACGCTGTGTTTGGTTTTACAAATACGATGGACCGGGGCGTTTCGTAGGCAGTAAAAGTGATGGGTAAGCGTCATATAATATGATAATAGCGGGCGTGATTGCGCAGGCGCACAGAACGCGGCCGCGGCGCCAGCGGGCCTGCTCCCCCTCACCTCCTCCTCCCCCCGCCCGCCCGTCGGGCGCACCCTCCCGCGCGACGCAGTTTTTACGCGCTACAATATGGAGCTGCATAATGAGCCGTCGCGGCCGATATTGAGTATTGTATCACGAAGATTTATTCTTCCTAAAGTGCTGTCCCCCCATTACCGGAGGTTAACCGTCAAATTTGCAAATCTGTGCTTGTTTTGATCCATATAGAATAGTTGCTCAAGATTTATTACTATCGAACTATTTAATAGGCGCTCTTTAAAGTTGCTTTAGTAAAATTTATTAAGGTGTTATCCAGATGATGGTAAGTTTCTGTTGCCGGAGACCGTCTAGGCGGCTCCTATTTCTGCCGTCAAACAGACATTATTGTTTTCCAATTTGAAAAGATGGTGAAGATAATGAAATTACTGAGGTACTTAATATCTATCTCAAGTCAAAAACCCAATGTGTTGCCAGGCTTACCACTTACCATGAGGTAAACACCACGCTCGTGTCATCGTATATAGATACTGCTTTAAATGTAAAATACATATATACAATTTTAATAGGACTTTACGATAATATGTACGAGTGAATTATCTTGAAGTCAATTTCGGGGTCGGCCTGTAGAGGCAGAGGCGTCACACGCGCATTGCCGACGTACGGGTAACGTTTTACCATCACGCGGCCCTTATGCCAGTTTGCCATCTCAGTAGTATAGAAATACGTAATATATAGACATTCCATTAAAGAAACTAATTGTTATATGAAGCACCGTATGAGACTCGGGAGACGCAGTGCTTATTTGCCTATATGACCCGCACCCTCGTGCATATTGGGAAGTTTTTAGTGTATTACATAAAAATTCTTAAATGAAGTTTGAGCTGAGTATATTGAATGCTTTTCATATGTACTCTTATTTGTCTACGAAAAGCGAGTTTCTTTGATTCTCTGGAGTAAGATATAAATAACAAATCTGGTACATGAAGTGTCTCCCACTGTCATAATATATTTGTAATGGTATCGCCCCGGCTAATTGGCAACGTCACCAGAACGGTGCTAGACGACTGCTGTTTCAAACAAGACAAATTCAAACCGGATCCCGTTAACTTATTTTCAACAATACCACAGCGAATGTCCTTTGACTGTCCAATTACATAATTAGAAAGGACAAGACTAATAAATGATACATGCAATAGCAATTCGAAATTCACAAAGTATAACTGGCTAATATAAAAACATTATCTTAATAAACCTCTCATTCTTAAGATGAATGCTGTGTGCAGTTTTAGTCCAATAGTCCATAAAATGTTATTTTTATAATAGTGAGAATAGCCATTATTCATCCAGCATCATCTTTCAGTAAGTGTATCACTCACTATTATCTGAACGTCCTGTCCTGATCTTGTGTTTATAATAAAAGGAATGTAGCAGGTAGAAGCAATATAGATGTTTTCCAGTTTATCTATGGTATAATAAACTGTCATGTTGACGATGCTTCTCATTTAAGGTATACTTTGAATTACTGAAACTTGCATTTTAAGTTAATGTTTTATTTATTTATCAATGCATTTTCAATAAAAAATAACACGTGCTCTGTCTATGATGTTGCAGCTCTACTGTTGCGAATTAACTAAAACAGTATTCATTAAGTTATTACATACCCGGATTGGAATAAAGTTCAATGCGAGTCAAACTTCATGTTCGCTTTGTAAATACTGAAACATGTTCATATTGCACACATTAAAAAAAATTACTTCCTTACAAACTATAAATAGCGGGAGAGGATACTTTCACTACATGTGTAAGTGATATTACTGGTCTTCACAGACTTGGCTCTAAATCAAGTGTAGTACTAAAGTTTATAACCCACCGTTTGACTACAGGAATAGTCTAAGTAAAGACGTAATACATAGGTAGACCTACACCAGAAAAAGGATATCATCATCAGTCGATAGACCTCCACTGCTGGATGTAGGCCCGGAGATCCCCACATCGATCGGTCTTGCGCTGCCCGCTTCGCCAAGAACCAGGGGCCGTCGTTTGTAGAGGTTTATATGGGGGGCCTTGGGCCATTTCCCACCACGCTGGCCTAATGCAGATCGGTGGTAGCCAGAGCCTCGTTAGTTGGTTAACAGGATGCACCACGAGCAGGTGAGGTTGACTTGGATCCCGTGAGTTGTTGTGACGAGACCATTACACCTGAAAATTAATATAGCTATTGTTAATGACTTCTTGATGACATTTACTAAATTACTAAATAATATAGACACTATAGACAGTTGTTGTCATTTATTACAAGGTATACGAATTAGGCTAAAATTATAAAGGACTTTAAATTCCATTAAACACAAGTAACGGTCGGCTAATGAAGCCGTGTCCTTGCATTTAGTTTACTTGATCAATATTTATATTGAGTTGCAGTTAATTATTCCATCTGTCGTATACTGAAGGTCGCGGCGCATTCTTTACATTTAACTTTCCAATATTATATATAAATATTATTATACATTTGGATATTTGAAGATTGACATGATGTATACGGGGAATTGGGACGACTACTGTCTACGTGTCACAACTTTTGTGTTGGTATACCTCAAAACTATATTGACAAATAACTATACAATAGATCAACGAAGCGTTTACATTAGTTCAAATAATAACATAATGGTATTTTTAGATCTATGTATGAAATAGTCCGCGCATTGGTGAGTGTGGGGTGAAGTGCGGGATTGCACATGCAGTTAGTTTGCCAATAAATTTTTCAACGCATTCCACGCGACACATTTGAATCTCTTTAAGCGTCTCGTTGCGCTGCGGCGGCGCGACGGCCGCGCCGGGGCCCGGAAGCCCAGACTCGCGGATCGTAGCGCACAGGGCCCTCATGAATTATCCAAAGGCGCGGCGTCACGCCGGCGCCTGCGCAGCCCCGCCGCAGCCGCACCGCATCCCCGCCGCGCACTCCCGGAGTAAACACTGCGCGAGATAATAAACGAATGCGCCTCAACACCCGGCTCGTTTTGTTCGTTCATTTAATGCTAACAGATTCACTTTGTTCATATTTGTTGCAGCCCCATCATATTGTGAACAATTTGCGTGCCCGATTCCGACCAATATAGTAGTATTAATAAAAAGATTCCCAATCAGCAGGTAGTAAGAACAAACCGTAACGGTCTAAATGTTAACTTGGTGGCCTAAACGAGTAAAGATGCCTGGGTGCTATTGTAGGACGTTTGGTGAATCAAACGCCTGGCGTGGGAACCGGACCAGCGGCTCCTAGTAAAACGAATTTGAAAGAACCTCTCCGCGCCAGTAGGCTCTCTAATATGCTGGTGACTGCATAAAACGATATACGGGTCAAGTTATCGATATACGAGGCGGCGGTTGTGTTCCGAAGGAAAATCCCGTGACGTCTTAAACGCTGAGGTCGTCCTACCGGCAATGTTTTCAAAGATTTCCCACCCAAAAAAAAGATGGTGTATCATACCAATGTAGCAGCGGTCTTTGGTTAATTTGAATGAATACTATCGTATTTGAAGACAAAATCGGTGCAAAAAGTCTTGGAGGTTTACTGGTGATAGATCTCTGTTGCCGCAGGCCGTTCAGGTAGGTACCACCGCAGCACCTATATCTGCCGCCAAGCTAGACTAAACATTTTATGGTTCGGGCGATGAGCGCAATGTACTAGGGGAGATCAAAAAGTAGTGAGAATGAGGTAGAATATAATAACTATTGATAACTTAGTAATTTGTTTTTGTACATAATCTCCGAGTCTCTCTAGACACCGAGGGCAGCGCTTTTTCAAGGCTTCAATCCCTTTAAAAAAAAAGTTTTCTATTAGTCCTGCAAAAAGCTCACCACGGCATCCATCACCTCTTTATTGTCTTTGTACTTTTGTTTCCCCTTAAGTATTCTTTCAATTTGGGTAACAGATAAAAATCGCTAGGCGCCAGATCTGGTAAATAAGGAAGATCGTTAACCAATTCGAAGCCTACTTGCTGAATAGCAGCTATCACAACTGCCAACCTAAGAGCGGGTGCGTAGTCGTGATGAGACAGCACACCCCTTCGAAGTTTCCCTCTCCTTGTCTCTTTGATGGCATACATCAACTTGGGAGTTAAAGCTGCATAATATTGGTCTGCTATAGTGGTTCCACGCTCCAGGTAATTAATCAACAATATTCCTTTTGCCTCCCAAAATATTGGTGTTATAAACCTGTCAGCCGATGCCACGGCACTAAACTTCTTCGGGGTGCTGATGATGGCCGTTTCCATTACAAAGATTGCTGTTTTGCTTCGGCATCAAAATGATGAATCCATGTTTAGTCCATTGTTACGAAATGAGACAAAAAGTTTTCAGAATCTTCTTGTAACTTGTCCGACAATATCTTCGAAATGTCAAGTCGATTTTGTATCTGAGTGTCGGTTAACATTCTCGGCACCCCCCACCCATCTCGCGAAGAATTTTCTCGTATTCAAAAATTGTTTCAATATGGATTGAATACTTCCATATGAAATGCCCGTTTCTTGAATTAAGTATCGGATGGTAACTCTTCGATCGCTCAATACAATTTTCTCGACTTTCGCAACATTTTCTTGTGTGACTGATGACGATGGACGTGGTGACGGCCGCAACGATGTTCGTCTTCCGTGCCCGTTCTCCCTACTCGAAATTGAGAAGCCCACCTTGCGACAGTGCAATACGGCGGAGCAGACACTCCTAATAATGTCTCTACATCGCAATGAATCTCTTGCGTAGTTAAATTTTTTAAACAGAGCTATTTAACAACGGCTCGCGCTTCGTTTTTCTCCATTTCCGGGAACACGTTCCGACACGAAGCAAATGACTATATACAGAGAAAAACAAAGGAGAAACAAAGATTTTTTTCCTTTATTAATATTACAAATGTGTTTCTGAGCTATGCCATTATTAATTTATTTTCTTACCAAGGAGTATATATGTCGTTCTCACTACTTTTTGATTCGTCCTCGTTGTGCTGTGTAATACCATCCTAACTAGCGCCACGTTGTTATTGGCAGCCGTATCACTTATCATCAGGTGAACGTCCCGCTAGGATCGTCGCTTAATTGAATAAAAAAAAGGTTATTTCAACTAAATGTGGGTGATTGTGGGTATAATTTCTTTGTGTTGAAAATATCGAAGAGATTTTTTCTTGTAATCGACAGAAAAGTAACTTCGTCAATAACAATCACCTATGAATCTACTGTAATAGATGCGGTGAATTAAACGAGACTTCGCCAATTGTAGCTGTTCTAAAACATATTGAGGCTTGACAGTTTAATTTATAGTTCATATTTCAATGCTCTACATGCTGATCTCAATGGTCAAATCATTCAAACACAATTCTCAATAATGAGCGCGGATTGGATATTGTTAGTGATCTATGAGAGCTACGGTTGTATAGAGACACTGTGTATGTAAATTATTATTAGTTTATTTTTAACTATTAATGTTTACTGCTAAATACAGATCTTCTCGGAAAGGGTTAGGGAGTTTGAAATATTTGTCACGGTTTGCAAACGAAATCACGCACACAGTATGCTGGTATCGATCACAGAAATGTTGCCACTCTTTCCCTAGAGTTATACATCTACGTTACTCCCTCTTGAGTCGTCCTTTATGATATGTTGAGGTTAGAGAGAAGGTACGAATATTTTAAAATGTACCGGACATTCTTTGCTTGCTTCATAACTTTTGCAACTATGTATAGGTTGTGATATCGAATGTCCTTGGAAGAAGATTGTATACTTATATTATATTAAGGACTCATTCAAAGGAGATTATGCGTAATATTGTTTCTAGATACATGTAAATATTTGACATTATATATATATATCAGGAAGATGACATCATCCGATAACAAATCGTTTTACCTTGGTCAAATTACAAGCGGAACAATTGGTCAATAAGTTAATGATAAAAAAAATGTTATTGATTAATTTGTGATTGCTAAATCTATTATAATACATTGAAATAATAACGTAATCAAATTGACGCATTACATATCAAATGCATAATTTTGATAGTAAACTTGAGTTCAGTTCTTTTGAAACACAAAGATATATATGTTTTAAGGCTCGTTCGAAAGCTTGTAACGTACCCTCGGTTGTTCTTCCACTCGCCGTATATAGAAACGTGAAGCTGGTCGTCTGCCGCGTGGAGGTAATTACGAATGGCTGCAGCTATATGCGCGTTAACAGTTAACGCGGTGAAAGCCGCGCCCTGGACGGCGGACAGTAAACGGTGGACGGTGGACGGTGGACGGCGACGTGTCCCGAATGGCCTTATGAATTCATTTATAACGGATATTGTCATTTGCGATCGGGCTGTTTTGTACACATTCACCGCTTCGCCCAGCTGTAGGCGACTCTTAATCACTCCGATCTTGTCGAAGCACGGCGTAACTCTAATGATTAATGCTGTAAGCACCTCGTAAACGTTCAACTCAGACGTCCATGATTGGATTTTGTGCGTTCATCTAATCCATACATCTCGATTACGATCGCCCTGTTCAATCTTTGGTATTATGTCTATCTGGTAACATTCTATATGTATATCTGCAAAGCTTGTCGGTTGAATATGTTTTGCGTATCTTAAAATTGTCCTTCAATCAAGACATATTTTAAATTCAGTAGGAACATCTAAAAAATTGTCTTCTTAAACATTTCACAATTCAACATGACGTCATAAACATATCGTCATCATGTTTGCTCAGTTAGATGTGTAGGTTGTTATATTCAGAATACTTCTTACTTTTTACTCACATAACAATGTAATGCACCTCCGTTTATGAAGCGATCAGTGGTTACGAAGGAATATATCACTAAATCGTCTGCGATGTGATGACTAAAATGGAACCATCCGACAATGTTAGTACGCGAACAGTCAGAACAGTAATTGTAGTTGTAGAGCAACTACTTTTCAATGTTTTGTTGCTCTTGGTGTATTTAATAAAATTTAAAAATATTCGTTTTTGGTTCATATTATGTACTAAAAAAATTGATTTAATACAAAGAACTTTGAGCTGCTCTATCAACAATTGGGTTTTATTGCAGAACGCAAAGGAGAAAATCTATGACGAAACCTTCATAAAGTCAAATCTGATTATCTTCATAAGAACTTTGATGGATTCTAAGAAAGAAAAAATGTATGTTGTCACGTGGGTTTTGTTATTGAGACTGTATTGAGATCAATGAGCTAACAAAATGGTTAATTTGATTCGACATTAATTATCGCACGGCGCGTCGTTTGGGCAGGTTATCTATCACGCAGACGCGTTGTTTACGCGCTGAACGCGTGCAATCAGTGTGGACGTGGACAAGTAATACAATTGGGGTTGGGTTATCGGCCGCATGTAAATTATTCGCTTATTGTTTGCTCCATTGATTAATCTCGCGACCGCGCTCGTTACTCAACTTTGTGCGTATGTTTGGACGTCCATGCGCCGGCCCGCCTGCCTGCCTGCCCGCCTGCCTGCAGCGGTAGCAAGATACCAATGCATGCGGCTTGATGTATCATTCTAACTATTCTATTATGGACTTTATCTATTTGAATTAATTTTAATTAGATTATTATTTATATTATACAGTCTCTGTTTTATTTGCAACGGAATATTAAAAAGCATTTGCTTCAATAATTAGATGTAGAAGACATTCATTATTTATTTTTCATTTATTTATTCTTTAATTTTATCGAAAAAGTAATCTCCTTCTTCGATGTTGTATCTTATCTCATGGCCAGTCTCCGATGTTAGTACCACTAATTTTTGGATCGTAATGAATACTAAGCGTTACTAAAAGTTATAACTACTATTGTTATTTTTGTTGAAATAGAATACTACTTCCTCTTAAAGTGCCTCTCCAACTAGTGAAGGTTGACGATCAGCGTGGTACAATCCTTTCTGTGAATAATTCACCGACAATTCAGAAAGGTAATACAATAAAGTGTTTATCAATGTAAAATGTATGCCAAGTTTTGATCCATATAGGAGTTATATCAAAGCAATAGATACAGATAGGCGCCTTGAGAGATTATCTAAATTGATGTATAAATAATGACACATAAAGAGGTCAACTGAAATAAAGATAACAATTGAAATACATAGAGATAAATATACCAACGATACTATAAGGTGAAACAGTGAATTGGATATTTATTAATAACACTCTGACATTGGTTCTTTGACTTTAAATATTGTACGTGGTAATTTCCTAGCTGTCTCACCTGTAAGGGTTGTTGACGCTGGAACAGTGGCAATAATAGGCAATAATTGTTTAGTTGACAAACGAGATTAATTATCCACTAATAAAGCTATTTTTATAGCGCTCACATTTAGTCACTATTTCGATGGATCTTCTGTATGCAGTGCTGGTCCAGGTTTAGTTCAAACTCGCAAATCTTCTAACACGTGTAAGAATTCTTGGTCTCTTTAAAATTCTAGTTTTTTATTAATTATTATTGGATGCTTTGCTCGTAAATGTGACCATAAATTGGTTAAAATTTCAAGATCCGCAGAAATTGATGAAAACAATTATTCAGCATTAAACTTTTTTGGTGCGGTTTGATAACTATTTGAAATTATATTGAATTATACACTTTATCAGGATCTACTACTCATGCAAGAGCTTGTGATAGGTTAATATCCAAAAACATATTAATTTGATTTCAGATCACTGACCATGGTTCAAGTGATTGTTACCTATCTCCTTGGTCCTCGTATTTTGACACGAACCTCACATACATGTAACTGTATACTGTGTTTTTTTTTCTCTATCAATTAGTTCCGTAATGATGGGTCCCCGTTAATTAGCTCATGGGGCTCATTTGGTAGTGAAATGACTTTTTATATTAATCACTAATGGTTAATTAATTTCTTACATGGCGCGTATCCGATTTGATTGTCTGATAATTGGAAACTTCCATGTCTTTATAGGTGCAATGAAAATAATCAAGTTTTCTATTACAGTGAAATATGATAGCGGCACGTGCTTGACTGTGCTTAAATTTGAATGTTTTTATGCTACTTTGTTTCAACGATTTTAAATGATATAATAGTGATATTTTTTTTGATGGAAGTTGTTTAAAGTGCCGGGGATAAGTTCATTAACCGGTAAAGCAATATGTCCAATGTAAACATATGTACGTCAGCGGTGCCAAGGTTTAGATGCACAGAATCCAGTAGCGCTTCGTCGCCGCGGTAGACTTCGTCATTATTATAAAATATGGCACAACTCAACCAATGTTCGGATGAATGTCAAATAAACACTTGCAACTACATCGGCGGAAATATGAATATATAACCTTGGCCCGCTGCTGATCATAAGCATTACCTAAAGATTTGTACACAAATCGGGCACGAGTCCACTGAAACCTTAAAGTTCTTTTGTTTTTTTTTTTAATTAATTGTCGTTATGAAATTGATTACATCTATATTTGCTTTATTTCTGTATCTTGTGTAAATAACCAAAAATAACGCATTGGAATAAAATTTTATAAATCGATTTTTTTTCTTAAGATTTACTTTTTCCTTTGTTAATATTTTAGTTTGTTCAGCAACGGGTAGCTCGCAGTAATTCTCGCTAATTGAGGCAGCCATCGCGTTAAGTGTAAATCGGGGCGCCTACCCACCCGGTCACTTGGTAATTGATTGTAATGTCAGCAGCGGAGCGCTAGGCCCGCTACGTGGGCACGCCGCCGCGCATGCGCAATGCCTCCCGGAGCCGCGTGCCGCGCGCCACTCGCCGGTCGCTGGTCGCTATGCCTGCGACGCTGCGCACCGCCGCCATGTTTGGCAGCGCTCCTACTGTTTGGCGCGCTTTTTGTAAAGTAGCTTTTACAAGTACCGGACGCTAGCTCAATCCGCCATGAATTATTTAACTCTATCTGTATGTTTCACCATATGATCTACAGTTATGTATCGTTTACGTTTTTGACTTAGTTCTGGTGTAATTGAATGTTGTTCCGTTATTTCCGACCTTCATTTATTTCCTTCATTAATAGCATTCTATATAAGAAGATATTTTGAAAATTTTACAGTTTTTGACTCGAAAATCCCATCAGTGTAATATGATGCAATGTAAAGATGATCACATGCACTTGATTGTTATGGGCTAAAGCATTACTTCATCACTATCCTCATCGGCAGGTAGACACCCACCGTGGATATAAAGGCCTTTTCGAAAGATCTTTATACCTATCGGTTTCGCTTTGCTTGCTTCCAGCGGTTTCTCGCGACTTGTTCGAAATCGTCAGACCATTCTCAACATCACTCAGTACCATTCCCACGTCCTCGTCGTCTCATTAGTCATAAGTACGAGACATAAAGATATTTAAATTTATTTTGAGAGTATTTATACATAAAAGAACTTTCTTTGTCAAAAATAAATAAAATTAACCTTTTAATAAATTTTATAACCTATATTTTATATTCCGTATCCCAGTAACTGTTGGTAGTTATTTTAAATTTTGTTCGTACATTAATCATATACATATGTCGACAAGAAAGTAATTTAAATTTGGTTAAAATGAATACACTACGCAAGTTCGCATTATGTAAGAGGTCTCGCGCTACAACCCACGGGTCCCAAGCCGATCTCACTTGCTTGTGGTGCACCGTTCTAATCAAAGAACTCTCCTTAAAAGGCTCTGATTCCCACTAACTCGCATTGGCCCAGCGTGGTAGGAAATAGCCTAAATCCCCACATATGAACCCCTTCAATCGATAGTCTCCAGTGTCCGGCGATGCGGATACCGCAGGACCGATTGATGTGCGGATCCTTGGGGGAGACCTATGTCCAGCTGTGGACTTGTTTCGGCTGATCATAATGTGTCGATGTGATGCAGTATATATCATTCTATCTAGCGCCACGTTGTTATGGAGCGCGTATCGTTTACCATCAGGTGAACGTCCAGCTCGTTTTGTCGTTTTATTGTATTAAAAAAAATCGTACATTACGTCGCACAACCATAAATAATTTGCAATTTCGGTTCACGGCTCCCGCGCGATCATCATTAGCTGAATGATTAATGACTTGTCTCTGTCGTTCGGGGAGGCGGGAGGAGAGAGAAGGGAGGTGTGGAGGATGGGAGTCGAGCCATTTGAATCTTTAATAAGCCATCGAAATGTGAAGGCGCTGGCAAGAAATACATCTTGTTAGCTGTTTAGCTCATTGGTATAAAGATTTTGTTCTAGTATTATGGAGTTTTTAGCAACAAGATTTAAGTTTTCATTATGTAAACTGTTGACTTTTAAGTTGCATACATCATTACAAGCCATCCGTATTTTATATTTGTTTTATTTATCAACTAAATTAGATAACAATGAACTTCTCATGGGACATGTTAGGTTCATCTACAGTGAACCTAACATGTCTTACGGGTCATGGTCCCAATGGTTTCGTTTTAACTGCTCCCAGTTTATACAAGGTGCGCTGTAAATCTGTTCGTAAAGTAATGGCGATGTTGTAACGGGATTAACTCGCACATGGATGTGCTTCCTTGCCAAACTTCCATCCCTTGCTCCTGATATTGAGGATGGCTAGGTGAGGAGCGGGGAGTGAGATATATGGCTTGTTCCGAACTGAGATAACCTTTTTATGAATTAACAATATTTCTTGTTTATTCAACCAGTAGATAAAATCTGTCTAAAATATAAAATGTCTCTTATTGTATTGTTTAGAGAGGGAAATCTTCGAAAGATACCCTACTTCTGGGGTGAAGTCAGAGTTATGTGAGATTCTTATTCACTAAACCCCCCTCGGTGGTTTGCATCAGTGCATTCTAAGAAGCTGCGGGATTTCTTACAGAACGCACCGGTGCCCTTCTCCTCTTTCTGTTACACGTCTCTGAGAAGCTCAACCCCCCTAGGCACCATCGCTGGGCTATACGCTGTCCTACGCAGGTTCGCTTGTTGAGCGATAAGGACCTCCACCCTCAAGGCCCGCGAAACTCCTATACACTTTTAGTCTGCTTCTGCGACAGGCAGGGCTTACCTTACTCCTACCTTACTAGCCCGAGACTACAGGGCTCTCTTATTGTAACCTATCAAGAAACGCTTTTTTAAGTACTTTTTTACCCTTGTATATTACGGATAACGACAATATTGTTTTTAGTATTAAATATACACGAACGATTAGGTATGTTAAGCTGTTATTTAGTACATACATATTTTTGTTTTTATGTAACTTTAGCCAAGTTAACCTGTCGTTGAGATAGATACTACGTTTGCTGTACGAATGCCTTATTGCTTTGTGCATAATACCTTATTCATTCGTGATAATCAATGTTGTGTTAGTCGATTGATGCAGTTTAACGGATACTGCGCTCGCGGACTCGGACGCGGAGTCAGGGAAGTTTACTGTTGGCAGGTCTCTGTTGCCGAAGACTGTCTGGGCGGGTACCACCGTAGCTCCTATTGCAGCTGGTAAACAGAAGTGCGCAAATTTTACTGTGTTCCGGTTTGAAGGGCTTTTCGACTAATTAAATTATCGGAGTAACGAGAAAATATCTTATGTCTTGATATGTTATGAGCGTAATGTAGTGCGGTGCTTATTCCTAACCAGCGCCGCGTTGCTCTTGGGCAGACCTGTCACATGTCATCAGGTGAACGTTTCGCTCTTCTCATTGCATTCTAGAATAAAAAAGTTGGCGGTCTAAACGGACCCCGTCTAGTTTCGCCTTTGGAGCTTTAATATAAAGCTTCTGGTTTCTATCATATTTTGTTATATGTCTTACATAATATGTTTCTTTGTAGTTAGCGGAATCGCTTTAATAAGGAAAAAAACGCAATATTAATAAATTATAATAACTTAGATAAAAATTGACAACTTGTCGATATTGATAGCTGTTTCCTTCAAAACTTTATTTGCTATCAGATAAAATATTTTCAATGAAGCTGATATATTATTTATCGTACGTCCTTTCCAACATTCCACTCTAGCGATTATATAGGAATGTATTGAGTGGTTTAATACCATATACGTTAAGTCCAAAGTGATTATGCTGAGATCTTCAAGTCGAGTACATAATTCCCATAGCTTTTTTCAAGTTATGAAGAAACAGTGATCTTCGTGACTGTCACAAGCTTCGCCCGTTGAATACTGTCTTAATGTATTGAGGTTAGCCATAAATTAACACAAACGCTTTTTATTTATCGACCTCTTTTACTAGTTACACGAAACACGGCTGAGTAAGAGTATGAGGGATTTTCTATTATTTTACTAGTTTATTGGTGATAGGACTCTGTTGCCGGATACCGGCTAGGTAGGTAGCCATGGACGTTTTATGCCTTTCAACTCCCATAACAGAGGCTATGGTGGCGGAATCGTGGGTAATCTGTCACTAAATATGAAAGGACTTGAGGTGGTGCGCGCGCTACGTGCGAAAATCGTTTTTAAGTATTAAGTTTTGGCGATTCGTATATTTAATCAGATCCGTTTTAGTTTTTGCATAAGTTATTTGTACCTCCCACAATGGGTCAGTATGGTGGGAAATGGCCCAAACCCTCCCATATGAGACCCTATGTACGACAACCCCTTGTGCCCAGCGAGACCGGTGGCCATGTTGACTGTATGTGGAGATCTTTGGGGGAGGCCTACGTCCAGCAGTGGACGTCTATCGCCTGATGACGATGATAATGATGATTTGTATATATTATGCTATGAAGAGGTACAATTTCGGTGAAACAAAAAATTACTTCATTTCAATGCAAGTTTTCATCTCGTAATTAACGATCCGGTGGTTCGAGTCCTTTTATTATAAAGAGCTTATAAAGCAGTTGCAGCTAATGGTAGCTTACGGCTGTGCCCATAACTAGCTCGTGTACGTATCAGTTATGATATACGTATGTGAGAAATTTCCTGTTTACGGTGCTAATTGATTCCAGTTGCTCTGGGTCAGCCCGAAGGCCACCGTGACGTACTATTTGTACTCCACTCCACTCCACTCCCACCTTTGTGTGTGCAGAAATAAAGGCAAATAGTATACAAGTTTTGACGAAAATTGCTCCTACCGCCTGGTATAGCTTCCAATTATATTCGTATCGCTAGTTTTAGCATAAATTTTATACAGTAAGAACTGTTAAGTTAATTAAATTAATAACTCTCGGGATCCACGCCAACCTCACCTGCTCGTGGTGCACACTGCTAATTAACAAACGAACCTCTGGCTTCCACCAATCCACATTGGGTCAGCGTGATGGGAATTGGCCCAAGCCCCCATATGAATCCCTACCCTATCGTTGTGAGAATATTTGGGGAGATCTATGTTCAGCAGTGGACGTCTATCGGCTGATGATGATGAATTAGATGTTTTGCGTTTTTAATCTTCTGTTTTTCTCTTTCTGTACAAAGCCTTCCGGCGATTGTTTTCCACGACCACTAGGAGATTGTTTACCAACAATTCTAAGAACTCTCGGCGTATATGAAACCAGTACAATTCCACAGGAACAGAGTCGTTTGTCTCCCGGACAAGTTTTACGAGTTCTAACTCGGACTTCATTTATTACTGTAAAAATGGCAATAGAGACGTGATGGAGAGGTGATGGACAGCTCTCGCGTCGTCGCTAGATTGATTGATCCGAGTATGCGCTGCGCCGTGGGGTGGTGGGTGGGGCGGGAACTGAGCGCGACGCCCGCGCTGATTGATGACCCGTGACCAATGTTTACTTGCGCTCATGCTCATCTTGGATTCATCTCGTTAGCCATTGCAGCGTTTCAAGTGAAGCGAAACACAACCAATCAACTTAATCGATTGGCCAAGTTCAGTACTACCAGTGTCTCTCTTAGCTTTCATAATTATCCTCTACAAAACATTACAACAGATGATGAAAACAAAACTGTATTATTGTCGACTCTTAGCGAATAGGATATCCAACCATTGGCAGTTCTGTCGCTTAAACTGGTTTTTAAACTATATGAAACCATTTATATTGGTCGCAAATAGTTAAAAAAATCCCTTAAAAAAAGTCCTAGAGGCGTGCGTACGGTTTCCAAAAATTTAGTAACAGTTATTTCTCTCAGATGTTACTTAATTTTATTTCTAGACACAGAATAGTAAAAACGATCGATTTTATAAGCGAAATGTTGTCTTTTGTAATGATTCAAATTCGTCTAAAATACGCGCGTTTTTGAGCCGGAGCCAGGCCAGTGTACAACACTTAAGATCTTTTGGCAAAGGTTTAAATAACGTACTACCATGGCTTTCCTCGCCAAGAGTTCTCAATAAAATATCCTTCAGTGTTGTTGAAAACGACGTAATTTGTTAATAAAATTGTTGTCAGCCGTAGTTATGATATAATTAATTGTTTTAAGCTTTCCAGTTTACTACATTATTTATTGGTGATAGTTCTCCGTTGGCGGAAGCCGTATAGGTATCATTATCATCACTGTCACTTATAGTAGTGTGCAAATGTTACTGTGTTTCGGTTTGAACTGTAGTAAGGAGACTTTACATGTTATACCTTAGGGTTAAGAGTACATTGTGGTACAGTTCAGTATCATGTTAACTTGCGCAACGCCAATTTTTAGTGGTTAGTAGACGTTATTACTTACCATCCGGTGAATGCTCATCACATCTCGGAACTTAGTAGATAAAAAATAATTATGATAAAAATCGAGTACAATAACACAAACAAAGCAAAATTTGTCCTATTGTCTACATTATGCGTTCCATTCATATTAGTACCAGATCATCAATATTTGTTTTTCTAGATATATTTTATAGGTTGACGTAGAATTTTTACTGGTTGTAGGTTGCAGCTTATAGCAGCCGAAAAAGAGAAGTGTTAAAATATTATTATGTTCCGCTAACGAAACTTAACATTGTATGGCTTAGCGTCATGTGAGAACCTGCTAGTCTCGCGGATGTGTTAAAACAAATCGTACACAGTCACAAAAAGCTCCGAAGCTATTTGTATAAAGATACCGTTAAGAAACTAATACGATTGGTGTGACTTGACGCATCTACATTCACGCACAGCAACAAATGCCGGTTCAGCGTAACCACGGTATCTACCCCGTGCATAGATATAGACAGTTCTAATAATCGTGTCTACAATGTTGCAATGCCTGCAGCTCATCATCCATTCCGCAGCGCGCTCCGCATCTGACAGGGCAAGGCTTATAGATTGAAAGTTATTCATACGGTACATTTGAGGCCGGTGGCTGCGTTCGCGGAACGACACTGACAGTTACTGCATTCAAATACCAAGCAGTGTTATTCTCATGCGGGGTAGATCCTGTTACGGACAATTTTAATGGCATCAATGACGATTTGCCAATTAATAAGGTATTCAGAAATAATGAAATCGTGTGATCCGAACCGTTATTTCTAGACAACATAGTGAGGAGACGAGCAGGACTTTCCTTTTGGTTGTACTCGTAAGTCTTAATATTGACCTAGTTAATGCTACACAGAATGATATTGCCCTCGTTGCGTCGTCAAATTACTTATGTCTCAGCATCGTCAGCCGATAGACGTCCACTGGATTCGTCCGCGGATTGGGGGGAGCCAGAGTCTCGTTTGTTGATTAGCGGGGTGCATCAGGAGCAGGTGAGTTGATGTGCGGGAACCCTTACACCTCACTTATGTCTGCACACCACACTATAGGAATACCTATTTCGACACTCTTCATCTAGAGAGATAGATCGACCGTCAGTCAAAACTGGAAGCTCCTATCTATGTAATGCTTTTAATTATATCTTTATTAGACCTCTACTTGTCTGTGTCCTATAGCAAGACTTGTTTAAGTTCTATGTTTGACATGCATCATACAGTTATACTAATTTAAATGCATTCAGAGCTGCATGTGGGAATGCGCGCAGAGCTTTACAGATCGCCGCTAGGCAACTGGTCGGTTGCATTCACGGAAACCTGTCGTCGGTCAATAACGCCGCAGTTTCCAATAGCAGGGTGGGCAGCACGCCAGGCTCCCTACGCTTAATGTAAACCTGGCACTGAGCATCCTCACCGGCTACGTTGTGATAGATAATTGCTGGCCCCTCCCAGATTTTGACCTACTAAATCTATTTTGGTGGTCGTACTCAGCCGTTGGGAGAATTTGCAGAATCTCTCCCTGTCTCTCTCAAAACACAACCGCAACTTCTAACGCTATACTGAGACAGACGTCTCGGAGACTGGTCAAAGCCCCTCGCACCTTCGCGACAGATTCCTCCCGACTCCACCCGCTCATGCTTCAAAAGGCCCTGAATATGGTAGACATTCCAATGACTGCAATGATTGTCTATCACGAGAGTAGATAGACAGTTATAGACATCATATTTAAAAATAATGAACATAATAATTTTATTTAATAAATTTTCTTTTATATAATTGTTTTTTTCAAAAAGCTAAAAGCTTCTTCTTCTTCAAAAGCATCTTATTTTGTTAAAACAAATTTATCTCCTTTGTTCTAAAATAAAATTTATGGTAATGTAGTAAACACACGTAATAAACAATATATAAATATTAAATTTAATTTTTATGAATCCTCCTTGTATTTGATTCACGTGATTTCAAAGTAAAATGATATTTTTCTTACTAATAAAAATATTCATATTTATTGAACAATAATAGAAATTTGTACTATTCAGCGATGGTTATAACAAGTCAGTTGATCAGATTACAATTTAAACCATCAGCTTTACTTACTTTACGAAATTAGTAATAGGTGCTCTTAATTCAGAATTTATTGTTCAAACCAACCTGCCTGCAGACATCACCGAGCCTATTCTCGATTGTGTATGAAAAAGAATTGGTAATTATCTTGATAACAGTGTTAAGCAAATGTTCACATCCCCCTCCCCCCTCGCCTTTCCCTCCATAACACTATCCATTCCTTCGACCCATCCGCATCCAATACCTTCTCACCCTTTCCCTTTATATATTAGTTTTGTTTTTTTATTATTTTAGCTCGCGGATACCGGATCCGCGAGCCCTGAGTCCGATGAAGCTGCAATGGTTGTCAATAAAACTGCGGCGAGAACATCACCATAAAAAAAAAAAAAAAAAAATAAGCAGATGTCTTTAATAATTTGTTGCTATTATTTTCGTGCAGGCGTTGATATTCGAACTGTTAGCATTCGAATAATGAGTGCTTAAATTTATAGTATAATGTCACTATCATCTTCAAGAGAACCTCTGTTGAATGTAGACAGGCCTCCTGTTCTAGAGAACAGTACACCGATCGTTTCTGCGCCGCCTGCATTCGGACGTAAATTTAAATGCTCTTGTCAAATACTTTTTTTGATAACGATTATTGGAAAAGTGAGAACATGATACATTATTATCATGATAATATCGTCGTTATCTTCGCGGACGTCTTGACGTATTATACGAGTTGAAACTTATTGATTTTGTTTACATCACTGTTATAATATCTATCAAACTGTGATTTTTTTCCAGTTTTTATAATTTTTTTTTTTGAAACGGTGTTACGTGAAGAACTGCACAGAAAGAAACAAAATTCTCTTAAATAATTCAATTGCCTCTGCTACACCTAATAAAAAAAACTCTCTTAATCATCCTACCACTTAGATTTATCTTTTATTTCTAAAATTTTATTGTATTATTAATATATCATTCCGGTATCCATGTTATTAATATGAATAATCAATCAAATTTATACATCAACATCAAGATAATCTGTAGAATTGATGGACGCCGGGGACTTTGTGCCGGAAGTGGTGAAATTGCGACTTCAAATCTGTAGGCAGGTGTAGCAGATTCTCCAGACTACCTCGAGAGAAGTACTGAGCTTCACTGTACCCAAACAGTGCAAGACCGTGTTTTGTGAAAAACGTTACAAGGACCTATATTTTTCAATGTAATAAAACGAAATGTTATATTATATCATTACTTATGTTTATTTCATTGGTTTAGATATTTCTAACAAATACAATTAATCAACAATAACAATATACACACACAGCACAATTTAGGAAATTACCAATATAATGTCAAATAAAATTCATGTTTATGACGTCTGTGAAAAGACGAGCAGTTCAACTTCACAGTAATCGCAGATCGCAGAAAGATCGCAGAGAACTCTGCCCCAGCATCACTGACAAATTTTAAATCTTAGTTTAATGGAAAATGTTTTCACCAAAAACCATAGCAACAGCAACAGCAACAACGTGCTCTTTCCTGTAAGATGTACTTTTACATGACGCCCAGTTAATGATTAATTTACTAATTAACCATCGCTTGGATTCAATCATTTACTATTTGCACAATTAAAGGTTCTAAGTAGAGCTGTAAGTACAGCTTCTTAAAAACACTGGAACGCTTATTATTTGAATAAATAACAAATGTATGCAGCGTTTACTACAGAAGTAGAACACCTGGAATTGTCTCGAGAGATTCATCATGACTCGGTTCCGTTAACCTCTACTTTATTTATTTACCAAATATCTAGATTTAAATTAGTTATTTAGGAAATTGCCAAGTTGATTGTTGAGGTTGCTGAGGATTTGGTTGCTGTGGAGCTTCCTTCACTGACACTGATTTTTGACTGCCGGCTACATTATTGTCATTTCTGTCCCAACCATGGGATTCGTGAACATGTTCATGGTGATCTGGAGATGGAAACCATTCGGATATCCATACAGGTCTCCATATTTTCTTAACACCTGGTATCCAGATGTCTTTCCAGTCTGGTACCCAAATCTGCTTCCAGGCTTCTTTCCATTCTAGTTTTTTATCTGGAACCCATATTAGCTTTTTCGAAGGTTTCCAGATTTGTTGCCATGCCTCCTTCCAAATAAGTTTTTTGTCATCGACCCATATTTGTTGTTTTTCTGTTTTCCATATTTGTTTCCACTCATCTTTCCATTCCAATTTTTTGTCTGGTATCCAAATCTGTTTTTTTGCAGGTTTCCAGTATTTTTTCCAAACAGGTTTCCAAATTAACTTTTTCTTCCAAAGGTCGTGTGAGGTATATTCCCATCCGTCGTGATCTTTACCTAAATATTTTTCCCCTGGTACACCTACTTTTACCCATTCCGGCACCCATATTTTTTTCCATGCAGGAACTTGTATATCTTTCCATCCTGGCACAACTATGTCTTTATATACTGGCACTTGTATTTTTTTCCAATCTGGAACTTTCACATCTTTAGTGGCTGGTACTTTTATCGGTTTCCAGACAGGTTTATAAATCTTTTTCCAATCGGGAACCTTTATGTCTTTCCAAACGGGAATTTTTGTAGGAACCCAAATAGGCTTCCATATTTTCTTATAAGACGGCTTCCATATTTGCTTTTTAGATTTTTTCCATATCTTCTTCCAACCAGGCTTCCAGATTAGTTTCTTTTTCCAATAACCAGGATCATGATGATCGTGGTGGTCGTGATGTTCTTCGTGATGATCTTCATGTATTTCATGATGTGAATCATAGTCGTGGTCGTCGTGATGTTCGATTACTTGTTGATCACCGTGAAAATTAGTATCGTATTGATCTTGGAATGGACTAACGAGATCGAGCGGGGGCGCAGGATAGTCATAGCCAACTCGCTTCTGGGCTACATTAGTCGTATCAGATTTTGGCTCCAACTGTTGCTGTGTTTGTTGATCGTGTGGTAATAACGCCTTGCCTACTACTAGACCGATTTGAATTATCGCTAGGATAATCTGCAACAAAGGAAATGTTAACGTTACTCACTGGACTTAATTTATGGATTATAAAAAATTATATAATATCGCAAAAGCAAACATAACATTGACATTACAATAGTAAACACCGCTGCAGTCGTGAGAAATATTTAATGAAATGTTACCAACTGCATGGATAGGAGTTATACAATGATGTTTCAATGCCAACACAGAGAGCGCGGATAGCGGCGTCTGTTTGCGGCGTTTGATTGTGTTGAGATTACAACAATGTCACAACAAAGAAAATCTTCCTGCTCTTTTCCCAGCTATGTGGGGTCGGCACAGTATATCTGAATTGACACTCTTCTTACACATGCCATCTTTTACACAATCCATAAACACTTTCTTTAGCCTTCTTCTACCCTTATACGTTCATTCTTATTACTTACTTTGTTATATGTCCTTCATAACATGCCCGTATCACGCTAACCTCTTGCTCCTCAATTCCTTTGTCACTGGAGCAACTTTCAGATTTCCTCTAATATACTCATTCTTAATTTTATCGATCCTGGTCATACCGCACTTCCATATTAACATTCGCAACAACAACAACAACAACAAAAACTAATAGTCGCAGTGTTTGAGGTACTTAACCCTATATCAGTAAATATTATTTTAATATTTTATTACAAATGTCGTTTAAGAATACGTGTGTCAACGACAATGAAGCGCGAGTTAGCGTGTATAGTGCCATATGGCGATCACCGCCGTGAGTCATAAGTCGATTATCTCAACCTTCTCGTTGGCAGCACAGCGAGATCTATAGCCTCGTTTGTCGCGGGTATCACCGCAAAACCAGGTTACGCGACGAGGCTGTTAAGACTCTAAAGCATTTAGTCGCGCTATTACAAACAAAAAGTATCACTTTTTTTGTCCTTTTTATATACATTAACGGTAAAAAATTAGAATACTTAATAGTTGTAGTGACGTTTCTTCCGAGGTCTATGTCCAACAGTGGGCTGCCATATGGTAACCAGTCGAGAATAAAACGGCTGCGATTAAAACCAACTTATATGGATAAAACTGTATAATTTATTACGTTCTCATTCAGAGAATAGACACAAAAATTAGTTTAGTGTTAACATGAGTAGTCGTAACGACCACGAGCAGTCCACCTGGTGAAACTTTCTTCACATTTCATATATCTAATTATCATGAACAATTGCTCTAGAAGCTTTTGTATTGCGCAATGAAAGGGATGCTTAGAATAAGTTCTAACCATTTTTCTGTCTACGGTAGATGTTTTATATTTCTTAAGTAGACACAACAGCAAAACCCGTTCTTCTTCTTCTTCTTAAAGTCCAACCTGTCCAACTAGTGAAGGTTGGCGATCCGCGTGGTACAGTTCTTTCTATATTTGATTCGGCGGAACAATTCAGACGCGCCAGATTTACTAGTACATTCCCTAATATTCCTCAACCATGACTTTTTCTTTCTCCCCACCATTGGTTTTCCAGAAACTTTACCCAATATAATCAGCGGCAAAAGATCATATCGTTGATGACGGAGTACATGAGCAGGTAGGAGATTTTACGTTTCTTAACCGTAAGCATGAGATTATGCAAAAGCTGTTACCAAGTTTTAACAAACTCGTCGGCGGTGGCACATGACATCACATTTCAATTCAAGAGTTACGTTCACATCACCGTCGCCGATCTCGGTGTCGCATAACACGTATGCTTATGGCGCGGTGCACATTGTTTTCGAATCTAATTTTCGCAGTGAAATTTGTATGAAGCGCATAACTCGGAACCTTCAAATGCGTTATGTAAACACAGGTGAAATCGGCCTGTGAAAGTACATCTGTTCTGTTAGCGCACTTAGCACATGGATGGTAGGATAATTCGACGCAGTTGCATTTGCATGCGGTTGCGCAACCTGCTAACCTACCTGCCAACGTCGCAAATGTGCCTATCATAGACAAATAAACAGCCTGACTTATGAGATTTATTACCCGCGATCATACCTGATCACAGTCTCTTATAGAGATACATTTTTAATGAAGAGCTAAGAAAGCAGCATTAAAGGAGGGTGGGATCCGTCCAGTGAAACAGATCACTGTAACTACATGGTGACGTCGACGAGCATATCAAGAACAAAGATATTTTCTATACTTACATGAATTTTAATAATAAACAATAAATATTACAATAAACAATTTACTAATTAAAGCAAAACATGTCATGCAATATTACTACATTAATTTATCATAAATCGATTCATCTTAGCGTTTATATCGATTAATAATCATTGAAAATGTTTACTCTGAGCAACACGCGAGTACGGTGGACCGTCTTGAACACTTTCTGAATATGATGCGAATAACAAACCTCTTCCATATCTATTGCATAATTTCAACTTGAAACTAACAAAATCACTTTTTAATTAGTGATGTTTGGTTTACATATTTTCGCTTTACGGTTTGTTTTTCAGTGAATACTATTGCAGTTATGAATGAGAGATTTTTAGAAGTGAAATTTTTTAAGATTAAAATTCATTAAAAAATTTAGTTTTTTTTTTTACTATATACGATTTGTGAACATATGCGAAGGCCGGACGGACGGCCGGACGGACGGATAAGCGACACAATTCTCGTAGCGTAAAACGGACGCGTTATGCAATGCGTCCATATACATACGGCTGCGGACATGTCCCGTAACGCCTACGCGTACCCACCTACCCACCTACCTATCTACCTACCTACCTCACCTTTTACGTATGAATATTATCGTCGCCGAAACGAGATCGCGCTACGCGGACCCGCGCCGCGTCCGTGCCGAGTGCGCGCCGCGCCCGCGCCTGCGCCGTGTCCGCGTTGTGTAACAGCGCCGTGGGGCACAGGCGCGTGCGCGGCGCGGGCACGGCCCGCACTCGGCACGGTTAGAGATGACACGGTGATACTACGCGAAAGTATCACTCGAGTTACGTATTAACTTAATTACTCACAAACAGTCAACACGGGAGAAACGAGCATCAGGTAACCATGCTTAAGTACTATTTGCTATATTATCACCGCACCGTAAAATTAAAATTTATAATACAAAAATATAATTAATTCATGTAAATGTAATTGCATATATAATTACTTCACGGCGAGTGTGAAAAATTAAACCGTTGAATAAAATTAGGTTCACTTTCATTTTGTAAAAGTGCTCTCGTACACTCGTAGGATGGAGGAGTTTGTTGTTACAGCTTATCTCATACCGGTACGACGATTCATTGTAAAAGCCATGTATAAAGCTGCAAAAGTTCCTTAGACAAAGATTAATGTTACTCGCAACATACTCCAAGAAAATGTTATTTTATTACCAGTCCTTTATTTCCGCAATTCTGTACAAATAATTAAGAAAACTTTGTAGGGCGCATCTTTTCATAAAGGTTCTGTCGTTTCGTTTGACAATTTTGTTAATATTTAGATATGGACGATGCTTAAAATCAATTGATAGTGTTATCTATATTTAATTATGTAACGATAACAATGAACGCTTCCACAAAATGAATGTAATGAAGGTTTTCTGAAACCAATGGAAAGCGAAAGTATCTGTGGCGTTTAATAACTGTTCTATGTAAAGATTTTACAAGCGATTCTCTAAGAACAATGAAGAGAAACATCAGTATCGAGAATTGAAACAAAAATTAAACAATGGTTCACAGTTCGGCGAAAAAAAGGTTAGAGACGCCTATCTGCAATGTTGGAAAGAGGGAAAGATGAATTTTTATATCACGTATTGTTTTTGGGCCAATTGGTTCTCAAAGACCGGAAGTGAGTAACCTCTTTTTATTTGGAATAATAAATTTCAATCACATGTATAATTTAATTTTGTATGATAGTAGACTATTTACAACATCATATTGTAAATGTTGTTGCTAGACAAGTTGGTGGAAGATAGATGCAACCGGCAAGGGGTCGACAGGCGTAATGGAAAGGTGTGGTCCGAAGACGGGCACAATGGAGCTGATATTGGGAGATAGATTGTAAATCTATTACAATAATAACTTTGATGTGTTTTGACTGTGAATATACGAAAAAGTATTCTGGGCAGCTGCGCTCCACCATCCATTCAAATGGAATTGTAAGTCAAATGATATGGATAAAATAGAAATAAGATGTACAACGTTTAATAACGTTAAGAAATAAAATTTTACGATCAAAGGACTAACAAATGCGACAAGCACTCGTCCTTTCTTTAATATGTATGCAGCGTTTCATCATAGTTATAAAATAGTTGTAGCTTTAGATATAGATTGAAGTGTAGACTTTGGGCGAACATTCTTGCATCGGCTGCGGATTTGAACTCGTAGTAATTCCGGTCGCCGTTACGGAAGCGCCGCTCAACCGTTCATACTACGGCCACCAATATTTGTCAATGGACACATGTACGTATATTTGCGTAGCGTACAAACTTTGTGCTGTTTGAATCCGTTAGACGACAATATTTACCCAAGCTACCTGTTATTGCAATACGAAATGACGTTGAGAATATGTTAAGAACTCTGTCATGCATCCTTTTGAGTGTGTCAACTTAAATCAACACGGATCTATGTCAAAATACAAAAAAAATATTCAGACACTGCAGTAATAAGTATTACTTATGTTATTAATTAAGATAAATGCACAAATTGGGAGATTCGTAAGCACAACAATTTCTCTGAAACCCTAACGTTACGTCACTTGCCGTTAGCCTGCGGATAAACAAAGTCGCGGCTGGACAGCAATCGAAGAGGTAAAAAAAAAACTGTTTGCACTGACCACTTGGCTCCAGGTCCCTCGCATGGTGGGGCGGGGAGCGGCCGTTCCAATAGCAGCTACGCCGGAACTGTTTAACGTTGTACCGCGTTACCTTGGCTTAGTGTTTATATATATATTCGAGCCCACCCCGAGTGGCGGCGGTGGGGCGGTGGGGCGCCGCTAGGCATTCACTTTCGCTAGCTAACCCGAACTTCCTTCTGCTGGCTCTCTGGGAGCACCTGGCAAGTCGGGAATCACTGACCTGTTGCCATTTTACCGTGTACGTATATGTATGTACTAGTCAATCGTTGCGAGTTCACTGCTTAACTAATTGCGGACCGTTTTAACGTTACGGCGGAAACAAACTATTATCGCATAATCTTTACTGGAGCAGCGTTAAACAAAAAGATAAAAAACAGTGAATTTGTATAACATTGTAGTGATGTTGATCATTGGATATTTTAAAAGTAGAATTATTTTTTTTAATATCAGCATAGGCCACTATAGTAAACAAAACGCAGTTTAGTACAGTGCACTTAGGCTTATTATTTCTAATTAGCGTCTTACGTCTTGTTTCCTCAGAAATTTCACTTGGCACGACGCCTTTCGAACCGGAACATGGAGATGTTTACATATCTTGAGTGATACAGGCGCCGCGGCAGGCAGACATGTACTTAGACGACTTCCAGTACTTGATTCATCTTACCAACTTCGTTATGTATCATCATTAAAATAACGAGACTAGGTGATATATGTATATGTATGCATATTGAAGGTATTTTTAATCAGTAACTTTTTGTTATTACTCGACAGTTAAAGGCAACTCTCATTACCAGTCCATATTTTACTTGGTTCCGATAATTAGTGAAATTATAAATAGTGAAGTGACCACACTAGAGTTGTGTGATAGACTTCATATTAGGAGACCATATCCATTGTTGGTAACTTTACATAGTTTACGAACTGAACTGTACGGGCGACACGTAAACTCTGCGAGGTTCACCACAATCGAGGCAAGATATCTGATAAGGAATTGAAAAGCGTTTGTTTTCGAGCTGCATAATACGTTACTGCGAAAATCTGCATGAGAAATCTGTCTAATCGTTCCTACTCGCCGTGACCTTAATTGCATACATACAATTTTTTTGTGGTGATTTATGTATACATTAGTTTTAATTGAATCGCATAAAAAGGGAAAGGCCTGGACGTCGGCGACTTATAATAACAACATATTTTAGCTTTAATTCCTCTGATGCTGTGCTGGAAACCAAAACAAAATTTTCAGTTAAAAAATTTGTTGAAATAAATTTGTGTTATAAATTGCTCTCTAATGTTATTTTTATAATTATATTACCTATCACCTATTTATAGCCAAATATTTAACTTGAAGGAGGTAACCATAAATATCATTGTATAGTGATTGAAGAAAAATATAAATAGTAGGTGTGTAAGGGGTCCAGTAAAACAACTCATTGGCCCCAAGCCAACCTCACCTGTACGTGGTGCACCCTGCTTATCAACTAACGAGGCTCCAGCTCCCACCAACCTGCATCAGGCCAGCGTGGTGGGAAATGGCCCGAATTATCCCATAGGAACCCCTACAAAAGTGGAGTTCTTTGGGGCAGGCCTATGTCCAGCCGTGGACGTGTATCGGCTGATGATGATGATAAACAGTAGTCGGCAAATATTTGTTATGTTATCCTTTGCTTTAAAATAACACTTAACGGCTATAATCTAAACCTGCTTAATAATTGGTTGCACATGTAGAAGTCCGTATCAAAGTCGTCTTTGGTTTCTTTAAAAACTATTTCGCAATACATTACACAAACTCTCTCTTACATTTACGAAGACATGTGGGTTTTTGGGTCCGTAAACTGAACGAACGTATTGCTGTTACTTAATACCGGACTTTATTGTTCTTCCTTTTATTTGATCATATTGAAATATTATTTGCTTTAGTCCGGAACAAACGGGTTAAATGTAAGTACAAGTATTAAATTGTGAATAATATTTTAAAGTCCCGTCGTCACGTCCTTACACGAGCGTCGCAACGTCCGCTAAAAAATAAACACTCGTATACTGCAGGTACGAGTTACATCTTGGTCTAGACCAGTTTAAGAGATAAAATCGTGTAAAGTACATGTCTGGTCTGATTACTACAGCCATGAATAAATACTTTGTGGGATCAGTTATCGTGCGCTGTACCACTGTATCGTGCGCTGGACCAATACAATTTGGAGTACTTCGAGGAAAGAACATCCATCATCATTTTCTTTAAGGTAAACAGCGCAGTCGCGACTTCTCAAGTGTTGTGACTCTCCATGGGTGACAGTGTTCATTTGCTATTTATCATCTGAGGCCGGTTTGGGATTTTAAATTTGTGATGTGACTGTTTAGTGCAACGGAATAAAGAACAAGATAATTAGATCAGTTTTTTAAAAGGTATGTGTTGTGTTCATCTCCGTTTGTTGTTTGTTAGCAAAAATCATTATTTTCAGACATCTTGGGTTTTTTAAGAGAACAGATCTCTTTCTGCCGGGACTTGTAAACGGTTCAACTACGTATTTAAGTAGAAGAAAACAGAATGAATAAAAATTACAAAGGTTCATTGATTTTATCTCAACTTTGAACGAGTAACGATGTATATCTGTACTGCACAGTAAAAACTTATTCTTTGAAGTCTCGTACTTGTTCAACTTTTGTATTTAAAGTGTAGTAAGGTGTTTGGGATAACGAGTTTGATGTTTGCATCTGAATCGATTGTGGCAGCCGCTGGAACAGAGTCGTGTTTTTTTGTTTGCAACCTCACGAACACGACACCAAACAAGATCCATGAAGTGAAAGGTAGATCTTACAGGTATGTATTTTCTATGTGGTTCTAAACACTATGTGGAGCAATTTATTGATACCTGATACTAATTATTATGTAAGTAAAAAAAGTCTTAATGCTGATTGTATTAGAAATTTTCTTTAAATTAATGGACTAAAAGTTTATTTGTAGTACTTTGTTGTGACATATTGAGAATATAATACATTTTATAGATTACATAATTTTTGTATTGTATCTATAGTGTTGATTATTGAATGTAGGTAAATTGAATTCTAATTGGGATTGACAGTGTTATAATAACTTTGGTAATTTATTGATGGTAGCACGCACCTCCCGAAGATTGTGGAGATCGACGTGTTACCACAGTTCCTTTCGTAGTGTGTGAAAACGTTTCTATAGTTAAAGACAATGGCGTTTAAAAGGACCTCACGGGATTTTAGTTCTTTTATTGCTCTCGCAAGAGAAAGGTACGCAATGCAGGAGATCTCCAAAAATACATTTACCTCGTATCGGTTTCCTCGTAAAGTGTACGGCCGCTACGGAATTTATCGCAGTACTACTTACCATTAACACTTGGTTGTTAAGATCAGGTGTATAATCTATCATGATATGAGCGTCTTGTTCGTCACGTCGCTTCGCAAATAGTGAAAATAGTATTGATGAAACGTTTAATGTTACCTGTAATAAGTTGTTACGTAAACAATTGTTTCGTCCAATTTGGTTGGTAACGATTTCTCACGCATCTACTTGTGGGTTACCCGCCCTTTGATAAAGGCAACGTGTGGGCACCAGCGATTGTTGTTTTGCGGTCAGGTTGCGCAATGAGCACGGCAATCGTTATTACTTCCGGATCGTGGGCCGGCTTATCTATCACTCGATTACGTACTATATATTATTGTGATCTTAATAAATATAAACTTCAGATACAACCTTCGTGTGTAACCGGTTTTCGGTTATTACGCCTCAAAAAATATGTGATTACAATGGCTGGGTTAAATTCGTGACCTGGAAAGTCTTTTAGTTTTCAAAAAAAAAATACAAAAGAATATACCCCCTGTACTTCTGTACGAAAATAGAACTTACAGCTTTGGACATATCATCAGCGGGGTGACCAATTAAGAGAAATACATTTAAACTTCGACTTGTTTCTGCAAACAGTTTGAGTGCAACATCATCATCGTCAGGTGATAGACGTCCACTGCTCGACATAGGCCTCTCCCAAAGATTCCCACACGATCGCGTGGGAATTCATATGGGGAATTTAGGCCATTGACCCACCACGCTGGCCCAATGCAGGTTGGTGGGCGTCAGAACTTGGTTTTAGATTAGCAGGATGTAACCCGAGCAGGTGTGGTTGACTTAGATGCCATGAGTTGTTGTGCGGGACTCCTTACACCCCATTATTTTATGCACGTATACATACATATATAAACAATGTATGAATGTAATGTATGAAAATAATGAATGTAAAATAAAAAATCGTTACAATATTAAAAGCTCGATTGTAGTACAATGATCCTTAACCATAGTTTCTCATACCGTTGGTATATTCGGGAAATGGTCAATTACACATTACACGCGTAATATCTCTATTGTGTATGACGCACGTTGTGTAACGCATTCTAGTGTTGTGTACCGTTGTTTGGTCAAAATTTCATTTAATTTGTTTACCATTACCTACTTAGTGTTGGAGCACTCGAGTCCACGTATCGGTGTCGAGTTGTATAATCAGATGACATTTATATATTTTATAACAAACATTAAAATCATTGTTACGAAACTTACTAGATCGCCGTGCAGTGCGCTCTTGATGTTTTGGGTTTTACCCCACTGTAGTATATTGGTAGTTCCGTGAATAACCAAGCATTTCATAATATTTGTTACTCAAACTGACTAAAATGTGAATTGGGGGGGGGGGGGTGAGTGAATTTGAATTTATTTCTATCTACAACAAAATTAAGAACTCTTAAAAAGGAATTTTATATATAGCAATGTGAATACAATTTAAGACATTATTTCCAGTAAATACCCGACTGCTCATAATAATGTGGGTGGGGGGGGGGCTAGTTTGCATAATATATGTCGCTGGGTGGTTAGGATTACACTTAAAATCCATATTAAAAACAAACTCGAAGTACGGAAATAATTTGTTTATTACAGAATAAGAACTGCACAGAGCTAAAGGCAGCATAACAATGAGACCTTCTCAGTGACAGTCTGGAGTTTTAAGGTATAACCTTAGTTGTATTATCGATCAATAATAGAGGAGCACATTGCTCGAAGGACTGGCGGCCGATGGGGCAGTAAGGTCCTCGAGTCGCGCCCGCGTACCGGTACACGTGGTGTTGGGAGGCCTCCCACACGGTGGACCGAAAGTCTGGTGAGAATCGCGGGAACCCATTGGACGTGAGCAACGTGGGTCCGATCGTTGTGGGGATCTTTGGGGGAGGCCTATGTCTAAATGTGGACGTCTATCTATGACGAAAATTACTAATTTTAATATTAATCGAAATATAAATCTTTTTGACACTTTGTACTTACAAGAACAATAGAAATTTTCAATTATAATTAATTTAGTTGTTAATCGTATTGATTTCTAGCGGAAATAACAAGGAGTATCAGCATAACAGAACTGTCAATTACAAGTCGTTTTATATTTTATGCTACAAATCGAGGTAAATATAGAAAGACATTAAAATATCGTTACATTAATTTAAATGTAGATGGCAGCACCGTGGCCTATATATGCTTTGCACCACATTGCGCTCGTCGGCTTGCGATATAAGATGTTAAGTCTCGTTAACGCAGTAATGTCTTCACCGAAATGCGAATGAATGTAAACAACCATAAAGTGTTGGGTAACTCAATTTTGCGTGCTCCTGGCTCACGCCGCGTCGGAAACACCAGCCCCGCGTACATAGTTATCGTCTACTTATCGCTGCACGCAACGCAACCAAATAATACAAGAACAATTGTGTAATATATATTGCTGTTGTAATTTTTTTTTCAACAGCCAATTTACGTCTCTACTATTGGGTACAGGCCTACCCTCAATATGAGTTCGATGGGCCTAAGCCACCACGCGGGCCCAATACTATTTGGTTATTCCTCGCGATGTTCTTCTTCACCGTTTGTATTTCGCTGTTACTAAAGTTCCAAAATGTATATAAGTTAAATATTAAAGTCATCGGTACATGCCAAGATTAGAACTCGCGATCTTCGGAATGAAGGCCGCACGCTCTAACCATTAGGCCAGCGAGCTACTACTTCTCTATACGAAGTTTATACTTTTCACGTTGTTATAACAATAACTCATTTTCAATATTTGCAATTTATTATAAATCATAGTTGTATCTTCGATTTATGCAAATGTAAACTTACCGAAATGAATTCTTATTACATAAACACTTACCTAACTTGACAGGATGACATGTCATTTGTGAAACACTAACTAAACAAAGAACCAGTGCTGATCTTCTGAATCCTGACTAATAATATAAACAGCGACAGTCAGTTTGTTGTATAGTAACACTTTCACGCCTTAAATGCTGAATCCGTGTTGATGGATTTTTGTTTTGAAATTAATGATACCATGGAGGCAGGGCAGTACGGTGAGGAGGGTTTCAACATACTAAGCAGGTCGATACTTCAGTATTAATGAAGCAGCGCGCGATTCAGTTACAAGGGCTACATCCGATTGTTAATTACGGCTTCGGATGTTTGAAGGTTCTATTTGCCTGGCTTTCGCAGCACAACTACTGAGGCTTACACTTGGTAGGGAAGTAAAAAAAGCCCAAGTGTTTGTTAATTAGACGGGGTACCAGTGGGTTCCGCAGGAGATCTCGGAGCCCTTCCTAATGCGCTGAGGGAGACCACCCGGGTGTTTTTAGTAGGTAGAAGCCCCCACATAACCTGGCCTTCCTCCAGAAGCAGGGTATCTTTTAAGGAGATTTCCCCCGCGGTAAAAAAAGATGTTTGTTAATTAGACGGCGCATGGGCACTATAGGATTCCGCGCTACCACAGTCTTACAGATAACCGTAATGAAGTTATAGCAGAAAGCATTTTTAGGTTGAAGCTAGAAATAACTTAGTTCAGTTCTTTGTCCGTAAATGAAGAGCTTTGTAACACTTGGACTAATTTAAGTCGTGGGCGGTTACGCTTGGAGTAATAATCATTTACATAAAGCAACCGCCCTTTCTCCGAACCTTAGAGGCGATCGTAATGGTGGTTTCCACGAGCAAAGATCTCACATAACATAAGTTTACTTCCGCAAGTATTTAGGTTTACCCCTAAAAATCAACATTTTCTCAAGTTCAACCAGATAGGGTACACACATACATCGAGTACCTTTTTACGTAATACTTAACATCTGCTATGGTCAACACGTTACGGTGCGGCATCGGGAAGCGTTTACTTTACTGTACAGGAACTGTACTGAACCGGTCCTCGATTGGGTGCGCCCATTGCTGACAGGGTTGGCAGATGAAATGTCTGCTATTACTGACTAGATAACCATTTGTGTTAGGGTAGCGGACGTTGACTTTATGAACTCCAGTGTAGTATTTGTCAAATGAAACGTATTTACGGAATTGCAAAGTTTTTATTTACGTTTCTTTTACATTACTATACCTTTACGTTTTACTCGTATATTTACGGGAAGATACTGCCTACTTTATCTTCATCACCATCATCTCATCATAGCCTATTAATGTTCACGGCTTAACATGGCCGAATTTAAACATAGCAGTACATGAGTAAATGGCACACGAAAAGTTGCTGTCATTTCTGATCTGATATTTTAATGGATTGTATTGTTTACAAATATATTGCGTATACAACAATGTAAATGTTACAATAGTCAGCTCCACCTGTTGAGTGTCAGCGGTATTATTATGGTTTACCGTCACGACTTGACACTTTAGCGGGCGGGTATTGCGCTGCTGCAGCGCCGCGCCGTCCCAATCAAATGTTTATAAGTGATTTCAATATTATTTATTGATATTTCGCGTAGTGACTACGGCCCATTGCCCTCATATTGGGGGTAGGCCTGTGCCCCATCAGCGGGGACGTAAATTGGTTATATATGTGATTTCAAGGTGTATCGGTCCTATCAAAAAGGAATCAATAACACTTAAGTGTTACTAATACTGAGAGACATGTCTTGCATATTTCCGTCTTTGATACATGATGGGTGCATGGCATCTCTTTAGCTGTTGTCAGTTGCTGCTGTAATACATCGTATGAACAGCAGTTATTTTGCGGAAGTTGACTCGGATTATATTGATGGGTCATGAAGTTATCAATCAACTGTAGCCCGCGATGGTCCACTGCTGGACATACGCCTCGCCCAAAATTATTTAGGACATAGGTACTACGTCGTTCTGTAGTGTTGCGTGCGAAGTCATCGTTATTGAACTTGTTACTTCATTGTGATCTTTCAGCTACTTAAGATAAATAATAATTTGGTACTCTCAAAAACATTGTCTTGCCTTTGTTTATTTATTTTATTAACGCATGGCTGTTAATGGATGTTCTTTCGGTACAACTTAACTAACAATACTCCTTTTTTGAATACAATTTCCGATTAGTATTTTTTCGGTGGGTTTTGTAAATTTAATATAACCTGAATGGCGAAAAACTTTATTTGCTTTGGACGTACTATGCTACTGGTCTTTTAACCGAAGGACCCAGCTCATTGGACAGTGGAGGGCACGCGAATTCGGAGTCTACGGTCTAAATTATGTGCGAATTGTAGTGTACTAAAATATTTACAGTGTAATCTAATCATCGACCAACACGATGTTATGAAAATATATTAAAATTGTTAAACACCATTTCGAACCCGTATACCCTCTTAATACCATTAATAGAAACCTTCACACGCTTATGTTAACATAATTTATTTTTACGATCATATTACTATTTTAATTTTATTAGGATTTCGACCGAATATACTCTATACATACATTAATTTCATAACACGAATTAAACACTCACTATACGAAAAAAATTGACATATACCGCCTCCCAGCACACGGGAATAACGTATTTATAATTTTTTGTTCTACGACATGCAGCGACGCGGCGTTAGTTATGATGGTATACTCAACACCACATTGTGTTCGTCGCCTTGAGACATACATGTTAAGTTTCGTTACTCTTATAATTACATTAACTACAGCGCACTTCAAACCGTAACACAGTAATGTTTGCACAGTACTGTTTTTCGGCTGCAGTAGGCGCTGCATGGTATCTACTTAATCGTTCTCCGGCAGCAGAGACGTATCACCAACAAAAAAATCATTAAATCCGTGAAACTATTACACGAACAACCGTCTATCAGGACACGGGACTTGCGTTTTATATATGATCAATATAATACAAATTTAAACCTGTTTATACCATTTCTGTGTTTTAGTCAAAGAATAAAACATGATTTTCTTGTAAATTTTTAATAAATGATTCACAGGAAATATGTCTTATTGATCTTTCAGTATCATCAACATCATCAGCTCGCTAAAGAATTCCACTTAGCCCGATTTTCTCTACGCATCCATTTGCTGCCATCCGGCTTGCACAAATCGTCGCTTCATCTTCTACATCTTCTACTTCTATTAATTTAAATATTTTTTTTCTAAGTTAATTTACTTTGTTATACGATTTACAGATTTCTTTTTAAAAACTCTACGAATATAATTAACCAATGCTGCGTTGGTCAGGTTCAATAAAAGGTTACACGTAATGTTCGTCGCCTCGGATCACCTGAGACGTAGAGTAGAGCTCCATTATTCCAATATTTAGTTTTTTTAATTTCCTATTTTCTCTGATATTGTTATTCAGGGCTTTACCTTATCCTATTATTTACAACATTTTCACATTTACTTACAACGTATTCACTGTTAATTCATATACATGTTTTCTAACATTATTTCTATTTTTTATTAATTAATGTATTTTTTACATTATCTATACCTATGCTATCTAATTATCTAATATTACATAGAAATACATAGAATATTATTATGTTCATATGCATAAAGTAACATTTACTTATCCTTATTTCTATCATTTGACACGACGCTTGAAACGGTTCAAGCATTGGGAGGATCCTCCGTGACCAGTGAATATCTGGGTTAACAATATTTAGAGTTGCTGTCGCGCCCTTCAGCAGGGAAACTGTTTAGCTCCAGTTAACTATGTCAGCGCTTATTTGAAAGCATTACGTCTGCTGCGAGTGCAAGTGACGAGCTATTTAAAGGCTAAGTTCCAGCTGAAGTTAGTTGTTAAGTATGCACCGCGCAAGTGTCGGCGAACGAGTGCGAACTATGCGCGGCGCGCGTTACTTATGTAACACGCTTAAGTAACGCGCGTTACATTGACATCGATGTTTGCGGAGCACCGCACCACCCACCACTGTGTGTTAGATTTTATTGCGTAATTGTTGTTATCCTGGGTTTTGTGGTGTGGTTTAACCGCGGTACAGTTATAGCAGTTCGAAACAACGACTGAAATTGAAGGTTTGCAACGACTATATCGAGTGGTGGAATCAATATATTGAAACTATTCATTTACTAATTCAAGAGTAATCACTTTAAACCACGACTGGACTGTGAGTCGTCAAATTCAGAATGTTAGTAAAAGTCAAAGGAACAGCTACAGCTCCTGTTTCTAGAATTGAAAGGAATCTTAGTCACTTTGTACCACACGCATTGCGTACGATGGCAGTCAGGATATTCTCATCCAAGCGTAATGATAATAATTATATAAAATGGCAACACTAAGTGGTGGGAGACATATAACGTTATAATACGTTTCATCACTAATGTTAGGCAAAAATATGTAAATATAAATGGCATGTGTAAGTACGGTGTGTATATTTTAAGAATGGTTTCAAATGATTTGGTATGAAATGGTTATACCTCGGTAACCATCTGCCATTGCGTCAACATAATTGATGTTATGGTGAAGAGTATTTAATCGCCGAATAGATTTGCTTAGGTTACTGCTTGCTTGCTTGCTTGCTTGCACAATCGGGATTGTTGTTCGCGTTGTTTGTTTGATTTTTAGCCTATATTCCTATGAATTTTAATTGAAGTGTTGCGATCGTGGTGTTGTCTTCCGTGTCTTGGAAATTCATTTCTGATACACACCAGCACAAATTTTGATATTACAAATATCACTATTTAGTTATTACATTTTCTATTCGAAAACTTTTGTTAAGTTATGCCCATATACACAATGATATTTATTATAATGCAATAGTGTAGGAACACTAGAACTTATATACTTTACGAATACATAATAATAAGGGTTCTTTTAAGGTTCAACGTTTCAGGTAGATGTGGCGAGGAATCTAACCTTACTTTCCTTGCTGGGTCACTACGCTTCATAGTTATTCCAAACAAGCGTCAACCCCTGGCGGCCTTTGTGATGTCTATATCCGAGGGGTTGTTGCGAAATGCTTTAGACTATATTCATAGTGTGCGAAGTGAACGAAATATGTGAAATGAGTATTCAAGGCATGGGTCTTCTTTTCGACCTTGACCCGATTCTTCAAGTCAGCTACTAAAATACATAATTGAATGTCTGTACATACTAGCTTTGTATATGATATGATATTTGTTTTATTAGAAAATACTTTTAGTATTTCAATTAACTGCAAAATGTAATAATTTCTAAAATCGAATGTCCGGTGAAAATATTCATATAATTAATCTTTTTGACGTTTGGAAGTAACATACATGGTTCATATTCAACTTCTACGCTCCATCTAAAGATGGTCTTTGATTTAAATATAGGTCCCGTTGATATCCTATGCCGTGATTAAACACTTATAATTATGTATATGAGCGTCACGAGCTTTAGCACAGAGGGTGAAGCCATAGTCCGACAGAGAGGGGCTGCTCGTATATACACATGCGCGGGCGCAGCGGAGGCAGTCGCTAGAGCCTCCTCCGCACCAAGATGAGGACGGTGGCAATCACGGTGGGTGCAACGGTGATGTGATGTGTTGTTGTTATTACATACAAATTTAATAGTGATTTGTTTTATGTTATTGCAATTTAATGTTTAACGAATTCATATCTTGCAACACCGATGGTAAACATTGCGCGTCGAGTTTCAAATGTAACTTTTCGTTATAATATCATCAATGTACACATACGAGTATCTATAGAATTTTGAGAAATGTGCGATTGGATCAATCGTTTATGTAGTCATTTTTAACAAAGGGAATGTTTTTAGCTTTTTGAGCGTACTTAAGGAAATCAACTTGAATACACTGCTCGGTTATTATTCTTAACCGCAGATTTGTAATATAAAGCATATTGCATTAAGAGAAAAAGCGTACAGCTAATGGTTACCATTTGATCATTACACCTTTTGATAAGTAAAACAGAATTTTTTAATTACCTTATCGCTTAGTGCAGCGGTGAATTAAATCGTTGACTACTTATATAATTAATTTTTAAGAAGAAGAAAAAACAACTTGAACATAGAATTATAATGGTACTTACATATTTATTTAATAAACATGATAAAACTACTACATAAAAAAATTGCAATGCCACATAAAACTAGTGGCAGGTCTCAATTGCCGGAGACCGTCTAAGTAGGTACCATCGCAGTACCTATTGCAGCCGACACACAACAGTGTCCAAATAATGCTATGTTCCGGTCTGAAAGGCGTAGGAGCTAGTGTAATGTATCAAGTCTCAACATCTTACGTTTCAAAAATATAACATCTTAACTAGCGTCACGTTGTTATGAGTAGGTGTATTACTTACTAACGTCGTCTTCATCTGATCGCTTCTTTAATTAAAAAAAAGAAACCAATATTATCTAATGGTATATGTCCCTTTCACGTGTGAGTAATACCAAAATTCTATTTTAAGTTAACAAAATAACTTTACATTATATTACAGTGCATGCAAGTTCATTAAAATATTGTAACTTAATAAATTTGCATGCATTATTATTTTTTAGTTGTGGTTGGTGCTTGGAGTTACGGTTGCTTTGGCCGTCCCCCTCAAGGATAAAGAGAACAGCTCCGAAGCAGTCAGATATAAACGCTCACCTAGCGGATGGCACTCGCATCATGAAGTAATCTCGAAAAAAAAAGTAATTTGGAAAGAACAATGGAAACAAATATGGAAAACTGAAAAGAAAATGGGGTGGAAAATAGAGATTTTAAAAGAAAGGCTACCCGCTTGGAAAACGGAACAGGTTAAACAATGGAAAGAAGAAGTAGTACCAGATTGGAAAATAGTTAAGAAACCAATTTGGAAAGAAATTCAAGTTCCTGTGTGGAAAGAAATACAAGTTCCTTATTCGAAAAAGTTTTATAAACCAATTTGGGTGGAAATACAGAAACCGATCACTAAAGACGTACAAATTGCAGAATGGAAACAGTCTTATATTCCTGAATGGGTAAAGGAAGGTATTCCCGGAGAGAAATTTTTGGGTAAGGATAACCACGGATGGGAGTACACGAGCCACGATTTGTGGAGAAAAAAGATGATCTGGAAGCCCGTGTGGAAGAAAGTTTACAAGACAGTTCAGAAACAGGAGTGGGTAACAGACAGAAAGCTCGAATGGAAAGAGGAATGGAAACAACTTTGGAAAACCGAAAAGAAATTAACTTGGGTTGCAGAAAAGAAAGAAGAATGGGTAGAAGAAAAGGTTCAAATCCATAAAATTGTCAAAAAAGAAATTTGGGTGCCTGTACAAAAGAAAATCTGGATAGAAAAGCAGAAAGAAGTCAAAGTACCTGTAACAAAAATAATTGAGAAACCAGTATGGATCAAAGTTTGGGTACCAGTGGTCGTACATGAACATCACGGGTGGGACTAGAAACATGCGGCCGTGACTACGTTCTGTATATATTGTACCTTTGTCGTAGTAATTTAGTCAAGTAGGTAATTGTTACCGTAATATCCCAAGACATTATATGTTATATTCACTGGATGTTAAACAGATGTCATCAACATTTTAACCGATGAACGTCCACTGCTGGACATAGGTCTCCCTCAAATATTTCCACATCGAACGGTCGAGGTCCGTGACCTTTGCTTGTAGAGATTCATATGAGGGGATTTGGGCTGTTTCCCACCACGCTGGCCCAATGCGGGTTGGGGTTTGGGAGCACGGTCTTGCGCTGGATGAATCCAGTTGCTCCCAGCATTTTTTTATGTCCTCTGTCCACTTAATGAGTAGTCTGCGAACGCTGCGCTTTCCAGTGCGCGATAACAGATGTCCATAGATAGTAAATAAGGGTGTACGCGAAAGTGATTCTTCTATGTTTTGAGCGGATGTGATTGCATTATAATTAACGACAGAGAATACAAATTGCTATGCGTACATCCATGAAGTGGGACTAGTGAAATATGTTAAAGTTATCACTTAATCATAACAGTTGAACTACATAGCGATAAGTTTGCTAATATGTTTAAGAAAGCAATTTGCATCTTAATTGGCACACCGTTTTTTCCTTAGCCTATAACAAAAAGAGTATGACCTTTTGTCGATCACGTGATTATAATGAATGCAACTATCGAAGTATGGTTTAAGGTTGTTAACGGTTTAAGATTTTAATATTTATAATTAGTAACTTTTGATCTTAATTACTTATTAACGCAATGCCCCACGAAGCAAACGCTCTCTAAAATATTGTCTCAAGAATAAAACGGATACTTAAGTTTCGAAGTATAAAGATTAAAGTACAAGTTAAGATAACTTCTCCCGCCGCAGATGATCTTGGTCTGTTGAAAATCTCTAGTATAAAAAAAGATATTTTAAATAAGATTTACTTGTTTCTTATGATTAGAAAAAATCTATGACTTCATGTTTTTAGTGCTATCTCTAAGTAATTCATTACATTGAGGGTGAAAATATAACTTTTATGAAAAGTTATTGTTTTTTTTTATTATTGATAAAATCACCAGGTTTTGTAAACATGAAGTTCAATTTACAGTGCGGCAGGTTGATAGTACAAAGTTGTCGTTATAATGGTTTTCTTATATTTCTACCATTTTAAAAATACAACAATTTATGTTTGTGCATCTTTTATTTCTCATTTTATCAAATTGCATTCCAACAAAAATAATTTCCGAATCCATATAATTATTCTCCATTTAATAATTTCAATTCTTCATTAGTTTTCTTTGTTAATTTCCATCTTCAAACTTGGTGTAGTTAAAATGTCAATACGTCCGGCGTAGCGTCACCTCACCAGCAAAGAGTCAACACTAAAACTCAGATATGAATAAAAAGTTAATATGAAAAAACGCAATTTGTAATTATATATATATATATATGTGTCAATAACATATAGTCCATATGTCAATTTGTTAAACCACCGCAAAGTGGACTACGTGATTATATATATATATACATATATTTTAAATGCGACAGGATGTCCGTTTATTGACGTAGACTGTGTACGGTTGAGAGAACTTCATAACAAAATGTCTCTAGGGATTTAATTATGAATATGTGGGGATGTAGTGTAGCTCGCTGGCCTAATGGTTAGAGCGTGAGGCCTTCATTCCATACGCTGTTCCACCCAGGTTCGCTTGTTGAGTGATAAGGGTCCCCACGTTCAAGGCCAGCGAAATTCCTAGACCCTTTTAGTCTGCTTCTACAACAGGCAGGGCTTACCTTAGTCCTATTCTTACTAGCCCTAAAGTACAGAGCTGATACTTATAGCTGATTGCGCCAGTTTTCCGACACAGCCCAAAAATTTTATTTATCTATAACGCTGACACATGCCTGTTGGCGTATATTTATCGTTGCTGACGGGTTAGTATAATTAAAAATATAACACAGCATATATATACATATTGGCGCAAAGTAACCATGTGAACCCAAGTATATAAATACTCGTTTGTTGTATGTCAGATATTGAGGTAACCCGGTGGGAATAATTGACGAGTGACTTCAGAGAAGAACTGCGGAAGCGAAACGTGGCGAAAGTTCATGTCACTCGATGACGTAAGCACAACGTAAATCAAAGTGATTGAATAGCTCGCGTGCAGTTTAGACGTGAGTGTTCTATCCAGCTGGTACCAGCAAAAACCAAATCCTGATTGTAAATATGAATTACGTCTGATCCTGGTCGTTAATCGCTTTTTTATTTCCCATGAACGGCGGCGTCATTCGGTTTACTTTTGTTGAATAATATAACTAGTCTGTCCATAAATACTGTTACATGAAAACTTTTTATTTTAAAAACTTATTTCGATATTCACATGTTTTTTCGTGTTCGTTATCAAATTACAATATGGAATGGGGTGGGGGTGTTAAAGTAAATAGGATTGCAGTGATCGCCTTGCACAAAGTGGGCATGGAGCTGGTCCGGTCGGTCATATTCCAGACACTTCGAAAGCTTGCTATCAGCCGTATGTTCGTATGTCGTACGATCAACAGATACAACAACACTTCCTTTGTCCAGACGAAGACCAGAAAAGATCGGTGCGACCGCATACTGTTAGAACTACAAAGGCTGGTACTTCTGTTAAAGCCATGTCAGAAAGGAGGATACCCGCTAGGACTCTGTCGCATATTATAAAACAAGACCTGAAGCTCGGTGCTTATCAGGTCATGGTCGATATACAGGACATGCCTTAAATCAATATTTATAATAAAAGAGAGTGGATCGGTCAAAACGCCTTCTTCGCGTGATACTACTTCCTTTGTCGCGATACAACAGGCAGGTGAAAGGCACAGAAATATCCTCTTTACCGATGGAAAAATGTTCACGATTGGAGTATACTACAATAAGGAAAGTGATAATGTATACGCTCACAGGTCTAAAGAAGCTACTCAAGTGGTCGCAAAGGTACAACGTGGTCATCATCCTGTGTCAGTGATGGTTTAGTGGGGCATGTCTTAAGAAGGAGTCACAAAACTACATTTTTGTGTAAAAGGAGTGAAAACTTCAGGCAAAGTGTATCAAGATACAGTCTTGGATCATGTCGTGAAACCTCTCAGCAATACACTTTTTAAAAATATACCGTGGACTTTCCAGCAGGACTCTACACCTGGTCACAAGGCACGAACTACCCAAGCCTGGCTTGAAACCTACAGTTCTGGACTTTATAAGAGCTGAAGACTGGCCCTTATCTAGCCCAGACCTCAACCTTTTAGACTTTAAATTATGGTCAGTTTTAGAGAGCATGGCCTGCTGCTGCTTTAAACGACACGGCGGCATTGAGCATTTTAAAAAACTTTTGACCAAGCAGCGGCGAAATTTCCCTTCAAAACAGTGCGTAAACCCATAGACTCGTGGTCCTGGCCAAACGGATTAAACGCCGGTATAAAAGGCAGCCATTTCGAAAAGATTTTTTTTTTTATTGTTTGCCGAGACTAATAATGATGTAGGTATACATTTTGATAATATTACATTACTTCATTGAAAAAAAGCATTTTCATTTGTAACGGAACTTGTGGCCGGACTAGGTAATAACCACTTTTAAATAACTAGCAATCTTCCGTATTTGAGTAGGAAATAACTATCTATCATCAGCCGATAGACGTTCATTGCTGGATCTTTTGGGTGAGACCTATGTCTCACCCAAAAGATCTCCACGTACAGTCAGCTTGCCTCCGGTACCGCTGGGCGGCACTAGGAGATGTCGTATGGAGGATTTGGGTCATTTCCCACAACGCTGGCCCAATGCGAGTTGACGAGATATAACCGTAATCCGAAACCTTGACATTGTTATTTATTAAAATCCCTGTGCTAACATTACCAAACAAAAATATATGCAGAATATTTTGCAACCAAAGTTATTTATAATATATTCGTCAGTTGTATCGAATAATGATTGAATTTCATTGCATAACTTTCGGAGTTTTTTTACTCCCACCTATGTTCATTAAAACCTTACCAAATCTTACCGTCTAATCCCGAGGCAAGAAGGAGTGGCGAACGGTGTCAAGATAGTACCTATAAGAATAACAGAACATTGATATAGATATGCCTCGAAAGTGGGGAGGATGTACTCGTGAAGATACTGGGGGGCTGTATGAGGTCCCAGGGACGGGCTATAAAAGCATAAAGTTAGAAAACTATAGTTATGTTTCAAACGAACATCTTTTGAAACACTACTACTGAGGAGTAGTGGGAAAACATCTTCATATAATCTTAGCTTTTCCCAAAAGACAGAGTACTTTTACAAAGAACTCCCCTTTTATATAATAAGACATTTCACATGAGAATGGTTGTTAAATATATGAATACACTGTTAGAAGGTCTCAACTGTCGGAGACCGTCTAGCAAAGTACCACCGCAGCTGCTATTGCACCGGACAAACAGTAGCGTGTAAAGATTACTGTGTTCCGGTATATAGATCCTAACATTTTGTCACAAACCGACGAGTGTAGTGATGCAGTGTGTAACATCCCCACTATCCACACATTGTTATGGGCAGGCGTATTACTTACCATCTGGTGAATGACCCGCTCTTCTATGCATATTTAATTAGGCTATGAAACGAGCATTGAAAGAGTTACGATCTTTAAAGCTAAGGTAAGAACTGCGCTGTTCCGCTTGTTTTCTAACAAGAAGGTCATTAGTTCAAACTCATAATCAAGTCAAGATTTCTCTTAATTACGCAAACATTAATAGATTTAAAAAATGCACCATGGCGCTCTGATGTTGAGTTTCGCAAATACATCTCATGCCGTAGACAATACATTTACCTTTGTTTAATGTTTATACTTCATTTCTATCGGTCTACCTCGCTGTTCCCCGACCGCTTTGGTGGCCGTAACACCCCCGCACCTGCCCTTGGGGAATGAATTTCGTAAACATTTTTTACCTCACTTACTCGCAACCGGAATATTTCCACCAAATTTCAAGTTTCCAGGCCTTATAGCTTCAGAGTAGTTCGTGATGAGTATCTACATAGGTGGAAATATCTAATTGTAAATATATTAAAAAAAACAATAATAATTTATTTGCTCCTCTTCTGTTTACTCTGAGTACGACATTAAGCTTTGTAATTGTTATCGCGATGCTTGCGCCAGTAACGGAAATATCTAGCAGTTTGAACAGTTCCTATTACGAAGGCGACACTAGTGGCTGCGGTATCGGGTTTAGCTATCTAGGCACGATCACTCGTGACTCGCCGTGGGAAGGTAGATGGCAGATCAGCTCGAGGCACCGGAGGCGCGTAGGAGTCGGGTGACCGGCGCGCCGACAGGTGCAACGGCACTCGCTTTTGTAACGCGATGGGATCGTTAATGCTCACAGAACGTATCTCTTTACTTGTTATCTACTCGAGTACAGTGGCGTGTAAAAGTGTCGCCGGAAGTGCAGTACGAAAAGCTCTTAATAGTTCACCTAAATGAATAAAGAATATATTTTATTTGCATACGATAACACTTACAGCTTACATTGGTAAGTTACAGATACATGGTTTTATTAAAAATCCAAAATAAATTTTCATATATGTTACGGACCCCTAATGTATGAAACCCACTGAATTGTATCGACCCCGATTGACAGGGGTCTAAACACAACTTCACATCAGCAGTTCGTGCTTCGAAACTGTACACTAACACCGTTGGATACACCGGCTCCCACGGGATCGCAACAGACCAACAATCAGTTTAATATTCAACATACTCTTAGATTCAATTTCATAGCATAGTTTCTAATGTAAATTAATTTTATTGTAATTGAGTTGCATTGTATAATAATTGCTTTAATTGGACCTCAAATAATTAATTTAAACATTAATCTATTATACAATGTAAACAAACAATAGATATAAATAAAAACAATATCGACTATACGACATCCATCGTACATGTAGTAGGAGGATACGGACACCACTAACATATGAAGAATGTTCGTGGCTGCTTTCATAATTTCTTTTTAGGGATTTCAATATAAAAAAATTCTATATATAATTAATCAAAATATGAATGGACTTGTAATATTTATATATTATAATAAGTAATAAACAGCCCTTTTAGTATACCCCCCACAAGAAACCTGAGACTTTCTATGATAAAAAGCGAGTCGACTTCACGAAGCGTTGGTCCTTGGAACAATTTTATTTTTTCACGATATTTTTCTTAACCAGAAGCTCACACTCGGTAAGGATGGAACCCGTTCCTCCTCATGGCGTAAACTGAATTCGACTGCTTTACAAACTGAGCCACCATTCACGGCTTTACAACAATTTTTGTCATATCTATCATTAACTGTTAAAATGTAACTTTTTAACTAAACAATTATTAGTGATATTGGGATCCACCGATGTGAAGATCTTTGGAGAGGCCTGTGTCCAGCAGCGGACATCTATCGGCTGATAATGATGATATTGAGTATTCACTTCTTACTTTCTGAATGAGATTGACTATGAAAATAAAAAAAATATATTAAACATATATATACATATATTTATATTTCCACCGGTGTAGAGACTCATCAGGATATCTATGGATGTGGATGTTACTGCCAACAGCTGGCGAGGAGCAAGTAGTATATATTATTTTTTTGAATAATAACAATAATGATCACGAAGTGATGTATTATCGTCGCGATTGTACGCACCGTATCGCATCGCATCGCATCGCATCGCATCGCATCGCACCGCACCGCATCGCATCGCGCCGCCATACGACACTGTGCGCTGATATCCGAATGTATTAAAGGGCTTTAGCTTACGCGCTGTCGGCGCCGACACTCGATATTGTCTGCCGATTTATTCTTATGGCTGCACACCGAGCACTTGGCAGCTTAACGAGTTCACCTCCACAATCGGACTGAACAGGTAGGAATGTCGCTACTTCAAGTAATAATACGCGATGGCATATTTTGACGACTGCTCAATTACACTTTGTGCTATTGAATAATGTTGCGTTTAAAGTGGTCCAATAGTTATCAACTCATGGACTCGCAAACAGCTATACTACCCCATATATTTAATAATTTTCTCTATGATTATTTGTAATACGGTACTCGGAGTGTTTTTCATCATCATTGTGCATTAGTATAATGGATTATATCATCGCTAGTAAAATCCCGGCATTTAATAGGATTGGCTGCTGTTCTAGTTACATTAAAATCTTCTAATTATTATGAATTTTAAATGTTATGAAAATGAAAATGAAAATTACATGCATTGTATCAGTGTATATGGACTATTTGGAATCTGTGGCAATTTCATTCCATTGACTGGCACTGTTACCCAGCAAACCAATAAGCCATTGGCGACAAACTGACATGCACTTAAGCTGCATATGAATAAAAAGAAGATTTAGTTAGTGTTCAGTAACTGATTCTGACGGATGTCACTGTATACGTCATTTACTATATAGTGGCTATTTCTTATTTATAAATCAAATCACAAAGCACAACTAGATCGGTTTTTGCGTGACACAGCCGTTTGGTTTACACCCGTATGGATCGTAGTTGAATTTATCTCTAATTGGATAAAAAAATCTATCCATAATATGCAAAATCATTGAATTTGTTTAATCGCTTCGGAAGTACTGAAAAGGCAAATGACTTTAATGTTAACTTTGCCTGACACTTAGGAATTTCAAAAGTATTATAGAAGATATAATTCTCAATGCTCTATAGTAAACTTTATAATAATTTGTAAACTATTCATCTGCTCTTCTAAAATATACCTTCAACGTATATTAATACGGTGAGTATTCAGAGGCGAGGCCGTTGCAACAATGTGACGTTGCTGCGCTTGCGCTTGCGTGGAAGCTGTCGATATGATCTCGTGGCTGGCGTGGATGACGTGAATGTAATCAGATCGTACACGGCACCTTCCAGCTAATCAGCTACAGCGCGATTCTCGACGCCTCTCTATGGTATTTAACACGCGCGCGTTGCACCAGATCCGCGGAAAAACTCAACACCAAAGATCGCTCGAGTTGGTTTTACCTTGATAACAGATCCACAGAACATATCCTTTTATATTTATGGTACAATAATACACTTGTTTTTCAAATTACGGTTTAACGTCGTAATTTTATATAAGTAAAATATCCTGTATTCACTAATGGTATGTCCCGGTTGTAGGAGAATGTCTAGGTATTTCTGCCATAAAACAGTAGTGTGTAAATATTACTTTATTCTGATTTGAGAGATACTAAAGCCAGTGAAATTACTAGGGTAACGATATTTAACATCTGATATCTCAGGACGACTGGCACAATGTGGTGGTAAGTATATTATCGTAATTTACTAACAAACAAAGTCTAACAGCTATAAATTTTGGATAGACTTATCTTTAAGTGAACATTCAGCTGGTACAGGATCGTTACGATGTAAATGAAATAAATAATATATAATGGGTCAACGAGCCAGCGACTAACAAATTCATACACTTCACCCTCACCACCATCCATCAAACGGCAGGAGCGTCGCAAAACCGCGACGCGACTGGTCTGCAACATGTTAGCGCCGTTCGAAGCGAGACCCGCATTTTTCCTCTCCCTCGATCAATTACCCGCCAGACGTGAACAATTTAGTCTACAATTGAACTTGTCTCCCGTGATGATGAGTGATGCTACCACCCCGCCGGACACCGCGGCCGCTGCCCGCCGATCATTCAATTATATTACGATGAGACAATGACGACTATATGTCGTGTGGGTCGGGTGGCACGGGTGGCACGGGTGGCACGGGTGACACGGCACTCCTGGCTCTGTTTCGTAAGTTATCAAACATAATTGTTACAATAAAAACATCTTGTATACAGTTTTAGCTCACTTTTAGGCAATACCTGAAGGTAGCTTGTCTTTCAATGTTCCACTTAAATTAAATTAGTGCTTTTTACCATCTAGATAACATCTCCACTTACCATCAGGTGGGATCGTAGTGAAACACCAGTCTATGTGATATAAAATAAATATAGATCGTTTATAATCGAGTAAGACAAGGCCTGGACGACGAGCTTGGCGTTGTTTTAAAGTTTTTTATAGAAATATTTAATGCAATACTAATTATTTTACAATAGTTTTACATTGGAAATTCAGTCAGTTCAGGACAATTGGTCTCTGTGTATTGACCATGCACTAAATAACGGTTAGCGTGCTGATTGCAGCGTCAATTGACCGGACAGTCTGTTGAGCGGCCGCCCCGGTGTCAACAGGCCATGTGACCACCAATATCCTTTACAGACATCGAACAACGTCTCCTTGGATTTACCAATGCCACTTGGCATGGTTTCTATTGTTTATAAAACTGGAAATACAGAGATTTTTCTAGGTATCCTTCACAAGTTCATGATTTTTATTTTAGTCTGTCAAACAATTAGTCTATGACTTTTTCTCCATTAACTATACATATGTATTTACAACATAATGTAGCAGATGTCATCATTATTTCATATTAACCTGTACATGTTTTGTACTCTCCTCTTCCCATTGAGCATGTATGTTGGTATATATCATAGTATATAAATGTTTGTGCTTCTGATCCATACAATGTATTTTATACGAATTCCTGACGGAGCCGCAAGCAAAGTGAAGTGTTATTAATGTTAAATAAATATGCTACGTAAATGTTTATTAATGAGGCGAGCTCCTTGTGTGGGATATCTGCTTTGACAGGTATACAATTTATTACAAATGCCACTGTATCTGTATAGCGCTCCAATTGTGAAGGAATTCCGCATTTGCAGCTGACAGTTGGGCCGCACATAGGGTTCGCGTTATTGGCCACTGAGCTAACACAATGCAGCTCGCGCCTGGCCAGCCGCAGCTCGGAATGCGATTTGCAATCGAACCGCCGCCCGTCGCACAATCCCAGCGCGAAGTTATTGCGCCCGGCTTTACTTACTGTTTCTGACCGTTCCAATTGTGTAGCCAAAACTTATTCGCGTGCCTAATACTTACAACGCATTTCACAACCGTGTACATTCTACTTTATAATGACAATCATTGAAAAATGTTATGGTAATTGTCATCCCTTATATTTTAATGTATGTGCGCTATCGCCACTCGGCCATTCAATACACATATAAACCTTAAATATTTTTTTGTCTAGAAGGCATATAAACTAGATTATAAGCAGGCCATCAAGCCATCAAACACGGATTCAAATGCGAAATACTGCTTTTTAAAAATGTATTGTACTAAAATAATGTGGGGCTTTATATTTAAGTGTAGTGGGTAATGGGGGGTTGAGTATTGGGGCGGGGATAGCGTGGCGCTGCGGGACGCGTTCAATAAATCTGATCCACCCATTGTGCTGTCTGTACGCGCGTGGAGCTGCTCTTTAGTTGCGCATTCAGGAACAGCGCTCCATGGACTAGTTGTTATATTTCACGTAAACTGGAACCTGGTCCTCTTGAAGGAACCTCGGCATTATATATAAAATTTTTCGATGAACAACACAATAAATATTTGGGTAATATATTCTAACATGTACAGTGTCAACTGAGACCTGGAGTATTTCGACGAGTTCGCTTCCCCATCCGTGGCGTCGTTGTCATAACACCATGTAAAATAGAAGTCAAATGTTAGCCCCTGCGGTAAAAAAAGAATGTGGAAAATATCTTAAAAGATAATCGCTGCGTCGTCAAAGTTATTAAGGGGGTCATGGTAGAACGGAAAATAAGATCTAACCGTCCCAACAGTCAACCTTACTTGCCTGCGGAGCCCCCTGCTGGATAACGAACGAGGCTCCGACAACCGAGTATTGGCATTATAACCATAAACCCGGCCAGGCAACTGGCTGGATGAAGCATCAATAGCCTTGAGGTATAAGTAACCTCTCAAAGACCTGGTTCAGAATGCAACGGGAAACCACTGCAATATATTCCCTGGTATTCAGCATGGAAAAGTTCAATTATAGCCGAACTAGAGACAGAAAGGACTGTACCACGCTAATCACCAACCTTCTCTAGTTGGATAAGCACTTTAAGAAGAAGAAGACATTAAAGGATTAAAAATAATTTAATTAGTTCTAGTACGGTAATTAAACATTTATTTACTATATAATTGATATCTGCATAATAATGATAATCAGAAGCCATTAAAAAATGTTTTCATTTTGTTTCTGTGAAATTTTTTTGGGTTTTGTATGTAAAATCCACGTCGTGTAATATTACATATCAGAAAGACATTAAAGTGTTGCACGATTTGTAATTTACGTTTGCACAGCTTACATTTGTGTGGAGGCTTCCTGCCAAATGACCCTTAACAACAGTCATAAGCGGCCAAACTCGGCACTGGGACCACGGTTCTTAAACCGCGTCTGCTTGTTTCTTTTGTACGAAATTGCAACACTTCCGCCGATTAATGGCGACGGCGCACGCCACGCCGCTGCTCGCCTCCTTGTTGTTACAGACAATCGGCTCGAACGGTGACAATACCACCAGAACGATTTTTTCTCTTACTCGCCGATGGAAGTGTTAAATTCGCTCCACAAAAACAATTCTATGTGATTTTTACAAAACACTAATGCTGCGGACGTAGGAGCCGCTTAACAACCATCCAGTTGTAACAATGCCCAGCTCACAATACATGAAAGCTGATCGAGTGCGGTATTGTATCTGGTGGAGAGCAGTCTGTAGCGTTTTCAAGGTTTTTGTGGACGGCCGTTAATGGAGGACGCGACGTCCGACAATAAATCATCGCAAGGTGAATGGAATGGATGCTCGTTAACACACCTCCACTGTGCGAGTGTGGCGTTTCTTTCGCATTGATATTATTTACTGCACCTAGAGAATCACCACTTTCGTTTTGATGGATCGGGGGCCCGCCGCGCGTTCAGTTGGTGTGATTAATTGTTTTTCGTATCTGTTGTTACGCTCGCCCGATACAAAACCAGTTTATTGTTAATTGCACCAGTGTGGGCCGGGCTACAGCTTTTCAAGCTTTAAATGTTAAAACAATTTATTTGATTAATAATACTTATCATTTAAAGTAACATATCATAAACTCCGTGCCCTATGTCGTGAAGTTCGATTTGCGATAGTCAAGTTAAAGTCAAAATTTTTATTCGACATAGCAATGTTCAATTCAAACGAAATGCCTCCGATCTGGAAAGAACACCCTCGAGAACCTCTGCGAGCGCTACATGTGTATATACACGTTTTTTTTTAATTTCCAAACATTCTACTTTCCGACCAACGTAGGTCTTGCTTACTGAGGTTTACAAAAATTTTGTTTTTCACATTTTTGCTGCGTTTTAGTTCTGTATTTATAAGAGAGTCGGAATATTCTAGGTATAAATGCTTTACAATATTTGGCATCATTGCTATTTAGCATCGCGTGAAACTGAGGTCAAGTGTTAGCTCATTGTATGTAGATAAAAATATATTGGGTTTATGAACGAACAGCTGCACTAATTCATACTTCTAATTCTGGTACAATTCAATTGTACTGCCGCTAAAACTTCATTCGTAGCTATTTTAATGCTGGAATGTATGGACTTATAATTATGGAACGGAATTTAACCATTCCGGGAATAGCACCGACATGTGGCACGGAAACGCACTGTTTACATACCGTCTTCGTGCAACGCCTTTTATGTGGATGCGATGGACCGGCTGACGGCTGTTGTAACGTTGGCAGTTCGCGGAGAACAATGAGAGTAATGCTAGTCGGGGCCAGTTTCGTAACTACTCCCAACTCGTCGTGAAATGTTACCAACGCAGCTGGTCCCACACGCTGTTGCCGGTGCCGGTGCCGGTGTCGGTGTCGGTAATTCGCGTGGGTTAAGCTCTATTCGTAATCGCTTTTCCATGTCGGATGTGAAAGCTTAAATTGAATTACTTGCCTTGTGCGATGTATTCGCGTAAGTTGTATAAATGATATCGTGTAAAGCGACCTTATTGTTATATGTAATGATGCGACGAATGTAACAACGCGACATATTTCAGAGTAGAGGTTGAAAGGACGAATAAGGTAAGGAACTGGCCGGGACGATTTACATGCAGTGACTGATAAGTTCTAGACAAAAGGCTCGCTGTATCGGTTTAGGTTTTGTCAGCAAGATTTGTGCTTGGTTTCTCTTTTTTATTCTACGAAGTGACGCGACGAGCGAGACATTCACCTAATAACGTGTGACACGTGACGCTAGTTAGCACGATATACATCATCAGATTGTGATAGTCGCCTTGAGACTTAACTTGTTAAATCTCGTTACTCCAGTAATTTCACTAGCTACAATGCCCTTTCTCAGCAAAATAAAGTAATATATTGGCACTACTCTTAGACAGCATAAACAAACGCTAGGTTAGTACCTATGCAGACGTCTCCAGCACCAGAAACCTACCACCAGTAAAAATTATTATGAATTGTGACTATTTGAGCTGGTAGGTCTGAATATATATAATGGTATATTCTTGCGCTCATTATGCAGTAACAATGACCACAACAATAAAGTGAACAGTGTAATTGAAAACATTGTAAAGAAATCCAATTAAGCAGCCTGGACCAATTAACTTTACACTTTATTCTCTGAATAATTTCTTAATGATTATTTATAAGTGAACTTTACATGTCGTCGGTCGAACGTTCAAAGAAAGCTCGGGCTGCGTTAATGTTAATTCGTATAATATGGTAATGCGCCGGGCCGGAGTCGGCTCGGGGAGCGCGCGGGGTCCGCCCGGGGTCCGCGCGGCCAGGGTGTGACGGCCGCGTGCCGACTCCGCCGGGGCCCGCATTTTTGTGAAGCGGCGTACGTTTTACCGGGCCGCCGCTTCCCACCTCGGCCGCAGAGTATTCAAACGTGTGATCGAGATGCGACGCCGAGAGAAATTTCATGGAGTCTGCGATTTAAAAATACACTGCGCGCGACGCGCTTGCATTTTTGCCTCGCCGTTCGTTTTTGTGATGTCGGATTCCTGTACAGCAAGCGTTCCAACCATCACCACTTTGTGTTTAAATTGCGTTTTGCGTCCTGTTTATGGTTTAGGGGTTTTTTACATGTTCCATCTCTTGTAGTTTTTCCATTCGCATCCAGTTCCAACTGGTCTCTTACTGCGTTTCCGATGTGTCAACGCAAATGATGTTGTATATTATTGTTACCATTATATACTGTTTATTTTATTAACTTTTTTAGAATATAAAGAGTAATTATCAATCTGTGCAATACAATAATTTGTACATTTAACTTGTACAATTTGATAAAGTGCTGTCATTGATAGTTCAGGGATTCTCGTTAAAGAATATTTTCTCAACGTAATTTAAGTTCTCTGGCCACGGCTGATTGTTTAAATATATTTTCACTATAAACTCCTAATGTAGTACTAAACAAATTTTCTTGTCAGTTACTGTTTTAACTTAAACTTGAGAGGAAATATCATTATTAATATTAATTACACGTCCACTCCGTACAGGCGCACTGTATTAAGTTCAAAGGATTAGGGTTATCCATTGTGTAAATATCGAATCTGGTATTAAGGATGCCCTTGTTTCGTCCGCGCTGTTGATTCTTATCGTGTGGGTTCGGACATCGGCTTAACAGGAGTGCCGATGCCGATGCCGATGCGTGCGCACCGCACAGCCGCTGAATTGCATATGCGGATCGTGTGCAGCCTCTGGGGCTAAGGCAATATCGCAAAAAGTAACAAAGCGCTACTACCGAGAGCTGTGTTTTTAAAATACCTACAATTAAAGCGATAATTTTTGTTCTCCATATACATGTCGTAATTTAAAAGAGGACTCACTAAACGAAAATAGTGTTAAATTTTTTTTGATCTTGAGGCTACGTCTTTAAATCGTCACACTTTGTTTTTGTGTATTAACTAAATGACAGGTTAGGAAAAAGTACTATCTTTCCCCTAAATATATTTATTCCTCACACACACATTATAGTTGAAATATAAATTACGTAAGAGAAGTTATACATAGAACCCTTGAATTATTACTAGGCGTGCCTACCCCTGTACCACACGTGCGCCGCTGATGTACAGATTGAGAGTATCAACACAGTATCGTTTCTGTACCATCCGTACCATCCTACCGTCCTACCGTCCGAGTGCTCGTGCGAGCCTTTTGTGTCTCTCTTTGAATTACGAGTTACGGACTTATTTGGTCTTGCATTGAGACTGCGACGAACTGCACTGTCGTTTCAAGCCATTTTTTAATTTTGTGACGCTCTTCATTTGTTTGTGGATCCGGAAATGGGTTGTTTTATGGAGTCTTGTATTAGCTTTGATTCAAACTATGTTGAGTTTCCAATCGATTATAACAGCCTAAGGCGAACCTACAGTACCTTTAAATCATGTAGTTGTAACGTTTGATAATTTTATCAATCGTATTTTAATGTTATTTACTTCTATTGGTTTTTTTTAAATGTAAGGTATCCTGTTACCTCTTTTAAATAATAAAATTTGCTCCAGTACTTCCATAAGCACTTTATTGTAATTTTACTATTATATTATTTAATATTAATTGCTAACACCTGGTTTGAGTATTCACTAGCACAATACCTGCAGTGGACGAAAACGCTTTTTATTTGTTTCTACAAAATAAACTTGCAAATATTCCTACTTTGAGTGCTATTTCGTTGTCTCTGTTGCTAGTACAAATTGCTATTAAAATTAATAATTATAACATGCTACAAACGTTCAGTGTTGGTTTATGAAAAATGGTTGTAACAATTGATTAATAAATTAAAGCTTGCAGAAGTATGTTAAGTACTCCTTACAATAATCATGACGTGGATATTTATTAGCTTGGTTAATGGAGAGCGATTCGCATATATTTGTCGTTTATCGGCTTACAATGCGAGACGATGGTTTTGTGTATACGTTGAAAGATTACCCCGGGCCGTGGGCCCAGGTCTCTGGTACGGCTAATAGACACAAGCGGGGCGTCGTACCTTCAAATTGTGTTCAAATATTTGCGCAGCGGGCGAGTCGCACTGCAAACACGTCGCACCGTCTGCTTGTTTGCTCAGTGCAATGAGCCCGCGTTTGTCCCCTTGTCCGTACGTGATCTCGGCTAGGGGGCCCGCTCCGCTCCAGCCGTTGGCCTCTTTGTCTACCATTTACGGTCCCCAATCTGGACGGCAGATCGACCCGACACGTACTCGGCATTAAGGGGCCGGCCGTGTGTACTTTATGGTGTACCACGTGTTGCTGTGTGCCCGCTCGCATCCACACAACACACAGTTCTATGACGTGAGGAGAGGATCCAGCTTGCTTTGTCGCATACACTAGCGTCGCTTGTTAGCTATGCGCTGTAAACAGTTTTTTACCATTATCCCGACGACGGCGGAGGCTGACTCTTAAAGAGGATTGTATTGTAAAGTTTTTGAATGAATCTTGGAACTTGACAGTAATTTTGTTTTGTAATGTTAAAGAAAATATATACTCTCACGTCTAATTGTGTATGAAATAATTCAGCCTTGCTTTAGATGGCTCAGAATTAGATTCATTTGATATTAAAATTATTAGAATAATCTTGTTAATATAACATTATTATTAAAAACGTTTAATATTATTTTTATAATTTAATAAAATAAAAATTGTTTTATTTCAGGTATGTACGGTTTCCTTGCTTATTATTACTGTTCAGGTGAGTTTTGTTATATTCGGAATTATACTTCGGAATAGTAACGGTATGGATAAATTAAGCAGGCAATCTGTTAAGTCTATTTATACTTTGAATGATTGGTAAAACACCACACAGTGGATGCATTTTTATTGTTAAATGTTATGCTTAATATATGTTTTGTATAACGTAGGGGTAGTTTTGTTAAGCCGGGAAGCCATGATTTAATTAAACCGCATGTGAAATAGGGTTAAAATGAGCTTTGAAAAGATTAGCGGCGAAATGTGATACGCGTGTGGTACTGGTACTGTTAAGCTAATTAAGAAATTTAACTTAGGTTGTTTATTTACATTCAATACCGTTATGTGCTGTTAATCTTATATGCGAGATTTAGACTCAGCAGCAGTCGGCTTATTTGCAACGGCTAATCCTCACGGATGATTGAGAATAAGCTGGCCGGGTTTTCGCTGAACAACATAGGAAGGTGTCATTGTACCGTCATAAAGGAAAATTTGATATGACAGGTTGTTAAATTTCTTACTTGAATTAAACCGAAATTTGCTGTTGAAAAAATGTAAAATGTGTGTGTTCTGTAATATGTCTTCATATAGCTTTTAAAAGCGCTGATATTATTGTTAAGTTCGAGCTGTGCATACACGAACCATGCGTTCTTTTGAGGCTTGTTTGTCATTTGCTTCCTTCTTCCATTTACAGCATTTCTGAAGGACCTCGCTTATTGAAATATTGAGAATTATGTTTCACGTAGTTACAAGTTTAAATTGCAGGACAATATAGCGTCTCAGATATATTATATTGTACTAACTGTTCGCCGCCTGCTTCCGCTGTTCGCAATATAAAATTAAGCTTGAAATTTGTCAAATGTTCCTCAAACATTACTTCAATGCTGTTGATAGGGATATCTTAATGTCTGTAAGATAAACTTTCTGGTCATATTCTCACTTTATGTTAAAACGTTATAACATGCGAGTATATTGGAGAGTTCGTTTTGCCGCACTAGTATCACTATTTAGTAGTACATAAAAAGAGATTGTTATCGCTTGATGAGCATTACATTTACGTTGCGGTATGTTGACTTCATTAGATATACAAATTTACATCGGAGCATGCGCGCGTCGAGTTGATTATGGGCATAGGCGTGGCGGCAGCTATCAACGGCTGCGCCGACCTGGTGGAGAGCTCTCATAGTTTGTTCCCTTACACGGAGTGAGATGCAAGTGAACGTCGCTCCCGCTGTGTGGTATACGACCTAAAGTTCTGCCCGAGGCATTGCTACCATTTATTTCAACTATATTATAATGATTAACTCCCTGCGTGACCCAGCGGTTAAACATTTGCCTATTAGAAGGAAGGCCCCACTGGTTGGAACCAAAGGCTTGTGCTGGAGTTTGGGTAGCATTATCATAAAATATTTATAAATATAACAGATTAATTAGCTTTAGCGTAGAATGAATTTTTTACAAACAAATGTTGCTTTTTCATATTAATTCCATATATACAATTTCGAATGGCGACTCTTACTGGCGCTAGAGTATAAGTAATGCTTATCACAAGATAGTTCACACGAGCTAATTGAACATAGATTAGTCAGAAATCAGTTTATCAAATATTAATTAATAATATGAAGCACTGTGAACAATAGAACTTGGAACAAGTAACGATTATGTTAAACATGTATGTAATAGTATTTATAAGAAGTTGGTAGATAGTAAACCATATACATAGGTAATGTAAGAACAAATGTAAACTAGTTATGAATATGTAAACTGTGTTAATACTAGAATAAGAATAAATCATGCTTTGCGGTATAATACCAAAAAAAAAACGAGGAGCAAAGCAACGCTTATACATTCTCGAAGAATTTTTATATTTGTATATTAAGCTTACCTTTACATTATACTTTGTATTTTTATAACACTGAAGATTCGTACATTGCACTGTTTAAAATTAATGTAATTTTTTTTGTCAGTAAATCGTTATTTGCGCACATCAGGCGGACGGAGTTGCAGCCGGATCTCAGTCCGCGCGATAAATCTAATTCAGGACATGTGCACGAATGCGTAATGAGCGCGGTGCGGCGGCCGCACGTGCGTTTCACTGATATTGACTTCATCATCAGCCGATGGACGCCCACAGCTGGACACAGGCCTCCCCCAAAGATCTCCACATACAGTTAGCATGGCGGCTGTCGTATGTAGGGGTTTATGTGGAGGGATTTTGACCATTCCCCATTAAGCTGGCTCAACACGGATTGGCGGGAGCCAGGGCCACGTTAGTTGTGTTCCAGCGTGCACCACGAGCAGGTGAGGTTGACTTGGATCCCGTGAGTTGTTCTGCAACCCTTACAAGGAAGCTTTACACCCCGTTATTGACTTATATCATAAGTATACAAGCTGAAGGTTCACGTGAAAACATTGTCTATATTTACTGTAATTTGTATTTGTCCACCACGCTACAAAGGAATACTATGTTACTTCGGCCATATTGCCCGAAGATAACCATACAATCTCAATAAGTTGGTTGTAGTAGGAAAGATCGAGGGCAAAAGATCACGGGGTCGATCGCCTACTCGATGGTCCGACCAGATATATGCAATCTTAGACACCAACATTATGAATGCCCTGAGAAGTGTCGAGAAGGGAGCGTTGTGGAGGCAGCTGGTTGACGCAAAAGTAAAAATAGCTTTTGCGAAGAGTATTGATTTATTAGTCTAAGGGTTAATGGAAAGTTTGATTACACAAGTCGGCGGCTCTTCAATCATTTGTCAAGCAAAGTTATCTTAATACTAAACGTTTACTTATCAGAATCAACATTATTTGATTAATTATTGTGTTATTAATAAACTAACTGCTCCCCGCCCGCTCTACTGGCCGTATTAACACCTTGTCAATAGTCTGCAGGCTTTATGGTTCCAAAGTTACCGTGATGAATCTCTACATAGGCGGAAAACTCTAACCTAAATACATATATTACTGTCTATTAAAAATCAGTAATGTTCAATAAATGGTCAAGTTGATTAAATTAATATGTTGATTGCTTCAGATTTGAACTGATATTTAAAAAAAAAATTGATTAAGAAATATTTAGTAATAGTATTTATTTACCGCGAAGATACTTGTTCACTAATAATATTGTTTTTTATTTCGCCGGTAATGGTTAAACTAGCCGGACGTAACTAGTGCCGCGCTGGTGCGGGTGACGGATGTATCTTCAACCATCAGTTGTTCTGTTTGTGGGGGAGTAAAAAATTAATAGTAAATATTTCTTTGGTGACAGCCCTAGTCCGAGCTCATGCCGGAATTCGGGTAGGGTCGTAATTTGAGACGCAAATTTGCGAGTTGCGTCCGCATGCGGGCGGGCGGTCTGCGCGCGCGCACACGCGGACAAACGGACATTGACACTGCGCCATATGTGTATGTGCACGTAGATATATGCATATATATATATATATATATGTTTATTGAAGTTGCTCACCGGAGTTTAAAGTGTCGGTTAATTAGTAATGTTAAATCGAAAATAATCCGTTGTTGTGTTCAGACTTTTGATTAGATTAATTTACCTATATCTATATATACATATAAACAGATATCTAAAAACAATTTCATATGTAGAGGTTCATTACGATATATCTGGAGCCACTTGAAATTTCGTGCGAAATATTTCTTTTGCCGAATATAAGGCACCCTAACAACCGATGTTACAAAAAAACTTCCCCAAATGGAGTTGCTACTTTTGAAGCTAGTACAGTTATATATCTGTTGTTATCTATATCTCTGATACATCCAATTATATAATGCATATAGATTTACAATCATCTATATCAGGACTCGCCAGTGAGCGGGGACCCCAGCTGTATTGTTAAAACATCAAACTGTCCACGTTTGTTCGACTGTGGGAAACTAATATGTTCTTACATTTGATGGATTTCGAGATTTACGTATAGAATAAAATAAACATTCTTATTGTATATTATATATTAATCGTTCGTTAAATAAACCATGCGCCACCGATAACCGACCAACAGTATGTTGTATATTTATATAATACATTCACGAACCTCAGTCTCTCTGCTTCTTATAACCATCATGAAATTACTACTACTTATATTAAATTATCATTATATTCAATTTCGTTATATGAAACTTATTAAATTTTATTTTATTCTACGAAGCGACGGAACGAACGTGACCTTCACCTGATGGTAAAAGACGCTTGCCCATAAGTACGTGACGTTAGTTAGGATAGAATACAACGCACCACATTGTGCTCGTCGTCTTGAGACATAAGATGTTAAGTCTCATTACTTCAGTAATTTCACTAGCTACAGCGCCCTTCAAACCAGTAAAATTTATTCATTACTGTTTGTTGACAGAAATAGGAGCTGTGGTGGTATCTACCAGACAGTCTCCGTAACATATATACAACAGTATTTAATTATATATGTAATTGTCGGTATGCTGGGTAATTATTGGGTAATTATGGATATTAATGGTGATGAGGAAGTGCGAGGTGGTGCGAGGTGGTGCGCTCGACGACACCGTGTGAACAACTACTCGTGCCAGTTATCGTCCAGTGCTGGCAGTCGTTGGCGGCGCTCCGCGCGAAGCGAACTGCTGGCTGTTTTTGTTCTACCCTAAGTGTAGGCCCGTTTGATAAATTCAATAACGTTGCAACAGCGCTCTGTTATTACCTGTAATAAATCTACGATGCTCCTCGCCTATCAGCTTAGGTGTTGCTTAAATCGCATGTTACTACATTAAGTAAATACCTCACAAATGAATAGTTTGCTTTTATATTACTATGACTAAAACTGTTCAACGCAGTGGCTACTGCCGGTATCCACGATCTGTATGCATTATTGAGGATCTACGTATGTATGTATGTATGTATGTATGTATGTATGTATGACTATATAGTTTTAATAAAAATAAACTGTATAGCCGATAAAAATTAAATTACATGCTTAATTTTTTTAATCCTTTCAGTCCCGTTAGAGTTTTAGTTAAGCGTTTTATTAAACCAATTATGAAGATTTTTTTTATTCGCCGAAATGTTGAGACAGGCTCGACGCATGTCCATAACAACGTGGAACTAGTTAGGATGATGAACACACCACCACATCGTGCTCGCTGCTTTGAGACGTAAAATCATTGTCTCGTTACTTCAGTAATCTCACTAACTACTACGATTTTCAAACTGGAATGCAGTAATGTTTGCATACTACTATTTGGCGGCAGAAGAGGAGTTACGATGGTACCTACTTTGTCTGTTCGGCAACAGCGTCTCACCACCAGTAAAATATACTTATATGCATTAAAGAAATAATTATTATAATCAAACCATACCGTCCGTGAATATGAGAACCTACTCTTATACGTCTCGGTTAAAAAGGTTTCTCTTAGAAAGTACATCGTTCAATATGAAACGAGTGAAACTGGTGGGTTGGCGTGAGTGGGTGGGGATGTCTAGTTTACAATAAAGGACGGAGAGATAAAAACTTGGTGCCCGTACACGGTGGCGGCTGTCAATTTAACCGGAGATGCTCTAAATGTAGAAGACGGCCTTATATGGTCATAATCATTGGCGAGGCGAAGCTCCGGGTCTTGTTAGCTTTGTCATCGCGGAGGTGCTTTAAGCTCTGAACTGTGACGTCTGTACATCAGTTAGGAGATTGTTATCGATGATTTGCTATTATTTGCGGTAATTTCAACATTTTTAGAAGCTTGTTTTATTCTTCACTGCATTGGTTTTCTATGATGACTTCCTCATCAGTGAGAGTCGTTAACGTATATAACACTCGAAGCAATTAATACCCGAGTTACATGGTGCGTGGACATTAATAAGTACTTTCGCTTAATATTCATCTGTAGCTACTATAACAGATATTACCGGATTTTATAATACAAGTATCGCATTGTCAAAGAAACTCTTAAGATAGTCCATTTCAGCTGCAGCTAGTATAGAAAGGTGTGGATTCATTCACCACTACCAGTTTACACGGACGGTTTATGTAATGATGCCTGGCGAGGAAGTCTTCGCAGAGTCTATCTTGACCTCATCGAAGCATTATTCCCTATTTTATAAACCAATACTTCAAGTTATCTGTAATCGTCTAGACTCTTGTGTAAACCGATTTAGTCTATTTAAAACTTTATAACAATGTTTCTATGAAGATGTCATCGACAAGGAGCTGTTAAGTTCTTACCTGGATAGCCTATATCACTTGAAAGTAATTAGTTACTTGGATTTCTACTGAATACATTCTGGAAAATTTGTTTAGATAGCTCGTACCAGATATAAAACATGATAGTACGAATTTTTAAGAGCAAAAATGAGTAGAATTCACTTAGATTAATGTACAAGCTAGACTACATCTCTACTTACCATCAGGTGAATTCAAAGTCAAGCACTACATTAGTTTATGTCAAGGTCTAGTTTAAATGATGAAAAAAAAATTTATGATAATGGTATTCTTTAAACAACGAAGCGACGCGGCGAGCGGGACGCTCACCTGATGGTAAGTGATACGTCTACCGGTAAGAATGAGTCGTCCGTTACGATGTTCACACAATACCCCATTGTGCTCGTAGCCTTGAGATGTAAGACGTTAAGTCTCAGTGACTTCACTAGCTAAAGCGCGTTTACAAAAGAATTACAGGAACATAGGAAACATTGACACCTTCCGTTGGCTAACACAACACAAAGGTAGGAAGTAGAAACACTCAGTGCGGTCGAAATAATGCCCGAATATTGAACACTATCCAGTGGCACCTTCCGGCGACCTCGCTGTTGCCAGACGCTGACCAAGTCTATTTCTATTTCTCAGCAATAGTCTTCCTGTTGGAAAGACGCTATAGCTATTTAAAATTGAATTATCGGACGTGGCCATCATCGCGTAAACACGTTAAACGTATCGTTGATCTGTTTTATATAAAAAAGTATATATATATATATATATATATATATATTTTATTCTACTAATCGACGAGATGAGCGAAACGTTTTCCTGATGGCAGACGATACATCTACCGATAATAACGTGGCGCCTAGGTAGGATGGTATATACAGTACCAGATTGTACTCGTAGCCTTCATACATAAAGTGTTAAGTCTCGTTACCTCACTAATTTGATTAGTTACGGCGACCTTTAAATCGAAACAAAGAATGCTGAAACACTAATGTATGTCAGCAGAAATAGGTGTTGCGGTGGTACCTAGACGGTATCCGGCAATAGAGACCTACGAGTACTACAATAATCATTTGTGAAATAAGCAGGTAGTGCTTGAATTGTTTACAGTATAGATTTTAATGAAATGCAGTAATTGCACGTGATTTACTCAACAACGGCTGTGGCGGGTTCATTGGAACCGCCGTGCTGGTGCAGGCGGCTGCTCGCTGTCGGCGTCACGCTCTGCCGGCTGCCCGCTGAGGCGGACCGACTCCGGCCGAGACACGGCGGAGACGAGGCCCCTCGATACACAAGCCTAACCTCACGACAAACTAATGCCCCATATTTAAAGTTTGTATTAAGTTTTATAGAACATTTGAAGTAACACTATTTATCATACAACATTAGTGATAACGTCCCAATCGCCAGTTAATAAAACAGCTACTACTCAGGCGTCATGTTTATCACTGCTGCAACAGGAACAGCTGCCGTCGTCCCAACACTAAAAAATTACAATACTATACTTTTGCAGTAAACGTATTCCAAAAAAACTTGAACCCTTAAATGTACAACGGACAGTTTCTTTGTTCAGGAAGACCTTACACCCTATTAAAAAAGAACATATAAACTAATAAGCAAAGAAAAGATAGTAGTGATTTTTCATAAGCTATATTTAATTTTGCTTCATCTTATCAAGGTGCCTCTCCGACTAGCGGAGGTTGGCGGTCACTTCACCATTTTTACCCGGTCTCTATTATATTTCATTATAATGTTTAAATTTCCTACACAAGCAACTTAGTTATTATTCAGAAGTAGCCTTTTGCAACTTACAGTACTAAATTTTAAACTATTAACCGGAAAGTAAATAATTACCGTCTCTTAAGTAAAATTATTGGTGGTAGATCTCTGTTGGCAGAGATCGTTTAGGTAGGTCCCACCGCAGCGCCTATTGCAGTGGACAAACAGTAGTGTGCAAACATTACTGGAGTAACGAGATTTGACTTATTATGTCTAAATGCAACGAGCTCAATGTTGTGCAGTACGAGTATATACCATCCTAACTGGCGCTGCGTTATGAGAACGTTTCGCTTACCGTTAAGTCGTCTCGTCCCTTACTTAAATAAAAAAAAAAATTCCATTGTTTTTCTAGCGTTCATTGATTTGCTCACGCTTCGTAAATTTCCTCGAAAAACAGTTTCCGTTTTATTGCCTCGTTTGAAATGTTACCCGAAGTTAAGCCCCGTTCCGGAAACGTGTCGCCTCAAACCTACCTCCGCCGGTATAACGCTGCGTTACAATGTCTGGAATTGGTGTGAAGCTGGTTTATTTGTGTTGCTACAAAACCTAACCTGACTGACAGTTGTACAATTTACAGCTCGCTCTCGTTCAGCGTTCACGGAATTCGTCCTTTGTCGTCGGCGGCCGCTAGGAGTCCTTAAAATAGCTCGGAGGTGCCGCGGCGAGGCCGCTGCCTGTCGGCGGGTGTTCACACGTCCAGCCGCCTGTATTTGTTTTCACACTTGCATCACCAAATTAGATTCGGAATCCTTTACACAAACCACAAAAAATATCGCTTTTTTATTCCGTTGAGAACTCGCCAGCAAATGTTTGGTTACCATTTTATCAGAGCTACGCGTTCAATAATACGAATGAATGACCCCTAAATAATTACTGTCTCGGACGTAAAACTACTGGTAGTAGATCTTTCTTTCCAGATACCGCCTCGGTAGGTATCACTACAGCTTTTATTTCTGCTGCCAAACAGTGCTGTGCCAATGTTACTGTATTCCGGTTTAAAGGGTGCTGTAGCTAGTGTAATTACTGGGGTGATGAAGCTTGACATCTTATGTTTCAAGGCAACGGGCGCAATGCTGTGGTGTGAATACCATTCTGCCTAATGCCACGTTGTAATGAGTGGGCGTATCACTTACCATCAGGTGACCAAACCGCTCGTCTGTTATAAAAAAAAAAAGAAAAAAAGAGCGATTTTAAACCATTTCCCGGTAATTTTACCAGTAATATAACTTAATGTATGTCCGTTGCACTTAATGTTAATAGCATGCGTGCGAGAATATTTGACTGCGGATTTTTGTTTACTCTTTCAGTTTGCAGAGCGGACTGTTGCTATGACATCTAAATGTTTTTTTTTAATAAAGTAAGGATAACAGACGGAAATTTGTAGGTCCGAGGCGCTCGTGCTCGCGCCTGCTTTTTTGCTCGGTGCCCCGTCGTGCCGCCACCTTTCCGCGAACTGTCGCTAGGAAAAGAAACAATGAGACACGAATAGGGTGGGCACACACTGCCTGCGATTACCGGACACGAACGAACGAACAACAATATTTAAAAAAAAAGCTTCAAAAGCGATGATATATCATACACCTGTTCATTATGACTATATGGGCATCGGAACGACATAAGGTACTAAAACTCCTTAGAGATTCCCCGCACCAGTAAAATATAATGAGACATTTTCTATGGAATTCTTTTTTATTCTACAAACGAGACGTACACTTGATGGTAAATGATATGGTTTGCTCGTTACAGACTAGCGGTAGTTAGAATGATAACTGTACCACAATGTGCTCCTTAACTTGAGTTGTAAGATGTTAAGTCTCGTTATCCCGGAAATTTCACTAACTACAGCGCCTTTCAAAGCGGAACACTACTGTTTGTGGGCAAAAATATTAGCTGATGGTACCTAACTAGAATGGCAAGAGATACCTATCACGAGTAAATTTCTGAATTCCCAAAATATACCTTATAAAAGCCATCACATATTTTATAAAAGAAAACTTTAACGAGATTGTATTTTCAATGAAGTATTATATTTAACGGAGTTAACTTTAACTCATTTACTTTTAATACGGATGACCTTATAAAATGGTGACCGCGCAGCCGCAGCATAATTTTTTTCCCCTGTCCGCAAAAGGAGATGACGCGTGTGGTGGCTCGCCGAAACTGAAGCAGCGAGGTGTGAATATAATTGATGGTGTATCAAGGGCACCGCCTGCCGCCCGCCGCCGCTCCCGGTATGGGCACCGGCTTGCCCTTAACACTCCTCGTTTACAATTCTGCGCCTTTTTATCTCACGAAACGAATACACTGTCGCTCGACCACACAAAACAAAGTATTTAAGCACTTTTGCAACCTTTCACTTTAAAGAGAGGTGGTATAAACTTAGCGCAAGTATGTCTTATATACTCTTAAATAACTGAGCTGCATCTCTTCTAGTTTTACTTATATTTGTGAAGACGTCTCGATTTAAAGTTTATTTAAAAATTAATGCATTCAGTATATTGTGGATTTAAGGTGTAAGGCATATACATAATACTAGATGCTATGCTGCCCGCTCTGCTGGCCGTAACACTTCCACAACTCTCTTTGGGACAGGAATTTTGTAAAATCCATTCTTAGCTGAGCTCTAAATGACAGAAGCAATATCTCTACCAAATCTTGAGTGTTTACTTCTAACAGTTTCGGAGATCTAGTGATGAGTTGATGGATCTCTAGATATCTCCTATATATTATACAATATGTGTTTGTCCGGGACCTTTATGTGATGGGTAATTTTTATTGAATTGTTATACATTCTGTGGTTTTTTTTTTGAGTAAAGGATAATACGATAACAGATTATTAATTGTACGTAAACTAGTGATTTATTAAGAGATAAATATCTTATTTAAAGAAATTTAAGTATACGACTATAAAACGCATATAAGGCTTCACATTCGTTTCTATTTCCAGACATCACAAGATATAAAGTGAATAATGTTTTTCTCTTCAGATAAGAAAGCACTACGAAGAGATTTGGTGAGTTGAGATGCTTATCTTAATGCTCGCATCAATTCTATTAGACTCGTCAATACTCTTAGAATTTTCTCAATATGCTTGGAGATAGAATTTTAGTGGATCTTGCGTATACACTGACGTTGAACAAACATGCACCAATATTTCTAAACCTAGCCTAACCTAACAATATATTATATTCAAGACTGATTTCATTCTTCATAAAAGTTCGATCTTAACAAGCGTTGTGCACCTGTTCTTTGTTCTGGACAACTATATTAACGATTAAAATTAGTTTCTCTGTGAGCTGATCACCTAAATCGAGAGTTGTTATAATAATACCCAGTTCGATTATATTGCAATGTAGACGGTGTACCCCAAGAAGGTAAGAAGTAAGGAAGAAAGTAAAATGTGGTTTTATTATAGCAATGAAGAAAAAAAAAACATTCTCATTGAGTAACGAAGCTGAAAAGTGTTAAATGTGCTCGCTCGGAATACAATGGAGGCGGGTTGACAATATGCGGGCGCGAGCGAGCTGGTCAAGCGTTCGACCACCATGCAAATTGTACCACTTACGTGGCCTTTGAATCTAAATCAGGTCCATTTTAAAAGGAAAGTGGTTAGTCGCCGCTCCACGGAGACATTTAAAGCTAATGGTATAGGTCAACGGCACTGCAATTGCACACCCTCCACTCTATTTACGGACAGACGGACGGACGGACGGACGGACGGACGGACAAACGGACGAGGTGACTTAGGTAACGCAATTAACGACAACGGGAGCTGCACGCTGCACAGCCAGCTACTTGCTGCCGAGGAATTTGTGATACGGAGATATTTACGATTTTTTATGTTAAGCACATAAGTTTTATCATACGTCTCGCAATCTACCAAAATAATATGGAAAGAGTAGCGGATGAAGGGTCACCGGTCAATTTTGTGGCCGATACGTTATCGTGGAATGTGCGGCAGTCACCGGGCCCGGCGCCGAGCCGCTAATTAAATCGTCATTTAGGAATAAGTAATTGAGAATGGGCGCATAATGAGATGACATCCGCTGGATTCCAGAGGCAGCGCTGCGTGCAATATCCCAAACCGACTGGCAAATGATTATGAACACGGAGATTACAATAATGCGCACTAACGGGAGATAAAAGCGCAAACTAAATCTTTGTATAACATCGCATGTCGTTAACGGTCCATATGATTGTTAAAAAAACCATTACTACATCCAGCACTTACTCCACTTACTTTACTCTGGATAGATTTTTTCTTGAGAACAGTTTATGTAGATACAACCACTTTTCCGTTTTAATCTCAAACACTGTTCTTTAATACTGCTAATTGTGTGTATAGTGTAATGTTGCGTACATATTCTCTGATGATGTACAGTGCTAGTTATTAGTCATTTGACCAACTTAGCTCATCGGATACTGTGCCGCGGGCCTGTTACCCGCGCCCTAATGATATTGCGTAAACATCCTCACTACCAACTGATTTGGCACGCGTAGTGCTAACCTAACCACCAGGTAAAAAGTCTGATTATTGAATCCACTTTCATATCAAGTCATCAATAGTTTTAATTAAAATTTAAATCAATTAATATTTTTTGATCGTTTTAAACCACCTCTCAATGTACATCTAATACAATTTAGCAACACCGTTGTCGTGGTTGGCTTTACATATTTTTCTCAGGCTTTCTGATACCACACAATGGATACTTATCCCTACTTTATTCATACTTATAATATTCAGACTGATTTCAAGAAATACCTTGTCAGTCCTTTTTAATTCATTACGACATCACAAAAGAATTATCGTGACAATGGTCAGGGATACACTGTAAACGTTTCCTAAAACCGAAATGGTCCACGTGAACGTCGCAGGTACCCTTCTTTGTGGCGTTACAGAGAATCAATCTCCTATTTCAAAGCAAAGGTGTCGCAGGAGTCCATTGTACGCGGACGACACCGCGTCTGCCAGATGCTTTCGCATTGTATGTGATTATAAAAAAAACCGCTAGTTCTGAGAACTCAACCCCACCAGACGAGCGCATGCGGCGGGGCTCGCAACCAGCGGTACGGTCGCTCCATTGTCCCGCGTCATGCAATCGCCGCTGGGTTCTGTGCATATGCGTGCGGTGCGGCCTGCGCGTCGCCTCTCAATGCGCTGCTACATCACAATGCGGCCCAACCCTACCATTGTTACAACCGAGCAAATGGTGGACGGGTTGAGATGAGGTCGCGGCAACCTGATCACTTCTCCTAGAACTTAAACATTTATTATACTATAAAAATATATCAATCCTATATGCTCTTCCGGGGTTATATTACAAAACAGATGAAATCTTCCTCAGTTTCTTATCAATTCCTAGCAGGTGAAGGCGTGATAGTAACATACTTATTTTTTAAAGGATATTGATAACGTAACTTTATTACTTACAGAATTTAGGGAAAAGATCGAGTCGAATTAGCTGATTTGAAAGTGTGATATGCAGTTCTCATACCGCACCATAACATTCGTGGACTGTCAGTGATCATTCAAAACTATTATGTTTAATGATGAGTTTTGTATGCATCTGTTCGTGTTCAATGTGAGTATATGGCGGTGTGAGATGACACCGGTGCAGTGCGGTGCATGTGGTGCGGTGCAGTGCGGGCTATATCGGGCATGCGCGCGAGACGGCCCGGCGCGCTGCACGCAACACACACAGCAGCTGCACACGCGCGACGCAACCAGATCACATCCACCTCGCACAATGTGTATCACTGCACTCCAACTCGAGTCACAGTTCTATCCTCCATCCCATACATATAAGAATATGGAAGATCAACTCTGTATTCGCACACAGCATATGAGATTTTGAAGTAAATATTTCATATACAGACAGAGTACAGATGTAGATGTAGATGATCATTATTTACTATATTTAATATATCTAATTAAATATAGTAAATAATGATTACCAACATTATTGTAAAGCCTAAGTGTTACAAAATTGTCGAAATATAAGCGAAAAATTTAAAAGCATTATTTTTGCTAAAACATGTCCGCAAGTTCATCATCTCTAATATTCAATGTATGTACCACCAATGTTGGGTTATGCGTACTTGTCATATATTTACACCAATCAGATAAGTATTATGTACTTTATAAAAGTGACAATGTTCACTAGAAATAGTAGTTGCCAAACTCGGCCGCTGTTGCTGAGAAACCGAAGGAGGAACTTAAAATATATGTTACAAAATATTGTTTACGTCATCCTCATCAATAAAGGACGTGCGTATTTTTATGTGATTACGTACAGAACATTGAAAAAGGAAACGTTTACATTTATAATAATACGTATGATACATGAAAGCTTTTTTATTGTCAATCCAATAGACATCATTATTTATAGACGTCCACAGCTGGACACTGGCCTCTCCCAAAGATCTCCACATACAGTCCACATGGCCTCTGATACCGCTGGGCACTAGAGGCTGTCGTATGTAGAGGTTCATATGAGAGAATTCGGGCCACGTGCACCACGAGCAGGTGAGGTTGGCTTGGGTCTCGTGAGTTTTTGTGAGGGAGCTCTTCACCCCCCAATGGACACTGCTATCAAATGTGTAGTATTCTATATTCAGTCAAAAATAACGCAATAATTTGTTATCAGCAAGAAAATTAATACATAATGATGTAAATCTGTAATATACTAATAGAATCTATTTACATTAACGAATAAATAAAGAAACGCTTACAGGTATTTAAACTGTATACTCGTATTTGAGGCGGTTCTCTTGCAGCACCGTATCGAGTGCGTACGCGTACAATCAAATCTTGTCCGCTCGTGGTAATATACATAATTCGTTACTAATGAACGTCATTACCGGTAATGTCTCCCCATTCAATAAATCACAACGCTATTGAAAACTAACTCAACCTTCTACCGCTAAGAACCCATCCACACTTGACAAAACGGAATTTATTTATTTATACCACAAGAGCGTGTACATTATGAGTTTAGATTCTTTTTGTTTCCATTACTGGAACTCGAGGCCCACGCTCGCAAGGATAGATTCAAGGCCATCTACTCACCAGGCCGAGTAGGTATTAGTAGGTAGGTCCTCGCTCACAGAACCTACTCTTCTTGGAACAAGGCGGTTTCTTTACAATGTTTTCCTTCAACTGAAGCTTAAGCTCAGCTGAAATCGAACTCGCGACTATCTGAGATGCATAGTGCGTACGATAGTCTAACAAACTGAGCTAGATATCTAAGGTTCCAAGTTTGGCCTACCAAGTTTTCTACTTATAAAGATAGTATGGAGTGCGTGCAAGGTGAATAATTTCGAAACGAGATTGTTTTAGAGAAAATCATTCATTTTATATTTCCGTTAGAATTTAGTGATTAGATGAAGCCGATGTGGGTAGGAGCTAAGCGGCCTGCCGCGACAGGTTGGGCAGGCGAGCCGGCCCTCGGAACGGAACCAGAGTTTATCCGCAAACGAATTGCCGCGTTATCTGCCAGTAAATTACTACGGGCACGGCCTGCCTCGTTAATTCAGTTGCGTGGGTGCGGGTGCGGGTGCGCGCGCGCCGCGGTTGCCCGGGGTACGATTCCGTGAATACGTTACGCGAATGTCTACCGTTGGCCATGTTGCATGTTGATGCTATTACGGATAGTTAACAAATACTACACTTAATTTCAATTATAATATTAATAAATATAACTTCCTTTTATTTTATTAGTAGCTGTTCTGTTCCCCGCCTGCTTTGCTGGCCGTAACACCCCCACAACTTTCTTTGGCGAAAGAATTTTGTAAAATCCGTTTTTAGCTAATTTCCAAATGGTTGAAAACATTGTCTACTACGACTTTTTCTACGAGATTTCGTGATCATTCAATAGATCACTGGTGGGGCGCCTGTCAACACTACCTCTTCCGGTGGGCGGTAGTCTGTCTGTCTGTCCAACGATCGGGTAAAGATTGCAGGAAGCAGCTGGATGCGGGCAGCGTAGAATCGATCTATGTGGAGATCTTTGGAGGAGGCCTATATCTAGCAGTGCACGTCTGTCGGCTGACAATGACCATAATGATGATGAATGGGTCTCTGGAGATATATAGATTATGTAATATTTTTTGAAGCGCTGATTGAAAGAGAGTCGTTTTTATTATACTTTGTAAGTCTCAAGGAAGCGCAAGTTCGATCATCATTGCATGAGATATTGGTAAAGGAAAAATATTGTGAGGAAACTGGCATATGTAACAAACGATAACTATGGGGTTATACATGTGACGTTCACCAAGCCGTCCTTAGTCAACATGATGGATAAATAGCAAGGATCGGACTACCAATAAAGAGCATATTAATATTTTTTTCACGAACAAACATTTTTTTATATGAATTAGTTACTGTGTGGTAAAGATTTATACCTTCATCATCATCAGCCGCTAGACTTCCACTGCTGGACATAGGATACGCTATATAGTAGTCACATGATCACAAGATCTATATCTTACGATCGTGTAATTCCTTGGGTCAGGTACATTAGCATTAACTAACAGAGATCAAAATATCGCGATCAGAATAGTGCAACAAGTTTCGCAATGTGATGTATATAGACTCCAGATGATCGGCGGCAGAACCGTGTACCATCGGAGGATGTTGGCACAGTAACGACCGCTAGGGTGGCCATCCGATTTAACGTATCCTTGGGACATTTCAGAACAATAGCATAAATTGTAAAGATTTTTTTTTCATAAGAATCGATTTCTTAATTTTAGTTTAGTTAAACCTAACCACAGCTACAAAGTAATTTATGTCGCGTCTTGAATGAAAGTTGTCGTAATCAGTATCTCCTCCGACTCCCATTCATCAACGAGCGTTTCCCTTATTACTATTTTATTGTCTATTTATTTATTACTGATTGGTCCCTGTTGCTAAAGATCGTCTAGGGAGGTACCAGCGTAGCTCCTATTGCAGCCGACAAACAGTAATGTGCACGAATTACTGTGTTCCGGTTCAAATGGAGTTGTAGCTACTGAAATTACTGGGGTAACGAGATAACATCCTATCTCAAAGCGACTTGCACGATATGGTGCTGTGTACACCTGCCTGCTTCGCTCGTCTCGTCGCTTCGTTGAAATCTAATTATTCACTCTCCTTCATCATTACCTTTCCTGTTATTCACTATTATTATACTATTCTCTGCCATCTTTCACCAGTCTTAACAAATAGTCTTCTGTATTTATATATAATGAAAATGGTTTTCCTTTGTTCGCCAATCACGCGAAATATAGTGAAAGTATCGACATGGGAACATGATACATACGAAGCGGATTGATTTGTAAATGGTTACAGGCTGTTTATTATTTGAATTTTATAAACCCTTCATAATTATATTTCTGAATAACTTTATGAAATATTTTCATTTCGGATTATATATGCGGTGGATATACTAACGTTTACTATAAGTAGTCATGTACGGTTGCGGTTGCTCTCTACGGATATTTCAGACAAAATTTATATTACGGCCAGCCAAGCGGCCGGGGAACAGCTACATGTATATATACATATATATTTCCTTGATATTAAGGAGATTCTCTGAGAGAGAGCTGTGTATAACAGCGTTAGCATCACCCGAAAATGAGTAAAAAAGTTGTGTGTAATGTTGTGTGCTGTGGTTAGCGCAGTGCTGACGCAATCCCGCGCGCACGCGGTCGTACGCGTCACTCGGCGCGGCGGCCGGCGGGCACCGGAAGCCGCGGCCAGCCGATAGCTACCCATATATCTCCTTACTCTACCCATATTCCAGTCGACACTGTGTTGTGTCTTAAATGCGCCGCTTGCTTTTGTTATGTCTATCACACCGACTGATACTTTCCCCGGTTTGTTTTCTTTACTCTACAACCCGTGTATTGTGCGCGTCGCGACGCGGCCCCTGATAATATAATAAGATAGATCCGCTAATGTTTTTATATCACTGTTGATTCACAGGAGCCACTTCATGTATATTATTATGTAGCGCACGATGTCTGTAAACAAACTCTAAAATTTTACTTATAATAATAATCATCTCTCAATCTATACTGCTGACCAGCATAGCGGTACAAATTTTCTATTGCCGGAAATCGTCTAGGTGGTTTGGTACTTATTACTATCACAGCTCCTATAACAGCCGCCAAAGAACAGTGCTTTAATATTAATGTATTCCGGTTAAAAGGGCGTTGTAGCTAATAAAATTATTGGGGTAGCCAGAGTTAATATCTTGTGTCAAGGCGACGAGCGCTATGTGATGCTGTGAATACAACTCTATCTAGTAGCCCGTTGTTATAGGCGGGCTTATCGCTTAATATCAGGTGAACGTCTTGCTCGTCTCGTCGCTTTATTGAATAAAAAAAAATTGTGGATAAATAGCATTGTGCTTTAATAATTATTGTCAGTAAATAATATATAAAATGAAAGCGCATATGTAGTGCAGTTTTTAAGTCTCTTGTTATCCTTATTGAAATGAGAAGAAACGAGCTTTAACAAAGCCATGCGGAGATGCTTGTTTCAGCCACACCCCGGTCATTAGAAAGGCTTTTAAATTTGGACAGTTAGCCGGCGCAGACGTCCGGGGCTCCGGCGGCCGACTTCGTTATAATTGGTAGTTGTCAATGAGCGGCGCAACATCCGCCGACAGACGCCGCCTGATGGTCCCAGCGCGCCGATAGCGAACTGGTTCGCGCGTGACCTCTCACTCCGTAGACAAGTTGCGACAAGATGTGATACTCCGGAGTGCTAATATGGTATACGTATTGAAACTCCGGCTAGGTCATTCATTCATCACGACCATTAAAGATTTCATTCCGTTATCCGTTTTGGAAATACTATGGATATTTCATTACTAGAAGAAATAACTGATCCACATCCGGTTTCATGTGCATTCACAATTTATTAACCGTTACTCGAAAATGATATTAGGTTGCCGTTTTAACCGTGGGAAAATCTTGTACGGCAGAAGTTCGATTATAAGATCAGCTATAAAAAACTTCTTGAGTAAAACCTGACGCCGTTGCATGTATTAAGATTACGGAAGCGTGTTTGCATACTCTCGGAGCACGTTATACTCCAAAGTCGTAAATAACGAGTGAGATAACAGCTGTAAAAGGTAAAGGAATTACCTTGCACACTATATTAATCGTATTACAATGGTGATAAGATAGAAAACTAGACAAACTGTATAAGCGAGATGTCTGCGGTACTCGTACACTAGGTTTAGACATAGAGTGTTGTGACAAACGACGCAAACAATAGGAGTACTAACGACACTTAACTAAACACACATCCCTAAGCACTTACTCGGGACCAGTTAAGCCAATGTAACATACAGATTAAATAGTAACGTAATGTTAAAAATGTGACAATCGTACAATCATAGGCATCATCATCATCATCATCATCAGCCTCTTTATCCTCCTCATCAATTAGAATCAGCATGGCCTCCCGTACCGGTGGGCACTAGGGACTGACGTATATAGGGGTTCATATGGGTGAAATCGGGTCATTTCCCACCACGCTGGCCCAATGCGGTTTGGTGGGAGGCAGAGCCTCGTTTGTTGATTAACAGGGTGCACCACGAGCAGGTGAGGTTGGCTTGAGTCCCGTTAATTATTGTGCGAGACCCGTTACAACCCCAGGGAGGTAGAAAGGATTTTATATTCCAAATTAATCATCTAAAATAGTTATCACAAAGTTAAATGAGACGCGATTTTTTAGTTTAAGGTCTAATAATAGCTGAATCCGATCGATGTGGTGACCTTTGAGGGAGGCCTATGTCCAGCAGTAGACGTCCATACGCTGATGATGATGAACAGCTGATTGTTTGACGCTCGTTTCGGTTATTGCTTAACTAATTAATACCATTTACAAACAAAATACAAATCAATAGCGCGTTGTGTGCAGGTCGTATTCTCCCCAGTTGAATGACCCGACCCGCTCATCTCGTCGCTTCATGATATGAAACTAATTAAATGTAATACGATTATAATTAAATTTTATCAGTTGTTGTTATCGTTTACAATGTGTAAATAATAAAATGGTCAGTGCAGCCGCCGGCCGACGGCACGGAGCCGTGGTGTAAACGCTTGCGCCGCTTTCGTCAGCCGAAACCACATCGCGGCTGGGTTCGCCCGCCGCTTCCGCCGGCCGACCAGTTCCGTTACCGTTACACCACTCTTAAACGGGCCCCCGTCAATGGACTGTCTAGGCTCTGCATATATTGCCACACGAATCTTCATTCATTAGCTCAGCATCGATCAGGTTTTTTCCGTCGCCTTGGTATACCTCGCACCGATCGCGTTCGCCGCCCGACGATCTATTACTGTCAATGTTGTTGTTCGTCTTGTGATAATGCTTTGACTTTTACTTATAATAAACAAATCTTTGCTCTCTTTTTTCTAACTCTTTTAAAAGATTAACATAGCGTCTTTCACGTGTTTTCATTGAAAATGTCCCACATTCTCTAGATATATATAGGAGTTTCTATACAGGCGATGTTCTGCAGTCTCTACCGCCTTGAATCTTAATATTTAAAATTAAATAAAATAAATTTACACTGAAAGCGTTTGTAACAAAATTTAATATTAATATCGGAGTTAATAGACGTGCAGCAGATGCAGATGATGAGATTTTGATAATTTTTGTTTAAACATAAGTCTTAGATATAGATTGCTTTTATGGTCGAAATAGAAGAAGTAACAGCGGAACAAGTTATGTGATTTCTCAAAGCAAGGATATATACTTTCATCCTGATTAACCATTCATAGGAAATAAACAAAGTATCTATATACTTCTAACCTTTTTTATACATATCTTTTTTTTTGATTCGGTGGGGGAAATCTTCGAAAGATACTCTGCTTCTGGAGGGATGGCAGGGTTATGTGAGGTTCTTACTCACTAAAACCGCCACGGTGACCTGCACCAGTGCATTCGGAAAGGCTCCGGGATCTCTTATAAAACACACTGGTGCCCCTCTACACTTTGTGTCAACACGTCTCTGACGAGAGACCTAATCCTTCTAGACACCATCGGTGAGCCATACGCTGTCCTACTGCTGTGTTCGCCTGTTGAGCGATAAGGGTGCCCATCCTCAAGGCCCGCGAGATTCCTAGACCCTTTAAGTTTTCTTCTACGACAGGCAGGGCTTACCTAACTCCTATTTTTACTAGCCCGAGACTACTGAGCTATTTTATACATATGTACGCAAACAAGACAGTAAGCTGATCATTAATAGGAATTTCAGTATAAAATTACATCGGAATTACATATAGTTCCAAAAATAACTTTGTGCAATGTAAAAATAGCAGAAAAACGAATAAAATGAGTGTATCGCGACGGAGGATTATTTTCGTGTTGTTTGTTACAAAATCATTCGTAAACAATTTTTTTCACATGACACACACGTGTGCGATTTGAAATAGAATGAAACGTTACTCTCTATCTCTATACTCAATGCAATGTCAGATCCAAGCTGAGGAACGTGTAATACGAGTATATATTTTATATAAGCTTATAATATAGACTGACAGGCAACGCTGGCACTCTCTTGTGTCGGAGGCTGCTGCGCCACAGGAGTAGTAGTAGTATAAGCTAATAATACATGTAATAATTATATATAAACCAAGCTACCAATTAATATATTATGAAGGCTTGGTATCACCGCAGAACACTGCAAATATTACTGTGTCAGTTTGAAACAGCTGCAGCTTATGATAGCGTGATGAGGTTCAACATAACAGGCATCGAAGGGACGAGCGTAGCATGTTGCATTGCAAACATTCTAGCTAGTGCTATATCGTTAGGCAGGCATGGACTTTATCACCAATTGTTCGTCGTGCTAGTTATCTCTATTTAGCCCTGTTAGACTCGGGCTCCTAAGAATAGGACTAAAGTAAGCCCTGCCTGTCGTAAAACCAGATTAAAAGGGTCTAGGACTTTCGCCGGCCTTGACAGTGGGGACCCTTATCGATCAACAAGCGAACCTGCGTTGGACAGCGTGTGGCCCAGCGATCGTGCCTAGGAGGGCCCCTCCTCAGAGACATGTAACACAAAGTGTAGAGGGACACCGGTGCGTTCTATAAAAGATCCCGGAGCTTCTCCGAATACACTGATGCAGACCACCGAGGATGTTTTAGTGAGTCAGAATCTAACATAACCCTGATTTCCCTCCAGAAGCAGACTATCTTTTGAAGATTTCCCTCTCCAAACAAAAAAAAGAAAGTTATCTCCATTAGTTGAAACTAAGAAAATAAACTTTAGAACTTAAAACTGGATGGGAGTCTTCTTGCTTCCATATTTTTGCACTTAGAAGCCCATCTATGGATCAACATGGGTGGATGATTATTTTCAAATATATAAGGTTTAAACTAAATCTGGAGAGGTTAGCTGAACTAAATTTGAACAAGTCACACTATTATTTCTGACTTCACGTCATTGCATGCTGGCTGCCGTGTCTGCCGAGCTGGTGAGCTGCAAGATTATACAATTTGCTTATAATAATTCAAATGAAATATCTATTCAAGCACATCAGTGCTTTGATAACTACGAGATGTTATTCCGATTATGTTATATATTTAACTAGCGCCGATTGCTTCTAACGGAAATGGGATAATTATATACATCGTCCGTACGGATATCTTTATCTAATTTAAACTTTATCCTTTATAATACAAAGTACGAGATATCCATAAGAAATGTTTACCTCCTGCAACACAGTAATATTTCAGCGCTTAGTTTAATTACATTTCGATTTGAGCATTCAGTTACCATTAGTAATGATCTAGCTGGCCTTAACACTCCTTAAACCGGATTACGGCATTGATATGGCGGAATTAGTTTGCTCTAACTATATTCATTTCATATTCGCCAACTGTGTTTTGTTTATTATTCCTTGAAGCATCGAAATGAGCGAGAAATTCACCTGGTGGTAAATCATACGCCTGTAACAGTGTGCACGTAGTGAAACTAATATACACATCACGTTGTGCTTAATGCTTTAAGAATAGTTAAATCTCGTTACCTTAGTAATTTCACTAACTGCAGCGTCCTTCAAACCGAAACACCGCAATGTTTGCACACTACTGGTTGTCGGCTGTAAACGGAGATGCAGTGGTATCTGCCTAGACGTCTCCGACAACATAGACCTGTCACTATTAAATGTATCATCATCATCATTATCAGCTGACAGACGTCCACTGCTGGACAATAAATGTATACGTCTATCCAAATATTGTAAGACTTGTCTTCAGCAACAGAGGTACACAGCTACTAGTGGTAGATCTCTGTTGCCTAACGTCTAGGTAGGCACCACCGCAACGCTTATTTTTACCGCCAAATAGTAATGAAGAAACATTATTGTGTTCCGGTTTGAAGGGCGCTGCACCTAGTGTAATTACTGGGGTAACCAGATTCAACATCTTATGTCTCAGACCACTAGCGCAATGTGGTGCAGTGCATACTAACTAGCGCCACGTTATTATGGGCGAGCGTATCACTTACCATCAGGTGAACATCTCGCTGCAGCAAACAGGTGTTCATAAATTTCGCAACGTTTCATAAGTTCATAAAGAAGGTGTCTGCGACTCCTGATATATTAGAATTAATCATATTATGTGATATTAGTATTTTTTATTGGAATTAGTATAATACTGTTCTTTCTATTAGTTTTCTAATTGTTAATTATACTTGCTTTAATTATGTTTTATATGATGTAATTAAAATAAATTGTTATTAGGAGTTCACTCACAAAATCATCAATACAGTTTGTTATATATTTACTATGTATAGCTATCTTCACCAGCCCATGGTACACCCCGCTTATGCACAAACGAGGCTCTGGCTCCCACCATTTTGCATTAGGTCAGCATATTGGGAAATGGCCCGAATCCCCCCATATTAATTTCTACACGATCGATGTGAGAATCTTTAGGGAAGGCATATGTCCAGCCGTGGACGTCTATTGGCTGATGATGGTAATATAAACAATATTTTAAACATTTAAATCTCATAACACTCACTCTGCAGATGCTAAACTTAGAACGTGTTACATTTAATGTTATCAAAGTAAATAAGTTCTAACTGTATGGTCCAGTGGCTGGCTTCTGTTGCCAGTCCCTGAATTACTGAATCGGACCAATTTAGAGATGGCGCAAAATAAAGATAGATTTAGAACAACGTCCAGGAGGGTCGACCCCAAGTAAAGGTGGGATAAGGTCTAGTAAGAAAAAGAAGAAGACCAAACTACTTCAAAAACAATGATACAAATTCTAGTCTGATACAAGTTCTAGTCGTTAAGCACTTTTGTACTTATGCGAACGAGTGGATTGACTTGGAAATATTTTGATTTATCACTACTTTAAGATTCCCGGTGTTATGTTTGATATTCAGGTATTTCCTCCGACCCGGCTCTCCCAACAATAGTTCGTTAAACAATCAAATTATGCGATCAATATGCATGCGGCGGCCGTTTCACTAGAAACCAGCTCCGCGGACTGACCGCGCCCGGCGCCGGACTCGAACCCGCGCATTCTTTTACAATAACCACTGCGCCCACCTCTGACCCGGCCCCGACCACACACACCCCGCCTCTCGCCCCTCAGCCGTCACGCCGTCACGCCGTCACGCAGCGCCTTTCTAAATTGTCCATTAACACGCACCATGTGTGTTTTGCTATGCCCACTCTTCGTGTATTGTTATTAATGGACATTGTGTGATACGCTGTCATACCACATCCAAACAAATAATTACAACTGTCTAGCTCGTATCGAAATAAAATCACAATCTCATGAATTGTTTAAAACGGTCATCATCATCATCATCAGCCGGCAGACGTCCACTGTTGGAGTTACATAGGCCTCTCCTAATGGTCACCGCATCGCTCTATCCTGCGATGGCCGCATCCGGCTGCTTCCCGCAACCTTCGCCAGATCGTCGGACCACCTGGTGGACCTGCCACCACTGTTTAAAGCGGTAGTTACATATGCAATTATTAAAACATTTTTGTCATTACATTCTCATAGCTGGTGGTAGGACTCTACTGTCGGAGACCATGCGGGAGCATGGAAGGTGCTATACGGGTGACGAGAGTTACCATCCTGACGAGCGTGTTGTAGCGCAATTTATATCATCAAACTAACGCCACATTATTATGGGCAAAAGTATCACTTATCATGAGGTGAATGTCTTGCACGTCTCATCATTTCGTCGAACCCTGCTTCCCGTATAATATTGTTAAAGCCGCCCGTCGCCCACTGCTACAAACTAGATCTCCCATTGTGCGGAGGATGCTGCTCAACCAGGTCTGAAGTCAGACGTGGGTTAGTGACCATTGCATTGTTGATAAGGACTGGTTTTAGTTATAAAACAATGGAGGCAGCAGTCTGCTCAGCTTTGCTTGAAGTTGATAGAAAGATGGGAATAGACAATCTTGATTACTATTAAACAGAAACAAGGATTTGCTCGACATTTTTTTACTTATTATTGACAATATAAACATTATATAAAACACGAGTATTGAATCTTAAATATATACATAAAATTGTAGTTATACTTGCACAGGTGTTAATATAAACAGCAGAGCCGTCTGGCTAGAAGGTGAAATTGACAATTTTCAGCGCTATAAGTACTTAGGTACAAGTATTGTCTAAAGTTCAGTTGCCGTTAATGGTGCGTAGGCTAACCATTCGCTTTGGCAGCCAAGAGTGGAGAAGCCTCGGCTTGTGTGCCAACGCGTAGGAGTGTGACCTCTGGGCCCGCGTGGGCGGCGCTTTCTAGCAGCGGGTCGCGCGGACAGAGCTGCGCGTCGGCGGACCTTATGGACCACGGGCCTCGCTTCCTAATGGTCACCATAATGTAGTAGCCCCGATCGCGATACCGATGTAATCGGGCCCGTCGTAAACCAGTGGAAGTGGGCGGGTGGCCAATCAAAAAGTTGTTCTGTCGGTGAAAAACATTTTATTTTATTGCTAAAAGTTTAACTAATAATGGGATTTATGGCCCCGATACGGCGGCCGATATATTTTCGGTAACTTGTTTAACTGTTCTGATATATTGAAATCACTTCCAATCAATGAGATGAAATGGTTTCTTTAAAATCTTACTTCACAAGTACACTAGCTCCCGCGCACGGCGACGTCTCTATACAAATTCCATTTGTGTATACTTATAGGATTTTATTGCAGAGGGCGATATTCTCTAAAGTATATTCAAAACTTAATTCAAGTTAACACCAACGGTTACACTCTTCATTATAATACAATAATATGCATAATTATTTTTAAACACAATAAGTTATTTTCTTCATAGTCTACACAAATGACCAAAACCGTATATTACATATTACATATCTCATCAGATTAAATTGAATCGTTGTAAAAGAGACTCGGCTTACAAAGCAGAGGTGGTGTGGTGTCTAGTAGTTTTGGAGGGAAACGCAATCGTGCGCGCCGCCATTTTGTTTGTTTTTTGGCGGCGGATCGAATGCATGGGCCGGCCCGTATCGCCTTACCGATTTGTCCGTTCGAGCGAGGAAATTAAAATTTCGGCCGTTAACTTATTGGGTTTCAGGATTTTTGTGATTCGGCCACGTTTACGTGAGAAACTATTTATTATCACACCGGTTCGGGAACCACTATTTTATTGCATGCAAAGTGTTTCTCAAAGATAAAGATAATTTGTTCCATTGCTCTCAGTTATATCGTTTTGAAATTCAATCTATTAACATATAGAAATTTACAATATTGCCAAAATTTAAACAAAATAAGAAAGGAAATAGAAAAGTTCTGTGCGTTTGTCTGTATGTGCGTTGTACACGTGTTTCAATGTCGTGTGTGTGTGTATGTATATGTACATAGATGTACATGTACGCATCGAGAAGAGGAGTATGAGAAGAAAAATAAATGAGATTAGCCCTAATTAAATTACACAAGCAGCAGCAATAACTCCTCCGTTTAAGTCATACGGCGTCTTAAAGCTAAGTAAAATATCTATAGTAGAATGATCTTGCTAGACGCTATCTGAATTGCTACGAAGAATAAAAACTATAGTTTATTCTCGTGAATGAACGTTTTGGACGTATATTTAAAATGAAGTAGTTAAATTTACGTCCGTTTCCGATAACATTAAACGAAAATATTTCCTTTCTCCCTAACCCCAGCAGCACGCTTTTCGCTAGCATGGTGCATAAATACCTTCGTCTCTCTGTATGTGAGAAAATATTAAAAATGCTACAATGTGTACCACCTACCTTTGGGTGTTTGTGCCATGGCTCTTGTGTTTTGTATATAAACCGATTTTGATTGTGATTAAGTGCTCACTGGATTTAGGATGCTGTTTGATGTTATTTAAGTATTACGACTCTCTTGAATATTTCACATTCCATATATTCTCTGTATGCTATTAAATGTTTGATTTTAATATGAACAGAGCATCATATATTTTTAATGTAATTAAGCGATGAGACAAGCGAGATGTTCACCTGGTGATACGTCTGCCCATAACAACGTGGCACTAGTTAAGATGGTATGCACTGCACCATATTGCGCTCGTCGCCTGAGGCATAAGGTATCGAGTCTCGTTACTCCAGTAATTACATTAACTACAGTGCCCTTCAAACTGGAACATAGTAACGTATTGCTGCGGTGGTACCCACTTAGATGATCTCCGGCGATAGAAACTTACCACCAATATATCGATATTTTTATTTTATATTGTGTATACGTATGGTACTCGAGCTGTCACTTAAACAATGTCACTTTGAATTCGGATTAAGTGAAATGCTACTACGTCTCGGTTGCAGTTCGACATAACGAATGCGGAGGGGGAGGTTCGCGTGACCCGCTGCGCCCACTTTTCACTCGGCTGGACAATTAGCTTACGTACAGACCTTGGACGCAGTCACGACGTTGTCCGTCACACTTAGATTAATAATCCTATTAACATTTATATTTCCAACGAGACATTGCAAAAGTAAAAAAACAAAGACTATTATTTTATTGTTGATCCGTTCGGTGATCTATATTGACTCTATTATATTTTAATATGTTCGTCGCGTACAAATTGTAGCTTTCTGCAGTCCTCCCTCATATAAACTTTCATCAATATTATTATTAGCTGTATCACTGACTCTATGTCCAATGTGATAACCCACTATATATACTGTGCGTTTACAAAGAGGTAGATACCTATTAATTTACAAATATCGCTCTATACAAATATTTAACCGAACGAACACGGCATCCGTAGGCGTGATGATAGTGTTTAAAATTTGAATAGGTTTACAATTTTGGTGCCATAATTCACATGGCCGTGTACCCGGGGTCCGTTAGCGGGGCATCTCCGGAGTTGCGCCACCGACGCACCGAAGCAATGCAAGTCGGTGTGCCCACGTGCCGTCACGGTCAAAGGTTCGATCCCGCCTACGCCCCAACTCTCGCATTCGGATCGATTTCGGAACCGTACCGCCCCGACAGCGCCGTTACATCTTAATGGCATAGCAAACGATTTTTTATATTTCCGGTTAACCTATACTATATCACGAATATACTTTTAGATGTTTATATGTGTGTTTTAAGAAACACGTATATAAACATTTAATGGCAACGATGAGGGCTATGTTCAGAGTTTCTCTGCGCGATCGAATCAGAAATGAGGAGATCCGCAGAAAAACTAAGGTTACCGATATAGCCTAAAAAATTGCTAGACTTAGTGGCAGTGGGCAGGGCACATTACTCGACGGACCGACCCCCGATGGGGCAGTAAAGTTCTCGAGTGGCCCCCGCGTAACTGTACACGTAGCGTTGGGAGACCTCCTACAAGGTGAACCGACGATCTGGTGAGAATCGCGGGAACCCACTGTAGGCGAGCAACGCGGGACCGATCGATGTGGAGATCTTTGGGGAAAGCCTATGTCCAGCCGTGGACGTCTATCTGGTTTTTGAGAAATACGAGTAAGATATACTACCGTGTGCGATAACATTTTATTATACATGATTTATAGTATAGTGTTTATACTCGTAATATAACAACTATGGCCGATCACTGCCACATAGCTGGCTTTAGTCATAATTGCAAATAATCCTTAATTAACAGGAGCATTTAAAAATGTCGCCTAAGCGCGGTAGATTAATAATGTTAATGGTTTTTCTACATAGTTAATCAATTGTGAACTCGCTTCCTGCACAGGATGTAAAAACTGCACATGTGTTAAACATGAGGACATTTCACAAGCGATCCTTTAATGGACTCGACTAGGATACGGTTTGCGGGATTTATAGCCGCTCTCGGCGCCATCATGTGAATGTGTGAATGTGTGCTGATAAACCAACCGAGAACCTCCCATTGGAGCAGTCGCCATGAAACAGAAATTAAATAAATTTCACTAGATATAATTATATATAACAAAAATATTAAAATTCACTTTAAATCTCCGCCTATCATTTTTGCTTGGGGGATGCGGATTTCAATTAATTGCTTTTTATTTTTTTAACCCTTTCCGAAAACATTAAACGTTTGGTTATACGGAACCTCAATCAAAGTACTCCTTTAAACCAATGTACATAGGAGATTGGTCACTGTATGGCGACGAAGATAAACATCTATCTGCGACACCACATTCTAGAAAGAATCTTCCGAGTTTAAGTAATTTTTAATGGTGGCAATCTTTAGGGAAGACCTATGTCCAGCCGTGGACGTCTATCGGCTGATGATGATTATTTTCAAAGTTCAGGTGTAAAGTAATATTTACTTGTACTTCCACCACGGTATTGCCACTGTCCGTAAATCCAAGAATCTATTTACTCAGCAGTACTGTTACATGCACCTTTCACTTAAGGACAGCGATGTTGTGCATGTCCGTATACATTTGTAAATAGTTTTACACTTAAATTAAATGTAACTTTATACAAGTATTCAATATGTATACATATTACGCTATAATGAATGGATAAGATTTAAGTACTATTCTTTTTTAAATTATTTAATAATGCTGTATAGCCTTCTTTAAAAGATAATAGTGTGGCCTGTAATAGATGGATTTGGGTAATTTCTATTGAAGCGTTTCATTGTTACAATATTACTCATACATTTACACTACGTTATTAATACTTAATTAGGATAGTATTTAACTTTACCAATTTACTTAAAATTGCAATTTTTACTTACGATATGTAGAGGGACTTCACATGAGCGTATCGTGTATGAGCACACAGGGCTGACTGCCCGCGGTGACCTACGCCTTCGGCGCCCCGCACCCTGACGTCCCGATACCTTCGGGCGAGAGTCCACGAGATTTTCTGCCTCGTGGGCGTCGTCAGTGCGGCAGACCCGCACAACACACACCAAAGTAGACCCTATAGCTTGTTAATAAACGTATTCATGAGGTGTTACAATTAACTGCCCGAGGGATTATACCACTGTACCATAATCTTATCTACGAATAATCTAGTGTTATGTAGATAATGACAGGCATCACTACATCGATCGGTTCTGCGCCGCTCGCATCCAGTGGTGTCCCGCGAACTTACAGTCAACACGGACTCTGTTGCCGTTAGGCACAACGGACTATCATTTAGGGTTCACATAGGGGGATTTTGGGCCATATCCCACCACGCTGGACTAACGCGGGTTGGTGGGAGCCAGAGCCTCGTTTGTGGATTAGCAGGGTATACCACGAGCAGGTGAGGTTGACTTGGGGTCCGTGAATTGTTGTGCGGGACCCCTTGTACCCCACACCCCTTATACCTTATAAGTAGTTTATTAAATTTACTTTAAAAAAAAATTACGTTGCTTCTTGAACGGGAGGAGCCTCGACCAATAAGTTTAACATGAAGTTCATTTTCGTACTCTGCAATCCCAATGATGACGTAAGTTCTCGTTCCGCAAAAATTTTTAAATGAAAAACCATTACGATAAGTGAAATAGCGCTTGAGATGTATCCGGATTTGCAGGCGCTGCTAACTTTTAGCTGAGTAAAAAAACTTATTTGAATGGACATATAAGACAACTTTACAATGAATGCATTTAGTAACAACAACAAAACTCTTTTGACAATAATTTATCTTATTGTAATTTACGAAGTAAGTAGGAAGCTATTACTGAACAACGACGCATTGTTTCACCACGAGGAGTGGGTGGTATGACATGTCGGTCGGAATTAATGGTGAAATGACACAAATATTACTCCCTTATATTCTTAAGTTACAGATAGTTTTAACTTGAATAAGGATTCGTTTTTTCTTCTTCTTAAAGTGCGTCTCCAACTAGTGAAGGTTTGCGATCAGCATGGTACAGTCCTTTTTGTCTCTGGTCGGCTGGTAAATTCGGACGCCTCGGATATAACCAGTCCATTCTCTGATATTCCTTACCCGTGACTTTATCCTTCTCTCTAGCTATTGTTTTAAAGAAACTTTACCCATAATAATCAGCTGCACAAGATCATATTGCTGATGTCGGGGTACATGATCGAAGTAGGAGATTTTACGTTTCTTAACCGTACGCATAAGGTTACGCTTTTTCCCAATTCGTTGAAGAACACTGACATTGGTCACTCTCTGAGTCCAGCTAATGGACAACATAGACAATCACACTAACCTCTTGCTCCTCAATTTCTCTGTCACTGGAGCAACTTTCAGACTTCCTCTAATATACTCATTCTTAATTTCATCCATGCTCGTCACATGGCACTTCCATCTTAACGTTCGCATCTCGGTCACATCTAATCTCCTTTCACTTGAACCTTTGGTGGCCCAAGACTCGGCTCCCTTAAGCTTAAGGGATATTCGTGGACCGTAGCAAGCGCTTACCATATCATAATATCGGATAGTAGTTAAAATTTTAATCAAGCATATACTTTTAACCGTTAACCGAACGCCGGTTAACTAGAGTTTGTTTCCGTGAAATCGCGTTTCCTTATTTATAACAATTACGCGGCGACCGGAAATGTTAAATAAGTGATAAAAGCGAACACGAAGTTTCACCTACATTTAATGTTTATTGAATACTTTTAAATGTTATATGAGTTAGTTATTACTAGAGCTACATTAAATCGAGTTTTTGTTATGTGATAGCTGTTGAAAGTCACTTTGCCGCATTTTTAACTTTTACGGTAATGCAAAGATCATGGGAAACGATGAAAGCCTTGTGAGACGGTGAGTTTTAACTGTTTGAATTAACCAGTGTACTGTTACCTACCTACATTGCGTATATTAGTGCTGTTCATTTATATTTTATTCTACAAAGCAACGAGACCAACAGGCCGTTCACGTGACAGTAAGTGATACGCCTGCACATAACAACGTGGCGCTATTGAGGATGTTATACACTTTACCACATTGTGCTCGTTGCCTCGAGATAAGAGGCCCGCGAAACTCCTAAATCCTTTTAGTCGCCTTCTACGACAGGTAGGGCTTACCTTAGTCATATTCTTACTAGCCCCAGACTATAGGGTTGATGTCTGCTAGACTTAGACTATGTATCTAGACCGTCTTTGGCAACGAAGACCTATATCGTTTATATTTTTTATTAATTTTGTAAACAAGTACTTGACAACGCCCGATTGATAAGAGGCGACTTAATTGTCGATAGTAATGCGTACTAGTTTATAAGATGACTCTTCTGTTCACTGCTCCCTTAGAAGTTCGCACTACCGTCCACCATCCCGTTACATAACAATAACGATGGTGAAGATACTTGCGAAAGGTTGGGAATTTATATTATTACTTTAATTGCGCCGCCTCGAGATGATTATTCCAATTACAGCTTCCCGCGCCACTCCGCTCCGGTATTGTCCACGTGTCCGCGTGTTTTTGCGTGCGGCCGTGTGACGGCGACTTTTGGGCGCCGCACCGCACCGCACCGCGCCGCGCCGCATCGCACCGCACGCACCACTCCCGCACCAGCTCTGTATAAATTCAGTCTTTAATTACCGCGAATTCCGCGTTAATTAAACGCGAACGTAACAGCTAAATGTGTATATATATATTTCTTTGTAGCCGTTCCTAGAAATGCCGCCGTCTCTACTTCAAAGGAAAGTTTATAATTAGCGTATATGTGTATGTGTATGTGTATGTGTTCTCTTTGCGGATTATCTTGAACTATTTTCTATGCGGATGAAGCGAAATTTAAATTATCAATTACAATATTATACAATTATGCAATACATTATTCAGCTGTTTATATCCCAATGCGACGTAAATAGTGTGGTCGTGTGTATAACATTGTAGCATTACTAGAGCCACGTTGTTATGACCAAGGATATCAGCCGAAGTTGTCCATTTCATCGTTTCATCAAATAAAAAAACCTTTAGTATTTACTGCTTATTCATATACAGTGTTTCAAGGTTTACTTGGAGTAGAGACGTATGCCGGGCACCACAAGGTTATTAATCAAATAACGTAACAATGTCCGTGGGACCACGCGCGGGCGTGCGTCGCGTTACCGGTTCGCCCACGACAGCTTTTGTTGTCACATTTGGAGTGATGCGATGTCAGTCACCGCTGAACAGCTCCACACGCGTCAATCAGGTCGGCCGCTGTTGCTGGGTTCGGCTTGGGCGGCTCGCCTCTGTACCTTCACAATATGCCATTGTTACAATTAAACGACCGTCAATCTCATTGTCTCTCTTGTAATTAAACTGAACCTTGCATCTAATAGTTTCATGACAGAAGGAATGTAAAAAAAAAGTTAATTACACGCAATCGTTAAAAAAATTTCACCTAGCGACTGACTGACTACTGTAACTTGAACATCAATATAATTATTTTTGAGCAATAACATTTCATGGTATTGTTTGCTGACCTGGATTAGTTTGTAGCCAACAGCAACAGACGAGTCGACATTCTATTGGTTGTGGTGTACCGCCTGCCAATGAGCCATGGGACGGCTAGTTTGAATGTTTACACGGCACCATTACTCGTCATTATGATAAGGCTGATGATGACGACTGTTGGAATAGAAATAAACATTTCTGCGGTACCTAACTGGTCGTATCCTGTAATATCATAACCTGCAACACTTATATTTGTGCGATCTGCTTATTAAGCAATCGATCGGAACATAAACATGTTATTGTGGAGTCCCACTATAGACTTACGAGGAACCAATAGATACGCAATCTGTTCGATAATAACGCCGACACCGGCTCCACTGCGTATTTTTGTTACCAATGTTATCGCTGATTAGATATCCGAGTGTAGCAACTGCGCAGTTTCGGACCCAGCTGTAGCTCCGACGAGCTTGTAGTATTTCTATCCCCAACGCGATAGTCTCAATTTACCTTCCGCTCACCCGTCCACGACACTGAGATGATATTTACAAAGTTTACATACACACTCTTATTGACATACATTATGTTGACACACAGTGTGTCTTGTCACTGCTGTTACTGCACCAGCTACACCAGCGCCTAAATCTAAATAATAACGCATCCATCCATGCATCATATCTATCCATGATATCCATCACTAATATATTGATTTTAATGAGAGAGTGAGAAAGAATTAGATATATCTGTTACTATGTTATGTAATAATTTGTATGGAATATACTTATTTTTTTGTGGACGTCTATCGGCCGATGATGATGATGATAATTATTTTTGACCACTGCAGAAACTTGGACTGGTAACCAACGGATATTAGTCAATGTGTTTCTGTAATGAACCTGTGTTTCCCTGCCGCCTCTGAGCAGTCAATTCCTGTAATTATAATTAATTATTCACCTATGTTCTACATATATATAGGAAAATTATGGTTTGAATAATATTTTATATTACAAATTCATATGACGCACGAATTGACTAATAATTCCTAATAATACGATTTACCTTAAATGACAACATATGTAAAGTAACTTCAGGTGATGTGATGATGTCCTAAAAATGATAAATCTTTCTGCTCTATTGTTGTTTTTCTATGTACTTCAGACTGAAGTTAAACATTATCACTGTTACCGTGTCCGATTACTGCCCCAAAAAGTCGGAAATTTGTAAGCGTTAAAACACAAAAACTCGTTGTGAAGATATCGTAAAGATACTATTATGTTATATATATTAACTACCCCCGTGGATATATTTCAGACGTCTTACAAATAAAAGAGACTAGGGGTAGGAGAGACTTTTTCAATACTCGCACTAATATTAGTCCATACAGCGACATGGAAATTATGGAATATTTGCCTTTATAAATTTATCAGAAATAACTTTATGCTATCACTATTCCTCATAAACTGCTACTCTTGTTTACTAAACTTGCTAGTGTTCTAACTTGCAAAATATCATCTAGGTAGATAACTCCGTAGTGATTATTTCCATCGCCGGCTGATGCGCTGTAGTGCGTTAACTGTGACCGATCTTCGATTTCCTTAACATAGTAAAAATAATAAGGTATCGAAATGTGACCATGTCTCGTGACGTTCAGGGTAAATTCCTAAAGTTGTATAAATATTGTTAGTGATGGCTCGTTGCGTTGCGTTGCGTTGCGCAGGCTCCTTATCTTTTGTCCGTGTCGTCGTTTCGCTGAAAGTAAAGTGTGCAAGTGGTGGTGTGGTGGTGTCGTGGTGGTCGGTGCGCACCGGCGGCCGACGTTAGCGCGTGACACACTTGACGAAAATAGCACCGGCCTGCTATCTAACAGATACGCGACGACACCGCCGCCGGCCGCCGGCCGCGCCCCTGCTATTACGATTATCTCCTATCGCGTATTACGCGATAACTCACTCTACACACACCACACCACACCACACCAGTTCATTTATTCCGGATTTAGGTGCCGTTGGTCTCATTGGCCCCGTCCTGAAGTCTCGGGCTTTTAAGAATAGGACAAATTTCACAAAATTCCTGGGGTCGAAAGCTTTGAAAGTAAGGGTGTTTATTGTCGACTAAGCGAGCCTGGGATGGACAACAAACACAAAGTGGTGCGGTATATGTTATACCAAAGCGAGAATGCAGCAAAGGGTTACAGAGGTTTTGGTAGGTACATATACCCAATAACATTGTCCTCCATCTTCCCCCTCCGCACTCAGAATCAAGGTAAAATTAGTAATTAAAATTTACGTCCGAAGAATAAATGTACTTATTAGCCGCTTTTACAGCTTTATCAGTGTTTGATCCGATTCGAGATCTTGGAGTCCGCATCCGCGAGCCAAACTAGCTCCATTGAAATTATACGCGGCGTATTGATACCGATTGAGGCCCAGACGCGCACGTTAATTTAGATATTTCAGGTTTAAATATTTAAGTTAAATTAAGAATTAGTTCATAACGACACTTTAGTGGGCCGTTCAGGAAAGTACCACCGCAGCTTTTATTTCTAACGTCAAACAACTGTGTGCAACCATTTCTATGTTCCGGTTTGAAAGGCGCTCATAGATAGAGAAATTAATCCGGTAATAATAGTTAACATGTTATATATAAAAGCGATGGCGCAATGAGGTTCTGTGTTCACGTTCAAAACTACCTCCACGTCGTTATGGGCCAGCTTATCACTTACATTCAGGTGAACATCTCGCTCATCTTGTCTCTCTTAAAATATTGTAATTACCTGACAAACGAAAATGTCTTTTATTGTATTGACGAAAAATACTATTTCGGGATGAGAGCGATCGTTACAAGGTATTTTGGGAAGACACGACGCGGCTTGTACCGGAGGCTCATGAACAGGCTCTGTGTATGTTTTATGGTCAATGCATGTTCCGTTGCAGCCAACAGATATGTACTGGATTAAAAGTAACGCAACTTCCGGCGCAAGATAAGCACCTGTGAAAACTATCAATCATGCCTTATGGCCGTCCAAAGGAGGTGAAGTAAAACTAACCTACTTTGTATATCTACTCATTAAATTTAAGTGCGCGCCGTGCCATCGTATTTATTCTGGTGTTCATTGAATGTGTTTCAAGTTGATAAAGCACACAAACCTTGTACCAACTTATTCGCTCTACTTACCGCAGGATGTCGATTATTGTTGAGCACACGTGTCGGTACCGGACGCCGTGCTGACTGTATGCGGAGATCTTTGAGGGACGGCCTGTGTCCAGCAGTGGACGTCTATCGGCTGATGATAATAATAATGATGATGACACGCGTCATTCGTTAAAGTGAACTGTGTGTGTAAATCCTTTATGAAGAAGCAAATAATTACAAAGTAACTTTTCGAATACATCAAAGAAATTAAGTTGGTATCAACAAAATTCTTAAAAAATTGTTTCTACATACTAACACTATAGTATTTGGACATATTGGATATAGAAAACTATCTAGATTTATTTAGTTATGATGCTGTTCCAACCGTCCGTTGGATTTTTGTTGCACAAATTGCAACCAATGACATCAATCTATATAATATAACGAAGATGGTTTTTGTTAGTTCACTAATCACGTGAAAACCAGTGATCGTATCGGCATGGGCACCATTCGACGCGGAATTATTTGTGGATGATTACAGGATATTTATTTTTTGAATTTCATAGATCCTTCATCGTTTTATTTCTAATTGACTTTTATAAAAGTTTTCATTTCGTGTTATTTATGTGGTTGCTATAGTAACGGTTGGTATAGAAAATCATTTGCGGTTGCGGTTGCGATTACGGTTGCTCCGAAGTAATATTTCAGAGCAATTTCAAGTATTTCTACATTACAGGCAGCAAAGCGGCCGGGTAACAGTTAACGTTGTTAGATAAAGAGACAATAGTGGTTATATCACAAATAGTAAATACACTTGAAACGATAACCTGTAAGCCGCCGATCTGGTTTCCGAGAAGACATTACGTGTCAACGATACTGAAATATGTTATGCGTCGGGCTTGATAAGTGCCGAGTTCATTGCGTAAGCGCGTTTATAAATACGGAGATTTATACGCGCTCTTGTGAATGACCACCCATTCATCAGGCCGGCGGGGACTTGGGGACGCGGCTTCAACTATATCAGTGCAATTGTAATGTTCTAAACCTATTCATTATTTTTATTCTACGTAGCGATGAAACGGACTGAACGTTCACTTGGTGGTAAGTGATACGCCTGCCCGTAATAACGTGTTGCTAGTTAGGATGATATACGCAGCACCATATTGTGTTCGGGGACTTAAAATATAAAATGTTAAGTTTTGTTACTCTAGTCAGTTATACTAACTACAGCGCCCTTAAAACCGGAACAGCATTCTTTGCACACTATTGTTAGTCGACTGCAGTAGTCGTAGTAATGACGTCGCAACAAAACACGCATGTGTGCATGAAAAGAGCAAAGGTAAATGTTCATGTAAGCTATGTTTTCTGTTGCGACTAACCTGATGGTAAAACGGAGCTCCTCGCTGCGGTTTTCCTCAAGAACTGCTAAATGGACTTGGAGAATTTCTTCGGTGTCCACTTGTCACAAGGCTGGTAGCGCGGTCGTGATGCACGGTTAAAAATATACTATTATGTATAATATGTACTATATTAGTATCTTAATAAATCGCTCGCCTAATGGTTAGAGCGTGCGGCCTTCATTCCGAATGTCGCGGGTTCGAATCTCGGCATGTACCGATGTCTTTATACTTAAGTTATTTATGTACATTTGTGAACTTTAGCAACAGCAGCGACATACAAACGGTGAAGAAGACCATCCGAACAGAAACCTGCACATGAATTAGAATTTATTCTAAGGTGTGTGTGAATTCATCAATTCACATTGGGTCCCTATGGCTTAGCGTGTCCCAACAGTGGGAGCGTAAAGTGGCTGTTGAAAAATGTTCTAGTATTGTATTTTCTTTGTTCTCTTTTACTTCATATTTGTGCTGGTGTACTTTATGTTCATTTGATTAGATTACCAGTAACCCTCTACATCTTATGACATGTTTTATATACATGAACTTGGAACTCAAGTTAGAAAGCCTCACTTGCACTATGTAACCAATAATCTGTACTGAAATCGATAAATCATAATTGTTGCAACGTGTGGAGGCGAACCCGATTATTTGCAGAGTAAATAAATCATGTTATCGTCTTCTCTTCACTGATGCCGCCGCTCATTAGGAATAGTAATTTCTGCTAGTGCGGTGATACCAACGTAGGCGCACCACTCCCACCGCCAGTATAGTTGATATCGCTAATCACATCATCAGATTACAGTTGGTAATCAGTTTTAATCACTTCCTCAATCTCACCTAAATTGTAGCAGTAAGATTGTGGATGCAATTATTTTAATCTTCAGTTGAGCCTGGTAGTTGCTATCATCTTAAATTTAGGCATATGTAGTAACAACGAGTGTTGTGATCTAGTGTTAGACAGTTACCAGTCTTAAATCTAAATTACGACATTTTTACGTTTTTCCGGTGATTTTGCTATCGCGGATAAATCTTGGGAATTCGTAAAGGAATCTTTTTTGTAAATGTCCAAAAAATGCAATCTTTATTTTTATGACGACAGTCATCAGTCACCAGTGATGAGTTATAGCAGTGAAACGTGGCCGGTTACAGTGGACCTTGTGAAATGGCTTCATGTCTAATAGAGAGCAGTGGAGAGGGCTATGCTCGGGGTTTCCCTGCGTGTTCGGACCAGAAATGAGGAGATCCGCAGGAGAATAGTCCACAAGATTGCTAAGCTCAAGTGGCAATAAGCAGGACACAGATCGAAGGATTAACAGCCGATGGGGCACCAAGGTCCTCGAATGGCGACCACATACCGCAAGACATAGCGTAGGCAGGCCCCTAGCAGGTGGTTCGACGATTTGGTGAAGGTTGCATAAAGCAGCTGGATGCGAGCAGTGCAGGATCGATTGATGTGGAGATCTTTGAAGGAGACCTATGTCCAGCAGTGGACGCCTGTTGGCTGGTAATGATGATGACGACTCTTTACAACTACCGAAAAATATTACTTACATAATAACTTTAAATGAATACTACTTTGTAGTGCCTTTAATAATGTTTCATATTCTAACACCATAACAGCCAATTTACGTCCCCACTGTTGGGGCACAGGCCTACCCTCATTATGAGGGCGATGGACCATAGTCACCACGCGGGCCTAATGCTGTTTGGTGACTTCACACACACCATAGAATTAGTTCTGATTCATGTGCAGGTTTCCGCTGTTGTTGCTAAAGTTCACAAATGTACATAACTTAAATATTAAATTCATCGGTACATGCCGAGATTCGAATACGCGACCTTCGGAATGAAGGCTGCGCGCTGTAACCGTTAAGCCAGCGAGCTACTGATTGTAATACGCATTGATCTCTTAATATTTAATTTATTCAACGTAGCAACGGTACGAGGCAGACGTTCACCTGATCTTAAGTGATACGCCTGTCCATAACAATACTACACCACAATGTGCTCGTCGTCGTGAGTCATGAGATGTTGAGTCTCTAAGATAAACTACACCATATTATTAGAACCAGACAAGCATCATGAATGTTCGAGTTTGCTGGTGGATTTACTGCTGGTAGGTCTCTGGTGACAGAGGCCGTTCAGCTAGGAGACAAACGTTACTGTGTTCCGCTTTGAAGAAATTACTAGGGTATTGGGATTTAACATATCATGTCTCAAAGCTATGAGCGCATCGTGGTGCTGTGTATATCACTCTAACTGGCGTCCACGTTGTTAGTAGAAGACGTATTACTCACCATCAGGTGAACTTTTCGCTCGCCACGTTGCTTCATAGAATATACAAAAAAAAGAATAACTGTTATCTAAGTTGTTTACACGAATTTATAAAAACAAATGGGATCATGGACGTATCGAAGCAATGGTACCACGAAATCAGTCCACCGACGATATCTCCGCAGGGCACTAGAATTAAAGTGAACCATGAATAATAAGCGATTATCGTTCACTGATTGCGAATAGATAAGCGCGCGGGCCGTGGCCGCCGGCACGTAGCTGCGCTGCTCCACGTCTGCTGCTTCTGCTGCTTCTGCTACTGAATACCAACACCTAGAGAGACACCACTGGATTTTGTTTTTAAGCATTCGTTCCCCCCATATAATAGCACTGGGCATAATCATTCCATTTCTTTACTTTCCAGTTCATAAATCTGCATTTTTTATCGTTTACTCCAGTCCTATTATTCTTTCTTTCACTGGGCGTTCATCAATTTAGCAATCCGTTTCCTGCTTTTATACTTCGCGGACAATAGGGAACTCAATACTAATTATTAATTTTCCTTACAATTTTTCTTAATACATCATCAGCTGATAGACGTCCACTGCTGGAACATAGCCCTCCCCCAAAGATTTCTACATACAGACAGCAAGGCCGCCAGTACCGCTGGTCACTAGGGGCTGTCGTACGGACGGGTTCATATGGGGGAATTGGGCCATTTCCTATCACGCTGGCCCAATGCGGGTTCGCGGGAGCTAGAGCCTCGTTTGTTGGTTAGCAAAGTGCACCAGGAGCAGGAGAGATTGACTTGGATCCCATGAGTTGTTCTTAATACACTAATTACAATTTCTTCATTCTTAAACCTTACGTGAGCTGTGACACTAGTTTATCCTATTTGGTTTTGATTTTCTTTAGACAGTCTAATTTTGTGTTTACAAAATTTAAAGAAGGTTTCACAGCTACACTCTTCACTCATGAGTTACCGCTAACTTGCCCGCGACTGTCGCCTCCACCCCACCGCCTTCAGATCTACATTGACACGTTAACGATCCAGGACATAGAGAGCTGCTGCTGATAAAGCAATTGCTCGAGAGACGTTGCTGATGACACATATGATAGACCATGTGCACGCATATTGCTGTTGTAGATGTTGCAACCTCTTACCCTCTCCCCGCATCCTACTGGCACACAACTGTTTGGCAGCAGAAATAGGCGTTGTGGTGGGGGTACCTAACTTTTTTCTGTGGAGAAATCCTCCATTGCATACTCTTCTGCTGTCGGGGCCACAAGAGTTATGCCGGACTCTTACCGGTTAAAACCACACGGTCTCTCACTCATCGCATTCTCTCAATATATACGCAAGAAATATATATATATATATATATTTGTTTAGCTTGGTAGATGTAAAAGTTGTCAAATAGACTAACGACAAACATGATTGGTATAAAAGGATGTTATGCCAGCATACTTCTGTCACATCTCTGTACAGGTATTTAGTTATTTTCCATGTTGTTATATTCTGTGGCATATTACGTATAATACATGGTAAACATGGACCCATAGAATCTTCCGTAAATTTCGAAAATGCTATCATTTGATTTATATATTTGTAACTTTATTGATTATCTACATAGTTATACTATATACGTCACTTGATTATAATAACTTTTAAAATTTTGTGAGGAACAGTATTAACGCTGTCCACCTTCAGCTAAATGCCAGCGAGAGTTCCATTAAAATATGAGCAGTCGTTCCGGAAATAACTTGGAATAAGCGGATGTAACTCAGGTGTAAATACATGAATTTAGTGAGAATTTTATTTTACAAACAAATTAATTGAATTGAACTTAAATTATTATTAAAAATAATCTCTATTGCCGGAAACCGTCTAGGTAGGTACCCCCTCTGTTATGGAGGTTGGAAGGCATAAAACATCCAAACAGAGCCCCCATAACAAAGGGCGTGGTGGTGGATTCGGGGGTAATCTGTCACCAAACATGAAAGGCTTCGAGGTGATGCGCGCGGTACTGCCGCCTAACACTGGTATAGGGAGTGGAAAGCAGTAGCTTCACCTCGAGATGTGGTCTTATTAAGACCCCTAGCTGTCGGAGCAAGGGTAGTGTGTGAAAGCGTTCCCGTGGTTTCTGCCAAGTGCAATGAGTGAGAAACCGTGGGGTTTTAGCCGATAAGAGTCCGGCATAACTCTTCTGTTGCCCCGACAGCGGAAGGGTATCCATGCAGGATTTCCCCACAGAAAACAAGTAGGTACCCCCACCACAACGCTTATTTCTGCCGCCAAACAGTTGTGTGCCAACATTACGGTGTTCCGGTGTGAACGATGCTGTAGCTAGTGAAATTACTGGGGTAACGAGCCTCAACAACTTAACTCTCCGGGGACTGTATCAATCCTAACTAGCGCCACGCTGTCAAGAACGGGCGTATCATATACCATGAGGTTGAATGTCCCTCTCGTCTCATCACTTAGTTGTATAAAAAAAAAATAAACTTAAATGTGTGGAGATGTCGCAACTAATGGCATTGTTAAATAACCGATATCACTCAATATTTGTTGTGGCCAGTTTAACGGAACGCACGCGCCACATGGATAGTTTAAATAAGTAGTAAACTTGTGTGTTTGAGCGTGAACAGCTCGAGTGCACACAAAACATCACCGAGTTGGAACAGCTTCACTCGAACGGCCGTACCTTCAACATTTCCATACATCAATCGAATGAAGAATATATCATTTGTGTGAAATTATACTTCACGGGCGAGAACCGGTTCATATACTCGTATATGACGGTGGAAAGTAAACAAAGGAAAGGAAGAATTTTCTTTAGTCTTACACACAAAAGACTACGGTGACCAAGAATTAATTTCTTTTTATTGTACCAAAAAGCGAAGACGAGTGGGATATTCACCTGATGGTAATTGATACGCCAGGTCATAACATCGTGGCGCTAGTTATGATGATATATATTGCATCGTATTGTGCTCATCGATTGAGCTATAAGATGTTAAATCTCATCACACTACTAATTTCACTAGCACAATTTGGTGCAGTGTATACCACCCTGCACCGCATTGCGCTCGTCGCCTTTAGATATAGGATGTTAAGTCTCATCACCCCAAGTTTACACTAGTTACAGCGTTGATGCAGTTTCAGTTTATAATTATCTGTCCAACATTATAACTAACATTGGTTACATTAAAAAAGTTACAGGATCTGTATATACGCGCACTCCTTGATAACTACTTTATACAATTTGTGTTTAAGGACATTTTTATACTATTTAACATAGGATCGACTCGACTATAGATCACAGTAGTCACTGTTGTCAAGAATAGGACTAAGGCAAGCCTTATCTGTCGTAGAAACACCGACTATTCGAAAGTTATCGGGTTCGTAGACATTGGTGGTTGGGGTCTTCATTGCCCACTAAGCGAGCCCAGGGTTGACGACAAGCATAAACAGATTACGTGTGTCTCGTAGCCATACTAGGGTGCTAGGCAGAATTACAGCTTTCTCTGAAATGTGGTTAAGCGTAGTGCAACAGAGGCACCGCTGCGTTCCATAGGAAATCCCGGGGCCTCTTGTAAAGCACTAAGGATGGCCACATAGGTAGTTTTGATGAGTACAAATCCCACACATCCTTATACACCAAAAGCAAAGAATCTTTAGAAGATGACTCCCGTTAATAGAAAAAGGATTGACTATACAATATATTGGGCGGATACGTTAAACCTTGTTGTAGCAAATTTTGGTGAGATCAGTATTAAGCGGAAACGTATCGCTTTCGGGTGAATGCAGTCATATCGTTTAGCTTTATTTGAAAGATGCACGATAGGAAGGTGCGTCGAGGCGATGTGGACAAGTGGTGCGGCGATATCGCGCCGCGACATTGCCCAATGTCAGCGCAGTTCTTGAACCCAAGATAGCGAGCGCGGGACACTTCTCACGTCAGGTAATCTGATAACGTGCGTGCGCGCAGCTATTGTAAATATTGACGCAGGGACGCAACGGACCCGCGCGCGCGCCTCCTCGGTACCTCTAACCCGCACGTCACATAAACACAAACACTAACCCGCCATACAAGGCACCGGTGCGGTATAGCCTGCAGTACTATTGTGCTGAATTTAAACGGAATTACTTGTTTTTTTTCCATTTGTTGAAGCGAACAGTCGAGTTAAACGTTCGTGTGACACTTGACCGTAACAACTTGAGCGATAGTTAGGACGTATACACCGCACGCACATTGCGCTCGTTGCCTTCAGATATACGACGCTTAGTTCTATGGCAGAAATAGGCACTGCGGTGGTATACTTAAACGATATACGACAGCAGGGACCTTTATTAATTTTGGGTGAAGCAGGGGGGGGGTTTACCTTATAAAGAAAGCCTGTTTTTAAAGGGGAAGTTAGTGTTATATGGGATTACAACTCACTGTAAAGCCTATCGGTGGTCTCCGTCCTACAGTGCGTTCGAAGTACTCTGGGATATCCATCAGATAAAATTATTGATAACCCTGGCGGGTATCGAGAGCATCGTCCTTTTTAATTTACAACTAAAAGGTCGAGTTTTAAAGTTCAGCGTTTACATGTGTGTACTGTAACTGTAGGTCTTTGTAACTTGTCTTTGCTAATGATATAATAGACGGATATCTATGTCCTTACGTTGACGCTAGTGCAGTCCTATTTGCAAATTCATCAGCTGGCTGTCATCAGTTGACACTTGGCAGCAATAAACAAAACTGCCAATAAATATTGTTCGATCGTGGCCCGCGCACGGCCGGACGCCCAATTAGAAGTCCTGCCGTGCGCCGGAACAATTGCTACAACTCATACAAAAAACATTTGATACCATTGTCACGGATCCGGACTCGAGTGCTTTATTTTTAGTTAATGACGCAAGCTATCACATTTCAGACTACACAGTGTTTTTAAAAATTAATATCTTAATAATCACGAAATAAACTTTGGAAGTGAACTCAAACATATTTAATCATTCGTATACATATATCACGTCCGCTGCCGAGTTGTTCCATTTGTCAATGTTCTTAATTTCTTTTTAGATATGTAAAATTATTGAATATTTACATCATTATTGTTATTACATGATTCTCCAATTATTTAATCTTAATATGTCAACTAACATCTAAATATTTCATGTTAAACCCCTCCCGTTTAATTTCTGCAATAAAAGTATGTTAAGGTCTATAATTTTAGATGTCATCTATCAAAATTAGTTTACCATAGATATGTGACAGATAGACACATGCTTAAGTGCACCAGCAGACGTCTATAAGTCGATGATGATTGTGATGCTATAGACACTTCATTACATCTCTGTAGTCTCGCGCTAATAAGAATAGGAGTAAGGTAACCCCTGCCTATCGCAGAAGTAGATTAAAAGGGTCTACGAGTTTCGCGGGCCTTGAAGGTGGGGGCCCTTATCGCGCAACAAGCGAACCTGCATGAGGCAGCATATGGCTCTGCGATGGTGCCTAACAGGGTTAGGCTCCTCCTCAGAGACATGTTAACACAAAGTGTAGAGGGTCACCGGTGCGTTCTGTAAAAGACTTTAACCTTGTCTGCAAACTAATAAAAACTGTTATAGTCATCGTAATATTTTTTAGATAATCATCAACTCACTTTTTGTAGAAATAAATGAAATTTTCTTGATTTCTCAATGTAAACGTGCGGAACACCAGAGCCATTGATTTAAAAATGCACGGCCTCAATCCGGGACCTGCCCAAGATCGAGGGTGTGTCAAATCTATTACGTAACGTGCGTTTAACCTGATACTCCGTAATCCGTCGACCACAAAAAAACATCAGGGATCCTGTTCCGACAGCGGCTGGGGACGCGGGGCCGCACGGGGGACGTTTCGGCCGCGCCACGCTGCCGCCGAATATATAATGCTCCTTCATTAGGGTGTCCAGCTGCAAGGCTTTCAGTAAACAATTCCTTAACTCCATATTACTAGTTTATATGTAATATTAAAAAATCTTTTCAGAAGATATCAATTTTTATATAAGTCTTCATCATCATCACGAGCCGATACACGTCCACTGCTTCTTGGGCATAGGCCTTTCCCAAAGATGCCCACAGAGGTTTCGCGCGACCTGTCGAGCACCAAAGGCCGTTCTTTGTAGAGATTTGGGTCATTTCCCAATGCGGGTTGATGGGAGCCAGAGCCCCGTTTGTTGATTAGCAGGGTGCACCACGAGCAGGTGAAGTTTTATTTTTTTGGTGCGACACCGCTTAATCGCAGAGGGTACTCCCTCTGCGACTCCACCTCGGCTGAAAGGAGCGGTATGAAACTGCCCCTGCGGCCCCCGGCGCGCATACGTGCTGAGGTCCTTCAACAGGACCTCTATCGTGGAGCAGCTGCCACCTCGGCCTGCCCTACACCGCGGGCCGGCCAGGTAGGTTTCTCTTTGCTTCACTGTCGGCGACCCATCCACGGCTACTAAGCCCTTCGGCCACGACAAGAAGGGAACCTGTTGGGGTGAAGCAGAAGAGGTTGACTTCGGTCCCTTGAGTTGTTGTGCGAGGACCCCTTACACCCCTTAAGTCTTGAGAGTTTTATAATTTTAACCTAACAAATTTTATATTTTTTTTAAATTCTGCATTATTATTAATTTGCAGTATTGTGATTTAAAACTACATCATGACTGCGTTAGAAGCAGTTACCACCACATTACATTAACAAAGTATGTACGAGTGGCAGCCTCGATCTTATCAGGGCACTGAAATATCTGCAAACTAATCAATTACAGGTACCAACGCCTTAACCACTGTCACATAAAACCTTAGACTTGTTAAATTCTTAAACAGGAACAGGTTTCTAGTCCGGCTGATTATAATCTAGAATTGTAACAACGAAGTATTGACTGTAGCGCAGTAGACGATCACTTCCGTACCACTCTATGGATATATGACAATAACCTGAGATATGCTGATCCATGACACTTCACTCGATATTATATTCAAATTCACCAATCTCGTTAAAATATTCTGCAATAATTAATATTTAGTATGTTCACCACGTTCCAGGCTGCTTGCATTATACATTTAGGTAACTATTTCACCTTGATACTAAATCTACCGTCTTTATATAAACTTGCAAGGTTAAATTAAATACACTTTAACATCAGTATTTTATCCAATATTCATTTAAATGGACGATGGTCTGCCTACCGTCGCTTTCAACTTCACCCCCTCTCATCTCTCCCAATGTACGTTATCGATCGAGCGGGATAATCCGAGAGGTCGCGGGCTCTGTGACCCGCCAACCTTAAGGCCCTAATGCCATTCGCAGCAGTCACGAACTTACAGTTTGAGATAACAGCGGGCGTGGTTAGCTGGAACTCTCCAATTAATTCGCTTGTGCGCCGGCGCTGCCTACATATCGATTTCCTACTAATAATATGCACCCAATCGACTTCCTGCTCGCAAATAGTATAATGAAATCCCTTCCGCGAATATATTTGTACCCGGCTAAAGCTAAAGTGAATGTAAAGCGGTCAAAGTAGTTTGTTTCCTTATACGTACGTACAATGTCCTAGACTTGACAAACTGATCAAAACTTACTGCAACTGGTTGTTAAATTACGTCACACTGCCTTTGCCGAAATGGTGCCGATGGATAAGCAAAGAGAATTGTAAATGGTTTCATTGCTCATTTCGTTGATGATAGCGCTTCATTATCATTATCATTATCATTATAAGCCGACAGAGGTCCACTCCTGGACATAGGCTTCCTCCAAAGATCTCTAAATCGATAGATCCTGTTCGTCAGAAATAAGGAGTTTCGCAAGAGAACTAAAGTCACCGACATAGTCCAAAACATTGCTAGCTTCAAGTGGCAATGGGCAGGTCCCATCGTTTGAAGGACGAGGCACCAGGGTCCTCGAATGGCGACCGCGTACCATAAGACATAGTGTTGGCAGTGATGCCAGCGCTTGTTTGTCACAATTAATGTCTTTTTATTTATTGTCGTTGAGCCACCCTTTCGGTTACCAACCTATAGTTGCAGCCAAATATTACATTATTACACCCTCATAAACCATCCCCTCATATGAACCTCTACATACGGCAGCCCCTAGTGCGCAGCGGTACAGGCCTATGTCCAACAGTGGACGTTTATCCGCTGATGATGATCTTCGTAAATTACCATTTTCATTTAGGTGAATGTCTAACTCGGTCCATCGTTTCACCTGATAACAATCACTGTATGGTGTGGTGTTAAAGTGAATCTCTACAAATAGTCTCAATTAATATCGATCTCAATGTCTTCAAGTAAAACTTTGTAACATATCCGCCGTATTTGCCCATTTACAAATTGGTCATTGAAAGTAACAACCGGTGCACTTGTGCAAGCTGCGACCGCGACCCTGCAGACATATTTCTATTGATCAACCAGATGAGGCTGCGCATCGATTCTCACAAAGAGTGGAGGCGACCGCTCTCGTCCCGATTAGATAGAGTGCAATGCAATGCAATGCAATGCAACGAATGCATCAATGTAATCTCAAGCGGCCGTTTCTGTCCGATATGTTTATTACAAATCGATTTATACGATCGGTACGGGCACTCGATTCGTTCGTATACGATTTATCGGATCCGTTATCTGTACTAAGCGAGCCATTTGCCGAAACGAAAGCCACGGCCGCCGGCCCGCGGCTCCCATGCACCAGTTTGTGAGAAAGTTGACTCGCACGTCATTCACATCCGCCGTAAACTTTACGTCGCCCGGCGAGCTTCTGATTGATACACGCGATTCACACGGGAAACTTGTGTCGCCGATGTTTCACGCGGTCCCACAGAACGGTTGCGCCTCGTCTCGCCCTTCGCTATTTAAACGGCGAAAATATTGATGTAGCGCCGGAAATAGTGAATAGGCCTCATAGTCGAGCGTTTCTATTTACAATGGAAAAAAAATTGGAAGACAGTTTGAGTCGATCGATCATATCACCCGGAAGTACTTGTGATGTTAAATCGGTTCGCGTCGCGCATTAGTGTAATAACGTCGATTATTTGCAAATCGCGGTGGAGAACAATGCGCTCCCGCAGCGCGTACCTTGAATAAATGAACTCGGTACGAACTGTAGCCGGCGGCGCCTCGCATCGCGCTCTTCGATTTCGCATGGGATCGGACCGGAGGTCTGCTGGCATCCTTGAGATGCATTAATGCCAAGGCTCGGCCGTTACCGTTATTCATTACACCAACTGGACGGACGCCGGTAGCGCGTGCGCACGTGAGCACCACATGCCCACACACGAACGATGGACGGCTGATATTGATATGACTGCACCGGCAGCATGTTGTACAAGCAGCATGGGCTTCGCCTGCGTGCAATTAATAGGTGCTGATTTGGACCTAAGACTAAATTGTGATGTAATTGTTTCATTACTCCAGTAATTACATTGGCTATAGGGCTCTTTGAACACAGTGGCTCACTTTTACTTATCAATAAAAAGTGCCATAAGTTAAAGTAACAATAGACTATACCAAATACACGTTATCTTGCTTTTCAAGTACATTAATTAGTCGGGGCAGATACGTCCACTTCCCGCTGGTGCCTGCGTCGGTAGTCGGTAGCCGGCGATCGCAGGAAATAACAATAAACACAAATCGGTACGGCGCTCGTAAATGAATCTCATTAATAGCCTCGTGATCAGTGCAGCGCTGCCGTAGCGCTCCACCGGGTCCGTTTCGATCATAAACTATAAAAAGATGCTGCTTCCGACTGCCCGCGGCCCCCAGTGGATTTAGGCAACGTCTGTTTCGCACAATGAATAGTTTATTTGCCGTGTGGAAATTCACGGACGTCCGTGCAATATTGATATCCTTGTGCGAATTCTTTATATATTTTCGTTGTGGAACTGCGACTTGTGGATCTTGTTTACGGCTGAACTGAAAGCCACTTTCATTCGTTATCGGCCGTCGCCACAGAGGAACGTTTGTTATTGAATGGGCCGCATTAAAAAAGAATAGTAGACAGCGGCGGGCGCTGCGCGGAGTTGGCCGCCCGCCGATCTAATGTTTACGCGTCGTACAAACGGCGCGCATTATCTCTGCGGCGTCAATGAATTGCGCGCGGCTCGTGTGGCTCGGATCGCGGCCGCGTCCGCCGCGGTGCATGGCGCACGCGCCGACCGCCGCGAGCTGCCCGCCCTCGAATGTGCCGGCGCGCGGCGGTGCGCGGGGCGGCGTGCGGCGCGGCGCGGGACGGGCGGGCGCGACGTCTCGCGGGGACCTGGCCAGGGGGACGCCGCGCGCACTCACTCGGCTCGCGACCGCCGCCCGGAGCGTACGTGCCGCAGCTACAGTGTAACGTCTCGCGGCGAGACCGCGTGCCCGGTGACCGAATGTGTACAGTACAATCTTTGTAGTGTAAAAATAAAGCCGGCGACAGACTGCGGTGTTGCGGTGTCGCGGTGCTAAGTTATATTTAAATGTCAGCGCGAACGCGGGGCCGCTCTACGCTCGGACGCTCGCCGGCATGAGACTAAGTACGACACTTTATGCTAAACTAGTTCCTAAGGAAATCTAGCACACAACGTGTGTGCGCGCCGCGCCGCGCTGCACTGCGCTGCCTCTCCCGCCGGATGCGCGAGCGGTCAGTGTTCCGAGGTGTTGTGTGCGCAGCCTGCTGTCTGCTGCTGGCGGGCGGCAGTGATCAATGGGGATGGTGTCCGCTACTGAACAGTTTCGTTTACTGTAATGGTGCACGGCCTGAAAGCTACTTTTCTGTTCTTTTACTTTGTCTCGCTCAGTGAGCTCCGCTGTATATGTATTTGCAAGTACAATTTTCCGTCTCACCGGCCGATTGAATGCTAATCAGGTAATTTGAACCGATTACTGGAGCTATCGTGACTATTTCTCTCGTCGCACCGCCGATGTGTGTTTGTTTGTGACCGCGTGCCCGTCCCCGTGCCTGCGCCTGCGCCTGCGCCCGCACGCTCGCGTTACTTCCTGGCGGGCGGACAGCATTCGTTTACCTCACTTTACTTGATTTGAAACGATAATCTTTTTATTACTTCACCTTACAACTTTCTTAATTAACATTAACTTAATTAGCTCAACTTTCTAACGCAACGTTGACTGTATGCTCTAAACTTATATGTGATCGCCGTATGGGGTGGGGTATATTAAATAATTTGTAGACTCGTTAACAATAGCGGAGGGATATACCTGTTCGCTCCATTGTACAACGTTATCCCTTTGCGGTTCTCCAGGCTCGCATATTCAATCCGAGCTCGCCGGGTACCTGTCGCTCCGGGGCCGTCAAAAAACTACACAATGCCTGCCACGTCCTAAACGATATTTCCGAATGATATATATTTAATGTAATGGCAGTGCTCTCGTGCTCTCGTGCTCTCGTGCTCTCGCGCTCCCGTCCGTTCCCCCTATTGCCAGTTTCAATTATTTATGGTCCACAAAAATTTATATTAAGTAGAGGGCACTCACAAATTTATCTTTCATAGAATTTAGATAGATCGTCTAAATTTTGGAATTATTGTATGTTTTTAATGTTGGACAGTAAATTGACATCTATTGTATGAATAATATATAAATAAATTAATATATATAATCAGTTAAATTTGTTCATAATGGACCGATTCGCCGTACCAATTTCTTAATAAAATGTACCACGGAGAGTGTTCCTAGGAGTTATTCGGAGTTATTGCTTCGGCAACTTTCCACCAGCGCAGACACAACGTCATGTCTATCCACACCACCTGGATGACTGGCGATCCTCCATTGGTATAAAAAACCCTCCAATTTATGATAACTTTATAGTTCTAGTTGTCTTTGAATTGTAATGTGTATAATATTGATGAGGCTGGTGTTAATTTCTGAAAAGAAAGGCATAGCTAATACATATCATCATATATTATCGGAATCGTTCGATACATCGATGGATTCGGAGCGAAGGTCTCAGGAACAGCTATCGCTTTTTATACGTAGAATGTGATGGCGGAACCAGTTTGTGTGAAGTCCAGGATTATATCTCCGCCGTCGTATCAACTCGCGTGCTGTTTACACCGCCCTGCGCTATTTAAACATTCATCATAAACATCTCATGTACTACTCGTCCCTACAAAGGCCTCACTATGTATTAACAATTTTTAACAGTTTTCCTGTCAAAGTGTTTTTATGAAAAGCTATGTTTTATATAGAAATAATGACATTGGCGATGGCGTATTTTTACAGATACGTACGAATGTGTGACAGGAGTGTTTAATTCCGCGAACGGAAGTATCCGCCGGTAACAACGGAAGGTCTGTCATAGCCTTTACATTCTCATCGTTACCAGCTTCCGTATCTACTAACGTTTAATTCGATTCTTGATTGATCTGTACTTAGTTAACATCTTTGGATTCATCATCATCATCATCGTCAGCCGATAGACGTCCACTGCTGGACATAAGCTTCCCCCAAAAATGTCTACGTTTGTAGGAGTTCATACAGGGGATTTCGCTCACTTCCCATCACGCCGGTCCAATGCAGATTGGTGGCAACCAAAGCCTCTTTTGATAATTAGCAGGGTGCACCACGAGCAGGTGAGATTGGTTTGGGTCCTGTAAAATGTTGTGCCCCTTTACACCCCTCTCATTCCCATGTCCTCAGTTGCAAATTTCGTTGAGCGTTGCCTTAGTAGTGGCGTAGTTAAAGGAGATAAATGAGAGAAATCAAACAATAAATTTAACAATTAACAGATAAAAGTTATACTTTATGGAGGAGAAATTAATGATTTATACTCCGCGATATAATCACTATTATTAGTGGAGTTACAATTACTAAGTTTATTGATATTATAAATTACGTACGTTCAGCTAGTTAGATATCGTGTGCCTTTCGGATAATTTTATACCAGACTTTGGTTTTATGGTCTCTAATCTTATCGTTTTCATTAAGTGTTGTAGATATCGAGCTAATTAATTACTAATGGAATAATTTTCATTTCATGTCCAGGAAATTGGTGAACAGGTTAATATATGTTCGGTGGGATAAGATGGATGAACGAACGACCACGGCTAACGAACACTGCGGCAGCGTTATTAATAAACAATCAGACAGTATTATTAACTCACTTAGGAATTATGTAGCGAGAAACTGCTGCTTTGGAGATATGTGGAGGAGAATATCGGACTGGTCCCACAGAGTCACAGTCACACAACGAGCGTTAAAGAGGTGGTTGGACAAGATCCGGAACAAAGAAATTCGACGAATAACTAAAGTCGATGGTAGAGAAAACCTGGAATGGAATGGAGGCCGCGTAAAGGACGTAGAGATGTTAGACGCCCTCCCACCAGATGGATCGATGACATCGTAAGCGAAAAACTGAGGACCACCGCATTTGATGGAAGACGTTAAAGATCTATATTTAGCAGTGGATTAAAGGCTGGTGTTTCCGCTATTTATGGACGAGAGGTTTACTATTCGTTATACTTAGTCGTTAGTTAGTTTCACATCACCGTAACATATTGATCTAGTAGAGTTAGTGCGCGTGCGCGCGTTGGGCGCGTTTATCTCCGCGCTCCACTTGTAACAGCATTATCAATCTGTCGGTGCGCGCGGCTGATTAGCGCCTCGTGTAAACATCTCCCACTGCCGCCTCCACTGCATCCAACGTCTCCATTGCCCACGTTCTTATTTATACAGCACCGGTGGCGCCTGCTAAGATACACACGGGTTCTTTTACTTTAATACAATTCTTTACGATATGTTCTTCCGCGCATACCCTCGAACCGCAGTGGTCACGTACGGTCCTCCGGTTCCAGAGATGTTTTCTCCCGAGAACACTCAAATTGTGGAACGAATCACCTTTCGAAGTTTTCCCTAGGAGCTACAATTTGAAGTTCTTAAAAAGGGCGTGAAAAGGTTTGTTCAGGGTTGGCAACACGACCAGTGATACCGCTGGCGTTGCTGGCGGTTATGGGCTGCTGTTACCGCTTAACATCAGGCGGACCGCAAGCCACCTAAGTAGTAAAAAAAAATTACATTAGTGACAAGAGGAGCTGAGACTTCAACTTTTTTATAAATTATACGAAAGAGGGAAACACTTTTTTGATATTTATATACATTCAAGTTGAGAGTCAAGTACACTAAAATGTAGTGTACTTTTTTACACTAGGACAAAACGTCTCTTCTCAGCAATTTCTTTAGCCACGCCTTTTTTCCCGAGAGTGCCAAAAGATTTGCAAACTACTACTGAGGGTACCAATGGGTGCTGCCGTCCGTTACTGCAGTAACAAACTTTCCACGATCATAAAAACACTTGCCATTTCCTAAAGATCTTCCGGATGTCTACAGTTTCCCTGACTTCCGATCGTTACATTTAACGTTTCCTTAATTATTGTCAATAAATACTTTTCTTTGTTTCGAAATTCCGTTTCCTGTTTCATTTTCCATTTCTGTTTTCCTAATTTATTTATGTTAAATTTAATTTGTTCTTAATTGTTATATGTTTTTTAAGACGTAATGACTTTTAAATTAACCAATTAAAGTTATCAGCTGATAAGTGATACGGCGATGGCTAATTGCACTAGAAATTTGGGTCGACGTTACCAAACTGGCGCTGGTTGTACAGTCATACGATTATTTATCACGTAAATGTACATATTGTGTGTGACGACTAGAGGGGATCGTCCCTGTGCGCGGCGGTCCTCGCGAACCGTTGCAATTTATATATCATACATTATCAATATCGCCAGCCTGTAGTCGTCCACTGCTGGACACAGGCCTCCTCCAAAGATCCCCACATGGATCGGTCCTGCGCTGCTCGTATCCAGCGGCTTTCAGCTACCTTCAGTGGTTTGTAGGGGTTCAAATGGGGGATTTGGGGCCTTTCCCTCCACGCTGATCCAATACGGGTTGGTGGGAGCCAGAGCCTCGTTTTTTGGTTAGCATGGTGCACCAAGAGCAGGTGAGGTTGGCTTAGGTCCCTTGAGTTATTGTGCAGAGCCGCTTATACCGCATGTATGTGTATATATATATATATATATATATACAAAATATATATAAATATATATATATATATATTCCTCGTACTCAAAAATTGCAATAACATTGTACACGCTTGCTAACAATCACAACATCATCAGCCAACGAACATTCCACCGCTGGTTTTAAATGTTAATTGTCAGTCCGAATTAACAGACTTATGAATAAGATAGGATGATAAATCTGTTTCCGGTTTACGAATCTCATCGTTTTCCTATATCCTCTTCACCTCTATATGACTTGTATTAATTTAAAATCTTAGTCCATTGATAGGTTTTATAGTACCTATATAATTTGCGAAATAGTTTTTAGTAACCAAAGAATCATAATGGAAATCTTCGTATATAGTGCACCCCCAAAGCACCATTGTAACCTCTACGCGATGTAGCTAGTACTTAAAGATTTTTAGCAAGTTCTTGGCCACCATCAGACGGAGGTCATGTAACATCTTTTGCATCTGCATCTGCATCTGTGTTGGCATATGTATAAGTTGTATGGGATAATGTACTGATCTAGTTGTTTCCATCGGTTTCCAGGTCGGGGCATTGTGTGCGAGTGCGCCGGCGCGAGCGCGTGCCCCGTGGGCGCAGTGAACGGCACCTGCGTCACGCAACCCGGCGGGTACTGCTTCGCGACCGTCGAGGAGGTGTTGGACGATGCGGGTCGTCTCGATCTCGAGCGCACCGCCGGCTGCCTGCCGCCCGACGAGTCCGGCTTCATGCAGGTCTGTGTGCACCCACAGCTCAATATTTACACGTTATTCCTATCTCGGGCAGCACAGGTCACGTTTCCGTTCCTCAACAGTCCTAGACTTTAAAATCAAGACGAACTTCTTACCTTCATGACGCAGCCCAGTTCTTCTCTATGCCCAAATATTTTATTTTGATAGTTTGTTACGAAACCTCTGGACCGTTCCTATGTATAGTTTAGAACTCGTGAACCTCCGCCTTTCCCTTGACATTGGAGTAGCAAGCAAAGTATGTTGGTAATAACAAGAGCTTTATGAGGAGTGCAGACTCAAGTCTCCTCGGTATTGTTATTACATTGTACTGATATAACTTTTTTACACATGTATTTCTTTACACTGATCTCATGACCCTTTCTCTATTTTGCAGTGCAAAAGTTCACAAGTGCCACACCAGCATCCGAAGGTGATCGAATGCTGCTCAGAAGCTGATATGTGTAACACGCGACTGCGGCCTCAACTTCCGGAACAGCCGCCTGATGTTACAGAAGCTCCGGGGCTTCGCCCACCTACCCCCGCCAGCCCCACGCTCCTTGTAGCGATCGCCCTTTGTGTGGCCCTCATCGCTTTCATCGCAGCTTTCCTCCTACTCTTCAGAAGGCGACGGCGCGGCTGCAAGAGACCGCCGTCACCGCCTACGGTGTCTCATCATACAGAAATTTCATCGGGGTCCGGTTCGGGACTTCCTTTACTCGTACAACGAACAGTCGCCAAGCAGATACAGATGGTGGAGTCGATAGGAAAAGGACGGTACGGTGAGGTGTGGCTCGCTAGGTGGCGCGGCGAGAAAGTCGCTGTTAAAGTGTTCTTCACCACTGAGGAGGCGTCGTGGTTCCGTGAGACGGAAATCTACCAGACTGTGCTGATGAGACACGAGAATATCCTCGGCTTTATTGCCGCTGATATAAAGGGCACCGGCTCATGGACGCAGATGCTGCTCATAACCGACTACCACGAGAACGGCTCCCTCCACGATTACTTGCAAACGGTCGTCCTCGATACGCACAGTTTGCTCACGATGGCGTACTCAATAGTGAGCGGGCTCGCGCACCTGCACATGGACATCTTCGGCACGAAGGGCAAACCGGCAATCGCGCACAGAGACATCAAGAGCAAGAATATCCTCGTGAAGCGCAACGGGCAGTGCGCGATCGCGGACTTTGGGCTCGCGGTGCGCTACGTCGCCGAGCGGAACGAGGTGGACATCGCGCCCAACACGCGCGTCGGCACGCGCCGCTACATGGCGCCGGAGGTGCTCGCCGAGACCCTCGACGTCGCCAACTTCGAGGCGTTCAAAATGGCCGACATGTACTCGCTGGGGCTGGTGTTGTGGGAGATGTGCCGCCGCTGCGTGACCGGCGACGGAGCGCAGTGCGCGGACTCGTACGCGTTGCCGTACCACGAGCACGTGCCCGCGGATCCTAGCTTCGAAGACATGCACGCGGTGGTGGTCGCGCGCGGCGTGCGCCCGCCAATTCCCGCTCGTTGGCTGGCCCGTGAGCCGCTTGCCGCTCTCTCCACCGCCATGGCCGAGTGCTGGCACGCTAATCCGCCCGTGCGGCTCACGGCGCTGCGCGTCAAGAAGACTCTCGCCAAGTTCCACAATGAGCCCGTCACCAAGTTGCTTTGATGCAGCCGCATTGCCGCTATCAGCGACACCATGAATCATGTTCAGAAGACGGCCGAGCCCCATCGATGTGGAAACTTCGTCTGACCACCGTTTTTGTTTAAATCTCAGTATTGTTAAGTTTATTGCGCAACGCAGTGTTGGGGGCGCTGCTAGCAACCCCGAGGGGAAGAAGGAACAGAGACACCCCCGATCAACTCGTTCCGATATATTTGTATTTTATTTGTTACATTAATTTTTCTAGATTTAATAATCTCGTCTTCCTTGCGCGTATGCGGGTGGGGCGAAGGGCGAGAGGCGAGGGCGGAGGGAGCGGGAGCGGTGTGCGCGTGCGCCGCCTGTGATATGACGACAATAACACTCTGTGAACAACTTGGATGAACATAAAACCGGCAATCGTCCCTTTTTGGACATTAATGCAGATAAATTTTTATACTTCTGCCATTATAACTTATGTGTAGAGACGATATACATATTAGCACTTATTGGACAGCGACTGCTTCACTCTCGCATACACATCACACACACACACACACAGTCTTTTATTCATATATGTGTATAAATGAAGCCCGCCCGCGGCGCCCCACCAGTGAGTTGTACTTAATAAGGAGCGCGGAAGCGGAAGTGCGGTGCGCGAGCACCCGCGCCGGCACCGCGTCGCGAACTTTGTGTATATATATATATATGTACTGGCACGCAGCGACGGGACAAGCGCGACGTTCAGATTACGGTGCAAGCTTCTAACAATGAGTTGAGATGTTTACACGGCGTTAATGACTTGTGAAAGCATTTCCACTGGCACCTCATCGTTACAGGCGGAGGCAGACGTATCTCAGGCGGCACGTGCGCGTCGGGCTCGTCACGTCGCCGTGTTCATTAAATGACTAAAATAAAGTATATTAGTTAGGCATTTACAAATGGCACTTGCCCGTCGAGAGCAGCTAGCTACTTTAGCGTTAGTTTTTATTTAAGTATCGATTCAACAAATGTAATTTGTTGCTTAGCGAAACTTGAGACTGAAGCGGTTATATAATGAAAATGTATTAGTTTGTACGCTAGGAGGTCGGTTCATCCGTTGGATTCGCGGCAAGATGGCGGCGCTGAGGGCGGCGGGGGCGCGCGGGCGAGCGTGTACATTGTCTTGTAAATATAGCGGGTAGTGTGGGGGCGCGTAGGAGGTCGCGCGGGCGGCCCGGGGGCGGCTGCACGCCCCCACTTGCGGAATAAATAAAATATTAAAGGACGTACGACAATTATTTTATTTCACCGACTAATATTTCCTTCTCCCGTAAAGTTGATCATTATGAATCACAATGAGGGTAGTATGTAGTTATTACACAACTCTTTTTAAATACCCATCTATTTAAAATACGTTTACGTATAGTTGTCACTTAATATTAAGTAGTTTTATATTTTTTCTCCTCACTGTTAAGTTCCAAATTTAAGACAAGAACTGTAACAGTTGTGCGCATGTCCATACCAATTTGTTCTTAGTTAGGATAGTAAACGTGGCATCATATTGTGCTAATAATTTAGAGATATAAGATAAAGTCTCGTTGCGGCTGTATTTTGGTCACCAGTAGTGCCTCCCTAAACGGAACATGGTAACCTTTGCACAGAACTGTCTGGCGGTGCAACTAAGTGTACCGAGTAATACTCTGACCCCAGCAAAGATCGCTCACAAATGCGGTTAGTGCTTAAGAAAGTTTAACTAAGAAATAATTCAAAGCAACAATTCCAAATCCATATTATTGTCCTGGTTGATTTACAATTACTGGGATCCCATAATTGTATAACGACACCATGCAGTGAAAATCGAGCATCTGCATCCAACGGTGACCAGTTACACTGGCGCTGTTATGGTGACATAGATGGCGCTAAAACGTATGAACAATTTTTGTGTACATACCATCAGATCGTGCGGTGGTTCGTTTTAAAAGCGAACTGCACTGCAGAAATAGGCCTGCCAATAAATGTTGCTGGGTTCCGGTTTGAAGGACGCTGCAGCTAATAAGATTACTAGGATAACGAGACTCGATAACTTATGGCAATGAGCGCAATATATCGTGTATAACTTAACTACCGCCACGTTCTAGGCGGGCGTATCACTTACTATCAGATAAACGTTCTGTTCATACACAAAATTGAAACGGTACCAATAAATACCATACTTAACGTAAGCAGACATTGAAGTTTCCCTCAAGTTACTTTAGCATATCCAGTGGCAAGTTTACCGCTTTTATGTGAACATAACGCGGCGACTAAAAGGAAAATTATTGACTTCTTTGTTTAATTTTTCTCTTAGAGGACAGTTTATAGGTCGTTGAAGTTTAAAACAAGTGATAACATGCATCTGCACCGCCATTCTGTTCCTCAGTATATCGACTGATACACAATTAATTGAAATAAAAAAAACCAGTTGTACTTAATGAGATTTATTTATTTACATTCCTTCACATAAGCAGTCTGTGTTCAACCACTATTACACTACGTAAGATACAGTACGCCCCGCCCTGCTACCCCCAACCCCCATCCCGCTCGTGCGACACACTTCACTGCAAACATTGTCTGCTCGTATACAGAAATCGAAAACCTCAACCACGTGTATTTATTTTAAAATTTCATAGAAATAAAAAATGTCACTCATCCTATAATCAACTATTTACAATAAAATTTAAAATATTTATCTCTGTAAGGTAGGTTACATTCAGAACAAACTCGGCTGTTCTCGTTGTCGCTACCCTTCTGGACCGTCACACACAAGCACACGCACACACACACCAACAGACTGACAGGAAGGAGGGCAGAGGGCGGCCACTGATGGCTCTGCAGTCACTTACATAATAATGTCCTTATACAATCACTTAAGATTCAATGGACAGTCAAGCAGGATTACACGGCGACGTGTAACGTTTGCGCTGGTGCACGGCTTCAGTACGGCGCGTACCTCCTGGACGGCGAGGGTCCCCGCATGCCCGGCCTGTGGGAGCGACGACAGACACTTTATATCCCTGGTTGAGGCTCGTATTGCATTACAGTTATTGTGCAGCACTGTGCAAACCCGTTTCCGCCAGATGGACATGTCTTTATGCACCATCTGTGCTGTTGGTTCGTGCATAAGGCACAGTCACAGAGGCATAGTCATTATTATAAAGGATCATTTTAAACATTTCAAGGAGGCACTGCCACCTGAGGACTTTTCCATTTCAATCAACTGGTTCATTTATTAGTCACTTTGCACAAAATGGAACCAAACCACACATCAGCTGGATTTTTTTTATACTATTGCGCCTTTTTTCCAGTAGGAGTAGGCAGAGGCGATACACACCCACTTTCCGCCAGATGTAAACAGATTTAGTGACATGTAACAGGAGGAGAGTCTGTTACCACTTTACTGGAGCCACCACACACACACACACAAAGATAATGTCAGTGTGCAGGTTTCCTCACGATGTGTCCCTTAACCGTTAAGTTCGTGGTAATTGGAACAATATTCACATTAGGCATTGAAAAACTGCCCAGGAGATGCATGCCCCGGCCGGGATTAGAAACCTTGTTATCTGATTGCAATGTCCAAGTTCATAGCCATTGAGACACCACGACTTTTGATGATATCAAACATATCATTAACATTATGTTTACTTATAATTTGCACAAAATTATGGTAAAACATTGACAATAAACTTACCTTCGGTCATCAAATGTGTCCCGGCTGAAGTCTTCATACAGCCTGCAGCAGACAAAACGTTGTTAATGCCATAAAAAATTAAATCGATAATAAACAGTATATTGAACATAGTGTTACTTATAGTGTAATCGATTATTCCCATTGCAGCTAATAAGGTGGAACCAATCAGATATCGACTCCAGAAGGAAATTGAATTTCTATTCTACAAACGCTTTCCCAGTCCAGAACAGATGTTTATTGAACATTTCATAAAATTTTAGTGAATCATAGGCGGCAGTACTGATAGGTGTAATACAAATACTTGGTGATCAAAATGTGCGTCAAATATTTGGATAAATTCTTCTGTCATAGAATTTATCAGTGAGTGGCTAAGTACTGGTGAGCAATGTATCTGAGTTCCTCACCCCCGGGACATCTGCGGTCCTCGCGGGGGACTTCGCCTGCTGAACATAGCATCATACGACGACCTCATAGATCCCATGCTGGTGCGCAGCGGCGGCAGGCTCGGCATAGGCGGCATCGGCTCGCGGCGCAGCGGCGGCGACACGAAGTCTCCGCGCGCGCCCCGCGTCGCGCTCAGCTCTAGTCCCCGGGAAGTGCCCACTGGGTACCGCCGCTCGAACAGCTCCCTTGGCGAATCAAACCTCGCGCGCTCATAGTACCCATCGTACGGATCCTGTTGCAACACAAACACAATTAGTCCACGCGGCGCTTATCGCACAGGCAACATACGCTGTACAGATGATGGTAGCTGTAAATTTTGTATAGTCAGTGTGTCAAATAGTAAGCTGGTCGTGGCGTCGCCGAGCGCGGAGTGCCGGAGGTACCGCGGGAGAGCCGAGCCCCGCGCCCGGCCGCGCGAGGCGTCGCATACGGAGCGCCGCGACGGCGCAATGCTAAGTGGAATGGAACGCGTTACCCCAAATCCTCCCATCATGCGATCGCGGAGGAAGGGCGGCGGCGGCGGCGGGGGGTACGGGTCGCGGCCGAACGCTCGATCGCGGAAACCGTTGCGGTCCGGGCCCATCGCCTTGGGGCACTCCTTCGACCAGTGCCCGCCACGCCCGCAGCGGTAGCACTGCTCCGGGTCGCCCATGCCGGGCCGCTGGCGGACGCGGCTCGTCGACAGCTGCACCTTCATGGGCTGCCCGTCCACCATCATACCGTTCAGCTCTTTGATCGCCTCGTTCACGTCGCCCGACGCGTCAAGGTGCACGAAGCCGTAGTTACGCACGATATCGCACTCTACCACCGTGCCGAACTTCTGAAACAGCTCGCGGACTTCGGGCGCGCGCGTCTTGTCCGTTAGGTTACCGACGAATATTTTCGTGGTCGGCGTTGACGGCGCCTTCCGGCTCTTGGCCGCCTCTATTTTAATCGCCTGACCATGGACTAGCTCGCCGTTTAAGTTCTGTATTGCTTCGCGGCCGACTTGCTCGTTTTCCATGTGCACGAAACCGTAATTTCTGACGATATCGCATTCTACGACCGTACCGTATTTCTCGAATAGCGGTCTGAGATCGGCGTCCGTCGTTTTATCGGATAGATTCCCGACGAAGATTTTGAAAGTACCGGCGCCCGGCATTTTAGTTTCTGAAACGCATACACAATTTGTCGAAGTGAGTCAGCAGCGTCTATCATAAAAGTTCCTTGTACCGAGTTTCATTATACCTTAACCTATTAACATTACTTAAAACCACTTACCCGACTCAATTTTAAAGCCTTTTAAAACACTGTAAATCAAAAAAAATCCACAAAACAACAACTTTTCTGTTTCTACAACGAAGCCGTTGCAGATATAACTTCAAGATGGCGTCTCCAACATGCGCTCGTTCCAAAATGAAAACGCGTCAAACGACAGCGCGGAAATGCGAATGAACTGCAAACCACAGACAAACAAAACAGTCGCAGATTTATCTATATCTACACAACAACGTAAGTAAAATGAATAATTAGAAAAAATATAAATAAATTAGTAGTGAATATTTTGTAAGTAAATGTTGTCACTAATAGGATAAGGGAATGATAATATTAGGGAAAATTAGAAATAAATAAATAAAAAAAAGTCACAGAGTAGCATTGAATTCCTTCGAGTTGATTTTATTATCTTTGAATTATTTTTAAACATGAAGATTTTACTTATCGGTATTAATAATGCCGTGATTATTTTGAACGATTTATTTTTACGCATCTAGAAACATAGTAATTTGTAAAATTTTTATTATTATTTATTTAAACTAGCAATCAACTATATATTACGTGAAGCAATTTTCCAGTTAAACGTCAGAAAGTGCCGTCATTAATTTGTCGATTCTTGTTCTTTCAAAAATATTTAATAGTTAATACTAAATCTTACAAGTGAGGTGAAAGTTTGTGATTTTTGAAAATAGAACAACTGTTTTCTACTTGCATCAGCTGATGTGCTACAGGTAAGAAGGTGTAACATGTATTGCAATGATGATGTGCGGTGCCGAAATAGATCAAGTGGTTATTAAGGTTTCGGTAATATTCTCATATTTGTGTAAATCAGTACTTATAATTATTTAGTTGCAGCTGTAGTTTTTCATTAAATATTAAAAATCAATTAAAACCTATTTACAGTTTGATGTCAATTTAGGGCATATATTTGCCAATGCTAATTATTATGGTATAAAATAAAAATAATATAGAAAAATCTTTTGTCAAGGACATGTCAAAAGTTTAGATTTGTTTAGCACAACACAAACAGATTGCTTAATGTCACATTATCTTAGTATGTGTTAAGTTAAAAGAAATGGATGTTTTTTAACTTTCACTCTTTAACCTCATAATGTTTATAATATTTTATATCTGGGTAACATTTTTAGAATGGAATAATAGTCTAATTACACTTAACATTTTTATTAAAGAGTATTTTTGCTGTATAATTTTAGGGTGGTTTTTGGTGTCATATAGTAAATTAGGTGAAACACTTATTTCTTGTAAAAGTTTCCTTTGGAATTGTGTTATTTATGACTTTAGCGATTTTATAGATTAATTAATCTCTTACTACTTTTATTTGTGGTAGGTTTCAATGGTGTTTGTTTTGTGACAAAGGTGTACTGCTGTGTTATAATGTTTAAACTAATAAAATTATTGGAAGAACAACATTATTTTCACATGTATGGATTGTTATGGTAGGTATTACCATTCCTGGCCATTTGGCATATCACACAAGTTAGACAACAGTTTATGCTAGAAATAAAGTTGAAATTGAAAGTTGTTGGCTATAATATTATATTCTCAATTATATAATGTGGAGATATTATAGAATAGGAAAAGACAAAAGTTAACAACAACAATGCCTTCTTTTTACTTTAATAATCAGATTATGCGGAATGTATACATTATATAAAAAAATAATAATTTTATCATTGTCTACAGTCTAAGTACTAAGTGCTACATAATGTTGTGATTTGGTACATATAACCGAAGAAGTTTCCCTATTTCATTAGTATAATGAAAACTTTAGAGTAATCAATAAAAAGTCAATAATGTTTCCTCTTTTCTTCGATCTTTTTTCTTTTATTACATATTTCCTTATACAAATTTAAATGTGATGTAATACTAGTGAAATGTTACATCATATATAAATTAATACAAGTTAAGTAACTTTTGTAATGTTTAAAGTATTAAACTATTTATGTATTGAAATAAACAGTTATTATTTCATTGGTATTAGAGTAAAAAGTTCAGCAATGACGATGTCAATATTTGGGTAGTTCAAGTGATAGATTAATAAAGAAATAAAGTTTGTTTGTGTACTCAACCAGTTAGTCCCTTTCATGGTTGAGTATCCACAGACAAAGTGGAAAAATGTAGTGTCTAGAGACATTAGCGAGTGCCAAGTGATAGACTAGAAAGATAGAGAGGGACATTGAAACTGAAATGTGTAAACAGAAGTTTTTCCATATACACAAATTTTATAATTGAGACTTTCCATTGTAACTCTACTTAGATTTTTGGTTTTGTTTTGGTTTGGTTTAGTCATTTGAATGGTCAGCTTTTTTAAGAATTTACTTAGATGGGTAAAATGGTTTATAATATGAAGTACAATCATAAGGTGATTCTTTAACTGGAATAAACATTTACTGGAGATTGGTCTTTGTTGCTGGAAATCATCCAGATTGGTATCACTGCAGCTCCTATTGTAGCTGATAATTAGTAGTGTGCAAACTTTACTATGTTCCAATTTGATGGGTGCTATAATTAAGGCTATCACTGGTGTTATGAGACTGAACATCTCTTTTATCTCAAGTCAGTGTGGTGCTGTATATATATATATACTCCTGACTAGGGTCACACAGTTAAGGGCAAGCACATTATTTACTATCAGCTGAACGTCCTGCTTCTTCTGTAGCTTCGTGTCATAAAAAAAGCATAATTCAGTGGTTATAGAGTTTATGTATTACTTTATGGGCGATTGTATCTGTTGCGGATACTGAGTGGTGTCTACGGTAGTAGAGTGTGCATGCAGCAGCGATCGGTTATTTCATGAGCCGAGGTGATGCCACCAATTGGTGTGTGCAGCGCGGATTCAATTGCTCGGAGCACGTTGGCATCCCGTTGCTGAATGGGCATTAGGAGGCGCTGCAGTTGCGCCCGCCGATAGGGTTACCAACAGTCGAGGCGTTCACCTGACGGTAATCTAGTATTCGTTTATAACAACGTGGCGCTAGTTAGGATGTTATACAATGCACCCGTCGCCTTGAGACGTAAGATGTTAATTTCACAATAATTTACTACCTTCAGCGCCTTTCAAACCTGAACACAGTAATGTTTGTCGGCTGCAATAGACACTGCGGTGGTACCGACCTAGACAGTCTCCGGCCACAGAGACCTACCATTAGTAATGATGCGATCAGCGAAAGGTTACTTATCCTTTAAACGCTTTCTATTACATTCATTAAAACAATAAGTGATCTACCATAAGGAGGAACATCAGCCAAAAATAACATTGAACTTGTTGTGATCGATTTTCACACACCACTTTATGAATTCGACTCGCAGTAGGGTTTTTTTACGCTACAATTTAGGCCGCTGGCCGGAGAGCCGAACGCGAAGAATCTTCCCGCAGCGCACACGGGCCCACCCAAAACCAGCTCTGGAGCATTTAGTAACTTTCCATTTTAAGGAGATCTAATAACGCCGCGCTGCAGCGTATATAACATCCGGTTTACAGTTTTAATATCCGTCCCCGATGCCGCTGTCCTGGGTTTCCTTTATTTTTTATAGGCAGCCTAATCGAGGGGGCCTGTGGGAGTAAGAGGGCGCGCGCGCGAGCGGGACGGGCGCCGTTCGATACACTCCGCTGTGGGGCGTCCCCGCGTCCACCCCGCACTCGCGCCACCACTCACCCCCGCTTGCGCCCCTTTCAACAGCTTATATAATTCATACTTCCTGGGAAGTGCGCAGCAAGTGTCCCCTCTCGTTTAATTGCCTCCAAAACTTACTCTGTCACGTTCACCAACTCTCGTGTCTTATGAGTACAGTTTACTAGCTCGTGAGATTCGCGTTTCCGTTTCCGCAGACCGTATAGGAGCCAACGCAGCTCCTATGTCCGCCGTCAGACAGCAGTGTGCACATTACTGTATTCCAGTATGAAGAGCGCTTTAGCTAGTGAAATAACGAAAGTAGTAAGGCCTAACATATTTATCAAGGCGATGGAGCGGAATGTGGAGCAGTGTATAACATCCTAATTAACGCGACATTGCTATCGCGTCTTGGGTAAATAAATTAGTCTGCGGCTGCGTAAGTTATCACCTATAAATTCTGCCACTACTCCTACATATACTATAGCTACAGAGCCCTTCAAACCTGAACACAGTAATGTTTTCACAGGCTAACAATAGGTGCTGCGAAAATAACCTACCTAGACGGTCTCCTGCAACAGAGACCCAGCAATGCATGTTTTTGTGTTACAATGATTTCGTTTAAAAATAATACCTGGTTTATCTGAACATTCTCCTCAATCAGGTTGCCCAATATCAGTTTAAAGAAGGTACGTCGCGATGTTGTGGTTATCATAAAAAAGTTTATTATACAGAACAGCAACTAAACTGCAAGAGTAATATTGAAGCGCCGCAGCGACTCTTCAGCAGACATCTGCATCGGAACCGAACGAATTTTACTCCGAACTTTATAAAATGGTTTATGTGATTTTAGATTATTATATAAAATTTAGTTATATATCGAAAAGTTATATAGGATTTTTTTTATGATATACTATTATTACTTATCAACCAGATAACGCCTTCTGCTGGGCACAGGCCTCCCCAAGGTTCTTCACGCCGATCGATGTAAATATAACCGACTTCATTCTCTTTCCACATGTAATTAGTTCATCGATCCATTGCTAAATAAATGTTAGTCGAGGAGAACCAATAAAATGTTTGCAAACAATTTAAACTGCCTCATCGGAAATGTTTTTTTTTCCTTGCGAGAACTTGTCCAGACTCCCAAAAGTGGTGATAATCAGATAGAACAAAGTGCCGGGAGTGCGGCGGCCGTCGGAGACGTTGGGGCCGCAGCTCGTGCGCGTGCGCGAAATGGCGCGAAAATAAATGATTTATTAAATTAGTGACAAAGCCAAGACTTGATTTGAGAAACATTTGAATTTGGAATTCCAAACCAAACGCCATGTTATTTTTTTAATTACATATTTAATTAGGTTTGTTTTGTGATTTAAAGATGGCGGATTTTATTTTATAATACCAAAGCGCTTGTCGCCAGGCAAACAAATTAGTGAATGCGTTTAGTGTATGTGTGAGCGAGCGTGTGTGGGTGTGTGACGTCATGGCACGCCTCACAATCCACCCCAGTGCCAATACAATCGATACACCAGTTCTCCTCCAGTACTATATACATTTGTATTGTTATTTTACTATAACATGAAAAAAATAACACTTCAAATTTCTTACGACCAGTGCCGGTGGCTTTCCTGAACTATTTCGTTCTTGTCCACCGGTCGGGGTGATGAGCATGGTACTTCATCAAAGGACACAGGAAATTTTGTGTAACTTCTACTGAAACTATCCTCTTATACTATAGGGTGAAGGTAGAGCGGAAGTGAAGATATTCTAGGTCTTCATGTACGCGGCAGCCTATCTAAGGCTGGTCATATATTTAGGAGTAGTGATATTTACCGGAAACCGTTTCTGTTGCAGCCGACAAACAGTAGTGTGCAAACATTACCGTGTTCCGTTTGAAGGGCACTGAAACTAATGAAATTACTGAGCTAACGAGATTTAACATCTTAATGTCTAAAAGTGATGCTGCGTATATCATCTTTAACTCGCGCCACGTTCACGTGAACGTCTCGTTGTCCCTTCGATTAAAGAAGAAACAAATGAATAATGTAATTTAATATTATTTATATAAATATTAACCTTCCTGTGTGGAACGGAAACTGTTATATATTATATTATTATTAGTGTTATATATTATCTTTACTAGTGGTACGTCTCTGTTCAGCCCTGTAGTCTCGAGCTAGTAAGAATAGGACTAATGTAAGTCCTCCCTGTCGCAGAAGCAGACTGAAAGGGTCTAGAAGTTTCGCAGGCTTTGAGGTTGGGGGCCCTTATCGCTTAAGAAGCGAATCTGCGTGGGACAGCGTATGGCTCAGCGTTGGTGGCTAGGAGTGTTAAGCTCCTCCATAGAGACGTGTTAACATAAAGTATAAAGATGCATCGGTGCGTTCTATAAGAGATCGCTTAGCCTCTCCGAATGCACTTTTAATATAACTCTGCCTTCTCCCCGGAAGCCACCTTTCGAAGATTGTCTCCCGAAAGGAAAAAAAGGTGGCTGAGATCGCCTAGATGGGTACCACCGTAGTGTCTATTTCTGCCAACAAACAGTAATGTGTAATCATTACTGTGTTCCGGTTTAAAGGGCGCTGTAGTTAGTGTAATTATTGGGGTAATGAGACTCAACATGTCATGTCTCAGGCGGCGAGCGCAATGTGGTGTAGTGCATACCGATTTAGTCAGCGCCGCGTTATGGGCGAACGTATCACTTACCATCAAGTGAACGTCCCGTTCATATTGTCGTTTTACATAAAAAAAATATTGAAACGCAGCAACTTTATGTAATATAGCTGCATCCGTTGCGCTGTCAAATAACAATAATAGAATAGCTGAGCATCGAACTGGTCTTCTCAATCTGATCGTCAAACTCGCTTTTGAAGAAGCCACGTAATGGTCATGATGATGATGATGATGATGATGTGGAACAATAGTATCGAAATCTGTTCTATATACTTATACTTTTTTTTATTAAATTAAGCGACCGGACGAGCGGCGCGTTCAATTGATGGTAAGCGGTATGTCTGGCCATAAAAACGTGGCGCTAGTTAGGATGATAAATACTGTATCACATTAGATCTCATCTCAAGGAGTTATATCTCATCACCCTACGAGTTTCACCAGGTGCAACGCCCCTCCAGAAATGTGTATACTGTGCATTGTTTTTATTTACTGTACGAGACCGCCGACCGTCCGCGCGATGCAGCAATTAAAGTTAATTTGCGTTGTTTTGAATAGTATGTAAGCTGGTGCCGCTGCGGCAGTGGGGGAGTAGTGAGAGGGAGAGAGAGATAGACAGAGAGGAGAGGAGGGTTGGGGGTGGGGGTGTTGCTTTCGTTTCGACGTCAGCCCATTGATCGCGCGTTGACGTCACACCGGTGCTGCAGCGAGCCCGTGCCGGTGTTGCCATGTATTTTTAACCGACTAGTGGGTAGTTTTTTTTATGTAAATGTTTAAAAAGAGGCAGTCAATGTAGAAGCCGTTTGTTTATATAGTTATTTATTTTGTCATAAGCCTGACCTTAACAAATCATAATTGATACAATTTTCTTATACTAAAACTAAGATAAAATATCACCTATCATTATATCCTTCACTGGCTGTGGTGTCCTTGCTGCAGCGGCGCGCGCTGCTTTTCAATGCAGTATACGAAATGTACAATTGTTTTTTTATTTTGCCACTTTGAGACGTAACGCGTTAAGTCTTGCTTACCGCATCAATTCCACTAGGTACCGGTTCCGCTACCTTTAAACAGGAACACGGTAATGTTTGAACGCTACTATTGGGGCAGCAGTAGGCGCTGCGGTGGTGGTACCTATCTAGACGGTCTCCGGTGGCAGCGACCTGCTGCCAGTATCGTATATGTATCTTTATTATTCCTAGTGCGGTGGTGGAGACGGCATTCATAAATGGCTCAAGTGTATAAATTGAATTTAATATTGGAAGTAGCATCTGGAATCGCCGACGTCCATCTTGTCGGAATCGATACAGAACCTATCGAGAGATGCATGAAACTATTACACATTTCAACTCTCCATACAAAATACATCCCTTACACCATTCATTTAGATAATAGACGTGAACTACTCAAATATCCATGTAAGGGGTGGGGGGCTCGAAATAAAATTATATATGATAATCAGCTTTTAAATCATTTGCATATATATAAATGAAGGAAATATATATAAATATTAATAAAGTAGTACCACCATTTTTTTTGTTTTACGTAGGGGAAATGCCTACGCATAGTCGCGGGGGGCAAGGACGGGTTATGTCGGACTTGCACCGACTAAAACCCCCCACGATGTTCTGCCTCATCGCCTGATGGCAGGGTCATAGGAACGCTTTCGCACCATTCGCGGCTCCGCCGGCACGGCCTGCTTTCGCAGCCCCACCTTGGGAGGGAGGGACGAACTTTTCCTTTCCAGGGCGCGCCAGAACATGCAGCGCATCCCCTCTCAGCCTCCTGCAGTTGCGCAGGGTGACGGATTCCCCCGACCTCGTCGCCCAGAGGCCATGGGAGCCACGGGAGAAAACCTCTCCGAGCTCCCCGCGGCAGGAGATGTTGGGCCTGCAGCTACTCGTTAATGGCCGCGGAGGATAGGGAGAACGGCGTATCGCAATACCGACACTCTTTCCCCGCGGCGCCACCGCCGCCGCAACCACGGTGCGACACCGTTTGGTCGCAGAGGGTACTCTCTCTACGACTTCACCTCGGCTGCAAGGGGCAGTATAAAACAGCCCCTGCAGCCCGGCCGCAAAGGGCAGCATAAAGCCGTCCCTGCAGCCCCCGGTCGCTCCGGTGAGCTCTAGTTATTCAACGGGTGTTCAAACCTGGAGCGGCCGATTCGGCCGGCCAGGCGGGTTCCACTTCGCTTCACTGTTTGTCAGTCCACGGTTACTAAGTTTCTCCGCCACGACAAGGCGGGAACCCGCTGGGGGATCATTACTGGTGGTAATGTCAGTTGTTATCTTACAAGTCTGGGTTCACTGTATGTCTATGAAACTTATTTTTTTTAAATACATTACTAATTAGTCAACATTACGTAACGTCATTCATTATAACACATTAGGAATATGTATGTACTAGTATATGTATATATTTACACTTGTACGATACTGCACCCATACTTTAGTATCTGCTTAATCCTTGGATATACAGGCAGAGAATGCTATCAGGGATCAAGTTCTTCTTTATGTACATTTTTTTGTGTGCAAATAAAGTCTATAAAAAAATAAGTTGGTTTAAAAAAGAATCAAGTTAGTAACAGACCAGTTACAACGTTCAGTGTCCCCGTTGTATTGTTGGGGTAGTTGCGTTATTGTGGCAACACATGCAAGTTGCACGTTTGCATGCACGCGTCTGCTTGCGCCCTGCCAGTGCCGGTTGTCGACTGCTTTGTGAACGTGAACCTTGTCAATGTGTCGCTGAACCCCACCCGCCGCTTCCGGTCACGTTGTAACTGTGCAACGAATTTCCACTCTGTGTTGCAAAGTAACCGAGATTCTCTCTTAATAATATTGACGTAGATGTTACGCGAGTTTAATTTGTTTTTGGATTTCTCTTTGGGGACTAGGAACATGAACATCCACTGTTGGACCTGGATCTATCTTAAAGATGAACTATGTTATGTATGGTAATATTTCAATTTCGAAGATAATTTATATAAATATGTCATTACTAAGTTTCATAACGCGCAAACTCGCTCAAAGGCAATGCGTATCTATTAAATATAAAATTTAATTTAAACTTTTCAAACATTGATAATTATATAGTTATATATATATATATATATATATATAACTATATAATTATCTATTTATATATATAGTTATATATATATATATATATATATATATATATATATATGCGTGCGTGCGTGCGTGCGTGCGTGCTCGAGCATGTTTTGAGTATAGCAACCAAAAAAAAATAAAAATAATAGATAAGAAGAGAATTGTGTACGACTAAATCGTAATTAATAAACAACAAATTAAATTTTAAATAAATATATAAGTAACGTTGATTTAGTTAAGTTAAATAAGGCAAACGCAAATGAATCGGCTTACACAATTAAGTTGATATTTCCGCAGAGATCTTTGCGCGAAGTAAACGGATCCGGCGCGTAAATGCGCGCTTGCATAACGGAAGTGTACCGCCCACCCCCGGTCCCTCAACCACCCCGCAGCCGTTTCAGCCTAATGGTTAAATACTAAGTTGATTGTTTCCAACGCGTCCCGGATGCTACGCCATTTCTGTCCAACCTTATTACCTAGAGCTCAGTAAGGAGTTAGTTTTTAATCCTTAGTAACTTTTGCGAGTCTCATACAACTTTAAAATATATCCCCACTCGAGAATATCATTCTACTTAACGTTTAAACTAAAAGATTGATGAACCATTTTTTATATGATCCCTTCCATCAGTGCTTTCCAACCTTTTTCAACTCCATCGTCCCCAACGGGTTCCCGCCTTGTCGTGGCGAGGGGCTTAGTGACCGTAGACCGACACACGGTGCAGCGAAGTGGAACCCACCCGGTCGGCCCCAAGCAGCTGCTCTAGGTTCGAGCACCGGTTGGATAACTGGAGTTCACCGGAGCGGCCAAGGGCTGCAGGGGCGGCTTTATGGTGATCTTTGCGGCCAGACTGCAGGGGCGGTTTTATACTGCCCTGGGCAGTCGAGGTGGGGTCGTGGAGGGGAGTACCCTCTGCGACCAAATGGTGCCCCGCACCGTGGATGCGGCGGCCGTGGGGCCGCGGGGGCAGAGGAGTGTCGGTATTGCGATGCTCCGTACTCCTTATTCTCCGCGATCGTTAACGTTTAGCGGCAGGCTCTACTTCTCCGCCGCATGGAACCGGGACAGGTTTTCTCCCGTGGTTCCCATGGCCTGTGGGTGACTGCAGGAGGCCGAGGAGGAGGCGCGCTGCATGTTCCGGTGCGCCCTGAATAAGGACGATTCATATCTCCCTCCCGAGGGTGGGGCTGCGAAAACGGCGGACCCCGGCGCGGTCACGGATGGTGCGTAAGCGTTCCAGTGACCCTGCCATCAGGCGGTGAAGCGGAACTTCGTGAGGGGTTTAGGTCGATGAAAATTTGAAATAAGTCGTCCTTGCCCCCGCGAGGACGAGGAGGTATATCCCTCACGTTAATAAAAAAAACCTTTTCCAATTCCATACCGCTTAATAAAGTTTGATCGGTAAGTACCCCTTACCTGATAACTCCATATGTACCTTCATACAATCTCATCATGTTTCTCTTAAACTCTATCTATTGTCAATCTTAACTTTGAAATACATTCCATCTCTCTGCTTATTCTCTAGCGCCTTTGCAAGTTATTACTTCCAAGGTTCAATGTAATTTTCGCATACCCCTCTAGTAGTACACATACCACAGGGTGGATATCCTTGGATTGGCACTGGGTACTTCTAAATCTCAATTCAAATAACACCTTTCTCGTCGGATAGTCGGTTAAAAATTAACTTCTATGAATGGTTTATGCAAATTAATCTGTTCAAAGATTAAAGTTTCGGGTAACTTTGTGAACCGTGAACGTCTAAGTGTAAGCATTGGTTATTAAACAGCTCGCTGTTTAACTAAGTTTACATTTAACAAAGACTCGCCGCCATTAAGTTAGCTTCGAGTGCCTCGGGAACTGCACAAAGAATTCACGTTGAGAATAAGCTTTGCTGGTAGAGCTTTGGAGCCGGCGCGATGTACAGATCAAACAAACGGCAGTTAAATTGTTGTAATATGAATATATACAGATTTATAATATATATATATATATATATATATATATATATAATCGTAAATACATAACCAAATACTTCTATCGATTAAGTTCAGATGTATTTCTTCTTCGTATATCCTCCAGTTGGAAAAATAATACGTTTTTTACAAATTTAAGCACAACTTTAAAACAATTACTAGTTAAATATAATACAATTGTATTGAAATAATTTAATAGCAACGATCCTCACGTCACGGTGTCCAACGCGCGAATGACGCGGACAGCCCGCGCGCGCGACCTCCTCACGTTAGTTCAGTGTTGCCACATGCGGAATGTTGCCAGCTTATAATTAACGGAAGTAGTGTTACCGTCACAAAAGCAATATATTTTATTAATGTTATGATAACGTTAACACTTTAGCTTGTATAATTTCCTGAATATTATTACTACATGTTTTTTTTTATTTATGAAAGGTCATCATTTGACCTGAGTCATTTGATATTAGCCGACTAAGTAAAGACATGAGCGAGACATTCTTCTGACGATAAAGTGATACGCCTGGACTACATTGTGTTTGGAGTGATGAAGTATTGAGACGCGTTACATCAATAATTTCACCAGCTACCGCGCCCTTCAAACAGGAAAACGGTAACAACTGTTGACCCACCTAGACGGTCTCCCCAACAGAGAGCTACCGCCAGTGAACCTACGCACCTCGCGTGTTAACAGAAAAAAATTCCATTAACGCTACCAGCTCGGTGGAAATTTAGGTGGAACCTAACATCGTTCGCACGCCATGCCCAGCGATACACCGCACCTACAGACAGCCCTAGCAAATGAACTGAAAGAAATGTGTATCATGTACATACATACTTATATGTGTATATATATATATATATATATATATATACAGCAGGTAGCTGTTCCCCAGCCGCCTTGCGGGCCGTAATATAAAATTATACTGGACATTAGTACATTCGCTGAGGGCGAACGCAATCGCGAACGAATTTCTATAGCAACCGTATTAATAATCATCATCATCATCAGCCGATAGCTTGCCACTGTTGGACAAGGGCCTCCCCTATAGATGCCCATATCAATCAGTCCTACGTTACCCGCATCCAGCGTCCACAAGCTTCGTTTGTAGGGGTTCATATTGAGGAGATATGGGCCAATTCCCACTATGCTGACCCAATGCGGGTTATTAGGAGCTAGAGTCTCCATCGTTGGTTGATTAGCAGGGTTCACCACGTGCAGGTGATGTCGGCTCGGGTCCCGTGAGTTTTTGTGTGGGACCCTTTACATCCCTTTATACACTACCCCATGTTGCGCTTGTCGTCTTGAGACATAGGATGATAACTCTCATCCTTCCAGTAATTTCACTAGTTACAGCGCCCTTCAAACCGGAACACGGTAATATTTGCATACTACTGTTTGTCAGCTGCAACGGGTGCTACGATGTTACTTACCTACGCGGTCTCCGGTAACAGAGACCCCCCACCAGTGTTGCAGCGCAGGCGGAGTTCCTTGGCGGTCCTTTGTCAAATTGTGGGTATCCTTTAGATTGCCAGCTCCTTGTAGTTTTGACGGGCGGTTTAATTAATTTATAAATTTAATTATCGCCTTAAAGGAATGAGTGCGGCCGCGGCCGTTTGTCAAAATATTATTTCCAATTGAATTAACAGCCCTCATAGCGTTCCCACTGCTGGGACACGAGGCCTACATAAAAGGAGAGAGTCGAGGCTATTTCGAATATTATATAATTAACCTTAATACAGGATTGTGTTAACCTATAACGTAGAATAGGAATTAAACAGGATATCGCTGGTAACTCTGTGCCCTCATTGTACTTCCTGAACGGCTGAACCGATCTTGTTTTGATTTATTGCTTTTTTTTTGTTCATCTCTGAATCAAGAATATAATGAAATGTAATTATTATGTATTACTTGTCCTAGAACTGGTGCTAGGGCTCTGTTGCTGGAGACAGTCTAAGTACGTACCATCACAGCGCATATTGCAGCCGACGAATAGTCTGTAAACATTAATGTGTTCCGATTTGAAGGACGTTGTAGCTAGTGTGTTTCCTTTCATACTACTGGGGTAACGAGACTCGAACACCTCGCTTCAGACGACGAGCGCTATGTGGTACAATGTATATAATTCTAACCAGCGCCACATTGGTATAGGCAGACGCATCACTTACCATCAGGTGGAGGTTCCGATCGTTTCGTCGCTTGATTGATTAAAAACAGTGTTTTACCGTTTTTTTTTGTTTCAATAAATAGAGTTTAGCACAATCCCACATAGTGTTAAGTGGTGATGTGACCTATGGTGGTAAATTGCACTAAACCTAGTAACAGTTTACGCGACTTCTTCTCTTCATCCACTCTCGAGGTTTTTGAATATGAACTATAAAGTATTTGGAAGTGGATGAGTTTGCTATACGGAAGTTCAAATATTATCTCGACAGATGACGTTGCTCGTACTCACGCCAACATTCGCTTCTGTGAGATGACGGATCTTTAAATATTTTATATATTTTTTAGTTATTGCGATGTCCTTTCTTTGGTACATTATTATCTAAATTCATATGTATTATTCATATATGAGTAAATACAAGGGCTGTAAGGAGTGCCGCACAACAAGTCACCGGACTCAAGCCAACCTCGTCAGCTCGTGGTGTACCTTGCTAATGAACAAACGAGGCTCTGGCTCTCATCAACCAGCATTGAGCCAGCGCGGTGGGAAATAACCCAAATTCCCCCATATGAACCCCTATAAATGACGAGGCTTAGTGACCGGCGGTGTCCAAGCCCATGCTGACTGCAGCGCAGGACCGATATATGTAGTTTTTTTTTTGGGACGGCCTTTGTCTAGCATTGGCACGTCGTGGACGTCTATCGGCTGATGATGATGATGTGGAAATGCGGCATGAAACCAGCAATCGTTCGGTGGTAAGTAAAGTGATAATGTTCTACATACAACTTGTGCTGCATTACGAGCACATTGCTACCGTTTCATGCATCGCTTCCGGTGACAGTTATTGTGTCTCAACTAACTATATATATTACTTATCATCATTATTAGCATACAGACGTCCACTGTTGGACATAGGCCTCCCCCAAAGATCTGCACATAGTTCATTGAAGAGAATTGAGCGTTAGCCCACCACGCTGACTCAGTGCGGATGGTGAGTGGTCAGAGCCTGGTCTGTCATTCAGCAGGGTGCACCGCGTGCAGGTGAAGTTGACTTGGGCTCCGTTAGGTGTTGGGTGGAAGCCCTTACACCATATTTTACTAATAAAATGAAATAGTACCATTCAAAGTTATGTAATATCAAAGCGGTTATCTATTACGTGAGATGTAAATGGTGAGTAGAGTTTGTAGGTGTTCTGCAATACACGCGAGGTCTTAGAGTGGAGTCCACGCTTGGGCAAACGAGGTAACAGTTTGATCATGGAACTTACTGCAACTGCAAAAAGTACAGCCGAAGATTGAAGTTAATGCACAGGCATGCTGGCTTAAACATAATCAGAAAAGGATAGCTGGAGATCGGAGTCATTTTCTCAATCTGATTGCTTAGGTTCAGTTTGACGAAGGCACCTCGTGGTGTTGATGAGTGCTCTTTGTTACGAATTGAATAATATCCAAAAGTCGCGGCTGCAGATCGCCGCTTCCTGCCCCGGCACGAGGTCTCGGCCCGCTTTTTATCGATTGCCCAATAAAAAGGCTCCACTCGGCAGATACCAATCAGCGAAGAGTGAAATGAACGATCGTGAAAATTCCCGAGCGTGCGGGTCCGAGGTTCGATCACAAAAGGTTGGAGCGCGGGCGGGCGCCAGGTGCCGCCCCGCTGCCGACGGAAGTCATAATGCTTTGCCGCTTCTCTGTTTGTTGCAACCTTACAATTCAATATAGAAATATACACGAGTACATTCACCAATTATTGCACAGCTGTGATGTTGGACAAACCTGCATAGTTGAAGGTTAACACAGACGTCAGCAGGTAGCGTTGCACACGGAGTACTTTTACATCATCATCAGACGATAATTTTATACGCTGATGATGATGTAAAAGCTAGCCCAAATATCTAAATAGTTAGGAGTATCATTTTCGTATTGATATTGTAATCAAAAATTTCGTTCGTTAATTACAGCGAGCCGGGCCAGTACGACATTTCATCCCCTATTTCATCTTCTTTAAGTTTTATTATTACAGCTTAAGGAAACTTGTGACCTTCTTTTCTTAAGGCACAGCGATTCAGTCGTAAAGACAGATATATTTGTGTATTTATAAATAAAAGTAAAGGATTCCGCTGAACATCTTACAGACCCAAGGCAACCTCACTTGCACACGGCGCACCCTGCTGAATAACAGATGAGGCTCTGACCACTCTCCAACTTGCCGAACTGGCCCAGCGTGATGGGCTAAAGCCCGATTCCCCTAAATGAACTTTGTGGAGATCTATGTGGGAGTCGTATGTCCAGCCGTGGACGTCTGTCGGCTGATGACGATGATAAAACAAAAATAGTGTTCAATGGATTACGTATCGGTGTAAACTTTGCATATACGGATCGCTTTATTATATTTATTATATCCAATAAAAACTTCCGGGCGCCATTTTGAGCATTATATGTACATTTTCATTGATGGTTAATGGAGTTGCGTTCAACTTAATCTGCAGCACGTCGGACACTGCCCACTAACGCCTTGGGGAAGGTCCAAGTTATGGACCCCTGAATGCGACGTGTCGACTTATGGGCTTACCACCCTGCGCCCTGCGTCCTGCGCCCTGCGCCCTGACAGTAGTTGCTCAAACTATTTATTATTTACAGACGCAACTCCGGCGAGGGTTAGGGTTGCTGCTCCCTGCCCGACTGATACCTTATTAATTAGCGCCGCTGTGATAAACCGGATTTTTACTCTAATTGACATTGAGCGCGTAAATCGCCAAGGGCGTGATGACTTAGGTCACGGTGAGAACTAATCTTACTTTCTATGAAGTATCAATAAATTATATTTACTGTTGTTTGTTTTGGGTGTTTATATATCCAGTCTAGATTGATTAGCAGAAAATGCCGCTTAGACGTTAAAGCTCAGGCTTAGAGCCCTTGTGGTCATGTCTTGTTTATGTTTTACAATTAAACATAAACAAATTATGATAACGTTGCTTTCATACCTTAATATCTCTGGTTGAACAGTTAACATCAGTACAGCCGTAGGGCGGAAGTTAAGCAGTAAGGTGGCGGTAGTGATCAAACATGACCACATAGTTATGAGCTGAAATAGTGCTGTAGCACGGAAGGTTCCATGAGCAACGAGAACTTGTCCTTTAATAGGACGAGCAGGATGTCATACATAATGTGTTATGAGTATTGCTTACCATCAAAAGAATTGCTCCTTTCGTCTTATCGTTTCTTTAAATCAATAGAAAATATACTAAACTGGTGTAAATAACTCAAGATATCACGCCAAGTGGAGTGACAGCCCCGGCCGGCAATTAGCGAAGTTGGACGGCGGGTCCGCTACCTGAAGAATTGATGGATGTGGGAGGGGCAGCTCTAGATACCTTGTACTAATTACACCGCGGTATTCGTTATACTATCACATGTCGTGGTGGTTGCAGATTTGTGTGTCATGGTTGGTTTATGGTTAGTGTTAATGGTACAAAGGAAATGACGTTAAAAACTCATAATTTTTTTATTTCTATAATCACACCTGTAAACTGGTTTAACTGGGACTTTGAGTCTTTCATGGTGGAGACCTTCAAGGTAAATTCCGTACCATCACATATTTTTATCTAATTTACCAATAAATTTGGACGTTTGCAAAGCGACATATTCTGTTGTGACACAAGCCGTTCTGATCTCGTTACTCAGTAATGTAAATAGCTAGCACACTGAAATACAGCAATGTTTGCATAGTAGCGTGCAGGCAGACGCAGGCAGACGCAGGAGTACACCATAGTAGCGTGCAGGCAGACGCAGGAGTACACCATAGTAGCGTGCAGGCAGACGCAGGAGTACACCATAGTAGCGTTCAGGCAGACGCAGGAGTACACCATAGTAGCGTGCAGGCAGACGCAGGAGTACACCATAGTAGCGTGCAGGCAGACGCAGGAGTACACCATAGTAGCGTGCAGGCAGACGCAGGAGTACACCATAGTAGTGTGCAGGCAGACGCAGGAGTACACCATAGTAGTGTGCAGGCAGACGCAGGAGTACACCATAGTAGCGTGCAGGCAGACGCAGGAGTACACCATAGTAGCGTGCAGGCAGACGCAGGAGTACACCATAGTAGCGTGCAGGCAGACGCAGGAGTACACCATAGTAGCGTGCAGGCAGACGCAGGAGTACCATTCGCGAATGATTGTGGTCAGGGAGTACCATTATCTAAGGGGTAGAAATATGGTTCGATTCATCTATTTTTCTCTTATTAAAACTGGTGGTTTAGATAAACACCACAACGTGGGCGGATTTCTGTAAGCCCCGAGAATGCCTGACGCCCAGACCCAGGAAAACAAACGGCCGGTTGGATGACGATTTGGCACCGTTAACAAGGGTGAGGTATCGCTGGGGGAGGGCTCGTGGCAGATTCCACGTGCTTGTTTCCCACGCGTGCGATCTTTGCGGATGACGCCCGCATTGTTTGTACGGTGCCCCGTGCTGTTTGTTTGTGGTCGCTCAGGGGGTTGGCAGTAGCATCCTCGCTGAATGTTGGCCTGGTGTTTTTCCCGTCATGTTCTCTCTATAAAGCGCTGCCGTTTCGGAAGGTGTTTTGTAATTTTCTGAGACAATACTTAAAGTGTTGAATACTCCTCTAAGCCAATATTTTTTATCTATGTATAGTAGTCTTACTTTCTTATATATTATCAACACTCCTTCAGTTCGATTTTGTAGCCATCTCACAACACCAATACTCATAGCTAGCCCTTGATAGCTCTACCCGCCCCGCCGGTACATTCCTAAACAAACACCGGAAGCGTTTAACAAGGTGGGCCGTGTCATATTTACTAGAAAATGAAAGAAATTGCCGCCCTCGGTTGTAATGGAGATAATAATCAAATGACAGGGCAGGTTTTGTTTATTATAGTTAAAATCGATTTACGGTTAAAAAATAAAGTTATTAATATCTATTAAATTGTATTGTAGCCACGATGAGTGTTACTGTTACATCCGGAAACACCCGTGCGCCGTTTCACGCCGGAATCCTGCAACTGTAGTTATCAGCTTAATGTATTCCGTGCATAGCGGAAGCGGTTAAGGTGGCGGAGTGTTGTCTATGCGTAATGAAAAGTAAAGAATCAATTGACTTTAGAAGAAAAGCGAAAACGTATTTAGATGCCAAAAAGCGGGCGAATTTCCCGGCGAGCTGGGGGTGGGACGGGGGCCGGGCGGCGGCGCAGCCCGGGGCGCAAGGCGGCCGCGGCAGTCCGCCCGCGTACTCGGGCGCCGGCACTCGTCAGCTCAGCGCCGCACTCGGCACCGCGTGCTCCCCGCCGCGTGCTCCGCACCGCGCGCCCTGCACCACGCACCGCCGCGCCAGCTCCGCGCGCCAGCGCCGGCCCCGGTGAGTGTACGCACGCACGCACGCACCCACGCACGCAGCTCGCCGCGGCGCGCGCACAGATGTCGCTGGCGCACCGCGGCACTGTTGCAGTCGCAGTGCCGCCGACATCACACACACTCTTCATATCATTACGTAACGTTACCCTACCCACCCGCAGACGCTACGCTCTGCAGCCTGCAGCCTGCAGCCTGCAACCTGCAGCTGCACCGCGTCCGTCGGTGACTGGCCGCGGGTACAGTTCGAGCAGTCTATTTATGTAATGTGCTCAATTTTACTTCATCGTCTTCTGAAGTTCTATAGAGTTGTTGCGTGATGTTACATTAGCAGTCAGCCATAGCTACCAGTACCGGAAACAGTGTGGGATTAAGTGCTCACTATAGATAGATTTCGGGCGTGGGTTTGTGTCGCCGTGCGCGTGGACCCGGCGGCTGCAGCTGGGCCAGCGACTGGGCCGCGCGGCTGGACCGCCACCAGCACAGTTATAATTCGGGTTTCAGACATTTAAATTATACTTGCTGTGGTTTCGTTTAATGTATAATTTGCATATCAGTTAAGTTAGGAAAAACTTAGAATTCATTATAACTCATTATTTTCATTTTATTCGTCTCATTGTGCCTTAAGTGGAAGCATTACTACTCGCTACTTTCGGTTTCCCCCCTTTCTTCTTTTAACCCTTTGTAACATGGGCGATTTCCGGTTTTTTATTTTGTCGCAGTTTACAATATACGCGATAGAAGTTTGTGAATTTACATTTCAGTTATGTTTACACATTAAAGCTGTAAACAGTTACAACATCGAAATAGCCAAATAATGGTTCGTACCACTTTTGTTGGTACAACAGTGCTAATAAATTTGAAACGAGCGATTTCACTTTAATCGGCACTTTAATAAACAAATCGGCCCTGAGCAATAACAATGATCACTTCGTTTTGAGGGATACTTCACACCTGTTCATCAATTCCACATCCTGTTATTTAATTTATGCAAGTATCAGTGCTTAATGCTACTGCATAGTTCCATTGGATTAACTTTCTATACATATTACTGGTATCCTTTTACCTTCGATGCCATACCCATTGTATAATTTAATGTTACATAGGTTTTCTAGGACATTGCATTATTGTTGCTGGAGATCGTCTAGGTCCCACCGCAGCGCTTACCATCTGCCGCCGAATATTTGTTTGCAAACATCACTGTTTATCAAGGACCTTGTAGTTAAAGTAATTACCGTCGCACTTAGTGTCGCGTAACATTTAACTTGTCAAACCGTCGACAACAAAGTAACGCGGATGGTACAGCATCATATCTTCAATGGCTGGCTCCTCGACATGCTGAGCCGTATTAATGCTGGTCATATAAATTACTTTATCATTGGTTAATCGTGTCCTTCGGTTGCTAGCTCGTACATGTCCAGCTCGGCGCGGGCCATTTATTTGATAGTCACCGCATCACGGGCTCCGCCGATCAATTAACTCGCGATGGGCCGCGATTGGCTCCGAAATCCCGTAAATTAAAAATAGTCACCCCCTCACCCCGGTTGCCTCGATGTCCCTTGCTACCCACCCGCTCCCCACTTCCCCGCCGCTCCGCTCCGAGCGTGCCATTAACCTCGTTTACCCTGTCATCCAACCCCCAGGCGTACTTCCGCACTTCATACCTACATGTAGCCCTAATAGCCTTTTTAAAGGCTCCGTACGTTTGCCCAGGGTGGGGGTTTGTTTTCCCCGTCCTGTACGAGTTACGTGCGTTTCGTTTATTCCTATACAGTTTTAGAAACGCACCGCTCGACTAAATCGAATGTAGTGTAAATAGGTAGTTTAGGGAAAGGTTGAGGGTACCAGGCCACGAGGAAGAATGCCTATGATATGAACTGACCAGATAAAGGCGGTAGTAAAACGCTCATCATCATTGCCATTATATGTAGCACCAGGAAGGCGGTCCTCAGAGAGGAATGGGGACGTGATATCAAGCTTGCGACCAACACTCGAAGTGATGACCACGACCACTCTGTCAAGAGTGATACTGATGTAGGAGAAGTGTAAATAGTTTACGCGGAGAGATAATTCGTTTCCATCCAAAATTGATTGCAGGATACAGGGTTCCCGTTACGTTCAATATCATTATTACTTATAAACTCCTATGTCCACTGCTGGACATAGGCCTCTTCCAAAGATCTATACATAAAAAAGCTACAACTATCATTATCTCAACCGATGGCCATGCACTACTTTTGTCTCACGCTGGAGACTGCTTAGGTAGGTACCACCACCATCGCAGCTCTTAGCACACTCTATAGCACAATGTGGTTCTGCTCCGATCGAGACCAGTGGCTTCCGGCGGTTAACATTTATTATTTCCTTTGATAGCAAACCACCCCAATTAATATCTAAAGTTATTTGTATTATTAATGGCGCAATGCCGTCGGATATCCGTTTAATTATTCCTCTACTTATAATGAATACCTCCGCTCATCTCTGGGCCGATTGCGCTACAAGTTCAGCACAGGAGGAGGTGCTGATTTAAAGCTGCTGTAAAGTCTAATATTTCTTTTACTTTATTATTCTTCTTCATCAGACACAAAGCGAATCTCTCTTTATTTGTTTTTACCGCGTCGGACGAGCTCAGTGCTTATTCCTCTCATCTCCACAGCAAGCTTTTTTATTAACTCCATATTTTTTTCTAATCTTTTACGGTTTCTCTTTTCTTCGGTTCTTTTTATATAAGAAGCAAACGTCACTCTGGTCCCTCTCGCCCATAGACGGTCGCAACATTTGATGGGTCGCGGCCGCGTTGCTGACCTTAATAGAAGGTAGCTCTCGAGTCTCCAAGTCGTAATGGTTCGGATAATAGGGTGGTATCGATTCCGTGAAAGGTGGTGCTATGTAAACTTATTATTGTTTAACGGTTTTCAAAGAAAAGCTTTCGTTGAAAAGTATGTAATACCTACATTATAAAACAACTAGCTGCTCCTCGCCCGCTTTGCTGACCGTATCACCCCCGCAACTGCCTTTAGGGATGGATACATTTTGGAGAGTGTGCGATGGAAGAACACTATATAATTCTTCCTTTCCCTTATCACCACCGCACCACCAGACACACGGAGAGTCTCCATCCTTATTTTGCCGATATGCCCAGTTTGCTACAAAGAGGTTCAGCTCCACGTTCTTCATAAGAATAACAAAGGAGTAGAACAACTTGCCGGTATTGGTGTTCCCATGCAAATAGGAAATGGATGTCTTTAAGAAAATAGTGAGAAGGCTGCTGTTAGGTTAGGGTGTGCCTTACCACCGTAAACTACATCACGACTTAACATCAAGTGGGATCGTGGTTAAGAGTTAACCTCGTCGATTTAACAATCCATTCTTAGCTGATCTCTAAACGGCAGCAGGAGCATCACTATCAAATTTTGAGTGTTTACGTGCTATACCCGTAGTTTCGGAGATCTCGTGATATGGCAACGGATCTACGGATATCTCCTATATGTATGGATTTCACACAACAACGCAGTGAAATCTTTTTGTATACTTTACGTACGCCTCATTAATACTGATATCAACTAGAAATATGAAACAAAAGAATAGTTTACAATTGTCTGCGCGAAAGTGGGACGATTCCGATATCCTGCGCCCTCCTTATTAACGTCACCGCAAGGATACTGTAGCTTTGTTACCCAGTTCCCATTGTGCCCCGGCCTCGGGCGAGCCCCACACAACTCGCAGCTTTTATATTGTCCTCACACTTTCACGCTGGTTAATACTACATTATTTTTATAAAAAAAATAAACCTTTTTTATACCACCAAGGATTAAAACGAGCCGTTCCCGGAGACTGTCTTGGTAGGTAGCACAGCAGCTCATATTCCTACCACTGAACAGCTCTGAGCTATCATTACTGTGCTTCCGTTCGACGGACGCTGCAGCTACTTAAATTACTGGTGCAGTCAGACTCAACGTCTTGTTTCAACAATGCGGTGTTGTGTATATCATACCAATTACCGTCACATTATTATAGGCAGTATCACTTACCATCAAGTGAATTAGCTCGTGTCGTCGGTTTGTAAAAAATATGTTGCTAGTTGAGGTTCTTTGTTTTCGACCTTTAAGACAAAAGTTCCGTTTATAATGATATCACTTGATACGACTTCCTCACTTTCGCGTGTCCTCCATTGTGTCCTCAATGACCGGGACGACCATCGCATCCACTTTGAAAACCCTGTGTGAGTATATATTAAACTTTAAACAGTTCTCCTCGTATAGTTTCGTCCTTGATCTACTGCGGTGCCCGTTGCCGTTGCCAAGTAGTTACGTTTAAATAATACCAAGTTCCGGTGTGAAGGCCGCTGTTGCCGAGGAAATTGTATCCCAAGGTGCGAAGACAAATGTGCAGCGGTGTTTCAAAATCGGACAATATATAAAATTTTATACCATCATCGAATTTTTTGGAGGATAAAAATTTAGTTACGAGCAGAAAGATCGGGGAATCTGCCTCATTGTTGAAGTTGGATGAAATTTTTCGTCGGTTAAAAGTGTAATCATACGGGTATCGTTTATATAGTAAGTTTTTTATTTATTTAAGGGATGAGACGAGCGGGACGTTCAACTGATGGTAAGTGATACACCTGTCCATAACGTAGCGCTAATTAGAATGGTACACGCTGCATCACATTGTGCCCGTCGCCTGAAACATAACATGATGAGTATCGTTACCTCAGTAATTACACTGGCTACAGCACCCTTTTAACCGGAACACAGTAAAGTTTGCATATAGATGTCTGTCAGCTGCAATACGAGCTACGGTGGTAACTACCTAGACGGTCTCCGGCAACAGAACCCCACCATCAACAGCTTAGTCCGCGCACTTACGTGAAGTTATTTGCCTCAAGTTTAATTAAGTGAAGTGATTACTCTTTTAAACCATACTATTGATACACTAGGGACAGGTGTCCCATGCCATTGTCCACCAATTCGTACATATTTCATATAAACTCGTCATCCTTTCTGAAGCAGGGAATTTTTAGAAGGTAGTTCCCGGGTAACAAAGGAAATTGTACGTGGAGAACCCTTTTATTGTGCGTCAGTAAAAAATGTCTATTTGTAAGGAATAATCCGATCTGTTGCTATGCGGACTCCGATGTCGCGTGATGTTCAAACACTTGAGTGTGGCTCGTGTCCGGGGGCAATGGGCATGGGGGTGGGCACGGGGTGGGCACGGGGTGGGCACGGGGTGGGCAAGCCGGAGGGTGTCTTATTACAATGCTGCGATTTATGAGGCGCGCGGGCGACAGCTGAAGGTCGCCTCATGATGTTCGGGATTGATTTTTTCGAGGACAACGTCACATTAGTTAAGCTTAATACCCCAGCACACGATATGTAATAGCTTGAATTACGCATGTAATACCGGATATTAAAAATTATATTAACCGGGAACTTTACACGTATTGTACAAATAGTTCGTATCCAGTGGGTTCCGGCGATTCTCACCAGATCGTCGGTCCACCTTGTGAGAGGCCTCCCAACACTACGTGTACTGGTATGCGGGCGCGACTCCCCCATCGGCCGTCGGTCCTTCGAGCAATGTGCACCGCCCGCTGGATATGGGCAACGCAGTACCTATAGATGTGTGGATCTTTGAGAGAGACCCATGTTTAGCAGTGGACGTCTATCGGTTGATGATGATGATACAGATAGTTGTACATACATATAGATCACGCTTCGTTCCCAGTGGGATAAGCAGAGACGACCTCTCTCCACTTGCTACGATCCTGGCAAACCTCTCCCGCTTTCTCTACTTTCATGCTACTCGTCGGTTGCGAGTAATCATGACCCGGCCTTTCTTTAGGACATCTTCGATTTGATCAAATATAGCACCTGTACCAATTTGTCCAAATATTCTAACCTTGTATACCTCGTTCGTTAATCTTCTTTCATCCATTTTTTAACCATGGCCGAACGATCTAAGCATCCCTTTCTCTATCTCTGTCACTACATCTTCAACCACGCCGCACCGCTCCCTTATCACACTGTTCCTCACTTTGTCCATCAGCTTCTCATCTCCACATCATTAATCCTACTTTCATGTTTCTTCAGCCATACCCAACATTCACTACCATACATCAGTGTGCGGATCAACATGCCTCTATACACAGCTAGTCGCGCTCTTTATAAAGTTATGAAGTGCCCCATTCACTTTATTCCCTTTCAAAACTCTTCTTTCTATATCACCATCACACTTGCCTTCTCTGGTAAACTGTGAACACAGATAAACAAATTTTTTCACTTCTACTTTTTGTCCCCCAATCATAAAATCCTGCCATGCTTTCTTCTTTTCAGACACCGCCTTCCGTACTTCTGCACTTACAGTCTTAAACATACTTCCTTTCCTTCTCTTACTCACACCACAGACATCACTGGCCACTTCCACGACTCTATCCTTGAACGACTTCCATAACTCTTTAACCTCGTACATTCCTTCTAATCTGTCAAATTTATCGAATAATTTACTCTTATACTTCTCTTTCTCTTTTAATTTCACTCTTTCTAGTACACCAATGGGTTCCCGAACAGGATGTCGCCATCGCCTAAAGATTCCTCTTGTTCGGCACATCACCAGGAAGTAATCAGTGTCGATGGCAATGTCGCGGTATACCCTAGTGTCTAGCCCTTTCTTTCTTAAACTCTTATCGACCATTAACCAGTTCCATCCCGCATCTTGTGGAGCATACTCCTCTACATTGAAGATGCAGGTAAGGCTAACCTTCAACGTCGCCCAGCTGAGTCGAGGACTCACACAACCAAAGTCAGTCAAGCATTATTTCATTCTAGCAGAAAGCAACACACCAACTCCCTGGCAGCCACTGCTGGTTTCAGAGTCTCGTGACCATTAGGCTGTGTAGGGTCCATGTGTGGTGGTGTTGCATCTTTTCCGCTTGGTCTCATTTACACATAGAACATCAATTCTTCTTTCCTTTATCATCTGTCATACTTCATCAATTTTATCATTCGTATCTCCTCTGACTTTCAAAGTAGCAAAGTGACTATCCGCAGCCCAGTTTCCGCTTCCACGGGAAACGAGACATGACGGGTTGCGAACCTCGTCGCCGCCGTTTTGGCACCAAATAATGTATACCTCCATTGCGCTCTCACGAGTAGCAAATGAAAAAACAATTGTCGACCCAAACAGAGCCCGCATGTTTGGGCAAGGTGAGCCTTGTTCTGGGGTCACCCGGTCCCAGGGCAATGGCACGCTAGTCCCAGACTTGCCTCTGGGCACGCACCACTTAGGCACGGCTTACCACTGGCTTGGCGGAAAAGAAATAAGAAGGATTAGGTAGAGAAATATGTAAGGGAATGCAGACTTTGGAAAGGGATTAACAATAAGAGCGGATACTACAGACCCGGAAAGAGCAGAAAGGAGACAGTAGTAGCTCGGGAAGCCAGGGTCGCATACCCGTTACTCAAAATAGTGTGGACAGATGGCGGAGTACTCCCTGACCAGACCGTGACAGTGTAAACATATATGTAAAATATTCATTACTACAATACCAATAGATGAAAAGGAAACAATTAGTTTTTAAAGGTATAAGCTAGAAATTAAAACTGTATCATTATTTATTTAACGAAGCGGCGAGACGAGCAACACGTTCACCTAATAATAAGTGATACCGGTTCCCTTAGCAAACTGACATCAGATAGGATGGTATACACTGCATAACATTGCATTCGTTGTTACCCCAGAAGTTTCACTAGCTACAGCGCCTTTAAAACCGGAGCACAGTAATGTTTGCACACTGCTGTTTGTCGGATGCAATAGGAGCTGTATTAAAAACGGATGTAAACATTTTATCTCCGGAAATGAATCATTTTTATACAATTTGTATTTTGAAGTGCTTACACTGCACTCATGGCGCGATTCCATTCGTGTAAGTGTCTCTGTGTGTGTGTCTGGGTTTTTGTTGAATTTAAGCTGGAATAAGTTGTAGTGACCAAACCATCAAAACAATGCTGGGGTAGAGGTAGCGAGTAGCTCCAAAATAAGTACGAGTATTAACAGAGGGTCCTTGTTTGTGAGGTGCCCTTCATCATCAGCCGATAGACGTCCACTGCTGGACGTAGGCCTCTCCCAAAGATCCCCACATTGGTCGGTCCTGCGCTGACCTCATCGCAGAGAACAAGGGACCGTCGTTTGTAGGGGTTCATATGGGGGGGGACTAGGGCCATTTCCCACCACGCTTTAAACGCTGTATACTACACCCATCGCTTTATATATGTTCTAAATGATACGCCTACACTATAAGAACGTGGCGCTAGTTAGGATAACATACACTGCACCACCTCGTCGCCTTGAGACATAGGCTGCGAAGTCTAGTTACCCAAGTAATTATACTAGATAGAGCGCCATTCAAACCGGAACACAGTAATGTTTGTCGGCTGCAATAGGCGCTACGGTGGTACCTATCTAGACAGTTTCCGGCAGCAGAGACCTACCACAAGTGAGTATTGAGAGGACAGTGTTTGGAAGATAGATGATAATGATGCGTTCATATATAACCAGCAAGTTTGAATTTTCACCTCGGAAAATCATTTAAGATAAGTTAAGGTAAGAATAATTTAAGTCAAATCTCGTGGTCTGATTTGTGTGTTGTACTCCAAATTAAATTTAATAATGTAGTGATTAACCATTACCCTTTCGTTCTCGGATGTGGATCGGGAGCGGCTAGGGTGTAAACCGGTAACTGGATAAACAAGTGGTGCGCGGATTGTCGTTAGCCGCTGGCCGGCCTTGTGATCTAGCTTCCATAGCATTGACCGGCTGAGCCGGAGCGCGGCGCCCCGTAGGCTCCGCGGGCCTGCGCCCCGGGGCCCCCATTCCGGTCACGCGCGCTTGATTGGCCCCAACCCGGCGAAGGCTTTCGCGGTAATTATCGGCAGTGATGGCAGCTCTGATCGATGCTAGGGTTAACGCACCCTTCGTTACCGGCACGCGCCCTGTTTGCTTAGTTAGGGGCTTGTTCGTTTGTGTGTTTGCTGATTTGCACGATTTACACTGTACTTCATTTTGTATGGAAATTTGTACGTATTGTGTGTTACTGGAGCTAGCCTCTGTTGCCGGAAACCGTCTAGGTAGGTTCCGCCGCCAGATACTGATGTGATCCGGTTTAAAGATCGTTGTAGCTACAGAATTTAATAGGATAATAAAACAACATTTTATGTCTCAAAGATACGAACGAAATGCGGTGCAGTGTATACCATCCTAACTAACCTCACTTTGTTATGGGCAGGCGTATCACTTACCATCTGGTGAACACTATTCTGGTGAACTGTTCCCATCGCTTCATCAAAAAAAAATATAAATGTTATGATACATTCCAAAATGTCTCGTGTAAGGATATTATTAAAATTTTAAACACTTCCGTTAAATGTGCTGTCGGTTTCCGGAGGAAACAAATATTTAATTGATATAGGAATATTATATCTAAATTCTGTTGAAACATAGCAAAGTAAATCAAATCAGTTCAGCCGTCTCCACCATCTGTAAAATATATTCAAATAATGGAAAATGGTTCCCGCGAGTGGATCCCCCGACTCTCACCAGATCGTCGGTCCACCTTGTCGGAGGCTTCGCAACGTTACGTCTACCGGTACGGATCGATCGGGAACGATCGATGTGAAGATCTTTAAAGGAGGCCTATGTCCAGCAGTGGACGTCTATCGGCTGATGATGATAATAAAAAAATTTCCGTTTTTAAAAAGAAACTATCAATAGTATAACGGCTATACTGAATTTATGTAAAAAAACTTAAAACAACTTGATATCTTTAATTTAAACCACATGCTAACCCAGTTTACCTCTCTTTTCAGGTACGCTGGTTTCCGATCTTCGATTCTCGTAAGCTTTCTACTTTTTCCTTTCAGTTATTTGTTTTTATTTCACCATTTTCAATCTCAGTTTAATCATTTGAATACGCCCCCGCCCCGTTCAGTTACGAGTAGTTCATATTTTGTTCTACAAGCACTACGTAGCACTTCGTAGCAATTTGAAGCATTCCGTAGCACTGCAAATTGTTTATCGTAGCGACTTCGGTAGAGATACGAAGCGGAAGTTATTTATGTCTTTTTAAAGATAATTAGCACTCATCGTAGGTCTCTTTACTAGTTGTGGGTCTGTGATGCTGGGGACCGGACCGTATGGGTAGGTACCACAGCAGCGCCTATTTCTTCCGCCAAACAGTACCGTGCAAACATTACTATGTTTCGGTTTGAAGGACTCTGTAGTTAGTGAAATTATCGGGGTAACGTGACTTAACATTTTACGTCTCGAGACGACGAGTACAACGTGGTGCTGTGTTATTATGGGAGGGCGTATCGCTTACCATCAGGTGAAAGTTCCGCACGTCTCGTAGACTAAAAGAAGAACTTGACACATAGTTTTTGATGATATTTCAGGAACTATCTGTTAACAAAAAAAATGATGTTCTTAAGAATTCTCAATAATTGATCACTTGAAGGATCACGATCATCTAAAAATGATTTCTAAATATATATACTTACATGTATATAATATATATATATATATATATATATTTATATATATTATATTTATATATATACATATATTTATATATATTCAGTTTGTCTTGTAAAAAAAGTACCAATTTTTTTTTAACTTGTTTAATTAAAGTTATTTAAGTAAAGCATGGTCCGTCCCACGGTGTTCTGTTTCGTCTCTGACCATTGTTATTTAAACCTCTTTATTAGCTTTGCTCTTTGAAGGGACGCGTAGGTGTGGGCGTGGGCGTGGGCTCGTCCGGAGACAAGCCTTTTTTCGTCTCCAGGTTTTCTCGTTCATTTTCCACTTCGTTTCTTTAAGTGTGGGCGGAATTGTTATCGATAACCTTTTATTAAGAATTTTTTGTATTTCACCTTACAGTGTACATTGCGTTGCGATACACGAATATACCATTATACATTGTTTTTTATTCTTCGGGAAAGTTCAGAAGGTAATTATGTTTACTAGTCGTCGTCGTGGGGGAGCAAAGACTTACAGTAGAGGTCGCGTACAGGTCGCAAAAGTGTAGGATGCCCTCCCTACAGATGGACCGACGACATCATCAGGAGCGGTCGGAAATGAGTGGATGCGAGAAGCTGAGGATCGCATTTGGTGAAAGACATTGGGGAAGGCCTGTATCCAGCAGTGGATAAACAAAGCTTGATAATGATGGTGATGATAAATGATGTCTAGTCGTCAAGGTTACTTACTGTATTGAAGTATAAATATAATGTTAGTATATCCAAATGGAATTCCTCATGTTTTGACGGTTGATAGTTGATGCGATGAAATTTTACATCGATTAAAAAGTTGGGTCAGTTGGTCAGGTAGAAGACAAGGTAGAAGAGTAGACAGTCTATAGTCCTTTACTTTCACTCTTGTGTCATTTGTGCAGAGAATAATTATCTTCATTACTAAACTAGGTCTAAACGTCCGACGAGCGCGTGGGTATGTCTTCAATGTTGGGACAGAACGGCTCTAAGTTTCGACGATCAAGTCAATTATTTTTAATAAGTAGATGCATTAAAGAACTTAACCGAGAAAAGTCCGTCCCTGGTTTTCAGTTGTTCTAGAACGTATTCATTTGTTCATTCTCCTGTTCACGATATGCGCATTAATCTTCTTTAACACCAGCTTGCAGGTCAGTTCATGAGATGTGTTCATTTGATGTAACATGTCGACTAATGACAAAACAATGTTTGCGTGGAGCGGTGCACAAGGTTCCATCTCCCCCTCCGACTCCTGTTAGTTCAGCCGGGGGGACAGTTGCACTTGAGCGTTAATCCCGCCGCCGCGGGTCGCCCCCCCACCTAATTTTAGTCTTATTCAATGCGCTGTGTATTGAATACTGCAGTCTTACCGCGGCGACATCTTGTGACGAAGTACATTCAGCATTTATGTGGGGCTGAAGTTTGATAGCACTGCAAGTTTCGTTGGTGATAGTTTCTGGACAGCTGTGAAAATATTTAACTATTTGATTTATTATAAATAATTTCAATCGATCACGAGCAGCAAGTTCTTAATGCAACTCCAATATGAGTTTTAAGTGTAGTTACGCATGTCTATGTATAATGTTTAGATTTTGACTTATTTGTCAAAATATTTTAAAATTCTTAAAGACCGGAGAAAGTTGATTTTCCACCCTTCCTATCTAGCGTAAGTTACGTTTTCCAGTTTTTTGTAGTTCAGTTTTTAAGTATTATTTCATTAATTGTTATCTCGAATACGATACTAATATTCGTATGAGGAACGAAAGCTGCGTACATCTTAAATATGTATGATTTATTTGAAGGTTTGATACACCCTCGGACATCCCCGGCAATCGGGCGAGCCGTACCCTTCTCAATGTTTATATAAAATTTATTAGTAAATCATCCCTAGGGAAGGAGCACTCAGCAGTCGGAGTGAAAATATCCGATGGTGTTACCTAAAGTGTCCTTTGGCATTTACTTGGAGCCGCGCCCGCGGGCGGTCAGGAGACGGCTTTATGAGAATATTTACGGTTCCTACAAGATGTGAAGTGTCATTTTTTTAAATTATCTTCATCTTCACGATTTGTTACGATGTCAATGAAACTGTAACAAAAGCTAGCTAATGTAGTTTTTGTATTCAATAAATTGGAACCGGTAACGCAAGTGAAAGTTATTGCACAGCAGGTGAACTGGTCAACTCCTAACCGATCAGCAATTTAACAAAAATGTACTTGTTTGCCCCTCTCATCTCGCTCTAGTCATGTTATTTCTCTTGTCATATTAGATAGATGTCACCGCTGTATCCCTGGACGTGGGCCGATCCCGCGTTGATGAATACAAAAATGATCTAATATAATATATCCGGCAAATTGAGAATATCCTTGTCTGTCTGTTATAAAGTAGTCATATTTTATTCCATTATATCCATCATAGCATTTTCAATACGAAGGACTATCAAAAGTGATGCAGGTCTGCCGGCGCTGTCCGTGTGTAATTGGTCCATTATCCTAATTGGACTCCGCTCCGCTCTCAAATTCTTTTACGAGACATCAAGGAGGCGACTCCATTAGCAAAATCATAGAATTAGCGGACTCCTGGAGTTTTTCTTTCTCGTTAAAAGGGAAAAGGTCGACGGTCCTTAAGCTTGGCTGAAAGCTCGCTAGGTATCGCCTTGTAACTCTCGTCCCTTCTAAACTTGACAGGAATGCGGCGGCAGGATAACATGCATGATTTGCATGATTGGAAAACTGATATACACGTATATGTCAGTTTGTTAATATCTTTTAATTAAATAACTTGCATTGATTTTTTAATCATCATAATTATCATCCTATAGACGTCCACTGCTAGACATAGGCTTCCCCCAAAGATCTTGTAAGCGGTCTCACACAACAAGTCATAGGACCCAGCCCAAACTCACCTGCTCGTGGTGCAGCCTGCTAATAAACAAACGCGGCTGTATCTCCCGCCAACCCGCATTGGGCTAGCGTAGTGGGAAATGGCCCAAATCCCCCATATGAACTTCTGCCGACGAGTCCTAATGCTCGGCGGTGCCGGGAGGCCATACTGGCTGCAGTGTAGGACCGATCGGTGTAGAGACTTTTTCGGAAGACCTATGTCCAGCAGTGTTAGCCTATCGGCTGATGATGATGATAGATCTCCGGACCGATCGGTCTCGCATTGCTCGCGTCGAGCGGGTTCCCGAGATTTACACCAGATCGTGGGTCCACCTTGTGAGACTCCCTACAAGGATTTTATTCGTTGCAATTTTAAGTTAAGCTGCGTTCTTAGCATCCGGTGGAATGTCGAAATTGAATGAACGCCATTTGTTTCTTAAGCTATATGACCTTAAGCTGTACGTTAATTAAATATCTAATTTGTTAATTTGCCTCCAGAGTTATTAGCTTCATTTCAGTCGCGGTGTATTATGATGTTATCTTGTACAACGAAATCATTTAAATAAGTTTAATGTAGTGGGATATATCTAAATTGTCGAAAAACATGTCAAGACTTGTCTGGCACTAACAACATTGCTTATAAGTTCTGCATAATTTAATTATAGCACAATAATTTACAGAACTTTGGAAACCACCCTCGTGAATGCTCTAGCATATTCTCTTAAAGCACTTAGCGGGATGTACCTATAGCACAAAACAAGTGACAATATGGGAAAGATCCAAAGGTAAGAGAAGAACAGAAGACTCGTGTGATGGCCGAAATGGAGGATCAAAAAGAATAAGTTAAAGAGAAATGGAATAAGCTGCAGGAGACCTACGTCCGAAGAGGGATTCCACCGACCTATACAAAATTGATTATTTTTTTTATTTAATGAAGCGACGAGACGAGCCGGTCGTTTACCTGATGGTAAGTGATACGCCCGCCCATAACAACGTGGCGCTAGCTGGAATGGTATACACAGCACCACATTGCGCTCGCCGCCTTGAGGCATAAAATGTTACCTCTGTAATTACACTAGCTACAGCGCCTTTCAAACCGGAACACAGTACTGTCACAAATAGGGTTTGCGGTGGTACCTACCCAGTCGGTTTCCAGCAACGGAGACCTAACACCAATAATTAGAGAAACTGTGTGCGAGGAAATGGAAGTTGGCTTTATTGTAATCATTATATCTAAACCTATTTAACATAAATAGTTACACTTTGCTGGGTTTAGATTAAACATAATTACAAACCTTTCCACATTAAGGAGAGGTTTCACAGTTTCCACAGCACTTCACCAGTGGGGGGTAGGTCATTATGGAGACCGCAGACACGGCGCGGTTCCCTCGCTAGCCGCGCTACGGCGCCCCTGGGACCGCTGCGGGCTGATGCTGGATTGCATTGTTTGTGAAGGTTCTCGATCGAATAACTTCGGGTGTTCGAACTCACCCCATCCCTTCGTATGCTACCCTGAGCGGGGAAAAATTTACATGAAAATACGTCTAAAGCCCCGTCTGTTTACAACTTGGTTATTTAACTCTCACCGGATGAGTTTACGGGTGTAATCGTCTGATTGCAGAGTCATTGGTTAATTGCACTCTAGCGGTATATTGTTTTTTATTTAATTAACCAACGAGACGAGTAGGAGGTTCATCTGATGATAAACGATACGCCTGCCCATAATATCGTGGTGCTAGTTAAGACAGTATACATTGCACCACATTGTGCTCGTCCCCTTGAGACAAACGATGTTGGGTTTCGTTGCCGCTGTTATTCCAATAGCTACAGCGCACGCTACTGTTCCCCGGCTGCAATGAACGCTGCGGTGGTACCTGGACGGTCTCCGGGAACAGGGACATACCATCACAATCATATAACCATATGAGATGCGGCATGATATAATCTTACGGACTGCGATGGTCCCACATCCGATTATTCGTTTTGTCTATTAACATCAGCAATACCGTAGCGTAGCGCTTGTGAGAAACGTGGTTAAAATATCCTACGTGAATTTTCATAGTGTTTAAACTTTTACTTACATAAGGAAAATACAGTATAAAGTATTAACTTCATAGCTTTCATTAATCTTCTGTATCATCTGTCTTATACTTAGTCCGGCCACAAGTTCCGTTACCAACAAAAATGCATTTTTTTTAATGAAGTAATGTAATAAATATTATCAAAATGTATACCTACATCATTATTAGTCTCGGCAAATAATAAAAAAACAATATTCTATTCGAAATGGCCACCTTTGGCTATTATACCTGCCTTTAATCTGTTTGGCCACGTATCACTAATCTATGGACTTACGCACCGATTATAAGGGAAATTTCCACCACCACTGCCGCTGCTTGCTCCAAAGATTTTTTAAGAGACTTAATGTCGCCATGATGTTTAGAGCAGCAGCAGGCCATGCCCTCTAAATGTGACCATAATTTAAAGTCTATAGGGTTGAGGTCTGGGCTAGATAAGGGCCAGTCTTCAGCTCTTATAAAGTCCGGAACTTTAGTTTCAAGCCAGGCTTGGGTAGTTCGTGCCTTGTGATCAGGTGCAGAGTCCTGCTGGAAAGTCCACGGTATATTTTTAGAAAGTGTATTGCTGAGAGGTTTCACGACATGATCCAAGACTGTATCTTGATACATTTGCCTGAAGTTTTCACTCCTTTTACACAAAAATGTAGTTTTGTGACTCCTTCATAAGACATGCCCCACTAAACCATCACTGACACAGGATGATGACCACGTTGTACCTTTGCGACCACTTGAGTAGCTTCTTTAGACCTGTGAGCGTACACTTCATCATTTTGTTTATTGTAGTGTTCTTCAATCGTGAATATTTTTTTCATCTGTAAAGAGGATATTTGTTTGCCTTTCATCTGCGTATCGCGACGGAAGGCGTTTTGATCGATCCACTCCATCCATCTTTAATTGTAAAGATTGATTTAGGGCATGTCCTGTATATCGACCGTGACCTGATAAGCACCGAGCTTTAGATCTTGTTTAACAATACGCGACAGTCTTAGCGGGAATCTTCATTTCTCGCGATAAGATTTTTTGCTTTCTAATGGGGTTTCGACGAATTCTGGGTTTAACAGCATTACCAGCCTTTCTATCTTTAACAGCTAACAGCACGCGACTGCCCCGATCTTTTTGTCTTCGTCTGGATAGAGGAAGTGTTGTTGTATCTGTTGATCGTACGATATACGAACATACGGCTGATAGCAAGCTTTCGAAGTGGCTGGAATATGACCGACCGGACCAGCTCCATGTCCACTTTGTGCAAGGCAATCACTGCAATCCAATTTACTTTAACACCCCCACCCCATTCCATATTGTAATTTGATAACGAACACGAAAAAACATGTGAAATGGCGCAATATCGAAACAAGTTTTTAAAATAATATACGTGTTCCAAATTTAAAATAATTAAAAAGTTGAAAAAAGTAAAGATTTTATGTAACGGTATTTATGGCCGACCTAGTTACTTGCTTCTAGCTAACTTAAAGTGATAAAGTAGTTGAGCTGAAGCTTCCACTTGCTACCTATGATTTATTTGCATTTAACACCTTAAATCGTATTCCTCATGTCCGAGGGTCGTGACTACCTCCACCCATCGTACTTGTTCTCATGTTTCGCCATCTCCTCTCATCTGTCGGCTACTCGGAGATCGTAGAGTGTGGCGTCGAGTGAGTTTCGGATCTGGTCAGACCAACGCATTGGGTTGCGGCCCCGCGGCTTTTACTATTGTTCTGCAAATCCAAATTATCAATGAAAAACCAATTATCGTTTGCAGTGGTTTTGTGTCAAGATCATCTATTGAAGAAATGATGTTCAGTACTGACCGAACTCTACAATCTATATCCAGCGGTGCCGCCCGATGCCACCTGCGCTAAGTAATTACCTACTTATCGGTACCTGGCTCCAGTTTGTTTCATTCCGTCCAATAGGTTATCTTGTCTTCGAGTTATATTCTTCGCCGAAGCATCTTCAGCTTACTAACATTAGTGTTGCGTATATTTTTTAAACATAAGGTTATAACTTTTAGACTTATTATGACATAAACAGTTATTGTTTAATTGTTACTATTAACAGCTAACGTTACACTAAACTATTGTCCGTGTATCTTTTAAACTAAGAAACAAACACTATAACACTATGGTGTTGCATTTCCAAACAATAACATATTAATTGCGAACCTCAGTTTAATTAACTCCGCGCCCGCCAGCTCCATTCACGTCTGCGTACATCCTCGGGAGCGCGGCACAAAGGAATCGATCCTGCGACCCTCCTGCGAGCTCGCAAATTGCGCCGGATCGCTTCACTTATCCGCCGAAATAATTACACTTGTACGGACGAGACGTAACCCTCCGCGCATCACCTGAGGGCAAGCGGGGCGAGGAGGAGCAGGCGCTGTGACCCGGCCCCGTTGCTACGGACGACACGGCAACCGTTGTTTATACGATTGTTGTGATTAATCACTATCACACTTGGCGAGTGCTGAGTGACTATAGCGATTTTACTTCATAAATTACACAGGCAGATAGTGATGTGCCAGTGTTACTGCATTCCGCCCCTCACGTGTAAGCGCGATGAGCGCAATGTGAGTGAGCGAAACTGTCAAAGCTGAACATTGCAAGCGTAGATTGGAACACGGTTCCCGTATAGTACTCTCAACCTAATGATTGTCCGTCTTTAACCACCTAATTTAGCACATTACACTTTTTAGGTAACAAATCCATTAACACCTAAAATTAACCATACAATAAAAATTGTGTAGAGTTCATTTTAAAAAAAGTTACATTTACCTAGACTCGCCAAACTTTAATATATATTACTGTAAGGACACACACACTTTTTTTGTAACTGTACATTGTTCTGTTATAAGCAATCACAGTTCTTGTTCTGCTCCAGCTTGGACTTTAGCATCATCATCAGCCATGGACGACTACAGCTAGGTCTCGCTGAAAGTCGTCTACATTTGTAGGGGTTCATATGGGAGAATTTAAGTTATTTCCCACCAAGCTGGCCCAATGCGGGTTGGTGACAGACAGCAAGAGCCTCGTTTGTTGATAAGCAGGGTGCACCACGAGCAGGTGAGGTTGGTTGGCTTTGGATCCCTTACACCCCCTTGATTTTAGCATATTTTTGCCAAATTCCGCAGTCACTCAACAGTTTAAATTTAATAAAAATCTTAGGTGCTAGAAAACTGAAAATGAGTGCTTTCTATTTATCCTAGTATTATGATACGTATTAGCGAGGGTGTAAATCTAGATTTATTTTACGTCAATGTCTGCTAAGACTGGAGTCGTATAGCGGACACGGGGCCCGCTGCAGCGACCCCCCTGCAGTAATCTTCCTAACGATGTAACCGACGAACATTTCTATGTATACCCAACGCGTAATGGAGCGGAAGCGACAACAAAAGGTGGCGCGTAGTTCATCGAACATCTTGGAGAGAGACAGCTGACTTAGTGCTGCTAATTATTAAACTGAGGTGGTAATAGGCAGATCCTCAACGGAGAACATGTATGGGCAAGCGCAGTGTGGAACATCGGCTTGGTGGAGAGCACATGGTATGTCGGATGCAGGATCAGACTTATTGCTTTGAAAATCGATTAGAATGGTTTACCGTTCAACATGAGATAGCGGTGGACTGATCATAACAGTTTTTATCAGTAGTACCAGTATTTAGTTTTACCATTTCTTTCAAATGTAGTTCCACCGTTTTTTTTTAGTTTCTGGGGAAGAAATCTTCGAAAAGATACTGTCTTCTGGGGGAAAGTCAGAGTTATGTGGAGATTTTTATCCACTAATACCCCGTCGGTGGTCACCTTCCGCGTTTGGAGAGGTTGCAGGTCTCCGTTCGGAACACAACCCTCGGCCTCGCTAACGCTATGTTGGGATAGCCCGTCCCGGGGTCTGTTTTATCCAGACCCTACCAGCCTCGCGAGTACTTCAATAACCGGAGACCGGGTCCTGCCATTGTCCTCATCACGAAATGGAGCTCTACCTACTGTAACACCGCGTGTGACATGACTTATTCATGGAAACATGGATCACGTACTTTTGTATCTCATCTAAATCGTTCGGGCCGTTTTGAAGCGACATCGCGATGAGGTAGCCGGACCCTGGCATTATTATAAATCTGCCATGTGTCAGGTTGGGGTTGTGAGCCCAATACATATCGTGCGCGGCTCGCCCCACCACCGGCGACCTCACAGTATCCTTATACCCCTGTCACATTGGTGTATTTTATTAGATCCTACCAGATAATTGCTGAGAAAATGTTGGATGTGAGGATCACTATTACTGCAACACAGAACATAAACATAACTACAATGTTATTATTACCAGTGATGATGATATTGTAGTAATGTTCAGGACTGCGACTACTGGGCAGGACTCTATTTTCTTTCATTGTTCTGTCCTGCCTGGTTTGGGTCAGGATCTTTTTATTTCTAATCATTTACCATGTTTATATTTATGTACATTTGTTTTCCTTTCTTCAATCTCATCGTTCTTTCTCTCGTATTTTCCATGCTCTGCTCTTACACACTTCTTTCCTTTTTTCATGCAACATCTCAATTCCTTCCTTTACACCTCTCGCACGGGAAGACTGCCGCTTTATACTTATTTTTGTGATTTAAAAAAGACCTGAAAATCAGGAAGGCATTTTTTATTGTGAGATTTTAAATATCTTTTGTTTTTATTTCTCAAACTATCTGTTTATCTATTTTATTATCAATATCTTCATCATCAGTAGCCGATAGAGTAAACTAACTAGATTTGTCTCTTAACTATTTACAATCATGGTTTAGTGTTATAACTATAGCTTATTCTAATATCTTTACGCTACTTTATTGAATTTCAATAAAATTTTGCGACTTTCGTCTTCACTCATCAGCGAGGCAATAACTTCCTCGCTTAGCTATTTTTTTAGCTTCATCTCACAATCCGCTCTTTCTCTCTTATGTAACAGACAGGAGGTGGCTACACTCGCGAGCAACTGAGTCGACTCAAGCCGTATATTGGTTTAAAAGTTTGATTTTTCACAAATTGGCTTAAATGATTTTCTTCGTTTATGAAACTAATTTTTCTCTAAAAAATGCCATCCTAAGGAGAAAAATCCGTTGAGTATTTACCGATGAAATTTAATTTGGACAGAAATGTAAAAAAAATTTGAAAAATTAAAACGACAACATAAGGATTTATTCCTTATGTTGTCGTTAAGTTAATTTTTCATAAAAGTAAAGAAAGTTAATATCATCGATAGTTTGTGTCGCCTCCCCTTGCCTTTATAGTGGCTTGCATGCGGTTATTCATGGACTTGTAACGCTCATGTTTGACCGTATTTATTTAAAAAATTTTCTCATTGTTTATTTGTAAATTACTGTATTATGAAAAAAAATATTAGTCTTTCGAATAAAAAAACTTTTACAAAAATCAGATAAGTCATTTTCTGAAAAATCAAACTGTTATACCAATATTCGGTTTGAGTCCATTCAGTTGCACGCGAGTGTATATGCACCACGGTCTGGTCCACCGCGGGTCGCAAAGGCACGAGGGATTCTCCTTGAGTTTGAACCTATACAGGTACTCGGAGAATCTCCTGTGGCTCAGCAGAATTCTATTGCCGGACACTGTTTAGATAGCACCGCAGCTTCCATTGCAGCCAACAAACAGTACTGTGCAAAGATTACTGTGGTTCGGTTTGAAGGATGCCGTAGCTAATGTAATTACTGGGGTAACGAGACTTAACATCTTATGTCTCAGGGGAGGGGCGGTATGTGGTGCAGTATATATCGTCGTAGTTAGCGCCACGTTGTTATGAGCAGGTGTATCACTTACCATCAGGTGAATATCCTGCTCGTCTTGTCGCTTAATTGAATAAAATAAAAATCAATGAAATGTTTGGAAGAGGTTTGGACTGCCGCATAGGAATTAAAATAATTTCCTTACAACAAAATTGTCCTAATTCCGAAAAAAGGTGGTTACTTGTTGGAATAATATCGGAGGATTATATGCGGCTCCCGTGGACATCCCAATCGTAGCTCTTGGGCGAATTGGCGCGAAAATAAACGAATCGGTAAATTGTTAACTCACATACACAAGCTTAATTTCAATTCATAATTAAAGTACTGATAACTTTAGACCAAAGCGGTCAGTATAGGGAAACACCAATGTCATATTTAATATACCAAAGCTGTAAATTATCATGAGCACAATTCTCTACCTTTCCAGTTCCGATAATGTATGTGACTATTCAAAATAATTTCTAGTGTAACTAGTTAATTTTTGTTCAAAATATAGGTTTTATTTGGATTTAGTGTTACGTCAGGAGGAATTAAGTATTACAGGACCAGCAATATTAGTCCATGAAATACGATAGAATGCCATGTTTGTAGTTATTAAGCTACCAACTACCACAACATCTCACTTAACGTTACACGTCTTTTCTATACCTCGCTGTAAGGTTTTACAATAAAGACAACAAAAATGTATATAAAACAAGACAAGGTCCATCAATTAGTACGTGGACATACATGAGAGGCAAACGACGTTAACACTGAGGCAGACCGGTCGACATTTCCGTTTCATATCCGCCGATGAAATTAAATCGCAAGCGTTAGTGCGCGTGCGCTGCGGTCGGCGTGCGATCGGACACTAGACATGAACAGGTCTGATGGGTGGCGGCGGTACCCGCACTGCAATGTTGTCGGGAAACTACTCTGCGGGATTTGGCAGACAAGTTAATAAGTCCCGCTATGTGGACAATGACCGCTTTGTTTCGCAAATTGGATTTTTTTTGTACATAATAAAATTAAGCTGCGATGGCTCGGTACGCGACGGCATCAGCCTGCACTTCTTCCCAGAGAAAGGTTTGAGTTGTAGCTAAGAGAACGTTAAGAGATGTATACGGATGTAGCTCCTCGTTAAACTAAATACAATAATGTAATTCAGACAATGTTTATTACAAAATTTAAAGTCACAATTTTGAAGTTTAAAGCCTTTCTATTATTCTCTATCATATGACATAGTGCACATTGCGGAGACTTAAAGTTTTTTTATTTCTCATCAAATAGCTGTAGAGGTGAAAACCTTTACATATATAACATATATTCTATACATGACGTACATCTTGTTGGAATATCCATCAGTTGAATAAATAATAGATCGCTACGATTTTACTCACTACTTTTAAATAATTTAATACAGTCCTCATATATATAGAAAACTGACGTTAGTTCAGTGTTGCTATATTCGAAATGTTGCCAATTTATAAGTAACGAAGGTAGTAGACACTAGGGGCTGTCGTACGTGAGAACGGATTTGAGCCGTTTCCCACCACGCTGGCCCAATGCGGGTTGACAGGAGACAAAGCCTCGTTTGTTTAGTAGCAGGCTGCACCACGAGCAGGTGAGGTTGGCTCGGGTTCCGTGAATTATTGTTTGAGATCCCTTTATACCCTTGAGACAGTAGGTAGTGTTACCAACATAAAATACAATATATTTTATTATTGTTTGATAGCGCTATTGCACGCTTTGCACACATCGCGGTAACGTATTATACGAATAAAGAGCTGTGGTAATTTTTCAGAGGCCAAGTTATGTAGACGTTCGATCATCCCCCCTTAAAGTAAAAAAAGGTAAATATTTGTTGAACGGGCAGATAAAACGCCGACAGCCCGCCGTTTTTCCCCTCGATCGGCGCATTACTTATTCAGCGGAAGCGCAAAAAGATGTAATCAATTATCCCGCGTCAACAAAGGGTCCGTTCAGGCGGACCTCGGGCTGGTCCCCGGGACCGGACCGCCTGCGCCGTGAAATATTAGCCCGGATCCCGGACCTCGCGGGACGATATTGCAGTTATGTTTGAGGCAATGTGTCTGTTTGTTACGTCCGCCATTTATAAAGTTGCGAAGGGGCCAACAATTGTTTTTGCGCGTATAAATCATCACCCACTTTAGCGTGAAGTACCCACTTTAGTATAACCTTAATGTAATAGCACGAGTACATGCGTCTAACATCACGAACGCGGCCCGGGCATTAGTTCCTGCGAGAAATCTAATTTCATTTCTTACTTAAGATTTAGATTTCCGAGATCTATCGTATAGTTTTAGTGATAAATGGCACCTTTATTTTACAACCTATTACTCGTAATTTCATAGTTAAAAGAAAAAAAAATTTTTATAATTAAAGAAAACTTTTAATAAATTCTGTATACTATGAAACGCGTACAGTGTAACAATTTAAGAAAACTAGCTGTTCTCCGCCCGCTTTGCTGGCCATAATATAGATTTAGACTTAAGATACAGAAACATTCTCGACCTTCGGCAAAACTTCTCTCTCGGGCTTCTTCCCGTTATTAGCATCCCGCAACTCCCGTTGATTAAGGTATTTTGTAAAATCCGTTCTTAACTAGGCTTATTTGGCAAAACAGATACTCCTACCAAATGTCAAGTCTCCAGAACTTATGGTTCGAAAAATATCGCCATGAGTCTGTATATAGGTGGAATTCTTTTTCATATATACATATATAAGGGTCACAAGACCCAAGTCAACCTCACCTGCTCGTGGTGCACCATGCTAATCAATAAACGAGGCTCTGGCACCCATCAATCCACATTGGGCCAGCGTTTCAGGAAATGGCTAAAATTCTCCCATATGAACACCTACAAACGAAAGTCGCGGAAGCCGTTGGAAACGGATGTGGAGATGTTTGAGGAAGGCCCATGTCTAGCAGTGGACGCCTGTCGCCTGATGATGATGATATATATGTACACACAAAGATTATTAGACTAAAGTTCCGCATCGCGAAACCCGTAAGGTTGTCTTCATACTGCGATCCGTCGCGCTCGCCGCTGCAGTCAGCCACTTCACTGCACACGTCGCATGATAAATACGTTATTTTGTCATTACAATGTTGCGGTGTAGTTAACGAATGAGAAAAACTACATCAGTTCCCGTTGGCTACCTTTTATGTATGGAGCGATTGGCAGCGGACGGGTTTTTGTTGGCTGGCAGTGCGCATTAGTCAGTACCTACCTGGGTACGTTGGCCTGCCTCAAGGCGTCTCTTTGTCGTGTGACTGCGTCTAATAATAAAGTAGCCGTGTGCCCCTCGACTACTTTTTTTTCCTAGATTTAGCTAACTTTAATCGTAATCGTCATAAAGGTACCTTCAGCACCTGAGCATCGTCGCATTCGATTTTGATTGAGAAGTATGAGTCTATGTCTTTAAAAGTCGTTGTAGAACAGCTTAACATCAGCTTAACGGAAGTATTCAGCGCGAATACTAGCACCAAAGTACCAACAAATTCAAATCATGTATGATGAGGAAGAACGGTGTCTCCCGGCACAGGCGTCGTTATGTCTAAAAGGAGACATCAAAAACTGTTATGGCTATGGAATGTATGTGGTTAAATAAATATTTTTTTCTTTTTGTTCAAAAAAAATCCGTAGAAAATTCTATAAAGAAATATTTGTTTCATTAATATTAGCTAGTAGCTCTTTGGCCTAACGGTTACAGCGTGCGGCCTTCATTCCGATGACTTTAATATTTCAGTTATGTACATTTGTGAACTTTAGCAACGACAGCGGAATACAAACGGCGAAGCAGAACATCGCGAGGAAACCTGCACATGAATTAGAATTTATTCTAAGGTGTGTGTGAAGTCACAAATCCGCATTGGGTCAGTGAGGTGACTAATGGCCTATCGCTCACATGTTGAGAGTAGGTCTGTGCCCCAACAGTAGGGACGTAAATTTGCATAGACTCATCACAAGATCTCCGGAAACTGTTAGACGTAAATATTCAAAGTTTGGTAGTGATATTGCTTCTGTCATTTAGAGGTCAGCTAAGAATAGATTTTGAAAAATACCTTCCCTAAAGGTAATAGCGGGGGTGTTACTGCCACCAAAACAAGCGGGGAACAGCTAGTATTTTATTATGTTGTACTTGTTACACTGCTTGTTCTCTTCCTCCTGCCCTTTCCCCAGCTATGTGTGGACAGCACAGTATGTATTTCTCTTCCAAATCCTTCTATCAGCCGTCATATCTAAATTGACACTCTTCTTACACATGTCATCTTTCACACAATCCATCCACACTTTCTTCAGACAGCAGATCAATGCATTGCACGTCTCACCATTTCATTTTAAACATGCAGCCAAGTGCATGCAGCGGTGGGTTTGAGTCGTGTACCCGCCCAGAATCTCATTTCGGAATGAGTTATTGCCATCACGAGAGAAATTTCAACTTCAGTAATGGCATATTCGCTTTATTATTTCTACTAAAATACAGCTGCCATAACACTGTTGGGGGTGTAAGGGGTTCCGCATAACAATTTACAGAACCCAAGCCAACCTCACCTGCTCGTGGTGCACCCTGTTAATCAACAAACGAGGCTCTAGCTCCCATCAACCCGCATTGAACCAGCGTGATAGAAAATGGCCCAAATCCCCCCAAATGAATCCCTACAAACGACGGCCGCTAGTGCCTGGCTAGGACCGATCGATGTGGAGATCTTTGGGGCAGGCTAATGTCCAGCAGTGGACGTCTTTTATCGGCTGATGATGATGATGAACGCTGGTGTGTGTAGCAGTATTTTAAAGGACCGGTTTACTATACCGTACAGAGCCATGAACAAAGGGTTCAGGCAAGGAATGCATGCTGCACCCGAAACCTCTGTGCTTAGCTGTACTTAATAATAAACTTACCAATTTCAATTCAGCACAGTTACCTTTTGAGGAACTTGAGAGATTCTTGTTTAAACAGGTTTGAGGAGCTAGGCTATCATCCTCATCATTATCATCATTATCAGCCGACAGACGTCCACTGCTGAATATATCCCCCAAAGATCTCCACGTCGATCGATCTTGCGCTGCCCGTATCCAGCTACTTCCAGCAACCTTCACTTAATCGTCGGACTACCTGGTGGGGACCTGCCAACACTACGTCTTCCGATACGTGGACGCTATTCGAGGACCTTAATTCCCCATCGGCTGTCAGTCCTTCGAGCAATGTGTCCTGCCCATTGCCACTTGAGGCTAGCAATCTTTTGAACTATGTCCGTGACTTTAGTTCTCCTGCGGTTCTCCTCATTTCTGATTCGATCACGCAGAGAAACCCCGAGCATAGCAGCTTTCCCTTGCTCTCCGTACGACTTGAAGCCTTGACATACAAAGTGAAATGTGCAAAGTTACGTCCAATTTAACATGTAATATGTTGAAGTAAAAGTAAAGCGGAAACTGCTGTAAGGTCTCTGTTGCTGGTGACCGGAAGGTAGGCACAAACATTACTTCGTTTCGATGCAAAGTGCGCCGTAGCCACTGAAATTATTGGGTAATTAGATTGAACATATTATACGTAAAGCCTACCAGCACAATGTCACCAAGCTGGCAAACAGACATATGGCACGCCTGATGGTAAGTTACCGCAGCCTATGGGCGCCTGTACTGCTGCAGGCAGCACGGGCGCCTTGTCGAACCTTTTAAAGGACTCCATTTTGTAACTCACTGATGTAGTGTTTATCATTCTAACTAATATCATGTGTATATGATTTAGTGCATGATATGTGACTGATGACTAGACTCCTAGTGTTAAGTGTGCTCTATAACATTTGTAGTGTTGTGTATTGTTATTCAGTCAAAACAAAAATATGTTTATGTTTGTGTATGGGATATACAAACCTCGAACACAGCCGATCAGTTCCCTTAGAGCGGGTTGTTTGAAGTGAATGCACTTTTGCAGCATTGCATTTAATAAATGTGTTTAGTTTCTAATAAGGGCATGTATCAGTCTAGACTGTACGGGCGACGGCGCGCCGCAACACCTGATGTGCACCGGGAGCGGCTCCCTGGGGCGGCACAGATTGCCCCCAGCAGTGCCTCCGAGAGGTAGCAGTTCCTCGTGTCGTTGCACTAGTCGCGGCGTGCGCGCGGGGAGGGGGGCTCCGTTCAAGTTGCGTCTGATATATATAATTGTGGCGGAGCGCGTTGCGGTGCACGGTGTCACTCTGATTGTGTGTTGTGGTATGCGGTCTACTTAAATATATTTATTTGTGTTTTGTATACAATCGAAGCCGAGAGCGGGACTGGACCGTTATCCTACTTTACATCATTATAACTGTGGTATCGGTAAGGAGATCCTTTTATCCCTCTTAAACCCGGCTCTGTGTAGTGGCTACAAATGGATTTTGTTAGGTCTCAGTCGGCCGACACTCCGTTACGAAATTGTTCAATATTTAATGTAAATTTTATTGCTTCATTCGATATTCATACTAATCCAATGATAATTTATATAATATAGATCCCTAGACACAGATTTACTTAGTCAATTATAGTTTTTATTTTAGTGCTATATATATATATATATAATCACAATTTTTGTTCAATAGTAATATCTTTATGATTAATTTATAAATCACACAATCGTTAGATCATTGCATATGATAGAAGTCTAATTTTATAGATTAATCTCTTCAAGTGACATAATTACCAGTGATTGATGGGATAATTAAGTGCTTTTACTTTCTATAGAGTGTATTGGTTATTTTTTTTAAATTATAGTGATATGTACTATGAAACGTAACCTATTAATCATGATATAACTAATAAAGCATTAACTAAGTTTTTAACGCATATTCCTTGTCACTGTCAGATGATGCGGCAATATTGTAAGCACAGCTAAGATTAATTACGTGTTTAACGCAACTGCGTGTCGTATACGAGTATAAATATATAAAAATCTATATTCAATGACGGTTATATGCATATTCATATTTTTTTAAAGGAAAAATAGTACACCTCAAGTTGGTGAAGGTCTCAACTTTCAAGGAAAGTTATTGAGAAGATGCAAACCTATAAATGAAAACTTTCAGATTTCTATTCTTACAATATATATATATTTTAATTATTAATAGAGAAGCTTTGACTTGGAGAATTTTTATATAGACCTGCGCCACTATAGGTGTTCTATATGGGCGTTCTTACTGCACCTTGTGTGGTGTAAATTGCATTATTTCTACCTAAATCCAATGTATTGACGTGCATGTGTTACATCATTATCAAATAACAGATCACAGCCGTTATGCATTCAGCAGCAAACGCCGTTTACACTTGAATCGATTCAATCAGCTCAGGGGCACAAAGGAGCCCAACCTGGACGCGGGCCGAACCGCAAATCATACGTTAATCCCGCTGGTCAATTACGATTCGGATAAGCTTTTAATAGCTCACCCCTTCTCCTTCCAGTATTCAGGGCTTTCCCAGATCGTTTCACTAATTCATCTAACTAGAGCTATTTAATGTACTCAATGAAGAGAACTTATCGATGTTTTCGTAACTGTTAAGCAATTTTCAGTGATTTTGTTTTGAATATTTTCTATAGATCCGATGAAATAGCATCTGACTGAAGTTTGCAAACCCCACACATTCTCTATGTGAGAATATTGTGAAATGAGGATGGTGATGAGAAATGGAGATGATCTTCATAAATCCTAAGAATAATGATAACAGAACGTTGTAAAGTGTGTTTTATATAATTTCCTAGTGTTGAAGTATTCGTGTACACGTGCGAGAGTCCGTAGAGGTTTAGAAGCGAGCTCGATTCCCTCTCCGCCAGTAATACAATATAAAATCGAAATCCGTTAGTCGTCCGTGGATAAATGAACTCGGCTCTCACCTTCAGATATAAACTTTGTAGGTGAGAAAGATATTTTTGTATCCAAATTTAGCTCCGCAGATATGATCGGGGGCGTAACAATAGCTTTGGCAGTGTTGGAGCTGGCTGCGGGGCAGGCAGGGCGCGCCGGGCGCCCCGCGTCTAGACGCTCCGGCGCGCTGCTGCCATTCACCTTGACTCAGTGGCAGCCCGGCGCCGCACACCGCCACCGCCTCCGCCTCCGCCTCCACCCTGCCACGAGCCTTAAATATATCAACGACAGACTCTATCAGACAACCCGTCGATTCATATAAGACACAGATACGAACACAATTTTACTTTCATTTATTTTTATCTTAACTACTCACTTATTTCATCACAAGAAGTTCTTCACGTTTCGCTTATTTAATATATACTAAACTCGTATAAATAAATCAAGATATTACGGCAATTAGCGAAGTTGGACGGCGGGTCCGTACTTGAAGAATTGATGGATGTGGGAGGGGCAGCTCTAGATACCTTGTACTCGTTATACCGCGGTATGCACTGCACAGCATACGTTATACTCTTAGTATTTAAGGAACTTGTAAATTTCTATGCTATAGATTGTAACTATACCAAACTAACGAATAAGATAAGTTAATTTATTGCATATTTTTACAATCTTATGTTTGCCATAAGTTCCTAAACTATCAAGTTAACCTGTACCTTAGTAATCAGCGCTGTTAGTAAATTTTACAGCGACGTAATTACCATATTAAAAAAGATCTAACTAAAAATTAACAACCTAAAAGGGTAATAAACATAACATGAAGTAAATAACTTAATACATAATTTGTACCAATAGCAGCAGTAACCAGTACACAGAAAGCTGTTCAATGTTAAGACGGATACGGCACGAGTACAGGGAGAGCCGCATCTACTGATAACACTGTTAACGTATAATAATATTAATAAAGCGTTTATATTACCAGTATAATAAAGGTAATATACCAGAAACCGGATGTAATTATATAATGTATCGTCGCTGTACATAATATTGTAGAAAACAAGTACGTTGTTTTTTTGTTAAAGTAACTACTTGTCATACGTAAACACAGCGCCATACAGCGTTTACTTAGCAAGTCTACGTTACCGCAGTAATTAATTACCCAGACGGCTCCCAGCTGGAGGGGAGACGTACCACCAGCAAAAAGACACTACTGTAATATATTAGTGAAGTTTGTCAAGTGGAGAGCAGACGGTGCGCCGCATGGCTGCAAATAGCCCGCTCCGTATGCACGCGGAGAGGCTCGTGCGGGGCTGACGTCACAGCCGCCCGCCGCTCGCCGCCCGCCGCCCGCCGCCAGCCGCTGATCAATAATTCAGCAGAGCTTACTGTTGGACACATGAGTATACAGTTCGGTTAATAAATCATAAGATATGACAACTGTATACTCGTACGTAATTGTAAGGTTCGACACAACGATCCGCAGCGACAGTCGATCGGCTCGGCTCACCCCGCTTACTGATGATTGGATACACATTCTCTTCTTCATCATTTGTGATGTGTTCATTTATTCTACAGCTCGATTATATAGAAATTTAATTAATTAATGAATTTATACAGATATAATTATATACTTAATATCCTGAACAAGTATTTATTATTATCTCAATACTGCGCGTTCGCTTTAGGTCACCGATTTCCGTACGTAAAGATTATATATAGGGTGTAAGGGATCCTGAACTACAATTCACGGGATCTAAACCAACCTCACCTGCTGGTGTTGCACCCTGCTAATCAACAAACGAGGCTCTAGCTCTCACCAACCTGCATTGGGCCAGCGTGGTGGAAAATGGCACAACATCGGCCATATAAACCTCTGCAAACGTGGAGATCTTTGGGGGAGGCCTATGTCCAGCAGAGGGCGTCTATCGGCTGATGATGAAAGAAGATTATATAGGTAATGATGGAAATACTGAGTAGTTAAAACAGTCAGCTACCATCAGGTTAACGTCCAGCTCATATCGTCTTTAATTGAATAAAAAAAAGAATTATGTATGATAATTACATCAGAGGACCGGCCATGTCTGTTGTGTCAGTGAAGGCCGATGGAGGAGGAAAGTCTTGGAGTGGAGGCCGCCTACAGGCCGCAGAAGTTTAGGACGTTCTACTTCTAGCTGGAACGACGACATCATCGGGGCGGTTGGAAGTGGATGGATGTGAGAAGCTAAGGGTCACAATTTTTGGAAAACATTGGGGAAGGCCTATATCCAGCAGTGGATAAACAAAGGCTGATAATGATGATGATGAATGATGATGATAATTATTAGGTATGTATCAAATTGTGTAGCGAGTAGGCAGAGCTCCGGACCAGCCGTTACTTAGGTACAGCACTCTTTACATTATTAAGTAGTCTCGCTCGTACTTAACTCTTTATATTACTGTTCAAACAGAACACTAAGCTTACAACCAGTTACACTTGTATTCAAGTGATTATTTAACGACACACGTACATTTGTGTTTTATTAGTTTCATTCGTCTATTTGTTTGCGGCATCACGTAACGTACGAACCGCTAAACCGACAATGATCTAGCAGTTGCACTGATCTATTTTCAATTGGATCTATATACATATATATATATAGATATAGATATCAGTCAAACGATATATTTGTAGAAAGACTGTTATCAGTTAGTGCTACCGGTGAGCTATGTTCCCGATTAAAATAAAATTCGTGGTAACAATTCTAATATATATATATATATATGCTGCAAAGCTGCTACGATGAAAATTGGATGTCAGCTATGCAGCATACACATCGCTTTGAATGACTTTGGGGCTTTTAATATGTATTTGTATATAAACACTTCCGCCAACAGACAGCAGAGAAACGTTGATTTAAATTTTACAGTCGATTTGCTTTTTTACGAGGATCTGAAGAGGGATTTTATGGGCGAGGTTCGAAGTGGACTTTACAAAGCGACACTTATTTGTAACGTAAAGCTGCAATGTCGTCGTCGTTCGTCGGGTTGTTGTACGGACTATTCTTAGCAATATTATCATCGTTATCAACCGATCAACCCCCCACTGCTGGACATAGACCTCTCCCAAAAAATCTCCACACCGATCGATTAACTGCGGAAGACGGATGAAATAAATCATCATCATTATCAACCTTTGTTTGTCCACTGCTGGATATATGCCATCCATCAAACGCGATCCTCAGCTTCTCACATCCACTCACTTCCGACCGCCGTAATGTCGTTAGTCCATCTGGAGGAAGGGCGATCTACACTGCGTCCTGTACGCGGCCTTCACTTCAAGACTTTCCTTCTCCATCGGCCGTCACTGACACGACAGACGTGGCCAGCCCACTGCCACTTCAGCTTGCAGATTTTGAGAGCTACGTCGACAACTATAGTTCTCCGTCGAATTTCTTTCTTCCGGATCTTGTCCGTTATAGAAACGCCAAGCATAGCTCTCCCCATTGTTCGCTGTGCTACTTTGAATTGGTGGACCAGCATGAAATAAATATCTTCCATTAGGTCATCACGAGATCTTCGAAGCTATTAGACTTAAACAATCAAAAATTCGTAGAGATATTGCTTCTCCCCTTGGAGTTCGGCTAAAAATGGATCTTTTAAAATTACTTCCTCAAAGGAAGTTACAGGGGTGTTACGGCCAGCAAAGCGGGCGCGGAACAGCTTGTATTTATATGTATATAAAACAAAAAACACAAAGTAATATATGTCGTCAAACTCCAACCGGGCATGGGATAATATATCATGTATATGTAGTACATTAATTTATTACGTGGCCACTTGACAAGTAGAGGAAACTTTACTGACGTTAGCAATTACTCTCAATAGAGTGGGTTATCAACTTGAACTGACTTTAATAACTTAGAACTGGCCTTTGAATTATGTCCTTTACCATGTTATATAATCTGATCCTCGTGCCAACCCTCATACTACCCACGCCTACCTCTTATTAAAAACTATCAATGTAGTAATACATATGAAACTATGTATATTTTGTAAACGACTTACCGCATTTATTTATTTTTGAAGCGACGCGATGAAGGTGTTTACTTGATGTTAAATCATACGCCACCCATAACAACGTGGCTCTAGTTAGGATAATATACACTGCAACACACTGTGTTTGTTCACGACATAAGATGTGAAGTCTCCTTACCTCAATAATTTCACCAGGTACAGCACCCTTACAACCCGACCACAGTAATCTTTGCAAAGTATTCTTTGTGGGCAAGAATAGAAGCTGCGGTGGTACCTGTCCAAACGATTTTCAGTAATTGAAACATACCTTACTTAAAATACATGTACATTTAATGGTTGTATATAAAAACAGTAAACTACTATTATCAGTTATCAAACATTAATAAAATATATTGTTTTTGTGACGGTAACACTACTTCCGTTAATTATAAGCTGGCAACATTCCGCATGTGGCAACACTGAACTAACGTGAGGATGGCGCGCGCGCGGGCTGTCCGCGTCATTCGCGCGTTGGACACCGTGACGTGAGGATCGTTGCTATTAAATTATTTCAATACGATTGTATTATATTTAACTGGCAATTGTTGTGCGTAAATTTGTAAAAATGTATTATTTGTCCAACTGGAGGATATTCCAACACGGCGTACGAGTTTAGCTGGCGGGATGACCTTTAAAAGTTCGTTGAAAATAAATTGCATCCGAAGCGCCGGTGTTGTGTTACAAAGATAACGGAGGGGCACCCACAAAGCCTGCAAACGACCGGCTCTCCCTCGCCGGGCGTCCCTCTGTAACAACAGGGATGCGATCACCTCGAGCCATCCCCCCGCGGGCCTCTTCAACCGCTGAATGACAACCGTACTATTATAAAACCGTGAGTTTTATATTTAATTTTGAACACTAACGCAAAAGGATATGTATTATTAAAAGAGTATCCTGTCTTTACATTTGTGAGAACTGACTGTTACCAGATTTCTTTAATTCGGCTATTTTTTCAGAACTATATTGAATTGCAATAGATTGACTACTATACAATAGAATGTTTACCGTTCGCCGCCCGCTTGCAGGCCTTATATTCTTCTTCTTCGTCGGTATCACGCATGATATAATGGTTGTGGTCATCATATCAGATATTGGTCGCAAGCTTAACAATATGTCGCCATTTCTCTCTGATGGCCGCCTTCCTAGTGTATTCATATAGTGGTAATCATAATGAGCCACTTCCTGCTTCCTTTACCTGATTAATCCATCTAGAATCATCCGTCGAGAAGAACGACTAAGAGATGGACCGACCAGATAACGGCCTTAATATTCGATTAGAAATTTAAACTAAAAGTAAGATGGAAAAATTAGGCACCTTCCGGTTAATAGCAACTCGGTAACCCGTTTTGAGGTAACGTTTTGAAAAATCCATTCTTAATTCGTCCACACTCTGCAAAAGGAATTGTCTTACTAAATTTCAAGTGTCTGTACCTTAAGATTCCAGAGATATCGTGACGTGTCTCCACATAGTTGAAAATCTAATATACACACGCACACACATACATATATACATACATAGATTTTCACATGATGACAAGTGATACGCCCACCCATAACGACGTGGCGATAGTTAAGATGATATGCACTGCTCCATATTACGATCGTCGCCAACATCACATGAGACAAGATGTTGAATATCGCTACCCAGTAATTGCACTAGCTACAGCGCCATTTAAACTAGAACACGGTACTGTATGGCGGCAGACATTGGTGTTTCGATGGCACCTAGACGATCTCCGGCCGCAGAGATGTACCTCCAGTATATATATATAATAGCGCATACCTACTGAAGCTTGTAGTTACAGTGTCCGGTCCAAAGGCAATTAATTTCCCATACCATTCGGTCGCGTAACCGAATGAAAAATGTATTCGCTACAAATTTTAAAATGGAATAAACTAGAATATTAGTTTCTACTTCGCCGTAACTGAATGTGCACATCGCAGTGGATTCTATGCAGGAGATGTAAACTGCGACTGTTCTACTCGTTTAATGCGCATGCAGAATAAGGGATGCCGGAATCTCCCCTCGTTGAACTATGGTCTAAATACATTTACAAAGCCAGCCATATTTTTACGCGCTGTTCAGACCTCGCACCTCGTGGAAGAACCTCAAATAAAATACAATTAGTATTATCGATTGGGGGATGTTATCTCCCGCCCATAATATTTTGTTGCGGACGCTGTGAATTTATTAGTTATTATATGTGTACTTTTAAGTTCATGAACGGCGACCGCGTACCGGAAGACAGTGCTGGCGGGGCAGCACCATAAGCACAATAATAATAAGGAACAAAAAAAATTTATGACTGTTTCCAAAACTAAAATATAGCCGCTAAATGAATTTATAAATTTGAATTAGGAATACCTAACCAAAGAGGAGATATTTCAGATCAAAGTGGTCAGTGCGACAAAACGCTAATTTCATATGTAAGGAGCTAATAAATGTAATTGCTATCTGCGTCATCAAAAAAAGTATTGACTGTTTATATTTTCTATTTCTTTTTTATTCAATTAAGCGATGAGGCGAGCCGGACATTCACCTGGTAGTAAGTGATACGTCTGCTCATAACGACGTAGCGCAGCGCTAGTTACGATGATATATACTGTACCACACTGCATATAGTTGTCTCCTTCCTCCAATAATTACACTAACTACAGCGCCCTTCAAACCGGAACACAGCAAGAGTTTGCACACTTGCTTGGCGGCAGTAATAGGCGCTGCGGTGACACCTAACTAGACAGTCTCCAGCAACAAAGATCTACCGCCAGTAAAAGTATTTTAAGTTTTACTAGGGGGTGGAGTTGTGAGAGACACTTTTGTTTAATATTGGCACCAATAATATTTATAAAGATAAAATAAATACGGAGTGGGAATGCAGTGAGCTGTTTTGTGGTATGTGCCCTCCGTCGGGGTCGCCGCCGCGTTGCCGGTACCTGGGTGGGTGTATCCGCAAAGGAAACTTTGAGTTCCGTTCGGCGCGGTGTCGGGCGCGGCTCCAACGCGTCCGGCGCCGCTCGCTATCCAGCGCGGCAGCGCTTGAAGCGCGACGCACCGCAGCGCCCGTTAGACGCACATCGCGCTGTGTCGCGCTGGAGGGTAACTTCGAGCCTCGCAATCGAACCGCCTGCTCTGCTGACTATCCAATACTATTAGTAGTAACGCTGGAAGGAAATTAATTTACACCGACGGAGTTCCGTTTGATTTATACACACACACACACACACACGTGATACACAGGGTGAATAATAATCAAGTTTAAACTTAAACTTTCCCATTCTCTATTGCATCAACCTCTATCAGATTGTTTGACAATAGGGGATACCTATTTAACCGCGTTCCGTTCCTACAGATACAGACTTTCTCCCAAAGTATACAAAAGGAAAGGGTCTGGTAAGACCGCAGCTCACGAACTACTAACTAGTTTCCTTGACATGGCAGAAAGGCTTAACAACCCTGGCTTGATGATAGTCAAGCTAAGATAAATCGCGGTGACTGTCTCCTTATCTTCAGCGACTGAGCGGTATCTCATCGCAGAAGCAGTAGAGCCTAGTATATTCGTTGCTAGCAATTAGGAGAACTTGTCCTTGGCTCCTCTAATTTCCTAGTCACTTTTTTAAGATGAAAGGTATAACATATTTAATTTTTTTCTGTTACAGGTACGCTACTTTAATTACCTAGAAACCTGGAAAGTCACATTAGGTAAGTTAAAAAATGTACTGTGCACCCTTTCGCGTACATTACCGCCACTAAGTTTAGACATTAACTCTGAGATTTAGAAGATGTACCATGTTGCCATAAAGTAATTCATAATGATGTGTTTAAGTGTTTGCTTTCACTGGATGCATTTGATTCTTTGGTAGGGCGATTTCTGATAGACGTACCTTTCTGAACAAGGCCTTCCCCAAACTATTCCCACATCGATCGTGTAGGGATACATAAAGAGGATTTCGGCCATTTCTTATACCCTGGCTAAATGCAGGTTGATGGGAGCCCCAGCCCCGTTTGTTCATTAGCAGACTGCACCACGAGTTCGCAAGCTTGGCTTGGGTCCCGTGAGTTATGTGCTGGAACCCTTATACCCCTGTGATTTATAAATCGGTTAAAAACTTTGTCAAGTGTGCAATAATTGACTATCTCGGTTTATTTATTTAGAATATTCTATGATAGTCTATATCAGTTAACATTTTATGGTTAAATATAGTAAGGGAAAACTTAAACTTTTATCTAACTATTGGATTATGGTAAAACGGGTTTCGTTTAAAATTGGCTCAACAAAATTTCCAGTATACTTTTATATCGCGGCCAGCACAGTGGGCGGGGAACAGCTGCTGGATATATATGAAGATGATAAGTAACTTGCTGTAAACTTTCAGACACCTTCACGATAATTGAATTGTATTAAAGTAGTTAAAGATTTTTTTCTTTGAAAAGTTGTAGTTTCCAAACGCTTGTAGTTGTTTCTTTTTCAAAGCTACTTTACATTGAACCAGGATCGAAGCAATTCCACCGTGTATAATTGGAGTCGCTCACACTTGTAAGCTAGCTTATATAAAAGTAAATTGACCTTAAGCAATTTACCAGTTTCCTTAGAAATTCGCTCGAGAATGTATCGACGTGGTGCCATGGTCGAAAGGAGTAGTCGCATGATGTCAGTGAATGTTAGGCGATAGACGCCCACTGTTGGATATAAGCCTCCGTCAAAGATTTCCACATCGATCGGTCCCGCGGTGCTCGCATCCAGTGGGTTCCCGCGATTCTCACCAGTTCGTCGGTCCACCTTGTGGGATGTCTCCCAACACTACGTGTACCAGTACGCGAGCGCCACTCAAGGACCTTACTGCCTAATCAGCCGTCGCTCCTTCGAGCAACCTTGTTTCGGCCCGTCGGCGACCTTGGTTTTTCTGCGGATCTCCTCATTTCTGATTCGATCGCGCAGAGAAACTCGGAGCATAACCCTATCCATTGGTTACTGAGCCTTTTTATAAGGCCGATAGTAAGGGTAAGTAAATATTACTGGGGGGTAATAATTCTCCAAAGCAAACAATCGCAATTGTAATTCCATTCGGATGTCGTAGCGTTTTTGGTGTTTGGTTAATGGTTCGGTTCTCTGTGTAGTAAGGACACGCCCACCCAAGTTGTTCACTGCTACGCACCATACAACTTGCTATCGGTTATGAATACTTTATATATTTACTTCCTGTCTTAAAACCATTGTATTTGTGGCTGAATACAGGATTTAGATTACTGTCGTATATTAAAAATTTAAGAGATTTAGTTTCAGTTCTATAAAACTTTAGACTTTGACGTCTTGAACTTTAGAGAACCTTTTTAAATCTGTACCAGTCTACGAGTCGCGAGGCTAAAGTGGTAATGGGCGGGGCAGTTAGCTCATAGAACTGATGGATGTGTTGGGGTCTTAACGTGCTGCAATGGCAATCCCGCACCGGAAAGCGCTGCGTTGGCAGACCACCCAATAAGTGGACAGAGGACATAAAAGAATTTGCTGGGAGCCAAGCAGCGCAAGACAGTGCTCTGGGGACCACATTACAAGAGACCTTTGTCTAGCTGTGGACGTCCATCTGTTGAAATGATAATCATAATGATTTATACCAGACCTTTTATAGCCGACGAAACGACTAACGAGTCGTTCAACTGACGGTAAGTAAATCGTCTGCTGTTAACAACGTAGCGCTAATCAGGATCATGTACACTGTACCACATTGTGCTCATCGCTTAAACCATAACATGTTGTCTCGTTACTCCAGTAATTTTGCTACATACAACGCTCTTCAAACCTGAACAGAGTAATGTTTACAAACTACAGATGGACAACAGGCATCTACCACCTCAACACCTATTGCTACCGCCTAGTAATGCTTTGCAAACATTATTACGGTGTTCCGGTTTAAAGGCGACGAGCGTCATGTGATGCTGTGTATTGCATCATAACTAGCGCCACGTTGTTAAAGGGCAGGCGTATCATTTACCATCAGGTGAAAATATAGTAACATACAGTTGTTCAAGCTTTCCCATAAATTGACTAGTAAAAATTAGCCATTTATCCAAAATCGATGATCAATGAAGCCAACGATAGTCGCGTGATCCTCGTGGTGCGCGCTCGTCGTTATGCCGTCGGAGAGAGTCTGACAGATGCGGTAGATGCGCAGCGCGCACACAACGCCTCCGTTGGCTCCACAGATGTTGCTGCCGGAGACCGAGCGCACTTTATTCCAGTTCCCAATTAATAGATAACCTTTTTTTTTATTGAACCAACTGAAAAAGCGTTGGATTTTATTAGTACACGCAGAATTTACAGGTGTTTTTATGGTATTCACAGCACTACATTGCGTTCGTAGCTTTGAGACATGAGGTTAAGCCTCGTTACCCCAGTAATTACATTAGTTATAGCGTCCTTTAACTGGAACACAGTAATGTTCACAGAGTGCTGTTTGTCGGCCGCAGTAGGTGCTGGGGTGGTACCTACCTAGACGGTCTCCGACAGCAGAGAAAGACCTTCCACCACTATAAGTAACAGGTTCGCGAATACCGGGAATCTAACACATATTTTGGTTATATGCTCTTAGACCATCCATAGATTGACCGCTTATAGAGTTTGCTTGTTCTCCATCTGCTTGCTATCTATTAAGCTATAGCAAATTAATAGTTAATATTTAAAATTGTACTACTATAGAATATGGCGTCGTTTAATATTATATTTATTAGTACTGTCTGTTATCTGCTTGCTTTGCTGGCCGTAACCGCGACTCCATTATAAAGTACTAGTTGTTCCTCGTCCATTTTGCTGGCCGTAACACCCTCGCTACCACCTTTGGGGATGGAATTTTGTTAAATCCGTTCGTAGCTGACTGATAACTGACAAAAGCAATATTCCTACAAATTTATAATCCTCCCAGGCCTTACGTTTGCTGAGATATCATAATGAGTGTCTACATGGGTGGAAAGGTATATATACATTCTTTTTAATAATTTTTCCTACTGTCATGACCATAAATATAAAGCGTTAGTATTCCTTTAAGTTAAACTAAGTTTACTTTAGCAGATTACACAGTCTACGCCGTGTAAATCCGCGACTTAGCAATAGCATGTACACATATCCTATATTCGCTTCTTAACGTCGTAGACGCTCTACGTCGCTACGAAATAGCTACAGTCATAATAGTGAACTCTGTTTATATGGACCTTGTTAAGTTTAAAGTTTATTGGGGTGAAAAAAATTAATGTATTTTGAAAACCGTTCATATGAAAGCTTTCCTGTTTAAGAGCTTATATCCAAGAAAATTATTAAGATGAATTACATTGGACTTTAGAACTATATATGTTTTTTACCTAAACCATGCATTTTTGTAAAGATTATAATAAAACCCTTTTTTTTATTCTATATTAAAATTTTCAGGACACTTAAAGATAATACAGTTACAGAACATAAATAGTACAGAAGGCCAATTACTAGAAGTCGACACAAAGCACGGATAAATATTGATCGATTGAAATAATAATAAGAATAATAGGAATATTTATATTAAAGATTAAAATTAACTCGTTAGAAATAAACTTAACTATTTTACTTAATTTTTAAAGTTGCTATGCGATTTCTTTGTATAAAATCTGAAAAATATAGGAAAGCATTAATACTTTTTGGTTGTTGTATGATAAATAATATCATGTTTAAATATATATATATTCTTCTATATATTTAGCTAGCAGATACCGCTTCTGCGAGCCCCGGGTTGTGTGAAGCCGCAGTAGTTGTCAAAAAAACTTGTGACGTCATCAAATAACAAAAACTCGACTCATCTTGTATCTCTGAAACTATTATAAGTAAACACTAAAAATTTAAGCCTATGTCCAGCAGTGGACGTCTATCGACTGATGGTGATGATGATGGTGACTCGAAATTTGGTAGAGATGTTGTTCTGCTGTTTAGAGGTTAGCTAATAATGGATTTTTCAAAATTCCTTCTCCAAAGATAGTTAGTTGCGAGGGTGTTACGGCCAGCAAAGCGGACGGGGTGTAGCTAGTATATTCATATTCTTTTGATCTACTCAGAGTCCAGGTGGTATTAATAAAAGATGTGTCGGCGTCTCGCTCGCTCGCCGCGCATGCGTCGGCTCTCGCTCTAGTAAATGAGGGCGAAATGAATCATAATGGGGGATGTAATCCGGGATTCGGGAGGAAGTCTCAATTACTTACATTAGGGTGGTGCACAGCGGCTGTAGTGAGAAAGTATGGTGGTAGCTCTCTGTTGTGTGTATCCGGACACCGTCTAGGTATATATCACCAAAGCTGATGATCCTGCTCGTAAACAGTATTATGCAAATATTACTGTGTTCCGGATTGAAGGCAGTTGTATTTAGTGATATTGCTTAGGTAACGAGATAACATATCTCAAGATGAGCACAATGTGGTGTTCTGCATATTATTCTAACTAGCACCGCGTTGTTACGAGCAGGTGTATCATTTACCGTCAGATCAGCGTTTCACTCTTATCGCCGCTTTGTCGAAGAGGAAAAAATATCGCAAAGCGACAGTGGATGGAGAAATTTCTTTAATTTACTATTTGTACCAAAATGCTCCAGCTGTGAAGTAAGTTTATTGGGTTCTGTTGCTATTTGGCTTGAGGTCCTTCTGGAGTAAGGCGCTAAAGGTCACCATCTCCTAAACCATTGAGATATCACTTAAAACAAACTCTGTCTTCTTTACCCTTTGTTATGAGTGTAAGTTTTTGTACCACCACTTAGATTACCTTGAAGGCCGATATTACTACAGTAATAATTTTTAATACGGTGTTCTGATTTGCTTGGATAATCGGAAGTGCCTTTATTGTGTATGTAAAATATATTCGCTTTATTATTTGAGCTTGATGACAAAAACAAACTTCCACATCCTGATACATGATATTAACCTTAAAATTGACAAGCTGCATATATTGCTGTATAGTTTAAACGATCCGGTGCGTCGGAACCTTTATTCCCGGGCAGCTATTATTAGTAGAGTACGTTTCCGCTTCTTCCACTCCAACGGGGGACTGTTGCGTGGAAATGAAAGGTGGCTCCCGTCGCCAGGACACTCGCCCGATCCTGGCCGGCATTCAGACCGGTTATTAAACATTTGGTACATAAAGGAACTGTTCGCTATTCATGTCGCGAAACGTGAAAATTGGACCGACATTTCAATTAATTACTGTGCAAATCTATATGAATATATATATATATATATATATATATATATATATATATATTAATTGATTTAACTGTACAATAGTCTAAAAACTAATACAAATATTATTTCTCCATGCGCATATCAAAATTTCTATTTCCTGTTGCATTAACTATTGAGTTAACTTTTTAACTCATAAAAGTTAATTCTTCCTAGACGAAGATCCCCTCCTCACCAGGTAATCCCATGTGGTGAAGGTTGCTAGAAGCGGTTGGATGCGGGCAGCGCAGGATCAAAAGGAGAGGCCTATGTCCAGCAATGGACATTTGTGGCTGATGATGATGATGAACTTTTACTTTCACCGGTTTGATGATTTATTAACTGTACAGTTTGGTGTATTATAAAAGATAATTTTAATATTATATTTATGGGAGATTTCGTCGTTATTACTTAACACAAACGGACCTCCACATACACTATTTAAATTTTATCCGGACCTGTAGCGCAATGTAACCGGATGTTAGTTCAGTGAACTTGGTAATAAAAATTAACTCGTTTATTACGGAGAATGTTAATAAAGGTTAAATAAAACGGTAATAAAGTGGCGTAGAATTTGCATGTTTTCGTTGCAAACCCTCAGAGGGTGGAGGGATGAGGAGGAGGAAAGGGGGTACGAGATGCGGTTGATAAAGTGCCCATCTGCAGCGGGTATTCGCCGGCGCATCATTGTTGTTTTGAATATTTATCTAACCCCTCTCCACCCGCCTCCCGTCCGTTTTCGAGCGCGAGTAGAAGCGGGGGTGTGCTCCGTCCGCACCCCCCTTAGATTTTAATTGGGATAAGCCAAAAGTCGACGTTAATTATGAGTGAAGTTCTCTCTCGACCGCGACAATTTGTTACTGAAAAATAAGATCAGGTTCTTTTCTCAAGGCACGAAATGGCGGATGATATAATAAATACCAACCCCTCTCCCCCACAAAGTGGGTAAGACAACATTTTAAAGTTACTCTCGATATTTTGGCGTTTTTACTGCATTTTCCGAATGCACTTAAACATAATGCAAATATTTAACTTTGTTTCAAGCTTATGTCGAAGATTTTTTATTTAAATTTCTTAATAATTCATGGTTTTTGGAACAGTTATTGTTTGTTTCAGATATAATTTATGTATATTTTCTTTACTTTAGTTATATGCTCACGAGGAAACGATAACACTGCGGATAGTAGACGAATGGATCCGAACCGTTAAGTTCCTATTCATTGGAACCAGACCTTTTCTATTTATACCTCATTTGTTACTCATTAATATACAATCGATGTGGAGATCTTCAGGGCAGGCCTATGTCCAGCAGTGGACGTCTATCGGCTGATGATGAATGTCCTAAATATTAATAATTGTGGGGTAACGACGAGTTATTATATCTTAAACACAATGTGACGATATGTACCATCCTAACCAGCGCAACATTGTTTATGAACCTCTAGCTCGTACCTTCGCTCCTCGTAGATTTTTTTTTTTTTTTAATAAAATGTACTACCACAGACATACATTGTTCCCACTGAATATTTATACGTATATAGGTACGCCGAGCGGGAGGCGCACCCACAGTTTGTCTATGGATACAATCGATTGGACGGCACGAGGTGCAGCCGGCGGGCCACCACACCAGCGGTGTTGTCATTATATGCTACAGGCGAATCCCGTCATCGCGATGAACCGTTTGTATTGCTCTCCATTGTTCCAGCACTGAAAGCGATAAAACCGATTGCGGTTAGATCTGCTCGATCGCTGATGACGAGTATTCAGACAGCACTTTGCGTTAACGCGGCCTCATTGCGGCTGCGTGAATGTCGTCGATGTGGACGTGATCAGCTGACACCTGAATATTGAACGATTCATTAATTATAAAACCTCATCGATCCTACCGCATATAAGGTATATATAATATATAATATATATAATTTTCGGATAATGCAGATGATTTCGTTAAGTTTTCTAAACTGCTAATGTCATATTGGGGAGTGCATTTAGTTTAAAATGCACTCTGTTGAACATTAGCAGTAGTATGAGTATTATACAGGGGTGGGGGTGTTCGTGTAAAATGTTACGACTCGCACTGCGGCGTCGCGGGTGAACTCTACTTCATCTCTTGAATAAGTTTAAGCGCATTTAACATTACCATAGCGTCGAAATTTAAAAGAATATTTTGCTGTTATCGCCAAATAAATTACAAATATTACAGGATTTTCTGTGTCCTAGGTTTCCTCGATACAAGCATCGTCTGGTGAGGAATCCAGAGGTTAAAACCTAGGGAAATAATGTTTGCAAACTAGTTAACTATATAAAAATCTATTTGTAATAACATCTCTGAAGTTTACTAAAACAAAAACCTTACTTCTTTTGAGTTACCATTCCACTTTGAGTGTTATACGAACAGCGCTTTACTGAGAACCACTGGTGATAAGGCTCCGTAGCCGTATACCGTTTAGGTACCACCGCAGCAGCCTGACAAACGGCAGTCTACAAACATTATCGTGTTCCGGTTTGAAATGTGCTGCTAGTGTAATAACTGGGATAATGACACTTATTGCGTTATGTCTCAAAGCGAGGAGCGCAGTGTGGTGCAGTGTACACCATCATAACTATCGCCGCGATATGTGCAAGCGTATCACCATCGGGTGAACGTCGCACTCCATTGAATTAAAAAGCCGCTCCTCTTTAAATCATCAGTGTATAACTGTACAAGAGGGCGTATTTATCAAGTGGCGGTTGTTCAGCAACTGAACTGCACATCAGCTGTCCAATTACAGAGGCCCCGGCACCGGGAGTGCACTTAAACGCGGCTCCAAATTTAGAGAGTGCGGTTTTATTCAGCGGTAGGATCGGAGCCCGGAACCAGCCGCCGGCTAACTCCGAGCTAATTCCATTACTCCCACTCCCACTTTAACCGCACCCACCCTAATTAGTTTAGTATTTCGTAATCCTTGATGAGTGTTCCATATTTTTTGAAGGCTTTCAATCTAACCCTGGCATAGCACTATGCCATGCCGCCTTTAATTACTGAAAAGGTTTTATACCAGAAAAATTAGGCATATAAACAACTCTTAGGACTCAACTTGATCTTTAATTTTTTTTTCTATGAAACAATGACACGAGGTAGACGTACACCCGATGATAAGTGACACCCTTACTTATAACGTGTCGCTAGTTAGATTGATGTATACAGCACCACATTATACTCGTCTTGAAACATATGTTAAGTCTAATCACGTCAGTAATTTTATTAGCTGCAGCGCCCTTTAAACCGGAACACGGCAATGCTTTCGCAGTACTGTTTGTCGGCTGCAATAGGCGCTGCGATGGTAACCACTTCTTTGCTTTACATGTGGGAAGTGCTTTCACATACCTGCCCCCGCGAGGGCAAAAACAGGTTATGTCGGACTTGCACCGACTAAAACTTTCACGAAGTTGCACCGTCGTCGCTTTACGGCAGGGTCACAGAAAGGTTTTCGCACACCTCCGCGACCCCGCGAGCACCGGCTGCACTATCTCGGGGCGAAGAACCCCTCCGCACGCCCTGCGGCGGATCTGATGTTGGGTTCCGCTGCACAGTTGTAATCATCTAAACGATCTCCAGCAACGGCGACACTACCAGTTGAACCCTAAAATTAATGTCATCTACTTTGCTGATAAGATCAAATACTTTAAATGTTTAGAAAAATGACACTTTTGTCAAACACTCTCTAGGATAAACGTTTGAACCAATTACCACGAATAGGTACATAGGCTTTACTCTTAGTAAGTAAGTAATACACAAAAATGTTAAGATCTGACCGTTTAAAAGCAAGACCTGGACGTGGAATTTGACAAATCCAGGATATGTTCTTATGTATATCGGATTTGTTTCAGGCACCGAACAAGTTGTTGTTGTTGTTGTGAAGATAAACTGTGCGATCCAATTAACGCAATGGGTTGGTGGCGGGCGGCTCCCCTGACGCTATTTGCAGGTAATTAATCTCGCCTGGTGGACCCTCGCAGCTGACCAGTGACTGCATACTTGTTATGATGTGTAGGGTTCACACGGTGTCCTTTATCATCGTATCTATCACCAGCCGTTCCCTGCCCGCTTTGCTGGCCGTAATATAAATTAAGTTTTGAAATTTGTCTTAAATGTTCCTCGGGAGCGACCGCAATTGCAAATAGCTTTCTATAGCAGCCGTTACTATAGCAACCCCATTAATACCAAATGAAAACGTTTGTAAAAGTTAATTAGAAATAAAATTTGAAGGATCTCTGAAACTTATTAAAAATAAGTAGCCTTCAACCATCTGCGGATCATTCCGCGTCAAATGCTCATGTTCACATGGTGATATGTTCACCAGTTTTCACGTGATTGACGAACTAACCCCTCCATATGAGTCCTTCCCGATCGTGTGGGTTTTTTTGGTGGCGATTTGGGGGAAGCCTATGTCCAGCAGTGGATGTTTATCTGCTGATGATGATGACATATATATATATAGATTTATTGTAAGTGGCACATTTAACCCTTCACTGTTCTAATACTAATTAATGAAGTATATATATATGTGTGTGTGTCGGAGACTTCTCGACATTGTCGTCAGTATTAATGGGTCTTGGGGGCGTCATTGGGGTAAAGTGCGAGCACAGAACAATACACAAATCACTTTTTCATATAGTTTTATTTAAGTGTGTAGGTTCTTAACAAATTTACTTTAAAGAAACGTAGCTTTAACTAGGTAGGTAGGTAACAATTAAACATGAGCAGCGGGTTCAAGGCACCGATCTAACTCTTCGATATGAATCACTATGCGATCCACCTCGATCGACCGCTGTGTGCGCCGCGTGCGCCAGGCAGGGGACAAGATGGCGCCTCGACCCCACTCGTGGCCGTTCTGCGTTCTCATTCATTCATTCTCACTCTTAAGGAAATTAATAACAATTTGCAAGGTACAAAATAACACAATAAATGAAATAAAATAAATTAAGATATTGCAAAGTATTTTGGGTGTAAACAATTGACACCTCGCTTTATTTATACAGTCGTCAATTAACCCGACTAGTCACTTCCTCTGACACACATATATATATATATATATATATATATATAAATGAATACTGTCGACAGGCATTTTAAATAATGTTGAACTATAACAAAGCCGAAGATGGTGAAGCGCTGTCTTCCAGGATACACTGGACGTAGACACTCAGCCTAGAATGATGTTATTAAAGTATTACAGTTCACAGTGGTGGTAGATCATAACTGCCGGAAACCGTCTAGGTAGGTACCACTGCAACGCCTATTGCAGCCTACGAAACAGCAGTGTGCAAACATCACTATGTTCCGGTTTGAAGGGCGATGTAGCTGGTGAAATTGAACTAACTAAATGCTGACGTGTTACTTAACATCAGATGAACGTGCAGCTAGTCTCGTCTATTCGTTGGTTAAAAAAAAACCATTTACACGATGAAAGTGGTAGTTAGCGTGTGGATTCGAAAAAGTATATAAGTATTACCACCACCCTTGATAAGTATTTTTTAGATTCATCAATTACTTAAATAAAACCCCACAATACTAAAGCGGACGTTTCCCAATGACGGGAGGTTATTATAAGTGAAGTATATTTTTAGTGGCCCCGCCGCACCGTTAGCCAATCCACGCTGACTCCAGGAGAATCGGAAACCCTATTCCATTCGATATCATTTGTTCGGCGGAATAAAGTCGATTTAGAAATACTTAAATAACTCGGTTATTTTAAGTTTAGAGATTTCGTCTCGCTTAGTTCTACGTAACCAAAAGCTGTTTAAGGTTAAAGTTCAAATTTGTCAGTGTAAGTTTATGAAACACTTATACAGCCGATACATTGATATAAGCCATTTTTAGACAACTTGTTTAATTTACTATGTCAAAGCATTGGTGTCGTAGACTAAGTTTAAAAACTATCAGTAGAAAACAGTCCGGGAAACTTCGGTCTGAAGATGATGATGATAACCTTCATTGTTTTATTAAGTATAGCAAATTTACTAAAATATTTACAAAGTAATACTAATTTGATAAAATAAAAATGGTATTCAATACAATAAAAAAAGCCATTGGATATTCGTTCGTCATGTACAATTGCATTAAATGCAGAAAAACTTTGCAAACAGTGCAGTCAGTCTGAATTTACTGCGGAAATGTTATCTGCAAAGTAAATTCTATTTGTGGCCGGAAGCATAATGAAATACATTTAAACGAAATCCGAATGGGGTGAGCTGGAACCAGTAAGTGATGTGCAATATAGGTTTATGTATAACATGTAAACACAACCGCGCAAGTAGATCAATGGCTATAAAGTATAGTTAGTATTTCTAACAAATCTATAAATGCTAGTAATATAGTTTACGAGTGAAAGGCTACTGATGACCATTAATAACGGGGATGCTGTCCGAAAAAGATGTACAGAGGAATGTAGCGTTAACTTACAAGGATTTGGAAAACACCTTAGATATATACTACATATTAATTTTTAAAGCTATTTTCTAATTATCTTCATCATCATGATCATCATTATCATGATGATCGGTTTGACGAGCCAATGAAGAACCAAAATTTAAGTCCGAAAAGGAAGTGGAGCTACAGTTCTTGCTTTTATATCTCTCTCCATGTGTCCGCGCAAGAGTCGCGGAGAGTGAGTAGCGTTCTATTGGTTCTCACCCTCCGCGACTCCTCTGCGGTCACAGCGGAAAATCAACTTCAAGACCCACAGAAAACCATCGCAGCGTGAGAAGAACACGAGTGCAGTAAGTCGATAAATGTTCGATGCTTTTGTTGGTTTTCTTAATCGCTTCTCATGGCACGTCGAGGAAATGTCTCCACAGCCACTCTTACTACGAATATTCCTGATAGTCTCTTACACCTTGGTAAAGAAGATTATTACACATTTCTATCGGTTTTCATAATCATTACAGTTTAGGCCGCGGATTTTAAATCCGCGGGTTGAACATCGTTTCAGTAATAGCTGGTCAAACGACCAGCAGATTTAAACATCATCAGGTACAGTATCTGCGGGCAAAGGGCGGAGTTAATCAGATTGTTCCTGTGCCGCTGTATAAATATAAGACGGCGCTTTGTGCATTAAGGGGTCAGCAAACTTTATTACAAGGTTGTCCGGAACGGGCGTCTGCTTTAATAACAATGAATATATCCAACGGAAACTGCATTAAAGCTATTGTAATCCGTAACGGTATAGGCTTACAGTCGGGATTCCCCTACCTGGGGCAGGATGGAAATTTACCTTGCATAGCAGCAGCTTAATTGGAGTTTTAACGCGTCGTCGAGGATAGGGAGTGCCACAGTTTATATGTGGCTCGCTGCGATAAAGAACGCTGGAGGACTCACCTATGCAGGGGAGGGTCGGCGGATTATAATTGTTATTATTTAACGAGCAGTTATCGTATACACCGTCAGGACACCTTACCACCGCCAAGCTTTTTTCTTTGTCCACATTTACCGTAAGAGGTCACACAGATCCGGTACAGAACGTTTACTTTTTCGGACAACTCTTTAGAAGTAATCTGTACCTAGATCTAACCACGTCTCATCAATACCTTTAAATATTTTATCAGTTTTAGATGGAGACTTTAAAATTATTGATTGAAGGCGGTTTTTAACCGTAACTGAATATATCATCATCAGCATCATTATTTTTTAGTTTATGTACTGCCGAAGCCAGTACGCATCATTGTCATCAGCCGATAGACGTCGACTGTTGGACACAGGCATCCCCAAAGACATCCCCGTGTGTGGGGATATAAGCTATTTCCCATCAATGCGGTTGGTGTGAGCCAGAGCCTCGTTTGTTAGCGGGGTGCACCACGTGCAAGTGAGGTCGCCTTGGGTCCCGTCAGTGGTTGTGCGGGACCCCTTACACCCTACTGAATATATAGTTAACTTTATTGCTACTTATAAAATTAAAATCATTATGTTAGATATGTTTTGTGTAATTTTATTTAAAAGGCCATTACATGGTGCTCATCCCTTAAGTTACCACTTTTTGATAGTAATAGTTTAAGTACTTAATGAATCTTGTTACTTAAAACATAAAAACACTTGTATCCTACTGTTTGTACTCTTTCAAAAGTAGTTCCTTATTGAGGATGGATCTTCGATTTGGCACCAACCTTTGACTCTGTTAGACAGGCTTTCCATGTCACCAAATTCGATCTGCTGTTTTTCATATCATCCAATTTCCAGTGGCCAGTCCATCTGGAGGGAGAGTAGCCTCATATCGCAGCATCACGTACGCAGCATCCACTGAAATTACACTTGCATTTTGAAATATTTTTAAATACAGATTCAAAGCATACGGTGAAGAGTTGTGCACGTCTGTGAATAATTAAATTGAAAGGCATTCGGAGTCAGCCGACCTGAGGAGGGGAGTGAGTATGTTGAAACTACCCTCGGGGCTGCATCGGCACGCTCTCTCTCTCTTCAGGTAGACGCGTTTTTATATAACTTTGTTTTCTTTTTATTCACTATCTAAGGGGATGAACATAGTATATCTTCACATGTGTCATCTCACGTAAACTCAACAGGCGCTTCAGGAGAACGTCACACATGCAACCAATATAAATTTTCTTTTATCAGATTAGGTTTGTCTAAAAACAAATTATTTATTATTGGATATGTGATGCTGTTCCCGTACCAGACAAATACTTTTGTGAATTAAGCAACCTACTTAAAGTTCCTACTACAGAGACTCGGGAACGTCACTTATATAGAAAGAGTCAATGTCATCTAGTTGGTCAAGTGCACGTTAGCAGATATCACGTATGTTATAAGTGTTGATAATGATGTTTTGTTTCAAGTCAATAGTGAGAGAAATCGTTTGAGACTCGAAGCCCCTCGAACGACTTCCATTGGCCCCCTCAGCCGGCTATGAATACGAGATGAGCCCCCACCTGTACAATTGCTTACACAGCGATCTAGAGCTTCAATGCTCACGCTATAAATAACTTGATCGATCAAACTGTAACTTGTCTAAGATACTTTCTAACTTAAACCTAATCAAGTTATAAAAGTTTATAGATTTGCCTCACTTTACTAAACTATTTTCTATTTTGAACTGTTTTTGTTATAGAGACTTCATCTTTTCATCTCCTGCAATTAAATCATATAAAACATTATCTTGTTAACACCATTTCCAAAAGCTTATTTTTCCTTGGGACCTTCACATGGATCGGTTCTGCGTTGTCCGCATCCAGTGGCTTCACAGCCTAGCCTCCGATATCGTCGGGCACCAGGTGTCGTCATTTCTAAGGGTTCATATGAGAAGATTTTGGCCATTTCCCAGCACGCTGGCCCAATACGAGTTAGTGGAAGCCGGGGCCTCGTTTGTTGATTATCAGAGTGCATCACGGGCAGGTGAGGTTTGATCGGGTCCCGTGAGTTCCTGTGCTAGACCCCTTACACCCTGATCATTAAGCATTTTAATATATTCACAATATATTGTTAAACTTTTATAACATTACATATGTCAATGTGAAGCAAAACGATTATCATCGTTACATCTCGCGCACGTACTGTTATCATAATAAGTTTCGTTTCCGTTTGATCTATGTCACGTATTTCACGCAGGTTGCAGCCTCCATCACCCCTCCTTAGCAGAAACATCGTTTCAGTTTGTTAACGTACAAACAATCCGAATAGATTATTTTTCGTAGAGATCGCTCAAGGTACGAATGTACCAAAATTGACTTGGTCCCATTCTATCCTCCAAAGTAATGAACCTTATCGTCATCAAAAATAAGTTAACCGCTTAACACTATTTAAGCTGCGTCCAGAAAAGACTGATATACGATATAAAACTATCGGGTGACTTACTCCGGCAGCTGCGACAGTTTCTTCAATATATCTGCTGCGAGCGACTTCTGAAAAGTTTGTAGTGAATTGCTTTCAACACTCGATCCCAAGAATATTGCGCCATGTCTGTTTGATGACCTGATCGTCAGTTTTCAGAATCTCAGCTGAAACTATTTCAATCTAGTTTGTGTTCGGAATAATCTATCTTTGTTAATATAAACAACCATGGAACAGCACGTATGAAGAACCGGTCGAGGCGGGAAAAGTAGCAGCGATGGGTGTGGAGATCTTTGGAAGGAGCCCAAATCCAGCAGGATGTGTATGGGCTGGTGATGTTTATCTGCCTTTTTATCCCTCCATTTCGTTCTGTCGTTAACATCATCATCGGTCACTTGGCACTCACGTATGTCTTTTCATACTTAATTTTACCATCTTGTTTTGGATCTGTCTGTGGATATTCGACCGGGAAGGGAGCCTGCAGTACTAAGTTGCGAACGTAGTCAGGCTGTCTTCTTGTTACGTGATCATACCATAAAAGCCTATTTTCTTGCATGTTGTTATTTTAAACAAGGTTTTTACCTGTTCAAAAACTATCAAATGTTTTTTTATTGTTAACCGTACCGACGAGACGAGCTGGACGGTCACACGAAGGCAAGTAATATGTCTGCCCATAACGTGGAGTAAGTTAGAATGGTATATACTGCACCACACTGCGCTTGTCGCCTCGACACAACGTGTTATGTTTCCTTACCTAAATAATTTCATCTGCTACAACTCCGTTCAATCCAGGACACTAATGTCTGCACACTGCTGTTCGTCGGCAGGTGTAGAAGCAGCGGCGGTAACAGTAAAATTATTTTTTATCTGTTTTGCGAGTATTTATACGCTTTGTTTTACCTCTTTCAAAATTAATTGCAATATGATGTGCTACGCGACCGCTACGAAAGTTTCGTTCCTAAATTAGCTACGAACGATATATTTTATGACAGGTATGTTGTACGGTGTTACGGTCGCCCGGGCGTGCCCGTCCCCGTCCCCGTTCCCGTCCGTCCGCCCGCCCCGTCCCCGTCCGCCGTGCAGAGCTGACTCCGCGGGCGATGGGGTCCCGTGAGCGATATTGCCTATTTGGGGTGCGGCGTCGCGCGCCGTCAAATTATTGTAATCGAATTCTCTCCAATTTAATATTCCGTACCTGTCTGACTGAATTTTTGCTTTGAACCGTCGTAAGCTATGTTTTGGTACTTGTTATATATTTTTAAAGAAATTTATTAAGTGTACATACCGCATATACCGTGTACCGAATAGATTCAGCACACCGGTCGTTGTTTTGTTCTGTTATAAATAATTGATATCGAAACTATTGCATTTCACTTTAATAATTAACTCTGTGTGTGTGTGTGTTTGTATACACCACACACACTGGATGCGAACAACGCGGGACCGATCCATGTGGAAATTTTTGGAGGAGGCCTATGTCCAGCAGTGGAAGTCGATTGGCTGATGATGATATATATTGAATTGCTTTGTTGTACTATGACTGTACATACAAAGCAGCCATTTAAAGCAGCAAGTAGTATAACGACGGGATGTTATATGAACCTCACACACATATATATATGTTTGTATATTATTTAAAGCCATTCAAAACTGGAGCAAACCGGTTGCTGACGACAATGCAAACGTTCGAAAGGTTCCCTGATCGCTTTGAATGTGCTATTCCTGCAGCTGTGCAGTGCGAACGGGACTTCACAAAGCGCGTCTAACGTCGGTTGAATTTCCTCGCTGAAGGCTTTTATGTTTACACCGGGCGCCGCAGGTTTCGCGATAAACGACTTTAGTTCCTACGTCGCGTGAATTCAAGCTCTCTGCGCTGTTTGGCCGACCGTACAGATGGTCGCATTATGCAAACTTGTCGGTTGCATTGTGCAGGATTTTCACCTTCCAGTGCGCGGTACTTGTCGAGAAACCTATATACCTTGATATTCACTAAAACTGATATTCAACTGCAAAGGCTTATCTATAAAAACTGCATTAATTCATGCAGTTTCTTCTTCATTTCACATCACCATATTTTCATGAATTTTTGGTAATTTGAAACCATTCAACAAATTTTTTGGTTGTGATCCAGTTTTATTGGCGCCTTATCCATTAAACTTACTATAGTACCGAGAGATAACCATACCTAAGCCAATAGGAGCTGGTGCTGTGTAATAATACCTTGCAGGTGGTAGATTTATGTAGCGCCGAACAGTGGTTTGAAAACATTACTGTGTTCTGATTTGAAGAGCGCTGTGGCTAGTGAAATTACTGAGGTAACAAGACTACATCTTTAGTGTCAAGGCGACAAGCACAATATGTTGCAGCGTATATTATTTTAACTAACGCCAATGTATTAGAACAGGGCACATTGCTTTAAGAACTGACCTCCCACGTGGCGGTAAATATGGCGCTAAAATGGCAAACGTAGTGCTGCAAAACCCACCACAAGTTCATCATCATTAGTCGCTAGACGTCCACTGTTGAACATAGGCGTCCCCCAAAGATCTTCACATTGGTCGGCCGTACGCTGCCCTCAACGCCGGACGCCGGAGGTCATCGTTTGTTAGGGGTTCATTTGAGAAGATTTGGACCATTTCCTACCACGTTGGTCCAATGCGGATTGGTGGGAGCAAGAGCCTCGTTTCATCATTAGCAGGATCCACCACGAGTAGGTGAGGGTTGGCTTGGGTCCCATGAGTTGTTGTGCGGTAACCCTTACACCACAAGTTACACCACAAGGAGACCCCTGGATGCGAGTAGTACAGGACCGAATATAGTAGATGATGGTTGTGTATTACTTTTGCATTAGGTGATCATCTGCGGTCATCGCTTTGCCCCTTATTGTTATGTCTTGAGTTTGTAACTTATAACTTATACAGTAAAACAATACTGAATATAAATCCTACTCGAGGTAGCTCCATCATCAGGCCGTATGTAAAGGTAGTGTTCTCACAAAAATGGCGGTATGTAAGTGGAACGTATTTCTGAGCGTTTCCCCTTTAGCAGTGGCTCGGTGACCCGGTTGCGAGCGGCGCATTGTCCTGCCGCTGCTGCAGCTCGCAGACGGCCGGGTGAAAGCCTCGCGACGAAGGCGGCGCGAACACTGAACCACTTCTAGCTACCTTGCCGAGTTCTCTTTCATGGAATGAACTATTTATCTCAACGACTACGTTTCTACGAGAATATTTTACCTTTGTACAATAACATTTTATTTCGAAAAGACAAAAAGTGATTATCATCAGCCTCCTGCTCTGTTCATGTGGAGGAGTTACAAAATCTTATCCTTAGGAAGACAGTTGCTGGTAACCACTTTAGGGTTAACAAGTGCACGCTGGCAACAATTTTAAACACATTAAGTAATATCGTCATTTCTCACAGCAACCGCGCAATCAGAAGAGGTGGTTTTATTATGATGTACCGGTTTAGAATAAAAGTGATTACCGAGACATTCACTTATTGCCAAGTGATACCGCCTGCCACAACAACGGAGCGCTTGTTAGGACTCTGCGATACATTGTACTCGTCTTAAGAAATAGAACGTTAATCATCATCATCCCAGTAATTTCACTAGCTACAGCGCTCTTCAAGCCGGAAGGTCGCGGTAGGAACTTGAGCTGCGATGGTACCTACGCAGACGGTCCTGTCCCTACGGCACATCCATATTATACGGTGCCTTTTAAAAATACTTGGTTCACACGCGACACGCGACAGGTCTGTTTATATGTAAGGAAAACTGTTAGTTACTTATATTAGTTATTTATTAACCAGTTCATTATGTTTATTACAATTAATTACCTAATCACATATCACCTAAATGAATTTGTACCACATATATGAAGACCACAGCGGGAGATCCTTACGTCTAGCTCGCCTAATTTAGTTTTATGTGGTCTACTTACAATTGTTTAACATTTAAGGAGTTAAATATTTTCAAAAATATGTTGTAGCATATATTGTGTCTCCCACCAACACAAAAGTGGTGGAAAATGGCTCAAATCCCCTCATATAAACGCAAACGACAGCCCTTGGAGCTCGGCGGTATCGGAGCACATACAGACTGAAGCCGCTGGATTAAAGCAGCGTAGGACCGATCGATATGGAGATGTTTGGAGAAGGCCTATGTCCAGCAGTGGACGTCTATCGACAGATGATGATGATGATGATGATATATTGTATAAGAGGTGATAATTATTGGTAAGTCTTAATATAAAACATAGACAGTATACCAGCGCGTACCGTACGTCGAACGCACCAGCTCCGCTGTTGTTACTGGTAATTGGCCGATGTTTAATTGCACGATGGCCGATTAAGAGACTCGGCAGGCTGCCAATTGCCAGACGATATCAGTTGGTGCCCGTTGCCAACCGCTGTTGCTACCGTTTTATATTACTTTACCGTGTATTCTGTTTTTATTGTTTTCCTCGCCCTCCGTGGTGCCGCGCTGCCAAATAGATTTCGGGATGGTGCATCCAGTTTCACATGATCTTAAATGATCAATCCAAAGAATTGTGCGAACCCATACATTGACAGTGTGGCGAGGAAAGGCCGAAATCTCCTTAATATGAACCTCTACAGAAGACTCCTAATGCCTGGCGATTTTGTGGACAGCACAGGATCAATCTATGTGAAGATCTTTTGGGGGAGGTTTATATCCAGCAGTGGACGTCTAGTGGCTGACGATGATGATGATGATATATGACAGATGATTCGCTGCAATCATACTATTGCGACAAAGTAAAACCATATTAATATCAAAATTTTAACTACACTGACATTGAAATAGTAGCGCTGTGTAGAAGGCTACGTAGAAGGATGTTTGACGTCCTCCATCCCTAATAACCGAAGACACGTTTTCCACCAAATTTGGAAGGCTTCGAGGTGGCTCTCGTTACATCCGCCTGATACGGTTAAAAGAAGCGGAGAGCTTCAGTTCCGGGACGCAGATTCATCAAAGTCTGTGGCTATCGGAAAAACACGTGCGTGGAAAAGCGTTCCTGAAGCCCCGGCCAAAGTCATTCATCATCAGCCGACAGACGTCCACTGTTGGACATAGGCCTCCCTCAAAGATCTCCACATCGAAGAGTTAATTGAGGGAAATTGGGCCGTCACCCACCACGCTGACCCAGTATGGGTTGGTGGGTGGTCAGAGCCTCGTTTGTTATTGAGCAGGGTGCACCGCGTGCAGGTGAGTCCGCGTGAAGGTAGTCACAATCGCAGCTCTTATTCCTGTCGGCAAACGGTAGTGTGCAAAGATGTGTTCCTCCTTCAATAGTAATATAGGTGGTGAATTTACTCGCGTTGTAGTAAGACCTAACTTTTTAGAAGTTAATGCGACGAGCGCAATGTGATGCTGTGTATATCATCCTAACTAGCGCTACGTATTTTACAGCTAGATTAACCTGTTGCTCGTCGCCGGATGGAATAAAGAACTATTCTTCTGCTTCATTAACAACCGCGCACACTGCCCAATTTCAAACCGGTTGGTTCTCATTGAGGCTGCACACTTTCCTGGACTGCGAACGGGGCCAGCGCTCGATCTGCGGGCTCACTCGGGCTTGGTTAATGCACAAACGCGGCGCCAACTTGTTCCTGCACGGCGAGCTATAATTGGAATTACTTCATCATCATCATTTCAGACTATCGCTCTCTATTGCTGAACATAGGCCTCTTATGTCAGTAGTGTGTTGTAAAGAATACTAACTCTCAAGAGATACTAACATAGATATCTCAAGTTTTAAAGTGACTGTTCTTACTTGAAGATTTGAGCACTGTCCTGCTTAACTTCAACCCTCTCCTCCTGTCCACTGTCACGCCCACATCCACGAGCTTGATAAGTCACCATTGTTTAAAATAATTGAAGCTTGCATAGAAATCGTCTTAGCTCAGATCCCAGGCTAGAATATCTTGTATAATCCATTGAAGGATATAACTAAGAAGTAGACATAAGAGAAGTAGTAAATAGTAACAAGATTACTTGTGTGAATGATAAGCAGTAAACTAATTATAATAGTAATAAACTTATGTAGTATTGTATATATATATTTATATATATAGATATAAATCTAGTAAAGCTTGTCTAGTAAAGAGAAATAAATAAAGTAAGAAGGCGATAACATTTTAATGTGTATGTATGCTTGTGTGCTCTATTTTGGCTACGATAAACGATTTATATATCTATCTACATTATATATGAAATATATAAGGAAGTATACAACATATATAAATAGGAGATGTATATTGTATAACATATAAGTATGAGGAAATGAGAACCGATTATTTATAGAGTTGCTATTATAGTAAACTAGCTATATACAAATATAGTTTTATGTCGTATGTACAACGTATTTATATAGGCTGATGAGAAGCATCATGCAAAGGTTGCATTTTTGGATTCCTTTAACGAGGACTCTTTTACGAGTTCTCAAGATTAATCCTGGAGTGCAAAATTTTTGGAAAAAGGTTTGACGACATAACCGAGTAGACTGGGTTTAAATACTATTGATGCAAAGATTAGCTGGAGTTGGAATTGGTTTTATATATTTATGTGTGTGTTTGTGTGTGTGTTGTATGTGTGTGTGTATACATATATATACAAGTACAGAAATATATAATGAAAGTATAATCGATGTTAGGAGATAGATATGTATATAGTAAACTGCCAAACTTTTTCTATGTGCTGCTTAGATAAATGTTAGTTAAAGTTTAATAAATGTATTCTGGATTGACGTCAAGTTTTGTTTCTTATCTTACAAGTACTTTATTTAGTAGTAAGTACAGAACTTTCCGTACGGTGCAATACATCGTAGCGTTGAACCTACTCGTATTTCAAGGAAACGTATTACATTTGCTTTAAGTTGGCGTTTCATTATTGGAAAGTAACTGCAAATATAGTATCAAGTGAAGAGTTTGCACCCTTCGTACTCGATTTTTAAAAAAATCTCTTACCACACAAAAAAGTAGGCAATATGCCGCGTTTTATTTGCCCTCCTGCCCCCTTTACCCGCCCCGCAGACTGCGCCGGTACATTGTTACTTACGCGTCCCCGCCGCGCAGGCAAACCGCACCGGCACAGCGATGTACTCCTAATTCTACAACATTTACTCATTTAAAAACAATCTAAATAAATATATAATCATTTATTTGAAATCACTTTGAGATCTACCTTAGGTTATTAGCAACAAAGCCTAAGAGTTAAGTTAGTAATAGTTATAAGAACTGAATAAGAGCAATGAATAAGTTTCACAACATAGACACACTAGTATCCTTGTTTCTTATCTACAATAGGAATTACTACAATAGAAATTGTTCGTATAAAAAAGAAAAAAAAACATACTTTATTTTGTATCCACCAAGTTATACTTTATTGGTATAATAACATAAATAATCTACTTAGCAATTAAATTGGACAAAGGTTAAAAAAATTGCAGTATAGACAATTAAAGTGGATAATGCAAAATATTGATTATTATTATTTTGATTTGATTATATTATTCTCGTTTCAGTTCGTGTTTACAGTGGATACTTGTATATTTCTGTGAGAAAAAAACCCTTTTATTTTATAATATCATTTGTGTTTTTAAGGGCGGCGACGGCGATGGCGATGTTCGCGTGACGAACCCTACTTCGAAGTGTTCTTCTGCCGTTGACCGATTTCACAAGCGACCGCAAAGTAGTTTTAAATTCACAAGTTCCCTTTACACGGATTCACGGAAGGAGCCCGGACGCGGCCCAATTATGCATTCTACCCTCGGAGCGGGAACCCTCTCCCCGCTCGCCCCGGCCCACCCCGTGCCCGCACCCGCACCGCGCGCGCCCTCGCCCTCGCCCTCGCCCTCCCCCGGACGCGCAACCTACCGACAATTGGTTGCTACGTGCCCCGGCCTACACAGAGCAATTTTCCACAGAGAGAATATATAAAATAATTAAATTAATACATCTCTGTGTGTACATTTATCTGCACTAATAGTTAAAACTTGGTTTTGAACTTTTAAATAAGCAAGCCATTAACCATTTTGTATCGCTGGACGGGTTTTATTAAAAATTGGTATATGAGAACCTACGTCACTGACATGTACCGGATGTAAGCTTAATAAGAGATAGAAGGAAACGCTTTATACCTCATTTTAAGTGCTTGGTCCGCATGATAGGATCCTTTTAAATACGACTAAAATTATATCATCAATGTATAACTATAATGGCAAGGGTGTAAGGGTTCCGCACAACCAATCACGGGATCCAATCCAACCTCACCTGCTCGCGGTGCACCCTGCTAATCAACAAACGAGGCTCTGGCTCCAACCAACCCGCATTGGGCCAGCGTATTAAGAAATGGCCCAAGTCGCCTTATATGAACTTCTACAAACGACGGACCCTGGTACCCAGCGATGCCGGCAGGGCAGGACCGATCGATGCGGGGATCTATGAGGGAGGCCTATGTCCGGCAGTGGACGTCTATCGGTCGACGATGATGATAATGGCATCGATCGTGAAATAATTTATTTGTTAATTTCCTCTCTGTGTAATTGAATGATAATTACCTTTCAGAATTGTTTAACAAAGGCAGCGGGCCGGGGCTGGCGCCGCTCTGCGACCGCTGCGTTATTTTTCAGTTCGCCATATAAAACGCCGTTAGTGTCCCCGATTACATCTGGGCCCCGGCTGAATAATGCCCGATGGACACGCAACTTGCCATTGTGACCTCGTTACAGGCGGCCTCGATATTATGAAAAATATCCTTGTGTCGCCGACGCGACCGCGGCGGCCCAATGCTGGACGCACAACGCACACACAACGCACAACGCACACCGTACGCAGCGTGCCCTACCACAAACGGAAACATTTACCTGCTAACGAGGCAAATTGCAATTTTTTTTTATTCAATTATGCGACGAGACAAACAGGAGTTTCATCTAATGGTAAGTGATATGCCTGCCCTTAACCACGTGGCACTAGTTAGGATAGTATTCACTGCGCCACATTGTTCTCATCATTTGAGACATAAGATGTTAAGTTTCGTTGTCCTAGTAATTACACTAGCTACAACGTCCTTCAAACTGGAATACAGTTATATTTGCACGGTACTATTTGTCGGTAACAATCGGCGCTGCATTGCCACCTAGACGGTCTCCGGTAACAGAGACCTACCACCAGTAAACTACCACGAATTATTATATCCGTCTCCTCTATATATCTAATTCTCGATCTTATTAAAGTATCGCTTCCAGACAAAGCGAAATTACTGTTACCTGTAATACATTTAAACTTAGGTCCACTACGATGATACTTTTGCAACCTAATTCTGTTTTGGACACACCTCAAACATAAAACCTATAAACCAATTAATGGTAATTCTGGGATCTGTTGTCAGTTTCTGTGGTTGTCAGACAGATTCGTCAGTCAGACAGACACACATGCTTTTACGTGTGCTTATGTTTTGGTGACTAAAATACAAAAATATAGTTCAGTAAGTATCGCAGTGCTTGTGATGTTATATCACCCACTAGCGGGGCGCTAATCACCAGCTCGTGTGTAATTGAATGAGCGGGCCAGGTTCGCGCTAAAGGCTGTAATTTAGCGCCACTGTGCGGGCTAACGGCTGGTTATCGAGTAATTTACCATCCCGTCCAATCGCCTACTGCATCATAATTGAACCAAATACTGGCACTAACTTTCCGCATTGCCCACGTCGGCCACAGCCTCCATAAATATGAGATGCACCTCACCCACCTGTGAGAATGTGGAATGGGTTGTTGTTATGTTACTGTTCTCTCTCTACTTGTATGTTATGCATTAATCTTTCCGGATTCATATATAGCGATGCTCTTATAGTCATCGAACATTTGTCCCACATATGAAACAGGAAATGCTCTATCGACATATGCTGACAAATGTGTTACCATTCCTAAAAAGAGGTGACTCGACGACGCCCACCCTCGGCATCTTTATGACCCACTGCCATTAATTACGAGGCCATGATATAGGGCTTTGAGCACAAGACGGAATGTCATGCATGCATGTTTATTGGTGTTGCGTTTTGAATGATGTTGAAAAAATTTGTATTACTTTTGTTAGTAGAGAATTAGTTAGGAGCAATGAGATAGGAATTTACTAGACTTATTTTAACCCTAAGTTGGCAATGCGGCGATCGTTTTTATAACAGCCAGTGGGCTTTATTGAAAATATGACGTATCTGTGCCGTTCCAAAGTGAATTGACATCGCATTGCGTTTACTGTAGCATTATCAACGGGCAGTAATACCGAGGAAGCTGCCGACCTACATGCGAGTACACAAAGAGGGGCGAGGTGGAGGGGGGAGGGGGTTTAGGCTCGGCTGCTGCACACATCCCAACAATCGGTTGAATGTGCGGCTTGATTGCACTGTGCGCGAATACTCTGTGGACTGTACCGTTTCAGATATTGAATATTGAACGTGAATATGAAATTAAACTTGCTAAATACACTGTGCACACTCCCGTGGGATGCGGCACCATGTCTCACTGCCGACGACGACGCAGCTGGAGTCCTTTTAAACAAGGATTTTTAACGCTTACTTTAAAATATTTGTAAATTCGTTTTAGGTCGTGCTTGTCCCAAAATGCTCTTAATGACTCGTCAACCAGTTGCCTCCCCACCGCTTCCTTCTCGGCACCTCTCAGGGCATTCGTAATATCGGTGTCTAAGATTGCCTGTATCTGATCAGACCATCGGGCAGGCGATCGACCCCGTGATCTCTTGCCCACGATTTTTTCCACTACAACCAGCTTATCCAGATTATCTGGTTGTCTCCAGGAAATATGGAAAAAAATATTCTATAAAGGCTTTCATCATTGGTTGCTCGTATAATATTCGTGGAAACTATTGTTGGTGTAGTTTACCACTACTAACACTTCGAAATCCTTATCACCGGCCTGCGAGAGTCCACCCTTGCACTTTGTAGCTCCATATAAACAGGAAGCCCATGAAGTTTCAGAAAGCGTCCTACTATTAAGAACGATCTCCCCTTTAAGATTCATAGTTATTTATATAATATGAATAAAAAGGGATGCAAAGAAAACATGTTAACGGATTTGCAATGAATGTACACCATATGCAATTATTTGTGTGAGATTGGATTCGAATCTGTATAGTATGCAATTACACCGGTTCATCGATGCATAATTGCGAAAGGGTGTGTGCATTAGCAGCTGATCTCACATCGCTTGTTTGTTCCCCTCTCAGTCAACTTGCGCATCATCCAACTCTTGCGGGGCTAGGTAGAATAAACATTCACGAGTTACCCACGCCAACGGGGTGTGAGGGGGAGGCATAGCTTGTTACTGTATCCATCTCACAGGGTTGGTGAGAAGAAAAATATTCAATTAAATATTACTTCCAAGAAAATTCCCAATAAATATGTAGTAATTTGGGTAAAAGGTGTACATACAATTCTTTGACACAATAGTAACCAATATACTTGATGAGGAGTTTAGGTGTGAGCATGAGGAGGACAAATAAATAACCATAAAATACGAATAGTGATTTTGGGCACAATATATTAATTAAGTCTTTTCAATTAGGAGAAAACCTTTCTTCTTAAAAATTCTCTTGTATGAAGAAAAAGAAGTAGTTTTTTATTAATTATTTCGTGAAAACGAATGTGGAAGAGGCTTCGTGAACGAAATGCGAAAGTTGCCGCATTAAAAGGCATAGGAATCTTCAATAACTCAACGTTACTCAGCATCTCGCTCTAGATTACACGGAAGTCAAACAGTATTTAATATTCAGCTATGATAAGGGCAGGGCGTCTAAGAAAAGTGTGTAGACTTCTAGAATTTATAACCTAGATTACATTTTATTTACCGTCAAGTGAGCATGTAGTCTAGCACTTATTTAAATTAATTAAAAATTAGTAAAACTGGTACATGACGGTGAAGGGCATTAGCCCATTAATGTGCTACGGTTATTCACTACATTGAAACCTTGTAATTATTCCATCATCATCACTTCATGCTGCTGTTGGCTTCCATTACAATTACAATTTGTTCATAGATAATATCTTCAGAATGTGTTACATAATGTAAATTATTTATATATATATATATATATTTACTTCAGATAATAAATTAGTAATTCATACAATACCCCCGTAGCTTGCTGCGTTGTGCGGAATTGTTAAGGGATGCAAATTTACATAACAATTTAGTAGGGATATTATGCAGCAGAGATTTCTAAAAGTCCGGGCAGGCAAGGACACAAAGTGTGCTGATTTATTAAAAGCTACTGTACACAGAGGCCAGTTAATATCGGTAGTGCAGCCCTACGATGGGGGGGTTGGGGAGTGGGCGTCGGGGGAAGGAAGCGATAACACAGAAGTGGCGTGTCTTTGATGCGAGGCCCTATTTGATAATCGTGGAAGTTGTCTGCGCGAGGAACGAGCTCGTTTATGTGGAACGTATACACGAGGCGTCGTCTATCCTATATTATTGGTATTACCAGTCCAATTATTTTTAATTACAGTTTAAATTACACTATCACTTCAGTAATCCTGATATTCAAACAGTTATTTGTAAATGCAATATCGTTACTGATCCCGCAGAATATTGAGTATACATCAGAAACAAAAGGTCGCCGCAGTCCACTGCCGAACAAATACAGGATAGGCATCTCCCGAGGAACGTCACCTAGTCCGTCTTCAGCGCCGTAAGTGAGCATAGTTAATAAGCACTGGTAAAAGACTTTCATCTTCATAGGCGACGAGACCACTGAGTACACATACATGAATTTTTAAAGCTTCACACAATTTATATTTCTAAAATTCTATGAAAATATTTTGTATATAATCATCATCACCGGATAGACGTCCACTGCTGGACATAGGCCTCTCCCAAACTTCTCTACATCGATCGGTCCCGAAAATAAGTAATTTCATGTTACTTAAAGAAAAGTTGGTGCTTGTTGACTTTTCTCGCGGTAGGTCTCTGTTGCCGGAAACCGTCTATGTAGGAACCACCGCAGCGCCTATTGCAGCCGACAAACAGCAATGTACAAACATTACTGTGTTCCGGTTTGAAAGGCGTTGTAGCTAGTGTAATTACTAGGGTAATGAGTCTCAATGTCCATGTCTCAAAGCGACGAGCACAATGTGCAGTATATATTATTCTAAGTAACGCCCCGTTGTTATGAGTGGGTGAGTCGCCATCAGGTGATCGTCCCCTCGTTTCGTCGCTTAGTTGAATAAAAAAAAATTTATCCAAAGTTTGAGGTAAATAGAAAAAGTTATATTTTGTAAAGGTCCGCATCGCTCCGCATTATTCCGTGTCGTGGAGTGCCGGGCTATTGTGCGAAAATAATGCAAATGATATTTACTGTGGACTGGAACCGTGAAGAGGTCGGCGCGGTGCCAACGCGTACTCCTTTAAGTGATTAAACGGGAACATTGTTGTTTGTCAATACTGTGTGGTGGGGGGAATGTCTGACGACAATACTGACTTTGCAATCGGCTCCTAACTAAACACGTCAGCCATTAAATACATGCATGCATCCCAATCCAACTCACACAATTTGAATATTCTTTACTGCATACGAAGAGTCTGTACTTGTGGTAGTGTCTCTGTTGCCGGAGACCATCTAGGTACCACCGCAGCGTCTATTGCAGCCGACATAACGTACAGCCTAATGTAATCACTGGGTTGACGAGACGCAAGATCATATGTCTCAGGCGACGAGCGCATTGTGCTGCAGTGTATATCATCCTAACGCCACATTGTAATGGGTATTCGTATCAATTACCATTAAGTGAATGTTCCTCTCGTCTCGTCGATAATTCAATAAAAAAAGAGATAAATAGGTTAGAGAAAAGTACATATGCGAGCTTAACCTTAAAAGAGTACTTTTCAATAAAGTGAATTAATGAAGAAGCTGGTAGCTGATGGTTAGGACAGTACCATATTGTTCTGTCTATGACGTCAACAATATTTATGTGTTTGTTTGAAGCTTGTGCGGTGATACTAAGCCTTGTCGCGTTCACATTTGTCTTGTACAACTGTAATAGACCACCTTTGAGTTATTATCATTTTTTTTTATTTAACTCCTTTGAAACTCTTCAAATCTCCAATTCACACACAATCACAGATTGATCTGTGTGCTTAAAAAGGAATAAGACATTTTTTCTTCCCGTATCATAATACTCGTACTTATGTTTCTGTTAAAAGTCTGCATTGCGCCAATCTGGACGAAAGTCAAGGACTTATTTGGAGGACGACGCACTGCTACGGCGCTCCATGTTGTCAAAATATGTATATGTATATAAAATGTCCTATGTTATATATATATATATATATATATGTACACACACATATTATATGATTCACTCCGTCCGTGTGATCCCGCTACTCATTACGGGCGGTGGGAGAGCTCGCAAACACTCACTCCCCGGCGCTGTCCCGTATAAATTATCATAATGGGCCCGGTATGAGTTCAGGCCTCCCATCTACCCCGGGTATATTGAAACATTATTTTTCATCCTAAAATGTGACAAGACTAACAGTATTTTTGCCTAACTGACATCCCTGCTCGTAACGATCAAAAACTTCAGAAGGAATGCGAGCCAATAGGCTTGACCTAGACCTAATCAATGCCAATCTGGTCAACCGGAATGTGCATTGCATAATTTAATTCCTCCATGTCTTCTGCCATGGCTCTGAAGAGGTTTTCGCGTCGTCATTTGCACACCACTGGATTTGCTTATCAATTTTTATATTCCCGTCCACTTGCAAGGACGGCGTTTTCAAATATAAAACGTAATAACTGCTTCTTGGTTTGTGTGCTTTATTAGCTTAAAACTCCACCATCACTAAACACCAGGTCAAATTATGGAAAAATAGAACTGCTTGACGGTCTTTTCTTGTCGGAGTCGGTTTCTTTATAGATTCCATCGTATTATTGGCGTGAAGCAATAGTATGCAAACATCTTAAACTGGCATATATTTTAACATAGTGGTATAAGGGATATAAATATATATATTATTATGCATTTTAAACATGTGCCAAACAGGAAATAATATAAAAAGACAGGATCCCGTCCACACGATTTAATACCAACGCAACTGAAAACTTTTCCCACCCGTTAGAAGGTATCGATCGCTTACCTTCAAAAGATTACCCGGCTCATTGAAGATGCACGTGAACAGCACGCCTCGCCGGCGGCGGCTCCAACAACTCAATTTTGCTGCATACACCTGACGTTTCTTTGATACCTTTGCGGATGTTACTGAATTAACCTGCCTCTCGATTCCTGGATCGTGTATTCGATACGAATCTGTGTAAAAGAAGCCAGAATATTGGCTCTTAATTCGTTGTGTGACTCGAGGAAATATGGATAGAGACAGTTGTAGTCTTTGAGACCGCTTATCTTATTCATTTATCACTAAATGATACACTCTGATCATGTCTCGCTTGTTATCTTATATAGAATATTCGTAAAAAGCCAAAAATATATAGCCTTATTAAAGAACCTAAATTAATAAAACAGCGACAAACCTACAACATATCTAGTGTGGTGGGTTGAAGCCTTGGTTTTCTGTGTGATAGAAGTCATCAAGTCACAGCTGTTAAACATCTAATGGGTTTGCTGAAACTGTTTATGTATTTGTGTACCAAACAAACAAACTTTGACACTATTCGAGAAGCCACAGATAGATAGACACAATTATCAAAATTCCTGTTACATATTACAAAGCTAGATGATAATCTGTAAAGCTTCAACAAAGTTTGTCCAAACATTTGGATAAACTATTTGACCCGCAATAGTTGGCCAAATCCGCACGCTGCCGAAGGTCCCCGTGTTCTAATTGAATACCCGGTGATCTGAGAACGGAATCCGTATTAAACCAGAAATTATTCCGACTGGATTAACACCGATATATAGGGTTTAACCGTGGTGGAGCCCGAGAAGGGACCAAACGCTTCGGCGCAAATCAATTCGGGGGAGAAGAGGAAATGATTGATTTACATTTTATGGAAATACGAAATTATGCTAAAGCGTTTTAATAAATTATGGCTACGACAAGTCTTGTCCTTAATAGTACAAGGAATAGGAACATTGCTGCTTCTTATTCACCAACTTAGACATCCTCTGTATCAAATAAGGTACACTGCGAAGACCGCTTTGGTACCAAGTAAGGTCACTTATCAGCAAACTACACATAGCGTTGTTCTTTACTTTCGCAAGGGATTTTTAACCATTCGCTATACATATATATACTATAAAACTGATATTTTAATGTAATAAAATTCTAAAAATGAGCTTTATAGTTTTGGACGACGATAACAAAACAAATTTCATTTGTTACAGATGCACGATATAGTTACACATAATTTGTGGACACACAATGGATGCGCGGACCTTATGGTGAGTACCCGGACTATACAAGTAAAGTAATCGAGGATGGTAATGCGAGCCTTCCAGATACCTCTGATTCCTGTATACTAAACGCCAAATATAGCAATGGAGTAGATGTGTAGTTGAAGGGTGATAGCTGACCGCGGCAGTGACGAAGTCGAGTGAGCGGTACCCTTAACTACGACCAGAACAGCGACAAGTATTCATGCAGCAAACGTTCACTTACTACACATTTTGATATACTTAGTAAACGTGTATTTACGATTGCTGTGGCGGATATACTTGCAACTCCGACGTCAATAACCTGCAGATTATATTTAAATACCTGGACATTGGTGACAGAGTTTGTGATCCAAACCCACAAGTCTCGTTTCCGTACAAATTCAATGAACCTCGTTTGTAAATTATCGGCCCTTTGACATTTTCTTTTCGAAGTGTTTTGTAAATGTCGGGCCTTCATTAGAAATCATAATCCTGGCTTCTACTAACAAACAATACATGGTTAATATTTTAACGTGAACGCTTTGTGTTCGTTCGTTAACAGTCCAAAGTGTGTCCGGTAGCCGCTGACTCAACGTTTCCAGATGATAAATACAACTTTTGCAAAACTCTCCCCAATATTGTCAGTTTCGTTGGACAGTTGTTGGATAAGAGTGTTTAACTTTGCGCTTCGGATTTGGAAAAGTTTTTCATATTCCGTACTTTACTTGCTGTTTGAGAGGCTTTATTACGAATATGGGCGTATAACATTATAGAAATTTAGGATCCTCTGCTGTCGTGGAGCCGCCTTCGGAGAGACGCGCATCTAATAATCCTTAAACCTACCTGCGGCCGCTTTCTTTTCTTCAAACTTTTCCATTTCCTGTCTGGAATTGGTGAGTCTAAAGATATAATTTACTTCTAGAGGTATCTTCTTCTGTATTTTCACATTTTCTTTTATTTAACGTAGCAACGAGAACAGCTGGACATTCACCTGATGTTATTCCACCAGCTCATAAACTTGTGGCGCTAGTTAGGATGGTACTCAATACACAACATTGTGCTCGACACCTTGACATATAAGATGTAAAGTCTTTTACGCCAATAATTTTACTAGTTACAACGCCCTTTAAACCGTAACTACACTACATAACGGGAGAATGGGAGCTGAATTTCAGAAGCAGGATGTTATCGGCCCAGTTAAACATGTTCGTTCCGGATTTTGTCCCTTAAAGTAATACTAAACATAAATCTTTCAGTTACTCCCAAAGCGATTAAGGGAGTAGCCATAAAATATGAACTCGATGACATAAATGACTGTACTTAGTATTAATGTGGTACGAACTTAGAATAATTTTAATCATCGTCACAACACTCTATTGGTACACTCAAAATTAAGTTCACGGCAACGGAACTTAATTCCTATTGATATCCCTATCTTTCAAATTGCGGAGTAAGGAAGATTGAAAAGTAAAGTATGAGGAGAATAAACAATATTTGCTAATAAAATGTACTTACGTATATATTAATACACCGACATATACTAGAATAAGTGTAGGGGTTACGCATGACTCACAAACATACAAATAATGAATACGGACCATTATTAGGAGTTGTATGCGCGGGCACACGCAGGCTATTCCGTACCAGAAATTCCTAGCTGGTAACAATTTTCCATTTATAGTTTTACTTTAACAGTATTTACTTTAGGCATAAAAAAACTCATAAACCCATAAATCTTACAGAAGCAATCTACAAGCTATTTTTGCACAAGCAAAATATCCGCCCACATCCGCCTTAAACTATTAGTGCAGTCATCTTTTAAAAGTGAAACTTATAAGTTACGCTAACGTTACTTTCGTTACTGACTTTAATTTTATTGCAAGCAAACAAACAAACAAACAGCCTTTGGTGTAGGGCGTGCACTTTAATATCCAAGAATTTCTTGACTGGTAGCGAAACTATTTGAGACTAGTTCCAGTCTGGATAGTTTCCGCACATTCCCGGGCGGGCGCTCAATTTATAAGGCTTGCGGTGCTCAACGGAATGAGTTCCAAGTTAGCACCTTAGTGAGGTCGCTGGTCCGTTTCCTTACCGGCTAAATTACTTACTGGTGTCCACAACTTGAGCTGTACACAGATCATTTGGGGTTAGCTAACTGCAACATTTAAATAAACCTTGTTGTTACTCGTCTACTGTCTACGATATCAACAGCGCGGGAGCCATAATAAGACGATTTAACACAGATGAACAAAGGCAACACAAGTAGCCTGAGGAGGACAATGGTTGGACGTGATCTTGAGCAATTGTGAAACTAGCTGTGAAGGTGTTCGGGTCAGTTCTTTCTAGTGCTTAAGACCAGCGTAATGTATTGCGTTAGAAAGGCAGTCACTACGATTCGAATGGAGATTACGCGATCTTTCTAAACGCTCAGGATGATAATCTTCTATCTTCATATAACTCTGACTAACCACCAGAAGACTGGTTATCTTTATAAATAATTCCGTACAATACAACACAAACACATTGAATCATCAATTGTGAAGCCGTTGGGAGATAAAGTAGCCCATTAGTCAGGAACTAAGCACCAATGGAAACCAGTAGGTCGCCCGATCCCCGCCGGCCCCTGGCTTAAGTGCTCAGACGAATGTGTCGGACACAGCGCGACAATGGTCCGATATATCACCGCTGGCACAGCGTTGCGAGTTCAAGGAATGTGCGATCATTATAACGTAAGGCTTCTTTGTTATAACTTATTCTTATAAGCCGACTTTGAAGAACACGAGTAAAGAGTCTGCGATGACAACAATGAATTGTGAACATTATGACACATTTATTTTATCCACTAGCTGTTCCCCGCCCGCTTTGCTGGCCCCAACACCCCCGCACCTCACTTTGGGAAAGGAATTGTGTAAAATCCGTTATTATCTGACCTGTACTCGGTACCAAGAGTATTCCTACCAAATCCTCCCGTTTATAGCCCTTACGGTTTTTGAGATATCATGACGAGTCTCTACTTAAGGGAAATCTCTTACATGTATATATAGATTACCTATATATTGTTGAAATCAAAATTTTCGTAGTTTTATTTACAAGATTAGTATAAAGCCAAGGTAGAAACATTCAAGCCCTTCCTCCACCAGAGCAAAAGTCAAACAATAATAAAATTTCATTTGTTCATGTACATTTTAACAAATATATAATGTTGTATTATGTAACTTAAGTTTTACATTTCAAAGTGTTTAACAAGGTAAGTACAAATTTTAAACTTAAGCTATACTGACAGTTAAGCTGGTGCGGCAAGGATAAAGACTCAAAGATAAAACATTCATGTCAAAGTGTCTGCAGCACTCTGCAGCTTTATTGTAGTGGATAGTTGAACCTACAGAGAGATCTAATGTGCAATAACTTATTGTGTCCTTTATCTTATGATGCAGAACTTGTTTGTATATTATATATCTCTGCTTCTATACTTTTATGGATGTGCTCTCCGTTCGGATCCATTTCGTTATCCTTTACAACGTCTTAGAACACATACAAAGTCGATGCCTTTGTATAGTTATTAAATATGCTTCTTCGTAAACGGAACTATATTCACTGCGTCCTCCTGTTGTCTCACTTTACTACTATAAAATTCTTACCCTGTTACACATAAATGAATATATACCGGTTAGTCGTGCTTATCACTGCCAAGGTCTAAACCTGTTCCGAAAACCATTGTCTTTAAATTAATTAAATCTTCATCAGCCGATGGACGTCCACTACTGGACTTAAGCCTCCCCCAAAGATCCCCACGTTTGTAAGGGTTCATATAGGGGAATTTGGGCCATGTCCCAAGTGGATTAAAGAAGAGAAGAAAATTTCAAGTTAATTAAATACGTCAAGTTTTCGACGGTTTACTTTTTACAGAAATGTCGAGGAACCTGCAAATATCACAACAGTGATGATAAATCTGTGAAGTTAATGAGAAAAACTCTTCTCTTTAACTTAATTTCCAAGTTTCCTCGAGAAATTGTTTTTTTGTTGCAATTGAATATTTTGATTATAATTCAGTAAAACACTTCGCGGAGCCCTAACAGTAACACAAAGGGGCTTAAAGCCGAGGCAGCCGCTCGTTACGCGTCACTCTCACGCGATAACGCGTAAAGCCGGGCGAAGGTGTTTCGGTTCAAATCCGGCGTCGACGGAAATTAAACGGGCTCCTGCAACGAGGTTATGTGGCCGCGATGAAAGGCTGGTGGGGGCGCGACTGGGTGAAAAGTAACCGCTATTTATTCATTAAATTCATCACTTTGAAAAGGACGTCGGTGCCAAGTTGAGTTTATCTAAACACCTCATTGTGTCTTGCAGAGCAGGGCCTCGTCTTCTTACTCCGTTGTATAAATAAATAAAACATATCTTTGTTTGTACACAGTAAACTTACCGGATGTATTGGAGGTAAACGGGCGAATTCAGCTCGCAAGGTATGGATTTTTATCGTGCACCCTCAACCCGGGGGAAGCGGGCACATGATTTATGTCCGGCGGTTGAGTAACGCTATTGGCTTTCAGATCCCTTTTAAAGTGAAGCATTGACGCTAATGCGTGGGCACGTGGGAACTTTTCAACATTTTCTGTGGGCTAAATAACAATCGCATCCGTTTTAGTAAACAACTATTACTAAGTGTAATGCCCCGCGATTCAACTTATAATTGTAAGGTAACAGGCAGCGAATAACATATTAGTTTCAATACATAATTAATAGAAGAGCTTAGCTCCTTGTAAATGTTTATACTCTACAAATTGTTTATACTCCATCAGCAATACCATTTCCATGTATCAGTTATAATACTGTATATTTAATACATTTGACCTTGCTATAAAAAAGCTCCGCAAGGTCAAACCAGGAAATAGTTATTTCTTTGTGGACGTAACAATGGCAGCTGCTGAAGGTCTTTTGGTATTAACACAAATAGTTAACATTAATATTGTTAAATTACTTGTTATAGATTTCTATTTTCTTTCTTTTTTTTAAAAAACTGACGAAAATTATTTCTTCTTGGGATTTCCAACTATAATTTTGATACTTTGTATATAGATAATGTAATTCAGTTAAATAAATGTTTCATTTTAACTACAAAAATGGAAGTGTAGTTAACTACTTAGGCTACCGTTTTTGTCTCATATGGTATTCTCATGCTCAAGTTATATATATAAACATTCCATTTAGAATGCTGACGCAGTTCTGAAAACAAGAAGAATATTCAGGCTTCTCAAAACTGCCGGAGCACAATAATAGAAATTTCTCAGCGAGCATAAAACAGTATTCAGTAGCTATGATCGCGTACCCGGCCGACCCATCCCCGCCCGCCACCCGGCGCAACCCCCGGCCACCCCCGTGTTCTCCCCCGGAGCTCGCCGAGCGTTTCTTAACGGTAAGGGTAAGCTTATATCCGTAAATACATCCCGCGGAATGTTTCACTCCGGAGGGAATTCGTTGAACTTCTTTTAATTAGACGCTTTTGACGGCTTCTAATGAGTTTTTGTTATCACAGACTCTTCATAAGATAATTATGTGTTTTTTTAATATACCTTAATAATGGATTAACACAACAGCTTTATAAATAATCCTTAAAACGATCAGAATGTGATAACGATAGAAGTAATATTTTTTTACTCTGCTAATATGGTTGGTATATTGAATTTTACGCAGGACTGATCGATGTGGAGATCTTTGGGGGAGCCCTATGTCCAGCTGTGGACGTCCATCGGCTGATGATGATGATGGTTTCATTTTAAATACGACGCTTTAGCAAAACGTTTTTTTTCTATATATGGCCAAAAAAAGTAATTAGTCTTATTGAAAGTGTTTGTTTCCTTTTAAAAAGACTCTCCACATGGTGTTCTTTTTTTGCCAAATTGCCAAGACAAGCTCCTGGACCTTGGTTTTTAGGACAAAATGAATGATAATAGGATATACACGAACACCACATTCCTCTGGTGGAAAAAATTATCCTCCCGTTAACAAAAATGTTCTAGGTTCTCTTATATATTCGCTCATTATCACAAATAATGCTTAGTGTGATATGTTTGCGCATAGTTCAAACCGGAACATGCTCATGTTTATACACTGCTGCTCGGCGGCAAGAGAGCAATGGTAATGGACTACCAGAACCACATTTTTTTTATTGGACAAAGTACGTTCACACGATGGTAAGCGATACGGCGTCCCATAATAACGTTGTGTTAGTTAGGATGATATACATTGCATCATAATGCACTCATCGGAATGAAACATACGTTATCTCGTTACCTCAATAAGTCAACTAGCTAAAACACCTTCAAACGAGAACACAGTGTGTGCGCGCTGCTGTTTGACGGCAGAGATAGTATCTGTGGTGGTACCTGTACAGTCTCCGGCAATGCCTATCACCAGCAAAATGTGAGACGAAATATTGTACCTATGTCATATCTAACCGATATACATGTCGTGTGATCTCGGCTAAAAACTGTATAAGGTTAAATGTATTTAAGTGAATTCCACACAGTATTATGTTTGAAGCTGAGAGCTCCGCGCCAGTATCAGCACAGCACGACCAGGGGTACGGCTTCTTCGCCAGTCTACGCGCGTTCCCTGATCCCTCGTGAATACGCACCAACGTTAACCTTTACGACCCATTCTTTGCGTAACCGGTGATCATTGCATGTTAACTGTCTGCTTCATGGCACACTTCAACGATTTTGATATATCTCTAGAGATGTCATATATCCTCAGAAAGTACTGCACTAGTGGTAGGTCTCGGTTACCAGAGACAGTTTAGGTGGGTATCACCGCAACGCCTATTGCAGCCGACACACAGTAGTGTACAAATATTACTGTATTCCAGATTGAACGGGGTTGTAGCTGGTGAAGTTACTGGGTAATGAGACTTACCATCCTACATCTCAAGGCTACGAGCGCAATATGGTACAGTGTATACAATCTTTACCAGCTTCACGTCGTTATTGGGCGGCGTATTACTTATCAGACAAAGGTCTCTTTCATCTCGTTGCTTTGTAGAAAAAAAAATGTACAGAATGTTTAAGTTTAGTATATAAAAATATGTTGCTAAGAGAGATGCACGGATACTAATAACAATAAGATAGCATTTAGAATATCATCGTCATCTTCCAATAGACATCCACTGCTGGACATAGGCTTCACCCAAAGATCTTCACGTCAATCGGTCCTGCGGTGCTCGCATTCAGTGGGTTTCCGCGATTCTCATCAGATTTTCGGTCCACCTTTCGTAATACACTCCACCACAGTCCATTCGTTGCAATCTACCTGTTTATTAGTCCGTGTAAATGCATTTTTTACAATCCTTAACCTTGACAAATTTGCTGTTGACTGAACTACAAAAAGGTTCGCTGTTAAGTAATTTCTCTACTCCAAACTAAGTCGAGGTTATTTACTCGCCGGCTTTATTAAGCTATGTATCTCACGCAATCACTCAGACTTACCTTAGGAACATATTTATCTCGCTAGAGTAAATACATTAGGTTCATTAAGTAAGTTCAAAAGTTGGAAATAATGTACAGGAACTAATTACCCTGGGTTCGTTCTACCATCGCATTAATCCGCATATGTGCCATAGATATAACAGACGGAACCCAATAATTGTCAGCAGGAAATAGTTGTCCGTTATTATTTTATATGAATAGTCAATTATTACTGGTCACACTGTATTCTCTTCTATCCGTATCAGCAGATCTGTATTCTAAACCCTCCTATAATAACTAGCCTCGATAATGGCTCCCGGGAGGTCCATGATGTCCCTCTCATAAATACAACGAATAGATCGGATACTGGTGCCGCTTCTAAATCCCTTTCCCTCTCAATCGCGCAGCGATAAAAATACTTCATATCATCGTATCAGTATCGTTGGGCTCGCTACGGAGTTACGATGGGGCTACGAGATTAAACCGAAATCCAAACATCATTTAGAAAAAAAAAATCTCCATTAAATACCTCGCTACCTACTTTAATAACAATTTCATTGTTATCTGATAGCATTGACAATAACCAAACTACTGAACAAATTTTCATAATTATAACCGTAAGGTCTACATTGGAAACGACCGAGGAATTGAGGAATTGGTGCTTGCCACAAAGACTCATAGATTGTATTTTTATTCCACAAGTCAACGTTCAACTGAAGGTAAAAATACCTCATGCTTAAGATTACAAACACTACCTCACTTTGCGCTCTTTACGAGACAATCTACGCTGCTCCTGTAACTTGATTACAGCATCTCCCAGACGGGTACACAGCGATGTTTGTAGCCTACCTAGAAGTTTACTAGCAAGGTAGACCTACCAGCATTAAGTACACATTATTTTGGTGGTGGTTTAATAATAAATGGCGGTGGTGTGCGACACCGCGGCACGCTCTCCGCGCTAATTTCCCAGAGCGCGCGCTCGCCTACTTTGCTTCAGTTTACGGGGAAAGTTTACGCCTGAAGCGCCACCACAGCCACACATACGGTAATTTTAGCAACCACTTACAATATTTTTTTAATTAAACTTCTTTTGGGAGGGAACACAGTAATGTTTACGCTCTACTGTTCGGCAGTAGCAACAGGCGCTGCGGTGATAACTAGAGATATTTATTTTAAATATGTCGGGCATGCTAGTTAGGATGATATGTATTGCACCAAATTGTGCTCGTCGCTTTGAGGTAAATATTGAGTTTCATTACCTCAGTTATTACACTAGCTATAACGCCCTTCAAACCGGATCACAATGATGTTTGTACGGTGCTGTTTGTCGGCTGCGATTAGCTCTACGGTGATACCTACCTGGATGGTCTGCGGCAACAAAGACCTACCACCAGTAAAACCTTAATGAATAATGAATTAATATACTATCTAACTTCAATATTTAATGAAGTTATGTACAATTGAAGTATTGTACAGTTTTTAACGAACTTGTGAAACAACAGAAACGAAAAGGGTGAAAATTAGTCCTAACGCCGAGTAGCTACGAACCGCCACCCCACGCAATTTAGTTCTTTCTGGAAGTATGTTTAGATTCTTCTTCTTAAGGTGCTTCACCAACTAGCGGAGGTTGGCGGTCAGTTCGCCATATATCGGCCGGTGTATTGCCAGGCGGAATATCTTGATTAAACCGGGAAAACAAGTTCGTATTTCGTTATTAACAATTCAGAGCAACGGTTCGTCCCGAACACCGATCAAAATCCGATATCTCTTATTATTTTTCCATTTGAGCTCAGCTCTCTTGATGTAGAGGATTACTCCTCGCTGGGAAATTCATATATTTACGAGCGCCGTCCCTCCGCGGGTTATCTTCCGGAGACTTTATGCCTTAACGTCAACCTGCTGACAGCCTTGAACCGTAAACCATTTTTTTTATTCAATCAGTAGGTTAATTCTGTATTATATGAACAATCAATATAAATTAGTCCAAACTGTAATCACTGTGAATTTTAAAAGTACGGAATATCAACATCAGCTCAATGAAAGAAATGTCACATGACTGAGAAGTAAATCCACCGTACCATATACCACCAAAACATATACCATAAATATTTGGTTTCTTCTTCATAATCCAATCACTTTTTTAAATATTAGATATTCTCTCATTTCTTAAAATCTAATGTATAGAAACTAGAAATGTCCTCTGTATGCATATTCGTTATTCATTTCCCGAGTGGACGGGGCTCTACCCCAGCTCTCGTTCAGTTGGTGGTGGAGGTCAGGGCGGGCACACTGCTGGAGCCCCCGGGGACCTCATTGTTGACAGCGGCAAATTTATTTCGTGTACTATTTGAAATAGCACGAAGACCATAGCTTATACGACATATTCAAATGAGTTTTAGTTTAACGCAAACTACTAAACACCTGTACAGGATCTGTCATTATGACCTGCCCTCAGTTACTGGTGGAGAAGTGCCGCAAGGATAAACCGGATGTACATATGAAACATAAGTAGATATTTCAATACAACATGTAATTGAATATGAAGACTAATTGATTTATTAAATATTCATTATCATATCAGCCGACAGACGTCCACTGCTGGATACAGGCCACTCCAAAGATTTCTAAATCGATCGGTCCCGCGTTGCTCGCATCCAGTGTGTTCCTGCGACTCTCACCAGATCAGTCCACCGTGTGAGAGGCCTCGCAACGCTACGTGTATCGGTATGCCGGCGTCACTCGAGGACCTTACCGCCCCCATCGGCCGTTGATAAGTATTAAAATAAATAAGATAAAATTGGTCCATCGTAAAAGGAGTTTAGGATGTAAAAGACAGACTCAGATCCACCTTAAATCTATAACTATATTTTTGGGCAATAAATTAAAAGGAACAAACCGAAACCAAACAAGAGATCATAAACGTAATTGAAGGTCGAAGATATGACAAAAGTGTGTCTGTATGTCACGAGCTCATAGTAATAGACCTTCAGATGACCTCTACGTCATATAATAGATTGTCTGGGAATGTTTTAATATAAGAAGGACGCGGATTTTATTTCGTGGACGATTTGCCTGTCTGCGTAGATTATATTTACATACACCTACGTGAAAATAAATATAGTACTTGTATGAAAACTATCAGGTATATATATATTTATATATATATATATATAGATTTGATATACCATTACCATTCAGCATCACTAATGATGTTTGTCATATTTAATTAGCATACCTATAACAGTTATAAGGGTTCCTGCACAACAACTCGCGGGACTCAAGCCAACCTGCCGCCCGCTCGTGGTGCACCCTGCTAATCAACGAACGAGGCTCTGGATCCCACCAACCCGCATTGGGCTAGCGTCGTGGGAAATGGCCCAAATCCTCCTGTATCAATCCCTACCTGATCATGTGACTGTCGTCTATCGACTGACGATGATGATTATGATTTACCTATGGTGGTAGGTCTCTGATGCCGGAGATTAATACAGGGTATAAAATATTACCATCTTATGTCTTTAGGCGACGCGGACGCAGATGCAGTATATATTATACTAACTAGCACCACATTGCCATGCCAAAGTTGAAGGTCTCGTCACTTCGTGGTGGCAGTGATGATGATGAGAGCAACTTTAGTATTTCATGGAACCTATTCAGTTTGAATGGTACATTTATTGAGTGGGGCGATGAGATCGTTTCGTTACAGGAAAAATATTTCACCTTCCACATAAATAGCTGGAGCATTTGTTCTGATTTGCGGCGCTGGTCTCTGGGGCGCATTTCTTGCAGAGCCGCTGTAATGGGCATAAGCGATATACGGGTATACATTACGGAGCATTTCGAACTTTACGGCTCGGCCTTAGGGTTGGTGCTGCACTCTCACCCCTCGAGGTGGGGAGGGTTGGCGGTGAACGAAGCGTAAATTTGACTGTTGTAACAAATTGCTACTTTTTCGCGGGCCCCCACTACTGGCGGCTGCCGAGTTGTTATACCTACTTGTGCTGATGAGTCCTCCCTTACCAGCTTTCGGGGGTTTGCATTAACCTCATTTCCGTGGAGAGCACTGCTGTTGTTGTAATTTTTTTATACAGAAGTTAAGAAATGAAGTGTTGTTGGTTTAAAACTTGTATGTTTCTGTCTGCTCCTGCTGTTTGCAGGTATGGGTTGAAGAGTAACTCGGTCAAGACCGCTCTCAGCTGCAACATAAAAGCTCCACATACCCAATTTATTTTCTTACGCCCCTCAACAAAATTGCCTGCCCTTTTTAGGTTATGCTCTGTTGAAAGGTAACTCTCTGGAGTATATTCGTCGCCGTGATTAAAAAGTGGCTCAAGACCCTTTTCAGATTACCAACTCATATTGCGTTTAACAATTAAAATTAAAGATTATATCCTTGGACATATGCATGTTTTAAAGCTTAATTAGCATAATATTATTTAAGCATTTCTGGCTGGCTCGTGTAAGTGGGGGTTCATATAGGCCATTTCCCACCACGCTGGCCCAATGCGGGTTGGCGGAAGACAGAGCCTCGTTTGTTGATTAGCATGCTGCACCCCGAGCAGGAGAGGTTAGCTTGGGTGCCATGAGTTGTTGTACAGGACCCATTACACCACTTTCCTCCCCCTTCAAGCATTTATTTATTACTTTTAGAGGGATGGGGCCAATACGGCGATTTGTAAATATTCTAACGCCGCCGTAGTTACGATGGAACACAACCAGTATTAAAGTCCTGCTCGTCTCTTCGTCGTTACTTGGATGTATGAAAACCACATTTTACAACTGAAACTCTTTTATGAACATTCGATTTATCATTTTCACGGAATGCCTATCTAATTCTTGTTTAAAGCCTCTTCGCAGACGTACGGGATGTGTCCCAAACTTCCACCTAATCTTTTTAACTCATACTGCGAAATCAGTTTCATATTAGCTTTGAGTTCTCATCCTTGCAGCGGACAATAAGTTTAACTGTAGTATATATCATCATACAGCATAATCATTATCAGCCTTTGTTTATCCACTGCTGGATATAGGGCTTCCCCAATGTCTTCCATCCGACCGCCCTGATGATGTTGCCGATCCATCTGTATACATAGGAGTGATAATTCTAATATATCCTTATATAATATTATTTTTACGCTTTGTTATTTAAGGAAATTTTAAATCGCGTTATTGCTAAAACGTTCAGTAACTATTACAATGCTAAAGTTCTTTCTGTTTCACTTGTAGTGGGAAATATTGAAACAAGAACCCTAATGGAATCGCCAATTTGATTTTGTGACCTTCAATTTACAAACCGTAAAACTATCCATTTTTTTAACTTATTAACTAAAAGCTTTGAAGCAGTAAAAGCTCTATCGTAAATGGTAAGGAATTTCTCATTCGCTCGAAGAGGAACTGATTTCTTTTAAATTATCTGCTTTTAGCCAGGATGAAGGATAAATGGCATGGCTCACTTCATTTGTAAGATTTCAAATTCTTAATATTAACATATTTTTTTTTATTTTACGAAGAAACAAAGGAAAGATTCACCAGATGGTACGTCATATGATTACTTCTGTCAACAGCGTAGCGCTAGTTCGGATGATATACACAGCAGATTGTGTTTATCGCCTTGAGATGAGATAAATCTAGTTATTTCAGTAACTTTAATAGTTACAATGACCTTCAAACTGGAATAATGTATTGTCACAACAGTACTGTCTGTCGGCTGCGGTGGTACATATTCGGACGGTCTCCGGTGACAGGCTTACTACCAATAATTACTAACTCCTTTGGCGCAGCGAACCAGGCAGTCCTGACCTCCGATACAAGAGAACACCAGCGTTGTCTGTCCCGCAATCCCTCCTGTCCTCCAGTCCAGTACTTACACTATGTAATTGTGTGAAGGAAGTAAAGCACTACACGATTTTGATTACTCTCTAAATAATATTCCCTCTCAGTATTCATTTGCAAAATAACCTACCCTAAATATTGGTGTTCATTAAATTATAATGTTCTCGAGCTGATGTATTTTTAGATGATCATTAAAGAAGGTATCTTGAATGGAATGATTGCGGGATCGCGCTCTACTCGCTCTCCACTCGAAAGCCGGCGGGAGCGGTCTCCACCCGCTCCAATTACTCCCTGCACTTGACACGCTTCCAGCCACTACACCCTGCCGCAGACGGTGTACACGTACACCCGCACCCGCACGCGCACCCGCCCCAGTCCCACGACCCCTCCCACGCGCTGCTGTGACGTCACCGCGAGCCCCTATACATGATGTACCCGCTTCCACGTGACGAGTGTCGCAATGTGCTTTCCTCTTGAACACAATCCAGTTTTTGGGCCACTGCTCTCAACATATCTAATGTAAATATGTATCACCGCAGCGCCTATTTCTGCCGCAACACAGTACTGCACAAACATTACCATATTCCGAATTGAAGGGCGCTGTAGCTAGTGAACATACTGCGATAACTATACTCAATTTGTCTTAAAGCGATGAGCATAATGAAGTGCAGGGTGCGTTATTCCAGCTAGCGCCACGTGGTTACTGTCGTGCAGTTGCACTTACCATCAAGTGGACAAATTATTGCAATTCAATGCTGTTTATTTAAATAATAAACAGGTATCGCATTGTCATTTCAAAGCTTTAAAGTTCAAGGTAACTTTCAAATGTTAAACACACAAAAATACCAATGCCATGAACTTCTTACGAGGCGACCACCTCGGGTTAAGTTACAGCCAGAACTTGGCAGTAACTTCACCAGATGCGACTCTCGAACTACGATTGACTGCTTTTATCAGACGCACTCTTCAGTTAATCTTCAGTGAGTGCAGGGCGGATAAATATAAGTAAAGTAAACACTGTTTGCTCTATTTATATTTCTCCATGAGATTCGTAGCTACTCCACATTTAACTACCATACTGATAAGCTGCAAAAAGTATTGTTTTAGACTGCCTTTCTAGATCTCGCACCCACGCACTATGTAAAGCACGAGATACCTCAGTGTTCAGTGGTTCGATCCCCAATGACTTGAATCTTCCGGAAAAAGAAAGTAGTAAGTATTGCCTTGTCCATCTCCATGTGAAAGAAAGCTCCCAGTCCCAATAGTGGGATGATTCAAAAAGCTGCTAGATATTGTTATTTTTTCTTTATGTCTTATCGCAACAATTTTATAATATTACACAATAATCACACAGTAAAGAAGTAGGAGTATTTAATCTTGATTTCCAGTGCAATACTTCCGGAGAAACCTCACTTTCGTGTAGGTGAACTAGTACATGAAAACCCCGTGCAGTACTGAAATTAATTTTACTTCAGTAAACAATAACAAAGCCTCCCTCTCGCTGTGTGCGATGAAATTCATAATTGATATAAACTTCTTACCTGCTCCCATAAAGCTTAATGCCCACAAGTTTCCGGCGCGAATGAAAGCTCATCGTCTAACTTACAGTGGTGCTTCGTTGTTACTGCCGCACTTCCGGTTAACTTTTTCACACTGTAAATAGCCAGGTTGTAAACGCGTTTCGATGGGGGAGATACTTTTCGTACATAACAAAAAATTTTATAGAGGGGAGGAATACAGGCGTGGTGGATATTTTTCCTTCTGCTAAAGTCGATATTATGAGAAGAACCGGATTTTCAACGACAGATTTTTTTTACGGAACGGGGGAGACATTCACCTGATGGTATGCCATACGCTAGTTAGGATGATACAGATAAAAGGCAACGAAGACAATGTGATGCAGTGTATAACATGTTAACTAGCACCACGTTATTGAGAGCAGAGGTATCACTTACCATCAGGTGAACGTCTCGCCCGTGTGGTCGCTTCGTAGAACAAAAAAGAAGCAAAATTCAAACATGTAAAGCTTATCTTTCATCTGCGTTGAAAGCCCAGTCCACGTCCTCCCCGCATGCCTTATGAAGCATCACGAGGCTGAAGTCAACACATCTGCAGGCGCTATCTTGGCCCAGTTGCTCAGTGCAGCGAGCCCCGAGACGTCTCACGTGGAAAACGTTTGTGCACTTTAAAAAAACGTTGAGATAAAAGATGCAAAGATAAGACGCTGCTCTATAAAGTTGTTTACTTTACAACAACTAATATGTACTAGGAATATTAAATTTGTATACAAATCATCATCATCATCAGACTTTGTTTATCCCCTACTGGATATAGGCCTTTCCCAATGTCTACCACCAAATGCGATCCTCAGCTTTTGTATACGTGTACAAATATTAATAAATAACTGTTTAAAATTACAAATATGCTGATACTCTTCGAAATTTGCTAGATTTTGTCACGACTTAACATCATAGGAATCTTCTTAAAGTGCCTCTCCAATTAGTGAAGGTTGGCGATCAGCGTGTTACAGTCCTTTCTGCCTCTGGTTCGGCGGAACTATTCGGACGCCTTAGATATGCCAGCCCATTCCCTGATATTCCTCGACCATGACTTATTCCTCCTCCCCACCTGTCGCTTACCAGAAACCTTACCTAACAGCTGATCATAGAGATAATAAAGCTTTAATTATATATTGATGCAGGCAGGCAGTATAGATAAAAGTATCCGGTACAAAATTATACCAAGTTAACCTCCTTACTTATCCGGGTTCGTTTAATACAAATTATATGGAGAACCTGTAATAAGAGCTCAGAGGCTGGGTTCCGGGCACTGTCCATCGCCAAATTTTGCAATGAAAGACATGTCCAACACTTGCTGATGGACCGTGTAAAATATCAGAGCAATGAGAGGCGTTGATGAGTAAACCCAGCATCAATGCCCTAGACTTGGGCGGCTCCCTCACACGCGGTGCTGTGGGAACCAGTCAAGAGCAGCACGAGATACTTTTGACATGATATAACACCACTGTAATACATAATTTTGTGGTCTTGTATTTTTGTGGTAATGGGGCTGACGTCTTTAAAGGATAAAAACCCCAAAAAAAATCTAATTCGAGATATTTGTTTGGGAGCTTCGTCTTTAAACTACAACATTGTTAGTCTGGACATCAGTTGAGAATGGTTTAGCAGTGTACAGCAGCAGGTCGATGTGATGCTGATTGTTACTCTTACTCTGGTGCAACAACTTAAACTGAGTGTTAGCTTCCAACCCAAGATCACGCCGGCGTTGCTTCTCTGTCTGCACGCTGATGATGGTTCTAATCGGAAGCTCGGATCCAGGTCTCGCTCAGTTCGTTTCCCTCAGCAGTTTTTATGCGAAGATTGGAAGGTTTTGTAAATTTAAGGTCATTAAATGATTAAGCAAACGGGCTCGCGCCGGCGCTGGGCTGCCACTTAGAGATGCAAATGAGCAATCTCCCAGCGAATTCATATTAACGCGAGATGATTCAACCTCCGGCCGCCGCCCGCTGAGTAGACGATCACCCCACCCCACCCCGAATTTGTTTAGGGAAGTTTTTTGTTATTTCTTACAGTTTCACCACAATATTATTCACGCATATGGTTGCTTAATTTTCGTCGATAAGAAGAATTGTGCGAACATTACCATGGTCCGGTTTGAAGGTTGCTGTAGCTAATAAAAAATATTGAAACAAGACTGAAAATCTTAAGTCTCTACACGATTAGTTCATTGATGTAGACACTTGATTTACCATCAGGTGTATGCTCTTTTCTTGGTGTACAGCAATTGATAACAGATCTATTGTTTTTTTGTTTCAGACGTAAGCACATAGTGAAGTCTTCCAACTGTCCCCAAGACTGTTTCTGTGATAGCTCTGTGTCAGCCACTGCTCTGCGATCGTTAATTGAAGCCGCAACATCACAAGTGCATCCTGGCTGTTGAGTGAGAATACCCGTTACCGATTTATGGACTTCCTGTATTCGTTCTACGCGGATAACTTAATAAAGTAAGTGAGAGATTTCATATTAACTTCAACTCATTTACTTACTGGACCACAAACCCATTCCTCTCTAATTTACGCAGAATTGTTGTTGCTATTATTTACTGGCGGTACGCCCTTATTGCCGGAGACGATCTAGACAGGTAACATTATTATCAGCCGATACAATAGACGTCCACTGCTGGACATAGGCCTCCCCTAAAGATTCCCATATTGATCGGTCTTGCGCTGCCCGCATCGCTGGGCACTAGGTGTCGTCGTTTGTAAGGGTTCATATGCGGGAAATTTGAGCCATTTCCCACCACGGTGGCCTGATGCGGGTTGGTGGGAGCCAGAGCCTCATTTGTTGATTAGCAAACTGCACCACGAGCAGGTAAGTTAGCTGGGGTCTCGTGAGCTGTCGTTCGGGACTCATTACACCCCAGACAGATATAACCGCAGGTTATGTCTGTTGTCAAACAGCAATTTACGAACATTATTGTCTTCCGGTTTAAAAGACGCTGTAGCTAGTGGAGTTATTGGGATAACGTGATTTAACACCTTATGTCTCAAGGCAATGAGAACAATGTGGTTCAGTGTTTATCATCCTAATCAGCGCCTCGTTGTTATGAGCAGGCGGACCACTTACCATCAGGTGAACGTTTCGCTAGTCTAGTCGCTTCGTAGAATAAAAAAGCCATCCAGGTTAAATGCGTTACTCAATATTTTATTTATTTTGTGGTGTTGATATGTACTTTTATGTGGTGTGTGTGTGTGTACAGGTAGGGGTGGTTCATGCCCCACGCGGCGCCCGCCACCGCCATGTCGGCCCCGCCGCGCCACCCTCACTTCTATACCGTGGAGGTCGGCGACACGCGCTTCACGATCCTCAAACGCTACCAGAACCTCAAGCCCATCGGCTCCGGCGCCCAAGGGATAGTGTGGTTAGTAGCTGAACGCAAAAACCTTATCTTTATTTATATCTTTATTTACTGATGGTAGGTTTCTGTTGTCAGATACCGTCTAGGTAGGTACCACCTCAGCTCCAATTGCATCCGATAAACAGTAGTGTGTTCCAATTTGAAGGACGCTGTAGGTAATGAATTCATCGGGGTAATGAGACTAAACATCTTATATCTCAAGGCGACGGGCGCAATGTGATGCTGTGTATACCACTCTAACCAGTACCACATTGTCATGGGTGGGCGAAACACCTACCATCAGATGAACAACCTGCTCGTCTGGTCGCTTCGAAAATTAAAAACAATACAGTTCCATCTGCTGCCTCCATATAGTAGACACACTCTGATGTTGCACTCTCACTCTTGACACAAACATATTAATTCTGTTCATATTACATAAACGAGAGGTACAAAGGTATTCAAATACTAGCCATGGACAGCCGTGGATAGCGGTGGATAGTGTGTTATTAATTCTCACCCTGAGTACACCTAGACAGTAGTCATGAGGAAACAAACACACGATCCATCAACACTAAGAAGAAAGTGACATATTCTTATCAGCTGTTACTGTTATGAATAAATCGATTCAAACGTTCGGAACCTATGCAGCATTTAAACTGAACTTCTCCTTCTTAGTATTTGTCCAGTCTTGGGTCTGCTTTCTTACTTCTTTCCCTCCACTTCGCTCTATTTGCTACAACGCTTTACTTGAGATCCAGCTCATCATATCCTTTGTCACTACACTCGGCCATCGCAACTCCCGTCCTCCCTTCAGCCGTTTGCCGGGTGTGTTGGAGCAGAGTGTTGTGTTGCCTATGTATTCAGGTGGTCTCCTTTTGACTTGCCTATACCGTCGCAGCCGGTTTTCCTGCAGTTTGTCAGCGACGTCACGTGTTCCGAGACTACCACGTACGTTCTCATTGCGGATCTTGTCCGCACATCCACCTCAACATTTTCATCTCGACCATGCGAATGGAATGAACATGCCTTTTTGTCATTGCTCGTGTCTCGCTTCCATAAATGAGCATGAGCATGGCAGCCTGATGTCGCAGGTATTTCCAATGAGCTCGTGCCATTTAAGCCAAGCGGAGGATATACGGCGTTGAAGGTTGCTCTCCAAATTATCAGATTTTTCTAACACACTACATAATTGTTACAGCATGCAATCTCTTCAGCTCAGCATCAAACGTATGTATATTTTACAACATTGGTTTGTATGGTTTCGGTTTCGGTTAAAATTTAACCAGAATCTGCATAAAAACTTATCCTTTTTTTGGTATAACGACAGAAATCTTCGAAATGATACTCCGCCTTCTGGGTCGAAATCAAAGTTATGTGGAGATTTTTTCCCACTTAAACCCCCTCGGTGGTCACCTTCGACGTTTGGAGAGGTCACGGGATCTTTTTTTTTTTTTTTTTTTGTTTCGGGGGGGAAATCTTCGAAAGATACCCTGTTTCTGGGGGGAAATCAGGGTTATGTGAGATTTTTACTCACTAAAACCCCCTCGGTGCTCTGCATCAGTGCATTCGGAGAGGCTCCGGGATCTCGTATAGAACGCACCGGTGCCCCTCTACACTTTGTGTTAACACATCTCTGAGGAGAGGCTTAACCCTCCTAGGCTGTCCCACACAGATTCGCATGTTGAGCGATAAGGGCCCCCTCCCTTAAGGCCCGCGAAACTCCCAGGCTCTTTTAGTCGCCTTCTACGACAGGCAGGGCTTACCTTAGTCCTATTCTCACTAGCCCGAGACTATAGGGCTGACGGGCTGGTGCGTCCATTACCACCGCCCCGTCGTCTTCTTCTCCGAGTGGAATCAATGCTCTCCCGATTCCGTTCGGCGGCCTCTTTCTGTACCATTACAGCTTCACAGAAGGAGACCAATGCTGCCCATGCACTTTTGTTCTTAATCGAAGCGGCTACTGCTACTGGCAGCGAAAGATCGCGTCCGATCCTGTTGATCAGGCTTTGTCTCTCGAACTCCCACGCAGGGCATTCAGCGAGCGTATGCTGCGCGGTATCCCGGTCTCCGCCACAGTGGTGGCATTGCGTCGTCGGTTCGCGGCCGATCCTGTTTAGATACTCACCGAAACACCCGTGTCCGGTGAGCACCTGAGTTAGCCTAAAGGTGACGTGCGCCATTCCACCCGACCGGAGCCATACTTGGAAGCTTGGCAGCACCGCGCTTACGATGCGCTGTCGTGAGCTATGGGGCTCAGCGAGCCGCTCTCTCCAGACCTCTAGAGCACGCCTGTGCTCCTGCCTACGCACTTCTGCCGCATCCAGGGGCTCGGCCCCACCGTGGCGATAACGGAGTCGGTTATAGACTCGCGCATCCATCTCTGCCAGAATGTCCAAGGGTGGAAACCGAGCCAGGATAGTGGCCGCCTCAAAGGATATCGTTCGGTATCCTCGCGCGATACGAATGGCCATCTTACGCTGTAGGCTGTTCATTTTGGCTCTACACCGCCGGCTACATGACAGCCGATGAGACCATACAGGCGCTCCGTAAAGAGCCATCGATCGCACGACCCCCGAGTAGAGGCGGCGGACTCCTTCCCTGGGACCCCCAAGATTGGGTAGCAATCTATGCAGAGCACCTACTACCTTCTCAATCCTAGGGATCAGGCGGTTGAAGTGTTCTTCGAACCTCCATCGACTGTCTACAGTAAGACCGAGATATTTCATCACCGATCCCACCCCAACAGACACGTCACCTACGCGAACTGAAAAACTGGGAGGTTCCCTTGTTTGAGGGAGCTTGTGAAACCATATCGCCTCGGTCTTATGAGGCGCTATCCGTAGACCCAGCTCATGGATTTTGTCCACAACGCATGCCACTCCAAGTTCGGCAAGCCGGATGGTGTCTTCGAAGCTGCCTCCTTTGGCCAATACTAAGGTGTCGTCCGCGTAACATACAACACACACTCCAGCGGGGAGATCGACTCTAAGTACGGCATCATATGCAATGTTCCATAATAGAGGACCTAATACAGAACCCTGTGGAACCCCGCAATTTACCTCTCTCCTATGAAGTACGGTATCCCGACCCACATATTGGACGCATCTGTCTTTTAAGTAGGCCCCGATAATGCGCTGTAAGTAAGGAGGCACGCGGTGGTACGCCAGCGCTTCCCTTATTACTCCCCATGGCAGTGAGTTAAAGGCGTTGACTACATCAAGGCTAACTGCCAATGCCACACCACCTTGATCCACTGTCCGTTGCGACTGTTCCCTAATGCGGAGGATTGCATCCACGGTCGACCGTGCCCTTCGGAAACCAAACTGGCCATCCGACAGATCGGGGCCTTCTTGGTGGAGATGCAGGTTGATGCGATTGGCGATAATTCTTTCCAATAATTTACCGACCTCATCTAACAGGCATATGGGTCGGAATGCAGAAGGAGTGTCTGCGGTCCTACCATCTTTCTTTAAGAGCACCATCCGTGCTTCCTTCCAGCCTTGAGGGAATACGCCGGCACTGAAGCAGCAGGTAAACAGCTCCCTCAATCTCTCTCCTAATCCGGCTTCTATTGCTAGTACCCATGCGCGTCCGGGAATTCCGTCAGGACCTGGTGTAGTATTTCGGGCTTTGAGACGTTTAATGGCTCGTCCCATCTCTTCGTTGGTCACACTCCATTCGTCGGACCAGACGAGCTGATCCGACGACTCCGTAAAAGCTGATACTGGACATTCCTGACTCATTGGGAAGAGAGTATCTATCACTGTTGTTATAAATAAAGGATCCAAGGTCTCTGTTAGTGGAGGTATCCAAGGTCTGAGTTTGCCTAATACCAACTTGTATGGGCGTCCCCACGGGTCCCTTTCCAGCTCTTCGAGTAGTTCGTTCCAAGACCGAGTTCTAGCCGATTTAATAGCCAGTTGTAGCGATTTAGTGGCGTCTCTGTACATCCTGTAGGCTCGAGTCGTTTCGTCCACTGTGGCTCGTCGCCTCCTTCGGGTTCTTGTGTACTGACGGCGAGCGCGCAAACAAACCTCGCGCAGTTGCGCTATAGCTGGCGACCACCAGTAAGCCGCCTTCGATTTAATGAACTTTGTTCGGGGCATTGAGGCATCACAAATACATGTCATCGATTCCCGAAACCAAGTCGCACCACTTACGGGATCGGACAAGATTCCGCCAGCTATGCTTTCTGGCCAAGCCACGACGATGGCTGCAGCTTCGAGCATATCTGCGTCGAGCTTTTTGAGAGACCACCGCCGCGGTGGGCCGCTGTGGCCGCTGTGGTGGCGAGCAGTATCTTGCGAGGAGGCAAGCGCCACGTTAATCAAAATATAGCGGTGATCCGAAAGCGTGACCGCTTCCTCCGCTACTCTCCAACCTGTCACCATACGCAAAGCAGAAGAGCTTGCCCAAGATAGATCAACGATCGACTCTCCCTGCCATCGCACACAGGTGCTGACGGATCCCCGGTTTAAGAGCCGAAGGTCAAGCCCAGCCGCCCACATTTGTAAGGCCTCTCCCCTTGTGCTGTTCCGAGAAGATCCCCACACTATGGAGTGTGCATTGAAATCACCCAGAACAAGAACCGGACGTGGTTGACATCTGCGAATGCATTTGTTTACGGAGTCCAAGTACCCCTCGTAGGCAGCTAGTGTGCAGTTGGGAGAGACATAGCAGCCCACAACCGCAAGAGGTCCCAATTCCACAGCAACAAAGCCTTGCCCTCTGAAAATTGAAGAACAGGGGGGGTCCCCCGTATTACCATTCCAATAGATAGCGACCTTGCCATCTTCGCTACCAAACCAGCGAGGATGGTCTGGCACACGGTAAGGTTCGGCCGTTACGGTCAAAGCTACCGACCACTCCGCGAGGTATTGCAGTAGCAGGTCCTGCGCCCCGCGGCAGTGATTTAGGTTAGCTTGGAGTATCTTTACTCTTCGAGTGAAGGCGACACTTCCATATCCTCCTGCGCACTTAGGAGTGGCTCAGGAGCGGGGACCTGCTTTCTCCCACTTCCTGTTCTCCTCCGTTTAGGCGCACAAGCCTTAGCCCCCAGACGGTGATTGGCTGGGCGTCCGAGATCCACGCACAGTGGACATTTCAGCACTCCGGTGGTACATTGACTAGCCCTATGGCCTGGCTCACTGCAAGCGTAGCATTGCGTGCTACGATCCTTCTCGTTAGGGCACCTATTACGAACGTGTCCCAATTCCAGACACCGGTAACACTGCAGTGGTCGCTTCGCTAGAACCTCAACCCTTGCTAATGTCCACCCCACGCGGATACGCTTTGCTGTCGCCAGCTTTCGTACTGCGCTTACAGGACAACGTATCCAGGCAGATCCCATTCGCACAGGAGACCGGCGAATCTCGCCCACTTTAACATCAGCGAGTGAACAATCTCCCGCTTCCGCAACTGCATCTGCGACTTCCGCTGTGGTGACGGACTCATCCAAATCCATCACTCTTATTTCGCCCGTTTTCAAGGGTCGTGTTATGTGTACCTCGGTATCGGCCAGCGCTTCTTTCATTTTTCCAGCCAGCATATCAGCCTTGGATGCGCAGTCAGGGCCAGACACCTCTAATATTATTGCCCCCGTTACTGCCCTCCTTGGTCGAACGGTGTCTATACCACAGTCTGCCAACTTAACCTTCTGCTTTACCGTAGTCATGACCGCAGCATACGAGAGTTCTCCGTTCGCTGGTACAGTGACTGTAATGGCCGCTGCACGAGGAAGTCTACCCGGTTTTACCTTTTCGGTAGGTTTTGGAATCACCTTTCCAGCCTTCTTAACCGCTGAAACAACCTGTCCTGCCGCCACCCTACTAGCTTTGCGGCTCACTACAGCCGACCAGGTATCCGCTGCTGACCTGAGCTCCGCGGCAACCGGCTCAGAAGCCAGAGCAGGTGTACGCGGTAACAAAGATTGATCAGCATCAGCCACTATTGCCCTTTGACCACTTGTGAGTCTCGGATTGTTCGACAATCTTTGCCTTAGCGCCCTGTTAGGAAAAATCCTGGTCTCAAAGGCAGCTAGCTTTTCATCTACAAGACAACCTATTTGCATCATGAGGCTTTCTTCTCTTCTCCTGGTCACGCCTTCCTTACTGAATGTACTCGGAACAGACGTAGCCTTTGTCTTCTTAGACTCCGTCGATCCACTTGTCTGCTTCCGGAGGAGTTTCATGTCTTCAGTCAGCTTGTCCAACTTGGTTGCAAGATTGTTTACGAGAGATCGTAGCTCTCCATTCTCCCTTTCAAGGCTTACAACTTTGTGAATGCTTGCTGCTCTTCGCTTAAGTTCTTCTGTCGCCGCTTTTAGGTTGCGTACTCCCAATCTCAAGTGACGGACGTAATCGCCTTTAAGATTACGGGAAGCGTCGGCAACATTCGCTATTACCAAGAGGTGCTGATCAATGAGCTTCTCCAGTTGGGTATCAGCATAGGACTGCATTTCCAAGGCCAAGTTTTCAACCTCTGAGAGATTAGTATTCGTCCCAGTTTTAGTTGATGGTGCAGCACCTTCGCTTTCTTCACTTGCAGAGGCAGTAGTCGCTTGGTACTTTGCGGCGACCTCCATGCATTGGGCTTTAGACCTTCTCTTCCGGGCGTTGCTTGAGACCTCGGAAGCTACCGAAGTTCGAGACGCAAGTGAGCCGTCTGACTCGCATGCATCGCTTTGCCCTGCCAAATTGTTTTGTGGATCTAAGTGTATAGCGCGCTTTCGCCGCCCACTTGGCCGACCCTTTGAGGTCACGGGATCTGCGTTCGGAACACAACCGCGGCCTCGAAAACGTTATGCTGGTATAGCTCGTCCCGGGGTCCGTTTCATGCAGACCCTACCAGCCTCGTGAGTACTACTTCAATGACCAGGGATCACGTTCAGCTATTGTTCTCCTCAATAAAAACTTATTCAGGACCAACTTTGCCGAGAGCAAACAATTCTATGAATTTTCATTATTCAATTCCTGACCTGGTTCCATTAGGAATGCATTTAACTGCATTGCAAGGAGTTAAGAGGATTTTAATTAATTTTATATTGAACTTCTTTCTTCCTACTTCCTTTTTCTAATAGTTTATATTTATTTCCTTCACTCGAAGGACGCTAAAGCTTCATTTGTTTGCGCTCCTTGCTCGAAAACTTCCGTCTCCTCTTTGAGTTTGTAAGTTTGCCCGTAAGAGGATTTCCGCCGGCAAAATCTTGAGAAAAAGTTTCTCCTCTCCCACCTTTCAAGTTTTCATATTTTTCTTTTGTTTATAGCATATTGTATAAATCATTTAAAATGTCGAGAAAACCGTTTTTAAAACTTTATTCGCTGACATAATAACTGTTGTACGTTTTACTTACCTTCTAAATAATCAGGTTATTTTCTGCGTCGTGCTTAGAAAATATATTTACTGCCTGTAACAAGAATGAATGAATGTATAGATGAAATTTGAATGTTTATAGTGAATTTTTCGAGGGTTTTTTATTACTCGTCCGTCCGTCAAGAAGGAGTAAACTAACAGGATCTTCTATGGGGTGGGAACATTTATTGTATCGTTGGAACCACGATCCGATTGTGTTCCCTTTCCTATGCGAATTGTTGAATAGTTTCCAATTCGTATCTCTTATCAACTGTATACATATTTCCACGATCACTGCATGTTGCAGTTCACAGCGCGACCCCAAGAATACAGAGTCTAGACACTTTTGATGTATTACCTATATTATCCTCTCGGTGCCTCTATTTCTATATATAACTTTATTTACATTCTTTGGTCCGTGCTTAGACTTAAATATTTAAATGGATTACGAATATCCAGTGTCTGAATGTGTCGTGATATTTCCTCGTGTTGTTTCACTGAATTAATGCAATATTAATTCTATACTATTATGACGTCCCTTTGACTGTTATAGCCATTGAAACTAATATAGGAAAAGTTATGTTTTTGAGCGAAGACTAGGTATAAGTTACATAGGTAAACATAGTACTAATGAACTTAACTTATTTAAAGTTAACTTACGAAAAGTTCTCATTGATCAAGTGCAACTTACATCCATGTTATATCTTATTACGACGGATACAATTCATTCACACTTCACTGGAGTAGAGATCTATCAAGTACTACATAATTGTTTGCATCTGAACTCACAGCACCGTGACGTCATCATATAAATTGCATATCACCTACTTTTTCGAATCACGTTATGCACGAAGTTATAACTTATCACAGACAATCACTCGATGCTTTAACTTTACATTGGTTGTACACCCTCACCGCAGTGCACAGCGTAGTTTAAGGGTTGTGAAATATGAAGCTCATGAGTGTGTCGCGGGGCAGTGCAGTCGCGGGGCGCTGCACTAGCACCATGCACCGCCTTTATAATGTGTTTTGTTTGTAGCTGACGCCGCGTATTGTTAGCGGGGTAGCGATGGTTCAGTTTTACTCGGTCAGTTTCGGTGACGCGGTGTTCACCGTACCCGCGCGGTACACGGAGCTAGTGCGGCGCGGCGCCGGCGCCCAGGGCATGGTGTGGTAAGGCAGCGACCGTCCGACCGTCCGATCGTCCGACCGTCCCATCGTCCCACCGTCCCACCGTCACCACCGTCCGACCGTCCGACCGCCCCCATGGGCCGCTTCACGCTTTCACTGTGCCACCTCGCCACTACCACTACCACTACCAATCGCTTCGGTGTTTGTACTAACTTCCGCCCGCTTCGCACCCTCGCCGGTTCACTTCGCGGTGTCCACCGTCAAACATCGCATTCTAAAAACGAAAAGAATTAACCGAAAGTACTATTATATTAAAATGGCTGGATATCCGAATCTTATATAGCTAGGACCAAGATTTCCAACTACCTTAGCGCAACCATAAGATGTCTGTGTGTGTGTTGAAGTAAAATTTCATATATCAAAAAGCTCTTTAGGCCCCAGTCACATTAAGTTCAAAAACTTATTGATCCACTTTCATTGATGACCCATATAAATCAATGATCCATATAAATCCTAATGAACAATTTAAATGTTGAGTGGGCACTTTGTTAAATCGAAATGATCTTTCCGTTCTTCCCTCAACTAAAAAGTTTTAAGTTGAAACACTTGGAAGCTCTGCAGAGCGACTCGGAAAAACGTCGAAGACTTCCCCTCCGAAGATTCGTTTCCGGTGAAGTTTTAATTAGATATTCAGATTATAGATAATAAAAAGATTTACATGGAATCTATGTCGATATAAAGTAAGACATGCCCGTGACATTTCCTGTAGCGAAGGTAACTTATTATTAAGGAGGCTTACATTTGTTTGTTTTTGACTAACTTTTAATGTTTTACGGTCACTAATAATAGTATTCACTAATCATTACTTGATCTAGATCAATTATTCGTCATCGAAATGATTACTTACTTTAACATTTACATTTACTTACTATACCTAAACAAAAACTTGATGAAGTTTAAAATTTAATGTGCATGTTTACATTTGTCTTATTTCCGTTTTAGATGTATTTATACTTTCCTTTCAGTTTTGTTTACAATTGTTACATATTTTAAAAAAAAAAAAATATCGAAAAAATATTATGGAATAAGTACGTATTGTTAAAGTTTATATTTCTAACTTAACTATTTACTTTTTAGTATTCAATGTGTATAATTTTGTAACATCTTTCACTTGTCTATGTACTTTAATTGTGAGACAATAAAGTCATCAACAATTCATCTTTGAACAAATAATTGATAACCAGAAGATGTAGCGATGACCTGCCCAATGCGACTGAAGCTGAAGATTGGATAGAGTAAATGTTGTTCCCCGAGATGGACCTATGTCCAACAGTGGACTGTCCACAGCGGACATTAGTCTACTTCCATTTCTTTCCTTTTAGTATTATTCAAGTTGTTCTTGTATTCAGTGCCCATGTTTAAAAATGCCAGGAGCAATACGTTTATGGTGAGGAGGGACGGTTTGTGATGGTTGAACATCACCTTGTCGGGAGCTGTTGGGTAATGAGATCAGTTTAAGAGGAGGTGGTGTTTCCGTTGCAGCGCCGCGTACGACACGGTCACACAGCAGAATGTCGCCATCAAGAAGCTGTCGCGGCCGTTCCAGAATGTGACGCACGCGAAGCGCGCCTACAGGGAGTTCAAGCTGATGAAGCTCGTCAACCATAAAAATGTGAGTGGATATGTCCGTTATGGGTACATGGATGTTTTAACGTTTTGAGACCAGCTGATGGTATAAATCCTTTAACAAAATCACCTACTTGACACCTTTAAAAAGTTTGTTAGTTGTAAGTACTATAGTCATTAGACTTAAAATGAGCCTGACGTAGAAGCCGACTGAAAGGGTCTTCAGGTCCTCTGACTTTGAAGGTAGGCGTCTTCGTTGCCGTACTACTAAGCGAACCTAGAGTAGGTAATAATTATGAGGTGGTCTTATATTTATCAAAGTAAGGCGAGGATGCTGGGGACGGTTACGGAGCCCGCTGACGCTTGCTTTGGGGCTTTTTGTAGGAGATCCCTTGGAGGTCGTAACGTACAGAGGTAATCATTTTAACCTTTTCGTTTTCCCAGAAGCTATATATCTTTTAAAGATATCTCTCAAGATAAAAAAGGTTCCAGTGAATTTGAAACTTACGACGTTAAGTCTTGAATCGTATCATCGTATTTAGATCATCGGCCTGCTCAACGCGTTCACGCCGCAGCGGAGCCTCGAGGAGTTCCAGGACGTGTACCTAGTGATGGAACTTATGGACGCGAACCTCTGCCAGGTCATTCAGATGGATCTTGACCACGAGAGGATGAGCTACCTGCTGTATCAGATGCTGTGCGGCATCAAGCACCTCCATCTCGCCGGAATCATACATCGGGTGAGTGTTTGATGATCAATTACTTAAAGATCACGGTGTCTTCAGCCATTTTGCTATCTTCATGATCTCATCTTCAATGATTATGTTTAAATACTATAATTACTTAAAATTAGAAAAAACTTGTTACACAATATATACAGCAGGAGAACGTTTGTCGAGTTCGTATCGACATTAATAATAATGTAATGATTTGTATTCGCAGGACCTGAAGCCGTCCAACATCGTGGTGAAGAGCGACTGCACGCTGAAGATCTTAGATTTCGGTCTGGCGCGTACCGCTGGCACCACGTTTATGATGACGCCGTACGTCGTCACCAGATACTACAGGGCGCCAGAGGTAAATACAAAGATAATAGATAAATCCGTTATTTGGCCACGGAGACGTACCTTAAAGGGTGTGCCCACTAATAAATCACAAAAGCAATAATGTTTCGAGAAGGCTTTTGGGCTCAGCCTCTTACATACACCCTCACGGACCACGAAAGTTATCCAGATGCGAAATCCTTCCTAAAGTACAGATATCACTCAACCTTTGTCGTATTTTCACAGGTAATCCTGGGCATGGGGTACACGGAGAACGTTGACATCTGGTCGGTGGGCTGCATCATGGGCGAAATGATCCGCGGCGGTGTGCTGTTCCCGGGGACCGACCACATCGATCAGTGGAATAAGATCATCGGTGAGCGCGCTGCCAACTGACCATCGCTTTTTGTTCCTCGCCCCCGTAGCAGAGTGATTTTTATTATGAAGGTGCCTCCGTGTCACCATGCAATCAATAAGCCACCACACCTCTACTCAGGTTTCGGACACTTTGAGGAATTTGGTTAATGATAAGGTGTTTTCTACTCCATCACCATTACGTCATCTTGTTAATCTACCGTTATAAACACATCACTGTGTTTCGATATATGGCAGCTAGAATTTTTTCGGCGGGCACTCTTCAATCCCCACAGCATCATTGTCACATAAAACCGCGTGAATTTGAAAAAACCGCTCATCCAATATTCAGTCGAACCAATTGTTCTGAAGATGCAGTGCTTCCGACACACACCTTAAAATTATATCATTGCTTAGGAGAGCTAGAAATACTGTAAGCATAAAATTTCGTTCCGCAGAGCAACTGGGCACGCCGTCAGCGGCGTTCATGGCGCGTCTGCAGCCCACCGTGCGCAACTACGTGGAGAACCGGCCGCGCTACGCGGGGTACAGCTTCGAGCGGCTCTTCCCCGACATACTGTTCCCCAGCGACAGCAACGAGCACAACCGCCTCAAGGTAACCCCTAAAACAACACAACAGCCCCTTCTCCCAACACTGCTCATTAAACTTAGTTGAGTTTCGCTTGCCGTCCAGACACTGTGCCCCTGTATGGGAGACGGATAAAAATATCCTAACAGACTTGAAGTCGCACTGATAATGGGGCTCTCTAAATTTCTGTGGATCCCTCGACCTCGATAACGATGTGTTTCAATGTTTACTAAGAGACTAAGAGGTACTGACTTGGAGCATGGCGGGTTCGCTTCGCAGGCGTCGCAGGCGCGGGATTTGCTGTCGCGCATGCTGGTGATCGACCCCGAGCGGCGCATCTCGGTGGACGAGGCGCTGCTGCACCCCTATATCAACGTGTGGTACGACGAGGGCGAGGTCAACGCGGTAACTAACTTTATAATTTTTTTAAAATCTCAATCACTTAAAAACAAGTGTTCGTTCTTTTATGTATACACTAATGCGAGTTGTATATCTTATTACATATATATTGTAAGTTTAGAAAGTTTGTCGGAAAAATTTTTCTAACCAACTGTTATAAATAATAAGTTATAAGTTAAGTTAATATTATAAGTTACAAACGACGTACGTCATCTGTGTTCAGCCGGCGCCAGCGTCGTACGACCATTCGGTGGACGAGCGCGAGCACACAGTGGAGCAGTGGAAGCAGCTCATCTACCAGGAGGTGGTGGAGTACGCGGCGCCGCCGCCCGCGCCTGCGCACGCGCCGCCACCCGATCTCGCTCAGCCCACGCTCACCACATAGGTACATACTCCAGGATTTAAATCTATCGGAACAACCAAAATGTTCTCTTGATGGTATCCGCAGCCCGCAGCCCGCAGCCACGAGGTGCTAGGTATTTTCCTACTAAAAGGGTACTTCACCTCGATTTCACATTACGTTAAGTATAACGCCATGGGAAATCGAAGTCGAGTATTATCCTCATTGTACTAAGAAGAGGTCGTAGGTAATCGCCCAGAACACTCCGGCTCTAATTTATGAACAGCTGGATGTCACAGCTTAGTTAAGACAGCAGATCTAAAACAAGTGTAGACGTTAGCCATCAGAAATGTGAAAATCCGCAGAAGACTAAGATTGCTAGACTTAAGTGGCAGTGGGCTGGGCATATGCTCGAAGGACCGACGGCCGATGGGGCAGTAATGTCCTCGAGTCGTGCCCGCGTACCAGTGGACGTAGTGTCGTGAGGCCTCCCACAAGGTGGAACACTGATCTATCTGGTAAGAATCAGGCGAACCCACTGGATGCGAGGAACGCTGGACCGACAGATGTGGAGATCTCTCTTATCATATCACATTGCTTTGAGACATTGCATAGTTTGTATCGTTACGGCAATAACTTCATCAGGTATGGTCGTGACAGGTGGCAGCCGTGGTGCCCGGCGAGAGGGCGTGACGGTGCGGACGGCGTGCGACGCCGGAAGTGGGCGGAGCGGGTTGAAGACGGCGCCGGTCGGGCTCTACGCCGTTCTGCCAACGTCCGCTGTGCGCCGTGCGCCGCGCACACTTCCCGTTTCTTACGTACGTAGGCTAAGCACCGGTTACGTTCGCCGCGCTCGCGGGCCGCCGGTTCCTTTCCGGGACGCGCTTCCGCGGCGGAAGCCGTGCACACGGCCGCCCGCCACTCGCCGCAGCCGGGCGGAGTGCCTTCGGACCGCTAAGGACTGGTTATTAAGTTTTAATGGTTTTTATTTTTTAATATAAATTAGTGAGACGGTTCGAGCCGCGATTTTTCGAAGCTGCGGTGTAATTTAACTTGTGGTTAAGCTTAATCATAGAGCAGTCAATACACGGACACTCCACACTCCAAATCATGTTTTTTTTTAATATATAATAAAAAAAATATATTTCTGACACAACATATTGTTAAATAAACATTTAAGTAACTAAAAAAAAGAATTAAGGTAAGTATATAAGTTACATTGTTTTCCTTGTTTAGACACGTACTCCGTAACATCAATGTTTTGGTAGGTGCGAGTGTTCGCGTATCGCTGCCCACATAATGTGCAATGTTTTATTTGTATGTACACTATGTATATGAAGTAGCGTGTGCGCATGTGTGCCTGAGTGCCTGTGTGCGTGCGTGCGTGCGTGCATGCGCCGCGTACGTGTCGCTGGCGAGGCGGTGTTCCCAGTCATCGCCGTAGTTAGTTGCGTTGTTATTGGTCATCGACCCTAAGTACATAACGTAAGTAGTCCCCGTAGAGTGCCCGCGCGCCTTCGTCCCACGGATTACGCGGCAGTTAATAAACCTAACTTTTCTCTTTCTAGTTAAGATCTTATAATTGCAGGATCAATACTGTGCTATGCGAAGTTTTGAAGTACATCGTAAATGAAAACCATTGGTCATATTTGAAAACTCTCGACGTGAAATTTATTAAGTATCTGTGATATAATCTCTCGTGAAATTGAAAGATGAAACAGATTTATAAAAAAAAGTTCAGTAGTTTATTCTCCCCGATAACTTAGTTTATTTTTAGCTATTATATGACCAGGGAGTCTTTAAAAGAATCATTTATTGTTTACTAGACTAGTGCGCTTTACCATCTAGACCGTCAGGCAGGATTGTGGTCAGACACTAGTCTATACCAAATAAAAAAGTAACGGATATTTCTCACCTAGGATAAAAAAAATTAACGTAACTTTTTGATGACCTGAACTCGGGTAATAAGATATAGTGTACCGGCTGAGGGAAGGTGGCGAGGCGCGCGGGTCCTCCCTTAGGTAACTGTTTGAGACCTCACTAGGTGATATTGTTGTACGTTAGTGTATAGAGGTTACCACGAGCACAACTTTAGAGCGAGACGGTTGGGCATTCGAAAGCAATAATTCTGTCTCTGTCACTCGACCCTCATGGATGCATATCACCTTCAGCGTTGCTCGCGTTGCGGTGGTGTCCCCGTCGCGCGCGAGCTCTGTCCTAGCGTACTCGAGTAGCGTGGTCACTGACCGCTCCACAATCGTAGCTGGTACTCGAAAAGGGGAAAAAATCAAGAGCGATCATCTCTATTCCAAAGAATAATCAAAATAATATAATGAAGTATTGAGTTTATCACTCAGTTGGATACAGCATGAGACAGTCTCGTGCAATACTTTTCACACTGCAGCACATTGTGCTAGTCGCATAAGATGTTAGATCTCGTTATTTTACTAATTTTACTAGCTACAGCGCCCTTCAAACCGGAACACAGCAATCTTTGCACACTACTGCTTGGCGGCAGAAAGAGGAGCTGCTGTAGTACCTATCTCCCGCGAAAGTTTCTGTCAGCTGTGACCTACCACCAATACCATCATTTTAAATGACAACGAGCTTAAAGCCGGTAAGGCGTGCTCGCTCAGATTATTCCGTCTCCAATATGTAGCTGTTACGTTGGATTATAATACGAGGTTTGCTAACCTCATACTATAAGGCTGCTGCCTTACCCTTAAATGATGGTTTTAAAAGATCTTTACCACTATACAATTTCTACTACTCGTGTGATTTCGTAATTGAACTAGCATCCCCCGTGTTTCAAAGCAAGCGATCAACCCCTGTCCCAATCTGGAAGTATAAACAAACCACTCCGTTGTGTTTAGAAAGAGATATTGTTACCTTTACACCGGTTAGGGTATCGTTTGGGGTGAATTGATTCATTTCTGTTATTATGTCATCCAACTAATATTTTTAACTTTGTAAAGTAATTGTTAAAATGTTTTATTATTCACTTTGTCTATAACATATGCAATTGTAAAACGAACATAGGTGACGCCCACATGCGTAATGTGTACTTTATGCACGCCTCGCCGAACTTGTGTCCATCCGGTGTGCTCACAGTCAATATCAGACGATGCGCCATTTTCTATTGACTTATTCAACATTTAGATGAATAATATAAGATCAAACGTCGTTCCGTGGTACATGTGACCATTTGGTGGTTATGTTGTCTTATATGGCCATGGAGTTCAAAATGTGTAGTCCCCCTTCGAACCCAGCTACGAGCACGTCCATTGATAATAGTGTAACTTGACCTGTTCCATTGCGTAGGTTCTATTTGAAAGTAAGCCAGTTCTACGTAGCGTTTGTAGAAACTAATCCGGACGGTAGAGTCTACGTAATCCTCCGTAGCGGTAAATTTTAGAGTATATTATAAGAAGTTGCTATCTACGAGTACATTGAGTGTAGGGTGCGCGTAGATTGTTACGTAGGCGCTGCGTAGACTGCTTACGTAGTAATGTCTACAGCGTGACTACGCGCGGTCTACGAGTCCCTGGTGTATGTAGAGTGTATGTAGACGCGCGGACAGCGAGTTATATAGTGGAGGCTTTGAAGAGTATACAATAAATATTAAATGAGTATATTTTAATGTAAGTCGGTACGAGAGTCTGCGTGTGTGTGTGTGTGCATGTGTGTGTGTGTGTGTGCGCGTCTGTGCGTGCGTGTGTGTGTGTGGACACGTGTAAATATAGGCGTTTAGAGTAAACGGAACGGAAGTGGAGCGACGTCGCCTGCAGACTGGGAAACATACAAACTGTACGTCCAAACTGTCCATTCATATGTTAATTTACCTAATGCAAATAACAATAATCTACTAGCGGGGGTGTGTGGGGGTTGGGTGGGGCGGTGCGCGGGGGTGGGTTTGATTGTGCTGCGTGTGTGGGGGCGGCGGATGGCGCGGGGCGAGCGGGTGCGGCGCGCGGGCGGCTCGTTGGACGTAGACTAAGGAAGTTGACACTTGACGACTATCTAGATAAAAACTTATTTTTACTGTAATCGTAAGTTATTTCATATTTTAACTGAATAAATCGAAATGGTTATTATTTTATTGTGTTTTATTTGTGTTAACATACGTTTACTTTACCTTTTATAAATCGGACAATTTAAAGCATATTACTAGAGACTAATTAACTAATGCGTTAACTGTTTTGGTTCAACCTGATTTTTTTTTATTTAATGAAGCGACGAGACGAGCGCGACGTTCGCCTGAGGGTGACACCCCCGCCGATAACAACGTGGCGATAGTTGAGATGTTATACACTGCACCACATTGCGTTCGTGGCCATGAGATATAAGATGTTAAGTCTCGTTACCTTAGTAATGTCAGGAGTTACAACTACCACAGTTTAATTGACTGTTGATAAACTGATGAAGTGATGCACTGTAGTCAGTGAAATTTCATTTTATAATCAATTAACAAATAAGAGCAGGGCGCGTATCTAATGGTAAGTGACAAGCGTGCTCGTTACTGTGTGCAGACGTGAAATAAGCAATATTCTACGAAATATTCTGAATTTTTCGAAATTTGGTCTTTGTAAAAGGACACGGACTGCGGACAGAAACGACATGAAGCGGCAGTACTGCAGCAAAGGAACGAGGCACAGTACCTTAGGTAGTCCTTACTGCAGGCTCGTACCGGTGGGCGATGAGAAACCACAACAATTTCACTTAGTTACGTATAAAGTACAGCAGAGTGACGTGGTGCGGCCGCAGCTATGTGTGGGAGAGGGATGGGGCAGGATTAAATGTTGCTGTCTTCAGAAACTAAAACTAACAATTCTAAAGCATTCAAAGCGCAACCACTGTGTGGGATTAGAATGTTTGTACTGCACCTCATTTTAAACAACCAAGCGACCAAGATGTTCACCTGATGGTAAGTGATACGCCTGTCCATAACAATGTGGCGCTGGTAAGAACGATATACACTGCGCAACCTTGTGCTCGCCTAAAGACAACGTGTTAAGTCTCGTTACCGCAGTAATTTCACTTACTACATTATCCTTCAAAACGGAACAGTAATGTTTACAAAATACCGTTTGTCGGCTGCAATGGGCTCTGCGGTAATTCCTACCTAGACTAGTCTCCGGCAACAGAGACCTATCACCAGCAACATCTTATCGTGCTATGACAATAAAATTGTGATGGTCGCCTTGAGAAGTAAAGTGTTAAGACAACTCGCCCTTAGCACCATATTGCATTGATCCCCTTCAACCGGTATGTGGTACCGCTTGAAGACGGAAGCGGATAAAAACCGCTACAGGTTTGAACGATCAGCTGTCGGCAACTCAGTCATCAGATCAGTACGTACAACTTACCAAACGAATGTCGTTCTCCGGCCGTGGCTAAACGAGGCGATTCAATCTGTGTGCGGCGAATGCAAGCAAAATGCAAATCACGCAGGAAATGAAGTAAATTGATTTATGAGTACTGTTTACAATCACATCATGATCCGAACCCACGGTCTCGTAATGAGCCGCACTTAGACATTAAACACAGCCTTCAGCCGATTTAATGTTACAATCTTTCAGCAGTGAGAGGTATATGATTATCTGATGTGTGTTATTTTCAGATTGTTGATTGTCAAGTATGATCTCACGTGAAAATAAATAGTTGAGACATTTACCACGAGCCGGTGTCTTCGTTCCAACAAACCCTTCAAATATATTATTGATACATTACATTCTGATAATAAACAATACTAATAACTGACTGATGTCATTGCCTGTAATCCAAATCACAAATAGTTCAGTACTTTTTACATTGCTGTGTATGCTTACGCGGTGTTAACCGTTTGACTGCCGTACGCTTTTACTCATGTATGTCTAAATATGTCAAGAAATTTCGATTTCATACAGCCTTTCCTGCAAAAAAATCTGTATATTTTCACTCGCAATTCCTTTCTAAATTATTACAGACTTGGAAAAAAACAGACACGTGCGAACGCCCTTCCCCACAGAGCTGCTGCACGGCAATTGCTTTTGGAGGTGGTACAGCGCTCCTCGGCACTGTAACAATTACTTTCGTTGGCAGTACATGGTTAATAAATCAAAACAAGTATCTCTATGCCTGAAAGTTACGAGCGCAATACGGAGTTGTGCTAAGAAGTCCTAACTCCCAAACAAGTTCTCGCCTTCTCGTGGCGGTGGGGCTCAGTAAGGAGCCTTGGTCACCCACGGTGAGGGTAACAGAGAACCTACCCGGCCTGCCCGAAGTGGCCGCTGCAGGTGAGCTCATCTCGGATGTCTTTGCCCCCGTGCGGGCATATATACGAAAATTATTTCCCTCACGTAACAAAAAAGTCGTAGTCCTAACTACCATCGCTTTGGTAGGGACAGTCCTTATCACCAGTTATAAACAACTTTATTTGTTCAGTGGGAGCATGTGTTTGAGAGAGTTTTACTATTTATATATATCGAGAATACAATGCACAGTAATTAATATACCTAGATCAATAACATCTTATTAATTACTAGATTGGTTTAATTCTGCTAATGGTTTCCTGTCAGTGTCGTTGTATATCTGAATTTGGATTGTTATTAAATAGGAGTAATAAATGCCTTGGTTCAAACTTGATACACTGCAGCGACATAATGTGAGCTACAACGAGTAATATAAAACATATTCTATATCAAAATATATATAGTTATACTTGCCAATTATTATGGTTACATGTCTAATAGTTCTGGAGATTAATGATCTTAAACAAATGAATTTTCAAACAATTGAACTTTCAAATTGCAGAGCAAATATTACGAGATTACAATAATGGACTCTCTTAGTTTACTTTCAAACTTACTAAGATTAAATCTAATTAAACCTTTTTTTGGTATGGGAAATAAAAACACAATTATTTGCTAAAGTGTGTGTGTGTGAAGTTACCTTTATGCACAAGTTAATTTAAGTTAAAGTATATAGGATGCGGAACTAAGGCCTGCATCCAGTCAGATCGAACAATGTTGAGCTATGTACAGTTAAATTGTTACGAAGTTGTTGCGATGTACTCAGCACGATAAAGAGTGTCCTGATTACGGCGCCCCATGACCTGAAGATATCTAATTAATAACCGTAAGTTAAGCGATCTTAGTAAAGCATACAATAACATAAACGTTTAACAAAGTTGTGAACTATTCATTGACAAAACTTCGGCCGAGATACCAATGAAGTATAATTTGTCTGGTAAAAGCTACAGCGCCTCAACTCCACCTTCTTTCATCTTATAACATTCCACTGTTCTGCGAGATCTACTATCACCTGTTAATTTGTGACATCAGTCGTCACCGGTATTCCCAAACAAGAATTGTCCTGATCAGGAGATTGGCGACGCTGATATGAATGCGCGAATGTTGATTGTGTGTGTTCATCGCTTAGACCAGATTCTTCTGTACAAGTATAATGCTGTGGTCGCAGTGAACACCGTTCAGGAGGCGATCAAGTGAATCTCTGACCACTGCAAAAGAAAAATTGCACACCATTACAACCCCTAATAGCTGCCTCATCCTTTGCCTCACCCCTTTGCAGCCGACATGGAGTTGCGGGGGGAAAGGAATGTTGGTATTGCGTTTCGCCGCTCTCTTTATCCGCCGCGGCCGTGTAACTAGTCGCGACGGAACCCAAGATCGGATCCTCCGCAGGGAGTAGAGAGAGTTTTCTCTCTTGGCTCCCATGGTCTCTGAGTGACGGATTCGGAGGGATCCGTTGCTCGCGTGACTGTAAGAGACCGAGGAGAGGGCGCGCTGTATGTTCCGGCGTGCCCCTACAGAGGTAGAAAGCGAGGGTTTTTCCCTTCCTCCCGAAGTGGGGTTGCATGGTACAGCCAGCGCTGGCGAGGCCGCTAATGTATGCGAAAGCTTTCCCGTGATCCTGCAATAAAGCGACTAGGAAGAACATCGTGGGGGTATTAGTCGGTGCAAGTCCGACATAACCTGTCCTCTACCCCGCGACGAGGGATATGTGCAGGCATTTCCCCCACGATTAACAAAAAAAAATAAAACCTCCACATCTGCTTAAATTTATTGACAGATCATAGACAAAACGTAGAGGAGCAAAAACGTTTGCCCATCTTACCCCAAAAAAATTCAACAAATGGTAATTACCGTCATGCTCGCCGGGCTCCTTGTCCTTGTCGCGAATATATACTGATAGTCAGTGTCATTGCTGTCTGTAGTTGACTTAAGCAGACCGACCCTCTCTCTATTCATCGTTTGTGTAAACGTGCCAGCTTGCTGATGTATTGGCCGGCGGTGGCGGCGGTGTCGCTGATGGTGCTGGTGGTGCTGGTGTGGGCGCGCTCGCTGGCGGCGAGGCGGCGCGCGCGCACTCTGCTCGCCCACCTGCCCACGTACCCCGCACTACCCCTGCTGGGCCACATGCACAAGTTTCTCGGCGACGGTCAGAGTACGTTGCTCCTGCTACTCCTATATAATATTATACAATTGTTAACATGGAATTTAATCTAAACTTCATTTACATAACAATTCATTTTCAATACAGCATATAAAAGATATTAATAATAATTTGGTTATTACATATCTTAGCAGCCGGATAACAGCCACTACTGGGCATGGGCCTCCCTCAAGGATCTTCATTGAGGGAGAATTAAGCCTTAGTCCTACCACACTGGCCCAGTGCTGTTTAGTGGATGATGAGAACCTCGTCTGTTGATCAGCAGGGTGCACCGCGTGCATGTGAAGGTGACTTAGGGCTCCGTAAGATGTTGGGCGGAACCCTTTACACCCCACATCATCGCACGCAAAGTATAATAACTAAGTTATAAATAATTTTGGTTTCTTTGTAGATGCATTCCGTTACTTAAAAGAAATTTCCAAGATCATGGAAAAATCTAAACTACCCTTTGTGCTGTGGATCGGTCGCCATTGTTTCATAAGTAAGAATTTATATTGTTGTTGCGAATGTATAAATACCCTCCCTGTAGAACGATTGGTTGTCCGACAACAATTGGTAATAGCACTCAGATGCTGTTAAACTTGTTCTTGGTTTTTATAAATTCAATGGTATTTGGGATTGCGGATCCTGGTCAAATAACATATCCGTTAAAAAAACCATTTACAGTCGATGGTTACTCTGGGCAAATAATGTTTCTGTTGAAACTTTTGTTTATTGCTCTCTCTATTCGTAACCAATGGTTGTTGGATACGATAACCAGTAACATTTGTGTAGTGCTGTCAGACCCTGAGGAGGCACGCGTGGTCGCGAACACGTTCCTGGAGAAGCCTCACTTCTACAGCTTCGCGAGGATTTGGCTAAGGGATGGGCTGCTAACCGCGCCAGGTATTAAGTGACAGTGTGAATAGTTCAGGCAGCCGATTGTGATTAGTTTTAGAGGTGCCGAGTCTCGCTCACCGGAGAACATTATGCAGCACCTTTTCTTCCAGCGAGTATTAATCGGTAAAATTAGTTTATAATGGATTAAGAAGCGCTTTAGCTCATAACATTCCAGAAAATATACCTTCAATATCTTTTAACCGGCCGCCTTATAACACGGAAGTTCCTGCTTCGGACGCCAGGTGTGTTTCGGTGGCCTGGCCAACGTCTACCTAAAATTGTAAATATGGTACTATAATATTTCGACTATTAACATATAGGAGTCATGATCTACCTCTTCATTGTCATACCGATCATTCGAACCTGTATTCACCATCAGTCGAACGCTTTGCTGCTTTCGTTGTAAATAATGCAAAGATGTCGGGCTCCTTGGAAGGGGAATAAAACAAATCTTATTTCTACATATTTCCTCCGCATTAGTTTGTTACGGTCCACTGCTGGGCACAGACCTATCGAATCGCTTTCGTTTTAGGATCAGTTTGGAGACGCAACGTGAAAACTATCGCCGGTGCGTTTAGCCGCTCGGCGGTGGAGGGCTTCATGCCGATATTTAACGAGCAGGCGCACAAGCTGGTCGTGAACCTGAAAAAGGAATCGAACTGCGCTCCGTTTGACCTCTTGCACAAGCATCTCGCTTACACAACCTTGGAGGCAATATGCCGTAAGTACAGAAGCTTCATTATTTACCTGAAGTAGAGCCAATAGTGTAAAAGTTGAAGTGAGCTAGATAGATACGCAAGTTCTACCTAAAGCACTAGCGATGAACTATATGAAAGTAACAATGGCTCTGATAGTGTCTACACAGGAAGACTTCGATAAAAGAGAGTATGATATAATTTTTTTTTCTTTTTATAGAGAAATATTACGAATATAAAAGAATTGTAGCTTTCTGTAGAAAACATTTTGTATAGAATAAATGTAATGCGTATGAAGAATTGAGAAGAAAGTTTCCTTGATTAAAAATAGTACGCCAGCCAAAAACAATTTGACGCTAGTTAGAATACATCATCACCGCTACCGAACATCTTTTAATCTGGAACACATTTATGTACCGTGACGGGGTCTTAATTATAGAATACTCGTATCAATTTAAACCCTGTTTTTAGAAACAGCCCTCGGCGAATGCGATGTGACTCGAAGTCTCATCACTAAGGAATACTACGAGGCCTTCAATCGTACGCTCGAGCTGATGTTCAAGCGTTCTCTGAATATCTTCCTCCACCCAGAGGCGGTGTACAGGCTGACACCCGCTTACAGGGAGATGAAGGCTTGTGTTCAAATCTTACACAATCTCTCTCGAACAGTAAGGTATCCTTTTGAATGTTAACGGTTGTAATTTGATGTTTGAATATCTTAGAAATTTTCTAACCGAAAAGTTTTTAAACTTTCAGATTTTATGTAAAAGAAGGAAAGAAAATGAAGAACTCAAAACAAGGAAAATTACGGACCAAGGTTATTTACTTACTTTAATAAGAAGAATATATAACTAATATAATGGAGGACATAGTACACATGATGATGAGTTTTCCTTGAACATTTTTTTCCATAATAATTAGATTTTTCTAGAAATAACTGCATTTTTGCCGCCAAACCCACATCTCATCATCATCATCATCAGCCGATAGACGTCTACTGCTGACTCTGACCGATCGATCTGGTAGGGATTCATACGGGGGGATTTGAGTCATTTCCCACCACGCTGACTCAATACGGGTTGGTGGGACCCTGTGTCTCATTTGTTGATTAGCAGGGTACATTACGAGCAGGTGAGGTTGGCTTGGATCAGGAGAGTTTTCGTGATGGAACCCTTACACCTCATAGTACACCCCATATTGATTTTTAATTAAATTTATATTATAATTATTTGCTAAAACTTAGTATCTTTAGGGTATAAAAGTGCTAGTATGCTTATTTTAAGTAAATGAAAGTTATTAAAAAAAATTAAGGTCTAGACACGAAATTCCTATAAACTATAGTACAAAAAAGGACATCTGCAGATAAACAGAGCTAACTGTGTTTATTTGTCTATTACATAGATAAAAAGAAACTAGAGTGCAAATGTTTTCTGGATATGCTGCTGGAGATGAGCGAGTCGGACCCCGCGCTGACAGACCAGCGGGTCGAAGCGGAGGTGGACACGATAATCCTGGCCGGCCAGGAGACCATAGCCACCGCCCTCAATTTCGTCTTCCTCATGATCGGATGCAAACCAGATGTGCAACGGAAGCTTTACGAAGAGTGCATTTCCTATTATTATATAATTCTAACTTTATTAGGCAATCAAGCCAGGAATAAATATTGAGTAATATCCGTTTCCCTTCTCTCTTTTATGATTTCGCACGGGTTACTATATCTCGACCAAAGCGAATGATAAAATTATTATTTTGAAACTTATCGATTTTTAATGAAAATCATGCAAACGAGAACAAAAACACATTTGTAAAGTTATAAAAACTAGCTGTCGATGAAAACTTTATTAAGACTTTTTAAATGATAGTCATTGTAAATGTATAATAATATTCTTTAACAGGATTAAAGTGGTATTTAGCGAGAGAAAGAGCGATGTGTTGAAACAAGATCTCTTGCGTCTGAAGTATTGTGAAGCAGTAATCTGTGAGACACTGCGCCTGCTGCCGCCAGTGCCTGGTGTGCTGCGCCGCGCCGACCGTGACTTGCACCTCAGTTAGTATAGAGATAAATAGACGAGATTAACTAGCAGGGGATTAAGAATCATATAATTTTAACGTTATGTATATCATAAATTATTTATTAATTTGATTCTATTTTCCGGTTTTTGAGTTATCAATAATGGGAAAGACGTTCAGCCGATATTTAGATATACAACCAAGAGCGGCATGTTAACCTTATATTGAATTTAATTCACATTCATACGTGAGATGGTACGTCCGTTTATTCCAGCATTTTCGTTATCTGTGACGCCTTTTGGACTAAAACCCCTTAGACATACAAGCGAGAAATGCAGCATCAGCTTGATTTTGTTTTTATTTCTAGAATCGTGCACGATCCCTGAGGGCGCGACCTGTTGTATCAACATATGGGGCGCGGGCCAATCTCGTGCGCTGTGGGGGGACATGGCTGCACAGTACTGGCCAGAACGCTGGCTCTCTGACTTGCCTTCTAAACTTCCCCCACTACTCAACTTTAGCACAGGCAAAAGGGCTTGTTTCGGTAAGTATTTGAACAAAATTGTTCTATGCAGAATAACGTTATTATCGACATTTGTATTGAATTTGTTGTCTATCTATTTGAGTGTACTCTGTAAATCAGTCAATGACACTTGACGAAAAATGATCATCCCTGGTAGATCTAATAAATTTGTTTTTTAAAAATTATCATACCTTTAAAAGCTGTATTTTTCTCCTTTTTAACCCGCTAGTAGAATTTTTCGCATGATTACATTATTGTTAATATTTCATAATTATTATCAGGCAAACATTATGCAATCTGTTTAATGAAAACAATCATAGTGCATTGTATGAGGGAGCTGGAGTTCACGTCCAAAGCCGACAAGATGGCACTTAAAGTGGACATAGTGCTGCGCCCATTCAGCGGACACCTCGTTCAAGTACGCGAAAGAATTAGAGAGGAGTAGATACGAGACTTCTAATCAATTCATTAAAGAAAATAGTACATTTCAGCTTGTTGTATATATAAAATATGTATTGCTTTCTAATTCTAATCTGGAAATGAATAGGTAGAAGCTAAAAATCAACCACTAAGACCTTTCTATTCAATTGTAGTAAGTGGAGTACTTTGAATTATGATACATCGTGTGAACCAAATGGAATTTTAATATTTATTATGGTGACAACTTAATTTTAAATATGTTTAATTCTTATATGTTTTAAGGCAGAATTCGCCTTCGCTTTTGTCACTTTTTTAAATATCTATATTAAATTATGTATTACCATTTTTTTTTCTTCACATTAATTTTATAATAAATTTACTTTGTTTTCAAAGACAGTTAAACCAATATATATATTATCTATCTACCATTTTTATGTCAGTGTTCTAAATTGACATTGACACTTCTGACAAATTGAGGAAAAGTTGTTTCATAGTGTTTATTGACTTGTTCCTTTATTTAGGTTAAATTAAGATTGTAAAAATTTGTATTTTTTATCCTATATTACTCAAAAGAGGTACATTTAATAAAAAAACTAAAACAAAACAACGATGTCTGATAAAGATAAAGGAAAAATAAACACGCAAACAAAACACATACCAAAAGATGCTCAAGTAATAATGTCCATAATGAAAGAAGTCGGAGTAACAGATTACGAACCGCGCGTCGTTAATCAACTGCTAGAGTTCCTATATCGGTATGTGACATGTATTTTGGATGACGCCCGGGTATTCGCTAACCACGCGAAAAAAAAGACCATAGATCTAGACGACGTAAGGCTCGCTGTTCAAATGCAGCTGGACAAATCATTTACGAGCCCGCCGCCTCGAGAGGTCCTCCAGGAGATTGCCAGAGTGAAAAACGTTAACCCTCTTCCATTGATAAAACCGCACTGCGGACTTCGGCTACCACCTGACCGGTGAGTCTTCGTCTATGTTATAACTTTGCCGATATCTTTACTGTACAGTACTATAAGTACAAACAAACATCTGCATATACTAATATTTTATCCAGGAGTGCCTGGAGTTGCATAGCAGGGAGTATCCTATTTTGCACTTCTATTTCTAAATTCAAAAGTATAATTAATAATACTTAATTTTTATACTATAGGTGAAAACCATTTTTATTAATAGTTTTCTTGATGTTATTGTAAGTGGAACAAATGTGAGTGAAAACACATTAGCTCTTAATTGCTAGTCACATTTTATTGAAGATAAGATCATCCAATGTAAAAAGTATCAAAGTTTTTTTTATAATAAACTTATGGTATGGATTATAGTTATGACTACTACACTAATACACAATTAATTGACTGTTTTTTTTTTTATTTTGCTAAAATGCAACAATTTGAAAATAAAAATAAACATGATCAAAAATACAGTCATTAGATGGCCACTACATGATAGCTACACAAATTAAACTAAATAGGGCTTTTTTCGTGATCATTATTTACAACTAATCACCTGAAACAATTGTCTTCTCTTTGATTAGTCATTAAATTTCATGACATTCCTCATTCTTTTGACATTTCAACCCTTGTTTCAGTTATTGCCTCTCAGCCTGTAACTATAGACTGAAGCCAGCAACAAAAAAATTACTAACCAAGCCACCAGTGCCGACGGCTCCTACAATCAAAACTGTGACCACACAAAAACCTAACACAAACCAGCAAAATGTGGTAGTAAAGAGACCGCAGGCGACTATTGTTAATGTGTCTGCTTCTAAACCTAATGTGGTGCCAAAACCACTTCTTAAATTCACTTCAGGTAGTAAGGTATGAAAAATTTTTGTCAAGTTCTTTAAAGCATCTCATTATGGATGCTGTACTAGTCTGATATACAGTACTGGCTTGATACTTAACAGGCACCTCTTGTTTTTCATGAACATGTCTGTATTGTCTAATTTAACCTATTTCTATTGACCTTACCAAGCAAGTCTCTGTCATTGGTTCATCATCATTATTTCAACTGATGGATGTCCACTGCTGGACATAGGGGTCTTGTAAAGAGTTCTACAAACCACAATTATGCACTGTTTGAAACCAGTGGCTCCCAGCAATTTTTTTTGTTTTCTGTCTATCTAGTAGGGGGTCAGCCAATGCTGTTCTTTTCGGTGTGGGTTCACAATTTCAGCACTTTAACACCCCAACATCCATCAGTTCTATGAACTATGTGCTATGTGTGATTACACAACTAATATATAGTTCATGATATACAGGGATATAAAAATTATTTACATTCCTTTGGTTTGTGTCACAAATATGCAAAGTATAAAAACATTTTTACATCTTCATAAATTTCATGTCACCGGCCCCAGGTATTATACATGTTTGTGTTGAAAGTTGTACCTGTGCTGGGTTACATTTTGGAATTATGTTAAACTTTACTATAGTATAATCTTTGCTCTTGCCTATATTTAGATATACAATAAAAGAAAAAGATATTTAACAGACTATAAATCAATAAAAATTTTAAATATTTATATCCAAAAAATGTCTCAATAAATAAAAAATATTACTTTAATAGAAAATAATGGTTTTCACCAGTAGATAATAATATCTGCTGGTGAATCTGCTAGACATTCTCAACCAAAAGAGAGACTTCATTAAAAATATATTTGGTAGAATTAAAAACTATTTCAAGTGTTACTAGTTGTTCATGTGTTTGCAGGTTGTTGCAAAACCGGCGGTGCGCGTTACAGCGGGACCCTCGTCACAGGCGCCCATTAAAATGGAAGTGGACGAGATGGTCGCCCAGAAGCGCAAGAGGGACGAGGAGGACTATGACATTTAAAAATAACTGACTGTATATATATAAGCATATGTTTACATAATAATGTCAAGCAATCACTATGATAATGTGTATATAGCGGCAGAAGCAGTGTCAATATGAAAACTAGCTGTGTGAGTGTGTATAAATGCTTTAGTATATTATAATAACATAATGTCTATCCTGATCAGGAGACAGATATTTCCACAGATCCTAGTACATCCAACAGGATGAAACTACTGGCTGATAATAGAATATGGATTGTTCACCCCTAGAATGTAACAATTATGTGCTATATTTTTATTGTGTTGTGTATATTATTTAATACAAGTCTTTATATAAGTCTTCATATTGACGACCACATCACTGAACTGAAATAAATAATTTTTAAGTTTAAAATTTCTTAAACTATAAATGACAGGAGTGGCGGGAAATTGAACTCTATGGATTATATGGTAAATAATAAACAGTAATAAATTTAAAAATAAACTTTATTATTACTACTGCCCTATGATATAAATATAAAATATCAACAACACTTACAAATTATGTAAGCACCATATAAAAAAATATAACATGATTTTATTTCTTTTCATACTTGTAAATACCTTCACCAGTTTTCACCCCGAGTTTACCTTCTGACACCAGTTTATTCAATAATGGTACTGGTTTGAACAACTGCTGGTCAGGGTACTTCTTGTGCCATCCGTCCAGGATAAATTTATTGGTGTCCAGACCAACATAGTCTGCCAACTCCAATGGTCCCATGGGATAGCCAGCACCGAGTTTCATCGCAATGTCAATGTCTTTTGCGGATGCGTCACCTGGCACAAATAGTCACACATGGTCACTAAAGTTAATTCAGGGATGTTACTGGAGTAGAACACACCAATGAGTATTAGATCAATAAATTACCTCTCTCTAACAGTCTTATAGCCTCAGCAACATATGGCACCAGCAGCCTATTCACCACAAATCCAGGAGTGTCTTTGCAAGTGATGCAAGTCTTCCCCAGCGCTTTGCCCCAATCCATCATGCTCCTATAAGTAGTTTCAGAGGTCTCCGCACCACGCACCACCTCCAAAAGACGCATCACAGGCACGGGGTTGAAGAAATGTAAACCACCAAACCTAGGTACAAATTTTTTTATTATTACTATAACCAATGTAAACAAATCTAGGAAAGAGTTAAAAACATTAAAAATATATATATGATAACAATTGAAAGGTTAGAGCATGGCAAATCAAGGTGTCTACACGGAAATATGTTGCACATAGCAGATTGAGACTGAAGACTACCATTAACAGTACCTCAGGTCACTTTTTTACCAGAACGGTCAGACATCTAAAATTGATGTTCCTGGGACCACCAAAAAGATTGTGTAAATGGCAAGAAAACCCTTTGGTACATGTAATTTTCTACTTCATTGTTTTGTCATTACTGAAAATCCTGACTATGCACAAGCAATCTGCATTGAGTGGCAGTCATTCACATAGTGGAGTCCAGGGTAAAAGAAGTACGATGTGATCTCATTCTTAATTATTTAAATAATTTTTTACTCACTTGTCTTTCCTTTTAACAACTGATGCTATTTCATTAACAGAAAGAGAGGATGTGTTTGATGCAAAAATTGTATGGTCAGGGGCCACCTGGAAATTAATTAACTTATTATATGCATATGTCAGTTATATAATGATTACATAATAAATCATTCAAATCTAGAAATGATCAACGGTACAGGAGATATAAGACAAACAAACTGCCTAGAACTTAAGATGTGAATGATAAATACTATTTTATGTATTCAGAACCTAGAACAGAATTTCAGATTATAGTAACATAGATTTTATTATAGTAACTTGACGAGTAAATGTATAGAATTTATACGTACAATGTGCATAATAGCAAAGGCATTTATGTTAAATGAAAAATAAAGAAAAAAAAATATTTAAGCATGAGACAATTTAATGAGTTGTCAGGTTAACTCAAACAAACCATAAAAGGATGTTGTATGGAAATATTAAAGTTAATTTACTTGATCAAGCTTTTGGAATAGCTGATGCTTCACATCGATATTTTCAACAATAGCTTCCACCACAAGGTCTGCAGTCTGCGAGGCGCTCACAGGATCTGTAGCCGTTTTGATTCTGCTTATAGATTCTGTGACGAATTTTTCACCTTCTTGTGGGTTTTCTTTGTACATCTTCTTAGCTACACGCCCCAAGTTGTTGCCAATGGACTTCTGGGCTTTTGCCAAGATGTCTGCATTTACATCCACCAGTGTGACATTTTGACCTGCTTGAGCTGCTACCTAATCGTAATAGATGTTTGACACAAAAACAAAAGATAAGTTCAGATTATATAATTAGTTCTATTGAATGTTCTCACATGCTATCTTCATATCTATGATAATTATTTATCATATTTCTTGAATTTTTCAAAAAGTTTGCTTATTTTGTAATTGACTTATGAGATTTAAATCACTGAAATTTATAATTTAATTGAAAGTATTAATACTAATATATATTATTGTTAAGACTAATTTTTATTGAATGGAGGCCTCTTTTCAATTCCATATGGAGTTAATAATTATTGTCTGTCAAAACGTTTTTATAAAAAACCTAAACAGAATTTAGATTAATAGTAAACATCACAGGTCTAAGCCATGTGGTGTTAAATTTCTATGCTGTTTCGTTAGTAACATCGCCCATTAAAAACTTTCTAATGATAAAGGAGCTAATGAGGTAAGGATTGCGATTTTAGAAATCGAATGGGGAAAGCCTATGTGCAGCAGTAGACGATAAAAGGCTGAAATGATGAGTTTGTTATTAAAAGTTTAAATGGCAGCTGGACTACATCACTAAAATATTTTTAACATAAGATGTTTTTTTATCTACACACTTCATTTCGAGATTTGAAAAAATACTACGATCATAACACTGGCATATAAGTTATAACTATATACTCGTATTTTTTGTTTGTTTAATGAATAAATCTTTAATAAATAATTCAGTGGGAATATTTTTAATATTGCATAATATTAGTACAATATTAAAAATTAAATTACTATATACATTCACAGTAAAACGATAAAAATAAGTTCACCTGGGCAATTCCGGATCCCATCAACCCACCACCTATTACCGTTACATTTTTAATGGCATTTTGGACTGCAGAAGAACTGGAAAAATGCCTAAAAGTTACTCCTAATTGATTCATTATTTTTTATATATAAAATGAAATAAAAAATCAAAGTCTCAAAGTTTTCATCAAAGTAAAGTTATCACATTCCAAAGTTCACAGCCTTTAGAAGACTTGCGTTCCTTTACAAAATCAAAGATGCAAATAATTTTTGGTACTTATTTTTAGTCTTTTATTAACTTATATTTTAAGTCTTTCACAAGAATTTATATATTCGTAAGTTATAAAAGAATACTGTGGTCAAAAATTTACTATCTTGGATAGTTTTTAAATGTATTGCGTTGATAGAAATAAACTATTCTTCACACCATTATAATTATGCGAACAGGAACGTAAAATATGTGACGTTAGTTTGTTTTGATAAGAACTTGTTCTATGTAATATTAAAGCGAATCTAAATAAATATAAGAAATTGGAGTATCTAAAGACTTCTTTCGGAATTATTTGAAAAATGTGTTAAACAAAATGTACGAGTTATCGATTCCTCCGCTGCACAAATTTTTATTATGGCAGGTATGTTCATTCTTATCGTGTTACTTATACTGATAACAATAATTCTTTTTTTTTTAAAAAAAAAAAGCTACTACTTGTCTCTCGTAGCTATAAATAGTTATAGATCAGCGGTTATCAACTCTGGTGTGCACATGGTAGATATGTAATGCGCCCGCTGCAAGATTTCAAATAACTTATTTAAAAATACCATTTTTAAACGTTTCTTAACAATGTAAAAATAATGTTAAAGTATGTAATAACATTTTTATTCTTAACTTTTTAGTGTAGTGTAGTTTATAAAAAAAATGTTTCTGTCTTCCGAACAAGAATTGTGATTTGCAAAATAATAAAAAAATAATAATAACAACATGATTGAAGGATGCGCTGTCTTATGTAGAAAGGATTTGTTTGAATGGTCGGCATTGTATTTCAGGGTAATGTTATTACTATTACCACTTATTTTAATAATTTTGTTATATCATTGAAATATTAACATATGTTTATTTTTATTCTCTCCTACCAACCTGAATTAATAAAACGCGTCCATCGTGCTTTAAAAATTTTTCATTTTATACCTGATTTGAAAAAGGTTTGCTACCGCTGCAACTCGATGCCACGGTTTATATCGATACGTTTCGTTCGATACGTTCGCTTCTATGTACTTTGATCGGAGGAGAAAGTGCGCGTTTGTAACAATTTAAAATAATCCAATCCTTTTAAATTAATATAAACGCACAAAATGAATAAACTGGCCGGCCTCGCTAGACACTTTTCCAGTTCAGTCTCGTTAAATGCAGTTAAAACTGTTACGGTTGTAGGAGGTGGACTTATGGGATCGGGAATTGCACAGGTAAGATATTGCATATTACTTTAGTTTCTTATTGATGCTTCTCTTAGCTCTTGCTGTTATAAATCTAAAATATATCGTAGTGTTTTCGGTTTTCTATATTTTGGTCCTTTTTTTAGATTTATAAATATTTTTTTATTATTTTATGACTATATCTTTTTTTATTATGCATGCAACTGCTTACTATATATATGTTTTGGAAAATACTGTTGTAGAAAGAAGATCAACTTATGTACTATGTTTCTCTTTGATTTGTTATCATTTAATTTGTTTTCAAAGGTAGCAGCACAAGCAGGACAGAATGTGACTATAGTCGATATAAAACCTGAATTGCTTGAAAAAGCACAGAAATCTATACAGAACAATTTGAAAAGAGTAGGTAAGAAATTATACAAGGATGATGCTGCTAAAATAGAAAACTTTGTCAAAGAATGCATTGGCAGGATTAAAGTATCGACTAATTTAGAGGATGGTGTAAATGCTGATTTAATTATTGAAGCTATTGTTGAAAAACTCGATGTTAAGCAGGAGTTATTCAATAAATTGGATCAAGTAAGTTTCCTTATAAAAAAAAATAATTACAGGAAGTTTACACAATGCTTAGAATATTAATATTCCTAATGTAAGCTCAATTGACATTATTATCTATTTATGCTTCATTGATCTTCATGGCTCAGGAATGATCATAACCACTTGCATTTTTGTTATATTCAATGAAAGAATGTGGTTTCTGTACAATATTTTCTGTGAGCTAGCCTTCTTGCTGCTCCTGTCATTATGTTGAATAAAAAACAAACACACCGCTGTGTTCCAGCTATTGATAATATCTAAAAATATACTGAATGAGCAATTTTTACCATTATTAATTGCGCCATTAACATTTTATTGCAACATTACAATGGAGGTCATATGTAAACAAATGGTTGTAAAAAAATGAAATATTGCATTGATCCACACACTCTCAGCTTTGTGTGTGCTCACATCAAATTTAAATTAGTCAAATGTGTAATTTCTATTATGTATATTTTTTTCATTTCAGCTGGCTCCAGAACATACAATATTAGCTACCAACACATCTTCAATCCCCGTCACCGATATTGCTGCTGGAATAAAAAGAAAGGACAGGTTAGCATTTTGATGTTAAATAAAATTATCCTAGCTGTTCATTTCAATGATCTGTAAATTGGAAAGATTCCTATAAAGTCCTGGTTCATACTGGGGAGGGATACTTAAGGACATTTTTTTAAGACCCTGGAGAGTTCCCGTCTGCATATTATTAATCAGCTATCATAATAGCCATGGCTATACTAAATTACTGATCGACAACTTTATCATGTATGTGATTATCATTTTAAAGATATGGTGGCCTTCACTTCTTCAACCCTGTTCCTGTTATGCGTTTATTAGAAGTGATTAGAAGTGAATACACCTCTGAGGCCACATACCAGTTGATGATGGAATGGGGCAAGTCCATCGGTAAGACCTGCATTACCTGCAAAGATACTCCTGGTTTCGTTGTCAACCGACTCCTGGGGCCTTACAGTGCAGAGGCAGTGAGGATGTATGAAAGAGGTTAGTTAGATTATTAGATTTTCTGTTCCATTTTAATTTAATGGTTTATGATGTTATGTGTTATTGCTGGGTTCAGCAGAAACAATGCATTGTGAACAGTGGGACTGGTGGTGGTTTGGTTAAAGATGAGAAAAAGATAGATAAGAAGCTCCCACTACAGCAAGCTTAAATCTGGTAGTGTTAGTAAACTAATTCTTAGTGTCAGGAAAACTCTCTTGTTATCCTTGCTCTTTCTAGTAGCTGGAGAGACTGATCATCAATAATCCTGACATAAACCACTTGTACACATATGATGCTATTGATGTTGCAATGAATTATAATTTTTTTAGGAGATGCGTCGAAAGAGGACATCGATATTAGTATGAAGTTGGGAGTAGGATATCCCATGGGACCATTGGAGTTAGCCGATTACACTGGTCTTGACACCAACAAATACGTCCTGCAAGTTTTATATGAGAAGACAAACGACCCAGTTTTCAAACCAATACCGCTATTGGACAAGATGGTGGCGGAAGGAAAGTTGGGCATTAAAAGTGGGGAAGGATTTTATAAGTACAAGAAGTAATCCTTTGTCAGCTCCTGATTTCTTATATTATTTGGTGCTAGCTAGGATAATGTAGGAAGAGGTTCTTTAAGCATTTAAATATATATTTTTTTAACTATTTAATATTATAATTAATAATGATAATGAAAAAGTTATGTGACTTTATTATAACATTGTCGTTGGAAGTTTATATGTTGTTGTTGTTGAGCCAACGAGTAATGGATTTGACTTGACAAAGTAAAATGTTTATTTTTTGAAGATTCTTACTAATCAACAAGACTGTCGCACTATCACGAACGATTCCGTTTGTCAATACCACTGCATCATCATCATTAGCCGATAGACTTCCTTCAAAGATCTCCACATACAGTCAGCTTGGCCTTCAGTACCGCTGGGCACTAGGGACTGTCGTATATATGGGTCATACGGCGGGAGTTCGAGCCATTTCCCACCGCGCAGGCCCAATGCGGATTGGCGGGAAAATTCCACTACAGATTTATACAATTTCTTTACAAATATATCAGCCATGTATTGTTTCATTTATTAAATTTTATATTTTATTATTGAACTTGTCTCATTCAACACCATACAGTAATATAAGGTTTGCCAAGTTGTAGAAAAATACTGCGGAACAAAAATATGTAAGACGAAGATCAACAGCCATGGATTACGACGCGGTCGATGAGGAATTAATGGAAAATTAAATTTTAGAGATATATGTTTAACACCATTGCTGTAATTATTGCAAATATTTCCCCGTTTGTACAACCTGTATAAACTGTATTTATATATCTACTGTAAACCAGTTAATCCGTTTAGCAGTGACTGATAACGATAGTACACGATACTGGTTGGATTGTCGTCGATTTAGTAAACACCATTTCCTCGTGTATGACAAGTTTTCCTTTGACTTCAACAGGACGTGAAACGGGCTCTCAGACTTAACCCCTTTTAGATATTAAGTAGTACACATAGACCTAACTTGATTGCTAATATATTACGGATCCGAGTTACTTTACGTGAATAAATAAAAAATTACCTATCTACATATATGTCAAAAAGATTTCCACCTATGTACTCATCACGGTACATCTGGAACCATAACGCTTGGATACTTGAAATTTGGTAGGAATATTCCTTTCGCCGGGCGTACGTCAGCTAAGAATTTTGTAAAATGTCACCCACAAAAGAGGTTTCGGGGCTGTTACGGCCAGCAAAGTGGGAAGGGAACAGCTAATGTATATAACATGCAGACTGAGCAAATACAAATATATGTATAGATATATGTTGTTTTCTATATGTTTTCAATAGCAATGATATTGATATTGAGCGCAATGCTCCTCCTCCAAATAGTATCTTTTGTCGAGCAAACCTCATCCTTCATGTGATATTTTGACAACAGAATATCGCAATTTGTTTTTACTTCACTTGAATACAAATCCAAACAAACAACTTAAAGCAACGCGTTATTAGGCATATATACATTTCCTAAAAAAAATGGTTAAGATTTTAATAGTTTTTTTGTCCTTATTTAAATTTAACTACAAAGATCAAGGCCGACGTGGGAAGTGGGTTTTTAATTATACTGCAAGTGCATTGAACTCCTAGTTACTATATTTAATTTATGCACAGAATATAGTTTTAATAATGAGGCGTTAGATGAGGGAAACAAAAAAAAAATTTAGAATTGACTGGCAAATTAGCTCTTTCAGGTACATAGCTTGCTTGGTGTGAGTTTTTAATTTTATAAATTTCTTGGTTTCTTTGTTAAATAAACAATTAATTTGATACGGTATCAACCTGTGCAGATGAAACAAGAGCCGCGTAGCAAATAAAGGTTATAATTGTTGTATGAATGGATGTGAAGTGTGAGAAGGACCGAAAGAAGTAGCAGAAAAATATTCCTCGACGACTTCACCAGTGGTTAAAGTACAGGATAAAATAATATCATTTGTTTCCTTTTTTATACCAAACGATTTTTAGTCTCACTGAAACTACAAAGCTCAGTTTTAAAATACTAACTTGAGCGTATATTTCTAGCTTTAAATTAATAACAATTTTCTTCTCTGCAGCGGCATCCTTAAGAGCAATCACAATTTTTGATAGTGTATAGGCGAAGTTATTTTTTCGCAATATATTTACATCAGTTTTTTATGTTATGATACCATCAGATGTTGGTAAGTGATACGCTTGCAGCTTGATGGTATATACTGCACCGCAATGTGCTCGTCGCCTTGTGGGGGACGATGTGACGAGTAATTTTACTGGCGACAATGTCATTCAAACTAGAATGCAGTAATGTCTGGTCGCTATCATTTTACACTCAAATTGCTGTTGGATACTGGATCAGATGTTATAACAAAAGGGCACACAGGTCGTTTGGATGTTTTTATAGCAACTTCTTTCGATCTGAGACAGATATTACGTCTCGTTACTACAGTAATTTCACCAGCTACAGGAACTTGAAATTGCAACATTACTACTAGACCATCGACGGTATCCAGGATGGGAGACATACCGATAGCTAGTATGAGCGTTATTCAAAATCTGCACATATATCGGTAACGCGGAAATAATTTTCAGAGTTATTTATTTTCAACCCCATTTTGTATAAAGGAGGAAATTTGATCTTCTTTCAAAGCTTAAGTATAAATAATTTGAAAATGTTTCGATGATGTCCGTTCCTTCAGTAACCGCATGAAAGAGATGTTACGTGTAATTACATTAGTAATATGAAAAATAAACTAACATCTGTTTGTCTACATCGTTATGTTATTATATATTAAGTAACGTCCCAAAACAAAATTATTGAGAGATTGCATTTAGCGATGAATAATAAATTGTGCATTGTAGCTTAATTAATATGTAGTATAATTTGGTCTGGTGTGCAATAAAGTATTTTATTTTCTATTCTGTTCATTTTTTTTTTATGAACAGCTTGCTGGTGCTCTAATATGTTGACAGCCGGAAACCATAACATAATATTGGCAGGATTACAATGTGCGAGTGGTAGCTCATCAGGCTGATTCGCGCTGTATTTACTTGTATCCAGGAATAAGAGATTTCCATTAATTTAGTTACAAGTTTTCACGTGATCATATATGATTTAAATCACGTGAAAAATGTGACATAAATATAAAATACTGTTTTAATTTTTAATAGTTTCATTTGTGAAGGTACAAGTGTTATTATAGGTAAGGACGTAAAATTCAGGGTTAAGGTTTTCCTGGTAAAACCTTGTTTATGAGCAGAGATAGGATCGGCTGAAATATGTCGATACGTATTGTGTTTCATAAAAGATAAACTGACGCCGGTTATGATTTCTTTTTTGATTAGATAAAAGACACCTTGGAAGTTTTAGGTGTCCCAGTGCGGCGCGGACCCTGCCGACTCAGAGGTTTCCTAGCGCTCACTTCACTATTCGTTGGACGACTGTGCAATTATCACATTAACTTAATTCCGGCTGCACCGCAAAAGGTTATAAAGTTATATACTTAGTGAATGATATGTAAAAGTAATGACTAAACCGTTATGCAATAATATTTGAAAGAATTGATATGTTCACCAATAATCAGTGAATCGACCGTGTCATATTTGGATGTGTCTATGAACAATTGAAAAGTTTAATTTTTTAAGTTAATGTGATTGTACTAAGTTATCACTTTCCTTATAAAATTTTGAAATTTTTTCGGACGTATTGAATATTAACTCGGGAGAAGTTTTATCTAACTCTTGATATCTTTATAAAAATAGATAACAGGTATAAAAAGAAACGTAAATTTACTTAAACGTGGTAACATGAACTTATTTGCAACTAATTATTCGTTTAATAACTAAGTAATATTTAAAGTAAACAAATAACTTTTTGTTTCTTTGTATGGACTATAATTTAAATAAGTTGTTTTATACTATTTCTTGTTCGTGTACATTTTTTCTTAAATTTTTTTCTGTTAAGTAACTTTATAAAAAATTAAATATTAGTATTAATGAAATTTATCCCTTCCTAGAAAATGTATTACAAAGTACTCTTTCCCAGGATTTGATTCAGATAATAATCCGATTGGGATTCGTCTAATCTTAGATATACAAGTATAAATAATTGTTATGAAAATTTTATTACTCGGGGTATAGGCGAGATGAAAAGGTCGTTCATCTGATGGTAAGTGATACGCCTGCCTCTAACGATACGGCGCTAATTAAGATTATGTACACTGCACCAAATTATGTCCATCGCTCTTAACATTCTAACCGGAACACGGCAATGTTTGGACACTGCTGTTCATCGGAAGTAATAGCAGCTGCGGTACATATCTAGTCGGTGTGTGGCATCAGAGATCTACCACCAGTGATATTATAATATTTAGGCAGCGTTTTCCATTTGCAGAACATTCAATAAATGAGTGATGTGTGCGAGAGGGAGAAACGGGAGAGGAGGCTGCCGCGCCGTATGCGTTCCATTTATCAGGTACGTATCAATTGTAGTTATATGGCTTCAAAATATGGTAATACCGGGACGAAAGGGTTGAGATAAACACTGTGACGTTTTAAGCGTCCCATGTATTATCTCTTCACAAAAATTCTCTTACCGGAGACCTCTCGTTGATAGCCTAGTTCTTGCTATAATCTGTAGTGTACAATCATAACAATATTCCGGTTTGAAGAGGGCTGCAGCTAATGCGCGTTAACGATAGTGTAATTAACCAAACAACTAAATAGAACTATGATATCGCTCGTACGGGACATTACATTCGTTGTGTCGTGGCTTAGGAAATAAGTGTATATAATATAGCTACACAAAAGGGTTATCGGTGATTGCGTTTAGCTCCCTTCAACGTCGGCAGGTACACTACGGACTGAGGGCTCACGAGAACGAGATGACGGCCAAACCCCTCGAGCTGCCGAGCGACGCGGTAGAGGTGCAGGCGTACACCCTGCAAGTGGCCGGCCACCAGAACACTAAGGACACGAAGTACCTAGGCAAGTTATTTATTTATTCACAATACACAAGTGGTTAAGTGGTTAACGATGCATTGTTACAGTTTATAGTTAAATTGAATAAATAGTTTATTTACGAATATTGGGATATAGTGAAAAGGAACTGCAAGAACAGATTCTTAAATATCGTCAGATCTTCACTCTTCCTCCGGCACTGTGGTGCTAAGTAAGATGGAAGTTGATATGGCACCAAGTTCCGCTAAACAGTTAGTGCAGACTAACAGTAAAGCTACACGATAGTTAGTCAGGTTGTTAAGATAATAGCCTTCCTCTCTAGGATCTTGTTATGAGCATTGTAAAGGGTCCCAGGATCTCGAGCTTCATACGCGGGTTCAGGAGTAAATGTTTCCATGCTTACGTCACTTGCACTGCACGCAGCGGTTCTTATTACATAGTGTATGCACTAAGCATAATTAAGTGTTTACTTGCCTATAATTTTTCATTGACGTTGCGATTCGATGCTTAGTTTCGTAACGTGCTAATTATAAGTATTTTTTTTTAAATAATAAACGGTATTCTCGTAATCACTTAGAAATAAGTTATCAACTTTAGCTTGGAGATTGTTGGCGACAATACTATAGTGTGCATGTGGAATAAATTATGCGTTATATATATATATATATATACAAAAAATATATATATTTTTTAATTATTTCCAATTTTACCTGATATTATTATTAAGGACTTTACCTTATCCTATTATTAAAAAAAATATATAATAATAGGAAAAAAAAACAAACAAAAAATTGAACATATATTTGTATAACCTCTTATGAACTAATTTGGAACAAACTAAATTAAGTTACCGAGGTAACAAAATATCACCATCTCTTACTGTCCAGCGGTATGGATTGCCGCAGTAAACATTCTGACTACATTACTTATTAATACTTGATCGTCCTGCTCCTCTCTCTTCGGATAGAGGAATAGGAAAAATTATAAATATGGTCTTAAGTTAATAAACGTGTTACAGGTCTACTGCAGTGCAGCAACGGCAGGATTCTGAAGCCGATCCTAAAGGAGTCGCAGAGGCGCGAGGTGGAGTTCTACGAGCGTCTGGCGAGTACCAGCGATCCAGACCTGGTGGATTTACGCAAATTCGTGCCGGAGTATTTCGGAGTGAGGAAGTTTTGCTACAACGGGCACGAGCAGGACTACATAATGCTGGAAGACCTCACCGACCGGATGCTGGAGCCGTGCATTATGGACGTCAAGATCGGTAAAAAAATTATATTTGAGTAATCAATTCGAAATGTATGTTATTTATGACCATATCACCATCATTGCCAGGAAAAAGAACTTGGGATCCATTCGCAAGCGCTGAGAAAATAAAGAACGAGGAGAGCAAGTACAGAAGCTGTAAACAGGAGTTTGGCTTCTGCATCCCGGGGTACCAGGTGTACAAGGTGGCCAGTGGTAAGCTGCACAAGTACGGCAAGGAGCACGGCAAGAAGATGTACGGCCAAATGGTCATTGCAGGTAAATGCAGCAATTGTTATTCGACTTTCACTTGCGCTTATCATTCATATGATTACATTATTGTACTCCGGTTTAAAGGGCGCTCTAAGAGGAGAAATGAGAAAAGGTGATGACATTTAATAAACGAAATTTGTTGCTGTGAGAAAGATGGTAGTAAACCTTTTTGTTCCGTGACCTTCGTGAGTCGGCCTTAACGAAAGTGTCTTTTTAGTGTAACGTTAAATAGCCCATCCATGATTGGGTTTGCTACGAAACATAATGGAATAGCTAATGACGTGGGTATGCAGCGATCAGGAACTACCTGAACGCGACGGGGGCGGGCAGGTCGGCATGCAGGGCGCTGCTGCTGCAGCAGCTGGCCGCGCTGTGGGCGCTGCAGCGGTGGGCGACGCGTGCGACCACGCTGCGCCTGGTGGCCACCTCGCTCCTGCTCGTGTACGACGCGGCCCGACTACGCGCCTGCTGCGCCCCGTCCTCCGACCAGTGAGTGACCATACCTTTGCATTACAATCACGGAGCTGATATTAAAAGAAACTAACACTTGCAAAATTTAGAAAAAAAATTTATTGCTTTCGGTGGTTTTATTTTTGTAAATAATTTGGTAACAGCGCGTGAACGTTCAACCAGCGTCTCAATACTATGTTCGGACATCAAAAGATGATTATCTCGCTGATCTAGTCGCTTCGTTGAGGTAAGCTTCCGTTTTCAGGGACCGCACCGGCTGCATCCGCCAGCCACTAATGCGCCGCAAGTCCATCCATTCCACGCACAATCCGACGGCGGGCTCCAACTTCAGCGGACAACTCGGCAGCAAAGGGCCGGTATACCGCAAGGTGAACTCGGTGCCGCTGAGCCCCATGTCCCAGGCGCACGGATACTTTGCCCCCTCACCGCCGGTCAATTCCCCCTGGTCGGAAGCCCTCGAGAAGCTCAACCATAGCCACTCCTTCGAGCACAACTACGAAAACAAATTGTCCAAGATCAAAATGAACTACAGGGCGCTGCTGGACCAGCTTTCGAGCGAGTCGCCATGTCCTAACCCATGGGGGACTGTGAAGCTCATCGATTTCGCGCACGCGTGCTTTAGCGAAGATGAGGAGAGAGCGGTGGACTACAATTTTAAGGAAGGCATCGACAACTTCGTTCAGATCTTCGAATCGTTGCTGCGGGAGACGGACGACCAAGTTTTCTGACGGCGCTCAGTTCACAAAGTTGTCGCAGTGAAGAGTGGTGCAGCGTGGCCGCATTAAGTAAAGTAATAAGAATTTTAAAATGTACAAGGTTATTAAGTAAATATACAAAGTGCGATGGAGGTGTTTAAGTAAAAAAACACTAAGTAATGTTATTTAAATGATCCTCCAGTAGTTAGTTGATTACTGCAAAAGTCAACTTTTTTCGTCAGCGGCATTAACGATTCTCTTCGTTAAGTATAACTATGTTTTTGTTCAATTATTGCTCGTACATGTAATACGGAATAAGTTATTCATGGGGGGAGGTTGAGCGGTTTTTGTTAGTCAAGGCAAGGTCTCAAGTTTAACCAAAATCCCGAGTTTTTCAAGCAAATTTGTGTTAATGTCTAAAATTGTGTTTTCCAATTATCTTTACTTTTACTTTCCGATGTTTTATTTGATCTTTGTATGCTCACTTTGCCTGGCACTACTTATACTGTTAGCTGGTGTTATTGAACGTGTTTGTACACGTAATGACTGCTAAAATTAAAGAGGATAATAATTATTAAGCGCCAGGACTAGTTGTTTTTTTCATTCATTCTGTATTAGCCTTGGTTTATCAACTCCTGGATATAGGCTATCCCCAATATACGCAATAAGTGGTAGTGGGCGGGGCACATTGCTCGAACGACGGACGGCCGAAGGGGCAGTAAGGTCCTCGAGTGACGCCCGTGTACGGCAGACAGTGTTGGGAGGCCTTCTACAAGGTGGACCGACGATCTGCTGAGAATCGCGGGAATCTACTGCATGCATGCGATGTGGACATCTTTGAGGGAGGCCTGTGTCCAGCTGTGGGCGTCTATCGGCTGACGATGATACGCATACTTTTAAATTCATTATACAGTATTGCTTAGTTCCATGTTTCAGGCCCAATGCGGATTGGTGACTACACACACACACCTTAGAATAAATTCTAATTCATGTGCAGGTTTCCTCGCGATGGTTTCCTTCACTGTTTGTATTTCGCTGTTGTTGCTAAAGTTCACAAATGTACATAACTTAAATATTAAAGTCATCGGTACATGCCGAGATTCGAACCCGCGACCTTCGGAATGAAGGCAGCGCGCTCTAATCATTAGGACAGCGAGCTATACAAGTTCTCTACACTTCTAGTTTTAAATATGTTTCGTACCATCATATAGAAAAATAAATTGTAGTAAAGTGTTTACCTTATGGTAAGATAACCTATTAATATAGGATCTCACAACAGTAGTAATTCCAATGCTCGCGAAGGTGTCTATTATTCCCACTATTTTCACTAGGACATTACATCTTAACCTGAATACAGTGATGTTGGCCACCATCAGCTGATAGCCGTTCACGGTTTGCCATAGGCCTCCTCAAAAGATCTCTACATTTGTATGAATTCATATGGAGGGGATTTGAGCTATTTCCTACCACGCTGGCTTAATGCGGGTTGGTTGAATCCAGAGCCTCGTTTAATGATTAGCAGTGTGCACTATGAGCAGGTGAGGTTGGATTGGGTCCCGAGAATTCTTATGAGGGATCCCCTACACCCCTACGATAACGTGGGCGTTGTGGTGGAATCCACTTCGAGGACTAAGATGGTCCAATCTGCTACAATCCAAGCGGGTCACTTATTAAATAGTTTTGATTCAAGGTAATGTAAGCGAAGGTATTTTTTTAGTGGGACCACAGCGATTCTTATTTGATGTTGTCTCATACAAAATAATATTTTATTATCATGATTCAGATGTTCGTATTTTGAGAATTAGTACAAAAGGAATACGTACTACGGTTATGTATGCACAAATGTATAAATGGCAGAAGCGAGCTGTCCGGTGCCATTTACGGATTTAAGTTCACTGCTACAAAAACTTGGTGCCAGTTATAAAATCAACTGATATTTAAATAATGTTCACGTCATTAACAACGTTCTTATGTAATAGTGTTAATTTTGTTGTAATTTTAGAATTATAAATAAAACACAACATTCGTTTTCACATTATAAATTATTTATTTCTGAAATCAGCCAAAATTGTTTATTCCAAACAAAACGTTTATCAGCAGCTGTGCCGGATGGCGCGGAGGGCGCGGTGGTGGCGGACGGCTGCCGGCCGCGCGGCTGGCTCATAACATAAAGGCGGTATCACATTACACTGGTAACAACGAAATTTCGTAGTAGCCCAATCGAAATTTATATTAATAACAGAATGGGATGGATGTAAAGGAGGTTCGCTTGGTGGCCATAATGTTATGGCGCTAGTAAAGATGCCGATACCAAACCCAATAACATAGATATAAATTAACTCCATCTATTGAACTGCAGCGCCTTTTCACAATTTCACACAAAAATATTTGCAAATTACTTTTAGGTTGTTGAAATAAGCGCTGCGGTTGTAACAAGCTAGACCATAACCGTCAACACACCTACCACCAACACATAAATTTAGAGATGTAAATGAAACTATGCTCAAGTAACCAGCAGTATAACCGATACTATAATGTATACAAATGCCAAAATTTTGTTACCGCCTTTAACGTACGCATGCACAAACATTTTCAACAATATTCAACATAGACAGTATTTACTCTACTATAATACAAACCCACGAGAGACGAAAACAACGGTTTTTTTTTACATTCCGATATAGATATATACAATTTCTTTACACTGAAATAGAGTATATCGAAAGGGTTGCCAGTGCGACGATAAGGTATGTAATATCGGAACCTTTATTTTATATTACAAAACCAAATGAACGGCAAGAGTGACTAAAGCATAGGTAAGACACAATCTTATACAGCTTTCACAATAAATGCAACACTATACAATATATATATATATATATATATTACAATTTGAACAAGAACAAACAGCCGTCGCAGTCGGTAGCTATATAGAAACGGACGACAGAACACAAAATTTTTATTCACATATATATGTAACAATCATCATATTTAATTACGTGCGCAATATAGCATGTGAAGCAAATATAAACCTAACATACTGTTTTAATTCGTAACGACACCACCAAAGTCATGTTACAGCCGCGATCTAAAACGTTTAAAAAAAAAACGAGCTCTGAAAAGCATTTTTCCCATTACGTCATAATACTTTTTAATCTGTAACATCTCTTTGTGCCCGTGTCGAATATAAATGTTATAAGCATTAATAAATCTAGGGTTACCATATAACATACAACAAAAGAAAATATTTAATAAAAAAAAAACAGACCTAGCACAAAACGAAGCACCGCATTACAAACTAGTAGCGATACGTTAGAGTATTTAATATCATTTAATTACATTCTCTTTTTTTTTATAAATTTTCTTCATTATATTTCTTTATGAAAACAACACTACACACATCAGAGGAATTTCAACATTTTCACCTTAATTTAGGTCGGAATATCACAATTCGTTATCTCTGCCGGAGTTCCAGCTCATTCACTTTATTATGGTAGTACCAGGGGGGAGCGCGTGAATTAAACTGCGCGAGATGATAATAAGCAACAGTATCGAATGTGGTCGGGGGGCGCAGTAAACATAAGTCGCGCGATTTGACCGTCAAAAAGGTATATTACATAATTGAACCTTTATAAAAAATGTTTTCAGAAAAAATCAAAATACCTAATTTCATGTGACGTATTACATGTACACAGATTTATTATGAGACGCATTATAGGCAGAAAATAATATTAAAAACTAAGAGACTGCTGTTAACATATATAAACAACATGTATCTAAGTCTATAATTCAATCGGCGTTCCGTGAAATTAAAAAATAAAACATTTGCAAATGACAGAGATAATGGCGGGAACACGTGACAGACGACAGTAGCACCGTCAACTCCTGCAAGTTGCGTCACGTTAAACCAGTTAATTAATTCAGTTGACGAACGAGATAAGTTTAAAGTGAATTATAACGCGTGAAACTGTATTTCTGAACGGAACAGGTACACAACACTTTAGTTGTCTTTAGTAATAAACTATAAAATTAAATAAAACTTTAGGACTCAATTAATCGTTAGGTAAGAATAGACGAGAGGAAAAGTAACCAAATGTAATAAGAGTTGTTTAAGTTAAATTTATAATACACTTTAAAGAATATTATTTCCATACCATCTTTTATGTTCAAAAAATTATAATAAATTGTTTTGAAACAATTTCGTACATTTTAATGGGTGCAAAATTTTGATATGGACAAAGACAGCATTAAAATATATTTAATCAATAAAGCTTTCAGGGGTCCAAAATGGCAGTGTTCAACTGTCAGGGTAATCAGGCCCCCATTTGACAAAATAGCTTGTCATCCGAAAATAAGCTTATTCATATGACACTTCTGTTACGTATCTATTATTGAACACTATTTTCGGGACCTCTATTTGTAATTAGTAAGTTCACACAAATTAATTATTTTCTGTTAATGTTAATATATATATTTTTTTTTTTTCAAAATATGTATACTAAAAATTAACATAAAAATGTTTCAAAAGGTTGGAAAACTTTTCAGCTGAAAAGCCACAAATACTAAATACAAAATTTAATCTAATTCAAAGAGCATTTTTCTAAAATGTAAACTTTGCTTCCCACAAAGGTATTTTTATATTATTATTTTAACAATGTGTCTCACAAAGAATTGTACAAATATCTGTATCAATTGTTGAAATTTTGTAAATGTGGCTACTAAAATGTTGATATAAACATAGTCAAACAAACATGAAGTTCAACGGCTACCATTTTCCGATCTTTGTGAAAGGAACAAAGCATTTAAGTTAGAACTTGTGTGAAGTTATTAACTTTTCTAAAATAATTAGTTGAGCCAATGAAAGATTTTGATTTTTTAAACAACCACTTGTTCTATGGTGCCAGAATGTAAACACAGCAATCCTATATATTTATTATTTATATAGACAATTCTGTCAAAATATTATTAGATCAGAGACAGACAATGCTGGTGCTCTTTTGTGTCGGAGGCCAAGACACAGTTTGGGTCTCTGCGCCAGAGGAGTAAGTTTTATTAGGTCCATTTATATATGGTTTTAATTTTAATACTCTTAACTGCTTTTCGATCTTGTATATATAAAAAAAAAAACTTTTCAAATATAAAACAAATTAAATTAAATTGTCAAATTAAATACCAATTAAATATTGATGAGCCCATTAAACTTTTTGTTAAAAAAATTAACCAGCCACTTTGTATATTTGTAAATATTATAAAAATAATTAATCAGTTAAATAAAATTACTTGTCATAAAGTATGGATAAGAGATTTATCGTGTTGTAAAAGTATATTGGCAGAAGTTGTTCAATTTATAAACAACATTTGTTGTTTGTGTCCAAACACTACCTCCAACTGGACTTCCACATGTCCTGCAGTGGATTTCTACCAGTTGTTGATGAACCAAATGCTATTGCTATTATAGAATCAAATCAACAATAAATCCTAAAATTTTTATATTTCATACTGTTCTATAGGTATGTGTTCAGGTTTTTTTTTAAATTACAAATTTGCAGTAAATATGCCGTTCAGGTCCCCACAAATAGTAAATTGTATCACACAGAACCCTGGCACATACACATATACATGTACAGTGTGCGACATGAATTTTATTGTGTAGTAATAAAACATTACACACTTTATGTATAAGGGCAGTGACTCATTTAATTTATCATTTGAATTACTTCTGATAACTACATAATTACAATTCAAAATTACGGGACATTTGGGTGGACTACAAATAGATTTTATTTATATCTGGTTCCTGCTTTTAATACAATATGTAGAAGTTCCAAACAACCTGCATCCGATTCAAGCAACTTAAAGAATAATGTATGCTTCACTTGCCAGATTGATTCTCCATGCATCTTGTTCAAACGGAAATTATATAGAAGATTACTTATAAGTTTTCTGAAAATATGTCATAAATTTGAAATAAAAAAACGAAAATATTTAAATATAATCATAAATTTTTTGTGGTTGCCCAACTGTTTAAATAAAATTATAGAAAAATATTTAGCTACCATAGCTGGTGTGTTACAAGGCCAAATACTTTATTATATATAAAATATACAGTTTCTTTTTAAACTTATGTAGTAACCACAAAGGACAATGAGGTGCAATCTGTGAATTAATTAAACTTTTTTTTAAAAAATGACTGTCAAAACAGATTAAAAGGATCTTCAAAGGTAGATATATAATATACACTATTTTATGATTTTTCCTGAATTTTTCAAAGATTTATTTGGCAAATGAAGCATTTACATAATGAACATTAGTATGAGCGTGTACAGCATGGCAGAGGCCCGCGCAGCACACCGTGCTCAGTTTCGATGGGGGCGCAGCGATTTGTAATCGTAGGCGCAGCCGTGCACCTCCGCATAGCGGTGCGGCGCGCAGTACGCCCCGCCACACCGGCAGCGGTGTTCCGTGGCAGCGGTCAGCCGCCGCCGACAGAGCCCGCAGCGCAGCCGCCGCGACTCCTTACCTTGTTCGGTCGGAGCTGACTTGTCGGAGGGCTGCTTGCTATCAGTGCAGGGCGCCTTCACGTCGCAGATCTGCTTACTGTCGGAGCACGGTTGCTTCTCGGAGCGGGGCGGCGGGCGTGCCAGCTCCAGACGTTCGTCACTTAGGTGCAAGTGCTCGCGGTTGCGATGCCGGCTAAGCGCTGGCAGTATCCTGTAATTATAACAGTACATTATTTTTTATGTCATGTAACGGTAAATATTATCACAAATAGTTATTGTATATTAGTCGAGCCACACCGTGGCAAACTTGTAGTGAGCACATGCACAATTACAGCTCATATAGAAGATTCAATGAGGCACTGTCAATGTTAAATCCTTGTTCTCCACTAATTATATAAACTAACTAACACTGAACCAAACTTCAAATAATGTTAAGTGACCACTACAGCGAAGCACGCTCATCTAGAACACCTTATGTCACGTGTTTATGATTATCAGATTCACACTGACAAATTTTCGATATTTACAAAAGTAAGGTAGTGCCTCACCTGTTGCGAGTGAGCTGTTCCAGATCGGAGGTGGACGCAGACAGAGGTGGCGCACGATGTGGGCGCGGCGCGCGGAGTACCCCCGCACTGCATCCTCCGCCGCCGCTCGACGCGCTGCCCCCTGCTCCTCCTCCGCTAGCCAGTTGCGAGCTGGACCCGAAACCCCTGCGCCAGCTGCGTGCTTCGCCTCCTACCAAAGCACCTGTAGCAATATTCCCTTAATTATTTTATTATTATTTTAAACAAACATTTCAATGTTACTACAAATGCCAACATTTATAGTATTTTACAGATAACACTTAAGTAGTACTATCCTCGCGAGATGGTGTTCCAAGAACCTCGAATCGCATATACGGAAGCCACGTCATCAATTGAATGTAGGTGACTCACCGTATTTCGTGGCCGGGAGAGGCGCTAGGTTGCCGGCGCGGTACCGGGGGTCCTCTCGCACGCGGCACTCTTCCACGCTTCCCTCCGCGGACTCCTCCAGTATAGCCGCCTCCTCTTCCGAGTCGCGCTGTCCGCCCTTCACCAATATTGAACCCGCCAGCGTCTCTGGCAGCTTGAACCTGAACACCCTTACATATTATAGAAGTCGAACTCTAGGCTGAGGATATCTCTAGTATATGACCTATATGACCTCTCTTGGTTCTCTACTCTCCCATTAAAAAACAAACTAGTGCACAAACATTTAATTATATACTGGCATTGTATTATTAATCTTTCATTTATGTGAGACTGGTATTCTTTGGCTTTTCCAATGTTATGCCTGTGTCCAGCAGAGGGTTGTAGCGGGCTAATGTGAAAATTTAGGATTAGTACATCAAATGGATCACAACCTACTCCACAAAATAAAGTTATCGAGTAAATTGGTGTTAGTTTAGTGAACTTGTAAATAAAAAAATCAACTGGATAAGAAAAAGAGTATATCTTGGGTTATTATTATATACACATAGAATTTATCTGAAATAACAAAATATACGATTTTAGTGAGAGATTATTTTTACTGGAGGGTAGGTAGACATTCATTTATATTTGACAACACAAAAATAGTTAATTATCAAAACTTAGCAAGAATACAGTTCACCGTTGTTGCTCTTAACATCGCGCACGCCGCGTCCATGTCCATCATCACAATCACGCCCTTTAGCTTCTCATGTGTTTGTTTGGCGGTTTGGTGACCGTGGTGTGCACAGTTCAGGCATGAACAGTTGCTCACCTCTCGGTGTCGGCGAGTGTGTCCTGTAGAGACTGGTTTGAATCGGTGCGGGCGCCGATGGGCGGCAGCAGCGTATAGCGATCCGCGAACGTGTACTCGTAGTCGAAGCGGGTGTAGTGCACGTCGCCGAGCGGCGCAAACCCGTCGCTCGGCTCGCCGAACAGCGCGCGCGTGCGCACCGAGTACGCGCCGGCGGCCGGCTCGTCTAACAAACTAGGGACGGATAGGGTTTCTTCGCTTCTAGTCTTCTGGATCTCCGGTTTGTCACCTGTTTATGCAGAGTTGTCATTATTAAATGACTAAGACCATGTTTAAGTTTAGCTAATGTCTAAATTAAAACTTATAGAAAAAAAAGCTATCACCATATTGAACTCCACAACATGTGGTCCCTTAACAAACTGAGGAGCTCCATATTCTTACTCAAGCACTTAGCAACTACTTGGTGTAGAGGCTAAGTGGGAATTGATATATTATAATAGTTATCATCGTACTACTCATTTATATGGTAGAAGTTTGGTCATGGAAGTACTCTGGAGAAATAAGTACAATCTCGTGCTGTGTACATTTCCTTACTATCACCTCATTATCAGATCATTGTGTGCCCCAGTGAATTTCATGTTTGTCTTGCTGTTTGAATTAAAATGAGAAACCTGATCGCAATGGGTTGCGCCGCCGGTGTATAGAGAGCGACTCCATTCTCCGGCGCAAGTCCAGCATCTTGCCCATGGTGACCGCGTTCTCTTGCAGCGAGCCGGTCAGAGCTTCGTCCGCTTCCTGCTCCAACAGGTGCGAAAGTGACGACGAATCTGCGGATGCGCAAGCTGAAGACACGTGAGTATCTGCACAACTTAAATTCATCTAAACTTTTTATGTTACTGAAATTAGAGACGTATATTATTAGATTATCTAATGTATAAATAATAAAATAATATACATTTTCAAAGACGTTTCTACTGCAACTTACACTTGGCATGGTCCAGCGGCGAGTAGGTGCCGTCCCGGTTCTCGCGCACGCGAAGCATGTTCACACGCTCGCCCTCATGGTACAGCAGCACCGTCACCTTGCAGCCGCTGCTGGCGCCCCCCTCGCCGCCCCAGTCAATGTCCTCCCTGTGAGGCAAACATTGCCAGGTTCAACAACGTTTCCATCAGCCATCAGCAAACGACAGCTGCTACTACTGATTGTTCTTACTACTTGCCGTAAGAAGAATTACACGTATTCAATCCAATATAGTAAAAAAAATATATTTATTATAATACCAGTTTTTTAGTATTGTACCTATCGGGAGGCGGTCGTTCGGGGGGCGGTGGCCTGCGTGTCGTAACAGGACCGCCACGTAGCGCGAGCACCAGCCGGAGCCTTGCGCCGGCGGCGACGCCATGCTCCCGCAGTGACGCGCCGTCGGCCAGCTCGCGCAGATTGTACACCAAGTGCTGTTGTGACACTGGGATGCCTGAAAGTATTCATATATGCTATACACATTGAAGATTCTGGTTAAATTATAACATATACACAACTGCCCACCTGGTTTCCTACAAACTCAATTTTTAGGGTTGCCCTGAAGTCAATTTAATAATATTTACAATCCCCAAGATCTTAACTAACATTGTAAACAGTGAGCTATTGTATAGTGTAAGGAGTTCCGCACAACAACTCACGGGACCCAAGCCAACCTCACCTACTCATGGTGCATCCTGTTAATCAATACACGAGGCTCTGGCTCCCGCCAAACTACATTCGCCCAGGTTGGTGGGAAATGGCCCAAATTCTCCCATATGAACCTCTACATACAAAAGCCTCTAGTGCCCAGCGGTACCGGAAGCCATACTAACTGTATGTAGAAATCTTTGGGAGAGATCTATGTCCAGTAGTGGACGTCAATCGGCTGATGATGATGAGCTATTTACACGTCATTTGATATGTATATGCTTAGTTAAGTAATTTTTGTTAAGCAATTACAAAAATTACCTTGTCACTGTTAAAATAACAATTAGAATTTTATCTAAGATGTAATTAATATTTTTTATTATTTAGAACATTGACAAAACATGTAAACCATATCCGTGTACCCCCACATCAAATTTATCAAGAATTTAAATATGCATGTATATGTGTAGGTAATAATGTATTTACATATCAAACAGGAAGCTAGCAACAGCTGTTCAATAGTAACACAAATGTAATTGTCACAGACAATGAATCACAAGGCTGGAGCAAGGCCAAGAGAAAACACCGGCAATTCCACTCACATATAAAAATAACAAAGTGTCACAGGTAAAAATAAATTAACAGTTTATAAGGAGACAAGTGTTATTTCTTGTGATCTACACAATGTCTTGTGGTCAAGACTCACATCATGAGTTACTATGAATATTTCATACATGGTGTTATTAGTAGAAATTATTACTATACTATCAAAACCATCTTTAAGTTTTCATTATGTTTAATTTACCACATTGGTTAGTATCAATCATCATTGAAAGTGAATACATGATCATGGGAAACACTCCACATGCCATTATCATTCAAATGTAAAAAAAAGTATTGTAATAATCAATATACATATTTAATCTAACAATTTTTTTTTAAAAGCCCACAGATAAGAAACTTATAAAATGGCATGACTTTTTAAGTTGCTCCATGTTACATGCTAGATTATCTACATATAGATTATAATACATGTTTAGATTTCATTTCCACTTGCCATGGTAAGCGGAATTGAGATCCCACCTTATAGAGTTGTAATGTACAAGAAAAACATTGATTGATATAAATAAAATTGAATTATTCAAGATCAAGTACATAGTCACACATTAAACAAGTTATATTTCAATATTTTGTTGGGGCTTCCTAGTCAACAGGATACACTATTGGAATTTTGACAGCATTATAATTCTTGCTAAATGATAAGTAATTGCTGACTAGTCACTTAATACCTGGATGGCACATATGGTCAAAATAACAAGCTCTGTATGTGGCCGTAACACTTTTTTTAGATGAGACTCATAAACACCCAAATGGACTCACTCGGTGTCCAGGTCTCCTCACAGACTGCGCAGTTTTAAATAAGGTTCTTTAAATTATCTCTAAAAACCAAAGTCCACCAATTTGGAACTTAAGTTTTTATTAATGTAGGGTAATTTATAAATATGAGACAAAAAATTGCTATGAAATGCATTATATTAAATATTCCATATGTAATATGATTCAAGTGGTTCTTCTAAATATCACACATCTAAGATAATACAAACAAATGCTTTATTGAGCATTGGTTAGTCTATTGTTTGCTAGTTCAGTTTAATTGTTTCTCCTATCTCTTCATGTATACCACTTAAGTAACAAAATTTTATGTAATAAATAATCTTAGAGACTACATCTTCAAATAAGTGTGCACCAATATCAGATCAAAATTGTGTCAACAATTAGCTAATTGTTTGTTAATTACACAAAATGTTTGGTTGTTTAATCCCAGTCACATATGTGTTAACTGTTAATATATTAATGTTTACCTTCTGTTTAAGCTTGTACCTAATAATAGAAAATATTATCAAAGTGTACTATTAATGACCAGCATACACTATCAAAGAATTTTGTGTAACTATACTGATATATACCATCAGTACACTGTTTATGGTTATACATACATACCAAAGAACTCTAAAATTACAAACAAAGGAAGGTAGATTGTAATAAATAAAAATAGTGACATAAGATGGTCTAATAAAGTCTAAAAAAATATTAGGTGAACTCAAGAAATATTTTTTAATTTACATTAAAAATTTGGTTCATAAATCATTGAATAAGTCAAAACTTTAATATATACATTCTATAAAGCCCTATTTAGAAACATTTCATTATAGGTATCCTAGACTTCTAGTCTTTTCTGAGATTTTGTTTTCCAAGAATCAGGTACATTACTGATGGTTAAATATAGTTCATACTATATTAATAAAGTCAAAAAGTAACTATTTATCATCAAGGCACCTAATATTTATCTTATTGTATATTACTGATCATAAATTAGGTAAATTTTTATTAATCATCCGAAACAATGAAAAGCATAAATGATAAGACATAAAATATTAAGACATAAGATATTAAGACAATTGTTTTATATACATTAAACACACTACATGCTTATAGGTAATAATTAAAGTACTTACTTTGTTATAATGACTTATTATACTGATAATATATATAAAAACTCAGTCAACAACAGAAGTTTACATCCTTGTAACAAGTTTGACATCTTGAAGGACAGATTTGTTATACATATGAGTCATATAGCTTTATCAGCAATTAAATATTGAAATTTTTACGTTATTATTAGGATGGTTCTGAACCAGGCTCATTGGTCACGTTTATTGTTAATTAAATGGCACATGGTGGAATTGTGACAGGGATGAAGTTGTGTAACCAATGCGGTTCATACTCACCTTCTACTCGAAATATCTTCGACTTAATAGCAAATATTGTATCGGACGGTGACACTGTCATTTCGAAAGCTGTTCCTGTAAGGGTTTCCACCAGTACTTCCATAGTGGGCTGACTTGGACCATCTTCTTGAAAACCCTTCGATCTATTAGATAGTCTCTCTGGGTATCCATGTTGTGACATTTCACACGCGGTACACACTAAAACTATCTACGCAACATTGCAAATCCAAAAACTGTATACAACTTAAATTATGATAAAATGTGTAGATAATGTTCTAGGACAATCTTTTGATGACGAAGTAAACATGTGTTTGTATGTCGCTAGATTCCGACATCGAACACGCAAACGCGGTTAAATACAAGGAAAATTTTAAAAACACTTTTTCTATTATTTTAATAACTAAATATTACACAAACAACGACTGAACTGAATGTAAGAAATATTTAACCACAGAGCATAGAAAACAAATTATAATATGCTTAAAATAATATGATACGACAGATAAACAATACAATAAATTAATAAAATAGTTAATGTATGAAAAGCATAGACACAATGAATTACTCTTTGAAGCATAGTAAAACTTTTAAGGATAAAATTAAATGCTGATTTGTTTCTACCAGAAATCATATATTATATTTTATAACTATTTAAATTTCTCATAACATTCATAGACTATTAAAAAGGTCTCATTGCTTTCTCGGAAATCAGTTATCATACATCGCTTCATTCACTATTGTCTATGCGCTCTGATTCTTTTCCGTCAATCTTCGTTTACTGTATCAGAGGTTAGAAAAATGGTGCGTAAAATTTTAATGAAAAAGTATTAAAAACTTGCATTAATTTAATAGCAGTAGACAATATTTTATACAATATGCTGATCTACGACCATGTCATCCATGTTTGCGCATATTTTCACATATTTACAAATCTCTTATTCATGACGGTACATCTTGGACATGTGGCTTTAAAGTTGGATTTTAATTACAGACTCGTAAACGCCGCAATGGAGGACGAGCCAAGCATGGCCGTGGTCACGTTAAGGCCGTAAGGTGCACCAACTGCGCGCGATGCGTTCCAAAGGACAAAGCCATCAAGAAATTTGTAATTAGGAATATTGTTGAGGCGGCTGCCGTCAGAGATATTAATGAAGCTTCTGTCTATACTTGTAAGTAGCATTAATTTTTCTGATGTTTTCGTTTACCTAATCGTTCTATTATTATTATAAACCGTAATCTTTATCTGATCAATCAGTACAGTTAGGTTATGATCTTAATTTTTTATTTTTCAATAAAATTATTATATTAAAAACAGTACGAAATTGGATTTAGCAAAATTATATCAAACTGTCTAATTACGTATGAATTTAATATAATTTTGCATTTATGAATTAGCATTGCAGCAGTTACTTTCAAAACACTTGTCACTTCAGGAAAACTTTAAATGGTGGCATTTGTTCCTCATTAGATTTAATATACTAATTACGATTAGAATGTTTTGTGAACTGCAGCATTTATGCTTTTAACAGAAGATCTTAACACATTGGTCACCTGTACACCTCGGTTTTATGTCAACATGTTTAAGCTGTACAAGATTAACTGTTAAAGATTAAAAGTTGATGACAATTAAAATTGTATAATAAAAATGTTAAGATATTCTTCATGGTTATTTAATTTTGAGTAAAACATGAATTTTTGAAATTTAATGAATTCAGTATTTTGCATTTGGGGTTTAAATTTGTATTTTTATATCTAAGTAAATAATTGGTGTTTTTGTTTCCAGCATTCCAACTGCCCAAGTTGTATGCTAAGTTGCACTACTGCGTGTCATGTGCAATCCACAGTAAAGTGGTCCGTAACAGATCCAAGAAGGACAGGCGTATCCGTACTCCTCCCAAGAGCACCTTCCCTAGGGACATGGCGCGTCCTCAGAATGTGCAGAGGAAGTGATAACTTTAAATAAAAAACAGTAAAAAACACCTAAACTGTGTATTTATTTCTATACACTAAATCCACTTATTCTTTATGTAAATAAAAAAAGTTGTTAATTTACACAAAATTATGCTTTCGGAAATATACAGAAATGGCTTTGAAATGACCAATAGGCAGCCGTATCTGGTGCTGTTGGGCAACAAGTCTGTAAACGAGTACTAATAGGTCTGTCTCGGGAGACTGCAGCCGACAAATAGTACTGTGCAAATATTACTGTTCCGGTTTTAAAAGCGTCATTGTGAAATTATAGGGGGTGATGAGACTTGACTTGGCATAGCTCATGCCATCGTCTGTCTCCACTGTATACCAATGCAAACGAGGAGACAATAGTGCACTTCATATCCGTGTGCCCAGTGTGAAGATGCAAGAACAAATCTGAAAATGAGGAGTAGCGACAAAATAGAACGGAATAACTTAAATTGAATAAAGACGTACTAGATTAAGATATTTATTTTAGTAATAAATTGGTATCGAAAGACAAAAAATCAAAAAGTAGAATAATCGTAAAATTGTAGATTAGCAAGAAAAATAAACGGTCTTATGTGTGTGTGTGTGTGTGTGGTGTGTGTATTAACTTATAATTACTAATATAACATGATAATTAACTACTTAGTGGCAAGCGAACGGGAAATATACAGTTAATTGTAAGTGTTTATAGATTTTTCTCATCATCATCATCATTTCAACCGATGGACGCCACTACTGGACATAGGTCTCTTGTGATGTGTTTCACAAAGTACGGTTTTCCGCTGTTTGTTTTCAGTGGCTCCAAGCGATTCTTTTGAAGTACTCTGTCCACCCAATGGGTGGTCTGCCAAAGCTGCGATTGCCAGAGCGGGGTCGCCATTCCTGCACTTTAAGACCCCAACGTCCATCGGTTCTACGAGCTATGTGGCCCGTCCACTGCCAGTTCCGCCTCGCGATTCGTAGTATGTCGGTGATTCGACCCCGGTTCTTCTGCTGATGTCGTTTCTGAGCTAATCACGCGGAAATACTCATGAGGCCCATAATCAGCGACTAAATTTCGGAGCCATAGGTGATAACTGGCAACGCGCACTTGGATTTGGATGCAAACACCTTGTGAAGTTTCCCGAACGCTGCCCATCCGCGTTGGATTCGGGAGGTTTACCTCCCTCGAAATTGGACCGTTTGCCACAGGGTACACGTTTTCCTCAACAATTTCGATTGTTGAGTTCTCAACTATCATTGGATAACACTGAACGTATTAGACATGATATTGGTCTCGCTCATATGCATATGAAGACCTACCCGTTGAGAGACTCTCCTGTCACCGAGCATTGCATTGAAGTCTTGTAATCTTATGGATTTTTCTTTAACCTTTTTATTGAAGTGACTAGACGAACGAGACGTTCACCGGATGTTAAGTGATACGCCGGTCCATAACAACGTAGCGTTACTTACGAGGATATACACAGCACCACATTGTGCTCGTCGCCTTGAGACATAAAATGTTGAGTACCACAACCCAAGTAATTACTACACTAGCTATAATGCCCGTCGAACCGGAGTACAGTAATGTCTGCACAGTACGGTCTGTCGGCTGCAATCGGCACTACCTTGACGGTCCCCGGCAGCAGCTCTAGCACCAGTGATCCGCAGTATAGAAGTACAACTGGATTTATCGCAAGTGGCGTGAGGGTGTGGCTGCTTGCCTCTGCGGTGCGGATCACATCCGCACGTTCTCGGTGTATGGTGAGCATGTTGCAACACCCACAACAAGTGAAGGTAATTTTTTTTGGGATTAAAAATAAAACTAATACCGGTAAGCACATTTTACTATATTCTAGCAGTAAACAAAGTAAGTGTTGCCTTCAGGCGCCTTCCCGCTCCGCTTACGGCTAAGGGAAACGTGGACACATGCGTAAGGGTACCGTTCGTTGCACGACGCGCGGTACGACACCATACAACACCAATACTAAGTAACACATCAAAGTGACCACAACTTAAGCAGATTCAAGTAGTTTGATTTTACTAAAAGGTACACATTTCGTTCATAATATATTTAGATTTTTTAATATTCGATTTAGACCCCCTTTATCGAGAAAAGTTAAACATGTATAATTTACACGTAATGCGTTATACCGGCCCATAAACGCGCGTTATACGGGCATACTCCTACAACGCGTTTTTCTTTAACGCGTAACCAATACACCGTGTTAGAGGTGGGATTAGTGTACATTTCTCATGAGTAACTAGTCACATGAAAACAATATAATATTCACTAGTTACTAGTTTTTTTGAATGAAAACATCGGTAAGTTTTAATATAAACTTGCAACTAAAATTATAAAAAAATTTTAGTCATTAAAAGAAACATAATTATGTAATAAATTATTAACGCATGGTCTAATTAAAAAAAAAACAGAACCAATAAAAAAAATTAACAATTACTTGTATATGTAATCAGAAGAGTGCAAGGCTAACATACACCAATAGTAATCCAGGTTCGGCATATTTCTTCTTTCAAAGAGTTGGAAGAGTTTAAAAAAGATTTTTTTGTTATTAATTTAATATAATGCAGATAATGTTCGAAATGGAGAAAAAGACAATTTTTTTTTTATATTCAAAAATGGGTTTTCAATATTCTATATATATCTTGTACCCACAACAGGTATGCACAATAAATATAAAAATACATGAATTTTTTACATCAATGACTTCTGGAAAAGAATATTTTATAAAGGTATAATGTTTAATGAACTTCGCAGACCGAGTGTAAGCAGTCCATGTCCAGGTACTTTTACATATTTTTTTTAAATAATTGATGTCTAAAGTCATCAACAATGGCAATAATTCAATTTACGTAAGTGATTAGCTAAGTTCCTTGCTGCGCACTCCAGTCAGACCACAACAAATTGAAATGAATATCCGAAAGAGACAGGAGAAATAAAAGAAAAGTACAATTTAGAGGAAGGTTTGAACGGGCATTACAACATTACTTGTTATCATGGCCCTTTTATCTTGTATATGGTCTGTGGCAGTTTTGCCATTGTCGGCTTGTCTACAGACTCTAGAGCTTCTTTTAGATTTTTCTCAAACACCTTCTTGGCATCGCAGAAACCTTGCTTTGTTTTACCAAATGAATTTGGACCTGCCGATGTGGGTGTTTCCCTGTAAAATTGAGATAGAAAGATGGTAAGTAGATGAGTAGCGTAACTAATCTAATACTAAGTGAACTGCTTATATTCATATATAGTAAAAGCTCTACATTCACAGATTATATGTTCCATAAATATGAGGCAAATACAGAATATACTTTTTGTAAGTCCATTTGACAGCATTTACAAAGGATATTGGATTGGATACCTATTGAAACCTTTTTACTTATTAGATTTCTGTGCCATTAAGTGTCTACACCACATAGTCGGGACAAGAGCAGGAGGAAGTACTTATTAGATCCGCAAAATGAGAAATTTTTAGTAGCAAATATAGAAATTGGGTTGTATTTTTAATGTGCGAATAGTGAAAGAATGAATAAGGAGTTTTTCCTGTATATCATATTAGCCAGTCTAGATATTCAATCAGATGTTACATCTTTATTAACCCAGTAATTTCATGCACTATTACTTAGAGGGAGAGTTTAATGCTCAAGCAGTACCCACCTAAACAGTTTCTGGCAAAAGAGACCTGATATGTCAATACTTGTTATGCTATAGTAGTTTACCTTCCAATATTCCTCATTCTCATGCGAGCTTCTGCAGGCATTTCTTCAGGCTCCTCATCATCTTCATCATCATTGAAAACAGATGCAACAGTAGGCTTTGGGTAAAGCGGAGCTTTTGATGGCGCCCCTAAAGTCATTTTGATTGGAACTTTTGGTTTGGTGAATCCAATGGAGATTTTACTAATGCGAGGAGGTGGTGGTGCAGTTGGTACTTCCTCATCAGAGTCATCCCAGTCTTCTTCTACAGAACTCCTGTTCTTCACTGTAAGATAGAAGTTTATATTATATACTAAAAAGCAACCAAACACCGTAGAGGCTTAATTGCAAAAAGTAATACACCAGAGCATTAGATATATAATGAAGCAAGATATATAATGAACTAAATAGTATACTTAACTTGTTAATGTGGATACTTGCCTTCATTATCTCGGCTTTTAGTCTCCTCATGTGAATCCCATCGTCTTCTAGGTGGGGATCGAGACCTCGATCTGGTTCGCCGCTTCTCCCTGCCCGTCCTAGAATCATCACGCGTGGATCGAGACGACCCTGCCAATGCGAAAACACTGGCAAAGATAAATAAAATATATACATTTTAGTAATAACATCTAGTGGGTAAGTGTTTTCAATCTCGGGCCAAAGTTAAATGGGGGAATATAATAAATGTTATTACTCGAATACCTTTGCTATAGCGATCGCTCATTTTTCCTTTGATATTTTACACTCAAATCTTTTCATATGGATTTGTGCTAAACAAATATTCGCCGAGAATATAAAAAGTTTTAGTAGTGGAAAACTTGAAAACCTCAAAGTCAATTCATACGTCAATAAAATGACATTATCTGTCCGCCATCTTAAATAGTTTTTTTTTTATTATCTGTCATTTGTTAACAAATCGTGTGGTACAATTGTTTTAATTATAAGAAGTAAAAAAAAATTAAGAAAACTTTTGTTTTACATTTATTTTATTAATATTTATCCATAAAAATTATGAATAAATTTTTAGCTTTTTCTGATGACAATTTATAAAAAGTAACTGATACTTATTTTGACATATAACAAAATTTTAAGGTTATATTATGTTATTTTCAATTTCAATGTTAAACATTTTAAATTATAAAGTTTATGAATTAAATATAGACGACAAATAAAAAATATGTTGTTTCTTCAACGAACTAAATTGTTAAATAAAATTTATTTTCGCTCTTTTAACCTAAGTAGATGTATTTCTAATAAATCTCAAAATGAATTTAGAGAAAAAGTAAAAAATGGCCCAGATTTAAAAGAATTTATTCTTACATCATCTGAAATGGCACAACCAACCCTATTAGATCCTCCACAAATACCATACCTTTCAGATAATATCGAAAATATAGAGACGAGAAAAATTTTTTTCGATGTTTACGGTTGCCAAATGAATCTTAATGATACTGAAATTGTATGGTCTATTTTAAAGAAAAGTGGATTTGAGAAGACTGAAGTAGAAGAGGAGGCCGATATATTTCTTGTAATGACCTGTGCAGTGAGAGAGGGTGCCGAAAGCAAAATTTGGCACCGTTTGGATCATTTGAGAGGGTTTAAAAGGCGTCGTGCACTGTCAAAGAACAAATGCAAGCCAGTTAAGATTGGTATACTGGGTTGCATGGCTGAGCGATTAAAGGAAAAGTTGATTGAAAAAGAAAAGGCTGTTGATGTCGGTAAATATGTAAGAAGTAGTAGTTTAATTTAATAATTATACTATAGCCTGTTAATAGTTTATGTATAGGAACGCAGAAATAACGAAAATTCGAATTATTGCATAACATTGCTTAATAATTTGATCAATCTTATAGGTAAACTCTTAAAAAAACTATGTAATTTCTAATATATGTATATTACTTTGTTTTAAATGGTAGGAATGTAGTGAAACATGAATGCATAATATATTGAAGTATTGTCATATATCAGTGATATTCCATAGTTAAAGTGATGAAACATTTAATCTAAGTGGAAAGTATAATGTGATTACATTGGGACCATTTTAATAGCTTTACTTTGTTATGTACTACTACATAAGGTTAAGGAAGTAGAGATATGAGCAATGTGGGACTGATCAATGTGAAGGTCTTTGGGGAGGCCTATTTCCAGCAGTGAATGTCTATTGGCTGATGATGATAAAGTAAAGAAGTAGAATTTGTCTTATAACAACACTATAAAAAGTCATTATTTTAAATAATATGGATCACCTAGAATTGCTGTGCACTGTGCTGTGTGTATAAATATAAAACCAATAATTATTCTGAGTGGTTATTGGAATTTAGGTTCAGCACAATTGCATATGCGTAAATGGAAATTATAGGAATGATTTTATAAATAGCAGGTAGTTTCCTGGATTATTAATCATAGTCATACATGCTTTTTGCACAAAACAGCAACTTGAAAATAAAGATGTTCACATAGTATTTATGTATGATATAACAAACTAAATGGGAGTTGTAATAAGGATACATGTTTTAATCTTTTAACTCTATAGTTTTTGGGAAAATTAGTTGAAAAAAATTTGCTTGTTGTCAACAGTCGCTGGACCAGATAGTTATCGAGACCTGCCCAGGCTGTTGGCCCTCACTGATAGCGGGCAGACAGCGGTTAATGTCTTACTGTCATTGGATGAGACTTATGCAGATGTGGTACCTGTTAGCTTAAATCAGAATAAAGTCTCGGCATTTGTGTAAGTTACTAAATAAAGTTTACTGTGGTACTAGTGGAAAGAAGAAACTTACTTACTTAACTTACTTTAGTCAAAAATATATTAGTATGTTTAGCTAAGGGAGACTCAACATCTTGATGAGTTGTAATTTATCTTTCCTATCCTTAAAATAAAGTTTTTATTAACCATTACATTACTTTATTACTTTGAACAATACATTAGAATTCATATAACATATTTTTAATGTATATTTATTGCGTTATTCAGCTCGATAATGCGTGGCTGTGACAACATGTGCACATACTGCATAGTGCCATTCACAAGAGGCAGAGAGAGATCAAGGCCTGTGTCCTCACTGCTAGAGGAGGTTAGAATTTTAGCAGATAGGGGTGTAAGAGAAGTCACCTTGTTGGGACAAAATGTTAACAGCTATAGGGATGTGACACAGCAGAGAGGACCATCCGCCACACACCTTGCTAAAGGTAAAAGTCCTACTAACGTTTTTATGTCTTTAATTATTATGCAAGTTATATCAATATTTAGGGAGAATCAATGATTGTAATTAGGAGAAATTTTAGATTATATCTCTTTTATAATTTCGTTTTCTTCCTCCTGCCCGTTTCCCAGCTATGTGGGGTTAGCATAGTATGTACTCCTCTTGCACATCCCTCTATCAGCTGTTATATCTGAATTCACACTCTTCTTACACATGTCATTTTTCACACAATCTATCCACACTTTCCTCAGTCTTCCTCTACCCTTATAACCATCCATCCATCTTTTATAATTTCGATATATTATAATTATTTAATTAATAAAAGATTGGAATTAATATCCTGTAAGATATTGGAAATACAATTTTTAATCCTATATCTTCATCATGTCGGTGTTACAAATTTAATTGATTAGTGGACGGAGTATGTTTGTGTGTGATATGTAATTCTATAAGATTGGTAACATTACAGGTTTCAAAACAGTGTACAAGAGCAAGATAGGTGGGCTAAGATTTGCAGATCTGTTGGATAAGGTGTCCACCATAGATCCGGAGATGAGGATAAGGTTCACTGCAGCACACCCAAAGGATTTTCCAGATGAAGTAAGCCATATATTACTATTACATACATTAATATTTGTTTTTGTGTGTCAATTGCAATACTTTTTTAATACGACCATGCAACCTAAGCATTTGGTTTACCCGGGGACAGGCATTAAGCCTGTTGATAACAATATGGTGTTAGTTGGGGTGGTTTGAACTGCAAGACGTTTACATTTTTATCATTCCAGTAATAACACTAGCTGGAGAACGTATACGCTTACAGATTAGGTATTAGCCACGTTCTTCGCCAGTCTCTCTCTCGTGGATCGTTCCCTCATGTCTGAGGATCGTAGTCAGTGCTAGGTTTCTTCACCTATACTTGTAGCTAAACTCAACGAGCTCTTCCACTATGCCTGCCAGGTGCTGGAGGTTATATCTGAGCGGCCGAACATCTGCAAGCTGCTGCACCTGCCCGCGCAGTCCGGCGCCAGCACTGTCCTGGAGCGGATGCGGCGCGGATACACTCGCGAGGCTTACCTAGAGCTGGTGGATACCGTGAAGAAAAAAATTCCGGGCGGTGAGAGTCCAAAGAGCAATAGTTTCATTCCATCTTCTATCTATTAATTTTTTTATTCACCCATTAATTAATTACAGTTGGTCTCTCGACGGATATGATATGCGGGTTCTGCGGCGAGACGGAAGGAGAGTTTCAAGAGACTCTTTCATTGATGAAGATGGTCGACTACAACGTCGCATTCCTCTTCCCGTACAGCATGCGAGAGGTGAGCTTTACGTTGCAATAAGATTGGACTACAAGTTTCTGCTGTTGGTTGATCTCCTAGTGAGAGGTCCTGTATACTCCACAACCGATTTGGAAAGATGTATAAAAATTTAAAAATAAATGCAATGCGATCATCAGAAGTGAGAAAGGATTTGATAACCTTAAAATGATACAACATATGTTTTAAGGGAATACTCGTTTCAAGGTTCTTTCATGTATTAAGGTTAAAATTGCTGTATTCTTAATACGAGTACAGTCAAACACACAAGTGAACATATAACACTACTCTTATAGTGGAAATTTCGTTTTTACTCACAATGGAGCGATGGAGAGGAAGAAGTTTATTTGTACATACGTTATATACTTAAAGGCGGCTAAACAGAAGAAATTTAACAAAGTTCAAGTACCGCAAGCCCAAATAAGCCCCTACCTGAGCATAATGCTGCGCCGCTAATGGCGCCACAGGGCTGCAGTTCTGCTAGTGCGCGTGCGCCACCAGAGTCAATGGGGTTAGTTCAGACATTCATACAGCATCTCATTTAGTTATACTTCAGTATTTCTCTATTTTTTTGTAACAGAAAACTGCGGCTTACCGCCGTTACAAGGACGATGTACCTGACGACCTAAAGAAAGACCGTCACAGGCGCCTGGTAGAGCTGTACAGGAGGAAGTGTCAGGCGCTGAACCAGGAGGAGGTCGGCAACATGCATCTCGTGCTGGTCGAGGGTAGCTTGAAGAAGACCGGACAGATGATCGGTAGAAATGAATTCTATCTCAAAGTGGTGTTCGATCAGGGTGAGATAGGGTCAGAGGATGGTGGGCGGAGGATTGCGAAGCCGGGGGACTACGTAGCCGTCAGGATTACGAGCGCGAGATGTTCAGTGTTGCATGGGATGGCGCTGTACCACACGAGCATTATAGAGTTCTACAGGGACGTTAGTTGGGGGGATCGCAGCCTGCTCAAGTCAGTGCGCTTGACTGATACAACGAGCATGAAGTCTGCTTCTGAAGTGTGATGAATGGAAGTCAATAATGACCAGAAACCTAGACTTGCGTTACAAGCTGATGTTTAAATAACTAGTAATAAGTTGCTATATGTAAAAATATGTGTATATAGTACAAATCGTGTATATTATTTGTAAATAAAAATGAATAAATATATTTTAAATAAAAATATATTTTTTTTTGTTTTTTCCATACATTAAAATCTTCATGTATGTAAACAAATCATTTGAAAGGACTTTTCTGCGTACGAATATGATTTTTTTGGTTTGATTATTAGAGTTTTCTGTTCATGATTTTTGTTCGTCATTACGTCTAATTTCTAAAAATAAAAAATAAAAACTCATTTAGTACTCGGTGACACTGCACAAGTGCATTTATTCGAAGTCAGTACAAACCAGTCTCAAGTTAACACAATAAATACAAAACTACATACAATAACTCTCTCTCGTAAACGTGACCAGTATATTTATATTCTAACAAGCATTTTTTTTTACATTTTTACAATTAATTAATTAATAAGGCAGGTCTAACTAAATTAACTTTATATTAATGTTTAATTTTTTATTCGCGATACATGGCAACAATGTATTTTTAGTTTTACTTTGTACTTTTTAATATTTTATCTGTATTTTTGCTAAGTCTGTGCTTCATTGTTTTGGGTCGCAACAATTTATTTGTACTTATTAATATAATCTGCATTAGAAATCTAGATATTACTAACACTATGTCATGTGCAAAGGTTGACTTAGATTTGAAGCATAACAACTAGTTTTTCCAATGGAAAATGAGTATTGAACGTATTATTTTTTTATTTCATTCATTAACGTGAATTTAATACCACCTTTTCATTAATGCTGTAGATTTTTTTAAACTAAACTGGATGTACCAATCTGTCCAATACCCTTTCCAGTTGGTAGGATGTTTACTCTTTGCCCGGACAGTGTATCCGAACCTTCCACGTGGCCAGATAAACTTGGCGATGGGCCCTGAGAACTCCCGTACACTTTGGTACTGTATCCTGAGTCATTGTGTGACTCTCTGTCCGTTTGGCTCTGGGTTTCAGTCAAATGAGTGTTGATCGCCAACGACTGCAATCGGCTGTGGAGCAAACTATGATCGGGGTGAGGTTTTCGGGAGGTGTGCGGATTTCCCCTGAAGTTCGGATACACTGGCGGACGGTTACTGTAGTAATCGTCACGAAAGTGTTCGTTCTGATTGGCAATCTCAATCTCTGTGTCTTGATCTAAATGCTCGCTATACCGATGTGGTATTCGGTCCATTTCTCTCATAATATGATCTTGCATCATCGCGTCAAACACTCCTGTCTGGTGATGGTACAAAGGGTTCCTATTGCGCGCTTGCGGAGTTTGAGGCAGGCCAGGCTCATTGTAATCGTAGTGCGGTTGACAAGGATATGGGGGTAACGGAAGACCGCCGTCTATCATGTCGCGATAAGGCATCTGGTGATTGATTGGCCTGTTAGGAAGGTCGTGGAAATATGCGTCTTTAGGGATCATTGGCCGCACAACATCTTGGTGATAAGGTTTGCTTTGCGGTTGCGCTTGTTGGGGTGCGGGTGAGTGGGACTTGCTGGACATAGTTTCATAGTTAGGCAAAGGTAGAGTTTGAAGTAAGTTTGAATTCCTCATGGGACCAGGCTGATGCGAGCTCCTAATCGGACTGTCTTCTTCGTCACTACTTTCAGAATTGTTTCCGTCTTTGTCTTTTGGTGACGTTTGAAAAGTTTTTCTTGTCGGGAATGGTATGAGATTGTGCAGGCTAAACCTTTTACTCTTCAGTAGCTTTTCTTTCAAAATAGGGGCAGGCCTTTGTGGTTGTTGAGGCATTTTAAGAATGCCTTGGCTCGGTTGTATTTTAGGCGGGGTTATAGGAACTTCTTGAAGGTCGGTGGGAGTTTTTCTCGGTAAAGCTTTACGTTCGGGTGAGGTGCATCTATGCTGATGTTCTACTTGAGCTACCAATTCTTGTACGGACTTTCTTTGTTCTCTTTCTAGACCATTATCTTCTCTCAGAGGATAGCTAACTTGTTTATGTAGTTTCACATAGCCGTCTTGTAATATGTCTATAGATTTTGAGTTTCTCGATATTACGTCTGCCATTTCCTTTTCCAGCATAACTCGTTTTCTTATATCATCAGCTGTTCGCTGTAGAACTTGACTTTTCCACGGCGAAGAATTTTGAGAGCTTTCTTGATGATTATTTTTAAGAATTAAATCACCTTCAGAATCACTGACTTTAAAATCTGATGGACGATTACTATTGCTCGGTGACTTAGATGTAGATGGTTCACTAGGCAAGGTATACCTATCTGTGATACCTTGTACTTCCATAGATACAGGTGATTCTGAGGCCACGGTTTTATTTGATTTAATATGAATTTCCGCTGTAACATTATGCAAACGGTTCCCAGTATCACAAATATGATTAGATCTACAATTACTCGGTCCAGCGTCTAGTTGATCGCTGCTTCTAGAACTTTTTAGAATATACTTACGCCGTGGACTCACCGGTGCTCGTTCTAGATCTTCCGTGCTTTTAGATGTCACCTTGCTATCATTAATCTCTTTGGCATTACTCTCATGTTGTTCAGCATTTTCATTGAAGCTTTGTATTATCCTATCAACTTTGTTCCATTCTTCAGAGTTTGCATCCAATAGCTCCAAACTTCTCGTTCGCTTGATAGGCGGTATATCCACAGAACCTTTGGGACTATAATCTAGCTTTCTATTTCTTTCAGAAGCTCTGAACATCATACCTCGCGTGAGCCATTGCTCCAAATGTCTATGTCTTTCTTTGCAAAGAGCTCTTTCCGCAGCAACAAATTTAGTTAATTCAGATATTTGCCCTTGAGTTTTTATTTCTAAATTGGTTACTTTCTGATCCAACTTCTCGTGAGCTTTGTCGATATGTCGCTTTAAATCTTTTTTGTCCTCATTTAACTTTTCTTCCATGTGTTTGAAGAAAGGGGCACAGTAACACGTATAACCCGCCCCGATGGGCCCTTTCTTAATGTTTCCGGCCAAATCCAAAAAATATTGCTCTCCTTTTTTAAGTGGTTCGGTGGGAAGTGAGCTTAGTTTAGGTTTGGGAAAATATTTCGGGTCTGGGTAGTAATGGCAACCGTACGGTGACCACTGCACCGGCGGCGGCGTCGTTTCAAAATGGACATTCTTCTTCTTTTTATCCTTGCCTTTATCTTTCTTCTTCGCGTCATCCGGTTCGTCGATCGTTCTTTCTTTGCTTTTATCTCTGTGTTTGTCTTTTTTCTTCTGCTGCTTCGCAACGGGCGTATTTAGTATGTTGATTATCTCTTCTAAACCTTTCCTCGTGGCGATATCCCTGGCAGTTTCCCCTTGGTGGTTACGCAGCGACTTGTCACACCCCGCTTCTAGTAATATTCGCGTTAGTTTCCGCCTCCCCATCGCAGCGGCGATGTGTAACGCAGTGTCGCCGTTTTTGTTTTGTTCTGAAACTTTGCACTGCGCCGAGATGAGGATCCTCGTGACACCGGCGTGACCGTACCGTGCGGCCGTGTGAAGGGAAGTATCACCGTACTGTGAATGAACAAAAGCTTGTGTAAAAATTTAAATTGTACACAAAAATTGACCAATGAACACAATTAACAAAAAACTAATACATATTTTTAGTTACATATAACCAAACAGATTTCATATATGAGAAAAGGGACTAGTCCATTTTGCCAATGCGGCATCTTACTACGCGATATGTGGTATCGTTTTGCTCATTCAATTTAATGAATTAAGCATTATTTTGTTTTTACTATGATAGGGTTTTTTCCTTAAAAGGGTAATTAAAACAGTGAAAAATTCAGATGAATAATTAACATGATATAAAACATATTACAGTGATGGAACTAACGTTGTTTTGTAAGTCGGGCTGGGCGCCGGCAAGTAGGAGCTCTCGACAGGTCTGATTGTGGCCGTTTTGGCACGCCAGATGAAGAGGCGCAAAGCCGGCGGCGTTGCGCGCGCGCAGCTCCGCCCCGCCGCGCGCCAACAGCGCCGCGCACCGAGAGTAACCCTTCCATGCAGCCTCGTGAGCAGCAGTGTTGCCGTGCTGGAAAGAAATCGCCATTATTATTGATCACCACTGTTGAACAAAGGTTTCCCTAATCTATTAACGTGCAAGCGGTTCATTGTATCATGTTCATGTTTCCATCGCTTCTGCATCCGTGAAGTCTTTGTGAGGTTCACCCAGCCGCCGATCACACTCACAAATGGCCACCTTCGCTGCATTGTCATCGGACTACATGTTAGACTAATGTTGTGACCGCTTATTTAAAAAAATGATACATTTTCGACGTGAATGATCCATAATATACTGCCGCCAGCTTATGCCACACTACGTATACTTCGTTGAGAGTATAAAAGAGTTCATTGGTGAATCCATTCAACATCCAGACGTAATCTGTAAATTGATCTTTTTCATAAGTCAGTCGCATCTGATTTGGGTCAAAGATAATGGCTCATATCTATTGTCATTCTACACACATTATCATTCTGGTACAGAATAGTCATTACTTTTTTTTTGATAGTAAGTAATCTTTAAGTAATGATATTAATATATTTTCCGTTATTCAAGTCTTCAAAGATTGTATTATACCCACCACAAGGTCCTGCTTGTTGGGGTCCGCTCCGTTCTCCAGCAGGAGTCGCACCACGTCCACATGACCGTCCGCAGCGGCTCTCTGCAAGGCGCTGCATCCATTCTACAATACATGTTTATATTTAAGAATACTAATGAACATCTTACATGCACTTTAAATTTATACATGCTGATATTCAGACCAAGTGACAAAGATTATCACTCTCAATTTATTATATTTATGTATGTTACGGGGTGTAATGGGTCCCGCACAACAACTCACGGGACCTATGCCAACCTCACCCGCTCGTGGTGCATACAGCTAATCAACAAACGAGGCTCTGGCTCCCGCCAACCCGTATTGAGCCAGGGTGTGGGAATGGCCTAAATCCCCCATACGAATCCCTACATACGACAGCCTATAGTGACCGATCGATGTGTAGATCTTTGGGTGAGGCCTATGTCCAGCAGTGGACGTCTATCGGCCGATGGTGTAAGTATATTATAGATTAAGTATATTTTATGATAACTGCGAAATGTTTTACTATAAAACTCAACATTTTACTAGGTTTAATCGATTATCAAAGTGATTAAGAGCTATGATAAGTGGTAACACATGAAACGTTATTAATTTGAAACAAAGATCTCGCCGCTCTTTTTCCCTCTGCCCACCACCACCACCACACCGCGCACCGGTCTTAATAGCTTCTATCTTCGCGGCCACTTTTTCATCTTTCAACGCTACCCTAATAATTGAAAATGTATGTCTGCAAATTAGATTAAACTACATCAGTACACATGCATGAGAGCAATCGACAGAGACTATTAAATGTTTTTAATGAAAACGGCAACAAATTATAACTTTATCTGAGGACATAAAAGTCTAAGCGAAAAATATAACAGATCAAGTTATGAATAATCTTCAATATCATCATACATCAAATTTTCGGTAAATTCAAAAATCTCCTAAATATCTCATATGCTAAGCTATAGTGTAAGTAGTGGTTTACATAGAATTTTGTAATTCACAATTAAATATTCTTATTGTACAGAAACATTGCTTCATTATTTTCTCACCAAAAACTAAATGGTATAGTCAGGCCTCCTCTTCCACGTCATGATTCCAATACCGAGTTCGAGGCTTTTTCACAAAGGGAAAAACTATTTGGATTACCTCTGTTTATTCAGTAAGGAAGTGAGGAAGTGATGAACGAACCCTCGCCTCCTCGATACGTGTAATTTAAGTGTAAATGACGAAATAGCCGGCATTTTTTTTGTCGAAGCATTTTGAAAATGCAGTTTTTGTTATAGTTGTCCGCAACGAAATATGATAATGTTCCAGTGCAATTCGCATATAGCCGTTTACAAAAAACAGGTGACATTTCAACGACAAATTGACATCACACAATGCACCAGACGTCGGGCCTTTTGCGCGCTTAATGGCGGCACTCGCGCCACTTCTTATTTTGTTAAGGCTCATTTATATGCATTTATTTTATTTTCATGATCTTTTTATGTATATTTAATGTATATCTTACACGGTGTTAAAATATAAGATACTGGTAAATGTTTTGACCACACGTATCAGGGATTTTATAGCGGTTATTTAATTATTTAACGCCACGCAGTTTCGTTGCACGTTAGTGTTCGTAACATGCTTTATGTCAAGGAGTTTTTTTTATATACGAGTATATTATATTTTGAAACCAATTATTTAGCGGAGACTTAGAATATTTTCATATTTAAAATAAGAGTGTAATAACTCTCCAGGACATTATACAAAGATCCCTACCACCAATCATATTCCACAACGCGTGGACCTGGAATGATTTTGACCTATTTTTTATATTACATCATCACTATCATCATCATCATCAGCGGACAGACGTACACTGCTGGACATAGACCTCCTTCAAGGTCTCCACATCGATCGGTCACGCATTATATTTATTTATTATCTATTTGTTTCATGCGTTTGCTCTGCAAGAGTATTAAAAGAAATGATATCCAAATAATTAATATAATCTAAAGCTACTTCATAGAAAATACTTTAATGGTTATATGATTTATTTAAAATTATTGTGGTATAACATAAATACAATACATCGTTTATTTATTATAATTCGCGGAGCGAAAAGAGATAATTGGAAATCATTTTGCAATAATATAACTGAAGCAACCAACTCCACAGAAGTGTGGCGGAAAATGTGTTGGATAAAGGGAGTTAAAAAATGCCAAACAGCTTCGGAGACGATGAAAATCGAACACTTGCGGTCATTGACCCCAGATTACGTTGAAGATCCTATACCCAAATTAAATTCTACCAATGCGGACTTCGAATCCACCTTTTCCATCCAGGAACTGAGAAACTGCTTAAAAAAAAGAGAGCTACAGAGTTTGACAATATAACATACAGCATGGTTTTTTATATGCGCAACAATAGCAAGTTATGTTTGGTACACATATATAACTTAATTTTTAAACATGCCTGTATACCGAACCAATGGCGTAAGATTAAAATTATCCCAATAACTAAGAATATAAGTAACAATCAAGCAAACAAGATAAGACCTATCTCTTTAATCTCGTGTTTATGCAAAATATTTCATACCATGCTATGTAGACGACTAGAATGGTTTATGGAAAGAAATAAGATACTTCATTCTAATACAGTACAGTGCAGTGCAGGCTTCAGACGAGGTCAGTCTTGTATTGACTGTTTGGTGCGTTTTGTATCCAACATACAAATAGGTTTTTCCAAAAACATACCCACCGTACCATGGTTTTTGGATATCGATAATGCTTATAATAATGTTAATGTTGTTAATGTTGAAATTCTTGTTAAAATTATGGATCATTTAAATTTTGGGGCAAATGTATGTAAATATTTGTGGTCATAATTAAGTAAAAGATATTTTCAATTTTTTTGCACGCATACCTATCCTCGCGGGGGTAAGGACGGGTTATGTCAGACTTGCACCGACTAAAACCCCCATAATGTTCCGCCTCGTCGCCATATTGGCAGGGTCACGGGAACGCACGCACACAACCGCGACCCTGCCGGCGCTGGCCGCTTGCGCAGCCCCATATCGGGAGGGAGGGATGAACCCTTCCTTTCCAGGGCGCGCCCGAACATACAGCGCGCCCCCTCCTCGACCTCATTGCGCGGGCGACCGATTCCTCCGAACCTGTCGCCCAGAGCCATGGGAGCCACTGGAAAAAACCTCTCCCGGCTCCCTGCGGCGGAGAGATGTTAGGCCCGCCGCTACCTGTTAACGGCCGCGGAGAATAGGGAGAACGGCGCATCTAAATACCGGCACTCCTCTTCCGCCGCGGCCCCACCGCCGCCGCATCGCCGGTGCGACACCGGTTGGCAGCAGAGGGTACTCCCTCCGCGACCCCACCTCGGCTGCAGGGGCGGTATGAAACCGCCCCCGCAGCCGAGGTGCAGCCAAATGCAATGTCAAGGACAAAAAATTATTCTATAAAAATTTTACAAGAGTTACAAGGCACATGTAACTCCGGATATTGGAGAAGGAAAAAGAAACCTCTTTTGGCTTTAGTTTACGAAGATATATAGAAACTGAAAAGATTAAATCGTGTTGTCCATTAGAATTATTTAGGTTGTGGATGGATGGATCATCATGGATCTCTAACATAGACATGAGTTTTATTAGTAGCGAAGTCGAGGAAGTAACTCAAGCAAAAGATAAATATGACAAGGACTTTGTAACTACTTTTGTACACTAAAGCTACTAAACATAAAATATAAGGATTGGCATAAAATATACACTGATGGATCTAAGGCATCTAATGGTCTTGGAGCAGCTTATTGTGATCTTAGTATTAATGTTAAAACTAGTTATAAGATCATGTCAAATGTTTCAATAATGACAGCCAAGTTATTTGCAATATCGGAAGCCATATTATATGCAAAGGCAACACATTTTGAAAAAATTGTTATCTTGACATACAGCAAAAGCGCCTTGCAGCATATAGCTCGATGCGCTTCTGGAATAAGAGGCACATCGATAGCTTATGCCATTCTAAGTCAGGTCTTGGAATTTAAACGCACAAATAGGCTTCTGACGTTGCAATGGGTACCGTCCCACGTTGGTATATATGGGAACGAGGAGGCAGACAAATTGGCAAATGATGGCATTTTAAATGGTTTTGAAACGTTCATTAATTTAGATTATACGGAAATTTTAAATAAAGTAAAGTACAAAATTTATAACAAATGGGAAGACTACTTTATCGAACTAAGTGAGGAGAAAGGGATTTGGTATAAATCTTTGCAGTGAGTCTCCTCGTGTACCGTGGTTTGCCAACAGCAGTATTAGTAGAGAGCTACTTGTAGCTGCGTTCAGGTTACGTTCCGGACACATGCAGCTCAACAACTTCAAATATTCAATGGAAATTACAGATTCCCCCAACTGTTATTTGTACCAAAGAATAGAAGATGTATATCATATATTGACGGAATGTGTCCGGAGTAGACCGCCGAGACAAATATTGTTGGAGAGTTTGCAAATAGACATCAGCAGCGTCGGCACAAATCAATGTATGTTATTTGCACCGACATCAGTAGCAGCGAGAATTATCTATCACTTTGTTAATTTAATTTAGTTAGAAGTAATAGGTATTTGTGTATTTAGTATATGTTAGTTAATAGTAATAATTAGATAATAAGTGCTTAGGTTACGATGGGGTTGGCATATCCTTGATAGGCTGAAAGCCCCTAAAATAATAAAAAATTAAAAAAAAATATATTATAATAACTTTATGTTTATCGTTTGTTATTTATTTATATAATAATAGCAATAATTTTCGAAAACAAACCTAATAGGGTAATGTAATCAACGTGAAGTAGGCCTGGGCGAGTCGTGCGCCGCGCCGCCCGCGCCGCCCGCGCCGATACCTGCTGCTGTAAGGGACCTTAAACGGTCCCGCAAAGTCACGAAAACTTCGTAAAGAGCTTCCATTTCACATTAAAAAACATTAACACACAATAAACTTTTTGTCAAGCCGCCGTGACTGCGGGACACGGCGGTAATTATACTCGTTTATAAGCGGCTTTAAACATATCACGATTCGCGCATACTTTTTGTAAACGCTTCTAAGTGAACTTTTTTGTCGTTATTGTCGTTATTGTTTCGTATTTTCCTTAAAACTTGTTATATTTGAACGAATTAACATTTTTTTATCTAACGAAAGCGATGAGGCGGGCGGGATGTTCACCTAATGTTAAGTGACGTGTCTGCACATAACAACGTGGCGCTAGTTGGGATGTTATAACCAGCATCACACTGTGCTCGTCGCGTTGAGACATAAGATGTTTAGTCGCATTTTCTTAGTGATTACACTAGCTATAACGCCTTTCAAACCTGAACTCAGTAATGTTGCACATTGTTGTTTGTTAGAAAAAATAAGTACTGCGGTGGTCTCTACCTAGACGGTCTCCGGCAACAGAGACCTACCACCAGTATTACTCTGTCAACGGCAAGAGGGGCGCTAAGCCGGGTAACCTCCACGTGTGCCTGTCTGTTGATGGTCCCATTTGGGACCTACAATATTCAGGCCGGTGCGCCCTGGGCGTCGGGTAGCGGCGATTTTGCCGTCCGGCGGCTAATAACCCGGCGAGGAGAGTCTTTCCGCGTGTTCCTCTGACTAGCAGAGGGCACAGTGGAGAGGCGACGACGGGCTCGGTGTTCCCTAACCCGGTCGCCGAGCAGGCGAGGAAGATCCAGTGTCAACCTTGCCACCGTCACAAATCTCCTAAACTCTATTGTACGTGTCGTGGATCACGTCTTGCGGCGTCGTAGGGAACGAGGGTCTCGGCTTAATCGCCTGGGCCGTGAGGATGTGATTAACCTTTTTAAAAAACACCCGAATCCCAAGCGTTGGCTCACCGCGAGGGGATGCATGGCTGATGGGAAGTTCAGTTGCTAGTGATGGCCCCCGTCAAGATAACGGCCGACCTCCTGACGGGTTACGCTAGGCTCACCTAGGTAAGGGGGCTCTGCCTGGGTGGTTGTCTAGTTCCCGCCATACTCGTGGGATGTAGCATGGATAATATAAGCACAAATAAAAATAGTTTCATGGAAGAAGATGAAGGTTCTAGATGATGTCGGGGTAATTTTGTCCATAGCCGCTAAGTATAAGAACCTGAAGGGAACTTTCAAAGGAGCCCTTAAAGAAGTAGCTTCGTCCATTAAAGCCGGTGTAGAGGCTTTACACATAAGGACCTTCACTGAGGAAACAGCCAAGCTGCAGGCGGAACATGCAAGGATGCAGAAAGAAATGGAAACGCTGCGTAAAGAAATGGCAGAGCTTAGAAAAGAAGTTGCGCGTATGGTACAAACTGATTCGACAGCAATGTCAGTGGAAGCGTCAATAACTGGGCCAGCACCAAGCCAGATAGATGAGATGACGGGCTTGATCATGAAGCAAGTAGGCAACATGGTGAACGCAAGATTTGAGGCTCTTGAGGGAAGGCTACTCCCTGAGAAGCGTATCCGTCCTGCGTTAGCATGTGATCAAAACAGAATGGCCAACCAACCAACGCAGTTTACAAAAGGCGATAAACAAAAGAACCTGAAAAACAAGTTTTCAAGGAAAGAAAACGCTGCTGAAGATACTGTGCAAGCGGTGAATTCAACCAGTACTCCTCTTGTACCAGTCTATGAGCCTACGAAAGAAAGTTGGACAACGGTTATGAAACGAAGTAAGAAACGTGACAACCATAACACAAAGACGGTCGTACAAGGTGTAAAAAGAGGTAGTGCAGTTGCCACTAAACAACCAGCACCTGTGAAGTTGCGTCCTCCTCGATCTGCAGCAGTGGTTATTACCCTACAACCCGAAGCTGAAAGCCAAGGTGTATCTTATGCTAAAATGCTTGCACAGGCTAGAGATAAGGTGGATCTTGCTAGTCTTGGCATAAGCTCGCTGCGGTTCCGGCAAGCCGTTACTGGTGCTCGCATTTTAGAGGTGCCTGGTGGTACTAGCGCTGATAAAGCAGATTCCCTAGCAAAAGTTCTTAGAGAGTCACTTCCGGCAGACATTGTTAAGATCTCCACGGCCAGTCAAATGTGCAGACTTGCGCATTTCTGGTTTAGATGATTCTGTTTGTGCCGAGGACATAGCGACCGCTGTTGTGCAGTGCGGAGAATGTTCGCTAGAAACGGTTAAAGTTGGAGAAATTCGCCGTTCACCTTATGGATCTGGCAGTGCTGGGTTCGCTGTCCTGTATCAGCAGCAAAAAAGCTGGAAACAGCAGGACGTCTCCTAGTTGGGTGGGTTGCAGCTAATATCAAGCTACTTCAACCAAGGCCGATGCGCTGTTATAGATGCTTACAAATTGGACATGCTAGGATTAAATGTACCGCCGAAGTTGATCGCAGCGATGAGTGTTACCGTTGCGGACAAAGCGGTCACAAGGTAGCCGCTTGCTCGGCTGAACCCAAGTGTTCTTTGTGTTCAGCTGCAAATCAGCCGGGCAATCACATTTTGGGGAGTAAACAGTGCTCTCCTCCTAAGCTGAAAACAGGAGGAAAAACGATCGCTGGAAATACTGCCACTAGTTCTAGTGCCGAGGAGCCAATGATGATCAGCTAGTTCATGGGTTGTCACCGTTTTCTACAAGCAAACATCAACCACTGTGCTACTGCTCAGGATTTACTTCTGCAAAGCATGGCGCAGTGGTCGATAGAAGTGGCAGTTGTTGCTGAACCATATTTTGTTTTGCTGGACGAAAACTGGGTCGGAGATTATGATAGATTGGTAACTATCGTATCCTCCAGAATTGCCGGGGCACCGTTGCTAATCACATTAGCAAAGGGTAAGGGATATGTTGCAGTCAAATGGCGGGGGATAGTTGTTGTCGGGGTATACTTTTCTCCAAACAGAGCCCTCAGTGAGTTTGAAGCATTCTTGGGTAAACTAGGTACCCTTATTGGGCAAATTCTACCTTGCCCAATACTTCTTGTCGGGGATCTTAATGCTAAATCAAAAGCATGGGGTTCCCCGTCAACGGATGTGCGAGGAGAGGTATTAGAGGAATGGGCGGCGATGAATAGTTTAGTAATCCTCAACCAGGGGTCAGCCAATACATGTGTGCGAAAACAGGGAGGATCCATTGTAGATGTTTCTTTTGCGTCCCAGGTCATTGCACGCCGTATACAACAATGGAGGGTCCTTAATGAGGTGGAAACGTTGTCGTATCATCGGTATATTCGATTTAACCCCTCCGATTCTCTTGATGCTTCGAGCATATATCGTCCAAAGAAGAGGAATACCCGGGTACAAACCAATAGATGGTCGGTGATTGGTCTAAATAAAGATGCATTAGTTGAGGCTTCTATAGTTCAAGGATGGATAACCCCACCTAATGAACCAATCGTAGTAGAGGACGAAGTAAACTGGTTTCGGGATACTATGGCGCACATCTGCAATGCCGGTATGCCTCGAGCCAAACTTCCTCGACCAAGAAGACAACTGTACTGGTGGTCCAACGATATCGCAATGTTACGCCATCAGTGCATCAACGCGAGACGGCAGTACACCCGATATCGTAGAAGACAGCTCCAAGAGGACACGACAGTTAAACTGTTGTACACTAAATATAGAGAGTGTGTTAGAGCCTTAAAATAGTCTATTACAGAGGCCAAAGCCCGGTCAAGGGAGGAACTCCTGGAGACTCTTGACAGAGATCCTTGGGGGCGACCATATAAAATGGTAAGAAATAAAATTCGTCCTTGGGCGCCGCCTCTAACAGAAAGCCTTCCGCCTCAGTTGTTGAGCGAAATCGTGAACACATTGTTTCCAGAATCTGCGGAGCAGTCACCTACAGCTCTAACGTCAGGTGAGGTCTCGGAACGTCGATTTGATACCGAGGTGCCTCGCATATTTGAAATTGAACTTGAAGCAGTTTTATTGAAAATTAGGTTAAAGAAAAGAGCACCTGGTCCTGACGGTATTCCCGGCTGCGCCTGGGTCTTAGCTCTTAAGGCGTTAGGAAACCGACTTTGTAAGCTATTTGATGCCTGTCTGGAAACGGGTCGATTCCCAACTCAGTGGAAGACAGGCAATATGATACTTCTTAAGAAGGATGGTCGCTCCGCAGATTCGCCATCCGCCTACCGGCTGATGGTACTGCTTGATGAGGTTGACAAGATGTTTGAACGGATAATCGCTAGGCGCATTACTGATCATCTGGACAATGTTGGGCCAAACCTGTCGGATGCACAATACGGATTTCGAGCAGGTCGTTCAACAATCGACGCCATCAAGTGCGTCAGGGCCTACTCGGATGAAGCTTTGACCCAGAAAAAAGTGTTGTTGGCCATTTCAATTGACATAGCCAATGCCTTCAACACGCTACCCTGGACATGCATAAAAGAGGCACTTACGTTCCATCGTGTACCTCACTACCTTTGCCGAATTGTCAGTGACTATCTCTCTGAACGTTACATCACATACCGTGGACAGAAGGGCGAAGTTTTGCGCAAAAAATTGCGTGCGTTGTGCCACAGGGCTCTGTATTAGGACCTCTTCTGTGGAACACTGGGTACGATTGGGTACTGCGAGGTAATCTTGTTCCGGGCGTGAATATAGTTTGTTATGCCGACGATACCCTTATCACAGCTCAAGGGATCACGTTCACGGTTGCTGCTCGTCTTGCCACTGAGGCGGTGGCACAAGTTATTGAAAGAATACGTATGCTGGGACTAAAAGTGGCATTAAACAAGACTGAGGCCATATGTTTTCATGGGCCTGGGAAAGCGCCACCGCGAGGTTCCTGCATCACAGTAGGTGACGCCCTTATCGAAGTTGGATCCAATATGAGATACCTAGGACTCATCCTCGATAGCCGATGGAAATTTCGAGAGCATTTCCAACAATTGGCTCCCCGGCTTATGGGGGTAATTGCTAGCCTAAAGCGTCTGTTACCCAATATCGGTGGACCCGAAGCCAGCTGCCGCCGCCTCTATCTAGGAGTAGTGCGGTCAATGGCTTTGTACGGAGCACCTGTATGGGCGAAATCTCTAACGGAGCACACTGTCACATATTTAAGAAGGCCCCAGAGAGCGATGGCTATTGGGGTAATTCGGGGTTACCGCACTGTTTCTTTTGAGGCGGCATGTGTTTTAGCGGGGTCCCCTCCATGGGACTTGGAGGCGGAGTTTTTAGCGTCGACTTATGTGTGGCGCTCGGAACGTCGAACACAAGGACAACAGCTCTCCACAAAAGAACTGGCTCTCCAGAGGTTACACGCTCGACAGTCTGTTATTGAACGGTGGAAGCACAGACTTGCACATCCCAGAGCTGGCCACAGAACTATAGATGCTGTGTTCCCAGTTTTAAATGACTGGTTGAACAGACCACATGGCGCGCTGACCTTCCGATTGGTACAGGTGCTGATCGGGCACGGATGTTTCGGTAAGTACCTGTGCCGCATTGGTAGAGAGCCAACAGCTATGTGCCATCATTGTGGCAGCGATGCGGACTCGGCGCAGCATACGTTGGAGGATTGTCTCAGTTGGACAAATTTGCGTCGAGATCTCATCGCTGAAATAGGGACAGACCTCTCTCTTCAAGCTTTTATGAAGGCTATGACAGGAAGCGAGAAGGCGCGGAGTGCTGGCTTCGCCTTTTGTGAATAAGTGATGTCGCAAAAGGAGGCTGCGGAGAGGGAGAGAGAAAGAACTTTTCTTCTCCCTATTCGTAGCCAGAGACCTGGGCGACGGAAGAGAATGAATAATAGCCTCCAACCTCCATAAGAAAGGTTACGGCAGCGAGTTCGGGGGTCGCTTGTTGCCGTAAATCAAAGGCCTCGAGGTGGCGCGTACAGATGCGTCTGTACGTTAGTGAAAGGTGGGGAGTGGCAGCTCAACTCTGAGGCGAGATCCTATAATCGATTAATGCCGTTGGAACCGCGGAAGTATGCGCAAGCGTTTCCGTAGTTCCGACCAAGGGTCTTGAGAAGGATGCCGTGGGGTTTTAGCCGGTAAGGGTCCGGCATAACTCTTCTGCTGACCCGGCAGCAGAAAAGTATCCGATGTAGGATTTTCCCACGAGAGAAAAAAAAAAGGGGAGGGGCAAGAAACTTTTTCAGGGCTTTAACCCACTAAAATGTCTCCAGAAAGTATCTAAATTTAGACATAAAAATCAAAAAAACCTTTCCCGTATACGCGCTTAGTGATTAATAAGAAACATTCTTTCCTAAGCACCTTGTTTTGGTAATTTAAAAAGGAGACGACTTCGCATTTGTTCTCCACCTCGGGATCTCTTCAATGCCACATAGACACGTGGCATCAGGTAAAGGAATAATTTAATAGCCATCTGTTCTAGACGGTACGCAGTACTCCGTTAGACCTTTCATATGTGCTGTGTATAAACTGCAACAGACCAGAGAACCTATTATACACATGTACTGATCACGACGTATTATCCATTTGTCCCGAAGGTTATCAGTTCCTATACTTTTAATATTCATATAAATATTATCAAACTACTGATGTTACTTAATATAACATAAACGATTAATTCCATACATCCTCTTTTGCATAGGTTACAAAACCACGATATTTATAAATTTACTACAATATATTATGATTATTATAACAATTGAAATTAATTGTTAATTTAAAGATACTAAATATACTTTAATTAGATTAGTAGATTAATATTATCGAGTCTTCAAGGTAGAAAATAATATAAAGAATTCCCTTGTGCTTGTTTGTAAACCCTTTTATGTCTTGAACTTGTTTTTGCTTGTGGCAACGTTCTCCTGCGTTTCACACGTAGTTGTAGCATAATTTGTTAAAATTTTCTTTGTTATGCTAGTGCTGACCAATAACCTCAATATTTTTCTGTTTTAACACACAGTATACACATAATTTATTTTAATTATGTATGTATTTAACAAAGGCCAGCCTGTCAAGACTGTAATGATAATTATGAAGAGAAACATAAATTTTTATTACAATATTTATTATTTACATAATAATATAATGAATGTTTATAATCGAGAAACGTTAATAATAATTATTATTCTGTGGTTAATGTTTTTCTATTTGTAAACTGAATTTATTGAAGAAACATTATTATATTTATTCACATCACTATTTGAGAACCGGCTGATGTGTGGTGGCTGTTTGCATCTGTAATGGCGGCAATTTTATAACGATTTGGGATAGCCTGGGTGCGGTCTACTGGTTGCTGGAGCCTATATTATCACTCCACTTGCATTTTACGACCTACTTTTTTTAATTACTTATGTTGGACAACCACGCATTTAAGTCCCTATTGAATGCCAGCTTAATTCGATTACAAACTGCGGAAAATATAACATACCAAGCGTACACAAAGTTCTAAAATTTATAGTAAAATTAAAAAAGAAAACTTAATAGAAATTCTATAGGTTGTAAAATTTATTGATATGTGAGCATATGTATTGCCTTTTTATTATAAACGTTGTAGTTATTTAATAATTTACTTAGATGTCAGCTGTGACGTGGCAATACTTTCATTGCCGAACGTACTATGGACATTATAGTGTATGGCAACATCGTGCCAGTTTCTACTGTTGCGTAACCGTTACGTAAGGTGATTTAAAAATCAATTCTTATTCAATATATTATAATATTATAATCTAACGACAGTTTGCCGGACAGGAATGTTTCAAAGGTTGACATAACGAAATATTTACGCGTAATAAAAACGGCTAAAATCCTCGAATCGTGCAACTATTAAAACTTCTGTCGAATGATTACTATAACCGTATCTTTTTTAAGGACATTTCAAAAACGACTAGTAGCAAAATCACTCATAACTCATACGGTACTTTCATCGGAATGTTGCAACGAAAATATTAAACTCATTTGTCTTTTCCGAGGCAGGCATTGTATGTAAATTATAACCTATATGTGCACCAAGAACAGCAATATTGAACTTGTGTGGTTGTCAGCCGAGCGTTGTGTTCTGATATAGTCAATATTGAACATTGAAAGTTACCGAAAGTAGTGTCTAGAATTCAAAAATAACATTCTTTGCATTTTCAATTTAGTCAACTGTACTATATTTTCATAATCACATTCTTTATGCTTAGCACTACTAGCAACCAGGCAGACAGTTTCCCAACACATGATTATATAGCTCTAGGTGGTAAAGTGCGAACGTTACGAGTACTATGCCGCGGCTCAAAGTGCGCCGTAGTCAATGAAATATATGCGGAATGTGGTACTGTGTTACAATCACATCGCCTGTTAATATGAATATATAACAAAAAATATCTAAAATCTAATAATACTTATATTCTACTTATGCAGTCATCAAAAACCGCTACGGCACCGACTAACGTCCTGCAAAGAAGCAAACTTCCGGGCAAGTGCTGTTGGCAAGCGAATCTATCTCCAACTACAACATACATAAAGTACGCTATGTCTAGACCAGTTTGAAAATTTAAATTGGACGCATTAACGTACGTGAAGGACAGACTTATCGCGAGCGGTGGAATTCCTTCAGCTCAGCGGCGATTGTGAGGCGGACGACGTGCCCCGAGCGCATACCCAACTCCATCTTCACTGGCCGCACTGGTGATGTGAATGGAACGATAAAATACAGCGCACATCGGCAACGTTCATCAATGTATCGTTACTATAACGAGAATCGATTTAGAGGCGATTTCTTTCGATGCGATTTACGTGCGGTGTTCATAAAATTATACAGCCCGGTTATAAATAGACGTGGCTGCTATAACTTAACGTACGGAGAGGAAGAACTGCCTTTATGAGATGGTGTAAATGTTTCATGTAGATACCATGTGGGCAGTAACGTCAAATACCTTTAACTTTCAAAAGCGGTACAATTAATTTGTATGCTACCTTTAACATTTCAATTAATTATTTTTTATGAATGAAACTAGAAATCAATAGAATAGGTGTCATTATCATCATCTCAACCGATGGACGCTGACAGCGAGACGCAGTCCTCTTATAGTGTATTCCACAAAACAAATAAATATAGTTCACAAAAAGTAATAAGGAAATAATAACAACTGCATAAAAATAACAGAAACCATGAAGGAAGTTGATGAAGATTTAAGAAAGATGGTATATACATAAGGGGTACAGCAGCTGAAAATTTTTACGCGTAATGATAGAGGTTAAGTTAGGTTAACTATGAGGTTTTAAATATAGGACGATGATCTACATCTCTACTCATTTAGGAGTTAAGTATTGCGAGGATTAGTACGGAATTCCATGGACATGGATACGGTTGACAATGGAAATAGTTAAATCCTAATTTAACCCTATTCTACTAACTGTTAGTCCAGACTAAGGTAAATGTTTGTGTAATGTTTATAAGAAAATAACGTTACAATATTAAAATACTTTCCAAATTTACTGAGAATTTGTGTGAATATAAAAACTGATAGAATTTAGTTGACTGATGAACTGGTTCCGATGTCGCGTTTCCGCTGTGGAATATTCATATCATACTATCCGACTGATAAACAGTCATGTCTCTAATTTTTTAAATTAAGTTATTTATAGTATACAACTTTGACTCCGTTAATTATGCCTTTATTTCTATAATTTGTTCGTGAAAAGATATATTAATGGGATGTAATTTTTTTTGTAAAGTAGGTCGAAGCCATTTCTCATTTTGTTGTTGTACCTTTCTAAATATACTAACAAAAAATTATTTGCTATTTATGCAAATAATATCGTTAATACTTTAGTTACCACTGTTCTAACTGTTCCTAAGATCATATATCTAAGAGAATTTTTTTTAATTTTTCTCATGAAATCTGGTTGCTGCGGTGTGCTAAATTTTCATCTGCAAGAGTTGCTTGTCTCCATAATAATGTTATTTAAAATGATCACCAGGTGAATGAATTGTTACATTACAAAATTGTAAATATATAAAAAGAATAAGCCCAAATTAACACCTTATTAAGAGCTGTGTGATTTTATTGGTCTATAACTTTACGGGTACAAAGTAACTAATGGATAAAGTCGGTGGTGGATTGAGCCATAAAAATCCATCGTGCCGCCAATACAATCCAATTAGTAATGATAACGCTGGCGTGAAGGCGGGCCGGGCCGGGCCGGGCCGGGCCGGGTCGGGGCGGGCAATCGAAGTGACAAAGTGAATGATTCGAGAGGCTAATTAAGCGTCAACTCGCCAATTTAAATATAAAGATTGCATTTAGTTACGGCTACTTAATACTACATTTATTGCTCAAACAAAACTTTACCTTTTTTATTCAACGAGGCGATGGCGCGAGGAATACCATAAACTGACCAGAAGTTCTGTACTAGCTCATAACAATGAGGAAAATATTGAAGCTTAGCCTAGTAAGCTATATGAAATGTAATCAGAAGTCAATGATGATACTTTAGGCCTGAGGCAAGGATCACATAGAAGTAAATCGGTTAAAAATTTATTTCTTATAACCGCATCTAAAAAGCTTCTGGCGTCGAAATAGTTTATATGTTAAAAGTTGAAGCCATTGCCTTGGCAGTATGACTCCGTAATCAGCCACTATCCCCAAATGGCTATAAAATGACCCTTTATTACTGCGGAATGCAGTCCGTGTGGCCGCCGCCCGCCGCCCGCCGCCCGCCGCCCGCCACATGTCGCTCTGAGGATTCCTTCCGACGTGTAGCGCTGAAGTCTTTTCTTCGCCTTGATAAAAATCTGTAGTTTTTTTTATATATTTATAAGCATTGTCTTTAAAGGGTTTGACAAACGAGAAATACAAAGTATTATAATAAAACATTTGATTAATTGTTTCTCTTAGTATTAGTAACTTATATGCACTTTCTTAATCCTTCAACGATATACGTAAATTAAGTGTCGTGACGCCTTTTAAAATATTCAAGAAGAAACGTTTTGTCTTCAATGCGTAGGCTGATGAGAACCGATGACGATTGTCATAAGCCTACGTTGTGTCCTTTCTTTGCATGAGCAAAGAAAGATTGCATTTTTCGGACACCTATAAAGAAGATCTCTTTATGAGTTCCCAACGTTGATCTTGAAGGCAAATTCCTGAACAACTTGCACTTGGTAGACAGCGCAAGAAATGGTTTGACGACGTAAAGGAATGGACCAGGTTTAAGTACCATCAGTTAAAAAGAATAGCCGAGGATCGAATTGGTTTTTTCAATCTGATCGCCTGACTTCAATTTGAAACGGCACCTAATGATGATGATGAAGAACAAACGAACAGATATGACCTATTTTAAAAAGATAAAGCGATCACACGCAAACAAGATTTGCTCGGGATTGGATTGGGAGGTAAGGTAAACGTGAAGTGGATGCAGCCAGCTATTAAACAATTCTGATGCAAAGGAGCGTTTCGTCGGAGCGCCGTAAAACGGATTGGTAACGCATCGTGAGAACAAAATTTATGAGGATGTTCCGTAATGAGTTCACGTGCCGCGGACAATCTCCCTCCCACCTTGTTGACTTTTATATGTAACTCCATAAAATTGAGGATCTATCCAAATTATACCATCTATCTCCTTGTATTTATTTTCTTTGAGAAGTGATATAAATTCATTTCGTGATGTTGAAGAGTTTTTGTTTGTTTTAAACCAATAGCAGTTTTGATAAAGCTATATCAAAATGTATTTTGAGCCTGAAGACATAACAGAGGCGATATAAAAGCTATTGTATCGACTATCGCAGGTTTTAAAGTTTTTTTTATTATTTATCTAAACGAACTGGTATCGAAACGATACGAGTATCGTATTTTATTGAGGTAATAAAATCGATATAGTATTACAAATCGGAAGGATTTACGATACGTCATGGATTAGTTAAGTTTATTTTTAATTAGCTATATTAGCATTTTAGCTTAAGTATAGCGTTGAATAAGTGTATTCATATAACCAGTGGGTTATCGTCAAATCACCGCAGTTAAGCAACCCACAGAACGGTCAATACGTAATTGAATAAGTTGATGTGATGACCTGACGGGATTGACTGACTGCGTGATGTCAGCTTTTATCCCCACGGCCGCACGTAAGGTCAATTGGGTAAATAATATTCCCGGAGATAGGGACTTAGGACCTTTTTATAAGGGGAGAATCTAGGTTATTTATTTGGTCAGGTGCTGGATGTCACATGACCATAATAATTTGTATTTAAAATATAACAGTTCTATTGATGTTATTCTTTATCGGAAGTTGGAGCTTTGTGAGGGTCGAACCCGCGTCTTCTTGAATCACATTGTGCATACTTACAAACTGAGTCATTACAGCATCTATTGAATTCAAATAGCTTAAAATTCGTTAGATTTCATATTAAACAAGGTACCAGCGGCGTGTTGTTGTTGCGGTGCCAAATAAATGTTTATCTCATGAATAAAGCGGCGGCGGGACATCGGCGACGTCGGCCAACATGCAGCCGCTGCAACGCAAGTTATAAACGCGAACTTCTTTAATGATCCCGCACATTGTATGCAAATTGTGGAGCCCCGGAGAGGGCCCGCCTCCGTTTAAATACCTCCACCAAATGAACATAAACGACGTTGTTAATTGTTTGCGACGAGTAAAAAGATATTTAGGAATTTATTCACATCTTGTAAGAGAACCGATGGCGTGGGTTGTGACATACAATAAACTTAAAATTGCATTTAGTTTGTATTATTTGAATTACAAAAGTTAAAAGCATTTTTTATTTTATTTAATCTCATAACACATTGCTCATGGATTGCAACATGCAATTTATTAAAAGTAACTCTTTAAGAGTAGGAGGTTATGTTCAAGGGGGTATTAGTTAAATATACTTGTTATTGGGTCTTTTATGAATACAGTACTATTACATTGAACATGGACATTGACGAAGTGCTCACTTCAGCAGCAACGGAGTATATTTTAGAGAATGTCGTCGCCCTTAAATCTTTACGTATGTTGCAAGCGGAGCCGATATGTCCGCGGTCGATACGGCGAGGAAAAAAAGGTACAACGGGAGAACAATCTTTGGAACCGGTTCCTGTAACCGAACTAGTTTTTTAATGATCCCCGACTGCCCGATATGGGGGTCTCGGTTGCGCCTAGATGACAGCAGATAAAATTTCCGATACTGAATAAATTAACCGTTGACGTTTAGGAACGTAAATATCACAGCAACGCGGGAATACCATCTCGGATGTCCAGGTCGTCTCATCGCTGATATCCCCATTTGTATTTCTTTCTCGAGCTTTTGGTACTAGTTCATTCGTTAGTTTTATGTATTGATCGTTCGATGATGGTAACAGTAATTGGCTCAACTCTTGATAAGTAAACATTGCTTTGTTTTTCTAAATCATCGTCGTCATCTATATACGTCCACTGTTGGATATACCTATAAAGATCTCCACACTGCCACATGAGAGCTAGAGAATTCTAGGTGAGTTTGACTCACTATCTCTAGACTTATTATGATTTAATATCATTTGGAATTACGGTCAAAACCTATTCGAAAGGCCGGAAGATCTCGCATACCCCATTTTGCCTTTGAGAAACTAGGTCTACGCTTTATGTCTAGAAATGGATTTATAGCATCAGCTACTGCTTATACCGACGTTTTAAATCCGCTTTTCAATGAGAAATAAATCATCCTCGCGTAGATTTTAAAGCATAGTTAATACATAAAATATTCGCCGCCCGACTTGAATATGCAATATAGGTAGGTATCAAGTTCCGTAATAAATTCAAATTTGCTTCCGACAAACCATCTAGTTTGTATTCTAATTCTTCTTCCTCTAAATCGTTCAATCTTAATAGACTAACAAGTCTTGATTGTTATCATGAAATATCGTCCGTTCCTTCGTTTGCTGATTATGCGATATGAATATGTCGCACTATTCAAAATAACCTGATGAGATTAATTTACGGGTAGAGTACCCAAAAAAAAACCGAGAATAAACAGACGCACAATTACATGTAAATAATATAAATTTCACTGTAGGAGTTAAAGTCGATATAACTTGTACAGTACGCAAGTAAAGGTGACATGAAAACTGATCTCTCAGGTCTTTTTGATTTTGTTATCGTGTTATGGACATTACAGTTAGAGTTAGAGGCAGTTAAAGGCGAAAGTAATAATTATAGACTCCAACACTATGCGTTCAATAAGATATTTATTTCTCTTTTTGCCGTACCTCTTCATTTAAGAAGGCTAATTGTTAATTATAAAAGTAGTCGGTCTTGTCCAAGTTAGAAAAGTTCCTCGGCGGATGTGATGTGATGACAAATAATAATCTAATGTAAAATCGTCGTTGTTTGGTGTATGCAGACAAATGCGGCTGATGAGTTTCGCATTGCAACATGTGTCGTGCTCGTTTCACGGCCGCTGAATCGTGAAAATGTAGATAGTGAAAGTAGATGTTTGATGAAACTATGTGTTAACTGATACACGTTGTGTAACGCTGTTGGGTGAGCAAATTTGAACGCAGCATGTTGTGCAACGTGCGAGACCAGCGACGTAATGACACAGTTGCAATCCGTTACAGTTACTTTTTTATTTATATGACACGGCGGCAATGATTTTAAATTACATTTATCAAAAGAAGGAAACGAGTTATTGTCGACATTGTAGTCACCAGTACGAGTATAGATATACACAGCATTCACAAATACACAAAAGCAACAATGCACTGCGTGGTATACTTTGACAATAACGCAGAAATCAAATGATGAAAACTAAACTAATACATGAACTAAAACAACAAAAAAATAATTGAAATGAGAGTCAAGATAGAAACCATTCTACAGGATGAATTTAAACTCACTGAAGAACAATAAAACAAGAAGCTTTAGAGAAAGCAGTATTTCCTCCTGCGCAGATTTACATTTACCTTTGTATACCGTAATTAAAGAGTCCGAGTTTACTACTGGTAGCTGTGTGACGCCCGAGGCCATCTAGGTAGGTACCACCGCACCCCTTACTTCTGCCTCCAAGGTGCACTTTGCAAACATTACTGTGTTCCGGTTTGAATGGCGATGGAGCTCGTTAAATCATCAATCTAACGACGCCAACTACCTTATGTATTATATGATAGTTAATGGTTTTAACATCTCACGAAGGTCCTTATTGTTATGAGCGATTATATTACTTATTGTCGGTAGATCTTTTTGCTGATACCTTTTTTCAATATATCTCCAAGTATAGATATTTACAATTTCTTCACTAATTCACTATCATTTAACAATACTATTAAACTAACAGATTCTACCAGTGATCGAAAGCAGATAGCAAAATGAATATATCTATTTACTAATATATCTACCACGTAGAATATATCTTTACATGCATGGAATGGAATGCATCTTATATATATAAGATATTTCCATTGATGTACTCAAGATATCTTTGGAGCTGTAAGATCTAGGTCAGCTAATAATGCATCTAACAAAATTGCATCCCCAAAGGTAGTTGCGAGTACAGCGGGCGGGGAACAGCTAGTATGTAAATATGAATTCGGAATGATAGGAAAAACTATATTAATTACACCGCCCTTATCTCTCCTATTGCACTATCGATTTCTTCAACCCTTCCGCATCCAATACTTTCTCACCTTTCTCCTCCCCATTTTACATACAACTCTATTTACAAATATATGTATATATTTAGTATTTGTGTTTTCGTATTTTTGTGTTTGGTGTTTGTATTATTGTATTCATTTAAAGTTTTAATTTCATTTTAGTTTCTTTTCTTCTTTTTCTGTTATTTTATCTCGCGGATAGCAGATCCGCGAGGCTCGAGTCCGATGAAGCCGTAATGGTTGTCAATAGAACTGCGGCGCAAACTTCATCATAAAAAAGAGATCGGGAAAACTATTTACTAAAGAATAATTCTGTATATGAAATCGCTACTATACACCACGGCCAGATACACTTGTCGCTCCCACCTTTCGCCAACGACCAGTAAGGGAAAGACGCAACAAAAAAGAAAAGAAAAGAACTTAATTCATTCTGACATTTTAGCCTTATAAGTATATTTATGGCAAGGGTTATAATATCCAAAGAGGGAACATGGAAAGGGCAGCAGTTATTCCCGTGACTTTTACCAGCATTCGCGAAGCTTCGCAAGTGTTGCACCCTCCTCTATTTCTTAGCGAGCTATATTTTCAGCTGCTGAAATTATTAAATTAGAATGATTCTTGTTCTTTGCGTTTAATGACTGCTCTTATTGACTGATTGTGATGAATGTGGATCTGACATTGATAGGAAGAAATAGAATTACTTTGTTTTGTTTGATTTGATTTACTCGTCTTCTTTATTTTTATGCGCTTCTTTACTATAGGTTAGGTTTGTCATAATTATTTTACTGACATGTCACTGCCTCCACACCGCTCTCCTTTCAGCACGTCTCGGAAATATTTGGAATAGTCAGTTGTATATCCTATGACATGTATTTGGTTAGAACAGCCTGATCGTCCTCGAGATTTCTATTAAAATCTATTTATTAATATCTAGATTTTCTTCTTTTCTTTGGAATGTATTTGTAACTGTATAAATTTTACTATTTCAGATCACACGTAAATCTTCGAAATATACCAAATCTTTCAATTTAGAGATGAAGCAAAGTGAATGGGAAGTTTCCTCCACTCACTTCACCTAAATGTTTGCCAACTTTGCGGTTAAAAAACGTCTAAATCACGATCTGTACAATTTCACTACACCACAAAATTAAGATTTACTCTCCGATACCAGTTTCCCGTGGTGCGCGCTGGTTAATGTACCAATTACTCCCGTTGCCGTTTGTGCAGTAACGGTGCACATAATTGTACTACACTTGTTTACTATTGATTGATATGCGTCGCTTCATTAACTGGATCACAGGCAGACGGTTGCATAACATATAAAACAGAGCCGTATCAGTACAGGCTAGTTGTTTACCGTATTTATTTATTTAACTGATTTTAAAGAACTATATACTTAATACTTATATAATTTTTAAAGGATCAGCTCAAGTTTATTCATCATCATCATCGCAATCGGCTTTTGTTTACCCAATGCTGGATATAGGCCTTCCCCAATGTCTTCCATCAAATGTGATCCTCAGATTGTCGTGTTCACCCACATTCGACCGCCCTGATGATATCGTCGGTCCATCTGGTCCAAGTTAATTATGATTCCTCAAATAAAAGTTAACGCTTAAAAGAAACCAATATGACGCGAACTATATCTTAACTTATATAAGTTGTAAGCTTCTACTTGTTTTGTTTGTGGTGTTTTTTACAACACGATCAGAGCTGAATGTGATCAGAGCATAACCGATTGGCATGGAGATCCCTAAGGAGATTCTTGATTCTTGTTAACGGCGTTATACGGCTGATGATGAAATTATATATATTAGAATAGAAGCGTTAAAACAGAAATACTAATATTAATCACATATTTACTTAATTGATTAGTGTCAAAAGTGACATTAATTTTGTCACGTAAATATCCCAACAGAGCTTGATTTATGCAAACCCGGCCCTGGGCGTGGAGAAAGTCGCCTAAGCCTCCACACCGGCTACAAGAACCAACAAAACCCGACAACGTATGTTTATCCGGTCGCGACAAATGGCGGCCGTCGCGAAGTTTCCGTTCGTTTGCTGCTACAAATTTTATCCACTTACTAAAATGGTCACATCGCGTTCCATAGATCCGAGCATTATTAAAGAGTGAGAAGAAACACACAATCTTGTACATGACATGCCATAAATACTGTTAGGTACACTAGGATATATACTCCGTCTCTAAAAAAAAACCACGTTAAAAGAAGAGAATTCTGATTAGATACTTATCAAGGTTGCTGCTTAATAAATCGTATCAGGTACTCGCAGAACCCACTGAGAGTAAAAAAATAAAAAATATAAATCTCATGTTTAAGATTGATCTGTGTCCCATATAAATACAAATTTATCACTTATTTGTTCAATTGACAATTGTCTGTTTTAACTGAGATTGTTAGAGCGTTATATAAAGTGTGTACGTTGTAGTAATATTGTGATCAAAGTTTGTTGTGTTGCCATCTAAACAAACAATCAGTAGTGTGCCAACACTGATACCATAAAGCGATGAACGCGGTGTTCTGTTCGTCTTCTCTTTGTGGTGGTTCAAAATATTTTAATGTTTTTTGTCCCGATCAGGAAAAGCATTGGTTTCCGTTAATGTACGGTGTAGGTAGTGGTGACGTGACCGCGAACACGCCATCAGCACGGCTGCCCGCGCGCTCGGCTGTGATTATCATTAGTGAATGAGACCGGTTACGCTTCGCCGTTGTTACGGTTCCCTCTAAATGTATACTATTATTGCTCTTTGGATAGTAAGCTGCGGGGTTCGAGGTGAACTAATTCGTCTTCTGTCTGTCGGCTCTTCGGGCAGCGATTAGCTACTGGTCGTAAGATAATTAAGATATTGCTATTACATTCTAGACATTAGTATCCAGGAGCGTGTGAACGAGTTGGCGTAAGTTAGTGGATGTGAGCAGTAAAGTGTTAAGTTTCAATTAATCAAATAACTTACGACGATTCTGTTTGATATAAAGCACTGGTTATCATATTTCTATGGCAACCGACACACCGCTAGTTAATATAACGGCTGGCCGCTGTCCATAGAGGCACTCACTTATCATTTGAATCGCTTTTTTGGTTTGTTATGTTTGAATTTAAAAATATGTAACTTTTGATAAGGTCATCATATACTTAAATTTTTCCTATTTGTCTCTATTTATACGATTTCTTTAAGAATTGTTGAGTTTAAAAATGTTAACATTCTCTATAAGATTGATTTGATTGTATAAGAGTAACCCTTTTTACAAGTTCGTTAATCAAATTTCTTTTAACTTGTTAATACATTTCCCTTATAGATTTACTCTTAAAACAAGAAAAGATAACAATAATAATAAAGGATATATAGAATAGATTTGTAAATATATAATATAGAAGTATAGTGGTGAGAATGATGGAGACTGACTTAAAAGGAAAAGAAGATCAAACTTTATAAATACCCAGACTGAAGCAATTAATACTTCAATTTAACTGCGCAAGATTGAGGTTCTGAATGCGTATAAATAAGTTTGAAGACTTTGTAGATCCATTATGTTACTCGTTAGCTTCGATAAAAAAATAAGAAAGATAATTGTTGGCCTATAATCATTTACAACAGGCGTCCCCATCAGACTGGCTCCATCGATCAACTCGCTCGTCGCCGGCTGGTTTGTTGCCAGACGCAAATTATAACCTGTCAAACGTCTAATGTTTTTCCTGCGGTTTCGATTAACCTAGGTAGGTTATGATTTGATCAGCTTTGCGTCCAACCAGTAATAACATAACTAAACTAAACCAAGCCCTGCCTGCTGTAGAAGGCGACAAAAATGATGTACGGGTTCACGAAGGAATTGTTAAGTGGTTTCCTGTTCGCCGGAGTAGCAAGAGTAGTAAAGAAGCGCTTCCTTGTTAGACAAAGTGCTAAATGGTACCGAAGCGTTTCGTAGGAGATTCCGCAGCCTCTCCAAATACACTGAAGGACATTATCGTGTTAATAAACGGAACTCTCAAATAACTCTGGCTTCTTTCTATTATCAAGGAATCTTCTAAAAATGTCCTTCGGTACAAAAAAGTAAGATTATTAGTAAAGCTATGTTAAAAGCTAACAGGAATGTTCTTGTCGAGATGATTTGTAGTTTTTGTTGATTTTGATCGTTTATAATCAATTATTCTGTATGAAAATAGTTCCAGGGTATTTACTCTTCTGGTGCGATGACATAAATTGAGTCTCTGAGTGAGTCGGTCATAGTGTAATAAATTCTGTAAGATGACATGCTCGTAATTAAAGTTTTCTATATATAAGTACATTTACGTCCACACTATATCAATCACAAAATACCTTCATTTTCCTGTGTGAATATTGTGACTTTCCTAAACTTACTTAGTCATGCAATTCATAGCTGGCCGTAATATAGAATAAGAGTTGTAATTTGTCAGTAATATTCCCACTCGGCGGCAACCCTCCGCCCTCCGTCCGACCCTCTTCTCCTCATTACACCATCGCATTCCGTTTTGGGGTAACATTTGGTAAAATCCATTGATAGTTGCCCTATACTACAGCAAAATCAATATTCTTATTAAGTTTCAAGTGTGCAAGCTTTACGGTTCCAGAGATATCGTATCGTGATGAGTCTTTACATAGCGGGTAATCACTTAAGAATCTCATTACATCTCACTTTAATATTGTTCGCGTTAAAATCCAATTACAAAGTATTCAACTTAATTGGCACTGGATAGTTGATCCTACTTTTTGCTCTCCGTAAGTTCACAAGTTGTTTTCAAGGGGTTTCATATTTTTTTTTGTGCAGATGACAACATCGCGTCGTCGTAAATGTTTTTAATAAATGGCAACATTCTAGAGCCGCAAAAAGTGCTGTCACCCGGCGATATATATATATATATATGTCATATATATACGCGGCCCAACGCGGAGGAACCGTTCGTTACTCCTACTCCTCCTTTTTACACATACAGTGCCAATTAGATTGTTACAGATGAAACTCTAGTTATCAAATAATAATACAACATTATCTTAATGAGCACTTAACATATATACTGTTATTATTTGTAATACATAGCACTAATTTTAAGTACTTTTAATTTGTCTTTTATAATATTCCTTGCTTTTGTTTGTTTAGTGTATATATTAGCTATAACTTACTATAAATAAAAAGTGAAAGCTTTTGTTATATTATTGTTATGAAATTTAAACGTTTAATGAATTTCAATCAGCGCTAGAAACGATTAAACTTGATTAAGATGAAAGCGATATTTTAACACATTGTGTGCCGATTTCGTTTACTTGTGTTTTCATTAGAATGGTAAATGTAGCCAAATTAATATACAACTAATCAAAAATGTATTATTGATGGAATTTGATCGCTACAAGTTTAAATATTAATGTAAATGCATACATACAAGTTGCAGAGTAGGATTTTTGATTAAAACCTTCGATTCTATATAACCAACAAGTTTTATACCGGCCGTAAATCGATTTCTCACCGACAGCCGCTGATTTATAAACATGGATCGATCTATGGATGAATTTTAATTATTTATCGATCGATTTGGAGGAGTATCCATTATTTATTTATTGAATTCTTTATTCAGATCACTGCAAAGAAATATCGGACGTTTATTGGAAGGGTTAAGGGCTATATCGGAGTGTGGGTGTGGTTTCAAAAGATACGCTGTTAATTTTAACGCGGTGGGGTGCCGGCGCCCTCTGGGTCGGCTACCGGGCTCTGCTACCGTGGTCGCACACCACACCCAGCAATAAACCTGGCGACATGTCTTATGCCGTGTGATACATTCGTTATAGTCATTCTGATTCTTCATTATGAACAAGTGCTCCCCACGCTGAGACTTTTTGCTTTTATGAAATTTACTTTCCCAATTAATAGTACGAACATTACCAATTTTCTTGCCTTATGTTATTGTTAATATTTAAAAAAAAAATCATTACGCGAACCGATGAAGACGAACAGGACGTTCACCTGATAGTAAGAGTAAGTAACACACCCGCCCGTAACCTGTGGCACTAGTTACAACGTGGATTTGTTTCTCGGTGATTTCTTAACGAAATTACAACTCCATTCTTACTAGAAGACGGCAATGTTTAAACTCTAATACTGGGCGGTAGAAGAAGGAGCTGCGCGGTACTTAAATGGTCTGTGGTAACAGAATACCATCACCAGTAAAGTTCTAGACAAATGAAACTAATTTCAAAGTACAATCATGGTAAGTTAGCGGACGTTAGCTACAGACTTCTAATGAAGTCCGCTATAACATCGCATTGTATAAATAATTTTTTTTTTCAAGTATCAAGAAGTGCTATCCAAGGTACTTAAAGTCCAGCGAACTGTAATTAAATGCAAACATCATACAATTACGCGGAACAAAATAATTTAGCCCCTCCCGTAGCTTAGATCCTGGTGCTAATACAAAGAGCGAACTCCAGTGGTTGCATAATGTATGAACTGCCGTTGGGTGGACTTGACTGGAAGTTATTAGCTTTTTAAAACGTACATTAATTATGAGAAGTTCATGTGGTGCTAAGGGGAATACCTTATCTCTTGATGGTGCTATTCAATACTGTCTTGAGACATGATCCGTTGCATAAGGAGGCTAGTAAACAGGGTTGCAAGAGAACTGCCTCCTGGCTCTAACGCCCTTAGTCAAGGCTTTCTGTCTAATGCTGTTCCTTTACTTCTATTAGGTTTCTAAGCAGTCATACTCTGAGGAGGACAGTGGCTGGTCGTGGTTTTCGGCTATTGGGTTAAAACCCGCATGGGAGCTGCGGACTAGGTTATAAGTTAGTATCGGAGAGGCTGCGATCGTACTCTAACCGGTACTCGGTACTCTACTTGACTTCTCCAAACGTTCAGGACGAGTACCGCGATTTTAGTGGGTGAATATCTCCACATAATTCTAAATACAGACAGGGTGTCTTTTCGGAGATGAACGCGTTAATACCCAAAAAAATTACGTAATCGTACGTTAGTATTTTCATGAGTTACAAAACTCATCCAACCGGAAGCCTTCGTACACTTAGTGCAGAATCAATGGACGAGGAGATCCACAGAAAATGCTTACTTCTTTTCCTTAAAGATTTATATATATTTATTGCAAATTTTTTTAATACTTAAACTTGGTTCCTGAACTAGGAATTTAACCTGTATCCCAGGAATCAGGATCCCCTTCCAATTTCGTAGTAATATGATAATCAAATATTGGAAAGTGTAAATATTAAAGAAAGTCTGTCCATTTGAATGTGTGTGCTGTATTTATATGTCAGTGGTGAGTGTGGGTGCGTTTGGTACATCCACCAGAAGGAGCAGTGATGTGGGTGTTAATGATGATGATGTCTCACCTCGTCGGCCGCGTCCCGCTCTTGCGGCGCCGCTCGCAGCAGGCCCGCCAGCCGCGCCGCGTCGCCGCGCGCCGCCGCCTCCAGCACCGCGCCGCCCACACCCATGCGGCCTCACACCATCACTGCACGCAGACACATCCATACAATATACAATATACAAAATACATAATACAACAAAAGCGCACAAATTGTCTAAGTATCACTACGCAGAACCGTAGCGGCTTCTTATGTTTATTTGACAAAGCGGTGAAAGGAGCGAGAGATTCACCATATGGTAAGCAATACACTGTACCACTTTGTGCTCGTCGTCTTGAGACATAAGATGTCGAGTCTCATAACTATAGTAAATTCTTTAGCTACAACGTCTTTTCATCCGGAACACGGCAATGTGTGCACAGTACTGTTTGTCGGTTGTGGTGGTACCTACCCAGACGGTCTCCGGCAACAGAGAATCACGACCAAACGAATGCTCAGATCGATTTATGGCTTTATAAACTTGTTGACTACCACAACAAGGATTCCGTTTCCAAAATCTTATTTAACTTCAACTAACCTTGATTAGTTTTTTCACCACCCTGAAGTTTATTATTTATATTTACATTGTTATTTCACACCCTCCGTGGGTGGAGTCACCGCAAACTTACAAGGGAGGTAATGTGTGGTTCGTTAGTTTAGTGATGTTCGGTCGTATGTTCCGAGACCCGACGTCAAGGTTGCGCAGCAGCCATCGACATGGATGTATAAAAATTCCTCACGTGTTTTCCGCGACATGCATGCACCGTGCGAACACTCCGGTTGTGCGTGATTGCACTTTATGTGAACGGCGGCGAGAGAACATGCGAACAAATTTGTAACGACTATATTTATATAAGAAAACATTGATTTTCCTTTTATACGTTCATTTCTATTAACTTCCAAGTTTATTTAGAAAATATACTTTTCTCATTCACCACTTGTTGAATCAATTTCCATGTACTACCATCAAACCATAGCGCAGTCGTTTCCGATGCCAAGTAATCCAGGTTTACTATGTTTAATTAAACCTAATAAACCTTGTTTAGAACCAATTGTATCTCCATTGGAACAACAGTTCAATTTCTATCCAACTCTAGAGCAACTATATTAATATGAATGTTTATACAATGTCAATAACAATGATAAAATAAAGTATTTATTATACTTTACTAATTACAATGTTTGAAACTTATTGTTATATATTATCAAATAACAGTAAAAAGTTAACTGTTAGATTTTAACCGATTCCGACAACGTGTCCGCTTATTTATTGCCAATATTCTCTATCATAACATTTTATGATAAGATTCGTCATCATCATCAGCCGACAAACGTCCACATCGATCGGTCCTGCGCTGCCGCAACCAGCAGCTCACCGCGACCTTCACCAGATCGTCGGATCGACGATAAGATTATCGCTGTGTTATTACTCCCATCAACTTTGAGTACTTTTTGCGCCGTAAAGTGTTGACGCTGAAAACACTTTTTACTATATAATGTTAGAAATATTAAAAAAAAAAATCCTTTATTTAGTGCATTTACGCTTCAAATAAAATCATAATAAAAATAAAACCTTTCCTTCGTTGTAATGCAGGAAGCACAGTATAAACATATTTGTTAATGTTAATGTTGATATAAATACTGATATCTAGACATCATCTAAAGTACCAATTGTCAGTGCTTTGTGATTGTTGTTAAGTGATTAATTATTATTATTTCCTTAATCGTTTTGTTATCTACCGTCATTCGCAAACATTTACACTATTACGTAACATTTTAATTAACTAAGCTACCTACCTATCTTTATATATACGAGACTGCCACCTATACAGAGATCCGTCACGCTACCTCTGAGACTATGAGACCTAGAAACTTGAAATTTGGTAGGAATATTCCTTTTGCCGAATGTAGGTCAGCTCTCACTCTCTCTTCCTAGCTAATATCCTATATGGGGGTGGGGTTAGCTTACCTTATTTTTCCTCTCTATTTCGCTCTGTCCTCGACATCATCGTCACTCACTTGCCACTCACATATGTATTTTGACACTACATTTTTCCACTTTGTTTGGAGTCTGCCTGTGGGTCTTCCACCAGGGAAAAAAAGCTGCAGTGTCAAGTTGCCAACGTATTTAGACGACCTTCTTTTTACGTGACCATACCATCGCAGCCTACTTGCTAATATAGGTCAACTAGGAAAGGATTTTATAAAAATAACATACTTTCCCTAAGGAGTTGCGGGGGTGTTACGTCCAGCAAAGCGGATGTGAACAACCAGTAGTTTCTATAATACATTTGCCTGACTCTGCTTTACTTGTTTGTCTAAGGTTTAAGGTACGGTACTATGAGCCAGTCAGATTAATTGATTGTTACAGTGCCTTCATTTAATTAAGTGAATATAAAATTCTCTGTAAAACCTCACCTTCATTGCGAAACTTTGCTCCATGTTTAAAATTCCGCCAGCACGCACCAAATGTCGCGACGCAACTCCTCAGTACTCCCGCTGGCGGTGCCTACTTATTGACAATGTATCTGGACCGATCAACCGTCGGTACACGTGACAGGCGGACGCGATAGCGGAGATTTTATATCAGATATAAATTAGAGACATTTTATAACAAAATAAAAGAAAGAAGTTTTCATTTCGATTGTTTTTTTTATATCTGAACATACATTCTGCAGCGGCGTGTCTCTGTTTTAGGAGGTTCTCTATTTAGGTACTGTCGCAACGCCCGTATCTATCCTCAAACAGTAGTGTACAAACATTAGTGTGTATCGGTTTGAAGGGCGCTGTAGCTAGTTAAACTAGTGGGGAAATGATACTTAACTTAGTAACGTGGCGGAGTGAGTATAGTTTTAACTAGGACCACGTTGTTATGGGCAGGCGCATCACATACGATCAGGTGAACGTTCCGCTTGTTTCGTCACTTCGTTCAGTAAAAGGGATTTAATAAAACATACACTGTTCTTGCACCAACTGTTTGCAGCCTCTGTATATAAGCAATAAGTCTTAACAATAATGTATTATTCACGGTGTGGTGGGCAGCCCCACCCTTCCGCCAGCCAGCGAAGCAGCCGAACAGGCAGTTCGAATGGCAACTGAATGAAGTTTCTGACCATATCAATGAACAATACCGATACGCAGCAAAGATACCGACAGATGCTTACCTAAGTTGGACCAGAGAAATAGAAATCCGGAAAAGTAAAGAGATTGGATTACGTCTATACGTATTCTTTACTATATTTAAATTTTGTTTATATATATATATATGAATATATTCTTTAGAGCTTTATTATTACCATACACTTGTTTAATAGGAAACAAAGCACAGTATTTATCTTTATAATGAAAGTTCAGGAGCTGCAGAACTCTAATTTTTTTGGGCCTTTTGCATCTTAGCATTATATTGCAAGAATAAACATGTTTATGTGGAGGCTTCACTACACATACGTTAGTACTACACCTTTTAAAGGAAGGAAGAGAACTAGATCATGAGTCGTTTCAGTTGCTTGAAAGCTACGAAACCACAGAAAAAGATACATTACATTTTTTCCAATGGTTCAAACAATTGTCTTAAATGTGTATGGATAAAAATGGATTTGAAGTTGGATACATTGGAGGTAAATAATGATCACGTTTGCCATGACTTAAGTATGTATAACAAAGTTATACAAATATGGATCGGTCGAGAGTCCGCAAGTATCACTTAACATTTTACATCATCGAAAACAAAACCCGTCCCAATTAATTCGGTGGGGACCTGGGACTGGTCCAACGAGACATTCAGCTTAGTTAATGCAACGGTAATCTACCAATCAGATATCGCCATAAGGGTATATAAAAGTATTTGTACTGTATGTGTTAGCTCTGTGATTCTCTTCTCAAAAATAGTATAAACGCCAACATTACAAAAATTACAACTGATAACACATTATCTAAAAACTAAAATTACAAAATAAATGAGGGTCGTTTAAAGAACGTTTTTAAAGGGGAAGTCACATTTAAAACAAGAGCATTAGAATACGGTGTATCCTTTAAGGAGACATCTGTATCACAATCAGATACATTAAATTTGTAATCAACTTTATTCCTTCTTATATACAAACAGATGAGAAACAGCAATGAAGTTGACGTTACAAGGAAAACAAAAGTTAGTCCAACAAATAAAGGTTGGGCAAGACGTGGATACGTTATAAAGAACCTTCCGCTGTACAACTGTAACAATGTATTTGTATTGGAAAAAACCTCATTAAAATTCCGTGAGCGGTGGATGCGAGTGCAATAAGTCTCCAAGAATGCGAGAAAAACAATGCGTAGGCTATATAAATACAGACTGGCCGCGAGCTGATGATGTTTGGAGAGAGGGGACACGGCACAAGGGAAACGTCCTACAGACGTACGAGTCGCCCGGATGGAGAAACGGTTATGTATGAGTTATGCGGATAGCGAAGGATCGGAACAGCATGCCACGGTGTTTCCGGCGACGTCTTTAAAACGAAACTACAAAGGCCACGTCCAGATTATTGTCGACTTACCAAAGCCGACTACATCTTGACTGAGCATCAGGTGGGAATACGATCAGGTATATAGCTATGTAATTAAAACAAATAATTCTAACGAACGAGTAACACATTTTAAATATATACATTGTGAATTTAGATATTTAGTAACTATACGGAGTGTAAGGGTTCCGGCACAACAGCTCACGGGATCTAAGTCAACCTCACTTGCTCGTGGTGCATCCTGCTAATCAACAAACGAGCAACCCGCATTGGGCAGTGTGGTGGGAAATAACTCAAATCCCCCATATGAATCCTTACCCGATCGTGTGCGAATCTTTGGGGGAGGCCTATGTTCATCCGTGGACGTCTATGGGCTACCGATGATGATGCAACTATACATTTTGAAATCTCTTTACAGCTTTATCTAGCTCTTTATGTTTTTCTAACTATATATACCGTTTGGTACCGAGTTCAGCATTATTCCATTTGTCGGTTCCGCTTCCTTCTATCAATAACATCGCCATATGTGACTTGGCTTGTACTCAGGAGTGTTTCTTGACCCTACATGTATTCACATTTACTTTGAATATTCTCTAATTACAAAAATATCACCACCGCTTGCACTGAAAGAAGAATTTCAATAAAAACTTCCGGATAGCGCTGTAGCTATAGCAGTAGATATATGTAGTTTATAGTTAAAGATTTTATCGCACTCTTGGCAGTCAAGATATCTGAAAGTACTTTTTACTGGAGATCAGTATTTCAATATTTAAGGTTAAAAAAAAACTTAAAAATATCTATTGACTTATAAGAGCGTTTACCAAAGCGGGAGCTTATTCCACGTAATTGGCGGTTCACGCAAACAGGAGTGGTTTTATGAGGCCTAAAGGTAATTATGCGGCGACGGAGCAAGCCGTAATTAAAGCAATGATCGCAGTTGGAAATTTTCAAGATGTGTGAAAGATTCTGAGAAGATTTAGGAAGTAACAAAAGTAAATGGGCGATAATTGACATACCTGTGGTCTGAGACCAAACTGCGCCTGGTGTTCGCCGCACGCAGTACAGTGCGACTACAGTGTGACTACAGTGTGATTACGTAACTCCGACCTAAATAGTTCAAGGTCCGTTTTGAATATCGACACAGCGGACAGTCAAGGTCGTTACGATTTCGTGACAAGGCTATACGCTGTGCAAACACCGTGGCATGTGTAACAGTAATCACTCCGACGGTATCGAATTTACATGACACGGAGATGAGTGTGGGAAATCGCTTCGTGATCGTTGTATCCACATATGTCTACAGATGCAGTGGCTAACTGCTAATCTCACAAAAACGGCATTTGTTCGATTCTGAAAGCTGATATTGTGGAGTTTGGCTAGGGGTTGGCTTGTTTCAAACCGTATCTACCACCTTCATATTGAAAATATGCTGACTTTCCCAGCCAGCGGTCAAAAGGTAAAGTATTCTGGGTGAGCACGCTTCACCCTTTACAGTGTCATTATCACTTAACACCGCGTGAAATTAAGGTCAAGTATTAACTTATTGTAGATATAAATATGTTGATGTTATAATTGGTTAGAGAACGTTAATTTCCGAAACCATGGTAACGATCATTATATAAATTTAACAAGTTATTCATATTGATGTAACCCCGATCGATGTGGGAATCTCTGGCGAGGGCTATGTCCAGCAGTGGACGTCTATCGGCTAATGATGATAACAAGGAATAATCTCAAATCTAACAATTGGGTGATAGAACCTCGCTACATGTTTAATGTTGTGCCATTATAAGTATTCGACTTGAATTATGTTAAATTTGCAAAAAAGGAAAAGGTATATGTTAATACTTTTTTGTGGTATTTAGTATACAATGAACTTCTGTTCTATTTCCGAACCTAGCTGATTTCATTACTTTAGCTTAATGACTCTACTAGCGGTAGGTTTCCATCCATCTGTTAGTTCTGTTAGAAATTACAACACCATCCCTGTAACTCTCCGACCAATACCTTGCCGGTGTGTTGAGACAATAGCAATGAGAAATCCATTTCTGTGTATGCTGTTTTCTCACAAAACCTGTCTAGTCTAGTTTACTGATTTCATGCCATTCAATCACGACGGCGCACCATAAGGCAAACCTTGGCAAAAACATCAGCCGTAGACTATTTGTTAATACTCCAGCAATGTGGGGGTATAGATGCTAGGGTTAACACACGACACGACGTTGAGGGATAATGTTATTATAAAAGGTAACACGACGACTTCTCCATAATCATAATTGATAACTGAGTGTCTTGTTTACAATTTATGTTTGAAAAATTTCACAAGTTTGTGAAGCTTTTTGTTATAAACTATAAAACAGGGTTTATCAGTGGAACCTGTACGCTTTATGATAATGAATACATAATAAGAAAAACATATTATAATATACAAATTCTAGATAATTTAACTGATTTTTGTGATGTTATGATATGTTAAAAGCATATGAAAAGGACAGGACGATGGTGTTCCTAGCTCGTTACAGCAACGCACTGCCAGCATACCACACTCTTCATTAATACCTTATACAGCGACACTTATCTCAAGAAAAATATAATTTCATATTCATTCCAATGGAATCAACACCAAGTTACTTATCAGTTCTTCTAAGTAAGAGAGCCTTGTGCATTTTGATCCAAGTTATATATCTATGTCGATCGATAATAAAGTGAAAATAATAATTACGAAATTTTACTCTTACTGTTAAACAAATTTATTTCATGGTCACAATTGGTCGTAGATCTCTTGAAGGACGCAGCCTGAACCACTAATAATTCTCAAGTAACACTGAACCAGCTGTTTAGTACGCGAAAGCACTTTACTTATCGCATTCATCCCCATAATAGTGCGATTTATTTCTCAGCAATGGAGTCCATTTAGAGAAGCTTGCGTCATGTTAATGGGCAATAACAAGCCATTCGTATGGAGCTGGATGATAGGTGCGGAGTCACTATATCGGAAGGCATAACCACCTCCGCACACTCTCACACCTACCGCCTATGACCCGAGCTAGCCTGCGCCTGAACTCGACAAAGAACGTACTATGCAATAAAGTTACCGAGATCAGCACCTACAGCGTTCATACTCTCACAAGATAATATAACATTTTTGTCTTTATTGATTTCAAGGTTATTTTAAACGGTTATATTGCTTTACTGCTGCCAGGTCTCTGTTGCTGGAGACCGTCTAGATAGGTACCACGGCAGCGCTTATTGCAGCAGACAAACAGTACTGTGCAAACATTACTGTGTTCCGATGTGAATGGCGCTGCAGCTAGTGTAATTACAGGGGTGAGACTCAACATCTTATGTCTCAAAGCGACGAGCACAATATGGCGTAGTGTGTAGCATTCTAACTACTGCCGCGTTGTTATGGGTAGCGTCGCATAGGTTCCCTTCGTCGCAACTCTTCGTTGAATAAAAAAAATATCAGTAAGTACATCACAACTTTTTCACATTTAATATGAGAAAATAGCCTTTATCTCAGTTTCAGAAGTAACACGTATTTATTAATTTAATAGACAATGCCGATAGGATTTAATCCCGTCAGTTACCGAGAAAAATCAATATCCATCGATAGAGCAAATAAACATTCAATTGAAATAATTTCAGTTGCAAATTGAGAATAATAATAATCTTTATTATTATATTATTATATAGAGGCCTACCCTCAATGTGAGAGCGATAGGACCATAGTTACCACGCGGACCCAATGCGATTTGGTGACTTCACACACACCTTAGAATAAATAATTCATGTGCAGGTTGCCCCGCGATGTACTTCCTCGCCGTTGTTACTTAAGTTCACAAATGTATACAACATAAATATTGAAGTCATCCGTACATACCGTGATTCGAACCCGTGACCTCCGGAATGAAGGCTGTACGCTCTAACCATTACACCAGCGAGCTGCCAATCTTTATTATCTGGTCTTAATGTATATAGCTAGGTAAGTGACGAGCTTAAATATTAACTGCATTGACTAGATTAAATTGATAAATAGGAGTATGTCTCGCTTCTGAAACTGAGAGGAAGACGTTAGTGGGAGGTTACAAAGCACACAGCGCGGCGCACGTCGCGTTGATTTGTAAAATTTTAAAACTTCTTGCTTAATAAATTCATTTACTTTTGATTATCTTCTCTTATTAACTCTCTCTCATTAATTGCGGATTTAAAGACGGAAGGTTATGGACAAATCAGAACAGCATCAGCTTGTAGCAATAACGCTCTCATTCAATTCAAATTCACAGCGCTTTGAGTACTTTAAATTAAGTCATATATAATCACTTATCGAACTCTTTCCTTGTATCTTATAAGCTGTAATTTATTTTATTAAGCGACGGAAATAAGACATCGCGAGTTTAAAAGGCGGGGGGATTGGTGCCTGCGCGAATTTATAACTTAATATAATTTTTTTATGCAATCAACATTTCCGTTTCGCAACTCTTAATCTAGTTTTAGCTTACGCTTCGTTCGTTTGTACTAGTACAGCGAGTTAGTGTTGGTTGGGTTTTCAACCAATTAAAGTACTTACTTCAACTAAATTGTGCACATTTTCACTTACTAGGTTATAAATATGTACAAGTCATACTCTTCTATCCTTAAGGAACATTTTTAAAGAATAGTCACATCAAATCCGTCTTTTAACTTAAACTAACAATAAGTATATTTTTATATTAGTGTATACGAACATTCTCTTATAAAAACTAATTTCACTTAAGTTATTCTAAACTATCGAAAGATCACATCTTTTTCTTATGGCAACACATGTTGAGAAACCATCATCTTCATCTCATCGGACGGACATCCACTCTTGGGATTTTTTCTCCAAATTAACTCTTTTTACTGGTAGGTCTCTGTTCCCGGAAACTGTCTAGCTATATAGAATAATTCTTATCGTTACTGCCCAACAGTAGCGTGGAAATGTTGCCGTGTTCCGGTTTGAAGGTAACTAGTGAAATTACTGGGGTAACGAGACCTAATATCTATATCTTATCGTCTCAAAACGACGAGCATAATTTGGTGCTGTGTATATCATCCTAACTAGCGTCTTTTTGTTGTACGCAGGTGCATTGTTTACCATCTGGTAAACGTCTCGCTCGTGTCGTCGCTCTGTCGGATGGGACAAAACGGCCGATACAGGTCCTTAAGAATTCACCAGAAGACGGCAGGTGACATCCACCGAAGATCTGAACGGTTGTAGTAATTAAAAAGAGCGCGTTGCGGCTTGAACTTAGCGACATGCGGACACGCAGACGGACAAAAAACGCGGGGGTCGATGGCCGGCGGCGAGAGGGCGCGCGAGAGGGCGCGGCGAGAGGGCGCGTTCGCGGAATTGGTCGCGTCTCGTTTGGCGGTAGCGGGTTCGATGCTTTAATTTCGCAACTCGTTCGCTTTTACGTCTCGACCGAATTGATACTACAAAGCGGTCTTAATTAATACGTCGCTTTGGTAATGCGGACTTACTGCGAGGCACGCCGGTCTCGTTTCACTGTCCGTCCGTGGTTTGTAATTTGTATGCAAATTTTAGTTGCAGAAGTTTACATACAGCTTGCGCAACAGTCCGTCTTGATACGTACAAGCGATACTTGTTCCGATTCCAATTAGGATAACTAGTGAAATTTTAGGTAACGAAAGCAGTGCAATTTTAACTACATTTTAATAATAATTTATTTTCACCTAAATGTCCAGCTGTTGTCGTCAATTCGATATATTAAATATGATAAGATAAGAGAAGATACACAAACCAACGCGTAGTTATTGCTATCGCAAATATTCTTTTCGATAGATGCTGCGAACTTGACATTTGATTATGTTGTTGTTATGATTTGACAAGAAGATTAATACTCTTGTCAGTTTATTAATCTTAATATTATTCTATTGCAAAGCTTTCCAAATATCGATTAAACTCAAAAAATATTTTAAGGTAAATGTTACTTATACTATTCAATTTTCTAAAAAGGTCCGACTACTATTTCGAAAATGTAAAAAATGTCATTTTGCTAGCGATATGTTTATTTTTATGTCGATAACTAGAATTCACATATTTATATCATAATAACTTATTTCGCGTGTCATATATCGAAAATCATTTAAAATGTCACCATGGAAACGATCCTGCGATGACAATATATAAGTAATCATAACACGAGAGCGGCACTACATAAAATCGCATATTATTATCGTATGTATATTTGACGTGAATCCGTATTGACGAATAATTTAAACGACTTTGAACTCTAACACGAGTGCATAAGGCAGTGCATGGGGACGGGCCGGCTCCGCTCGCCTGAGCGCATACATTATCGAGCTCGTGTATTTTATAGCTGCGCGCGACATTTTCATGTCTCTATACCGGTATTTAAATGAAGTTGTACGTCTTAGAGTATTTAAACTATGACAATTATTATGCAGAGATATAAGTATGTTATTTATCCTTCTAACACATCGCTTAATACATTCTCATTAATGACAACAATGGTGTAAGGTTTCTCTTGTTGGAAACATAGTTAAGCATATATGGTAATGAAAAATTCTGATAATGTCGGATGTCTAAGATCATATTGAAGCAGTTTGTTCTAAATACTCAAGTTATTGAGAATGTTAACTGTTAACGTATCTAACATGTAAAAAAAGATTGCGGTTTGTGGATATCCGTAAGGGGGGATCCCTTTATCTCAATGTTAATCTTAGAGGCTAAAATTTCGGGAGACGAAGACCTTGTTTGAAACCGGAATATATTATTTGAGGATACGAAGGAGTAGAACAAGTTTAATTACTATGAACAGAATGGAATAGCTGAGGGACGGTTTAATTTTTTCAATCTGACTATCAAACTTCATTTTGAAGAATGATGATAATAATAATGAATGTTTCAATGAATGACGGAAACATACAAAAAAGTCAAGATTAAAATCGATTCTGTTTGGGCCTAATAATTAAAAGAGTTTATATTTGATATACGTAGAGACACTAGTGGTTACTGCTGAGCTATTGTTAGAAATCGTTAACGTAACTATCTCCGCAGCTTATATTTATATTAAGGTGAAGATATTACTGTTTTCCAGTTTCAATGTGTCTGTAGTAATGATTTGCAGTAACGAGACCTGACATCTTATATCATAAGATGACGAGAATTTGATGTTACGTAAACATTTTAACCACCACTGCAATGTGTCGCTTATCGTTAGCTGGACTTCCCGTTCATCTTGTTACTTCGTTAAATAAAAAAACAACAAAATGTCATCTAAGTATGAACTTGTCGCAGGACAATATTTACGATTATAGCTGTAAATACCTTAGACTAATTTGTCATTATTGTTCAGCGACGAGAACTCGTAAAAACACGTCCCGTCCACTGTAACACTGGAATAACGGGGACTACGTTATTGTTGACGGAAGATGGTGGTATAAAATGGTAATGCAGCTTTAAGAACGTAATAGACGTAAGTAAATTTATAATTTATAATACGTTGCTATCATACTGAAACCATTTTAAACTGCGCTTCAGTACATTCTATGTTTAGGTTCAGTTACTAAAAACACTATAAAGCGAATTTTTTCTCTCAAAATTTTTGACCAAATGTAGTTTTATTTAATGTTTTGGACAAAATTACCTAAGCTTGTAATAGTTTTTTTTTTTTTATAGAAGATAAAAAGAGGCAAACGACCAAGACGGGTCACCTGATGGTAAGTGATTCACCGCCGCCCACGTCACTAGCGACGCCAGTGCGTTGCCTACCCTTCAGGTAAGAATATGCTCTTTTCTTGAATAACCCAATGTCGCAGTTGTCGGGGAAGACCGCTGATGGCAACGAGTTCCAGATATTTACTGTGCGTGGCAGAAAACTGTTTTTAAAACGCATTGTAGTGGAACGCCAACCATCCAGATGGTGCGGATGATAGTGCCGGCGAGACGGTCGGTTGCGAAAATCAGCGGCTTCTATTAAATTGAACAACTCCTCGGAACACTCCCCATTGTAGACTCTGTAAAGTATGCATAGGGAAGATAGATCCCTACGCAGTGCCAAAGGATCTAGCCGATCGGCAAGTTCAGGATCGTCGACAATCCGAGATGCCCTACGTTGGATTCGGTCAAATGGAGATAGCTGATAACCCGGAGCCCCGGCCCAAAGGTGGCAACAATACTCCATGTGAGGCCGCACCTGTGCCTTATACAGTTTAAGGCGGTGAGCCGGCTTGAAGTACTGTTTGGCCCTGTTGAGTACTCCGAGTTTTTTGGAGGCCATTTTAGCCTTGCTCTCCAAATGACCGCCAAACTGGACAACACTCGAAATATCGACGCCCAGAATGCCAATGTTCGGCTTGGCACAAAGGTGAGTGTTTCCGAAGAGTGGCGATGCGACAAAGGGGGCTTTTTTAGCGGTGAACGCGCAAACTTGAGTCTTAGAAGGGTTAAACTGGACTAGATTTAGTCCCCCCCAATCGGAAATCTTCACAAGGGATGATTCGATTTCAGACACAAGTTTGTTCCGACACTCGTCGACGTGATCCCGAGAGATATTGCTGCGGCCGAAATACAGTGCATCCACGGTACTGTCATCCGCATAGCAATGGATGCCACTGGTATGCAACAAGATATATATGTTATCGTGTCTAGGATTTATATGAAACGATTGGTTAAATATATTCTTGCTCATTTATTATTACTTTACAACAATTATGATAAAATATATATTAAACAAACTGCCCATGAATAATAAGCACTGTTTTTTATACTTTTTATCAATATGGACTTATAAGTGCAAAAGTGGCGAGCCTTACTGCGCGAACGCGTTGATGTCTTTTCTTAGATAACATCGACTTTATCGCGCATCTCGCGAGCTCCGTGTATTTATGACGGTTTAAAATGTATTTATTATCCTCTTTACAATATTCAACACTTACTTGAGAAAGCCGACTCTAATGTGTACGTATTTTATAGAGCCTTCAGTGCAATTACGAAAATATATAGAGTCTTTGAGTTTATCTTCAGTTCGACTGTAAGAAGGGATTGAGAACATAAAATGTTATTAATGATACGATGACGATTAAAAGTGATTTTACAATTGATTCCGGACAATAAACATATTTTGAATTGCAGTTATGAACAAACATGGGAAGCTTATAACTATGTTAATTTATATGAAGCGAAGCCATTGGAATCCGCACTAATATTTATACATATATATATATATATTATACTACGTGGCCATTACGTTATAGGATTAACCTGCAAAATATATAGGTTCAAATTAAATTCACATTAAGTAAGATTAAACGCGTAGTAAGATTAAATATTAATAATAGTATAAATGTTTAATTTGTGTCACATCACACGCCTAAATATAATTAAGCAATACTGAAGCACGTTATATAACGTACGTACTCATATGAGTACAATAGAGAATAATCTCTTTTTCTATAGATGTAAGTCCTATTTTACATAATATTTCCCATAAGTAGATAGTAACAAAACTTAGTTAGTTTTAGAATTATGATTTCTTTAAATTTAGTTATTTATAAAGTGTTAGTTTGCCTTCGCCTGTGTATAATAAACATATCTTTATTGATATTATAAGATTGATAATCTTATTAATTTGTTACTACACCATTTATATGTACGAAAATAACTCGAATATGTTAGATATTGAAAATATATTAGTATATAATGTTAATAATCAAAAAAGAACGCCTGTAGGTCATTAGAATTTAAATAAATAATAAGTTTAATAACGAAAACTGCTATTGCGTATTTAAAGCGTTACGCAGTTACATTATAACGAAAGAAAGTATGACGTAGTTAATGTTTATTAAGGAAAACGTCATGCTCAGAGATCGGAATTTATTAATTACTGATTTATGTATTAGGATTACTATATACTACATATCAAATAATCGAATTCAAAGGAACAATAGTCGGAAACTTACCTCCAAAACATCCAATAAGTGTCGCCCTCGCTAAACCCACAATCCGAACAGCACTTCACTTCACCATGTGGCACTAAACATTTGTCAATCATCAGTGTTACACAAGTATATCATAAAGTTAACACACAAACACTTAGCACAATTGAAAATGGGACGCGGCGATGCTACGCGATAGTCTCTTTACAACTGGCGCGGCGGAACGTTTCCGGAATAAGTTTGCACCTTGACACTCCATCCCGCTCGCACGCACCGCGCACACCTGAGGAGGGGAGACACAGAGTAATGACAAAAGCTTTAATAGTGGAAAGGTTAATTCGCTGACATTGCACTCCCCTGCAATGGTGCCGCCTGCTCGCGAGACAGGCCGACAGACGGGCGGCAGCATGTCTAACCTAATAGCTCCCAAAGTTAATGACGATAACATCCGTAGCATTTCGATTCGTTAACGGGATGTAATAATAAAAGGGTTTCTGTGAGACAATAGCCGCGCCAGGCATTCGCTTTGCTTCATTAGCGACATTTAGACTTACTAAAACTTTTGTTTACGACGACAACGAGCGACTAAATCGCAGAAATGAATCGGTGTTAGATTCCTATATGCTACTAGATTGCAAAGTGAATTTGCTATTCCATTTTAAAACTAACTACCTACCAAACAGTATCCGGTAACAGAGAATATTTCAATACAAATATTTGTAACATGAACTGATTGAAGTTTTGAATCGGTAGCTCTACTAACGGTTGGTAAAAAGCAAACATTACCATGCACTGGATTAGATTAACGAGCACAACGAATATGCTGTTGTCATTATCGAGTAACATCGTGTATTTGATACAATCTTCCATTTTTTTCAGTGAATAAAATGACTCAGATATTATAACAGGAATATAATTATTAAAAGTAAAAGTTTCATACTTTGTTTTACTGTAGAGGTAGTTATTTCGTCTGAAACGCCGTCTACACGTGTATTATCACAACCATTATATCTACCATCGTACAGTATTTCTAACTATACTATACAGTGATATTATGTAAAAAGCTTGTGTAAGCGCAAAGTGGGATACTTTCAGGTGAACAAGTCGCTTGTCTCCATGCATAGCTTAATGAAATAAAAAGAATCCGTAGTGTATAGTTAAATAAATTGTATGTGTATTTGAAGTTTTATAAGAAATATATATTGTTTTATATTTAACCGGAAGTACACCAAAAATTAAATCGGAAGTTTTTTTGAACAGCAGCTGCGTGTGGAGTCTGTGTTCCGTATGTTAGTTAGCTGAACGAAAGGACCTCCCCCGATTATTTGTGTGTCGTACCTCGGCGGACGTTTCTAATATCCGTTCGTACGCGAATCGGCTTTGTGTCGGTGAAACAATGCGGACCCGCTTCCCGCGGACCTCACGGTTCCGGGGACTCACAAAGGCTCCCGCGGCGCGGCCCTCGGCATGCGCGCGCCGGATAATGAGGCTGCGAGTGTGACGGTACACAGCGCACATTACTATCCATAATATTAAAATTCAAATCTTAAAATGTCTCCAACATAACCTAGAAATTAGCTGATAATCTTAACACATTTCTAAATATTTGTTCAAGATAGTACCTGCAGCCAGCACAGACAGAATCGAGAGCCGCTTAGCACAGCGCAGCCTAGTTTGTACTTCTGTCTCTCACGTGGTAATAACATAAATAACTATAACACCATGTTTTTTTAACGAGTAATACTTTGGGAGGAAACCAAGTAATGAATAAAGTCCACCTCGTCAAGTTATCATTATCGTGTAGGGTTCCGTGAATATAAACTTATGCGTGTTACATGTATAACTTATTATTGTGAGCATAACTCCAGCTCTAACCAGCTGTGGACAAGTTTATAAATCAATCATTATTGCTATTCATCTAACCTTTTCCCACAAAAATTTAATTTATGTTAATGTTAGATGCTTAACCACTCGCCTGGTGACATGGGTCTTGATTAGATTCTGTGATTGCTGTGGAGTGCGACTGGTGATTAGTCTTTTTTGCCGACCCGTCTGTCTAGCTACTACTTCCATATAATAAACCTGTCGACGTAACAGCATCGCTGTTTTCAAACTGCTAACATATAAGAGTCGGAGTATTTTAGGCCAGCAATCTTCAACATCCACGGTCTTAATGTCACTTAGCGCCATGTCAAGTTGAGGTGTACCGTAATTTCATTGCAATATTGTATTTTTAAACAGATTTCTAAGTATTCGCACGACTGTACCGCAATCGATAGATTGATACTGGCTGTGTACGTGACTGAGTGTCGCCCGGTGACAGCCAGCCGTGGGGGAGGACAGTGGCGGGAGGACAGTGGAGGGAGGACAGTGGCGGGAGGGTAGTGGGGTAGTGGGGGTGGGAGGGCGTGACGAAAACAAAACAAGCGGGCCATGCGTGCGCCGTGCCGCCGACTATTCAATGGTTTTTGCGTGTTAATTAAAACTAAACAATTATTAGGAATCGCAGCCGGCGGCGATTTGGAACGGTGATGACGATGACGTCACTTCTGCAAGTACAAATCGAATAGAATAGTCAATTGGCCGGCGAAGACTTGTGTTTGTGAAAGTAGAATATTATTTCACAACAAACACACGGGAATGTATATACAAATATAAATAAAACTTTATTACCTTGTCACAACTAGTGAAACTTCTATTATTCGGCATAACCGCTGGAAAAAAGGTAATTGTTATGAATATTTTCTAAATTATATAATAAAATGGTGTTGTGTCATTACATTGCAACACCCGTTATTTTGTTATTCAACCTCATTTTAATTTTTAAGTAGCATTCATTTTTACTTTGAGAAGTGATAGGAGAACGCTGAAATGCTATTTATATATACTAGTACTCTTACATATATATATATGTAAGAGATATGTACTTATTCATTAATTCATCACGAGATCTCTGAAACACTTAGACATTCAAAATTTGATGGAGGTATTGCTTCTGCCGTTTAAAAGTCAGCTCACAATGGATTTTACAAAATTCCTTTACCAAACGAAGTTGCGGGGGTGCTAATAACGAAAACGGTCTGAGGGGCGGAGCGTTGCCGCCGGACGGGAATGTTTCTGACAAATTTCAAGTGTACATTTCAAATATAATTCTATATTATAGTCAGTAAAGCAGGCGAGGAACAGTTAGTAATTAAGCAAATTAATTTTAATTAATGAAAGACGAACACCGTTGCAGGGCTTAGTGATTACATTTATATCTAATAGTAAATGGAGAGAAGCGACGAAAACAAAATAAGTTGTTATATGGGAACGAATGGCAATAAGTAAAGGAATCTACGAGACCTGCTCCTAGCGAGGAGTAGTTATGTAGACCACAATTACGGCGCTGCGACTAATAAAGTTATTAAGTTATCATCAAATGAGGAGGAGCGTTTCGAGGACGCCGCGCTCGTTGTCAAGTATCGGGTTGGCGCGGTAATGTCGGCCGTGGCCGAGCTAAGCCGGGGACAAGCTGTACTTCAGCGATGGCTCATTTTTCAAAGTGCTCGTTAGAAAAAAATACAGCAGTAATATACACCGGTGACCGAAGTGAGTGCAGGGATGCACAGCGCTTTGATAATAAAATATCATATGGTATTTATTACATTCAAACATTAATTAATACTAACAAATATTTTCTACTTTATTAAAAACAAAATAAGATAGTTCTAGTTATTTTTCGCAACGTTAGTCGCGTCGTATGACGGGGTCTGATTTCTACTGCACTTGGCTCCCACCCGTGCATTGCTTCAGGAAATATTGCGATGGGCACAACAAAAGAAAATATAATATCTTTACTACATAACTATTTGAGAGTGAGAGTGGCAATGAAACTATAAGGTTCTACAGGTATTTATATATTTAATATTTTATATCATTTTGCACCTCAATTTACGATAGCTTTAAAGCGCTACTTTGATTAATAAAAAATCATGTTTATGTTTTTATAAAATACCTCATAGCTACAATTAGTAAATTATGTAGTATTTGGCCTGCAGGGGATGCAAGGGGTCCCGCACAACAACTCACGGGACCTTTTTTTGTTTTCGGGGGGAAATCTTTGAAAAGATACTCTGCTTTCTGAGAGAAAATCAGAGTTAAGTGGAAATTTTTACCCACTAAAACCTTGGTGGTGACCTTCGGCGTTCGAAGAAGTCACAGGATCTCCGTTCGGAACACAGCCGCGGCTTTGCTAACCTTATGCTGGGATAGCCTATCCCGCGGTCTTTATGCAGACCCTACCAGCCTCATGAGTACTACTTCAATGACCGCGAGACCACGTCCAGACATTGTCCTACTCAAGGAACTCATGAGACCCAAGCCAACCTTACCTGCTCGTAGTGCACCGTGCTAATCAACAAACGAGGATTTGGCTCCCGCCAACCCGCATTGGGCTAGCGTACTGGGAAATGGCACAAATCCCCTCATATGAACCCCTACCTACGACAGCTCATAGTGTGTATAGTGAGGCCTATATCCGGCAGCGGACGTCTATCGGCTGATGATGATGTTACATGCTTTAAACTAATATGGTACTTTACCTCAATTTTACATAATATTAAATAGAAATTATACCGGAAATGACTAAGCGAGCTCGTACTGACTTCTTTCACGTGTTAAAGCACATACGGCGCCAAGGGCGTGCGCTACATACAAGCGAAAAAGCATTGCATACTCTAACTTACTAAAGCTATTTAAATAGTAATCCCTCCCCTCAACTCACTCACGAGCTATGCCACTATGTTACTCGGCTCACACGGCGCCGTGCAATTGGCCCATCACACGTTTCTCTCTTTCTTCCACTGCCAGTAGCTCTATGTCCAGTAACCCCTTTTTTACAAGGAAGGGCGCAGAAGCTAGTAAATATATCGGAATGATATAATGAGCTTAAATCTTAAAGTAATGAGTACAATGTGTTGCAGTACCATCAGATGAACGTTGTGTCTTTTCGTCGAATGAAAAAAAAAAGAAATCGATCCATCGCTATAATATAGTAATGAAGGTGATCACTTAGAATCGGGTGGCCGTATCAGTTTACGTTCACACCACTCGCACGCAGACGTGGCGGCAGCTCGCGAATGCCTCAGACCCAGCCACCGAAAGGAATGGAACAGGTACACCGCACGGAATTGTTGACGTATCGCATCAGGGAGCAGACCCTGCGCGGGTGCGAGACCACGAGCACACGTGGGACCCTCATTGAAGTTTATTTGCGAGTTAACGTGTGTTTGTTTTGGATCAATATTGTTGCATACGTTGGTAATACGTAACACAGTTACTAACTTATACAAAAAGGAGTAATAATTGTTGTTTGTAGATAAACAAAATAAGTAATACTGTAAGTAACGTTCATATTGCTTTCAAATATGTTTAATGTTTTTATTGTATATAGTATGTAATTTGGATGTAATCGTTTCTGCCCTATTATATAACAAACGCTGTATTATTAATATTCTCTTTCGTAAATACTTTCATTTGGTTTACTAAATTTCATTTCAGAGATCTTTAACTTTGTTTATTTCGAAGATGTTTTAAAGTTTTCATTTATACAGTATTTACTGTTTGACTGTCATTCATCTTATCCAAAGACGCATGAAAGACTGCGCAATTCGTTTGAACTTTGATTATATTTTAAACCATTTTGCAGTACATTTGGAAAATTGCAACATAAAGAAATGTATGTAATGTTAACGTGGGTTTAATTGATATCGACGGCGGGTGCAATATTCGGTTAATAGAGTAATTATCGTCCCTCTCGTTCTCGCGGGCGCTGCGAGGCGGCGGTGCAGCAGCTGATGCGCTCCGACAGCCAGCTCGTGTAAGCTAATGGATACGATTAATATCAGATTAAAACACCCGCGGGGTAAATATTGTGCCCGCCCCGACCTCCTTTTTGTTCCACTCGACGTTTGATACGTATAGTCAGTTTATTTTTATTTTATTTCCCAACCTCGTGCTCAGCGGAGTGATGTTTGTAATATGAGAACTCGAAGGGGATCGTAATCTTACTTTTTTGTTTTCATCATGATTCCACAACATTCAGTAAATGGATAAATAGAAGATTCTTCATAGCTACTCTATGTAAATATTAATTGTGTAGTGTAATAGAATTATAATAATCCCTTTTTCTACTAGATTGTTTTAAAGAAAAATACAAGAAATATTATTTTTCTTTTGGCGCATATCATTAGGGAAACTACCGCAGCATCTACATCTGCTATCAACCAGTAATGTCGCTGTTTTCGCCTTGGAATTTCCACATCGCAGCTTTGTCGTGAGTACGACAAATACTAAAAGAAATAGAAGGTCCACGTTCAGCGATGTCCATGATGACTGCAGTGTAAAATGAATTGACTTTTCAAGTATATCATAACGTCCGTCGATTATTTCATACTTGATAAAGAGATAATGAAAAAAAACACTTAAATGAGCGGTAAAGAGATATTCAAGTTGCAAACTCATTGTAAGTACACCTCACATAAACATGTAAGAATGATTTTATTTAAAAATTTCATATATATATAAACTGCCCCTAATTACGACCTCAATCGAGGGTAATAACTTTAGTACTGTAATTACACAACACATTCAATATAGTTATTCGTCGCGGCCATTGCGAGCTGGTAACGGGCAGTGATTACTCATTACTCATTACTAATTACTCAATACTCATTAACAAACGTGTCTGTTATATCCGAGGACTTCGCTGAACTGTACACATTCAAAAGCTTTTTCTCCACCATTGTCTGCGGCCTGATGAACTTTCTACTTGTATTTTATGTCGACGATCTTTATATGCAATAAGTTATTGTTTATTATAAAGTGTGTAAGTAAACAGCGCGCAGAACAAATGGAAAAGATAATATTATATTCGAAAAACCTGAACTAAAAAATATATGATGTTCAATGAGAATAACGGATCATTATTGTCATAAGTAACTTAATACTAGTTAGTTTAAATTTTATAATATAATGTGTCTTCCTGTTTATTATATTCATACAGTTCAACTGTATACTGATCGGTTAAATGGTGTAGAAGTTAAAACGTTGCAACGTTAACTTGTGGTCGGTCAGTTAGACAGTTAAAAAGCGAGTTCAAGTTAAGGCGAATGATTTATATTTTGAACTTTATCGGTCCCCTGTCAAGTGGGACAGGGATTTTTAATATCGGTTCTTCTTTTCAATGTTATATACAGTCTCGTCCTATTCTCCCCACCACATTCCTTACTATCTTTCACTCTTCTGTTTATCTTTCAAACTGTCATCGCTCAGGCATCGCCTCTCAGATATCATTCGCTGTTTAACAAATTTTCTTTCTACTAATAATCTCTCTCTTACATTTCACATTTTCTTTTCATAACTTACCCTCTAGTTTCTGTTTATCTTTATTTGTATGCAAAACCTATTTCCTTTTGTTTTACATTTATTTCTTACATTATATTTATTGCACTTGACTCATGTTTTATGTTTGATATTCATATTATGTTCTTTTTAATCATCTCCTTTATCATTGTCTTACATAATAATATGCGGCGAAGACGTGTATCATTCACCATCAAGTAGACATCCTGCTCCTATCGTTGTTCCGTCTATTAAACAAAATATATAAATAAAACCTTTTAACGACGTTGATTTTAACTAATAGTAGAAAAAACAAAACAAACTGAATGAGAAGAAAAAAACTTAAAGAATCGGCAATTAGATGTAAATGAAGCCCGGAGCAATCAAAGCGCCGTCGGCCGTGCACGGGCCCGTGATGAAAAACGTTGTTTTATGCTCAATTATGAGTAATGAACATGAAAGCGTCAATAATTGCACCGATCGCTGCGTTTGCGCAAGTTTTACAACTAATGTCGCCGATTTATATTGGTTTTACAGCGGTTCATAACTTTAATTTGCATTCGTATAGCAAATTAATTATACGAGAGGTTCACGCGATCGTAAACCTTTGCCAATTACTCCAGTGTTTTAGATACATAAACGGTAACTCACCATCAGTCGCTCTATATTCCTTTTATATTGTACTTGGCTCTGACTATTGTACGTGTTACAAGGGACCATGTAAGTTCAAAGCTTTTTAAGGAATGTGATAGGGTTCAGACGAGTTCGGAAACTGAGACAGTATTCCAGGCTGTCATATATAATAACAATAGTAGTACTATTACATTACCAATATAAAGACCGTTAACATGTAAAAAGTGTCACGATCATTTTGTACTAAATAACGCTATATTAATGTTTCTCCGCGAAGGATTTCTGATCAAAGATGCATTATTATTAAACCATATAAAAAGCTGCAATCCTTGTTACCAGTTGTATCACTCAAGTTTTTAGAGGCAGAGATCACGAACAAAACTGAAATAGAACTTTAAAATCACTTGGCTTAGGCTAGCAGTGCTTATTATTATCATCCAAAATCCTGTTTAGGAGAGTTTCGAGAAAAATATTTTTACGAATAGTCGTAATTATTAATTACTCGATAAAATTTTATTAAAGTTATGTTTGCGATTAGAAAGAAACAAGTTGAAAGCTTTCAAAGAAGCTAATAAAGAACTTTTATTAAAAAAAAACCGCCGTCAGAAATCTCTAGATTAGATCATAGGTCACCTAGTGCGGTACAAAATAAACAAAATGTTCAATGTCGAACTGTAAATAAACCAGCAAACAATTGTAGAGTCTGCGCGGCGGGAATAATAAAAACTAAGAGACAGTATCGGCCGCTGCAGCCTTGCTCTTTGTTGCGGTCACGAGCGGAGTGCTTGGGGCCAACAATCGCACCATTACAGTTCAGTCGAGCCTTATCTGTATAGCGGTAGAGTCGCGATCGCGGCGCGGTAGCTGACCACGGCGCTTCTGTCGGAATCAAACAGCTCTTCCCACCCGGCCCCGCCGTGACAACTCTATACACTGACGCTGTATTGCAATGCACGCTGCTTGTTTATTTTTTTAGTATTCTATTATGATTCGCTTCAGTTGCGTTGTAAACCTCTATACACGTATGTTCACCATGAATGTGATATGGATCGAAGGCAACAAGATCGGATAGAACAGTGTCATCATCATCGTTGCACCGTATTCTTTTCATGCTGGTCAGCGGGCGCTGAATATTGGGAAATGGTCTTAATAAAAACCGGTGCCGTTTTCTTAAAGTTGTTCCCAAATAGACGCCTTATTGAAAAGATGGGATGATATAAATAGGTGAAGATACTTTTATCTGTCTCCTGTTATTGAGTATTATAAAAGGTACTTCTCGAGTGTGCAGTTGTTGCGGGTGTTCGGGTAAGACAAGCAAGCAGCTCGCCAACACTTGAGCTGTTTGGTTATTTACTTTAAAACAAACTATATTTAAGTATCACATTTAGTTTTGTAAAGGATGCATTTAGAAGATTTTGATTGCAAGACGAGATAATCTATCACCAGACAATGTAAGACAACCTTTAGCCTTGAACTAACACGCAATGTTAATATGTCTATATTGTATTTTCTGAGAAAGTCCACAAATTTTAAGGTCTTTGAACTAGTCCTTATTATTACCAGTAATGACATGCGAGAGTTTTTATAATTGGATGTCCAAGTTACACTAAAAACTTTGTTTAAAATGCTGGTTTCCGCACGCTGTTTCCTTCACCGGACGTTCATGCTGTGGGGACTACAAGCTATAACAAATCATTATGGCTCCATTTCGATCGCTAATTGAACAAAATAAAATATTTCTGTCACTCTGTAACTCTTTCGGCAGACGTTTTAAATGCACGAGGACGTACTCGGGTAGAGGCCTTCACTTATTTGTTATGGACCCTATAATTGTATTAACATAACGACGGCCAATGGGAGCACAATAGTGCGGAGTCATGTGTGTTAATTTGTGAACATTCGGGCAGACGCACCAGCGCCGGAAACTGGAGTAGTGGTTACAGCTAATTCAATCGATATGATGACTTGCGCTTTATATTGAAGTTTATGTCCTTTTAAAATGAATCTACTACTCTAATCCTTTATTTGACATTAGCTGGAATGATTAAGTTCTTTAAATTAGGTTGCTGAAGTGGATATGCTACGCGAACTGGTAAGAAGGAATAGTCGACGAGATACTGGAGAGTTGACGGCCACGTTGCCTTGCTACACGTAACCCAAGAGAAGGAGAAAGTTTATCTATGAGGACTACTTAATTAACAAAATACAGTATAACGAAGGAGTTAAAAGAAAGGAGTTAAAAAATAAAATCAATTCGAAATGAGCACCTCCTGTCCTGATGGTTGGTTAAAACGATGTGAAAATTTGTAGTTATCAATCACAATCGCTTGTTACACACTCGTAGATCGAAGGAAATCAATTACGGAAACAAGTATTGTTCGATTCGTTAGCGGAAATCGAGTACAGAATACCGGCGGCGTACCCACGGCATCAGCTCGTAATTGGCACCGTGGCGGAACACTATCTACCCACTCGAAGGTACCACCTTTCTACATGTGTTGTCAAGTTTTGGGATGAAACTGAGAAATTTGGTTATTTGTTGGTAAGATTTTTTCAAACCTCTGTCTTTATGTTACTTACTGATTACTCCGTTGCCACAGATTGTCTAGGTTACTAACACCGCAGCTCCTATTTCTGCCACCAAAAAGTTGTGCGCAAACATTACTGTGACCAGGTTTGAAAGGTGCTGTAGCTAGTAACATTACTGGGGTAACGAGACATCTTATATGTCAAAGCGATATGCGATGCTATTTGGTGCCACGTTGTTATGGGCATGCGTACCACTTATCATCAGATACACGTCTTGCTCCAATCGACGCTTACTTGAAGAAAAAATAACAAACAAGTATATCGACAAACCAAAGAAACAACAATTTTTAGGTCAATTAGATTAAGCAATAAAAAAACTTAAAACATAGTCTAAGCTACGAAATACAGTTGAGGACCGGAGATATACTTATCCAGTGGTATTCTGTGTGGATAGTAAGAATATCTACGTAGCTCTTCTCGCTAAAGCTGATCTGCTTAAATATGATCTTGACTCTGTCTCTGCGTCCTAACTTTAGCTCCCAAACACAAAGAGAGGTAATATAACTTTAATGGATGGCTGCGAAACCACAGACATGCTGGTACAAACAGATACGCCCGCATGGCTTTGGCATTACAGTCTCTAAACGGCTTAACCGATTTTATAATATTTTTGTCTGGAATGGAAGCGGAAATTCAATGCTATTATACAGTTTGGAGGGTAGCAAAAGAGACTGGATAAAAATTAGTTTAATAACATACTTAAAAGTTGGGTTTTTGTAATGGACGGTTTTCACAAGAAATAAGTCAATATTTAAAGTATTGTATGATACTTTATTGAGAGGTCAGTGAACGCTAAATGTCGCCCCTACCTTACTGTTTTCGAAGATTACATTCCGATTGTAGTGCAACGGATCTAGAAACTATGTTAAATTGTGCTGAATATTAAAAAAAACTTTGCAATAAATTTACATAACTGTGTTATCAAAACAAACGTCATCCGTAGAACCTTAATAACTACATATTAACGGACATTGGATTAAAACAAATAAACGGACATTCTCAACGCTATATCATAAATAAATACTCTTCTTTACCTTTGATGTACTGTACTAGATTTTTCTTAGTTAATTTAACTCATGCTAAATAAACCCTAATACTAGATGTTCTATTGCAATAACTTTATTGTATAACCTTACGCTAAGAAACCTAAGTACACAAAGAACAGAATGTACTCGTAGTTCCTGTAAACATTCTCTACTAATCAATCCTTCCTGTATCAATCCTAACTGTAGATAAACGCATAGAAAATGTTCTTTTGTTGAATATTGAAACTACTACCATATTTCTAAAAAGTAATTCGCAAGTGCGTTTCTAATATGTCTGATATAAGTAACTAATGTTTCCTTCAATAATTAGACCGTAATTATACTCTGATATCTCTCTCTAGAGTCGTTTAAGTATATTGGTCAGTGTTACGGTTGTCGTCTGCAACTAATGCTCAGCTTCTACCGGTTCCTGCCTAGGACGTCCCCAACTTCTACTCTTAAATATCCTCTATAAAAATATATTCGCCTTTCCAATCTTTTACTTCAAATATATATGTATATAAAATATACAGCACATAACTATTAAACTATATAAACGAATAGTAGTTCAAACGCTCCGAGACCGTTCGCAAACGTACGGCGCCGACTGTACCTACTTATACGTATACATATATGTATGAAGGTTTGAATGTGGTCGTTAGCCGCGACGCGGGGACGTGAGCTGCGCCGGTCGTGCAGGCCGCCGGCCAAGTCCAAAGGTTAATTGCTCGTCCAGGACCTGAAGGGGCCACTGCGAACCTCTCACACTCAGGAAACCTCATCAACATATTAACGAATTTCATAAGTTGATCCCATTCTAGAATAATACGCAAAAAAAATGTGTGTCTAGTTAATTCAATAAATCGTAATAATCTAACACGTCAGATCATTTTATATCATATATCACGCAGTAACGTATCATATAATAAAATATCTATAAATTAAACTAAATACAGATTTAAATGTATCGAATTGACGAAAAACGTCATTTCAGTTTTTGAAATTTCTTCTTGTTGATAAATAATATACGAGTACCTAACGATATCAGTGAGATGGTAATTAGGATTTTTAATTAGCACCACATTACGCTTCACTTTAATATACAAGATATTAAAAAAAAATGTCTCTAGAAGGCGCAGATACAATCCCCAATGAGCTTGAATTTCCGGTGTAGAAAAACGTCGTAAAGAAACCGATTCGTTCCAAGAATAACAGCTTTCGTGGAAATGTGATATCCGCCAACTCACATATGACCAGAGTGGTTGATAAAAGACCTTGACTCTCTCAATACAAAAGAAACTTCCGAGTCCTAAAAGTGGGATCATTAAGAGAGCTGTAAATTTTTTTTATTTTTATCAATATAGAACCATAAGTCTTTAAAATATATTCCTACAATAATGATAGTGGCTGTACGGAAAAGATTTAAAATTACATGAACAGTAATTAAAAAGAGCGGAATGATTGATTACAGGATAAGGAAACGGATCATCATCACCGCAGGCGGCCATTTGTTGTTACCACAGGTCTACGGGTACAACAGAGAATAGCACTTTCTGATTCGAGATGATGAATAACTTTTTATTATTTAAAGCGATGAGATCCTGATAAAGTCTCTGATAGTGATTAAGTAGACTGTTATTGGAGGCAAGACTGCCCCATAATGTTTATGTATAGAATTCTGAAAACCGAGGGAAGATATCGTTGATATGTGATGTTGTGTAAACATCTTATTATAACTTGACATATACTTAAGCATACTTAAGACTAATAAAGAACCGAATTCTGTGTGTTCTTGCTTAATATTAACTTGAAACTTACATAATATTTGTATGCAACGCTACAATCTCTAGTTAAGATGTAGCCTCGAATAGTGATTAAATATTGTAACAAGACTAGACTATACATAAATCAGGATTAGCTAATTACTGCAGTGTGTATACTTTACATATACGAAAAATTCATTACGTACTAGACAACTGCATTCAAATATCTTACAACTATTCACATTTAAGTACTGCAACTAAGTAAGCTTATTATTTTTTTGATAAATATGCATGTACGTATCTTAAACTATTATTGTACACTAAACCGACAACTATACAGTACAAATATATACCTAGAGTTTGTAACTATATCTACTAAGAAAAGAAGGCGAAGTTTCAAGTTACGCATTAAAGTGATGTTTGTAAAGCTGTCTGTGCTAAGTTTTACGGCTTCACCATTGTTTATCGCCGTATTAAGTTGAGGACTGAACTTGTACAAATAAATGTTTCCTTCGCATTTACTTCTATTGTATAAGGTAAACAATTAACTATTACAAACAACCCTTATCGTAAAACAAAGTAATTTACGAGTACTTTATTTTTAACTAGTACTACAAACTTTATCTACATTTTATACGACCTGTATTATTACTATTTATAAATTATACAATTGAAAATAAGTTTATCCTGTTGTTAACATTACTATCTGTCTCTACACTGTAACTTTATTTATACATATTTTCTTTTATTATAAATTTAATAAAGTTTCAAGGAAAATTGCACAAGTTAATTTCAAAGGTGATAACTCTTTATAATTTCTATAAATAATTATGTATACATGTGAAAATTACAATGATCTATAGGTGAATGATTCGCTGAACAGAATACTAAGTTATATGATAGAATGCGTTGAATTTACCCAGCATACATTAACCTAATCTGCACTGGAAAGGACAACGTTCGAAGTTTCTCTCAGCAATCGAATCAATAATGAGAGATTAGTTTTAATATCCATGTCGATTCGCTAAATTGTGCTTTTAAGTTATTCTCAATGAACTTGTAACAATCTCAGTATCCATGCTAAGTGTAGTTTCAAACCGAAAATCAACTACATACATGCGAGAGGCATTTAACGATGACACGCGCTGCGGGCTCCCTTAAGTTAATTTACATAAACAAGATGCTCGTTCACTGTTTGCAGACGCAGATGGACCAGGATAGCTCGCAAACTGTATCCGAACGCGTTGATGTCTTTTCTACGTTAAGAAAACCGTTCACTTAACTAACGCGTATTTCAAAGTATATTTAACTTAGCTGAATTTGCTACTTTAATAACTTTCATAATAGATGTGTATTGAATATTTATGATAGCTATAATTCAACAAATTTTATAAACCCAATCAAATTTACCTTTCTTTGTAATTTCCTTTTTTACACCTCATCACATAATAACTGCTATGACCTTTAATATAAGTTAAATGAAGATCCTGTAATTCGATAATAATTATTTTATAAAGTTCTAATATAAAGTATCATGTTCAAGTGTATTTAAAGTTAACTTGTTGTTTAGAAAATAATTAACAAGTTTTCGATTACTACTTTCTTTTCTTTGATTTATTCTAATGTAGTAGATAGCCTAAATGTCGCATTTTAACAATAAAAAATCCTTTTATAAATTGATAATTTTAAAAATGATATATTCGATTAGAAATAACAATACTCACCGATCAATCACATTTAGCACATGACAGATTTTCCCAACACTGTCAACCTGAAAGTAAACAGTGTACATCTAAATATCCTGTGAACATACTTCGTCAACTTAACGTATATTGCATGTGATAAACTTTAATAGTTATTTCGCACCGTCACTCAGTCACTAGAATAAAAAAAGCACGCCGCGAACAAGTGACCCTCGATGGAGTTTCACAATGACTGCCGCGGCAGGGCGCTGGCGTGGGCTGCGGTTGCACCTCCACTCACCCTCTCGCTCGCACGCCACCGTCGCACCGCTTGCCTGAACAAGATACACGATCTGTATCAAAGCTTGAAGCGCTGGAAAGCTTTCTTAATTACAACTACGATGTGTAATGATGGCAGTGCGCTTTCTTTCATTTATTTTGTGGGATGTCGTCCATGATTCATTTTTTCTTTATATTTTTTGTTAATAACGATTTCCTAACAAAAATACGTAGAGCCACCCATTAGCTCTAAGTTATCTACCCATTAGTTCTTAACACAGCCATTTAAGTACATTTTTCTAATTTTATTGTAGAACACAGCATTTCACGATAATAAAAAATAATAATACTTATAAGTATAAAACAGCTTATCTAGTAACTAGACATTCAAACGTAATCATCAACATTAAAAGTTTACGGTGAATTTATTCTACATATTAATTGCGTTTTCTTCTTGTATAAAAGTTAAATATAAAAAGTGTTTCATGGATACACCCGTGTAAATAATTTATTATCCCTCAAATAAGTTTCTTCGTTCAATTTCGAGTTTAACGATATGGTGATTTTGTTTCAGACGCGATGAAATTAAGTTTACGATTCCACGTCGTTCTTCGTAAAGTATTTTGTAACTCTACCTCTACAACTTGTGGCAATGAATTACACCATACACAAACAACAGGAAACACCACAGCAGAAAGCCTAAAACCAGTATAGCAAATATTTGCCCAGCGCGCTCGTGCGCGGGCGTGGGAGTGGGCCGGTATATACGAATAAAATGCAAATTACATAAGCTCGTTCTCAGCACACAATCGCGTCTGATATACCTCTTTGATGCTCTGTGACATGTACTGTTTATTTCAAACTTGGATTTTTGCCTTGTAAATGAATAACATAGTCAAGTTCGAAAATTTAAGAAAATCTTTCCAATAGACTGAATTATTAAGTCCACCAGTACACATCCATCAATACCGAATACATATCTATATTATATTATTATATTATTATAATGGTTTCGGAAACGATTGACCGAACACAGAGATCTTAATCCCCCGTGGGTCGGTTGGTTGCGCCGGTGGTCGCGACGTCGCTGCGGTTCGGTTCTCGGGTTGCGCGGGTAACCCTCGAAGTGCGGTGACGACGGAGCCCCGACAAGTGTCAGGTGCGTGCTGCCGTAATGGTAAAGTTCACCGATGCGGGAGTGATGCGTTGTGTAAGGGCACGTACACACTGACTTTGTTATAGTCGGTAAGCTTGCAGCTTGGTCTAAAGACCCAGAATATATAATACATCATGTATACATTTTATTTAATGTAAATCAAAAGTATAATATAACAAAATCTCTCAAAAATCTCTAACAATCTTGAAACGGTCTAAAACCATTTTTCAAATATACTCCCAGCTGCATTTCAATTCTAATGGCTAGTGATTAGCTTCACACAGAGGTCCCCGGTTCGATTTCGTAACAATCTGTGATAGAGTTACAGAGGTGGTAACAGTGTGCTGTTTGGCAAGCTAGTTTTTATATTGTACATTTGCTGCCTTAATAGCATCACTGTAGATATCTTCCAGCATATGCGTGGCTTAGTATTCTGAACCAGCAACATCGATCTGGCTGACTAAATTTCTTTTGTCTATGTTTTCCAGTTACGGTAACAACAATTAATATATCTCTTGACATGTCGTTACTAATTCATTAGTTTATCTAATCTTTTCTAATATATATATAAGCCTTTATTATAAATAATATATATATAACAAATGCTGCCGTATTATTTTTTAAGTGTGAAAGTTTCTTAAATAAAAATGAAATCAATCTGTAAGCGGATTGCTTAAAAACATTATGACGCGCATCGTCAGGTTAGCGGCTGATGTGGGCACGCTAATATCTTTCGAGAGAGGCTCTAAGAGATTATTATCCCACCTACTCATCTCGATATAGCACACTTATAAATAAATAAAAAACATGTCAAGTCCTTCATCGTAATCGCGGTAGACAAGAAATCAAAAGGCAACTCCATGTCAATAATCAATAAGTCCAACTTGGCAAGTGGGTACATCAACTTGTCGCCCCCGTTTAATATTGAAAGATTTAACCATCTATAGAAAAAAGGGTTCTCGATTATACAAGTGGATCGTTTTGCGACATTATCTTTAATTTTGGTGGTTTGTTTAAATCATTCTTCTAAAAAGAAAATCTGTTCTCATGGGAATTAACTAGGGAAAGATCAGGTCGCTCAATTTGTCGTAATGCTTTAACACGATCATAAATAAAAGCTCGATTTAGAAAGTTTCCAACCAACAGTCTTAAATTATTTTCCGTTATATATAATAAAGAGAGCGGTGTAATCGTCCCTCTGCAGGCGGCGGCTGGTGCGCATCATTACCCGGCTTCGCGCAGTCACCGCCGGTAGTGATCTCATTGGTGCACCGTCTCGCAGATACGCATTAAGTAAACAGAACGAATCCAAGCTAAATCACGCCTCTTGAATATATGGAATAAACGTAAACTTAATTGATTTTATTATCACTTTTAACCGTATCAAACTTAATCTGGACTATGTCTTGCCTTGACTTATGTCCAGCAGTAGACGTCTGTCGGCTGATGATAATGAAACTAATTTCACAGCACACGTACTGCCAGCCCGAGAAGCACGACCCATCCACCACCGACATCGACATGCACTACACCACATCTAAACCTAAAAGCACCACTCACGGATTCATCACATGTCGGACGCGCCGCTTCCGATGACCTCATAGTCCTCGCCGCCATGCGACGCGCGATTTAGTTAAATTTTCATATGTATCATATCTATGTATATTTTAATTTACTCCCCGTTATCTCTCACCCTATATCATTATCCACCTCTTCAACCCTTCCCTATCCAATATTATCTTACCTTTCTCCTTCCCCTTTTATATACGAATTTAGTTACATATATATGTATATATTGGCGTTTGTTCCAAGTTTTAATTTTATTTAATATTCTTTAATTTTATATGTATTTTTTTAGATCGCGGACACCGGATCCGCGGGCCCTGCGTCCAATGAAGCTGCTGTGGTGGTCAACAAAGCTTGCGGCGCAGACTTCATAAAAAAAGCACAGGTAAAAGAAAAGGCAAGAGATTCCTATTGGCCAGCCTTGTTTTTTTCATTTTTGTTTATATACAATAATAAACAAAATCGTTAATATAAATAAAGTAATTCGGTTAAATTTGTAAACATTAACTTTTAATAATTTACTATAGCTTTATTTGATAATAAAATACGGCTTAGTACTTACTTACTTAAGTACACTATTTAATCCTTTGTTATACAAACTATAACCTTTACAGAGATTTTTTATAAACAAAAAAATTTATTTCAATTTAATAACTTTTTTAAAGTACTAAGCGTTTATGTGATAGCGCGGAGGTAGCAGGTTCGATTAAAGGGTCATATATTGTTGAAGGTCCAGCAGTAGACGTGTATCCACTGATGATGATGATGATGATATTGTAGAGTTTGATCGATGCTGGGGTGTTTTGAACGCATCAGTCTAGCTACCACCTTCATATCGTATATCGGCCGCTATATACTGTTTTGGACATCAACATATGAGAGCTACAATATTCTAGATGAGTACCATTCATGCGTCCACAACAGCCAATTTGCGTCCCCACTGGTGGGGCACAGACCTACGCTCAATATGAGGGCGATGAGTACGCTTTAATATAATATGAAAATAAGGTCTGGTAATAACTTATGGATTTCAATAACCTCAACGATAAAACCTACTCCCATTCCTTTGTTATGGATCATTACTCAAGATGTAACCGATGGTTACGTATGCAAATATCTCAGAGTGTATACTGCGGGCGGTGGTAAGATAAATTGTGTCCAAGTCGGCGGTGCAGTGTAAACACACGCGAGCGCATCGACTCCGTAATGCATGAGCCGTGTAATTAAATCTGATGCAGTGCGTCCGATAGTTTACTGCCTGCACTCGCCCGCAGTGCAGGCAGACTGCCCTTACCGCTCTTAGCGCAACATGTTGCATGTTGCATGTACTTACCAATGAGAGGGTTATATATATATATACCTTAATGAATAATAAACTGACCTCTTTACAAGCTCACATTTGTTTTTGATGGACGGGACGTTCATCTAATTGTAAGTAATATGCCTGCCCATAACAACGCCACGCTACTTAGGATGATACACTACACCACATTATGCTCGTCGCTTTGAGATATAACATGTGACTCTCGTCACATCAGAATCCAAAAAATAAGCAACAGGCGTTGCGATGGCACCGGCCTAGGCGGCCTATAGCAACAGAGTCCTACCAGTAGTTACTGTTGTGTCTTGAACTTCTATCTGACAGTAAGTTAGATCAAAAAAAATGTATGATGAACAAGCAATTTCGTTGGTTTGATGATGATGATCTATTGAAAATACTAATCCGAATTATTTATAATTCCTATTGGCTGTGTGTAGTGTTGTTCGTATTTAATATGTACAATAATGTTTCTTCATTAAATTGTTTTTCGTTTGTATACGAAAGCCAAATTGGAAAAGTAATGAACACCCCCTCGACTTCACCGACATGATCCAGCCGAGGGCGCTGCGATTGAAACAGACCGACCCGTAGCCGGCCCACGCGGCGCCGGCGCACCGCTCCCCGGCGCCCATTAATCCGAGCTGGATCCTGCACAATGGGACCTGATGGTAATAATTACACCCATCGATCCGATAGAGCAATTACTTAATTGCACCACGGTACAGCGGGAGGGGAGACGCGATCGCTTACTTTTTCAATTCGACGTCGCAATTAAACTTCGTATGAACGTAATCATTTGTCGGGAATATTTTTAATGACCATAAAGTTGTTAAAGCAGAGTTTCGTAGACAAACCAAAGGATATTTTATGTTTATAAAACCTGCGCGCGTATCGCTTACTATTGAACGACTGTTGCATTCTGAAGTAATGTAGAAACCTTAACAATCTCATCATTAAAATATCGCTTCCGGACTACTCCTCCTACTCCCCGTGCGACAGTGCCCCAGTTACTACAGATAGGAGATGACAATTCTGGTAGACAAGTAATAAACTACAGCGCCTTTGATACTGAATTAGAGTAATGATAGACAGAGACGTTTTTCGGAGGGTCCATCACTTTTTTATCATTAGTCTAATACTTGTCCTTAATTACACGTAATAACTAATAACTATAAGACCAAAGATGATTAAGCGTACCCGTTCAGTTAATTTTAACTATCATTTAATACAAACGTAAGAGAGCAATGTTGTATAGGCTAATGTAGTACTTAGGGGCGTTTTCAAGAGAGGCAGGATAGTAGAACCCCTACCACCATCCAAACACCACTCAACACATCTAGCCGGCACCACGGAATAAGCAGCAATTAAAGAATGGCCTTAACATCCATATGATAACATTAATAACAATAACAACCCTCCACGCAACTTAGCGTGCAAAACAATCACATATATTACATCATTAAGTATTCATTACCGGTAACACACTGTTGAACCTGATAATGCAGTCGTTTCACAATGCACAGTGATCGCGCTATTTGTGGAGGCAATTTGCCGTAAAGCAATTTACAGTAACAGTAAGTTAAGTTGTTACTGCACTACAAGTAGTAAGCGATAATTATACTCTTTACTGGCCGCATACATGAGATCATGGAACAATTTGACGGACACACATTTATTAATCCACCCTTTAGGTATGACTACATTTAAGATTTTACAGAGTGGTGTAACTCCAACCTTGTCCGAGAAGGATGAGGATTGCACGATGGATTGCAAAAGGCAAATCTTGATGTCTTCAACACTTGTTACTAGTAAGGAGTTTATTTTTTTACTTAAAATCTTGTTTGATAAAATTTAATTAGCACCATATACTAGTTCATTTGCTGATAATCCTTTCCTTAAGGGAATCCTCCTTCAGGAAAGAAAAGAGTTGTGATTAGTAAGTTAGTTATTTAATTTTACATTTATCAATAATAATGATATAATAAAATAACTATTGTTTCCATTACACAGTTATTACTACAGATAATAAATGAAAAAGGATTAAAGGTAAATATATAAGCACTACAGCGTGACCGTTTATATATAGCATCACGTTCTAAGTAACAATGTTCTATTTTTCCTTTTAAAAAGTAACGAAGTATTATGACACCCCCACGCGACTGCTTGCGGGGATATAATACTTTCAGCCCCTCTTGAATCATACGAACCGGAAAAGACAGGAAGCTCTTGAAGGACCCATTGTTTGGAGAGTAGGCAGCGCTCAATGTCTATTAACAGAATTACACACATGCGCGCGACAGCCTGTGTATTAGGATGCATACACACTGCAACTGTGTAAGAATCAATAGCCGCATACACTTATACTTAGCTGTATACTTAAAAACACAAACACATGAAGCCGCGCGCACAAACGAGCTGCGCTATCTATAGTTTCCTTTTCGTTTCTGTATAATCCTCGACTAAAGCTCCCGAGTGCGGCTTAAAGTTGGTTCATAAGAGCATTACTAAGTGGCCCGCAAGTCTTGACACAAAGCGCCGGAAGCCACTTACAAAGAGCCGAAGACCACCCTCATAACGTTACTTTATCGATTTTTACCGTATTAACATAGTTTCAACATTATCAACAGGATCGTTACATAAATTTCACAAACTTATTTCTGATTGATTTTTAACAATAATAACTTAATCGGTATAATTTTATTTCGGTGTGCTTTTGATCATTACAAAACACAAACATGAAGAATTAATGTTTAATATGTTATCACATATATACGAGGACATTTATAATTCAGTTTAGAAATAAACTATGCTTTTTGTAATTTATTCGGTTCCTCTTCACTGTCACTCCCGTCGCATGCCTGGTGCTTGGTCATTCATACCGGCGACCGTCTGCTTGGGTAACATTGCAATAACTTAGAATTACGCTGCTACGCAGGAAGTGCAAATACTTTTGTCTTACTACGTACTGGTGCAAGGCCGCAAACGTTTCATATCACAACGCGAGTGCAACTAGTTGTCATGTGAACAACGTTACCCCCTCATTGATATATACTGCCGGTTGAACATCCGGCTCGAAGTTTCATTGAATAAAATTACTTTAAATAATTGGTAAGCCTAGTGTTAAATATCATTTACTACTTTTCTTTAAAATAGTATAAAATTTGCAAATGAAAATTTTTATCGTGTTGTTGAATAATATTGCAAATAGTACCGCTTATATTTAACTGGGTTTACTTAATTTTAACATTTACAACTTACCTTACTAACCACTATTCAATTTATAACTTACGTTGACTTATGTCTGGGAGTTTGAAGATATTTATATTGCATTAAAGTGCGCAACGCGCCGGAAGGCGGGGCTTGTATCGAAATTGATAAGATACTACTGCGAGTTACCGGACTCGGGCACGGACTAACTGGAATACAGACACTGCTTCTCGAGTGTTAATACTGCAACACATGCAACGAGCTAACTATGTAAATATTAAGATGCATAAATTATTTTAAGCATTGTTGAATATTAAACTCTTAAGAAGATAAAGGAGAGGAATTTTATTATGGCTATCCAAAGATGATGATGATCGCTATCACTATTGTGCCGTTTAGTCATTTGACTTCCAAAATGTAGCCTTTTTATATTAATTAGCCTAGTGCTTGACTACGATCGCACCTGATAGTAAGCGGAGATGTAATCTAGGTGGTAAAGCGGACTAATCTAGGAGAAACCTATTCACTCTTATCTTGGAGACCCATATCATAGCTTTACGGAAACACTGACGCTGGCAGACTGTTCCAATCACTCGACTGCTCGCATTATGAAGGACAAGGCTAAACACTTTGTGCTGTAGCGAGGAACATCCACACCGAAGGGATGAATGTCTGTCGTGTGTCTATACGTCTAATGGTAAAACGCGGATGGCGGATTTAATCATGTAATTCTTATGCACCCTCTCCGGAATGCATTCGGTAGAAGACCGAGGGAGTAGCTACCTTGAGTCGCTGTTCTAAGCTATCCAGCTTTAAATTAATAACTCCTGGTCATCAACTATCTTGATGGCACATCTTTTCATCAAGTCTATAACTGCTAGATGGTAATTGGCGACGCCTGCCCATATATGGCACCATTACTCCACACACGATCAGACTTGGGCTTAAAGCAAGATCAAAAGCTGTCCCGGTGTGAAATACTGTCGTACAGTGGTGACGTTTTCGAGTTTCCTTGGAGCTAGTTTTGCTTTGGAGTTGATGAGCTAGAACCGTCCGTAGCGAAGTAGTGAGTAGCTTAAGTTATTATAAACTATTGCATAGTTATCTGAATTGTTAAACGATCACAAATATTCCAACACTTATTTCCTTCAGAAACAGCGTAACATATATATTGAGATATATAAGAATATCTTCTCACAAGTTTACATATGTATATAATCTCACACTATTGATGCTGTCACCACAAGGCGAGTGAGATCACATCTCATTCACTCGTGTATGTTACATGACATTAAACGTTAATGCTTTCAGCAGTCGTACGCTCTTTACTCGAGTTATTTACAAACTAAGTTAACGGGTAATGCGTACGTGTACTTAACATGTAAAGTTAGATAAGAGGCCCGGTTCGCACGGCGCCTGCATATACTTTAATGACCGTAGTTACCAGTTAACGAAGTTCCCAACCGCTTAACTGGAGCAGCTCGAACCGCTAGCTGCCATGGCAACACTTCCTAACCTACTGTTTTACAAAAGCTCTCAACCTATCCTGAGCCTGATTCATTGTTTATAAAAGTAAAATATTACTAAGAATTAAGACTATCAGATAAATTATTGTACTCTAACAATTGTACAGTACTGCAACAGTGATTTTAGCGATTTTTACCCATTGGCAAAGAATTTGTATTTTTTTACTGTTAAATCTAACTTACAGCAAAAACAAGGAGATACAACTTAACTAAAAAAAACGGAATGAACTATAAACAATTCCCCACAGTAAACCCCGTGGGAGTACAAATGTTGTTGGAAATTATTTGGTAAAAAAATGGCAAAGCAAGTTCTAGTTTAAGTCTTCACGTTTATGCCAATATATGCCAATGCATTGCATGTTATGGCAAGTGTGGCTGATGAGAAATTAGTATTTTTAAATCTTAGTTGCAAAAAGTATACTGTAAATATAGTACAGCTATCACTGAATGTATCGGAAGATAGTTCTACAAATGAGATAAACAAACAACAGAATCGCATGAATCGCCAGGGCGCGCGGAGCGTCTCGCGCGGTCCGGCAGCTGGTCCGGCTAGACCCGCCGCGCGACACACAGCCCTAACGCTGATAAAATACAGATTATCTAGATGGCAACATTCAGTTTCCTAACCGATGCAAGGTGTTCGTGACCACAACAAAGGGGAACACAAGTTCGATAGAACCGGAGCGACTTTTCGTTATACAGTGGGTTTGCAGGCAACGTGAATTGTTCTTGCTTGGACCTGCTCCGTTACTACATTTCAGTTGTCCGTGTGCTGTACACCCGCTTAAATATTATATCTTAATTGAATAGGTAGGTAATGCCACAAGCATCGTAGTCGTAGTCGTAGTCGTCTAATGGTACCCGCCGTCGCCCTTCGACATCAACTACATTTGGGGAACTGCAGCAGCCTTATTTATTTAACTTTGAGAAAGGACCTGCTGCTAGTATAGAACAAATAGTCTGTAGGACTAATGATGCTGAAGTATCTTTTTAAATATAATGTCATATATTCAAACCAGGCTTGCTCAATGCCAATACTCGTCTGTTTCTGTCTTGACAACTAACAAGTGCGCAGTGCAGTGAAGGGATATGACGGTTTACTTCTTAATGAGAAAATATTATTGCATGTTATGCTATCTACAAATATATCTTAATTAGATACATTGAAAGCATTAATAAGGTAATTTACAGGAGTTGTTAATGTTTAGAAGCGTTAAATAGAAGTGGAGTCGGGCAGCGCCGCGGTGGCCCGCTTTATTAATGAGAGCGAGATAACGCGCGAGGCGGCGCTGCGCGGGCCGGACACCGCCCGGACAAATCGCCCACAGATTATACGTTCAAAATGTCGTTTTTAAAAACAACCACCGCGCTACGACCGTAACCACTAGTACACGGACTCACACAAACTCGTGGTAATGACACAGAGAACACGGTTACAGGTTGGAGATACATACATCGCAAAGATGCAGACAAACATACATATATAGCCAAGTAAGCGCTGCATACCCTAACTCACTAAACCCATGTACAAATGTAGGGTTTCATTGTGTAGTTACCATCGTCATCGGCCGATAGAAGTCCACTGCTGGACATGGACCTGCCCCAAACATCTCCACATCCACCGGTCACGCGTAGCATAGTTATGCTGAACTGAAATTGGTAAGTTTATTTTTAAGTATAAATAAAGCACAGAGATTTTCGTTGCGATAGCACAAGTAGTCTTGATCAAGGTGCTTACCAGTGAAATTACTATGCTACAGGAATCACTTAAAGCTTCAAGCTTCAGATTATATAAATGGTTAATAAAACGAATTCCCAACAACTAGTATTATTTACTTGCTATAAAGAAATAGCGCTAATTTCTTGGCGCTATCAATGTATTTATTAAGTTTTAAAACCATTTAAAAAAGTGATACTAAAGTTACAGTTAGTAAGATTTCGTAAGAGTTCATGATAGCTTCGTAAACATTCATCCCAGCCTCACGACGTGCAACAACAAAGAGACCTTAAAAACATTTTCTATTAAAAAGCATATATAAATCTGAACGTAGGCGATTACCAGTCTTGTCTTGTCTGCTCTTGTAGTCAATCTATATAAATAAATAAATAAGTAAAGGTTGGAATATTTATTGCGCTGCAGGTAGTGTTGCCATGCAACGACCGTGGACGTTGTGGGATCGCTCGCCCACCTCAACTTATTGTTTTATATTTATAGCTATACTTTGCCCACACACGAATAAATCTTCTCCACTGTATATGGCGCTAATTACAGATGTGTGAGAGCACATAACGACGATTATTTATTTGTTTCACGAAGCACCAAGATGTGTAGCACGCTCGTTTGTAGGCACCGAGATACATACGCGCGCCGTAGTGATTCAATAGGGAAGATGAACACTGCACCACGAGACACAAGATACACCAATCATTTCCCTAACCACAACGCCCTTCATACTGAAACACGGTAACGTTTGCACATTACTGTTTCGCATTGGCATCAGAGTAAACCAGAAAATGTTTGTATCGCGATAGACTGCATGTGGCCCCATGGTGAGAAAACTTCATTAGCGACTAGCGAAAATTTCTATAAACACACAAAGCAACACTCACAACCATAATAATTATAACGATCTTGGTTTATGCAAGACGTCAAGTCTCGTTATTCCAGTAATTGAAAGCTAGAACGGGCTTCACACTAAATATATAGCAAAAGCACTAAAGTGCTCCTATAGTCGGCTACTCGTCCGCCGAGTACTGAGCTAATTTAACGAGAAGAAAAACTTCGATGCGAAACAATTATAAGTCCATCTAATCACGCTGCGATGGCTGTTAGCCATTATTTCTTCGAGAAGTGAAATAAGTTTCATCATTGTGGAGTTGGAGTGGTAACGAGCTGGTCGGCGGGCGTGAAATTGCGCATGAATCAACATTCGTCAGCGGCAGCGCAAGTCTAGATTAATGTTGCCATTAGTGTTTATAACGCTTCGTTACCTGCTGCGAATGGAGCGACCTGGAGAAATCGATGTCATTCTTTTTTTCAAAAACAATTCTTTTAAATTACCTCTCCGCGAAAGGACTGCTGCTGAAGCAACATGTACAAAAAAAGCATCACGCTCAAATCTCCTGTACAGAACTGTTTTCTTTTCATTCTTCTTTTCGCAGAGGCAACCATTTCCAATGTCTCATGAAGGTTGTAAAATGTTAATAATGAATACAGCAACATTATAACATTATTCATAATTAAGTATTAAAAGTAAGGGTAACTTGTATTTACGCAAGTTTGTATCAGTGCTGATAATTGTTATACATTTTACATATGTTGGGAACAGTTGACAGTATTCTTCAAAAAAAATGTGGTAGGGCACTTCCGGGGTGGCGACGCCCTGTGATGCCACAGGTAGTGATGCCACAGGTAGCACAGCCGTTCATTGGCTACGGTAACTACTTACCATCAGCCGGACCGGACGCCTGCGTACAAAAAAGAAAGTGCCACCTGAGCGTGGGATTTGTGCTCTTCACTATCATAGACAACATCTTCAGTAGGCATAATGAGATTTATGAAATCGTTATGGTCGAATTTAACGTAAGCTTGGGCAATATTTCCCGTTTAATATTCATTTCCACGAAGAAGTCGTTCGAACGCCACTAGTGGCCGTGGGCGCGCGGAGACACGATCATCAACCGCGTCGATGTCCTCTACGAGATAACATCGCCAACATTGCTCAACCACACCGAGATAATTATCACATGTTTTAATTAAGGAGGTATGTTCCATGGCATATTAATCGATTTTACAAATAAAACCTCCTCCTCTACTTTAACGGGGAGCGGAAGATGTTATCAAACGATTCAGAATGTAACGTTATATCGAGTCATTATCCTTTATGGGGCTTCAAGGAATTGATCTCACTACACTATTTTGACTACGGCTACTACATTTAGTGTTAGTACTACTATTTGTTTTAACACAAATTAACTTAGAATTACAGTTAAATAATAGAGAAACAAGCAATAAATGTGACCCTTTACGTCTTTAGGTCGGGAACAGAATCCTACCTTAATCGCATTGCTCATAAGTAAGGCTTCATCAGATATTTTTAGATCTATGGTATGGAGATCTTTGATAGAGGTCTTTGTTCAACTGTGGACTTCTATAGGCTGATAATGATGACAAATCGTATTACTTATTTCGATAAATTTAAACTTAACATTACGCCTTTTCAAAAGCGATTCATTTACATCAAAACGACAATAGTCTTGAAGACAGGATAGTTATCAACAGTTTTATAACGGAACCGTGACACTCGAAGCCTGTGCAAGACCTGTCGATGCAAATATTAACAGACGTACTCACTGACACGCTATAAATGATGCAAACGTAGCACGAGATCCGTCAACATCTCCAACGAATACCATAAATATGATAATTGGGAGGGTATTTAACAAGTATCATAACTTTACACTTAAATATCATTAGAATATGATAAATTGTCTTCTTTAATGAATCATCATCATCATTATTAGCCGATCGACGCCCACTGCTAACTATCGCCCTCCTACAAATTTATCAAACTAAATGCTCTTGTTGAAAAATACTGAGTATTTAACGGTCAGTAAATACTCAAAGTATTTTTGTTATCTAAAAGCCGCTATGGACGTTGATAACAGGTTATGATCTATTTAATAATATCATATATATACTTGTTTCGCTATATATATATATATAGCGAATTAAATATGTCAAAATTATGCCTGAGGTTACTAATCTACGAAATTATTGAACCGGTCGCTTCTTCAAATATTTATTGAATGGAGTACATTTTATTACTACCCCTAAATATTGTATTGTTGAATACACTGTCATAACTATGATCAGCTCAATCGCTGTCTGTCTTTAGTTATATATTATAAAGAAAAACTAACGCATATATATGTAGCATATGTACAACATTAATGAATATATTACTAAGTATATTGATTATCATAGTAGGAATACACACTTCCGCTTCTGATAGCAATCCGGTTGAGATTAGTTTGAAATAGAGAGCAATAGAATTTCAAAAGAGGAGGAAATCATTGAATAAACTGTTATCACAAAACTCTTGACAGGCGAAAGCATGGACAGTGGTCATAATAACTGGTTCCTCAGACTGACAGTAGACTTTAAACATTAATTCTAGTGGTTGCGCTGCAGGTTAAACATGAAATAGTAACCATCACGTTATTATACGATAGCAATTGCTTGAAGTAATTACAATTGAAACCGTGTCCGTGGGTAGGATAAAAAGAAAACGATGTATATTATAATGGAAAAGGAATAAGAGAGATCTAACATTCTTAATGTCTTTTTTGTGTCTAACCTAAACTGGTTGGGCCATATTTAATAACTTAACTGTAATTATGTAGAGGCGTGGTACCTTACTAATTGTATGTAATTAGATTTGACAAGTAAAGGTGTTAAGTCACGGCAGCTGTAAGTCTCACCTCCACTTTAAAGTGCGTAAGTGTTACACGATTGACATAAACCAAATTAAAAACTAATGAGAAATAGTATTGAAGTTTCTGAAGGAAACTAGGATTATGTACTATCTTTGCCTACTAAAACCGTTATAGCGGATTCACATTGGATCCTAGCGGTAGGACGGAAAATACAAGACTTCCGTGTTTACCACCGAGGTAAAGACCTATGCTTTAGGAAACTGCGAATCTGCCGGCCATTCTACTGGCCGTCGTCATAAAGTAATCAGCCGTTACAACCGTCAGTTAGTACAGAAACTAAATTAATTATCTATTGTCTAACGTAATGTTATGTTATTATTACGAGCAGGTGTACACCAGGTGAAGATTTTGTTTATAAAATTGATGTAATATTCGAATGTATCTTCTGGAAACTTCTGATAACCTTCCAAGTGAGAGGTCAGAGCGTCTGTTTGCCGAATCAGTTAGCGCGTCCGGAGATGCGGCCGGCTCCGCGCGGGCCGCGTACAGATTGTTAACGTGTGTTAGACCGTTGTAACGCCCGCCATCCACTGCAAGCGACAGCTAAGCTTTTATACGATAAAACGAAGGAGAAAATGCTCACCCAATGACGCGTCAGCACATTATAATATAGCTTCAGTTATGATTCTTACACAACATAACTTTGCGCTACTCGCTTCGTGGTTACGTAAAATTCTGTAGGATTCGTTGCGACAGTAATAGACTAACTGGTGGTAGGTCACTGTTGCCAGAAACCGTCCAGGTAGCACTACCGCACATCTTATTGCAGCTGATAAACAGTAGTGTGCAAATATTACTCTGTTCCTATTTGAAAGACGCTGTAGCCGATGTAATCCATGGAGTACCGAGACTTAACATCTTACGTCTAAAGGCTATGAGCGCAATGTGCTGCTATGAATATCATCTTAACTAGCGCCACGTTGTTATGGCCACATGTATCATTAATAATCAGGTGAACGTCTTGCTCGTATCATCCAATTAAGAAAAAAGTATCTACAGTGTTATATAAAATGAAATAAATGCAAGCGGAAGCAGCGGCAGACAGCTGATAAAGCTGTTCGCGGAGGGTTTGACCTGAACGACAAATTATCAATGCATTCAGACAGATGACCTGGCAAAGCCAATATTGTAAAACCGTCTAAAAAATACTGTGAGAAGTAAAAAAAAAGATGTGATCATCTTAACGCGGCTTCATAAATTTTGAGATTATATAAACGAATTACAAAGAGATTGAATTTATAACTAATCTGAATGCAGCCATATTGAAATGTAACCCAATATAAACCGGAAACAATATGACAGATTGTTAAATATTCAGGAAACGCAACCAAAAACATAATTTTTAACTTTAAAGCGTCCAGTGATGTGTGGTGTGAACTGTATGTGCATCAAAGCTGCAGTTTATTATTCTCTTAATGACTGAACCAAGAGTTGTTGTGTTGCCTTTACAAATAGTCTGCCCATTGTTTGTTCCAGGTTCTAATCCGACCACCGAATAACCACCGAAGCCACTTCCATTGGGAAACCGGCTCGAGTTAGTCGTTACAATACAGCCTCCATTAACACGGTTCTGACTGTAAAAAGTTCTTTTTTTACTGCTTAGCTCCATACGACTATCAAATCGATGGTGACACTAAGACGAACTCTTACTATCCTTGGGCGTATGCTGAACGACACCAATACCACTATACCACCAATTTAAAACGTTTTAGGTTATACACTGGGCTACAACTTAACCTCAATGTCATTTGATGTTGATAAAGAGTCCGTAAATCTAAAAGCACGCTCCGAATGCTCCGCTTCCATCATGTTACTGAAACATAGTAATGCTATTGTCGCCACAGACCAACAATGAGCTTTAGGGAAGATCGATAAAAGTAACAGTTATCAAAAATCTAATATTTATAAGGTCTCACATTAGAACTCGCGAAGACAGTTAAACCTTATGTTGTAATTATTGTTACAGGCAACTCCAAGTTCGAGGATCCGTCAAACGGTTTAGTTAAATAGAAACAATGTTGCTGTTTGCACACTGGTGCCGTGGACACCTGGGGCCGGTGTCAAGTGCCCGCTGTCGCTGGTAACACTACCTTAGCGGTTAGTTACTCACCAGCGTCACCGACATCGGCTGCAGAATTCTCGCGTTTCACGACCCGAGACACCATAATCGTTTAATGGTGTTTTCAATAAACTTAAACTGCTATTTTCAACTTTCAACGAAACCAGAGCTGCTATAAGTTGAAGCGCGGATCCGTTTGCGGTATCGGTGTAGTCGGTGTGTCGGTGTGTCGGTGTGTCGGTGTGTCGGTGTGTCGGTGTATCGGTGTGTCGGTGTATCGGTGTGTCGAATACAAAGTCAATTGTTAAGTTGTGACATGATATAGTTTGTATTAGCTAAATTGGCCTTCAACATGACGTAGCGCTGGATCTCAAAGGGTTGAACCAATTTTGAACTGGGGATTGGTTTTTCTATGCATTCTTTACAAAACGTACCACGGGGAGTGTTCCGAGGAGTTGTTCGGAATTATTGTTGCCGCTACTTTCCATCAGCGCAGTACACGACTCGACGCTAAGTTCCGTCCTCACCACCTGGATGACTGGCGATCCTACACTGTGCGTTTCAAGGGCACCAATACGTCATGGGGACCTTCAACAAAAGAGCGTATTATTCCCTTAAATGTTGGCGACGCAGCCACCATCACTCTGGTGTTGCCATTGTCCACAGGCGTGAATGATCATTATCATCCAGGTGAACTGTTCGCTCGTTTGCCCACCCTAATTAAAACAAATGACCAGTAATCGTGTCTGCAATTAAGAAATATCTTCGGTCGTTCAGTTAGAGATGAATCAATTCTGATGCAGTTTACTTTTGCAAGCTGTTTACTTTGTGTCGCGGCTTTTTTGGTAATTTGATTATTAAAATGGATCTCTTTAGGTAAACAAGTTTGCTCGTAATAGATAATAATGTATTGTACAGTAAGCGGACCTTGCGGCTTGATTTACGGCGGCTTAGGTAAACGCGGCGCGGTGGGCGTGTGTCCGCGTGTCCGTGTGTCCGTGTCTCCGCATGTCCGTTTGTCCGTGTGTCCGTGTGCCCGTGTGTCCGCGTGTCCGTGTCTCCGGATGTCCGTGTCTCCGCATGTCCGTGTCTCCGCGTGTCCGTGTGTCCGTGTGTCCGTGTGTCCGTGTGCGCGTGTCTTCGCATGTCCGCGTGTCCGTGTGCCCGTGTCTCCGCGTGTCTGTGTGTCCGCGTGTCCGCGCGCTCACGGCCGCCTCGTCTGCTTGATCTACGGCGCATGCGTCGAACCGCATTAATGGAATAATAAATCTAATATGTTACTTTTCGTATTACGAGACGCCTCGACTCTTCGGTGACTCCGTAAACATTAATCTTAGTAACTTGGTTATACAACTTTAAGTATTTTTAAAACTTTAACCTAAAGCGGGGTGGGGGCACACAACTGCACCCCGATTTTATTCTACGTACTAATAGAATTAAATTACAAATGTTTCAATACATATTGTTTGCCGCTTCGAAACCTACGGATGTTAAGTCTCGTTACCCCAGTAATTACACTAGTTACAACGCTCTCAATCTGGAACACAGTAAAGTGTAACCATTACTATATGTCGGCTGCAGTGGGACTTGCGGTAGTACCCATCCAGAGGGTCTCCGGCAACAGAGTCCTATCACCAATGAATTGCTAATAATAACGTCAACAAATGTAATAACAATGCAAATGCAGCTCGCCGTGTACAAATGTAGAGGTTGACAGCGCGATGTGGTAGGTAACTAGGTAATTTGTGTGAAGTCCCCTAAAAATATAGACATAGTCTGAGAAGACCAATGAATCAAAATTTTGAATTATTTGAATTCGTTTATAAGTGTGATGGATATAGAAGTAACAAGTATTTGAACGTAAGCTGCCGCTGCGGTGGGCACAGTGCGCCCGCGATCTCTCAACGGGCTGTTCCCGCAGCATCCGCTGAATCCGGCCACGCGTTACGGGGTGCTCGTTAGTGCTGTGCTAACGGCCGCCGATAACATCTCGCCTACGGAACAGTCACCAAGCAAACAATCTCCACAGAAAGTATCGATACACAAAATACCCCTGTTGGTATTGTTACTTCCATTTATTATTTACATAGCGCTTTGATCACTTTTATGTAGTGTTTCCTGAAAACGGGAGCTTCTGCTCCACATTGCAGTATGAAAGTACATTCATCACCATCGTCATCATCAGTCGATAGACATCCACTCGTGGATATAGGACTCCCTTAAATATTTCCATGCCGATCGGTCCCGCGTTGCTCGCATCCAGTGGGCTGCTGTAATTTTCACCACATCGTCGGTCCACCTGGTGGGAGGCCTGCCAATACTACATCTACCAAAATACATTAAATAAACTAAATATCCATAACTAGTACATATAAATAAAGTAATAGATACTTATAACAACAGTTTCTTCGCATCCTTGTGTTTTGCTACTTTTATTTTGTGACTATGTACACAAAGCCAACCAGGCCAACCAAGCCAACCAAGGCAACCAAGGCAACCAACCTTTGCGAATGGAAATCCTTACAATAATATTACGATACCTTGAACAACTTAAAATATTAATGAGATTGTTTTAATGTGTCGTTACTATGAAATGGAATTGAATAATTAAAAATTGATCAAGTCGATCGAAACATAGTTAACTTAATAACGGTTCACATTCACTTCGAGGAGATAGATTTTGCTGGATCACAATTGATAAGTTATTAAATTATAGGGTCATTAAACTATGAGCGCCAAATATTGGAGTGATACTGCTTTTGGGACGGCCGGAGTAGATTTAATGAAACGAAACAGTGTAACGAAAATGAGAGCTAGCTGAAAACTATAAATGTGTTTATAGAGTGTAGGCTATGAAGGAATGAGATTGAACGTAACTCTACATGGTTTCCTTGTGCTTCGTCTCCTCCCATCACCACGGTACGCAGCGTGCCAACTGCTCTAGGGCCGTATACGGGCCCTTACAAAAACACCCGGGCGTTGGAGAAATATATATAATGAGACATTATGTCTATACTTAATGGAATATTTTTTTTTCTACTACAATACGACGAGACGAACGGGACATTCACCTAATAGTAAGTGTTTCGCCTTCCTATAACAATGTGGAGCTGGTTAGGATGTTAAACACAGGACCACATTGTGCTAGTCCCTTTGAAACATAAGATGTTGAATCTCGTTACCTCAGTAATTACATTAGCTACAGCGCCCTTCAAACCGGAACACAGTAATATTTGCACATTACTGTTCGTCGACTGCAATAGGAGCTCCGTGGTGCCTATCTTGACGGTCTGCAGCAACAGAGACCTACCGCCAGCGCAATAAATTTCTATCTAGTACAACTAAAACGTTACTTTAAGTGCATCGATTTATCTCTCTCTCTCTCTCTCTCTCTCGGTTTAACATCTTCACAGTATATTCGTCTCATTCTCTTACTATTTAACCAGAGCACAAGCAAGTTCAGGGATCCAAGTATCAGTCGACGGACATGGATAAATTATTCGATACAAAAATATGTTCGACTGACATTGGCCATCAAACCGATAAAACGGACTGTTTCATACACGAGTTAAGTATTAACTTTAACTTTAAGGGTATACAAAGTTATGGCACCCTCGCTGGTAATATACCGATCCATAAACATAATAAGTAAGTCTTCAACGGGTCCTGTCAGGGCGGATGTTCGGCGACGTGTATGGACACCGGTGCACAGCACGCCTCCTCGCTTTAAGTTTTTACACCCGCTGGATACAATAGACGTTGCAGAGAAAACAACCCATTGGACCAGTTATGCGCATAATTATGGTACACCACATGCGAATATGACAGCGTCAGACGAATAAAAATGTTTGTCATTAAAAGCTTTCTTTATTCCTACCGGTTCTCGTGTTATCAGAAGTGGCGGGGAAAGGCTGTCTCGTGTATCGTGGCATGTAGCCGATTTAGATATGCGGCAGGGGTTGCATGTGACTTTTCTCTCAACAAACCATGTCTGCCATCAATCTGTATTAACTGATTTTTTTCTAGAATTAACTATACATGGTGAAGATGCAGAATACTCAGGTTCTCATATGTTGACAGCCAAAACACAAATGGCAACAGATTTCTCATTGGAGAGAAGTAGCCAGATGGTTCAGCATAAACCATTCTAGTTAACCCAACACTACTTCCGCAAAATGTAGCTTCAGAATTGAACTTGAGAGGTCTATGTTACACAGTACAACAGAGGCAGCTGAAGCCATATGAACGTAGCTGATGCAAAATAAATTTTATAATAAACAATGCTTAAAGTTAATATAATTTCCAGTTTTTTTAAAGCGTTCCTCTGCTTTGCGTGGCAGGACCTTTGTTATAAGTTCTTCATTACTTTCTTCATTATTATTGTCATATAGATTCTTCACTTTCTTCCTCCTCAGTTTCTATCGCTGCTTTCCTTCTCTCATCCACCACATCTTCTTTCATATCCATATTGTTCATTCCCATTTCCTTCGTTTATACATCACCTCTCTCCAATCCAATATCTCATAGTTTTCCTTATTTTTATTCCATTACAATTTGTTAGTCTTAACATTGACATTTGTTCTTATTTTTATCACAGTTTACTTCCGCAATTTAATTTTCTTCTTACATTTTCAAGTTTTTATTTTCACATTCATTTTGTTTCTGTTCTAGCTTAATTTTGTTTACATTACTTCTTACTTGTATTAATTAATTTTGTACTTAATAGGCTAGATGTCAGCTTAGATAAACAGTGTATAGTGTTTACCTAGACTGACATATCATTTAAGGCTACAAGCTTTTAAAAATTAAATATAATATAAACATCAATGATCATAGTACAGTAGAGAAATAAAATTACAAATGAAGATAAATAGTATTACTGTTTGATGAACTATTAACTTGTAACATTGCATCACCCCCACATAACGCATTAAAGCTGAACCCACGGCTCCATAGTATTGTAGAAAGGGGACGCGAAGTAACAAACGTGTTTCCCCTAAGAAATATCCCATCGATCATGCCGGCTGTGGACCGGTACCCCGCATATGGCGTTAGACCATAACACGCCCGTCAACATATGTTCTCGGAAGTGGTCGCTGCCTCGCCGTGACCTTCGTTTACTGTGCTGCTGCCAAGCCGATCCTACCTTCGCTCATCACCACTGACCGACCACATTCATTAACGTGTAACTTATGTATACCTTTGGAATTTTAATTAAGAGTAAATTGAGATCCGGCATTTTGTTATTGATGGTAAATTCGTTGACCATGTCAAATATTTACAAATATATTTTAGGTTACATTATTACAATTTACAACACTTGTACCATCAAGCTTCTTCGAAAGCCTTATCGCAGGGGAAACAGTCGAATCACATTACAGATGAAGTCCAAGAAGAAAGCTAATTAAAAATATATGATTTTGTTTACGAAGGTCATAGAATGCGCTTGGGGAACCTCGACCGAATCTGTGTTGTGAATCAGCCATCCGTACTGGACCGACGTGCAGACAACCTCCAACTCCAACCGATAAAACCGCCTCATGACATACGTAGACTTAAAACGCAGCGCAAGGTACTCGCGCAGTTATTTTAGCGATAACATTAACGATACTAAGTTAAAATAAAAAAGATTACTCACTGGAGAATTGAACCGTATCACTTTTCAATTAAGCGTGACGTCACAATGGTTCCGAATACGGGTACTAATTGCGCCCTTTACGGGTCTTAATTAGGCCCTTTTCGTCGATAAATTGTTTCTTTGTGGTTATAAACCATTTTCTGCCAACGGCACGCAAGATCGGGTGCTCGCGATGGAATTCGATCCGTTTTGGTGGGAAGGTAACATCTTTTCTCACAGAGGCTGGACATTGATAAGTACAAGCGCACTGTGGTACTTTCTTCGGTTGCATCGAATCATTGTGGGCAGAGCGCTTCCATAACCGCCGGTAGAGCGCTGTTTCCGCTTTGTGTGGCAGGCATGCGTTATAGAACTTAATCCTTCATTTAGCTCTTTAGAACTGAAAATCTTTTAAAAGCAAAAGTGGAAAACAGGCAATAGTCGTTAAATGGCTTAACATCCTTTGGAATTACAACTAAGAAAGCAAGATCGAGCTACATTTCAAACAAAAAAAAAATTTTGTTTCCGCCGTTTAGGAGCACGTCAAGAACACAGATACAAATATGTGATGTTAAATTTTTTGTACCTTTTCAGCGTGATGAGATTAAAAGGAATTGACTGACTGTATGGACTCGTTATTTTCAAAGAAACAAGTCTATACACATATCTGTTAATTAACAAATGCAGGCAATGCATACATACAGCGTGCCAATGATTGCAGTGATTTATCAATATTTCAATTGATTATATAAGTTTGTCTTATTATTCAACAACAATCATTACTTACATTTCTTGTAGTAGGCCCCGGTTGTTATGGTAACCATAGAACATACGTTCCAATCCTAAAGGCCGATTCTAAATGTTCACAAAACCACACAGTTATGGCACGCATTCCCGATTGTTATATAATGATCTAAACTGGATTTTAGACCAACTCGAGCACAAAATTTGACCATTTGGATCACTTAACTTCATTTCAGTGCGTCGCGTTCGCGCGCCTCGGCCTACTGTTGCCGTTGGCACTCACGAAGCTAACGCGGGGCTCCTCCGTCCCTCTCGCGCACCAGCGACGCGGCACTGCACCTCGCTACACGCGTAATGTTGTGAAAATCATCTAATGGTCCATCCGACTGAAGCAGCTTTTCTTTTGCCAATCTACTAGATTACAATCGACTTTGTTTTGTAACCGGCCGTGACATTCATTCTTGTTACGCTCGAGTTCAATACGGTAACAACTTCCGGTTGTCCTCTATAAATACCGAACACGAAATATTTCAGCAGGAGGACATACCGCCGTTGCGGGTATCCTTATATATTTTTTTTTGTTTAACGTGGGGGAAATGCCTACGCATATCCGTCCTCGCGGTAGCAAGGACAGGTTATGTCGGACTTGCACCGACTAAAACCCCCACGATGTTCCGCCTCATCGACATATCGGCAGGGTCGCGGATGAATGCGCATCCGCGACCCTCCAGTATGAAACCGCCCCTGCTGCCGGCCGCTCCAGTGAGCTCCAGTTATCCTAACCGGTGCTCGAACCTGGAGCGGCCGCTTCGGCCAGCTCTTCGCCGCGGGCCGGCCGGGTGGGTTCCACTTAGCTTCACCGTGTTCCGCATCACGGTTACTAAGCTCCTCCGCCACGACAAGGCGAGAACCCGTTGGAGGGGGAGTATCCTTATATAGTAATCATATCTGCAAGCAGCTCCAGGCTGTAGTTCATCATGTAAACATTCAGACTTAATTTCAGGATTATGTACATTTGTTTCATCATGAACTACAATTTGCTATTGCTGATACTTACAGTATGGTGTAGTGTTGATAATATCATAGGTTCCAGAATATTTCGTAAGTTCTTCAGAGTTTAACTGTAACAATTCGAAAATACTATTAAGTCTATTCAGACTTTATTAAATTCAATGTCGACATGTAACTTATTGTAAAAAAAAAAATACAAAAAAAAATTTGATACAAAATTTAAAGAAAAAAACAAAGGAGAAGTAATAATTGTAAAACATTTATTTGATCATGACATTTAACATATTTACACAAAGCGTTAAACATATCCTTAAGCTAAATATGTGTTCACTAAATGTGTTAACTCTTTCACAATACATGTGTCCGTTGAGGAGTCGCCTAGTTGCTGAAACGCTTCGCTCCTCAACAACACCGCCCCGCCAACGACAGCCCGCGACAACAGCTCCACACTCGCGCCGGAAGAGATCGCGGCGGTACACTTGTTAATCAAATTCAAAACTTGCTTCTTAGTTAAGAACTTTAACGTCCTCCTCGATATCAACTTAAACACGGCCACGTAGCGGTGAACGTCCATTAATTCTAGACCTTCCAAATGTTTACACAGTTCCATGGCGATGAGCAGAACCTTAAATTCAACGTCTTTGTCTATTTTCAAGTCAGCGACAGCTTCTAAAGTTTTCCCATTGACCAAACCGGCAGACTTGCACAACGTCGCAATGCGCAAACTGTGCAAAACGTTTTTAAGAAGCTGAAACATCGCCACCGCGATGCACCTGTCATCTCTTCCGATCTTTCTGACAACGTAATGTAACCACGACAGGAGCCCGTACCCCTCGATCAATATCTCAAGGGCTCTGGGAATGGTTACTATAGAATTGAGGGCACCCAAAATCTTTTCCCCAGTCTTACGATCGCATAACACTGTACTGTAGTAATCCATCATCATCTTCAGGCACATGCTTTTAAAAACAACGTTAACATCCGTCATTGTTTTTGTTCCGTCAGTAATAACGTCGATCACCCATTGTCTCCTCTCCGCCGACTCAACGTCATTGTCGTGGAACAGACTCAGAAAGTCTGGAACGACGCTTACATCGACGAACTGCTTCGCAATCAGGAAATTGTTGACTGGCTTGTACAGAGGGTCGAGGGGAGCCGTGGACACCATCAAAGCTCTCGCCAGATACAGCGCACCGACAGCCGGTAGACGGGGGTTTCTTACTTCTGAATCTTCTTTACTCCCGTTTGTCGGAGCGTTAATGGCGCTCGACAGACTCTGACGCAAGGTCGAGATGAAGTCGGTGAGAAGTAATTTGTCGTTTTTATGTCTCCTACAAATGTACAATAACAATTAAAAAAATTGATTACTTTCTGTATAGTCAAGACATGAATTATCAAAATTATTAAAAAAATATTCTATTACATTTATAGTCAATCTCCTCCTCCAAAGAGCGCAAGGCACCACGCTCAATTGAACTAATTTTGTTTTTACAGACATGATACATTACCAGGTGAATAAATGTTCGGGTGCAACTATAACTTAAATAAAAAAAATCCAGTTAAATAAATAAAAAATATGAATGACATGTATTATTGGGAATACGAGAGGTGCTATCTTACGTACGAAGGCATAATGTAGATGTGGTGTAAACATACTAACAATAAAATACTAGTTAACACCCCGTTGTTACGACAACGTGTATCACTTACCACCAGGTGAGGGTCTTTCTTTTACATTTGGCGTATAATACTTACGTCTCAGTTTCTAGCAGCATGCTGAATCTATGAAGCACGTGGTACGCTGCCGATCGCATTGCAGGACAATGGGAACTGAGGCCCATCACAGGTACCGAGAGCAGCCCACTGCGAAGTAACTTGAAACAGGACGCGACAGATCCGGGCGCTAGCAGGTGACTTAATAAAGAAAAAACGAACACGGGGTCATAAATTTCCGAGTCAATATCTATATGGGAATGGTTCGCAATGTCATCCTCCTTAGATTCATGAAGTATCCTATTAAGTCGGATTTTGTCCAGAAATAGTCTAATGGCCGATTCGTTGTCGTTTGAGGATTTCACGTTCACTTCATTACTTCCACAGCCTTCACATAATGCAGTCTTGATGGACTCTTTTATGTATGAACCTTTGTCATCCTCGACGTAATATTGCGGAAACTCGTAGGTGTATTCCAATTTTTGGGTCACAGGAAACTTTTGAATGGTTTTTTCTATTAACTCCTTATCAAATAGATTTAACATTTGGTTCGGAGTAGGATGGCCCCACAAACTGGAAGTCCTGGATTTACGCACTGCATAGTAATTTGCCGCGGAATCCCCCCACACGTAAGGCTTGTACTCGTTCACAGGCTGCTCGTTGCTTTCGTACAAATAGAGGATGTACAGTATGAGCCGGTCAGAGGGAGCTCGCGTAGCGCCGTACGCGCTCAGGTACACCGGTATCTGCTGCGACCTCATCACACATTTATTAATAGTTATCAACGTGCAAAGCATCTCCACTAACCGGGATTTGATGTCGGGGCTGTGGTGACTTAGCATTACGTTTAAAAATTCCGAGTGCGACGTAACCATTTCGAAGATGGTAACGATGTCCTCGTGATTTGCGGGATAAAAGAATTTCACCAGTCTCGTGAGTAAGTACAAAAGTTTTGGTCCAGATTGTACGATTACCTTGGCAGTTTTAACTTTTAACGAATGTTTCAAAACCATTTTGCAGAAATTTTGCCAAACTGAACTCTCTGTTACTTTAACAAAATCTTCTTTCTGCATGTTCCGGAATACAGCGGTAGAACCGGAAACATCAATGACCTGTAGTACGTTATTAGCAATCAGATTCAACACGCTGGCGTCTACCTCTTCTTTAATCGCAGTTGCAATCAAACTGAGCATCGATAACAAGTAATTTATAAGACACTCGTCAATTTTGAAACTTTCTCCAAACAAACAAATTTTTAAAAACACCGAATGAAACAGACTCGCATGCCCGACGTCGATCATTTCAAACTTGTGCATTTTATTAAATACTTTTATGCAACTCTCTGTATCCATGCACTCAATTATTAGCTTTCTTATAAATTTCCAGTTTTTCAAATAGATCTGCCCGGCCTTATGAGGTTTTTCTATATATTTATTAATATTTGATTTATACTCATCATAGATTCGCGATAGCAATTCCTTGTTAGCTATCAAAAATAAGTTATGGTTTAAAATAGCTTTGCCCAGAGGCAAAGTTATTTCTCTTTGGCTTAATACCTCGGCTCTATTGATCTCTTCTTTGAAAATATTGCAGAATTTCTTATTAAATTTAAGTAAAATCGATGCCAGCTGCGAAGTAGACTTTGTTAACGTGTGCGAATGAAAGAACGCTCTGAACGTTTCCTCTGATACTCGCGTTGCGTATTGCGGTTTACTTTTGAAAAGTCTCATCAAAGCTTCTTCGATGCCATTTAAATTTACGGTAATTTCTGACGTTTTCAGTAACTGCATGTACAAATTCATTGTTTTCTGGAATGCGCTCTGTGAAAGGTTCAACGCCATTGATTTTGAATGCTTTTCAATTACAACACAAAGTATCTGTAACAAAAGACTTGGTTCTTTATCGTCTCTAATATAATTACTTAATTCTGCATCAAATATATGTCTCAAAATTAAAACATCGTCTTCTTTACGAAATCCAATCTCTTTAAGGATTCTTACAGTATGCTCGCATTTTGTTTCTTTTCTTTTTTTAATCTTTACCAAGGCCTTCATTATATCTTCGTAATTTTTCACTCTGTAAGGCCGTAACAGGTTATGTCTGTTATCCAAATAGTTAACGATATCCGAATGTCGGTTTAATACATGAAGAAGAAAGTGCGTAGCATTAACTTTAGATTCATTCTTCGTTAAATCTACCGGCGTGTAAACATTAAGGACATGTGAATTTTTAAATATGTTTAATATAATGTCGCGACATTCTTGGAGCATGTGATATTTTTTCCCTAATGCAATCACACAATCAAAATAAATTTTAAGCTTTTCTACCTGTTCTTGCGTTAATTTATTCATTTCAGTGAACTTAACCATACAAAAGGCGAGGTATTTTGCCCACATCATCAATTCGGAGCTATCTGCCTTTCCTGTTATTTTTATAAAACTATTTGAAATAGTTATATCTTTTTCTTCCTCCACCGACTCTTCAAAGCAAACAAATATATCTTTAAGTGTCAAATCTTCATGACCAACCAGTGACTCAGACAGACGGTATAAAACTTTGTCTTTACCCGTAATAATTTCTAGTAGAGGTATTGGTTCCCCTACCCAGCTTGCAATATAATTTCTTACATCCAACTTTGAATCTCCCATTAATATTTCTGTCATTTCCGGTGAATAATTGCAGTGCAGTAAATTAGCGACGTAATGTGATAAAAAATGTTGTAAATTTTTCTTGGCTTCCTTATTGTTCTGTGTATATTGCAAGCATCCTACGATGAAAGGCGACGGAACTTGGTTCTGCATAAATATATTATCATTACTTTTTTTTGTCATTAGGCCATTGAACAATGCTTCCAAATTTTCTTCTTCACTAGCGTCTGTTATTTCAAAATGAACAATTTGACTGCGCACAAATTCTGTTAGTTCTTTCTTGTTAGCTATCGTATATTCAACTATGTCACTTATTAGCGACATGGGATTCACCTGTACATTACGCAATGTGTACAAAACAACGTGAATTTCATCTTCATCACCTTCAAAAATTGCTGTTTTTTTTAAATATTCTTGTAATATACCTTTCGCTTCGACCCATGTATCATCAGTCTCGTTAGTGTAAACGTCTAACATTATACGGAATAAGTCTCCAAACATCGGGTTATTTATAGACATCGCGGAATCGTCCAGCATCAACCATAAAGATACTATCTTAAATTTCAATAAAGACGTCTTATGACCGGAAATCGTCCTCGAGTAATCAAGAATGATTTTCATGTCGATGTTTCCTTCAAGAGATTCATAGAAAGCGGGATAAATATCATTATAAAGTAGTAACAATTCTATAAGCACTAATAATTCATCGACTTCATCGAATGTTGGTAAACTATAATGATATGCGGATTCATCATTGCGTGATCCTTTTATAACATCTTGAATTAACGAAACTATTGTTGCTGGTGGCGGAAGATGCTTAGGGACAAAGTATTCAAGTTTACTTTTTAATTCTGTGACGCCCGAATTAGAATCTTCTACGTCCAATATGTGGATGTAACGCTTCAACGACTGCAACATCTTCACTAAAACTTTTGCACAGTACAAAGAAATGGTGCGGTCTCTTCCAATACTCGATTGTATATGTTTCAACAGAGGCACTGGAAGTGTCACAAATCTAACAAAGTTTGCGGTTTGTAAAGGTTTTAAATTTTTCAATCTTTGCACCATTCCCTCAGCTTTCAATGTGTCGATTAGTTTTATTGTAAATTCGAGTGTCCTTACCCAAATTGGAGAGTGCTGGGGTTGGAAACTTTGCTCGACTATGTTAATGATTGCTCTGTGTAAGTCAGGACACATAAAAATTATTTTCAGAATAACCTCGCATTCATTTTCGTTCTCCCACGGTCTCTTTAAGCTGAGAAGTGATTTGTACAAGTTCTGGTTTTTGTTTGCTTCAGATGTTCCTAAAGAATCGTCAGTGAAATAAAGGCCGAGTTTGTGTGATGTGAATAATGTCGTCAAAATATCTGTCAAGAGCCTTGCTATCTCCGGCCTCAATTCGTTTCTCAGCTCGTTATTTATTTCTGGTGGCCCTTTCCATGAGAAAACTTTAAACATATTATGCATAACTTGTTGGCTAAACGTTTTAAGTTTCAATGTCTTTGATATCAATAGATTGTTAATAATATTTTTCTTCAGAATATTTAAAAATATAAGTACAGCCTCAGCCTCATCCTGGACTAATCCAGGAATAACTAATCCCAAGAGCCCTTGCTTCTCTAACAATGCTTTTATTAATGGCAAATTACCTTCAATTAGGAATGACGTCATGAAATGAACAAAAGCTGTTCTGACATTGTCCTTCTCTTTGTAATTGGGTTTTTCGATTATGTATTGTAAATGCTTTGCAGTAAGTGGCAGTTGATTTAGAATTTCTACACCTAAATCTGAATTTAACATAACGATTGACGTAAGTAAGTTAAGAATAATTTTCCTGTGACGAGGTCCAGAGTTTTCACTTATCATAATCTCAACTGTCGGTATGAATGTGTTGAGAAAATATCTACAGGCTTCCTCTGTTATTGTGATCATATGAGGCATGGAAGATTGGACCTTGAGAATGATTAGGTGAAACAGATGGAAAGCCGGTGTCGCTAGAGTGAGGTTCTTTTTGTTGTCTTGTGTTATTTGACGGAGTATCTCATGTGGGTTACCGCCAACTTTAAGGTACTCCAGTATATAGTCAACTTCATTATCTGGATTAAGGCACACATTCAGGAACTGTGTGAGTACTGTCAACAATATAAAAAGAAGGTGTTACACAAAAACTGCAATACTGTGAAAGGTTCCAAATTTCAAAAATTCCAAAAAAAAACATATATAATCATCAGCTGACACATGGCCAATGCTGGACATAGCCCAGCTCGAAGATCTCTACAGTGATTGGTCCTACACTGCCCGCATCCTATGGCATCCCACCTTACCGGCCTACCAGTACTACATTTACAGGTACTTGAAAACCACTTGTTCTTCAAGCAATATGCTCTGGCCACTGCCACTTAAGTCAAGCAATTTTTTGGGCTATGTTGGTGACTTTAATTCTTCTGCAGATCTCCTCATTTCTGATTTGATTGTGCAGAGAAAGTTGGAGTATAGCCGTATCCATTGCCCTTTGGGAGACTGAGCCTTTTTATAAGGCTTTAAAAACCCTATGTAATAGTTGAAACCAAATCAATATATATATTAAGGAAAAAATGAAATATTATAAGAGTGAGATGAGAATCATATCTCAATGTTGGAAGTTGTGAGTGAATGACAGATTTGTGTATATAATAAGACAGGCAAGTAGAAGCACTTCAAATATTACTTTCATAAATATACAGAGACAAATGAATGAAAAATTATATTATATAATTTTCCCTTAATTTTTCAAAATATATATTTCTTTTCTTTATTTCTTTATTTAAGTATAAACCCATTACAAAAAAAGAAGAGAACATTATTTGTAATGGGTTAATATTTCACACTTTAATGTAGTGTCTGCCAGTGAATTAATATTTTGTTCTGGTATATTTTTAGCGATTTGTTTAAAAAAATGCAACTTTATTTAAAATCTGTGATAATTTCGTATTGATAATATAGAACATTAACTAAAACATGTAGCATTTTTTTAAAAAATAATTGTATGAAAAATTAAGGGACTAACAAAACATATTGTCTTTTTTCTTAAACAATACATGTGAGCACCATGTAGCATTTTGCAATCAATGTACTAAGGCCCTCTATGGCATATCATACGGCATAAGAAACACAAATAACTATTGTATTACTACTTGTTAAGTAGTACTTATAGTACTTTGGGACATATAGTAATAGCCAGCCAAATTAAATATTAACAAAAGTGTGTATTACAAGTAAATTAATTAAATTTTAACGGTTATTCAATGTAAAATTAATTTTGTTAAGAAAATATATATGTTATATAAAACATACATGTTTAAATTCTGTACAGAAAGCTTTCATGCTATTGATTTGATATAGTTTTTTATTTTAGTAGTAGTGTTGTTTGTATTACTGAAACGGTGTTATGTTATATATGTATGAACAAGATTAACCTGGGTTCAGTTCTAATTACCCAAAGTAAAGATAATATAAAAACTTACCCATATTTTGTCCTTGTTTTGAAGATAATTCTTTTCTTAAATGTTTTATATCGAAATCCTGCTTTCGGTAAGAATTTTTACTATTTGAAACAATGTGTTGATTTTGAGGTTGTTCAGACTCTTTGTAACCATTGTTTTCTTGGTTATCAGTAGCTTTCATTTTTTTTGAGGATTCAATGTCCTCTCTGTTATATTTTCTTTTACCCATTATTTAAACTTAAATAAAGTAATTATAAAAATATTATATATCATTGCACACCGCACACATGCGTTTGTTTTGACATTAAATAAAAATATAATCTGTCATCAGTCAAAATTACATTTACTTTTTAAAAAGTTCAAGAAATATTAAAAAGTGTTGTCGTTTCTTATACTTACAAATCAAAAATAAAGTTAAGATAATTGCAATAAACATAAAGAAATACATATTAAAAACTTACCATGATACTATTAAATTTAACTAATGAAATTTCCCAAGACATTTTTAATTTTAGTACATAATGTTAGTTACATTGAAAAGTGCTTGTGAAAATTGCTATAGTCATCTAACCTTTCACATATACATGCTTTTATAAGATTTTTTTAAATTTTAAAATATTATACAGATATGATGTTGCAAACGGAACAACAAAGCTCAAAGCGAAAGTTACCATTTTCAGCTTTTCTTTTCAATTAATAGTATTGAAGCTCGGTTCACATACAATTCAAAAATATTAAATCTGTATGGGATGCATTTCAGAATAAATAACAAAACAGACATTGGTTATGTTTCTATCATTTCCTTAATCAGTTAAGGAGAATTAAAAACGGTATCTTTGCAAAAGTTTTGATTTTATTAAAAAAATATACAAAATGAAGTTTGGTTCACAATATATCACTTTGTGTACTTTATTTATGTTAACACCGGGTAGACATTGAATATTAGACAAAAAGTGAATGTCTAGGATTAACAAAAATTGGAGTTTACTCCATGCACATAAACAGATTACATCGCAATTATATTGCAATAGAAAAATCTTATCATCTAGTAAGCATATTACGTAAATCAATCAAATCTACTCCACGTCACTTAAACTCATAATAAAAATATATATCCACATTTTATAAAAAATAGAAAGAAATCAACTGTTTGGGAACTTAATCTCCGAAACCGGTGAACATTAATTTATATAAAATGTTTTGTCTTGTACATATTCTAAAAACGCCATCGTCTGACTAAAATGGCCATCAATGTATGAGTATGGCAAAGAAAGTCGAGGTAGACGTAGTCGGTATTGCTGTAGTAATAAGTTTTTCGAACTACTGCTTGAAATATTTTGCGATACTCAATCTTTAGTCGCATATACACTTACAGAACTACAGTTTGTAATCTATTGGTTCTGTCTATTAGTTAAAGCCACATAAAACTAATGAAAACAAACAAGACATTATTTACTTTATAATTAGCTAAAACTTGACCTTTAATTTTCCACCATGTTAAATAAAAAAAAAACTGTAGATGATAAGGCGGACTTATGTAGTCTCAGAATTAAACCAGGGACCTACTTATCATAAATGAGGCGCGACAGGGAAAGTAAGAAACTGAATTTTATGATACCATATTTTAATTACCTGGTGATGCGGAATGGACATACACATACTGTAGTCTATCAGGTTAAACCAGATTGCGATTCTGAAATCGGCCAAAGATAGAGTTTTTTCTAAGGAACTGAACTAGAACAAATAAAAGTTTTTTTTTATATCACATATAAAAATGACAGAACTGTGTACCGTTCCTAAACATTTGAAGAAGATTGTACTTTTAAATTTTTCCAAGACTGCAGCTTATGTAACTTTCCGCGTCCCTCCCGAAACCTCCTCAGCGCCGTTTAACGGGTTGAGAATGGCTCGTTTGTCTCTGAAACTTAATATACTAGGCGTTCTTTATATTTTCGAAGTTAGGCTCCAACTCCCGTATCTTGTTAAGCAGTACGTCCGCCAGATTTTCCTTCGGGTCCGTGTCTACAAAAAGAAAACATGTTTATATTTTTTTCACAATCGCACTCATTAATCCTACCTCTTATTATATAATGCTTAATGCGTATATTTTTCAAGAAATAACTTTTAGAGTTGATGTGATAGGGATGACGTTGTGTGTGCATGTCGTTTTGTTAAGCGTAGACCTACCGTCGTAGTACACCAGTTCGCACTTGTCCCTGCACTCCGGACTTTTCGCGATAACGGAGCGCAGCATGCTACAGAAATCTTCAACGATCTCCTGTACGTTCACTTGTGCGAGTTCTGCGATAGGATGATTCAGAAATTTAATTTTTGATAAAAGGCGAATAGAAGAACAAAAAGAAAGGAGCAACTTTTGGTGTTACGTTCACCGAATCTGCGTTCGCGCACAAACATCCACTTTGAGTAGACACATGTCCAGCAGAAAGCGTGAATAGATTAAAGCGGTGAAGATGCAGCGGACTGTGGGACCTTCATAGAGAGCTGTCTTTTGGAGCACGCGGTGCAGCGTGTGCAACGGCGTCGCGCACTCGGCGGCGAGGTAGACGGGCGGGCGGCCAGGCCGGTAGATCTTGTACGCGGAGTTGCGGTACGTGCGATTCTTCACGCCGGCCACGTCCTTCTCGACGTCCAGCAGCGACTGCACACGCACACGCTCAAAACGGGCAGCCTGCTGAGGCTAACAGTCAAAGATCAAGCCAGTTAGAAGCCTTTTGACGTCTACTTCCGACTTTAACTCTCACTACCACACTCCCACCGCCACCCGTTCAAAGTTATTCATTATCATCATCATCGTGCAAAGGTATTAAACAAAAATTTTTGTCAAAAAATTTATTACCATATTAATTTTATTCAACGAAGGGATAAAACGAGCAGAACGTTTTATTTTATTTATTTATTAAGTCTACAATCAATCATACACTATTACATTCACGAAAATATATAAATAATTTAAACAAGAAAATCTTAGTACATGATTGTTAAGATGTAGGCCCAGCATTCAATAATTGCACTCACTGTTTATGGCTAAGATAGGTTAGGATAAACAACAAAAGTAATTGCAGTCACAGTGCAGTAAAAGTGGCAGGTCTGCAGGAGCGCAACACTTTACGAAATGTATATAATGAGTCCGCATGGATGTCGACAAGTTTACTGCAGCAGTTCAATAGCTTGCAAAGACTGAAAACTGGAGAGTTGCAACCAAGCACAGATCTCCGCAGTGGCGGCGTCAGAGGAGTAATCTCACATCTAGAAATTCTAATAGGTACCCTAATATTGAAGCTGGATAGAAGTGGGAGACAGTCAATTCTGTTGTTAAACAATTTAGTAATTCAATAGTCACCCACAAGTCTTCACAAGAACTTTCCCAGGAAGACATTCGTAATGATTTTAGATTATTTCTGACGGCGTTCAAAACTCCTCCACCGTTTTGGTTACCATGAAAGCCAGTGCATGGTCGATCTCTCCGATAAACTGTATATCTATTGTCAAATAATTCGTTTGAGAAGATATTACTATTAAGTCAAGCTTCTACCAGAATTTTAACATCAAAGTCATTGCAAAACATTTGTGCATAGAAATCGTGTCTCAGTGCGCAGGCCGCGTACGTTCTGGTAGCATAACCTTAACGTATTGAATTTTATCAGTAAACACTAACAGTAACATGCGAAAATTTGTTATCAAAGAAAATGAAGAAAACATGTTTAAACAATGTTATCAAGAGAGGCTCTATCTTTTATTAGAACAAAACCAGAGCGATCACATTTACGCACAAAGACACGACCATTTCCAATCCACACGTATTTATATTTATATAAGTTGTTCAGCCTCGAGCCTTGCCGCAGCATGCAGTGCTTTATCCTGTGGGGATAGATGTTCAGTTATATAAATTGGAGTATTGTGTCCTGTTATGCCAAGGGCAGCACTGTGCGTCTTATTTTAGGGATTCACTTTGTTGTACTTGATGACTCCAGCCAATACTTCATCTGGAATTCTTCGAGACACATATTCTACCATAATAGAGCGAGGCCGCATACTATCCTTATGCATTTTAGCAACCCGAGGTACATGCAAAATATTAGAAGTATCCACGCTACAATTAATTGATCTTCCTGGCTGCACAACCATCTTAACAAGATACTCCTGTCTATGCTCTGGTACAGATTGTATTTCTATATTTTTACAACGGGCATGTTGTTCAAGTTGGTCTGTCCTTCTGTTTAAGGTGGAAACAGTTTCCTTTAACGCCAACCTCTCTAATTGCAATGTTTGATCGGCTTTATTAATGACTTTATGTTCATTAATTATATCCTCGAATTGTGCGTTCATATGTTCCATAGAATGAATCAAATCGACCGTTTTATCTTGAATCGGTTTAAATTTGGTATTCAGTATATTAGTTATTGCTTCATTCATTTTTAGATAGTAGTGCAAGATACTCTTGTATCACATTGGTCACTATATTACTCACGTCTTTATGAGTAATGGGTGCATCGGAAGGAGATGCAAGTGTAGAATTGTCTAGATGGGTTTTGTTTTCTACCTCTATTCGTTATATTTCTCGAGGATGTTTCATCCTTTCGCGACTCTTAGGTATAGCTCCCAAACATGATGGGCACTTCCACATTCTCGGTTTTAGCGCTTTTTTCAGACCCAAATAAAAATAGTGGTAAGCCTTTTTACAAGTCTTACATTTTACCTGGAAGTCTGCGTCATTACCTTCGGCGCAGCATCCCCAGGTAAGATTAGCTAATGACACGTTAGGTGGAAATGATGAGCGCCTTGAATAAATAAATAGCAATTTCACGTACAAAACGCCTGCGAGTATTGTAATAGCAAAAGCACGATTATGCATTAAGATCTGAAGCCAAACTCAAAAGGAGGGTAAACCAAATTAAAGAGAGTCAGTCACTAAATTCAGCAGCCAAAAATCACGATTATTTCACATTAGGTCACGTCACTGAGATAACAGTTTACGTAATATATCTCGACATTATAGACACAATACACAGCATTGCCACTACTACCAGTAAAGTTAGATATTTCCAACAGCAACATTTATACGGAGTGACTACAATACCTCTGCACGCTTCAGCCATAATTATCATTATCGTAACGATCGAACGATGTCTGATACGCAGCACCGAATTGTGCTCGTCGATATGTCATTACATACTGTCTTATCACACCAGTAATTTCTCTACCTACAGTAGAACCTTTAAACCGGAACACAGCTATGTTTGGCGGCAGCAATAGAATCTACTGTGCTACCTACCTGGACGGCCGACAGCACCGGAGACCTACCGTCGAATCTATCTGAGTTATTAAGCATTTTACAGCCTGGAAGAATCATTGATTTAATCCTTAACTGCTTCTTACTGGCAAAAAAATAAGACGGTAACTGCGCTGGTGACACTACTGACCTGACACGCCTCCAAGTACGGTAGGTCATCCCTGTTTTTCTTGTTGAAGTGCTTCAGATCGGGCGGGCAGTACAGCGACTTGGTAATGACTATGAACAGCCTCTTGACTGGGAATATAACGCCCTGTTTGGCAGCGTATATCTCCATGTTTTCTTCGAAGCCAACGAACATGGAGCCGTCACTCGGCAGCACGTGCGCCAAATAGCCTTCGATGTAACTGCACGCCATACCCACCCCGTAGTTAATCATCGATTTGGCCTGCTCCTGTTTTTATTGCAATAGTAATAAGGCTCCAAAATTTTATGATGAACCACTTTCTAGCTCCTTTTAATCAACGAACCGACGAGACAAGCGGCACGTTCAACCGATGGTAAGTGATACGTCCGCCCATAACATCGTGGCACTAGTTATGATGGTATACACTGCACCATATTACACTCGTCGCCTGAGATGTAATAAATTGAGTCTCGTTACCCCAGTAATTACACTAGCTACAGCACCCTTCAAACCAAATCACATTAATGTTTGCACAATATTGTTTGTCGGCAGAATTAGAAACTGCGGTGTTACCAACAATAATGCCACCACTACCATCAGGATTATGCTTCATTGCTATGGTTTGTATCACTTTCCACTGCATAAACTATCTGCTCTTTACTGACGCCTTAGCAACTGCAATTAATTACTTACTATTTCCGGATACTTAATTACGAGGTGCGCTATGAACCACAACAGGAAGTCCTCGTCGAGAATCTTCTGTTTGTTGTACAGCAATATGGCGATCGAAGCAATGCCGATGAAAACATATTTCCTGCTTTCCCTGAGCATTTTCTCAATGTTTAGTTTCCCTTTAGAATTTATTGCGGTGTATCCGGTTGCGCAGAATTCTTTGGAGCATTTTATTATCAACATGTAGAGCGCGTAACGGGCTGAAAAATAATATATATATATTAATAGATTCGAATCCGCCGGTTGATCTTGAATTTCGTGCTCTCTAACTTCTGACCGAAACATATGAGAGGATCTCATAATGCTCGAGAAGGGAGGAAATGGGCGGAAATGTTCCAATGGCCTCGCTATAAACAACGATAAACTTATCCAAATAAACAATTGCCGTCAGAGGAACGTCCGGTCCTGTGCGTCCTTTAAATTTGGACTTAAATTATATTAAATGAAACCATTTTCAAGTTGTAACTTTATCGACATACGTATGTATTTATCAGAAATATATAGATAGATAGATAAATCTGTTTATTTGTCCACGCAGTATAGAACAGTTGTATACTGACAAAAACATTGCATCATAGAACACAGATAAACAAAAATATGTTAACATAATAATATTCTAGATAATCCAATGATTATGCCGCGTGTACCGCAGCGGTACAAAATGGCCGCAGCTCAGTATAACCGCTGTGTTGCCACGTAGTGAACAACACACGGGTTTCCAGCTACTACCTTAGTAGAGGGCGTCTATATCTTCGAGATGCTTGTGCGCGCGCACCATGCAGCCGAATAGAGATAAACATCTAAAGTTAAATTATTAATATTAAGTTCAGGAAAAATATAACTTCTGCTTATGTGCTGGAATTATAAAATGTTAGGTTGGGAATTAATTTGTTTTTCTAAAGGATACGTTTTCAATTTTGACTTATATAAACCATTGTAAGAGAATTTCTTAAAGGGGGTGGTACATTATTCCAGCACTATGTCGTTTGATGACGGAAACTACCTTCAAAAGCCACACATAAATATTTACAAAACACAAGGCAAGAGTGAGTGCTTCTAGTGTTGCATCTATCCCGAGCTGATTAAAGACTCAGCTTAGCGTATAGATATTCCAGTGTTCTAGATTTTAATAGCCCAAATAAAAGACAAGCAAGATGCATTTGCTGCGTGACCCCATATTCAACATTGATGATTTGTTTAAGTAGGGAGAGACGTGACACCGCGTGCGGGATTGTCGGGGCGGAACCGGCAGCCGGCATTTCGAACTCGCTGTATGAGGCGCTTTGTTCTACAAGTACAAGCGGTACACTACCCGGTACACTACGCGGTACACCACCCGGTACACTACGCGCTACACTACGCGGTACACTACGCGGTACACTACGCGGTACACTACGCAGTAGACAATCTTTTTGACACTAAGTTAAAGCTTTGCCAAGTTGAGTGATTAACGATAAGATGTACTCACCGACAATCGCGACCCATTTGTTTGCATTTTCGATATTGATACCCTGGTAGCCTGAAAAAGTAATAAATAACATCAACAGGAAGTGATTGTAAAACATTTCGGTTGAATGCTATACATTGTATGCTCCAGTCGCAAAGTGAAGGTAGTGCATTAGAGCGCGCACCCGTTCACTTTTGTATCGGCAGCAGGCACTGTTAAGCTGTCTTCGACCGGATGTTGGTGAACATAATAAAAAGCTCAACTTTCAGGAGTCATAAGATGAACAAAAAGCGTTACCCGCAAAAGAAGTTACCTATTTTAGGTCTTGGTGGTAAGTCTCTGTTGGCGGAGACCGTCTAGGCAGTTTTCGGCGCAGATCCTATTTATGTCACCGAATAGTAGTATTTAAAAATTATTGTAATCCAGTTTAAAGGGCGTTGCAGCTAGTGAAATTACTAGGGTAAGGATATTTAACATGTTGTGTCAAGGCAAAGAATACAGTGCGGTGTAATGTATATATCCTCGCTAGCCCTAAGTTGTTACGGGCAGGCGTATCCCCTTGCATCAGGTAAAGGTTTTGTCGCTCCGTAGAATAAAGGTAGTCCGACTTAATTCGTCTAAATGATAAAAGTCCAATAAAACCAAGAACTTGTGTTGGTTTTTCTTTAACCTAATAGCTTGACTAGTAACGGTTAAAACTTATCCGCCATGCAAAATGAGGATCATTGTAAGATTAACGCGTTAATTTATGTGTCTACATTTGCTGTCATAGATCTGAAACGGATATACAATTTTTAACCTGTTTTTTTTTCATTTAATTATACCTAAATAAGCGAGATCGTGTTTTAGCGTTAATATAAAAAAAGAAGTCAGTTTACACACACTAGTGATTCATCATCATCATCATCAGCCGATAGAAGTCCACTGCTTGAAATAGATCTCCCCCAAAGATCTCCACATCAATCGATCCAATGCCGCCCTCATCCAGCAGCTTCTCGCGATATTCAGTCGTTTGGAGATATTCATATGGGGGGACTTGGACCATTTCCCACCACGTTGACCCAAAGCGGATTGGTGCGAGCCAGAGCCTCGTTTGTTGATTAGCAGGGTGCATCGCGAGCAAGTGAGCTTGGCTTGGGTCCCGGGAGTTATTGTGCGCAACCCCTTACACAAACATATTCCTGATCGAAGCGCGATACTGGTACCGTTTCACCAATGTCAAGTGACTGTTCCATAAGACTAAAGCAGACACGAATTCGCAAATCTCTCGGTCAGCTCGGTGCGCTAGTATGATTAAACTATACCAATTTCCGCTTAAGCTCATACGTTAACTGGCTCACATTACTGCCTAAGCCGTTTCTGAATGATTTCTTTGTTTACTTTATATTTAAACAATAACAAGCGTTCACGGAATTGTTCGACGCGTTTCTACGTAATCGACAAATATTATGCCGCACCCTTTCAGTAAATAAAATTAGGTTGGGGGAAAAAGTGTTTTCGCATTATAGTATAGTATAGTATAGTATAGTATAGTATAGTATAGTATAGTATAGTATAGTATAGTATAGTATAGTGTAGTATAGTATAGTATAGTGTAGTATAGTATACTATAGTATAGTATAGTATAGTATAGTATAGTGTAGTATAGTATAGTATAGTGTAGTATAGTATAGTATAGTATAGTATAGTATAGTATAGTGTAGTATAGTATAGTATAGTATAGTGTAGTATAGTATAGTATAGTATAGTATAGTATAGTATAGTATAGTATGTATGAACTTGTAATGAGATCTGTTTGGATATACTTATATAGTTGTATCCGGCTGGTTTTGGTGTCATTGGAAGTTTAAATTTTAAAGAACATAATTCCGAATTGAAATTAGGAAAATGTGTGATTTTCATTAGTTTCTCGTACTGCCAAGATGAGCGCATCTAATGAAGGAATTCGGTACATTTTGAAATTCTACTACAAAACAGGTAAAAATGCAACGCGAGCTGACAAAAAAAATTGCGATGTTAATGGAGCTAATGCAGTGCAGTGCAGTGCAGTGCAGTGCAGTGCAGTGCAGTGTGTGTGAGCACCGTGCAGCACAAATTTGGTTTAAGCGTTTTCAATCCGGAAATTTTGATGTCCAAGATGCACGTCGCTCTGGTTGCTCTGGTCGCTCTGGTCGCCCTATTACGGATAAAATGGATGCCATTTTTGAAAAAGTGGAGCAAGATCGGCATACCTAAAAAAACTGGGTGCATAAAAAAGCTCGATATTTGGGTACCTCACGAGCTCACGAGCTCACTGAAAGAAACCTAATGATGAGCCATGTACTCGTTTGCCCCTCCAACGGGTTCTCGCCTTGTCGTGGCGGAGGGGCTTAGTAACCGTGGTCCGGTACACGGTGAAGCCAAGTGGAACCCATCCGGCCGGCCCGCGGGGAAGGGCTGGCCGAAGCGGCCGCTCCCGGTTCGAGCACCGGTTGGGATAACTGGAGCTCACCGGAGCGGCCGGGGGCCGCAGGGGCGGCTGTGTGCTGCCCCAGCGGCCGGCTGCAGGGGCGGTTTCATACCGCCCCTCGCAGCCGAGGTGGGGTCGCGGAGGGAGTACCCTCTGCGGCCAACCGGTGTCGCACCGGCGATGCGGCGGCGTTGGGGCCGCGGGGGAAGAGGAGTGTCGGTATTGCGATGCGCCGTTCTCCCTATCCTCCGCGGCCGTTAACAGGTAGCGGCGGGCCTAACATCTCTCCGCCGCGGGGAGCCGGGAGAGGTTTTCTCCCGTGGCTCCCATGGCCTCTGGGCGACAGGTTCGGGGGAACCGGTCGCCCGCACACGCATGAGGTCGAGGAGGGGGCGCGCTGCATGTTCCGGCGCGCCCTGGGAGGGTTCATCCCTCCTCCCGAGGTGGGGCCGCGCAAGCGGCCAGCGCCGGCAGGGTTGCGGTTGTGTGCGTACCCGCGTTCCCGTGACCCTGCCATCATGGCGATGAGGAGGAACATCGTGGGGGTTTTAGTCGGTGCAAGTCCGACATAACTCGTCCTTGCCCCCGCGAGGACGAGTATGCGTAGGCATTTCCCCCACGTTAAACAAAAAAAAAAAAAAAAAAATGTACTCGTTTGTGATGCTTTATTGCGACGTAATGAAACCAAACCAGTTTTGAAGAAGCTGATAACTGGTGATGAAAAGTGGATCACGTACGACGAGAACGTGCGAAAAAGGTCGGTGTCAAAGGCCGGTCAGGCTTCACAGACTGTGGCGAAACCCGGGTTAACTCGCAACAAGGTGATGCTGTGTGTCTGGTGGGATTGGAAGGGCATTATTCATTATGAACTGTTACCACCAGGCAGAACCATCGATTCTGAACTCTACTGCGAACAACTGATAAGATTAAAACAAGAAGTTGAGAGAAAGCGGCCGGAATCAATCAACAGAAGGGGTGTCGTTTTTCATCATGATAACGCCAGACCTCACACATCTTTAGCCACTCATCAAAAATTAAGAGTTTGGCTGGGAGGTGTTAATGCATCCGCCGTATAGTCCTGACCTTGCACCTTCAGATTTCCACCTGTTTCGGTCTCTTCAGAATTCTTTAGGCAGTGTCCGGTTAACATCACGAGAGGACTGCCAAAACATCTTGTCGCGGTTTTCGATCAGAAGTCCCCAAAACTTCTATAGCAATGGGATCATGTCCCCCGTCGCTACCCACAAGATGACAACAAGTAATCAAACAAAATGGTACCTACGTAATTAAGTTAAATATAAATAAACTATATTATAATATGTTTTGAATTTTCTTAAAGAATTCGAACAAACTTTTTCCCCAAGCTAATATTCAAAAATAAAAATAATAATCGTTGAGATGAATTACTACTACAAGATTTAATAATATAACTCAGTCAACAATGTTGCGATGCGAACAGGACGCGCCCCCAATGTAACCGTGACGACCATCCACGATGATGAGCGCTGCACCACATTACACTAATCGACTTGAGACATTAAATGTGAAGTCTCATTACCCCAGTAATTATATTCATTAGCTACAACGCGTTTTGTACTGGGACAGTAATGTTTGCATACTACCGTATAATGACCGTAATAAGTGTCGCGGTTGGTAATTTTTTTTCGTGGCGAGTCCTGCACTAGATACCTCTCTGATATGGAAGCAACAAAAGGGTCATGCCGAACTCTACCTCCACGGTGTACCTTTCAACGCTTTTAGCCGAAACCACGGAACCACTTTGTTGCTCATCATCGTGGTCTTGACAGCAAGAGGCCTTGATGAGGTTGCGTCTCGGGGTGGAACTAGAACTCTCCACCATATTTATGAGTAATAGACGGAAGTATCGTACGCGCCACCTCGAGGCCTTTCATCCTTAGCGACGGATTACCTCCGAATCCGCCACCATGGCCACAGCTATGAGGGTTGGAGGGTGTGAAAAATCTTCTGACGTCACCCAGGCATCTGCCTGTAGATTGAGACAAGAGTGTTTTTCTCTCGCTCCCTCTTTGCAATTTCTTTCTGTGACATTACCTTCTCGCAGGCCACTCCAGCGTCCCACGACCGCTCACTACTGATCCTGGCTTTAATAAAACCAAGAAGTGAGAGGTCAGCCCCCACAACAGCGACGAGATCTACACGCTGTACAGCCCATACTGAGCTTCAAGTGATGTTGCACAGTATCCTCGTCGCATTTAATGATGACATTCGGTTGTTGACTCTCTTCCGGCTATGCGGCACAGGTACTTAGCAAAATATCCAACACCAGAAACGCACCTGCACCAGCCGGAAGGTCAGTGACCCGTACCGCCTGTCCATCCATGCATCTATGAAGGGACGTTCAGCTTCGAGAGGCCTGCTTCTTGCTCGAGGATTTATTAATCGCTCTTTCCACTTTGTGTGCATCAAATGTCGGAAATAGAACTTCCGCAGTTCTCATTCTCTTGACGGAATCTGGTCTCAGGACTGGAGCTCAGATCTCCATCGTTATATGGATGAAAGAGACTATCTCGAGATATGAACGAGGAGATCCTCTCAAGACACACAGCCTGCCGCCTCGTAGAAGATAGTGTGGTATACCAGTATAACAGTCTCTGCCTAGACTAGTGGCTTATAAAGAGCCATAGACTACACCACCCCCAAATACAAACGACGGCTGTTTATAACAGGTCGCCCTCCCCAAATCGCGTAGCAACTACTTCAGCGCAGCCGCCGTTTCTATTAACCGAGGAGCCAGACGTGCGAAATGTTCGCGGAAGTTTTAGCGGCTATCAATGGTAAGACCTAGGTACTTCTGGTATGACTCAACCCTGATACGCGTGTCTCTTTGTATGACGTGACTAATGATAATCCTGATTTTGTTAGATTTATTAAATTGGCCAGAGTAACAAGTGTTTAAGAAACACTAGGGTCTCTTCTGCACATACTATTATACAAAAATGCAAAATAATCATATTCAACTGACATTTGTAAACAAAATTGCAGTTCTATGCTTTGTAAAATAGAAAAAATTACTTACCAAAACTTATAGCGCAGACGAATATAATTTGAGAGGCGTAAACATACATAGATTTGTCAGTCATCCTAAAAATTTAAATAGAAATCGTTACATCTTAGTTTTATTGGAATAAATCAAACAGACTTGGGTTAGCAGGATGCATTTGCTACTTATACATTATTATAGCAGCTAACAATTTGTCTGTAAAATACAAGGCCTTGGTTGAATTCCAGTACACCATATGATCAAATTTGGATAGTGGAAGTGTTTTCAGTGTGGCTAGCTACCACCCTTCATATTATCAACCTGCCACTGAAATAATATTACTTTGTTGCTTAAGTTGAAGGAGAGCTGGAGTATTGTGTCATTTTGTACTTCACCATTTCGGGCCACATTGTCTAAATGTGTAAACATGGTAAATTGAGATCAAGTATATACTGATAAAATTATATCAATATTTTAAATACCAAAAAAATATTGCAAAACACCAACAACACCTCCCTTTATCCCTGTTTTACTCTGCATTCAACAATTTAAAAACATTACTGTGTTCTCTAGTGCATGCAAAATGTAATGATGTGTGAACAACTTTACCAACAATTTATCACAAATAAGGCATGAACAGTATTATTTACCTGCAGGTGAAGGACCTGCTCAACTTGCAGATTTTGTGTACAACTAATACACACATTTAAATATACCTAAAGACATACTTAAAATAAACTGGACTACATGCAAATAACATATGTGTCACATGAAAACTATGTTTTAAATATAGCACTTAGTAATTAAAAAAATCTTTCTTTCATTGAAATAAGAGAGTTTAAAAAAAGAAAGAATATAAAATAAATAATCTTTTCTTATCAAACCTAATCAAAAAGCCTGATAACTAAATCTTGATAACCAAGAATTAATCGAACAAGAATTGAACTTCTCAATGATAGACAGCATATTTACTTAAAGATATACTTTAAAATTATAGCTTAAACACCTCACATAATAAAAAAAATTCACTAACTATTGATATAAACATTTTTAATCACAATCAGACTAGAAAGATGCGTCATTTAAAGTTTGATAGAAATGTATTTATACATTTACTTCTATTAATAGCACAAAAAAGTTCATGTTTAATATAAAAATAGATTTTTTAATAATTAATTCTTTAATAATAAAATATCACAAAGAAGACATCACATCTTTATTTATCTAGTTTTATTCTTGTACAATAATTTTTTCATAAAAAGTTTTGTAATGGTTAAGATTTAAATATTTTAGATCATACATACCTTATACATTAGATAACAAAACCTATGTTAATATATATAAAACAAGTAACCAATAAATATTACACTGTAGATAACATTTAAATTTTTTTTCTCTAATAGAAAGGCAAAGGGTTGAAGCACATACATTTTTTGATAAAAATTAGACGGTATTAATTATTTTACTCTGATATGATCAGGGAAAGCTTTTTTAATCAAACAATAGATCTTATTAATGATACTTTTTAATATTATCAATCATATCATCATACAAATATAATCATTGGCTAGCTAGAAATATAAAATGTTTATGAAGATTAATAGGTCCAAAATGAAATATTTCTTGATTTTAATCATTCTGAGTATAATTTTTTCCCAAATTTTCTGAAACAACATAGCGCTAAACTCGTTTTAAGAAATAAGTGATGACAGAATATTTTAAACATAATGAGTATATATAATGTGATCAAAATGCGGCTACTCTAATGTTTTATTCGCCAAATTTGGAAACTTTCCATGTCATCATTTTATAATAGCAATAGTAGATAGAAACCATTTTTCATGATTGTGTGAATTATAACCCTATATATATTTAGCTATAAGAAAAGAAATATGAGGCTAGGTGATATCTGATTATTAACCATTCTGATATATGTTCTGTAGTTCTGTCAATAAAATTTTTCGAAGTGGCATATTGAACAAAATAAACATAAATTAATAATATAAGAAAGCACTTCGTATTCTTTTTACCACTAATGAAAACCGTTTCGAAAGAAAAAAAATAATAAATAAAATATTATTATAAATTATAAAAATGACAGTTTGCAAGTTTTTTCAGCAAGGCTATTGTCGATACGGACAAAACTGTAGATTTGAACATATATATGGCTCCAAGTACTCTTATCATGGTGTGTAATAGAGAATAATAAAAAGTGAACCCAAATCCTTAACATGTTAAAGTTTTTCTATTTGTATATTATCTTGAAAATATTTCAATACATTGATTTTATTTTTATCATATCTGATTTTTATTCGCCATTTGGGAGTTTTGTTTTATACAATACAGCAATGATATAAACAAATGTTCACTAAATTATCTGTCCCTCTATGATAATTCATAAAATGTTAATGCTATCTTTGTTAAAAAATGCTTCATTATATTTATAAATAATGCTTTGTTATTGTTAATATTTTCTGGTATACTTATGTCTTAACAGTAAATTGCTGATGTATCTATTATTAGATTTTTATTTAAACAAGATTGGTAAAATTACACACAAATGTATTTAATAATTTCCAGCACCCACAACACCTGCTCAAACACAGCCAACACAAACTACTAATGTCGTCACAGATGAGCAACTGATAAACCAAGTGCAGTGTGACATCCAGGCTGCACTTAAGGGTGGGCAATGGATAATTTCAAGCTATGCACCTTTTAAAGAGAAGCCTATTTATCCTGGACTAACTGACCTCTCACCGGAGGAAGCAAGATTATTTATGTATGAAGCTAAAGCAAATAATAATGTGGATCAAGCAGTAAGCCATAACATCTTAAATTCATATTTTTTTTAGTGTTGTAAAAGACATTAATAAAACTAAGTTTACTGATTGTACTAAACATCCATTTATTAAACAAATTTTAGTACTGAATGAAGTATACTGTTCAACAGAAATTAATGGAAATATAAAACAGTTATATTGAATTGAGTATAATTTCTTAAGATGAAAAAATATCCTACTAAATTGTTTTGCTTGTCAGGTGGCCTACATGGAAAATCTCTTCAAAGAATCCAGATACAAATATGAACAGCTTCTTCAGCCAAATGCAAACACAATAAATATATTAAGAAGCTTATATAAAGGAGAGTTTGTGTCATTGCCAACTGTGCAAAATTCCTCATTTGGGACAGTGAACAATGCCTCATCAATATTCAGGAGTGCAGTGAATAATGCCAACATTTCTGTCATCAACCCAAATCCAAATGTGTTTGCACAAAGCCCTGAAAGAGTACCTGCAAAGTCAATTTTTGCACAAGGTAATCAAGCTAATTTCAGTCAAACTAGTCCAACATTGTTTCTCAATCAAAATGACACATCAAAATCCTTGTTTGCACAGGAGAACCAAAAGATTTTTGGACAGACACTCTCCAACAACTCACCCAGTATATTTGCTAGTGCTTCCCAAAGTATATTTAGCAAGGGTGAAGCATATCCTCAAAGTAGTATAGTATATCCTAATCAACCATCAGGAAACATTTTCCAGACCCCTTATCAACCTGATACTTTCCAAAGGGCAGAACCACAGAGTATTTTTAATGTGGCCAACAATATGTTGGAACGAAGTCCAAGTGACAATGATGATATTTACAGCAAAATTGAAAATTTATCACCTGATGATTTAGAAGCATTCAGAAGTAATGAATTCAAACTAGGTTTCATTCCAGAAATGTCCCCTCCACAATCACTATGTATTTAGAACTGCTTTATACTTGGTTCAATGATAATAACATGTACCAGAGTTAAGGGTAATTAATTCAAATGACTGGAACGATATACTTTTTAATATCTTGTTATCGTTGTTGTTATCATGAGACTGTTAAATTGTTGTAGGACACAGGGCTTTTCCTGTATCTTTAATCGGACCCAATTATCACCTCATACGAATAAATTTTTAATTCATAAGTAAAGTTATAAAATGCTTTTGTATAGAAAATAAAACTGCCTTTGTGAAACTATCCAAATGAATAAAGATTTTAAATGTTTTTAATAAAAACCGAAAATAGTTCTTATTAACTCTCACCTGTTTACATGTTTAATGCGAAGTAAAATTAAGTTGTTTGATATACTTTCAAAGTAACTATAACTCTTATATTTGTATATTGCCTTGTTCTTTAATTATCTCTATCGTCATGTATCCTACTACTGGACCTGTAAGGTCTCACTGTAGTAATATCTCACGCACTTCATCACAATCCACACTCAACACATACACCATACACTAAACTATACATACACAACGAAATTTGCTATTAGTTTAAAAATTAAGTTAAATTTATTTGAAAAGAGGACCGATCCTTATCATATTATTTTATATTTGCTCGTATTGTGGAATCATTATACATTTCGAGAACCAATGTTATTCTATATTCCTAGCCTTTAATGGATAAAACTCAAAACATAGCCGATGATATCGAAAATATTGTTAATTGTAAGGTTTTTGTCTCACCCCAGAGGATTGTCATTTGCATTTGAATTCCAAAAAGAATATCCTGAAAGTGGTTCATACTAATATATGTAGTATAGGCAGCAATTTCAATTATGTACCAGTTTTGTTGGATAGATGTAAGTTAAAGTTTCAAGTAATTATTTTGTCTGAGCGTTGGCTAAGCAAATGTCCTAATGTCCCCCCATATTAGAGGATTACAGTTCTACTATATCCAATAGTAGAAACAAAAATGATGACATGGTTATATATGTATGTTACCGTGAAAGACCGAAATCAGAGAATGTCGACATGTACCGGTGTCACCAAATACGTCGGTACAAGATCGAATATTTCATTACATTCTTGTACATTCGGACCCTCACCGGTGGAGGTCGAAAAGAGAGGAGCCGACAAACAGGCGACTGGCTGTTAGAGTTTTATTTTTTGTTTTACGTGGGTAAATGCCTGCGCATACAAGTCCTCGCGAGGCCAAGGACGGGTTATGTCGGACTCGCACCGACTAAAACGAGAACGGTGCATCGCAATACCGGCGCTCTTGCCCCGCGGCCCCACCGCCGCCGCATCACTGGTGCGACACCGTTTAGTCGCAGAGGGTGCTCCCTCTGCGATCCCACCTCCGTTGTAAAGGGCACTATGAAAACGACCCTGCATCCGGCCCCAAAGAGCACCTCCCACCACCTCCCATGGCCCCTCCAACCATCCGGTTATATGGGCCGAATCGTCGGGGTTCAAGACCCCTACAAATTGTTTTTTCTCTCCTTCCGGTTGTCCCTTGCGTCCTCTCCCATTTCTGGGGCGCGCAAACATCACGAACACAGCTTCGTCGACGCTCCACCGTCGCAGTACCAACTCTATGGTTCCGTAGATTTGTGACTGGTCTGGTCTCGCTCCAACTCGCTCCGGATCTCGTACCATCGATGCGCGAAATCTCTCAGCCGTCCGAAATTCACCCGTGAACTCACCAAGTCCGGGTAGTAAACTGGACCTATGCTCGATCGCTGCATCCCATCCATCATCTCGCGCCTTGCCTTTTCATACAATGGGCACTTCCACAGTGCATGGTGCACGTCTTCCGCCTCGGCCGGGGTGCAATAACAGGCGCTGTCCTCGCAAAGTTTCATCGCACACAGACGCTTACGAAAGCAACCGTGCCCGGTCAACAGTTGCGAGACTTGATAGTCGGGTTCGACCCAAGTTGCCTCGAGCCCCCGCTCACGCACGGGAAATATCGGTATAGCTCCCTACCTCTCTCCGACTTCTCCCACCGCTCTTTCCAACTGTCGAGCATCTCCTCCGTCACCCTGGCCTTGGCCGTACGTCGCTCCTCTCTAGTCGCGGACTCGCCAATGGTAGCCAATCTCCCCGAACGAATGACCTCGAGGTCGGCCGGCAGCACTCCGGCGAAGACCGGGAGTGCAGCGGAGCTCGTCGATCGATAAGCCTTGGTCAGAAGGACCAAGGCAGGTCTCTGGGTACGCAGTAGCGCACTCCGCACCACGTGCAGGGACGCATTTTATCATTTGGGAGGGATGTGAAGCATCCCTCCCAATTGATAAAATCCCTATCACTAACACTAAGCGGCGACGCATCGGAATACGAGACGCGTCGCCAGATACGCCCCAGGAACCTTTTCCAAGGGGGGCGCCGGACCGACGGCCATTGTCAGTCGCGGCGCCGGAAAACACCCCTTTTTTTTTTTTATTAACGTGTGTAACAAAATGCTAACGGATTGCACACCCCGTACCAATATTGGGCCGGTAGTGGGGTAGTGTCGGACTCCAACCGACTAAAAAGCTTCACACGGTATTCCATCACTTCCGCAAAGAAATGTACGAGGGTCACGGGATAACACTTGATAGTTCTTCCGCAACCCCCGCTCGGTGCCCGGATCGAACGGGCCCGCCTCGGGGAGGGATGTGAAGGAAAACACCCCTGCTCAATACACTTGGTGTACACGTGGGTAAACTCGGCCGTGGCCGCCAGCCACACGTGCTTAACGATATGAGCCGTGAGCCCATCGAGTCCCGGAGCCGTGTTAGGCAGTGACTTAACTATATCCCGCATCGTATCGACCGTCAGAGGCCGGGCATCCTTCCCCGTGGGTGTGCACGCGGTCATTATCCGCACTTGCCGATGGTACGCCGTATACGGTGACACATCGTCATCTGGGCATAGGGAGCACATCAGGCTATGCATGGCCTCGTCCACGGAAGCAGCGAATCCCTGCGCAAACCTGGTACCGTTGATGACGTTAGGGGGTAGTATCACCCGCCCACTGACGACTCGGTACGCCTGCCCCCAGGGATCCAAGTTTGCGGACTCGGCTAGGGTTCGGAAAAATTCCAGTTGCGCAGCCTCCATGTTCCATCTGTACTCCGTTCTGGCCTTATGGCGCTATCCTTACGCGCACATTGCTCAGCTAGCCCACTCCTCTTACGAGAGTCCTGCCATTCTTATTCATATTCCGTTCTATTCCATATTCGTCTTCCTAAGATACTCTAGCTTTCCGTTCCACCATTCATAACCAGCGTTCCTCTTGTAGTCCTTCTTTTTACCGAGACAATCAGTAGCCGTTTGGACGATTATCTTGGTAAATTGTTTACCTACATCGGATGCCGGCTTACTCCATTTCATTCGTCCCATTCGTTCCTGGATTACAGCCTCAAACCGCTCCCAGTTTACGTTACTGTCCCGAAAGCGCAGTTGCTCGCCGGACCGATCCGAGCTCGACGTCGGCCCGCTAGCCACCGTGACCGTGATAAGCCGGTGGTCGCTATCGATCTTGTTCTCGTGAACCCTCCATCCCGTCACCGAGACACCTCTGGTTGTCATGGCGAGGTCGATGTTGGACGCCCGTTTACTGTTGAGAACGTAACCGGCTGGTCTGGCTCATTCAACAGAACGAGGTCACGGGCCAGGATAAACGCCTCCATGCATTCCTTCCGGTGCGTGACGGCTGGTCCCCGCCCTGTGTACTGTTTACTCTCACAGTTACACATCGGAGAATGCGCGTTGGAGTCCACCCCTATTAGCACTCGCTTCCGCTTGAGCTGATCTAAAACCAGCCCCAGGTTTTCGAGGTGCAAATCGATATCGTGAGAAAACTTGAAGTACGCGGACACGAGGTAAATACCGCCGTGGGAGTCATCTATGTGGCACACGGTGCAATAAGTGGTCGACATGTGGTGCAACAGAGCACAGGCTATTTGCCTATTGGCGATATATATCCCCGCGCGCGCCTCCGCACTCGGTTTTTTTTTTTTATGTAATATACTAGGCAAACGAGCAAGACGGGTCACCTGATGGTAAGTGATTCACCGCCGCCCACGTCACTAGCGATGCCAGTGCGTTGCCTACCCTTCAGGTAAGAATATGCTCTTTTCTTGAATAACCCAATGTCGCAGTTGTCGGGGAAGACCGCTGATGGCAACGAGTTCCAGATATTTACTGTGCGTGGCAGAAAACTGTTTTTAAAACGCATTGTAGTGGAACGCCAACCATCCAGATGGTGCGGATGATAGTGCCGGCGAGACGGTCGGTTGCGAAAATCAGCGGCTTCTATTAAATTGAACAACTCCTCGGAACACTCCCCATTGTAGACTCTGTAAAGTATGCATAGGGAAGATAGATCCCTACGCAGTGCCAAAGGATCTAGCCGATCGGCAAGTTCAGGATCGTCGACAATCCGAGATGCCCTACGTTGGATTCGGTCAAATGGAGATAGCTGATAACCCGGAGCCCCGGCCCAAAGGTGGCAACAATACTCCATGTGAGGCCGCACCTGTGCCTTATACAGTTTAAGGCGGTGAGCCGGCTTGAAGTACTGTTTGGCCCTGTTGAGTACTCCGAGTTTTTTGGAGGCCATTTTAGCCTTGCTCTCCAAATGACCGCCAAACTGGACAACACTCGAAATATCGACGCCCAGAATGCCAATGTTCGGCTTGGCACAAAGGTGAGTGTTTCCGAAGAGTGGCGATGCGACAAAGGGGGCTTTTTTAGCGGTGAACGCGCAAACTTGAGTCTTAGAAGGGTTAAACTGGACTAGATTTAGTCCCCCCAATCGGAAATCTTCACAAGGGATGATTCGATTTCAGACACAAGTTTGTTCCGACACTCGTCGACGTGATCCCGAGAGATATTGCTGCGGCCGAAATACAGTGCATCCACGGTACTGTCATCCGCATAGCAATGGATGCCACTGGTATGCAACAAATCATTGATATGCAGAATAAACAATGTCGGGGATAACACGCAGCCTTGGGGAACACCAGCATTTACGGTCCGGGGGTTCGAGCATGAGCCGTCAACGACGACTTTAACTCTCCGTTCCGCAAGGAAACTGCCGATCCACCTACAAAGTCTCTCAGGAAGCCCATAGGAAGGAAGCTTCGATAGTAATGCTTTATGCCAAACCCGATCGAAGGCTTTCGCTATGTCCAAACTAACGCCCAGTGCCTCACCCTTACTCTCAACCGCCTGCGCCCAACGGTGAGTTAGTAAAGCCAGAAGATCACCAGCTGATCGGCCTTTGCGAAAGCCATATTGGCGGTCGCTGATCAGCTGGTGCTCTTCCAGGTAGCCCATGAGCTGGCGGTTGATTATGGATTCCATAATTTTGGAGAGTAAGGAGGTAATAGCGATAGGCCTATAGTTGGACGGATCTGAGCGGTCGCCTTTTTTAGGAATCGGGTGTACTAGAGCCGTCTTCCATGAATGTGGGACAACGCCGAGGACATAAGAGTGTCTGAATAAGCGCGTTAAAACCGGTGCCAGCTCTGGAGCACACACCTTCAGCACAATAGGAGATACTCCATCGGGCCCACTCGACTTGTTGACATCCAGGGAGAATAGTGCTTTCCGCACAGCACACTGTGTGAAGCGGACGTCCGCCATTGTGGTTTCACACCTCGGGATGTTAGGAGGAGTGTTACCCCTGTCGTCAAGAGTCGAGTTTTCCGCAAAGATAGAGCCAAGAAGATCGGCTTTCTCCCTTGCGGAATAGGCCAATGAACCATCCTCCCCGCGCAAAGGTGGAAGCGTCGACCGACAGAAATTACCCTGGACAGCCTTGGCGAGAGACCAGAACGCACGAGAGCCAGATGGCAGGCGTGCCAGTCTCTCGCCAATTCTCCCAACGTAATTCGATTTCGCCAATGCAATTTGCCTCTTAAAGAACCTGGAAGCAGAGTTGTATTTCTTCTTGAGTGAGTCAGAGTTTACATCCTTAGCGGCCTTTGCCCTAGCCCAAGCTTGGTAGCATTCCCGCTTGCGACGATGTGCGTCACGGCAGGACCCGCCAAACCAGGGCCGAGACCTGCCACCGACGGGCACCGCTGAGCTTGGAACAAACAATTCCATGCCCTGCAGCACGACATCGGCAACCGAATCAGCGCAGGTGCTAGGATCCTCTGACTTGAAGCAAATCTGCCCCCATGGGTAGGATGCAAAGAAAGAGCGCATCCCGTCCCAGTCTGCTGACCTGTAGTGCCAAACACGTCGTCTACCAGATGGAAGTGGTTGCGATGAGACGGTGAGAGGCACCACGCTCCGAACTAGGCAATGGTCCGATGACCCGAGAGGAGCGTCGACCCACACCCGAATGGGTTCGGGGCGAGAGGTCAGCAGAAGGTCCAATAAGGAAGGCGAGTGGTCTTCCACATCCGGCACACGTGTGGGAGAAGGTACCATCTGTATCAGACCATTGGCAATGGTAAAATCGTGAGCAGACCTTCCCGCATGGTCAGTACGTGCTGACCCAAGCCAATGAGAGTGGTGGGCATTAAAGTCGCCCAAAACCACAATTTTTGCGGTAGGAATCTGCTCAAGTATTCTGTCAGTGGACACCTGCAGGTGCTCGAAGAGCCGGTCAATTTCCGAATTTCCGCTATGAGACCTGTAAAGGCACGCGTAGACGCGAATGTGATCCTCACAATCAACGCGCACCCAAAGGATCGACAGGTCTGTGCCTTCAAGACTACTGAGCCTACGGTAACCAATTCCGCCGCGTTCGCGTTCTGGCTCGTCATCGCTAGACGTTTACGCCCGTGGGGTATGATAATCTTCCCCAGATGCCTCTCCAGGCGACAAGAGCTTGGAGCTTGGTCCCGGTCTCGATGGCCTTCGCTTCGGGTCGCCAGTCGCGGTCGTTTCGTCCGGCGATAGGACGCATTTAGCCGGCGCAGTATAGGCTACGGGGTCAGCCGAGGCAGCACCAGTGGGCGACAGCTGTGAGATAACAGCCGCAACAGCTTGGCTCACGGCAGTAGCAAACGCATGTTGCTCTCTGCCGGGCGGCGGGGAGGGGATGGAGTACCTAGTTCCGGTCGCTCCCCCTCAACACCCCGCCACTTCGCCGTAGGCCCGACGGCGGCGTCCGCAACAATGATCGCGGCTGGAACGCCGGCGGAGGGGTCGCCGGGCGAGCGGGAATATACCCCCCTCATTGGAATTCATCGCCCACTAGTACTGTTCTAAAAATATAAAATTAGTTCGGCGACAATAAGATATAAAAACAATGTGCGTCGCTCGAGCTAACCGCGCGGCCGCGCCTCAGCAACGCCACACCGCGCAGCACACGGCAACAGCGCGGAGCGGCGACGTCGCACGCCGCGCGACGCGTTCAAGGTAAGCTCGACAAAAACTAGGTCTATAAACACCAACTATCAAAAAATGCGAACAATAAACTTCACTACGGAAGTAGACAAGCACGTACCTGCTCACAGACACGAATAATTTATGTTAATAATGAAAGAACTTCCACCTCAAACAATAATTACGTGCGGAGCAAACACTGACACGTGCGTACGTCTCGGCGACCGTCGACGAAGTCGCTAAGCCTCCAAAGAGCAATATAAAGCCGCCTCTGCGACCGCCGACCGCTCCAATGAGCTCCAGTTATCCAACCGGTGCTCGAACCTGGAGTGGCCGCTTCGGCCAGCTCTTTGCTGCGGGTCGGCTGGGTGGGTTTCAGACGAGGACGGGTTATGTCGGACTTGCACCGATTAAAACCCCCACGATGTTCTACCTCATGCCTGATGGCAGTGTCACGGGAACGCGTGTGCGCACTCAACCGCAACCCTGCCGGCGCTGGCCGCTTGCGCGGCCCTACTTCGGGAGGGAGAGATGAACCCTCCCTTTCCAGGGGGCCCCGGAACATGCAGCGCGCCCTCCTCGACCTCATTGCGCGGGCGACCGGTTCCCCCGAACCCGTCGCCGCATCGCCGGTGCGACACCGGTTGGCCGCAGGGGGTACTCCCTCCGCGATCCCACCTCGGCTGCGAGGGGCGGTATGAAACCGCCCCTACAGCCGGCCGCTAGGGCAGCACACAGTCGCCCTTGCGGCCCCCGGCCGCTCCGGTGAGCTTCAGTTATCCCAACCGGTGCTCGGACCTGGAGCGGCCGCTTCGGCCAGCCCTTCACATTACATTTAAACTGTTTTATTGGAGACCTGAACAAACTCTAATCTCTCTACAAACTTTCAAAACAATTGCAGTGATTGGCGATATCAATTTACACATTGCTAACCACTCTAATGGGACCGATTCTGATGATTACCTCAATTTAATGGCATCCCACGCCCTTTTACCTGTCCATACATATCCAACCAGATTCGAAAACTGTCTTGATCACATACTGTTAAAAACTAACGCTTCTGCTTCTGCAGTTGTCTTTGGTAGTTTTATTACGGACCATGCACCAATACCTCTTTCCTGTGACTTTAACCTTAAGTCATATATCAATATCAGTGGATATTGCAGAAGTAATAAAATTGGAAAAAAATGATTTCACACCGGTTTTAGAAGATACCTGCGCTAACGGTGCGGCTAAGAGATTCATTACAACTATCACTACCATAATTAATGAACACGAGGATTTAAAGAAAGTTAGCTCAAAAACAGAATAAAAAAGGCATGGATCACACCGGGTCCGCTTCGATGTATCCGACATAGGGATAGATTACATTTCAAATACAAGAAAAACAAAGAAAATGATACCATAATATCAATTTATTACCGTTACGGAAATTTACAAAAAAATTGTTTTCAGAATCTTCTTGAAACTTGTCCGACAATATCTTCCAAATGTCAAGTCGTCGTCGTGTTTTGTTATTGAGTGTCGGTTAACATTCTCGGCACCCCCCACCCATCTCGCGAAGAATTTTCTCGTATTCAAAGATTGTTTCAATATGTATTGAATACTTCCATATGAAATGCCCGTTTCTCGAATTAAGTATCGGATGGTAACTCTTCGATCGCTCAATACAATTTTCTCGACTTTCGCAACATTTTCTTGTGTGACTGATGACGATGGACGTGGTGACGGCCGCAACGATGTTCGTCTTCCGTGCCCGTTCTCCTTACTAGACATTGAGAAGCCCACCTTGCCACAGTGCAATACGGCGGAGCAGACTCTCCTAATAATGCCTCTACATCGCAATGAATCTCTTGCGTAGTTAAATTTTTTAAACAGAGCTATTTAACAACGGCTCGCACTTCGCTTTTCTCCATGTCCGGGAACACGTTCCGACACGAAGCAAACAAATGACTACTTACAGAAAAAAACAAAAGAGAATCGAAGATTATTTCCTTTATTAATATTACAAATGTGTTTCTGAGCTATGCCATTATTAAATTTTTTCCTTACCAACGAGCATATATGTCGTTCTCACTACTTTTTGATCCCTCCTCGTATGAACAAAATAAAATATTTAAAGCAAAAGGAGACCCTAAAGCCTAGCCTGAGATATAATTAAAAAAATTACCAACTTAAAAAAAGTCCAAGGATACATCCACTCATTTACAGTCAGCCTCATTCAACCATAAAGCCTCCGTAAATTCAGTAAACCATTTCTTTGCGAATGTTGGTAAAAATGTTGCCTCTAAAATAACCACAATAAATCCCAATACAGAAACTCTCCCCGAACTGCCGTCTCCCCAATCAAACTCAATAGCTATGACAAGTATAGCACAGATAGTGTTGAAATTCATAATATTTTTATGTCTTTAAGGAATGGCTGCGCTGCAGGTTGGGATCGTATTTCTACAGCACTAACCAAAACATCAAAGCGTATACTCGCTCCTATATTAGAGTATATATACAGTCTCTGTGTATCGACTGGTGTTTTTCCCAAAGTATTTAAGCAAGCTACAGTTCATCCTATTTTTAAGAATAGGGATAGGGACAATGTCAGTAATTATAGGCCTATATCCGTACTCACAATATTCTCAAAAATCCTTGAAAAAATTATAAACACGCGATTAATCAATTTTATGGAAAAATTTAACATACTGTCTAATAATCAATTCGGCTTTAGGAGCAAATCTACAGAAGACGCGGTTCTAGTTTTAATTGAAACGATAACAAACAACTGAAAATTCACTCAAGACTAGGTGTATTTCTCGACTAAGCAAGGCGTTTGACTCCGTCTCTATCCCACTTCTTCTCAATAAACTTAATTTTGTGGGAGTACGTGGTGTATGTTTTGACATCCTAAAAGACTATCGTAAGTGAACGCACCCAACGAGTTCTTATTGACTATTGCTTGAGTGAAGAAGAATCTATAACATTTGGAGTACCACAGGGCAGTGTTCTTGGACTCTCCCTATTTTTAATATATGTTAATGACTTATGTAATCATTCTCTTCTTAATTGTAAAGTCATTTCATACGCAGATGATACTGTCCTTCTAGTATATGGCAGGTGTTGGAATGAGGTAAAACTACACGCTGAGTCTGCCTTGAGAGATGTAATGACATGGTTGTCACATAATCTTCTTACTTTAAATTTGGACAAGAATGGTCTCATTACCTTTGGCCGCAAACGGTCATCCACTCCGCCGTCTACCTATACGATTGTTGGACACAAATGCTGCAATCCTTCCACCATTACTTGCGATTGAAATACTATTAATGCGAGTTGATTCTATTAAATATCTGGGTGTTGTGGTAGACAGTTGTTTAACGTGCAATAAACATATTGACGTTGTTGTTTTTCGTGTTAGATCTGCGACATGTTGTAGATCAGCCTTTGCTTAGACAAGTTTATTATACACTTGTTCAATCAACATCTACTTGTGTTACAGTCTGAAGAAATTGCTCAAAAACCGTTATTATTCAACTCGAACCAGCTCAACGTTGCTCCTCTGAAGGTATTGACTGTTCACTCTATTTTATTCTCAACTAATGAGTTGTACCGTGATTGAAAAGTGTTGACCATTCGACAACTTTTTATACATGGCGCCACCCCGAGTGTACATCTGCAGACCTTGTCCGACCCAGAGCATTACAGAAATAATCGGAGATCGGACAAGGCGTGTCGCTCTGAACGCAGCAAGACAACGTTCGTTGGACGTAATATTTATTACACGAGCCCTAGATTAAACAATAATATCAATGAATTACTTAATATATATCCAATGACTTACTTAAAAAATGTAAAATTACTCTCTTCAATTGGCTAATGACTCTATCATACGACGCAACAGAAAGTTTTCTAAGAAGAAGCATTATATAATTAAATTTTTACCTGTGCACATGTTGTACCTCACCCCTTAAACATACATATACAGACACACCATGCGCACTATCGTACACACACCATACACATTCACATACAACCATACACGCGCATGCATACCACACAAATACTAAAAAATGCGTGCGTAGACCCATATACAATTTCAGTGGTGCTAAGGAAACATTTTTTTAATTTTATTTTTATGGACGTCTAGAAGTGGGCGTTGCTTACTGCGACACAGTTATTTAATTAACTACTGCAGTTAGCAACGTTTACATGTACTTTGTTCTATGTTTGTGCTTTTATTTAAATAAATAAATAAAAATGAGTAAATTTTGAAGGCGACTGAACCGATTTCTACATGATTTATTAACAAACTGCTGTACTGCTGTACTGCTGGTGTACTTTTATTTGTATAACAAATACTCTATATAATATCAGATACAATGGACAGCTTAACTGATAAATCCTATTATTGAATAAAAAAAAATTATGTGAAAAACTAAAAAAGGTTACAACAAATGGGGAATGTCTGTTTTACCCATTATTACAAAAAAAAACTGAAACTAATTCACTGTTAAACCCTCACTTGAATCCTTTCCAGTTGACATAGCCAACAGCTTGATTGAGATAGAATACATTTAATCTATCCTGCAATCTTAATGGTTATCATAAAAAATACCTAAATGAATGAAAATAAGTTTATTTCTAAGTGTTAGTGCACTCAGTGGTCAATCTCCCCAAGGTATATCTGTTTGTCACTGGAGGCAGATAGCACCATTGGCTCTGTGGGGTGGAAGTCTACGTCGTTGACGGACCCGTGGTGGCCGGGTAACTTGTAAAGCACGCGCCGAGAAGTCGTATCCCACACGTACAGGAAGCGGTCCGAAGAGCCACCCGCCACCTAGATGAACAATGGGAAGCGATACTTTTAATATTTGTAGATACATCTAGGTATTTGACCTCTCCCTGCCTGGTGATCATTAAAACATGTAGTTTATTATTTCGTTAACTAAAATCGAAAGAACTGTTTACCATGGAACCATCGGCGGACCAAGCACAGCGCAGCAGATTCCTCTCAAAATTGTGCTGATGCCCAGAGAGAAGCTTTACGCAGCGCTCGGCAGGTGCGAATGGACGTACGTCCCAGATGCGCAGTGTGCCGTCCATGCTGTTCGACAGCAGATAGGAACCATCATATGACAGTGACAACCCTGGAACAAGAACTGGTTGTAAAAATGTGACAATTACATTTAAATCTTATGTAACATTGAGGACCTAAAGAGCCTTATAAAATATTTTGTGATGGTTTGTGTGTTCTCCAAGTTTTTTAAACCACCATATCTAGGTATGATCCTCATATTGTACATCTGTGTATTAATAAAATAAATCTGTGTTATATATGCCCATGTGTTGCACCTACCAATATAAGAAAATCTCTTCAAAGAATACAGATACAAATATGAACGGCTACTTCAGCCAAATGCAAACACAATAAATATATTAAAATATATAAAGGAGCTAGTTGGTGATATCTTTTATTGATTACAAATTTATGCTTTGGACACAGATCTTTGCCAGTCAGAATGTATAGATTCTCACAGGGTATAGAAGATTTAAGCCTTTCCATCAAAAAAAAGTTATAAAATAATTACCTGTTATGGTATCTGTATGGCCTTTTATTTTGTAAGACAACTGATTGGTCCTGATGTCCCACACTTTAACCACATTGTCTATGCCTCCAGATATAATTTTTTCTGCTGTGTCGTTGAACAATACTGATGTGATAGGGTAGCCACTGTCAAATGAAGCGATAGGATTCCTTTTTCTGGCATCCCACAGCTTTATTGTGTTGTCATCTGAAGCAGAGACTAAAAGTTCTGGTCCTCTTCTTGCACCTGTAATAAAACGTACATTCATACACTATGATTCAAGCTAACAAAACTATCATGTCTGAGATAAAGGATTATTAAGCTGGAAAAGGCAATATAAGCGATGATTTTTTTTTAAATTAGGCAAAAACCCTTTCAATAGTTTGTTCGAAATCAATATAATAAATAAAATTAGTAAATAAAAAATGGACCTTTTGAAAGAAAGGTCTTAAGATCAAATTACCTGATACACTATTTACAAAATTAGCATGTCCTTTCAATTTCTTAATCCTTGTGCCAGTTGGTACATCCCACACGGCCACTGTGTTATCTGTTGCACATGTAAATAAGTGAGCTCCATCCGGCGAAAAACACAGTTCCATGATAGCACCCGTATGACCTTTCATTACCATGACATTTTCACATTGTCCATAAACATTCCATAGGACTGAAATTGTCAAAATTACAAAATACATTTTAATTTGCAAAATTATATCAAATGATGTTTCTAATGTTGTCGTAAATTATTATTCTTTTGTATATATAGTTTGCAGAAACCTCTGTCAACACAAGTAGGTGTTCAATGTTTTACAAGTATATAAAGATTTAAATAAATAGATATATTAGTGCAAATTTACAATGAAATAAAACAGGAAACGAAAACACAAACCAAGTAACCATGTGTAAGATGGCTTTAAAAATAAACGTTATGATGAGTTACTTACATATTTGTCTATCAAATCCAGCTGATGCCAAGTGTTTGCCTTCAGGATGAAATTTGGCTGTAAATATTTCACCCTGATGACCTTCTAGTAACATTATTGGAGCATAAAGATTAGATGTTCTAGGCACCTGAAAATTTTTAATATTTCATGTAGCCGTATTTATTAAATTGGCTAGACAAGTATTTTGAGCGCGAAATATTTTCAATAAATGAAGCCAGGACATAAAAATGCTAAAAAGCTTTTATTTATAACTAAGAATAAAATAAAGAATAAGGGAGATATGTATCTCTAAAAAATTTTAATAAACTATACTAACATTGGAGGTTACAACAGCCTTTTCTCTTGTTCCAACCACAGAAATTTCATGACGGGTTTTCTTTGCAGGTACGAGTGAATATTCATCAGCTTTTCTTTTTGTTTCTATTTCAGGCATTTTCTAGGATATGTAAAAGCAATCCTTAGATATACAAACACTATAAATTGTTTTGACTTTTAACAGGTTCCTCAAGTGAATATTCTTAAGTGATGTGTAATGAAAAGAGAAACGTAAAGCCTTTTCAAAATCCTAAGAAATGTTAATGGCTAAAAGTAAATTTATTTTCCCACATTACAAATTATTTGAGTATCATCTATCCCTTATAACTTTTTAAAAAATGTTAACTAATCAACAAAGTAGTTTAACAAAATAATTTATTTTTATAATACAAATGTTTGCAATTGTTAAAAATAACTAATAAATACATACATACACTATCTCATATTTGATTGCTCGAAGCTATCAATTTAAAATGGAAAACTTGATGTTTAAATTGCAAAATGATTTTTCAAAAGAAACTATAGAACCACATCGGCATAGTAACACTATTGCTAAGTCAAAACAATACATCTTTCAAATTTTAAATTACCAAAAATTATAAAATGGATCTTTTAATTCGAACATTAATGCTAGATTAATCATGGATAAATTGCAACTAACTCTAGCAATCATTAAACCACATGCTGTGCAAAATCCAGTCGCAGTTTCATATATAAGAAATATATTAAAACATAAATTCGTGGTTGTGAAAACTAGGAGAATTATTCTAGAAACTGAGGAAGCCGGTGATTTTTACAAAGAACACGCAGGAAAATTCTTTTATAATCGTTTAGTTACTTTTATGGCGAGGTATGGCTTTTTTAACCAGGTTTAAAACACTCGTTCCACAAAGCTGTAGAAATGTTTATATTCTGATCTTTTGTAAAGATTGATGTATTAACGTAATGTGTTATTTTATTCGCGAAAAATAAAATTTACTATGTCCAGCGGTGCATGTCTATCAGCTGATGATAATGAATAAAAATCTTACTATATTGGTGTTTATGAAATTTCATAATTGTTGTTTTGTTATTATTATAAGGTATTTAGCATCTAAACTTTTAACATTCAATAAGTGTGTTACTATTGTTATTTTACATTACAGCGGATGCATAGACCTTCATGTTATAGGACATACAAATGCTATAGAATTATGGCGAAGGATGCTCGGACCAACCAAAGTATACAAAGCACAGTTCCAGGATCCAAGTAGCCTTAGAGCCATGTTTGGGATCTCTGATACTAGAAATGTTGCTCATGGATCAGGTATTAAGATTCTTTTAATGTTGCATCTACAAGTTTCTATTATTAAAAAGTAATGTAAACGTTAGTTTCTTTCTCTAATCAGAGGCTAATATTGTTATAATATTCTGAATTACATGTTATATAATTAATATAATACCCACAACAAAAATTCTACATATGTGGTCTATAATAGTATCCTGACTGATCTTAAATGAATTCTATGGGATGAATGAATCCATCATTAGAATATATACTCCCGTATAGCATATGAATGACATGGTGATAAAATCTTTTCAAGGCTTCAACTCTAATTTTATTAGATTTCCCGTTTCTTATTTGTTTTTAATTAATCATATTATATTTCAGATTCATCTCTATCTGCAGAGAGGGAAATTAAATTTTTCTTTCCAGATTTTTCATTCTATGACTGGCACAACATTGATGAAATACGGTACAGGAAAGGCCCAATCATATTTAACCACTATTTATTTGAACATGTTAGGAAGCTGTAAAATGCATTTTATGTGTTGCCTCAAGTGTTAATAGTACAAAGAATTGTTTGTAGTTACTTTTTAAATTATTACAGAAAGAAAATTTCTACTTTATGAACCTATTTTTACTTCTTTCTCTATTCAAAAGTAAAAAACAACTAAAATGGGATCACATCAATTAAAGATTTCCTAAATAATGTAATAATTATAAAGTTAAAACATATTAATTGCATGATACATTGCCTTGTTCCAGTATTTAAATTGTTTTGTCATATTAAATAACAACTGGCACTACAATTATATTATTAATGGCTGTGTTGTTCCGTAATGGAGCTAATATCAAAGTAAAACTAGATCACTGCATAAAATATTATTGCATGTATGCATAGTTTTCAAATGATTAATAGTATCCTGTTATGGAAGCTGATGTTTCATTTGATCACTCTTTGCTGCATTATGTCATACATCTGGAATTAGTAGTGTAGAGACTGAAAGTGTTCATGTTACACACTCTTCATTCAGTGAGGCAAATCAATGTGAAGACAACATAAAACATGTATTTAGAATTCCAAAACACTGTATATCATATAAACAAATGTCTATATATTAATTACAAGGAACCATCATATATAACATACAACCATTAACACTAAATACTATTACAAAATACATTGCATTGTTCACAGGAATTTATATATCATATATGTTTTATACATATACATAATACTTGTGAAAATTATAATAGATTTGAGATCATTTCAACACAAGAAGAGACTAGTAATTTAGGTGCAGATTAACAAAAAATAATGTTTTTTTCTTTAGTATGTAGGTGTCTAAAAACAATTCAGACATGTAGTGACAGATATGATTACTCTCCTATCTTGACAAAGACCTTAGGCCGAGAAAACACTTTGATGCCTTCTTCAAGTTTTGCTAATTGCTTTTCCAACTCCATCTTCCTGTTTCGCATCCTTAGTGTGTCTGTCTTAACTGGCATCTTGTTGAGTTCACTCACAAGTTCTGCAAAACCTGAAGAAAATAAAGATTGTTATATAATGTACTGTTCATATTTTATATTGCTGTACTGTAATTTTAGCTTTAAACATTAGTCACCTTCAATTTATCATATAACAGGATCATCTTATGACAAGCCCATGGGCTACAAGTCTAGCGAGAATCATGAATTGACAAATCAATATCAAAATAATAAAGATCTGTAGAGGAACTAAAGTTAAAGATGTACTTCAGCAGATTGTGGAAAGGTTTGGCAGAAGATAAAACAAACAAGTTGATGTGGAGACCACTATTTGATGACTGAGGAGCAGCATTCTGCCTGTGTCACAACTTGGTAAAAGTTGCAGCAATAGATTGGATGTCATCAGCCATTAGCTTATCTTGATTCATATGACTGACTTGTTATTAGTTTGAAAAACTTATTGTCTAATAAAAAACTAAACTGTGAATATAGGCAATACAAACTATTTCTAAGCATCCTCAATGTCTCTTTCCTCTCTGTGTCTGGTAATGGGACATGACCAGGAGGGCAAGTGGCAGAATCATCAGCTTTTGCCCCTTCTATTTCTTTAGGCCCTTGGTCTTTGCGATCTCGTAGATACTTCGGCAGGACTCCTTTCTGGTAGCCTTTTAAAAATAAAGCATACGAAAAGTACAGAGTTTAAAAAATTTTCTTAATAATGGAGAAGAATGAAAATCTGTTCTACAACAATATTAATGGATTTAATATAAGGATTTTTTTTTGTTAGATATGGTAACCCCAACATTTTTGAGACACACATAGCATCTGTAATATCACTAATGCAGCAGGTGCCTTCAAAACTTAGTCATCTGTAGGTAATGTTAATTGGTCTAAAACTATATTTCATCACAAACACTGTTTTACTTTGTTAAATTTCAGTTAACATTCAGGCAAAGTAGTTAAAATTGAAGAAATAAACTGGAGCTAATTAATGTTTTGTGACTACAACAATATATTGTAAATTACTGTCACACGAATAGAAAAATTTACAATATTGAATAAACTATTTCTTTTTTTTTAATAACTATTGTTTTATACAAACTAGTGAAATATTTCTACATAATTTTGCGCCATATGTGTCATGACATTATTAGAAAAAGTTTAAAGTATAACAGTGGCAAGTGATAGTTGTTTTAATTTTATAATTCCCATAGTACGCAGTATTAAAAATAAGTAAATTGATAATATTCACCCGTAGGTAAATATGGATCCTTTCCCTTCCTCTCTAAAATAGCATTCAACCGACTGTGATTCTTGTCAATTTCTACTACCTCTTCAGCAACTCTGCTGGAGTTTCTTTGTGTAGGTGACATGTTCCTGAAGCTGGCCGAATCGCCACTTGCGTTAGCTTTAGTTTCATTATCTTCTAGCTCCTTTTTTGGATAGAGCATTGTTAATTTAGTACTTTCGCCGAATTTCTGAGCTAAATTAGTCTCAATAGTTTGACAGCCAATATCTCTAACACCTAAGGATGACTCAGATTCAGCATCATCATCATCGCCGGGTGATTCTTCAGCTGGTTTAGATTTAGTCTGTCGCAGTTCCTTCCGTTTCAAAAATTCAGCCATATCACCCTTTTTGATACGAACATCCTGACGTCGTTTGCGCAGAGTGGGTGAAATGTTCTTAGCGACATTCAACGTCGGCTTGACACGGCTAGATGAAGATGAATTCATGTGGTTGATAGAACTTTCCGGAGCGGAAGCGATAAGTTGCCGCGAATGGTTCACTTTTTTAACTCCCAACTCGGGCTCTCTAGGCGATTTACCCTGAATAAATTTAAGTTGTTTCATGTTTTCTTTTATAAAGTTTTTTTTCTGCTCCTTCTCTGAAAGTAATTTATCGCTAATGTGATTTTAATACATTACAATGTTAGTGCTAAATTTTATTAATGTCTAAAAATTTGAAAGAAACGAATCTCTTGACACTTACTGGGCTCCGGGAATATACCTTTCAAAGTATACATTTTCAGTAAACAATATGCTTTAGACACAGTAAATACACACACATTATTTGACGGTCATTTTAATAAAATCAACTATATTAAACTTTAATGAACTAAAGTTTTTAACATATTTTGCACTTCTAATATTCTGAAATTGACACCTTTTTTTGGCGTTCTGTTTCGGTCACGTTTATTTTTCAAACAGCTGTCAGAACATTAAGCCATAGCCAATGTTGTTTCCGGCCATGGTTAATCAACGTCCTTTTGCAACTTAAATAAATATTAAACCAGGAAACCTTTTATGCTTTAATAATTATATAATTACGCTCTGAATTTGGCACGGCGTATGCTGATCAAAGTATTCATAAAACATCCATTTCCATTGCTTAACCATATAGATAATGTTATCTATTTTCGATAATAAATGTAAATTAAGCAGCTGCGTAGATTAATAGTAATCCAATATATTTTTACTTATTAGCTTTAGTGCAATATTAAAGTGTAACCGAGGGATCTTTGTAAAAATAATCGTCATTACAATACATACGACACTAATTGTTTCGGGTAAAATTGATGCAAGAAGCTTTTTCGATTGCTGACTTGACCTCGTTCCACTCCTAAATTGTAAATCTTCTGTCATAACAGTATTAGAATGTGCTTGTTGTTACGATTTACAATCATCGACCTAAAATTCTGTTGCGCCATCTACACACCAATTCTAGCAAGTGAAAAATAAAAAATCTATATGAAAATACTATTAACGTACAAATTTTCGATACGAAATTTCAGTTTTGTAATATGAAGAACAAATCAGTCAAAAACAAAACATATACGAAGCTGCACAAGAAATAATTTCGTACGTTTTAACCTAAACAATTCTATTTCAAGAGGCACATGCAAACATTTTAAGTGTGTGTATAGTTTTATAATTGATTTTTTTCATGAACAATGTTTAATCTGTGAATCTTTCCAATACAACGTCTAGAAACACATCAAATACTTTTAAATACGGATCTGTGCCCATTTTGATACGAACATAAAGGAATTAATTAAATAAAAATGAATAGATCTACTATAGGTAGAATTTCTTATAGTAAGAGTAAGTATACGTTATCAAGAAGAGGAAAAAAGTTAACTGTATTTGAAGATTCTAAGTTTTTTACTTCTCTACCGAAAGAGGTTCCGGAGAGAATTTGGTAAATCGGATTTAACATTGTCTTTACAGATTTTATATTCGGTAGCTTTATTAAAGTTTCTATCTAGGGCTCATATATTTGAAAAAGAAGAGAATGACGCGGTCATTTTCGATATACGAGAGGAAATTGTCGACACCGTTCTTGCTATTGGGTATTTACGTTACATGGAGAAGCAGAACGTCATGTTCACAGTGCACTGCACTGTCAAAGCTTGGTTAAAGTTATTCGATTGGTATGTTTGTTGTTAAGTATGAAAATTAAACTAGTCTGATGCAATTTCGAATCTATATCATTAACAGAGGATGCGATCTATGTGGCGATGAGTCCTCATTTACAAAGCGTTTAATTTTTTGGCCTTGCATTGTGTAGGACCATCATCGGCACCCTATAAAAGAAAGGTAATTTGCCTTTTCATTGTTGTATTTTGTTTTTCTTCTAGTTTAAATGTAAAGACATACTGTAAGTTGTCCTAAATAATAATTACTTTTTATCGCAGTGTGTAGCATAGATTTGTCGTTGCGCTTATTTTTACCTCGATACAGTAATGCGCTCATATTACTGAAAATTGTTGACGTGACGAGTAGCCATCTTAAATGTTTAAAATGTAAAGGTATTTCTACCGTCACGATCCTGGCGAGGACGTGAGCGCAGCGCCAGAATGTTTCATACCAAAGCGCGAGGCTTCCTGGCAACCGGATGAGCCTCCGAAACCGTCGCCCCGTGATCCTTTCTGCCGGCAGCGGCTCGAGGTCTTGGAAGACGAAACTAAGGACAGTCTACCGGAATGCTTTAGCTCTTCATCGCTGGAGTACCCGATTGTAGAGGAGATTCCGCGGGAGTGCTGGTACATTTTATTTTGCTTTATGACATTTTAACGAAAATCACTGCACAAAAAATGGTTAAGTTCAACATATGGATGAGGCTTGTTGCATCGTTTGACGGCTGAATTTTGATAATTTTTTTTTCATAGTTTGAAAAGAAATGAAATATACTTAGTTATAATTCTAAAACAAAACTTGTATACTATTTTAAAGTTTTGTGCAACGTTAATGGATTTGACAAATAAATTATTTATTTATTAAAAGGTTTCCGGGAAAAGTAAATATTATTATAGAGGGTGAACAGAGAAGTGGCGAAGTAGCGGGATCGCAGGATTACGTACGTTATCATTACTTGTTGTTTAAATATGACCAGGTTTGTAAAATCTTTTGTCTTTATATACCATATTTGTTGGTTCAATTGCAGATAAAAAAGCTTATGAGATTTAAGGCCAAGATGCAACCCATATAGATACATTATGAGCTTATTTGCATTTGCACGTTTATTGAGAAAATTAACAGTAATAAATCATTTGATTCAGGTAAGCAGCACTTCCGTGTACGATGACAATCTGGCGGTGGAGAGCGAGGTGCTGCAGAAAGTCACCGACTACAGCAGTGAGAAGACGTTGAAGGAGGATTCGCCACAAGTACTACAATCATATATATTGAGACTGCCGTATTGATTCTAGATAACTACTACAAAATTCTAGATCAAAGATATATTAGCAATCAAGAAAATGTAACTCACTCGATTATTTACCGAATTGATCACAATGGAAATGTATTCATCGGATTAACAATGTAATAGTCCTATTAACATTTGCTCGATGTCGTCTAGATAACACTGTGCCATCATTTGGATTTATCACAGAGAGTAGTGTGTACTGGTATCTTCACTACCTTCACCTCGTTTTAATGAAGACACGGTAGGGGAAAGATCTACTCATCACGCTGAATATGTAACTCCATTGATTGGTTACACGAGACACTGTTCTGTAATCTCGGGCTATAAAGAATAGAACTATGGTAAGCCTTGCTTGTCGTAGAAGGCGACTAAAAGCGTATTTGGGTTCGTGGTCCCTGGAGCTGAGGGCCTTCATTGCCTATTAAGCTAAGCTCGGGATGAACAGCAAAGACGAGGTGGTCCCGTCCATGTTGTAGCATGTGGATGTAAAGGATGCCAAGGAAGGTTACGGCAGTTCCCAAGACGTGCTTAGGCATAATATAGGGAGGTACTGATGTGTTCCGTAGGAGAACATGGAGCTTCCCGTAAAGTACCGAAGATACTCACCCGGGGGGGTTTTAGTGGATAAAAATCCCACATAACCTTGTTTTAACCATAGAGGCCAAGTATCTTTTAGAAAATATCCCCCTGATAACAAAAAAAATTAAATAGTTGCATGTGTCTCCGTTATGTAATAGGGCGGGCAGCTTCCGTTATAGAAAAGTTACTACCGCTCGAAATCATTATTGTTGGCCAGGAATCTGTGGAGAAGAAGGTGTCACGTGTCGGCCGCAGCAGCGCGGTGGGCGGCAGCGGCGACGTGTCCGCCAAGTCTTCGCGAATTCGGCGACCAGCCATGCAGCGGCCTTGCTCCAGGTACACCCTACGCGTACACTTGGACAGGATCAACTTTACAGTTTCTTTAAGCACTCACACTTGTTCTTTACAACGCTTTTGTTTTAAGTTAACGCGACATTTCAATGATTGAATGGAATTTGCTTAAATCAGTTTGTTCCATTTGTTGAACCGTTTAAGGTTTAAGGTTTAAGTAAAGAGTATCGTCGCTTTAGGAAATATGGGTAACAGCAATGTCTGCAAAGTAACATCGAGTTATATCACGAATGATTCGCGTGGATATGGAAGCTAAAAACATCCCGATTTCAGATAAGACGGTCGAGTAATACCACCGGCTTGTGATATTATTAATAAAATTTAATTAAACACCAAGCATACCACTAGAAGACTTCAAGACACCGTGAGCTCGCTCTGCGGTGATTAAAGTTTCTATAACAATAAAAAGCTGTAAGTGCCCCAATACAAGCACGAGATCAGGACGTGTGTCAGCTTAGCCCTCCCGCCACCGTGCTTGCTGCAAAGCGGTCGCAACCTCGGGTAATTCATACTTTAAATGAATGCAACAATGTCGGTTAATTTGGTTTAAATAATTCTTATGAGAGATTTTATAGTTTTTGGCGTAAAGTTCGAGAATGTGTTTCATGGTAACTCTCCTTGAAGTCTCATCAGCCGTTTGCGTGCAGCGCGACGACGCGCTCGCGGGGCAGCCTGCCGCCGCTCTCCTCCGACTCCCGCTCCCGCCTGAGCATCATCTCTGACTGCCGCTTGAGGAACTTGAGGTGAGTACTACTGTCTCTAACTGTTGCACTGAACCTCGCCCGAAAACATTATACTACGTTACTTTATAAATTACTAGCCGTTAGCCCGTCCATGAATTAGACTTGAAATGTGTCTGAAATAGTCCTTGAGAGCGGCCGAAAAAGATAGTCTATAGCAATCGTTACTATAGCAACCGCATAAATAATACGAAATGAAAATGTTTACAAAAGTTAATTAAAAATGAAATGATAAAGGATGTATGAAATTCACAAAATAATTAGCTTTTAAGTATCTACAGATGATTCCGCGTCGAACGGCCACCACGGCTATGTCGATACGTTCACTAGTAATCACGTGATTGGCGAACGAACAAGAACCACTATCATTATATATGTATACATTACATATATAATGGGGAAGGCAGATAAGAATATCGCCGACTTTCTACCCTCGCTTTAAAACCAAATGTAAAAGGAATGGCTCCAAGGAAGAGTAGCAGCTTTCCCTATGACCTTTACCAGCATACCTCCGCCAACCTGCTCGAGAAGCGTAGCGAGTACGGTAGCTTTGCGGACACCTGTTTGATAACCTGGAAAAACATTAGTATTATACACAAACTTTTATTATCAGGCAAGAATAGTATTTGCAACCCTAGACCAGAGTGATCCTTGTATTTGTCAACTTGCGTGACAGTTGCTCGCAAGGCACAGGCGCGGCTCGACCTAACTTAAGTAGATCAGAACAAACTTGTTCCTGATTAGAACTGTATGTTGTGTGTTGTAATATACGAGTGTAATGAGAACTATGAAATCATTAATAATTATAACGACCGTTCAAAGCAAAGCTCGGGCCGGTGCATGATTTGCTTAAACAGACGCAGCACCGCAGTGCTGTATCTGTTGCAGTCATCCTTGTGCAATTGTAATTAAAAAAAGTTAATGACGTATTTTCAATGGTTATTATTAAATTTACAAGTACTGCATTCACAACTTTGTTTGCATTAACAATGACATTCACGAGCTTAACTTATATTTATTAAAATTAAGCTCATGAATCTTACTTTGAATGCAAATTCACAACAAAGTTGTAAGCTAGTAAAGCATTACAGTAATACAGAAGATTACAATGAAGTGGATTGAAAATAAACAAAAAATGTAAACATCGCAACAAATTTAATTCAGTATAACTGGCAATGTTTGCTCGTAGGACGTCCCCTCGGATCAAGTGTTATACATTTTATTATCGATCCTGAATGCTTTGGTCGCTCAGAAAAAAAAAAGTTAATACGGCTTTGTCCTTGGAAATCGTGTTCACAATTTACCGGAGCACGATAATAACCCTCCACCTCGTCCACGGTGACACGAACTATGGAGGAGCGGTGGGAACCGCGCTGCACCCGCGAACACGTGCAGAGCAACAATGGGGCAGTCGTCGAAGGAGACGGCGGCCTGGTGCAGGGGAGAAGGACATTGTAAAGGCGGTACTTTGACCCCGGGCCCAGTCTTTGTCTTTCCCATTCGGATCTTTGATAAAAAAAATTATACAATGAGATGCTGAGGTAGAGTTGAAGGAACTTGTTGTTATAAAACTTTGAAAGCATGATGCGCCTTGCGTCTGGCCCGTTGTAAGTATTTATAGGTTAGGGAGGGCCGGGCCGGGCCGGGCCGCGCCGGTGTGCACTGCATAAACCACACACAATTATACGTGTTACTGAATTCAACTGAATTTCAACAAATTTACATTCACTATTTGAATCTGTAAAAGATTCATAAAACCCTGTCGTCAGGGAAACGTCTGTCGTGTCAAATATCGAAGAATCAATATGCAGTGTTGCATTAGGAAGTGTTCGTAAAGCGAACCGCTTGTTGCAATTTGTGTAAACTCGACCGTAACGCCTAACGCCAGTTACCGGTAACCGAGTACGACGTGAGGTTGCCGTATTATATATATGGTTATTGGATGTGTGCGATCTCCCTTATCGAGAATGACTTACCGTAAGCCGAAAAGTATTCTCGTATGTTGTCGCGTCAACCCTTTGATAAGGGTTGAAACGAGTTGAACCCGTGTCCCAAAGTTACAGAGTGCGTCGATACAGAACGTCTTCCGAAAATGTATTTTTCAAGTACAAATTTACATTGTAGTATAGTGTAGTGTAGTATAGTATAGTATAGTAGCAGTAGAACAATTGTAATGTCCAATGTTACTGCTGCTATATATTTATCTGCTGCGGTGTTTATCTTGTTGTAATGTTTCTTGGATCAACTGGAGCAGTGAAATGGCGGTGAAATTTATAAAATTTTTCCATTTTGTATTTCTGCTGGAGGCGCGCTTTCTTCTTACTTTGCGCTTTATTATTATCTGATTTTCAAAGGCAGGAAATGTTGGCGTTTTGCCAGTTTAAAAAAAATATGTCGACTGCTTCCGGCGAATATTAAAAAAAAAAGTCAGCATAGCAACGTGTCGTCTCCGGGGCGCGCCGTCGAACGTGTCAGTGCGTCTGTGAAGGCGGAAAGGTGGAAAGGTGGAAACTGTTGAGGGAATGAGCAATTGTAATTAATAGGAAGCGGATCCGCGCCGCAACGGCGTTAAAACAAAATGGCGCCGGTGTAGGGTTGGCGCGCTTTGTCTCGCTAAAAGCCTTTGTCTGTAATATCTGTGATGGATGGCGACGCGCGTAACGCGAACGACTGTTTTCATTTGGCGGAGTGTGTACATCATTTTTGTGACGTTTCCTTTGTTCCAATGGCTCGAGGGCGTAGGGGAAGTGGGGTAGTGGGGGCGGACGGCGGGCGGCGCGGGGGGCAGCTCGGGGTGGGATTATTCGAAGCGTAAACTTAATGATTTCGTTGCGATCATCCGACATTGTTGTGTGTCGTTGTGTAGCTCCGTGCAGGGCGGCCGCCCCGAGCTCCGCGCCGCGCACGTGCAGCTCGTTGTGTTAGCTTGCAGGAGTTTTAATCCAAATTATTTTATGCCAATTCACTGCTAATTGACTTATTTCGGTATTACTTATGAATGTATGACATTTTAGTGAAATTGTTTTCATATTGTCTATTGTCGGATTTAATACATACTAGTTGTTCCACGGCCGCGAAGGACTTTCATGAAAATGTTTACAAAAGTCAATTAGAAATAAAATGAAAAAGGATTTACAAATTTAAAAAACAATTATCTCATAACCATCTACAATTCGTTCCGCATCGAATGGCCATATTCCTATGTCGATACGTTCACTAGTTTTCAAGTGATTGGCGAACAAAGAAAACCCATTATCATTACATATATACACTAAATAAAGATGTTGCCACACTACATAACACAACGTCCTACTGTAAAACATATTTAGGGTAGACGTTAATTTGTTATAGTTTAATTTAATTTTTTTTTGCAAAAATTTATAAATAATCGCTTTGAAAATAAGTTTGTTATCTTAATTTAGATTTTACACACAGACTCCTAAGTTTCTTTGTTTGTATCGAGCTACGGATTCATGAACAAATGTCTTTGTCACTCCCTTTGTTAGGGGAGGCTGCGAATCTTAGCTGCGGGAACATTGGGAGGCGCTGCTTATTATTATTCATAACAGATTACATATTTATTGCAATAAAGACAACTAAAAACCAATGTAAAGTGTCTATAACTATTATTAGGTGGTAGCTTTACAAAATATCGTTTGCCTGGATACAGTAAGTATATATTATACGTGTCTGTAACTTCATTGCGATGTAACTTTCATATTATTCCAAGAAGGCAATATTTGAATATTTTTGCATGGCCTAACGCGTTTCATTGAATAGCGTTTTCTAATATTAATATATATGTATATATGTATATATGGTGGAGGTCGGAGCCCTGTTCTGAAATTCAATTTGCGCGGCGTCCGCATCACGCCGGCGACGCATCCATTTGCAAAACAACTCGTTACGTTCCAGGAGCACCCCGCCGGTAATCTTTGTTCAGGGTTCATGTGCGCGCCAGAGGTTTACCACTATTTCAACCCCTGTCCAAAAGCTACATGTTTTTGTCTGCATGCGTGCGTATGTATGTCACATGTTAGCGTTGTTTCGCTTCCTCTGAGATCTAGACGGTTAAACCGACTTCCTTCCCTTGAATAATAAGTACAGAGTTTTTGGATACAATTGATACATTTTGTTCAATCGTTTAAATAAATCGCTTCGAGTTAAAACTGTTTCTAAACTCCGCAAACGGTGAAGAGTATTAAAAATATCTTAGTAAATAAAATAATCTTCGTTAGATGCTGGCGATGCATTTTGAACCTCTCATTTTTTGTTCTTATGCTGCGGGCAAATGACTGTAATGACTATATTCCAGTAAAGTTTCCCATTAGGCAAAGGAAAATATCTTTTCCTCTTGCATAAGTTAATTCAATGCTCCTTCTATACTCCTTAAAGATTATACAATAATGCTATCCATCGATCACAAATAATTTAGTGTTTATACTTACTTCCAAGTAAACGTTAAGACATCAATAGTTATGTGAAATGGTCAGAGTCAGTGCTAGTGCTAGTGCTAGTGCTAGTGCTAGTGCTAGTGCTAGTGCTACTCTTTAGAATGCCAGTGACTTCCTAAATGTTTTCAGTGGGCATAGGATTTAAAACGTGGTTGATGACGCTAAATTTAGTATCATCTCCCTCATAGCCCGCTAAGTGGACTCGGGAACCACAACTGAAAAAGAAAGGAACCCGTGTTCGCCGTAACACAAGACTACAGTGGGTCTCATTGGTTTAATGAAATATTTAAACCAGATATATCCTATGCGAAATTATGATGACAGAATATGTGTCTACAAGAGTTCGGTTTGCGAGTGCCCTGTCTCCATGGCGACGCTCAGGGCCGCGCCGTGCCGGTGGGTGACCGGTTAATGCGAAGGTGACTTGCAAATGGTCGCGGCCCGAGAATCCGCATATGTAACGCCCGGGGCACTGTGAGGCACTGTGAGGCACTGTGATACAGCAGGACGCTGGGAAGCAGTGTGCCGATCCGACCCGCAGCCCACTCCTGTATTGCTTACCATTACTTTAATGTCCATCACCATGTCCGTGGACACGTCTACTCATTCTCTTTGCTTGTAGGTGTTTTGTAAATAAATTAATGGTTAACAACAATATATATATATATATATACACATTTATATATATATAATGTGAATATGAATTTTAAACTTCCGTCGTTTTGGTACACTTGTTAATATAATTTTTTTTTGGACAAAGTTCGTTTCGTCACGGGGTAGTTTGTGCCCCAAAATGCATGCGGCTGTGTGTATATATATCAAACAAAAGTTTAATTATTTAATTAATGTACACATTATGTATTTATTAATGTTCTAAAACTCAAACTCGTAGTCACAACGTATTTGTGCTGTCGCATTTCGCCGTCAATCGCTTATTCGTAAAGTCGGTTCCCGACGCGCCCTCCTCTGAAAGGAACCGATAACAAACTCGGAGGGTTCGTCTTTTTGTATTTTTTTATTCAATTAAGCGACGAAACGAGCGGGACGTTCACCTGATGTTAATAGATACACCAGCCCATAACAACGTAGCGCTAGTTAGGATGACTTGTCCTGCATCACATTACGCTCGTTGCCTGGGGCATAACATGTTGACTCTCGTTACTCCGGTAATTGCACCAGCTACAAACCAGAACACAGTAATGTTAGTACACAAGTAATTGTCGGCTGCAATATGATCGACGGTGGTACCTACCTAGACGGTATCCAGCAACAGAGTACCAACCTACCACCAGTAAATTACCACCACTTTCCATTGAATATTTCAGAGAATATTTGTAGAAAACAATTTATTTACATTAAAAAAAGCGTCTTAGAGAAGCGCAGGTTGGTTGCAACGTTTTGTTTGAGCTTCCGGTGAAAGAAAAGAAGGTGATGGTTCAAAGAATAACAACTTTGAAGGACATTTGATAGTCTTTTTCTTTTCTTGAAAGAGTAGGTTAACTAAGAACACTATGCAAGTACAATTTATTTTATTATCTCTAAATATATGTACGTACTGCAACGTACTACAGACCCTTAAAGATATACATCTGCACGTCTCCAAGTAACTAACTGCGAAACGATTGACCCAACAACAACAGTCAAATATCCAGGAGTTCTTCTTGACGGGAGACTAAGTTTTGGAGCACATATTTTAATACCATTTTCAAGACTAAGGAAACTTATACATGTCATGAAAAAGTGAGAGTTTGTATACCTTTTGATATTTTGCGCCAGGCCTATTACGCTGTATGTCAATCAACCAATCAATATTGTACAGGTGTTCGGGGGGTACCAACTAAAGTGTTTTAAAGAATTTAAAAATGGCCCAACGTGCTGTTATTAAAGTTATACTTAACAAGAGTTTTCGCGTTATCCTAGTGACGATTTATGTAATTATTGATGGCCTTACGTGTTCGCCAGCTTTTCATCTTTAACGCGAAATTCAAGATGCAGAGATTGCTTTATACGACTCAAAACAGCTGCAACGGAAGGAATAGGTACAACGGAATTACAACTCCAATAGTTAGATTTGAATTATCCAAACGCTGCCCTTTCTACTCGCCTCCACCCCACCATCCCCCACCTATATAATTGTTTAACGAAAACCATTAACCTAAAACACTGCTCGGTATTAAAGTGCAAAATTTTATTGGAAAACCTACTCTACAGCATGTCATATGGAGAAACAGAAAGACTAATTAAATGGATACCACCGAGCGAACACACGCGCACGCGCACGCGCACGCGCACAACGCACACACCACCACACACACATCACAAAAAATATATGTATTTATAAATACACATTAAGAAAAAATATTTTTTTGGTATTCATAGCCGGACTAAGTATCTTCACAAGTTAGAGTCCTGAGATATGAGCGGTGCTGAGTTCGGGACCCGAGAGATGGCATGTGTACGAATGTTTGTAAAAGTTTCAATAAAATAAGTTAATATATATATATATATATATATATATATATATGTGTGTGAAATGTAAGCCAGCTTATCAATATCTTTTTGCTTTCATCCGTGTGTTCCTGTGCAGCATATGAAGCTGTAGAGAAACCAATTACTTGTGAACAAGTGTCGCGCGCAGGGCACCCCGCCACAACCAATTATTCCCCTCGACAGCTTCACGACGCTTTGGCGTACACGTTGCTGCAGTATCCGTAACCACTCCCCGAGCTGCGTCGCGTGCAACCACCAGAGGGCGCAACGACTCAAGTCCAACTGTGATGGACGGAGGTGGTCACGACCCTCGGAGATGAGAAATACAATTTACGGAGGGTGGGAACGCTTTAAAAATCGGATTACAAACTCATCATCCCTTCGAAATTACTTTCTACGTATTAGAATATATCGGATATTGACGTGGTGCTTACTTCCTTCGAGTGTACTTTTTAAGGAGGAATGGATTTGTAAAAATGTCGCATGTCATCATTGGAAATCATGATTCTTTCGTTGTTAATAAAGTGGATCATCACCTATTTCTTCACCCTTCACAATCCATTTCTTTTGTGCCTGCCGTCAATGCCTATCCTCGGTGTATCGTTATAGGCCACATCTAATGTCGTGAAGGTTAATGATTCACGTGATGGTTACAGGTGCTCGTCAACCAGCCAATCCAGCAGCCAGGAGTGTGACATTTCCTTCTCTTGTTAAAAATAGCTAACAGCGGTGGGCGGTAGTTGAATTGGTGCTGATGATTGTGCAACACTTCAAATGATCATCGATGAGAACGTACTCTTTAGTAACGACCGTTCGCCGTGTAGGTCACATCACAATAAGCGCTTTTCCGGTATCCGGTTTTGCAGTACATCCGCCCCATAAAATACAAGTGCTGTAAATCGTAACTCTTCATTTATAACCTTGTCTTGTGATGACACTCCAGCTGATTCTGTTCTACACCTCACGTACGTGTCTGCATCCTTTTTGCCAGCAGGCAGAACACTGTACAGTGACAGTACGGTCACAGGTCCTTGACGATTGCATACTTATAACCATGGTCACCCCTGCACCGTGTACCGCTCAGCATTCACCAGTCCACAGCACCAGTAATGTATTGAGATGTGGAGCTCGTCCTGTCGCCGTAACGCGCTGCGGCAGCGCACTTGGTATGGCATTATGCGGCACACGTCGCATTATGCGGCCCGGGCCGAGATTCGAACCGGTGACCGCGAGGTGATCGGACAATCACCCGGAGGCATTGACACGTTGGTTGGATGGGTGCGCGGAACCGTACGCATCGATTTCGAGTTATAAGACTGTTTTATTCATCATATTTATGAGTGGACTCTCAAATGACTTGAATTCCATGCGGAGTGTTTTGTAGACGTGACGCATGTGTCACGCTTCAGCTCTGGGGTTCGCGGTTAAGTAAAGTAAGCAGTCAAGGTCATAAGAACATTAGTCCTCTGCATATCCGGTAATGAAATATTCTCAAGTTTAATTCCTTACCGGGTATAAAGTTTGGACTTTTGTTTTATTCAACGAAGCGACGGAGACGAGCGGAACGATCACCTGATGTGAAGTGATACGCCTGTCGATAACAATCTGGTGGAAGGGTATTACAAAAAGCACCAGATAGTGCTCTTCGCCTTGAGACATTTGTCGATTCTGGTTACCCCAGTAATTACACTAAACCGGATCATGTAATGTCTGCACAGTACTGTCTGTCGGCTGCAATAGAAGCTGCGGTGGTATCTACCTAAACGATCTCCGGCAACGGAGACCTCTCACCAGTTTATAGGTGGTGTTAAGGTTTTCAGAACGCGAGCTGTCACTCTTATATTATAACAGCAGTGCTATGTTTCGGTTGTTAACGTGCTAGAGTATTCTACTAAATCTCTTGCCACAGTCTTATTTAACATCAAGTCAAATTGAGGTGAGTTTATCATTCTACATACATGACCTGAGCACCCAGCTTGTTGTGCCCACTGATGAGATTTTAGGTATTGTACAAATGTACTATACCTTTGGTATTGCTTCATTATCAACAATAAACTTTAGGTGATTGTTTATATTTATTTGAAAATAGGCAATTGAGAAGAAAATGAAAACCATACACTATGGTGACGAATTGAGCTATAAACGACCTGCAGTAACACATACTCATATATACCTGCATGACTATACATACTGGTATATACCTGCATGACTATACATACTGGTATATACCTGCATGACTATACATACTGGTATATACCTGCATGACTATACATACTGGTATATACCTGCATGACTATACATACTGGTATATACCTGCATGACTATACATACTGGTATATACCTGCATGACTATACATACTGGTATATACCTGCATGACTATACATACTGGTATATACCTGCATGACTATACATACTGGTATATACCTGCATGACTATACATACTGGTATATACCTGCATGACTATACATACTGGTATATACCTGCATGACTATACATACTGGTATATACCTGCATGACTATACATACTGGTATATACCTGCATGACTATACATACTGGTATATACCTGCATGACTATACATACTGGTATATACCTGCATGACTATACATACTGGTATATACCTGCATGACTATACATACTGGTATATACCTGCATGACTATACATACTGGTATATACCTGCATGACTATACATACTGGTATATACCTGCATGACTATACATACTGGTATATACCTGCATGACTATACATACTGGTATATACCTGCATGACTATACATACTGGTATATACCTGCATGACTATACATACTGGTATATACCTGCATGACTATACATACTGGTATATACCTGCATGACTATACATACTGGTATATACCTGCATGACTATACATACTGGTATATACCTGCATGACTATACATACTGGTATATACCTGCATGACTATACATACTGGTATATACCTGCATGACTATACATACTGGTATATACCTGCATGACTATACATACTGGTATATACCTGCATGACTATACATACTGGTATATACCTGCATGACTATACATACTGGTATATACCTGCATGACTATACATACTGGTATATACCTGCATGACTATACATACTGGTATATACCTGCATGACTATACATACTGGTATATACCTGCATGACTATACATACTGGTATATACCTGCATGACTATACATACTGGTATATACCTGCATGACTATACATACTGGTATATACCTGCATGACTATACATACTGGTATATACCTGCATGACTATACATACTGGTATATACCTGCATGACTATACATACTGGTATATACCTGCATGACTATACATACTGGTATATACCTGCATGACTATACATACTGGTATATACCTGCATGACTATACATACTGGTATATACCTGCATGACTATACATACTGGTATATACCTGCATGACTATACATACTGGTATATACCTGCATGACTATACATACTCGTATATACTCGTACAATATTGAAACGTTAACGCATTTGTAACGTTATTGTGTGTGTAAACGATTGGTTCCCGTAATGTGCGCTCTGTGAGTCAAGTGGCTCCCTCTGACCTCACTTATAAGCGACCCTAACGAACCGATGCGATGTCGGAACTGCTTTGAAAACTCCGCAAAACCCTCATCCGGTTTGGATATTGGGCCGTCGACCCGCGGCGATGGGCACCTCTGTTTCGTTCAAGCGGCGTCTTTTAACGTTCTGAGAGCGAGCGCGTAAAAGGAAAAACTTAAATTTCTTGTTACATGATGTACTCATCGGCTAGAGACGGCCGAGACGGTCGTCTGATGGTAAGCGGCAGTAGTTGAGATGGTATATACTACACATTTTGGTTGTCATCTTAAGATGTAATATGTTAATCGCGTTACTAAATTATTGCATTTTTGAGTTTGCAGCGCCTTCACAGCGAAACACAGTAATGTTTGCACAGTACTGTTCGTCGGCTGCAATAGGCGCTGCTGAGGTAAAGCATAAGGACCCACCAGTTAAGTTTAAAATACTTTGGCTCTATTTATATCCGGAATATGGCGCTGGTAGTGGGCGGTGCGCAGCCACAAATCCTCCACAACGTGTCCCGGAGTCTTGGCAAGGACCTGCGCGCCGCGGCGAGTCGTTACGCGGCGGAAGCAGTAAAAATGATTTACGTCCGTTGATCCTGTGTGTCGGTGCGCTGCGGAGGTTTTCGCTCCCGGTATATACGTGAAATATCATCTCGTTTTTGCACAGGAAACAACACAGAATAGCAGAGTGCAGCACGAAATGCTGCAACAAATCTTAATAAAACAGCATTACTTACAACTTTAACATTTCAGTGGTTAACCTGATACAATAGCCTGAAACGCGCAATATACAGAATACTGCTGGCAGGTGTCTACTGCTAGGTACCAGCGCAGCGCCTCTTGCAGCCGGCAAACAGTACTGTGATCCGGTTTCAAGGGCGCTGCAGCTGCGGTAATGGTACTTAACATCTTGCTTCAATGCGACGAGCACAATGCGGTGCTGTGTATATCATCGCAACTGGCGCCACGTGGTTACGGGCTGTGTCACTTATTACTAGGTGGACGTGTCACTTGGCGCGTTACCTCTCCTAGCTGTGCTCTATAGTCTATGGTAAAAGGTTGATTCAGTGCGAGAAACTGATCTTCCTGTCGGCGGGGGATGGAGTTGGAGAGTTAGTGCGCCGGCGCGTCACGCGTCACGCGTCACGCCGAGCCTTGTTCTCGTCACAGTTTCCGTTTCGCCCAGGTTTGTTTTTGTATCACGACAAAGTATCGCTCTCATCCCGGTACGTGCTTAGGGTCGGCGCGGCCGCGATGTGCGCTAACAGGGCGTAATGGAATTAGGGCAGGGTGTGAACTGGGTTTTCTTTGTGCGTACTCCGCCCCCGCCTACCCCACCATCCCTCGTAAGGCACCTGCCCCTGCCCCTGCCCCTGCCCCGCCACGGCACCGCCGCTGTCCCCTTTGATTAGTGCGCGTTAGGAGCGGTTTGACGGACAAGCGGCGGGGATGGGGTCCCGCTATAGAGTCGTCGGGGACAATTTAATGGACTTTCCGGTCACAACTGCTCGCTCCGTTAAGGTGCTGTTACATTGTAGCGGCGAGCCGTTCCTATCCGTGGATATCATGAAATATTGTCTTTTCACGAAAGAGTAAGACTTGAGTTAAATTTCACATGATGTTAAGTGATAATAAAGCAGAAAATGGTAACGCGCGCTGGCTAGATCTTCTCTGGTCCTCGTGTTGCATGAAGTTTCATTTGTTGTGATCGCAACATAGCAAGCCAGGTTCGATTTGAACGTCTCATATGTAGATGATAAGGTTAAGTAGTTAAGGCACAAGAAAGGTTAACAGGATCAAAACTCCACTCACGAGTGCGTAATGTGGAAGGTTTTCGCACATCTTAACTTCCCCATCAGCTAAGCGAACAGCCGCGCGACACTCCAAATGTGATTGCTTTTAAACGGTGCCCCGGACAAGAGATCACGAACAGTTGTTGACGTCGTAGCGCCGTAGCCCACGGGCGGTAGATGCTACAGTTTCCGTTTATGTCATACCATCATGTGATAGGGCTCCGGTTCAGTTGCTGCGGCTTATTGTCAACAAAATACATTTAAACTGTAACGATACATTTCAGTTTACAACAAACAACACCAATGTTTACGCAATGTTTACGCAATGTTTATACACTAAAGCAACAAACTCGCCCCTCCCCAGGTTGGACACGCAGTACGAGGTCAGCTCCGAGCAAATGGACCTGTCGCCTGCTGAAGACGGCAAGAGGAAGTAGCGCCGTGACTTGGATACATTTAACATTTTCATGTTTCTATTTGGTTTTATTTTCAGTTATCGTATTTGTTTCCTTTATCTAAAATTGTAATTAAAACTCCATAAAAAACAACGCGGTGTGAGTTTATTTACGCAGAGTCAGAGGGTGGCTAGGCGCGGAACCGGAAGTTAAGGAAGTGACGTAGTAAACTGAACAATTAATTATTGATTAGGCGCCTAATGCTGTAATACCATGCTATGCAGGTGTAAGTATTAGTATTGTTTTATGTATTGTAAACGTGCTTGGCGTGTGTTGAACAACTAGTACTCCATCTCTTTAATAAGAACGAAAACTTGGAGGAGAAGCAGGAGTTCCGTGACTCACACGACCACTCATTTTGTCTTCTAAGCGGCGAACAAGTAGTCCACCTTAGTACAAGCGACAGATTCCGTCAACTTTGTAAACGTAGTGTCAGCGGTTCGATAAAAATGAAACGGAAGTAAGTGGCTCATGAGTGGGCGTCTAGACTGGTCCACACTGAAATCTGAAGTGCACTAGACACCTGAGCTCATCCCTGCGCGAGTACGACGGCTGCTTGGTGCCTGTGTAACGCTTTGTCAGCTCCAGGATATTCCTGCACATTCCTCTCATCGCTGTGAATACAGGCAAAGGAACAAAGGGACCAGTGGTGCACCATAACGGCAGAGCAATCACAGTTGCGTGTTCATTACTTTTAACCTTCGATTGAAATTAGGGGTGTGAAATTGTGTGCGTGTGCGTGTGTACGTGCGTGTGCGTGTGCGTGTGTTCGTGCGTGTGCGTGTGTTCGTGCGTGTGCGTGTGCGTGCGCGCATGCATGTGCGTGTGCGTGTGCGGATTGCGGATGCTAATAAGGGATTGCCTTAAATGTTAAATATAATATTTTTAGTTGATCCCGCCATAGAGATCTCAACCGTTCTATACGCAGCCTGTGATGCTGCACGCGACTGGTTACAGATGGCTCCCCGTGCCCCGTGCCCCGTGCCGGCTCTGAATGGAGAAACTGCACGTCAAGCCCAGCAATGATCAGGTCAACACAAAGTTATTGTATTTATGTTAGTATGTAGGTGTGCCTGATGCTGGACGCCGTCTGGGCACCGCCGCAGCGTCTACTGCAGCCGATAGACAGTACTGTGTGTATTAATGAACGCTGCAGCAATTACTGCGGTAATGACACTTAACACCTTATCTCTCAAAGCGACGAATACAACACAGAGTTGTGTGTGTCATCCTAACTAGCGCTACGTTGCTATGAACACGCATTCTTGGGTGATCGTGTCTTGGGTGATATTGTTCGGTAAAAAATATTGCAGGTTTGTTAATAATGTGTTCCGGGGATGACATCCTGTTTATCTCCCGTAGATGCAACAAACAGGAAATTGTTTTTAAAACGATGTATTTTGTTTGTGATTTATATTTCGAATTCTGTTTATCTGGACCATTACTGCATTACTGCTCGGTACTGTAGGTGGTCACATTTATCTGGACGTTTCAATTGTATTTAGGGTTTACTTTTTTCTTATACTACGAAGCTGCGAGACGAGGGTGACGGTCACCTGATGGTAAATGATACGCCTGCCCATAACAATATGGCGCTAGTTAGGATGGTACAGAGAATACCACATTGCGCTCGTCGCCTTGATAGACAAGATGCTGTTTCGTTACCGCAGTAATTTCACTGGCGACAGCGCCATTCGAACCGGGAAACAGTACTGCTTGCCAGTCCTGTGCAAGCAGGGAGTGCGCGAGGCCCTGGCACGGTGTTAGTATTGAGTTTCCGCGCGGCCATTTTGTGCGCGAAACCTCTCCTCCGTAATGACGTCACTAGCATTTACATAATTATGCGCATACATAGCGGCAACAAAACAGATTGTACATATATATGTATATATACATACGCCGGGCGCGCCGGCGATGTTGCAGCTCTGATGTGAAGATTGTTTTGCCTACTGTACCATTACAGCATCCTCTAACAGCAACATTAATCTCTGGAAATTACAATATCACTAGAGAAAACACTAAACTAATTGACAGAAACAATCTACTAAAAGATTGTTCTCCTTTTGTTACTTAATCTTAGAAACTGCAGTCCTTAAAGTTGCGACTTAAGATATTTACATATTATAGTTCCTAGCCGGAAGAAGCTGTGCTCGTAAATCCGGATATCATAAGACTATGAGGTTTGGGAATGGTGACATAGGAACTAGCTGTTGCAGTGAAGCTGTTTCTTGATGTACACATGACGTCTACCAACGCAGTGACCGTTCGCAATGCTCTAGGTGCCAATCTATGCTGTTGCGGACGGTCGTGGGGTCAGTTGGTGTTTAGTTGTCCCTGACGCATAGTAAATCTAATCTACTTGTTTTCTACATCCGGTAAAGTAACGGAGAGAGAAAAATAGGTACCTTTGCAGCGCTTATACCTGCCGCCGAACAGTACTGTGCAAACAATACTGTGTTCCGATTAGAAAGGCGCTGCAGTTACTGAAATTACTGGGGTAACGAGACTTCACTCTCGTCTCATGTCTCAGGCAGACAGACAATCGCAATTAACACCACGTGTCGTCCCGTCGCCTCGGAGAAGGACAGCAGGCAACGCGTCCTCCTTACTTACGGCGCCGCCGCCGTGCCGCTGTTCCTGTCCGTCGCATCGCTTCCTCGTGGACGAACAGGCGTATGTCTAGGAGACGTTACAGTTTCCAGCGCTTCCGTTTCCAGAACATTTAACACCGAACAGTTTCCAAACCTTTTCTTATATTTTTATTCTCATTCCTGCTGGAGGAGTGATATTGTAGCTCGTGTTCATAAAAGGTATTATTAGTGGGGGTGTGGAGTGTTGGGGGTGCGCGGGTGTGAGCGGGGCGGGCGCGGGGCGGGCGCTTTGTGTAGTGTCGGCGGGCCGTGATACCGCTCGTTCGGTTCATACGTGGGGTGCGGCGCTGGATGCAAACTGTGCATTTTTTTTTCTCTTTTGTTCCTGCCGGGTGGCCAAGTGCGGCAGCGTATCGAGGGTTCCCAATTTATATGTTTTATACATACAACTACTCGTCGACGTGTGCTGTAAACCTGTAGAAGCTGTTGCTCGTCAAATCAGTAGGAGTACAGTGATATATATGAAGAGAACGGCCTCAACATATAACAACAGGAACAGCAACTACACATTCAGTGTTGTGAATAAGTAGAAATTACAATGTTCTATGTGATAACCCTAGTCGAGGTTATTATGATAGACTCCATGTTTGGCTTTGGAGTTTTGCCGAGAGGGATGCTGCTAAAGATCACAAAGAGAGCTGTTGGTCTCTATAAAATATTTCCGTTTTTATTCATATTTCATGGAAATTCTTCTGAACCGTCATCCGCGGATTTACGATATATTTCAAAATGTGATGGACAATTCCGTGGAGAGTATATGGCGTGGTTGTCCGAGTCGTTTGACAGTTGCGATGACGTCACGTCTCACCCTCGATCAGAGCCGCGCGTGACGGCCCGCGGCACCTAAACGGAGGCTCCACTTGCGTACTCCGCACTCACCCCTCTGCAAACACGCCTCAAGGTGTTCCTCTATTTATATTGAAGGGTTCGATTTCATTTCGGCTCTGTAGTACTTGCAGTGAACTGATATTGGATGATCAGCTGTGTCACGCTGTTCAATTGGTAAAATCATTAATTTATAACTCGGGATGTTTATTACTGTAACTAATTCATCATCATCATCATCATCATCATCAACCCGAGGCAGTTTAATGTCTCTCTGTACTACGCAACTCAATTTATCATTATTTTTTTATACGAAGTTGGAAATATTTTCATCTATCAATATATGAAGGAAGTGTCTCATGAGATCAGAAGCGATAAGCTTCTTGTTATCCTTATTTACGGTCCTAAGTTAAATCATGAGTTCTCCGTATCTCTAATCAGTTAGGCGTCCAGCGGAAATGAAAGACAAAAATAACGTCCTGAAAACAAAAACATTGAGGACGTTTCGAAAGCAAATGTTTGTGAGAGCTGGTAATCTCCGTGCGTATCTCGCGTGTCTCGCGTGTCTCGCGTGTCCCGCGGGGTATACGGGAAACAAAGTAACTCCCGAACAGCTTATTTAACAGTATTTTCTCTCGGGGCTCAAGCGGCCGGCCCCACTCGATGCTTTGCACCTCAATGGAATTACAAGGGATTTCGTTTTTGTTCAAAGCTTCCGCGGGGAGCAGGGATCCGGATGTTACGTTTTGTATAACAGTATAGCACAGTACAGCAGTAATTTGAAATTCTGTTTCGGTTTTCTGCAGCTAACGCGGCTCACTTGCGCGTAATCACCTTTGTCTTTGTCTTGCAACCCGACGATAACAATCACTGCGTCATTCGGTTTTCGTGTAACATTTGTGAATAGGGGTCAGTTAGGTTTTGCTGTGCAGCTTTCAATAGATAACAGCTTGCGGAAGCGGCGCGGTAGTAGTAGTGGCACTTGAAATGTTGGGACTGTACCGGCTGCTCCCCCCAGACGGTTTATTTATGAAGTTATTCAATGTTCGTTGACAATTTCATTGGAGGTATATCCGAAAGTGCGTCAAGTGTTTCTCGTTACGGGAAAAAGGAAAAAACGTTTTAAAATTGATAAAGAGCCTTAAGAAGGCCCTAAATAAAGGAGGCCGGGTCGGGTAACGCTCCCGGAGACGCCGCCCCTGGGGATGGAAATCTATTTTATTCAAAGATTTTTCTCGATGCTCCTCCGCGTCGGCGGAGCATATTCCGTGATGGAATGGAAACACTTTACGGCTTTTGCTCGTTCCAGTTTTTGGGAAAGATGATGCCCATCATGTGGCATTGGCATTGTGCACACGTACTACTTGTTTCGATGTCGAGTGTACGGGTGTACGGGTGTACGAGTGCACGGGTGCACGGGTGCACGGGTGTACGGGTGCACGGGTGCACGGGTGCACGGGTACACGGGTGCACAGGTGTACGTACGTTCCGTGTTGTACCAAGAATCAATCTTATACCATCCAGTGAAGTATCAGTACACGGAAACGATTTATTTTATGTAAATTAATCACACTATCACCACATTTCTTTCATATCTTCTATGTTTCATCTTCAGTGTCTAGGAAAAACTACTCAGATATAGTTTTGGTGCCTAAACGTTGGGACTTAAACTAAATTAGAAATGTTAAGACCATAAATTAGGAAACGGGTAATCCTAGTAGTATTCATAAAATACGAAAGCCTCTCCATTAAAATCTCAAAAAATATGAAAATTTTATTTAATCTTAGTTTTAGCTTAAGTTTAGCATAAATCAACATATGGTCTATGACTATTCTAAAATTTCACACAATTAGCAATTCTTGAGGCGTCACTTTCATTTTTTACGACACTTTGTATTTGTACATTCAAAGTGAGATATATATATATGTATGTATATATATATATATGTATATATATATGAAAAAATAATAAAATATGAAATTAAAATGAAATATAAGCTCTGAAAATGTATGTAGTGTTGAACAGTTTTTTGGCGCAGCGAAGCTTCTGGTAGGAGGGGTTCAAATGTAGATAAATTTAGGATTTAATATTTCCGGTTACGGTAAATTAAAACTGTATCAAAATGACTCATAGGCGATACGGAGTAATTTATTTGGTACGGCTGGAACAAAGAGCAATTACCTTCGGTAATGCGAATAGACCCCGGGGAGCTATTGTGGGCCCCCCATATATATTCATAGCCCAAACTCCCATTAATGTGACCTTTACCATATACGGAAGTGAGGATGTTTGATGAAAGAGTTGAATGTGTTTGTTTGCGAATAGTTAAGTTCGTGCGATCATATTATCAACTTCGCGTGTCCCCCAAGCAAGTGGGACCTGTAACTATGGTACATGGTACATGGTACACCAGTAACCCACTCTACACATCACTGCAATTGCTTCGAGTCATGATATAGTATATCTCTTTGCCCGATTAATTTTGCGGTAAGAAAACTCTTTAACTGGAGCTATTTCTTTTTGTTGACTCCACTTCCACGGTCTGTACCAAAGAGGATTTATTGTCGTATACATTTTGTATGTAAACAGATACTTTCTCTTTGTTCTAGCTTACAGCAGCATTTCCTATGTATCAGTGCATACAGCTTTGTACAGTTGAGGACTAGATTAATCTGAGGAAACTATGCAGTTATTGGTTACGACGATGATAAAATTCATTACCAAATAACTGTGTATAGTTTCTTAATATCAACTTAATTAAATTATATTACAGTTACATGGGCTTTCTGCAGATGAAGTCGCGTCGCCAATATGGCCATTGTAAATAAATCGCGTCCTACAAACAATACCCTGGTATTCCGTAAAATTTACTTTACAATGGTTAAAGAAATTAAGTATTAGTATGTACAGTTAGCTTGGCTGTCACAGGAATCTAAGTGATCAGTACCGCAACACGCGCAATGTTTTATACTTAATTGATTATATGTCAGCGCCACACTCGCACGCGCACACGCACGCACACGCGCACGCGCACGCGCACGCCAACGCACCGCGCTCTTGTTTACTGCAACGCGTTGTGCTCATATATATATAAACAAATTAATAACTCGACATTTGTTACAAATACAAGCGACTGATCCGGATGCTTAGTCTCCGAGTGTCGGGTGAGAGGACGGTGACGGAATAACAAAGAACGTCGGTCCTGAGCGGCGTCACGACGGCACTCTTGTGGTGATGGATACACGCCACAGTTATTTTGGCTTTAATTTTAATAGAAATTTATTTTAGATGGCTAAAAGAGAGATATCGAATTAGCTGGAGGAGACTCGCACCGGAAAAGTAGTTCCAGAAAATTCAAATAAATACGAGCGGATGAACAAGAGGCAATATCCGTGCAGCTTCCTATCTACAGATATATACAAATTGTTTAAAAATAAGATAAAGTGTGTGCTGTTTAAATGATAGGAAACCCAGAAACCGATAAAACTGTCCCCCTCTTGTGGAAACTTAACTGTAACTAAAACCTGTACTTAGTTGTCTAGGCGGACACTACGAATTGTTTATGTGTGTATGTATGTATGTATGTATGAATGTATGTATGTATGTACACTCGTGCACATAAATCGTTACGTTCGCGCAACTGGTGCGCGTCGCGTTTCTAAAGCGATTCACATTGCGGATGATCGATGGATCGGCCGGAAACTAATGTGCGGAAGCATCGGCAGAACGTTCACTTACACCGGCGCGGGGCGAGGTCTCCGCGCGCGGGTGCACTCTATCACCAGAGGTTCAAGCTTTATGGTTAATTAATTAACTATTAAAGCAACTTCTTGAATTACTTACGAGTAATGTAATATTAAATCCAAACCGGTAAGGGAATGTCTGAAGTTTGAACAAGGACATCGCTCATTAGATATTCACCGGCTCTTGATCCAGGTTATTGCAAACAAAGGAATATGGAGTAATGGAGCCCTGCACGATAATGACTTGCTGTTTACTTCGAGTGTAGCTGGTCGTCCTTCATGTCTGTCCTTTGTTGAACGTCTCCGATACTCCAACTTTATTTTACTTAAGACACATATTCATATTTTCACACAAAAAAGATTGTAACAGAAATATCTAATGAGGTGGGGCACCAGGACATGCAAAGCGCGGAGTAGTTTAATCTGGACATCATCATCTTCATCAGCCGACAGACTTCCACTGCTGGACATAGGCCTCCTCCAAAGATTTGAACATCGATCGGACCTGCGCTGCCCGCATCGCCGAGCACTAGGAGTAGTTTTCACACAGCGGTCTTCCCCAACAACTGCGACATTGGGTTATTCAAGAAAAGAGCATATTCTTACTTGAAGGATAGGCAACGCACTGGCGTCGCTAGTGACGTGGGCGGCGGTGAATCACTTACCATCAGGTGACCCGTCTTGCTCGTTTGCTTCTTATTCTACATAAAAAAAAAGTCATTTATAGGGGTTCTTATGGGAAATGTTGGCCGTTTCCCACCACGCTGGCCCAATGCGAGCTGGCGAGAGCCAGAGTCTCGTTCGTTGATTAGCGGGGTGCACCGCGAGCTGGTGAGGTTTGCTTGGGCCCCGCGACTTGTTGTGCGCTACCCCTCAATCTGTACTCCCGTTTCCTGCCTACTTAGTATCTAGCACAAAGCTAATTAATGTATTTAGCAAACCTTGGGCGTAGTGTAGTGTAGTGTAGTGTAGTGTAGTGTAGTGTAGTGTAGTGTGTACAAACGAGGAACATTTCCAATTAATTTAATCAATATACATTCTGTTCCATACGTTGCACCGTAGTTTCCATCCTTTATAGGTGTACATGGAAATGATTAGATATCAGAAACTGTGTGGATGTCCTAGGCGTCTGTCGTACAGAAACTGTGTGGATGTCCTAGGCGTCTGTCGTACAGAAACTGTGTGGATGTCCTAGGCGTCTGTCGTACAGAAACTGTGTGGATGTCCTAGGCGTCTGTCGTACAGAAACTGTGTGGATGTCCTAGGCGTCTGTCGTACAGAAACTGTGTGGATGTCCTAGGCGTCTGTCGTACAGAAACTGTGTGGATGTCCTAGGCGTCTGTCGTAAAGACTAAGTGTGAGGTTTGTATTAAATGGACGGTTAGTGTACGCGCGATCCACTTTAAATGGTGCTAAGTGTTTAGTAAGTTTTCCTAGTAGAGTAGTAAGTATTATTAAGACCGGAGATGGTAAAGCCCACGCTCAGACTAGTACCCCGGCCTTCATAACTTGATAGAGGATGGGTCAGAGCAATGCGATGGTGTTTGGCGACAGATTTGCGACGTGAGGGTGGCAGCTAGCCGGGTGGATTCGGAACAGTTATGTCACTAATGAAATTTCACTACTCCCTCCAGAATAACCCTAGGGTCTCCTGTGTTACTGGACTAAAATGCTTGGCCGCTGGAGTCTGTCCAGCGGCTGACAGAACTGTATAACATAAGAGAATATATCTTCCAAGGCCGTCGCTCCGGGCTGGTGTGCGGTGCGGTGCGGTGCGGTGCGGTGCGGTGCGGTGCGGTGCGGTGCGGTGCGGTGCGGTGCGGTGCGGTGCGGTGCGGTGCGGTGCGGTGCGGTGCGGTGCGGTGCGGTGCGGTGCGGTGCGGTGCGGTGCGGTGCGGTGCGGTGCGGTGCGGTGCGGTGCGGTGCGGTGCGGTGCGGTGCGGTGCGGTGCGGTGCGGTGCGGTGCGGTGCGGTGCGGTGCGGTGCGGTGCGGTGCGGTGCGGTGCGGTGCGGTGCGGTGCGGTGCGGTGCGGTGCGGTGCGGTGCGGTGCGGTGCGGTGCGGTGCGGTGCGGTGCGGTGCGGTGCGGTGCGGTGCGGTGCGGTGCGGTGCGGTGCGGTGCGGTGCGGTGCGGTGCGGTGCGGTGCGGTGCGGTGCGGTGCGGTGCGGTGCGGTGCGGTGCGGTGCGGTGCGGTGCGGTGCGGTGCGGTGCGGTGCGGTGCGGTGCGGTGCGGTGCGGTGCGGTGCGGTGCGGTGCGGTGCGGTGCGGTGCGGTGCGGTGCGGTGCGGTGCGGTGCGGTGCGGTGCGGTGCGGTGCGGTGCGGTGCGGTGCGGTGCGGTGCGGTGCGGTGCGGTGCGGTGCGGTGCGGTGCGGTGCGGTGCGGTGCGGTGCGGTGCGGTGCGGTGCGGTGCGGTGCGGTGCGGTGCGGTGCGGTGCGGTGCGGTGCGGTGCGGTGCGGTGCGGTGCGGTGCGGTGCGGTGCGGTGCGGTGCGGTGCGGTGCGGTGCGGTGCGGTGCGGTGCGGTGCGGTGCGGTGCGGTGCGGTGCGGTGCGGTGCGGTGCGGTGCGGTGCGGTGCGGTGCGGTGCGGTGCGGTGCGGTGCGGTGCGGTGCGGTGCGGTGCGGTGCGGTGCGGTGCGGTGCGGTGCGGTGCGGTGCGGTGCGGTGCGGTGCGGTGCGGTGCGGTGCGGTGCGGTGCGGTGCGGCGCGGTGCGGTGCGGTGCGGTGCGGTGCGGGGTCGGAGCGAGGCGCGCGTCGCGACTCTTGTCAAGGCCATCGACGTGTTGCAAACATTTCAATTTAAAACTCCTTACAAGCAAAACTGCTTCGTCATCTCTTAACGAGTTTGCCTCTACATCACCTTGTCCCGGTCGGCAGCACTTCTGTTGTACTTGCAATTGGTCCAAATGCTACGGTAGCTGGTCACCATCAGTCGGATCGTAAACATGTTTGCCATTTTATTCTATTTGTATGTTTAAGTGTCGCGGCTTAGAAACCACTGGAAAGATTTCGCTTGAATGTTTATTTTCTTTGGTAAAAAGGAAAGAAGAAGGAGATTCGGCAGAAAGTGTTCTTGCCTATAATTCAAAGATCTGTGACTTTAATGTAATGTTTTTTAAACTAATTAAATTACATAATTGGTCGCCGAATTTTGTCCTAACATTCTGGTCCTCGTGTGGCGGCCGCGTACCGGTAGACGCAATGCTGGTTGATCCCCAACAAACTGGACCGATGATCTGGTGAAAGTCAGGGGAAGGTCAGAACCGATCGGTGTGGAGATCTTTGGGAGAGGTCTGTGTGCAGCAGTGGACGTTACTCGGTGGATAATGTATTCTGGCAAAAATTATCATGCAATAGAGAAAGAATTCGAAGTTTCATGGTGAGGTTTAACATATTTTTAGTCATAAATTAAGACTTACGAAAACCTTAACATATTTTATAAAGGCTTTTATTAGTTAGATTTTATTTTGTAACGAAGAAAACTTTTTACCCGAATCAGGGGGCGAGTCGCGTGCGGTGGCAACACTGCGAGAATTAATTTGTTTTTCGGCCTTGGACCCTCGCGGCGGCGGGTTAATTAAAAGTATATTTTATTGCTCCCCATCTCTGACAAATGTGAATATGAATTGGACGGATGCTTTCTTCTGCAACCAAACAATCTGAAAACATATAAATATATCAACTTTATTACGTTAATCGCGAAGATGGCAGCGGGCGAGCGCGACGCCACATCCGGCACCGGTCGCGGCGCTGGCGGACGTCGCCAAATATAATACTTCACTTTGTCCAAATAACAATAAAACAATAATATCTCGTCTTATGACGGAGTCCGGGTTCTAGCTTCGCTTCCTTCATTCCGTGTCCTGGACATAGTCCTCTAAAACTTACAACTCTTCAAGTCGTTCACGACAACACTTAAGCATAGCAGTTTCTTTTGACTAAATAGGTTAAACAAAGATTATATTTGTTTATCTTGTTTACCGCTAAAATGGCCATTGTTTATTATAATCCGTTCAATGTACTGAAGCCGATTGTCCGTTTTAGTTTTATTACTAAGATATCTCTGTTTAGGTCCGATAGCGTTACCAAACGATAACTTAACGTTGCAAGCGAATACTTATCGCCGCAGCACCGAGCCGCCGATAACAAAGCAAACGGAAACAAACTCAACTTTCAACACACACGTAACGTAATCAAACTCTCGAACCTTCTACATTCCGTTCTCAGTTTGTACAAAGCTACGCGCGCTCGTAAATAAAGTGCACAATGGGCGTCGGGCTCCCGGGGCGCGCACCCCCTCCCCGCCAACCTCAACGGATAAACAATAATCGGTCCGAATTGTCCGCATTGGTTCCCGCGCGACCACCATAACGTACCCGACAATAAAATCTAGCGGGGTATAAAAAAAGGTCCATATTTTGCCCACGCCCACGGCCGCGACGGGCATGCAGATCCGCTAAGTTATGTTGCCGAGCATAAAAATTCTAATATCCATGTTTTATTGGGGAGAGTCGGCGGGGTGAAGTGGACACGGGGGACGGCCGCGGAGGGGAGGCCGGGCACACTTTACGACGTTCTCCATAAGTTTTCTCTTGCTATGATAATAGAACATTCCGTATTATCAGAGCTGATGACCCCGGTAGAGCCAGGGCTCCTGTTTCTGTATTTTTCATATAGTATTATTTTTGTTTCCGTTAAGGAACTTGTATTTATACTTTTATTCGTCATTCAACAGCACAGGTTAAAACTCAAGGGGCGGTATCAAACCACCCCTGCAGCCTGGCAGCTAGGGCAGCATACAGCCGGCCCTGCGGCCCCCGGCCGCTCCGGTGAGCTCCAGTTATCGAACTTGGAGCGGCCGCTTCGGCCAGCCCTTCGCCGCGGACCGGCCGGGTGGGTTCCACTTCGCTTCACCGTGTGCTCGTCCACGGTTACTGAGCCCCTCCGCCACGACAAGGCGAGAACCCGTCGGAGGGGCCGGCCCGGGCCGTACTTACAACGTATTCACTACTAATTCGTATACATGTTTTCTAATTATTCATTTTCCAATCTATACTTACGCCTAATTAATTTATTTTATATCATCTCGGATAGATTGGCTATATCTAGTCTTAAGCCTGTCTCCTGCTCAAAGCCATACCTCAAGCATCTATGTGTAGGACACTCCGTCAGCAAATGAGGAATCGCTGCCTCCACGGCGTCATCACATTTGCACGACGGGGTCTCCCGGTACTTGAAACGGTTCAAGCATTGAGAGAATGCTCCGTGACCAGTGAATATCTGGGTTAACTGTTCAGATGGCCGGATCTTCCTTATGAACTGATATGCCTCTGCTGCGTTCGGGAAAAATAACTTAGTGATGGACGCAGTGCTGCTCTGGCTGTACCGGGCGCTCCATCTCGCAACTGAGCCATCTCGAAGCAAACGTTTTACATATTATACCGGGCACTGATTATGATCTGGCTTCCTTCTACTGTTAAGAGCAGCCAGCTTGGCTAATTCATCAGCAGACTCATTATCAGGTACCCCCAGGTGAGCTTTGACCCAGAATAAAGACACGTCCTTGTTCTCGGTAGAGGCCCTCCGCAAATTCTCCCTGGCCACCACGGTAAGAAGATGGAGTGAGCCATGATTCGTAACAGTATCGAGCGCGGCTTTAGAGTCACTGTACAAACTATAGCTCGCTTCCGTCCTCCTGAGGACCGTTTTGGTTGCCTCACATATGACGAGGAGTTCCGCCTGATAGACTGTGCAGTACGCGGACAGACATAGCTTCCGGTTTTGGACCTCGACCTCACCTTTCCATATGGAAAGTGAGGTTCCAACCATCCCCTCAAGCTTACTGCCGTCGGTATATATGTTCACCGCCCGCGCGTGGTGCTCATGGACAGAATTTTGGTCTACCAAACATATATACTTAAGATTCATTTGCGAAGCGGCACGAGGAGTCTCTGCAAATGCTACAACCCGCTCTACTTCCCTATCGCCTAGAAGTGCCTGGGACAACCCTCTCCTAGTATCAGACAGGTCGAACACCTCCTGAATTCTAAGATCCACAGGCAGTATCCCCGACAACAACAGGGCCGAATGCAGAGAGACGGTGCGGTACGATCTGCAGAGTTTGATGGCAAATCCTCTGTGTACGGTGTTGAGATGACTCTGAATCCCTAGTTTCTTGCTTGCTGGTGCCCATGCCGTAGCCACGTATAGCACAATCGGCTCCACCGCAGCTATGTAGATGGATCGGATGATTTCAGAGTCAAGACTCCAGGAGGTCTTGGCGACCCGAGCGATTTGCCTATACAATTCTAATGCTCTTTAGCATTGATTCGTCACGTGGCTATTGAATGTTAAGCGATCAGCAATAGTTAGCTCCATAATCTTGACTTCCCTGGACATACTTAGGCAGGTCTCTGCCATGCTCAGCCGTGGGGTATCGTACTTGAGTTTGTTCGCAATCACCATTGCACATGTCTTGCGCGATGCGAACCTCAACTTGTTGTGGACACCCCACTGTCGAATTTAGTCGAGGGTAACATTAGCTATTTCGTGTGCAGTGTCTCCGTCTAAAACAAGTGTGACGTCATCCGCAAACGTTTGACAATAGTCTCCTCTTGCGATCTCTCAATCTCAAGGTCTCCTTCAAGTAGCGGGGTTAAAAGAGGATTCCAAAGAAGAGGACCGCCAATTGACCCTTGCACGCAACCTTCCGCGGTAAGTTTGAGCACGTTTTCTTGCATCTCTTTTTATGGATAGGGTTTATGATTTCCTCTTTTCACTCTTGGTGCAGTTGCTCCGAGGCACACAATCTTGCACAACAGTTCGTACAATTTACACTGTACGGCATGGCCCCATTTTTTTTCTTTTTTTTATTTCACGTGGAGGAAATGTCTGCGCATACCTGTCCTCGCGGAGGCAAGGATGGGTTATGTCGGACGTGCACCGACTAAAACATCCACCATGTTCCAACCCATCGCCTGATGGCAGGGTCACGGGAACGCTTTCGCACCATCCATGATCCCGCCGGCGCTGGCCGCTTTCACAACACCACCTCGGGAGGGAGGGATAAACTCTCCTTTTCCACCTCCGCAGGCGCTCTCCCTCCTCGGCCTTCTGCTGTCGCGCGGGCAACGGATACCCCCGAACCCATCGCCCAGAGGCCATAGAACCCAAGAAAGAGAACTCTCCCGTATCCCTGCGGTGGATCCGATGTTGAGCCCGCCGCCACCCGTTGTTAGTTGCTAAGGATAATTCTCCGCGCCTCCACCTCGGCTGCAAGGGGCAGTGTGAAACCGCCCCTGCAGCCTCTTGCCGCTCCGGTCAGCTCCAGTTATCCAACCGGTGCTCGAACATGGAGCGTCCGCTTCAGCCGGCCGGGTGGTTTCCACTTCGCTTCACCGTGTCTCGGTCCACGATTACTAAGCCCCTCCGCCATGACAAGACGGGGACCCGTTGGGGGGGTCTGCTGCCTTATCGCCAGATTTCGGTGTTTAATCTGTCTATGCCAGGAGCTTTATTATTTCTCAGCCTCATTAACCCCTTTTCGACTTCTTCTAGCGATAATGGCGCTACTTCTGTGTCAAAATTCATGTCGCAATCAGAAATAACGGGCTGCATTGGTTCTGGACAGTTTAATATGCCCTGATAATAATTCGGCCACATCTCTTCAAAATCTTCTCTGTCTGTTACCAGGTTACCTTTGTTGTCGAGAAGGAATTGTGCGGTAGGCTGATGCCTCCCTCTAACAGCACGGATCTCTTGGTAGAATTTGTGAGATTCATTAGCTCGTATCAATGTTTGCATTTCTTACATGCTGTAGTCCAGCTGCTTCTTTTTCGCTTGTCTTATAGCTTTTTTCGCCTGTCGTCTGAGGTCATGGTAGTGCTGTTTCCACCTAGGATCCTGTTCTGCGAGAATACGATGCCTATGTAAGAAGGCATATCTGACTATTTTCCCACACTCGTCTGTCCACCACTTCTTCTTCTGTTTCTTACTGCCTATAGTCTTTAAACCCACTTCTTTTAATAATGAAGTTAATAAGTAGGGGGGTCAAAATTAACGCGTATTATAAATACATCGAAGTTTAATATAAGCTTGACAAATTTTTTTATAGATTTAACAGGGAGAGAAACGGAAGCCGGTCGCTTCAAACGACGACAAAAGGAATTAAGCTATAAGCATGCAAGGGTAGAGCTGTAGCAGTTCCCCGTTGATGTCCATGAAATGTTATAATCTGCTCCATAATGAAATCTTTGGCGAAATGTTTCGTATAACGGAACCTGATTTGGCAGCTGTGGGCTTCCGCCGTCCATTCGCTGTTCGCGACAGATGTCACCACGGCGGAAGCGCGTGCCCGACGGAGCCCACGCTTATCGAAACTTATCTAAGGTGGTTAAATTAACCAGAGGTTAACGTTTGCATTTAATTTAACTTTCTCAATAAACCGAATGACCTTATACACGTGCGGCCGCCGCGGGGGTACAACTACGATTTAACTGTCTTTTGACACGCGAATTACTCGCTCCCGCGCCCTCGCACCCCCGCACCACTACACCTACTCCACCACCGGCCCTGCGCTAACCCCCATTTAACACCTGCTCATGATGCTAATTACATTTCTATTTAATAATGGGCAGTAATAGTTAGCCCATTAAATTATTAAAGGAGAGTTTTAGTAGTACATTCGCATGGGGTGGGTTTGTTTGTGAGACAGAGGGTACACGTACACACAAGTTGCTCTGCTCCTTAATGATAAACTATAATGAAGAATGTTTAACTGCTTGAAAGTTTTCCAGATTTATTATTACGGACGCAATGAGCTAGGTAGACAAAGGGGAAGAAGACAGGCGGATGTTGTCGGCTCCATCCGGAGGGATAGACCCGGACTTTGTTAAACATAAAAATTATCTAAACTATCTAAAAATCAAGATGTTTTATTATTTGACATAATACATTTAACAACGTAATTAGGTGATTAAGTAGTTATTAAGCAGGAGGAATGGCTGTGTCGGGTAGTCGCTGCATACTCTAGCATTGCTTTCGTAAAATACACAGAGATAGTGAAAGTGAGACATATAATAGCTGAACTGAACAGCCGACGTGTTCGTCCTGTAGGAGATCGCACGTAGCTGCTCAGAAGATGTCCTGAAGAGGTTTCGTAGAGCTGAAATATTGAATGAAGTTAAAAAGGCATTCGGTTGTTCTCTTGTTCGACAGCATCTTAAGAGAGTTCTGTTACTTCAACAAAGGATAATTATCGTTGTCGGCTGGCGGGCGGACAATGAGCGCCGACAAGTCATCGGTTTTGTTATCGAGGAGCTGGAGCTTTGTGTAGCCCCGCCGCAAAGTTCGCTGCAACTTTAAATATCGGCCGCCGGAAGCCGCCGCAAGCCGCCGGAAGCCGCGGGGCCGAGCTTTCACTGCTCGCTTTCAATTTAATTAATTACGTAGCTTTTGTGGTTTGAATTATTCAATTTTTAACCCCACTCTTTGTGTTACTTCCGTTACACGCAAGTGCTATAAAGTGAAGACACGAAAGTGTGTTTAATCATGAAAGTATTCATTTATTGGGGTTGTAGCCGTTGTGTTAGTTGGCGTTACAGCGACAGCGCCAGCCCCATCGACGGCGACGACGCCGCGCCCGTCCCCCTCCGTGGAGTGTCCCTGCAACTGCGACGAGCTCGTTAAGCTTTGACGCCGGCACCGCTGCACCAACTTAGATGAGTTTCAGCACACAGTTGCCGCTCTAGAAAAGTATAATAGCTAAGTTACGCCACGTAAATGAAACTTGACGGCATTGCAGCAGTGCGCGCAGCGGGCGTCTGTGTAGCTTAATTTTATAGTTAAAGTTATTATTACCTTTCATAATAACTGCTGATTTTAAACGTCACCACCAGCTCCGCCGCTGGCGCGCTCGCTTGTACCTGATCACGTTTAATTATCTATTTAATTACAAAGAACCTTCGGCCGTTTCAAAATGGGTCTGCCATGAAACGAGTAATTTAAAAGTAATCACCATTAACGAAAATAAAACACTGTATGATTTTAAGTATTGTTACTTCCGGGGACTTACTACCTACATCCGTTAACAGATATATGAACATGAACTTGGACAAGGACGTACAGGTGCCTCATCCCCATATCCATCACATAAATCTTTTGACCACGTACTCCTTTTGCATCCGTACGTTTTGTTTATAGATTTTTAATGTTCATAGCATTAGTTTGTTCAAGACAAAACGTCATGAAAAAGTCCTGAGGTCTTTGATGTGGGCATGACCTGGATGGGGGGGATCAGCTACTGGTCGTTGCATATATTTGCTTACGAAATGCCCCTTTTAAATTAAATGGAAAACAGCTGCACACCACAGCAGAGCAGCGATCACCTCCATACTGTACACCATAAATACATATAAAATTCATTATGAAATATCTTAAATTAATCATCACTGGTGGTAGGTCTCTGTCATCAATGACTGTATGGGTACTTACCACCGCAGCGCCTGTTGCAGCCGACAAACAGTACTGTGCAGACATTACTGTGTTCCGGTTTGAAGGGCGCAGTAGCTAATATAATTACTGGGCTAACGAGATTCAACATCTTAGGTCCCAGGAAACGAGCGCGATGTGGTGCTGTATATAGCGCCTCGATTTTATAGGTCGGCGTATCACTTACCATCAGGTGATGGTCCCGTCTGGTCGGTTCATGGTAAAAAAACATGCAACGGAGGATACCTTCCTAGCAAGGTAGCGCTAGTTAGGATGGTACACACAGTAACAGATTGTTCTCACCGCCTTTAGATAGATATTAATTTCATTAGTTACAACGCCTTTCAAACCGGAACACAGTTATGTTGGTACAGTACCATTTCACGAAGTGATGAAAGTAGTAGTTAGCCAGTGTTGTATTGTAAATTTCACATCGTCCATACACTGTGCTCCCGTAATTTAAAGTGATAAAAATTGTTTTCTTATCAGATACAACGCACAAAGCAAATGGTGATTACTTGGGAGCAACAGATGTTCGTACAGATTCACTCGGTAGATGTAATAAGGCAACCGACGAGCCCCGCCAGCCCCTGTTAGGCGAATATTTAAATAGTTTTATTGAAGAAAGTAAACGAAACTGAAACTGAAACCGAAAAAGGAAAATGTTAAAATTGCGATGGCATGGGCGGCGCTGAAGCAAAGCTTTCGAAGGTATAAGTAAAAACCCCCTCTTTCATTCGGTTCGCCGCGGGCGGTCGCCGAGCTGGCCGGAACAGCAAACAGTGCTGCGGGGAGGTTATCAGCAGTACTCCTCCACTTGCCCCGAATAAGTTTTCATTAAAATTTCGTCTCAACTTTTCAAATTATTCATAACCTACTTCGTTTGCTCTCGTGGAAAAGGGAAGCGCAATTACCTGCTCCTATTGGATATTAACCGGGTCCTCGTGGACTTATTTATTCCGCCATTACCATTACCATTACCATTACTCTTTCATTACCCTCCCAATCTGTTGATGAATAAGACGGCAGACGGCAAAGGTCTCTGCATGCGGTTTGGCGAACTCAATGTCCTTTTACGGTGATAAGGTGAAGTGGCGGTGATGAAATTTGTCTCCAGCTCGAATTCTAAATAATATATTATACATCCTTGAAATAAATATCAATTTCTTCGTTTGAGAGGATCCGCGACGGCAGACTCGTGAAGCGAAGGATATATGATGCAGCAAGGTTCACAACACACAATATACACTACTAAATTGGTATGACACTAAACCAGGATCTAAATTTTTTTTATCAACAATAGATTAGCACTTGACCTTAATTCCCCATTGGTTTAAGTGACAGTAGGAAAGCAGTGATGCTGTAGTTGTAGATCAGCTGGCGGGTTTGAAAAGTCCGCCCGAATAATCAAACTTCAACATTGATCGTATCTTTGTTTACTAACTTTAGGTGGTAACCTTGCGTGCGAGGCAGGCGGCCGGTCTCCGAAATCAGTTTCGTCGTTTCGTCTCGCTCTAACCGGAGTCGTCTTGATTTTCCCTGAAAGTGCGGTAAGGAAGTATAGAGTTGCCTGTAACGAGATCAAAATGTACTGGATGCTGAGGAGTTCGCGGCCGCGGCGACGTATCGGTTACAGCGCGCGCCTCGAGTGCACCCACCTGTGCTTAGTCATTGCTTCGCATTACCCGGCCGCCCCTCACACCGTGCACGATGCTATTAAAGCCAATTTTTGTAATTAATAGAGTCGCAGAGACGTGAGAATGAACAGGTTACTTTAGTTTAACAAATTAATTAGATTACATTAACATGCCATGACCCGTTTAAACAACATCTGGAAGAAAACAGGACGTAGTATTAACACCAAGATTAGACTAGTACGAGCTCTGGTGTTCTCTATCTGCCTGTGTAGAGTAGAAACGTCAATAGTATCAGCTAGAGAGAGAGAGAGAGAGAGATAAAGGATTGATGCATTTAAAATGTGGTGCTGCAGCTAGGACGTAAGCTAGGCACACCTAGGACTTGAAACTCATTATAGCATCGATCCTGAACAGTCTCCGAATAAAAACTTTTGTTAATCTTCCACCAATATTGCATCCTTTTATATTTCGTATGCAGCTGGGCACGTCGAAGGCAAAAGATGTTCGGTCATTCAACAACCGAATAGATCGATCAGGTTAAATACTTGTAGTCCTCTAAACTTTACTCGTCAGCAAGAGACATGTTGGACAAGTATCGGGGGAGGAAGATCGTTCCCTCCAGACAGCAACTCTAGTGTCGACCTACATCCTCAGATCTGAGCGAACGACCCTAAAGATACAAAAGCTTAATTTAAAATTATAAAAGCGGTCATGAGATTTAATCTGCTGTGTCAGGACTAACTCTACAAATGTTTACTGTTGACAATGTTTAAACAATTGATCGATATAACACAATGTACGGCAATACTTAGCGTGGCTTCAGATTCTAGTTCACCTCTGTTTACGGAACTTTCACCGGGGCAACGGCGTGACGGGCGGCGCACGCGCAAACTTTACACCTTCTTATATTATTCAAGAGCTCTCGCCGGAGCCCCCGCCCTCCCTATTCAAGATGCAAGTTTAGAGGTCTTTTTATATTTACCAGCCGCAATGACTTGAATGGAGCAATTAGGGAGCCGAGCGTGGTTCCGACACGGTTACTTAAGCTGAGCGGTTGCCGGGCGGTTGCCGCCGCAGTCACCACCGCGGTTTCGTTACACGCGTAAACCGACATTGCCACACCAACAATGGGTGCTAAATGAAAACCGCGAGTTTCTGATATTACTTCGTGGTAACACCGGCTGAGCTGAAGTGGTGACACAAGTTAAATCAAATGTTGAATGCACCATGAAGTGTTGAACTGTCGCTAAACATAAACAACAAATTCTTCACAACTCTGCAATCATCAGGACGGCTTCCAAATTAAACTTACCCTCCTTTCCTTTGCCCTTAAATATTTAATTTATTTCATGGATCCTGTTGAACTACCTCCAGGTATGACGCAACCTTTGAGAGAGGAGCGAATAGACTACCTTTAGACTTGCGCTTTACCACCGAAGACTGCATCGCTTACAGATGGCAATGCATGTAATGCAATGTGGATGGTGTAGTAGAAAAGTGCAAAATAATTTCTTATCAAAAGGATGTACAGTTATATATAAAGTTGATGTTTAATGCAGTGGTACATAAAGGAGGACAGTGGTTCCGTTCGCGACGGACGGGGCCCGCCGGTGCATCAGCTCGTGGCGCTGGTTAAAGTGTCGACACAAGAACTCGTCTCTTTAACAAAGTAATTTTGTTTGTTTGTATAGGATCGGGTCCGTTGCAGCGGCTCCGGACGGGGCGAGTGGCGCGAAGGGGATGGTAAAGTGAAAAAAGTTTTCAGTTTATTATCGGCCGGGGTGCCGGGGGTTTTAATATCATCAGAATAAACAGTAGCGCGCCGCCACCCCGCCATCCCGCCACCCCGCCAACAAAGCCTTCGCGCTTGCGTTTTTATTATCTCCATAGCAACTTGGAATCCCGCGGATCGTTTCCTTATTTTTCTCTCGCTTTCAGGATTTTCTTTAAGAGCCCCCCAGCTCCTGAGAACGCGGGGGGGCGCGCATTTTATTAATTTACTGCGATTACACCCCAGGTCGCTTTAAGGTTGAACGAACCAATGTCCTGAAACAATTCTACAAATATTCCCCAATTGCATCGCTTCTCTAGGGTCTCGTATACGGAGCAGATCGTGTACAGTTGATCTGTCATCAAGTAAAATATCTTATTACACACCAGAATAAACAATTTACTTCGCAGCGACAAATTATGTGGGATAGCAACAGGTAAGCACAGCATCATACTTCAACAGTTATTTGTATCCGACGGCTTGGAGTACGGAATGGTGGTGTCTGTTCGTAATTAGTTTATCCATTGATAAGTACAAAACGCATCTTATGTTAAACAAGTCATTATAGTTTAGAATATTTAACTTAACGATGAGAACGCTTGGAAGTGTACAGCACAAAGAACAGAGAGACCTGCAAATATGCTGTGAACGTTCTGCAACTCGTCTAAATCAGCTGCTGCGAATTCAAATGGAAAGGGTTCCCATAATAATAATGCAAAGACATCGAGGATGGGGAAACGTCTTCTGCGGAAGTGTTGGCCAATAAAAGCCACCCCATCCGCAGAGCGCGAGGTGCGGGGCGCGGCGGGGTGGCTGGGGCGGACGGAGGGTGGATTGAAATCATTTCCCGGTAGGCACGTGAACGAAGCCTTTTATGTTTTTTTCAATTGAGTCATTGTAAAAATGCTTTCTGTGCTATTTTTTGCCTACATTAATGTACTTATGTTAAACTTAATTAAAGTTAAAACGTAATGTAAAACTTAAGTTTTCATAAATTTCAGCAGATAGAGCTACAGCTCAGTTACACGAGGTCAAGGAACAATGACACCAAAGATAGTGAATACCGAATACCCTGGCGGCTTTAGTTGTTTCACCGAACGACGCGACGTTCAGTACGGAACCAGGACTCTCCGTGTTCGCGACGAGATGAACGACGTGCTGCTGCGACACGGAGGTAGATAAATAATAATATGCGTATTGCAATATCCTTTGTCCTCGTAACTACATAACATGCAGAAACACGACGACAAAGGACGGCTGCAGAGATCTAGAGTCCAGGTTTTAAATGGACATAGATAACACGGATTTTTCCCTTGTTATTATTTCATTCTCTGTTTATTGTCAAGTCTACGTTTATGTGAAAATGTATTAAGCTACCTGCATTCAGTAACTCCGCCGTATTCACTTCCGTAAAGTGAGTCGATACATTAACACCTTTGTTAACTGCGAAGATACTGTTCACACTTGGCGGCGTCGCTGGCCGTCTACCCGCTTTCAAAACGTGCGGGATATTTCCGCGAAACATGAATTATTAATGAAATTTTGTTTCGCCTCAAAGGAAACCATGAAATATTTATGGTTAAATAAATGATTAAAAGGAAGTCATCGGACACGGCCCGGAGTCTGTTATAATGTTGTTGTCTTTAAGTTTCATTTTGTTCTTTTTAAATCTCCACGCAAAAAACGCATCTTTTACGTACTTAGGTATTCCGAACAGCTGAACCGATTTTGATCTAGCTCATTCAAAAGTATGTATTTAATAGAAGTCGTCTTATAGAATTATTAAATTTATTTAATAATACTTGAGTAATTTACGCATATGCTATTGATATGGGAATCTTTACATAACATACAATGAAACATGTATTATTTATCATAAAAACGTTAAAAAGAATCTCAGGTGTTGAACCTGAGATATTATTTCAAATTTAAAGTTAAAGCTTTGAGCTCGTTTTAGCTTTTGTATGTTAATGATTGTTATATAGATTTGTTATCCAAAAATTGGTTTAAATGTGTCGCTTTATAATTTATATAAATTCATTAATTACGTGTAAATAATTATTTATAACCTATAAAAGTTGATCCTTTTTGTGCCTATAATAGTTAAAACAACCTTGTTGTAAATTATTTACTAATACCTTTTCTTTGAGGTCAAACAAATCAATTTGATTGGATAATTACGTTTAAACAAAGAATGGCCTCCATAGTGTCGTAACATTATTTATCACCTGCCCGTAAAAGAAATCAAAATTATAAACATATTTAAATTCCATGTCAAAATCATGTTTTCAAGTATTTAAGATTTTTTAGTTTCTAGCTTCAGTGCAATACATTACAATTTAATAAAAATAAAAGAAACTAAAATAATTTAATTAATCCATTTGTTTCCGCATAAAAATTTGTAAGCGCCTGCCACATTTGAATAGCAAGCTTTTTAACTAAGCTGAAGTGTTAATTTTGATCAGGCACGAGTTATTTAACCTTTCTTGAATCATGATTTAAAAAATTAGAATAATTAAAGTTATCGTTAAAAAAACATTTACAGTATTTTTTTGTAGATCATTAAAAGTTACTTACTTAGCATATAGTGTTATTCTTTTGCAGGTTTCACTGAATTTGTCAAGAGAGGGGTATTAGCCAGACGAATATCCAACTTAAGCTAGCTAAATAGTTTTTGCCGGCGTGAAGCAATGGTTACCGGCTTTGCCGTGTAACAAAGGGGTCTCTGGTGTAATGTAAAGGAGATGCAATGTTAGTATTGGTGTTTAAGTAGGGTTTTTACGTAGCTTATGATCGCTTATCTGAGCCCTATAACTGTTACCGCTCTTATAGTTATTGTAACTCAGTCCCTTCATAAAGCATTGCTGTGTTCCTGCAGTTAAAATGCTTATATCCTCAGTTTTAGCCTAATGTAGATAGCAAAAATATACAAAAAGTTTCCATAAGGTATTATCAATTAATAAGTATCTTCGTACCAATTATAACAGTAGTTTAAGAGTGTCTTGTAATAGCGGCGCCACGCCCGTCAATTTGTTGAAGAGGCAAGTTTTCTCTTTCGATTGCGAAGCTGCTGGGGCTGGCGAGGGCCGGGAGTCGAACGGTAAATCGTCGCCTTTCTAATGCACCACTGGCGCCGCGAAGAAAGCGCCGCGAGAGTACTGCGTAACTTGTAGCCGGATTAAGTGGCAGGAAAGTAAGTATCGCCGATAGCGATGAATATGACGTATGGTAGATAAAGCGACTATTCAACGTGCGCGTAATTATTTATTATATTGAGTCAGTTTCTTTGCGGACAAGCTACTATTCATCACGATATCTGGTGACCTTTTTATATATTTTCAGAGAGGGTGTAGGGCGGGGGTCGACACGTGTTTGAAATTTTCGTTTAATATAAATGCGTATTTAATAGAAAATACTATTTGAGTTTTGAAGGTTTAATGTAAAAATAGAATTCATTGCGACCTGAGCAATATCTGAGAGTAATCTCCGCTCGCCATGGGACGGTAAAATTATCCTTCCCGGAAAACATTCCCTTCTCAACCCTCTCATTCATCTGCATCCCGACTTTATAGGTCTTCTCTAGAGTATACATTTCCAATGCTTAGTCAACTTTGTACAAGCATTGCGTAAGCTTCAACGCAGCAAGATTGTAGAGTGCCGGTTTGAACGCAACTGCAGCACCTTGTGTCGTCATGTAAACGCATCAGCTGCACATGCTGGACTGTACATGATCGTATTCTTTTCTAAAATTCGTTTCCATTTGCTATTAAGGTTTCTTTTGATTTTAATTTAAATTTGAATGAATGTTTAACGAATTTTGGGTTTACTCAGATTGTTTAAGATTGTAACGTTTACACAGACAGACGGCATTGATTGGTTGATTGGTTGATTGGTTGATTGGTTGACAAACAAAATGGTATTTGACGACAACGACACTGCAATCGCACGCGAGACTTGCTGTAGAAGGAATCTGCATCTGGCGACGATTTGCACGGAACATTAGGTATGAAGGCAATGTCGCTTGGCGACAGTGGACGGACCTTGGAGCAGGTTTTAGGGCCCTTCGCTCCACCCACCGATTTGGACTATGTTGAGTGAGGTGTATGTTGAATCCCGTCTTAAGTTTATCTGCAGTATAATGAGTAACGAACGCCATTGCTAAAATATTAATGACGATGAGGAGAAGTGCACGTTCAAGTTATTTAATTATTTTAACGACAGAGATTAGTAACAATCAGTATTTACACAGATTATTTTTATCAGCCTTCCTTTCATGAAAGGTCGTTTGGTAGACAAATAGACGGTACTCTGTAAATATTACTATCGCTAAATACTGTAAATATGTGTAAATATAATAAGGATTTTTTGTTTTATCAGTGAGTGTGAAAAAAACACAAATAAGAAATACCATTGTTCACCAACTCGATCATATTATTCACATGATTTCCTGACTTAATTTTAAGTCAGGATCTCGTCGGATCTCCGAGTGGCCCCTAGTGACCACTTAATCTGTGCCAGGGTCTACTGTTTCCCCGTAACCTCTGCTACATTACAAAATTAATTAAAAAAATTATCAAAATTAAAAAATTATGCCAGAATACATTAAAGGCAGCCCGATGAAAGAGAAAGTGCTTTGCAGGAGCAAAGTTCGCAGTAGAGGGGGGCCGCGGTGGAGGAGGGGGGCCGCGGTGGAGGGGGGAGGGGAAGAAGGGGATTTTCCGGCGGATATTAAACGCGATATAAATTACTTACGGGGGAAAGGCAGAGTTTGCAGCAGCCCGCGGTCGGCCCTCTCATTTCACCTAATACCCCGCTGAGATTAAATCGCCAAGTTCTTTTTACAGCCATCTCGAGGTCTCACGCGGAGACCGGCTCCATTACATTCTGATAAGGCTTCGCATAATTTCAACGCTGCACACTTGCTTACTTTGCAGCAATCGCAACTGCGGCAGGTTAACTTTGTATCTGTAAGGGACTGTTCACTTGGGGCTCGGTCGCGCCCTCGTCTGCAGATAACACAGCGGCCAGGAACCCCTTACGACCGGTTTATCATAGATGCTATGGGTAAAGACTATAGATTCTGTAGCCAAATTGAGTTTAGTTATATTCACGGTAAAAGCAGTGATCCTTTATTAACTGCACATGTAACGCGCAGGCGTCGTTCTTTCAACAAACAAATGATCGAAACTGTGCACGCGGCAAGTGTTACGTCGACGTCGGGTTCAGCCGCTGTCCGTGCCGTTGTCGGAAAGCGCTGTTACTGTGCACTTAGTTACTCGTAACAGACCAGATCGGGCCTCCAATTGTTTAAATGACGTACCCGATAGTTATTGTTAATATAAATAAGCTGTCGTCAATAGTTATTTTGAATGCCGCGCGGGGAGAGCGCAACGCCTGTGCGTTGGGCGTCTGTTTGTTGGGCGCCTCGTGGGCGCGGTGGGCGCGGTGGGCGCGTGGTGCCGCTATAATTAGCAGCCGCCACCAGCGCATGTGCACATGCCACCAAATTAACACTCGCTTATATAGTATTACAACTGACACGGATCCAGCACGCCTTGGCACACGCAGCGCACGTTGCAGGCTGTTCCGCGGCTGTTCCCCGCCGATGGACCGTTATCAAATAAATTACCCTCTTCCCCAACTCGTGTTCCTCATGTCTGACGGTCGTGATCACTTCCATCACTTTTATTCATAGGATGATATCTTGCTCTGTCTCCGGTTACTCGGAGAACGAAATTCCAATACAACCCATATGTAAAGAAATAGGAAATTACTTTGAATCTCTTAACTTCAGCTGAATTTCATTGTTTCCATTTCATGTGTATGTGTTTTTTTTTTGATGAAAAGATTTTTTATTGTTACGTAAAACGGAAATTCTTAAAACTTTTGGTTCGGGATTCAGAAATTATTGGTGTTTAGGAATCAACTATTCTTCGTGAGGCGATTGCAGTGATCGATCAGGCAAATTCAAAGAATTCAAATTTAAGATTTTCGTATCCGGTCACTTGTCGCACTAACGAAATATTTTTGATGTTCTCTTCGTTTTATCCATTCAGTGGTGAATTAAAGGACAGCAAAAATTACAAAAAGGAAAAATGAGAAAACTCGATGAGAGAGGCGTTACTTACTCGGCTCACTTTAAAATGGCAATAAGTTATAAAACTACACGGTACACGTTGTGTACAAACCGGACAATACGATTTTTTTTTAATATCAATACAAATTGTAAACAAAGCGTGTATTTTGATATGCTTTGCCAATTATCAACCGTAACGGTTTATCAATATTGTTATCGGAGCGCGCTGCATGCGCCGCATGCGCGCACCGCGCCCACCGCGCCCACCGCGCGCACCGCACGCACCGCGCGCTGGTCGTATAGAAAGTAAATATATACATTAAATAGCACACAAACACATAGAGTGGTTGCCACCTGGTGGTAGGTGCGCTTGTTCATAACAAAGAAACGCCAGTTAGGTTGTTTACACGACAGCCGCTCTCGTCAGCGCGCCAGCTTATCACTTGGAAAAATACAGAATTAATCGTTTAGATGATAACGTTTAACCTAACCACCCCGCACCCCGCCTGAACCTACCCAAACCCGGAGACACGCAAACACTACCGCGTACTCGTGCGACGTACGAACACGGTTGTGTTCTCCCTCACTGTTCATCTCAGTAATCCCAAACACAGTCTAACCGTGATTACAAAGCGGCCGCAGTCGAGAGCGCCTCTCAGCCTTAACAGATAAACTTATCATGAAGATTACCAGCTTATTTCATATTGCTTCGTTGCTATGCATGCGATGAAATCTGGTGGTGAAATCATTTATTTGATCGTTGCTGGTGGAGCCTGCGGCACTGCTCCTGTGAATGCCAACAATGTCTAGTTGATCTGAGCGCGCGGCTGAAGATCTAAGTGACTACTGCTGTCCAGACTACACTGGACCTGTGTAACTGCGCCCGAACTCTGCTTTATACCCGACGAGGTCTCTCCATGGTTATCGTTGAAGGCCGCGCACTCCCTATCTATCTATCTATCTATCTATCTATCTATCTCCCGCAGCGTGCGCCGCACACGTTAACAGCTACAGATGACGCGTCCTGTGGGGTTCGCGTTCTGTTATTGGTATTTCTGTAACGGATTAAATATCCAACACAGATTGCTCTCCACGCAACCTCACACGACCAGATTCAAGGCTTATCTGGCGGTGTATGCGCGGAACTACTCAGGATTGTTACACTGCACCATACTTTTGTGATAACCTCAAGGCATTCCGTATGATTGAGATATCTCAGTACACACTATAGATATAGGTTCATTTCGTTTACAAGTCTCCGTGGCGCAGTGGCTGCGTGCTGTAGTGTACTAAGTAAAGGATATACTGTGTATATACCAAGTAAACAATTTTTAAATGATTTTAAGGATGGGGGTTGTGTGAAAAGTCTGTATATGTTTATGCTCCGCTCGCGCAGTATCCCAGGCCACAGTGTTTCGCGCAACTCGGTAGGTAAGTGACCTTCACGGTCCTAGGCGCCGTGGACCTTATCTAATATGACACATGACACATGACACATGGAACGGTGGTCATTGCATCATGGACATACTGCCGATCACTGGATCGTCTCGTACACTCGCTTCAGGGTGATAGGTCACAGCCACCGTCCAGTAGACCGAACCAGCTATTTCTGCAGCGAAGCCGTACTTTGCGAGTATCACTGCATAATGAGACGTATCATATCTTGTAATTGTTGTGTAAACACATCGCTGTTGTGTAAACATCCTCACTGACGTCCCGTCACGACGTGCCTCATTTGTTATTTAGTTACACGGCCACACTTATCGCTTGTTGTCTAGAGATAAAAGGAGGGTGGTCTCGTTTTACACTCTCAAAGAGTTGTTACTGTCTAATGTTCTATCTGTGCATCGCTCTGTAACACAAAGACGAGAGCCGATACCAATGTTTTGTAAAGAAGTACTCGACATTCCTGCTGTGGTCAAGAAGTTGGGTGAGGTCGCGGTGCGGCGGGCAGGCGGCGGCGGCGGGCGGCGGGCGGCAGGCGGCGCGCCGTGTGCGGGCTGCCTTAGCAGAGCCACGTCCACGTGCTGGTGGATGTGGCGAGATACATATACAGAGCGCGCGCCGGCCAAGGCCACACGCGTGCAGCGCGTTATGTAACACCTACCGACGGTTTGGTGCTGACGCTCCAAGGTCGCATGCTCGACGGCGACGCCACCCGTCTGCATGAGACCCTCTCAGGATGAAACAATGGAAGTAAAGTCACTGGGGCAGTTAATGTGTCCCGAAGAAGTATGCCTTTAAAGGCATATATATCAGCGTTCCTTGTAAGAGGTGAGGCGTGTCCGGCAGTGTACTGCCACTGGCGGTTGACGGGGATGACGGTTCTTACCAACATCGCGGTTATTTATTTAATAATTTGAGTGAAGCTCTCCCACTTCCTTTGTCGGTGTAAACGTAATTACCTGAAACGTCACAAAGTCGCGTGCTGCCGGCGGAACGGACCGTCCTCACGACAAACCTGCAGGGATAAGGTGGATTTTTCTATTACCCTCAGCTATGAGACCGGCCAGATGTTCACCTGATGGGCGGAGACACTGCCCATAACAATACGGTGCCAGTTAAGATTACATATACAAAACATTGTCATCGTCTTGAAACATAAGTCTTGTTACCAAAGTAATTTCACTAACCTTTAAATTGAAACGGTAATATTTACTGTACTTTAGTACTCCATTTTGGAGGTGGAAATAAGAGCTGCAGTGGTGCCTATGTAGACAGTCTCCGACAACTGAGACCTGCCACCAACTAAATAGAGAGAATGGCGATATTTGCATCCTGTTACTGGTAGACAAAGTAAATAAATTGCCTGGCGGAAGTGCGTGCGGGCCCCGCGCAGGCGCGGCCGCAGTCGCACGCTCGCCGACTGCTGACGCGCACGTGAAAGCCGACAACACAGCCGTGGTCGTGCTCGTGGTGGTGGACGTTGGAGCCGTGAGCGAGCTGTGCCTCGCGCCCTGCGGACGCTGCTTTCTACTGCAGCACATCAGCGCTGCATGCAAAAACATTGCGATTTCTACATTAGCAAACATTATGAAAACGTAGTCACTGCTGGAGGTCGGAGCTGGATGTAAGCGCTGACAACTGAAACCGCGCCAATATCGCCGTGCTAATTGATAATATACATAATCGGTACTAGATCATAAATACACTAGCTGTTCCCCGCGTGCTGGTCGTGATCTAGAATTAGATTTTAATGTTGTCAATAATATTCCCGCCGCCCCCGGGCCTCTACCCTTTATTAACGTCTCCGCAACTCCATTTGGGGGTGACGTTTAGTAAACACTTCTTAGCTGACCTATATTCAGCAAAAGAAATATTGTTACCAAATTTCAAGTCCCGAGGCCAGGAAATACTGCTGGTAGGTCTCTGCTGCCGCAGACCGTCTAGGTGGCTACCACCGCAGCGCCCATTTCCGCCCCCAAATTGTAGTCTGCAAACATTATTGTATTCCGGTTTGAAGAGCGTTGTAGCTGGTGTAACGAGACTCAACACGTCGCAGGAAACGAGCGCGATGTGCCGCTGTATATGGCGTCACGTTGTATTGAGCGGGCGTATCAGCTACCATCAGGCGAACGTCACCTCCGTCCCATGGCTTAGTTGAGTAAAAAATACGTAACTATTTGGAACTAATGGTACATTGAGACCACCACGGCGTCCATGTCTGTCGCCACTCCTTGTTGTGATGGGTAAGCGCAATTAGTTCAAATGTCTCGCCTGCCTTCAGGTTAACTGCGCAAAAAATCGCTAGTTAGTAAGTTATCAACTCATGTTGCTCCAAGTACAAGAACAATTCTCTGCGCCGTTCTGCAGCGTTCTGCAGCGGTCTGCAGCGGTCTGCGCGCTGGAGCAAACCCGAGCCATTTGCATTACCAATTATTGACATGAACATTAATCATGGCGACTGATTCAATTGGTTATAAATAGCTGCGCGCGCGTTTGTTACAAATTATTTGTTACGTATTTATTGCTACGTACCCTCGCAGCCAGTTTACCACACCGTTACCACTTAACTGTTGATTGTTACCATTATAAGTGAGGTCTGCACTCTTTCCAATAACCTTACTACATCCTAAGGGGTTTGGTACGAATTCACCCTTGTAAACTATCTCCTATTGCTAACTAAACCCTAGAGCCGTTTACTGGCATGGCAGTAATGCTGCCGCTGTTACTGATGCTATTCAACAAGAATCCTGTCCCATTATTCACAACAATAGGAATTTGCCATGAGTCGAGCTGATTATACGTGTGGTAAGAGCAATCGACCACGTTATCTTGTTCTCGTTATCTTATCGTTCGCGGCAGCGCCGAGTTGTACATAAAGAGTATTTGTTTGAAGCGATTCATCAGCGAAACAATGCCCAGTTCGTCGGCTGACGATTTTTAGATATTACATATACACTAAACTACACGTGTAATAAGTAAACCAGAGCTAGGTGCGCGCGCGCCGCTTGCTGCTCGCCGTGTGTGGCGCGGCGCCGACGTTCACTGATCTACAGTCGCATCTGAATACTCCTCTAGTATCGGATGATGTTTACCGCTGGCTAGACATTCTGACTCTTACAGCTCATTTGACACTAAGCTCGTGGAACCGACTCCACAGCCTGTTGAGCTGAACGCCGATGACGTTGTTCCAGTTCCACGGCGCCTTTAACGCATTACATTATTAGCGGCGTGAGGAGTTGTAGTGGTCGCGTGCTGTGTGAACGTGCGCGAGTCCGGAGCCAGCACGATGCAGGCCGCGCGCGAGCCTCGGAACGGCGTTACTCGATTGGTATTCCAGCGAGCCCCTCGGCCCCTCGGCTCCCCGGCCCCACGGCCCCACGGCCCCACACGCGGATGCATGGTTGTGATCAGGTGCCACAAGCGCCGTGTTTTTACGAGCAATAAAAATTTACAACGACAAAATCTCACCATCGGCGCAGCGCCGGACGGAGCGCGGGCTATTTATAGACCGGACACACCCACGGTTCAGCCGGACCAACGGCTGTCGCCATGCTAACCGATGGGTCATGGGTACGAATATTTATTTTATCGAAATGGCCTCTTTCATACCTTCTATTAATATGACGGTAGTTCTGCCGCCGCAGCGCCTCGTGGGCAGTGGAGCCGTCTCTCGCCACCAGCACCTGCCCGCCGTCCAGCGGTAACACACAAGTTTCAACCAACGGATCCGGCGCTGCGTCCGGGTGGGCGCGATTCTACATCCATGGTACGGATTTAAACCCGACACGTTGGTTTTACGACCGCAGCGACACGCGGCGCCGCGTGACAGTTAAGTGAGATGTTTATGCGTCTCGAATTAGAGTGTAGTAAACACGCGGCTCGAGTTGCATTATATTTAAATACTCGTACTCGTACACTCTCGTGCAGTGGACGTGTCATTGAAAGACGCTGCGTCGGATGTCTTCTGGTTCAGAGGGTCCGCGCGCGCTCTTAGTCGCGCGACTGAAATAGAAAGGAGTTTGAGGCGCGGCCGGGCTGACGGCGGTCGCTTTCTTATTTTATTTGAAAGGTGCTCAGATCGAGGGTATCCTTAAGTTATTGTGTGACTGGAGCGCTCCATCGTTCGACATTATACATGTTGTAAACTGTTCGGTCTAAAATAATACCGCGATTAAACTACAGCATCGTTGGTTGCATTAGTAAGCAGACGTACGCGTAGCCCGGAGACATTTATGAGGAGGTATAGCTTCGAGCTGAACCCCGTCGACGCCGGATGGGCTGCGAGATTGCATCATGCGGGATTGCGGGGTGGGGGACGATCGAGGAGTGCGCGGCGGGCGGTGGGCATTCAGAAGTTATATTAATGGCGGTTAATTTTCGAGTAACAATTTCCAACCGAAGGTCAAAAAACCCTAAAACATTTCCTATCAAAAGTGTACATGAAGCAAATATTTGCATCTCTAAGTTAAGAAACTTCCATGCTGGCTCCATCTCCCTTTCACAAACTCGACAACGTTTGAACCAGCGACGTATTTATAACACTCAGGTCTTGTGTCCGAGTACTAATATCTATTATTATAACATCCCACATAAATATATAAACGAACACCCTTTTATATAAGTCGCGCTTTAATGAGAAAAACCAGAGAGAACGAGATCAGAGTTCCCTGGATATAAATGGCTTAAGTGGAGGTTGCGGTAGCCGCTGTCGTCCATGAATTTGTGAAACAAAAACTCATCAGACTGAGGTGGGACGTTGTGCGGAGAGTACTATCCATTATCCTGCACACCACATCATGGTTGTCGCGAACACCCTGGCTAAAGAGAACTGACGAAGATTACGAACTGGTGTCATATAATTTTCTACGTTGGTAGATCTGGTCTGGTGGTAAGTTCCTGTTGCCGGACACCGTCTAGCTAGGTATCACCGCAGCTTTTAGTTCTGCTGTCAACAAGACTTAACATTTTATATGTCGAGGTTACGAGCTCAAAATGAAGCTGTGTGTATCATCTTATCCAGCACCACGTTGTAATAAGCAGGTGTATCATCTCGCCGCTATATAAAAAAAACAATAAATACTAGGCAATGGTATAGTACCGATCCGCTTATCATTTGCACCACACGCGTTACTACGGCTCTACTTGTGCCGGTATCAGCGCAACTTGGTACGGACGCACGAGCTCGTGATGCGACCCAACGTGGGCACGCGGCTCCGCGCGTAAGTTACCCTTGCTTACACTCCTTCCTGTGTGTGTAAGTAAATTTAACTTAAGTTACTTTAAGTCACATTATACTTATAATATACCAGCAGTCCCCCCCCCCTCGCTTTGTTGGCTGTAATATAGAATTAGACTTGTCTGAAAAATTTCTTGAGAGCAACCGCAGCCGCGGATGACTATGAATATCTATGAATCTATGAAATTTTGCGGCCTATAACCATCTACAAATCCTTCCGCGCCGAATGCCCATGTTCCCGTGGCGGTACGTTCACAAGGTTTCACGTGATGGGGGCACAAACAAAACCCATTTTCAACACATATACATACACTGTGTGTTAGGAGACCGCTTCCGAAAAGTAAGACAAACGAGAGTACTAATGACACCTTTAATGATGGCACGGAAAAAACATTGATCCTGAATAAAGGAAATATTATTTTTAAAACGCTTTATTAGCATTGTTTACGCTCCGTCGTCCGTCGCGTTGCTATAGCTACACGATACGATAGTTTCATAAAAATAAATTACTTTGCTAAAAAACCAGCAATGAAACACAAAACCAAAAACAGCTGATGCTCGGATCGACGGTGACGGAGCGGCCGGAACTAGATATGTATTAGGTTTCAACTTGGACCCTGTTCCGTGGGGCCGCGCAGCATTTACACTGCGCGCCCGTCTCATCATCAGAGGTGTTCGGTTTCGGAAGCGTCTCCCAGCACGCAGCATGCATCGTTGCGGAATCTCTGCACTTGTAGTGAGTAAAGGTTATTTATTGAGTGTTAAGTTGGGTAAGCCTGCGCGAAATCACCCAGTACAGCTTCGCTTCGCTTGCTGTCTACGCTGTAACGGCATGGGTGTGTTGCGGCTCTCACCATTCCACCGGACTGGGCATATTCCGGTCCAGTGTAGTGCGTTGTAGCCAATGAGATATAACTGCAGCTGCTGTACCAGTGCCCTGTGCTCTGCTGACGGAGAGCGTTCGGAAGGTATACCGTAACATCTACAACGGTCGGCGCGTCTTTGGAGCGCATGACCTATAATTGTAAAAACCTTGAGGCTTTGCATATTATTTTGTGCAATCCTGGTCTCCGCGTCCGTGTCGTGCAGCAAGCTAAATAAATACTTTTTTAGTATTTAAAAGCAATAAGTTAAGTTATTTGTTATTCCTTACTAATTTGAATTTGTTTCCGCTTTCCGGAACAATGATTACATCCGCTCAATAAGCGGGCGCTGTGTTTCGGAAATCGAGTCGGTTTTTCCATCAACTCGAACAAAGTCGGCGGCGGGCCCCTACCCGGTGGGGTATCGGGCACTTTATTTCCAGTGAAAACAGCTTCGAGCGTTCACTTATTTGAATTTGTTATTTTGATTATTATTCGCCTGTGTACAGGTTCGCTTCCAAGTGCTCGCGTACTACGACTATACTTTGGAAAGGATCTATTCGTTCGACAATCACAAGATCTTGAAGGTGAACATTTACATATCTGAAGGACTGTTTGAAGACACCATCATCATCATGTGGAAGGTATACACACACAAGCACGCACACAGTGAATGCTACATGCAGTCCCTGTGCAAGTGTTTGCCAAGTACTGTGAGGAGGGTCGGGCTACGTGTACGTACGGAAGGATAAAACTTGTTTATATAACACTTGATTTGATGTGAGACATCACTCGCCCCGCTCCCCGTCGGCGGCTGTACACGTGTTGCCATAGTTTTATTGGAGTTTCGTTAATATTGTACCTCTCTTGGAAATAACTGTATACACGTATTAATGAATAAAAATCATCAAGAGCGGATTCAATAAAGTATTACAGATGGACCGGTAGTAATGGAGGTCAGTAGCACCGGCCCGCCGCGCGTCTAATTATAAAAAAGTGATCATTTTTAATTTCAGTTTCAAAACCGGTCCACCTGAACTAACTCGAGTTTGAAGCTGCAAAGACAACACCAACTTAGTGTTTTGTTGTGTGACAATCTTTACGTGCCGCATTAACAGACTCCTCGCGCTGCTCTGGAAAACAAAGCTTCTATGCATTTTTATTGGGCAAAGTGAGTAACTACAGTTACGCGCGCGCTCGGAACGTGTTTGGTTTATTTGGGAGGCGAAGTTGTTAGGCAACCTTCGTCGGAACACGGGCCGGCGAGAGCTCGCCGCCGGCGCGCGCGCACGCCGCTCTGCGCCGTAGCGCCGTGCGCGTAGGGGTCGGATTGGCGCGCGGGGTGCGTCGCGCGGGGTGCGTCGCGCGGGGTGCGTGCGTCGATTCTACGCTTGGCCTTCTTTTTATTCTATTGCTCGTTTGTATGGTAATCACTAGTACACATTTAGAGCTAGTTGGCGCCATTTAAAAAAAAAATCAGAGATAGGATATTTGACTGCGTCGGGTTTTGGTTATAAATGGGTTTAGCTAAGTTATTTTGGGCCACGGCCGAGGCTCGTCGAGCTGTGGAAGCTCAAGCTTTCATTGCGTAATTTAACGGCTCGTTAATTGTCGTCGATGGCCGCCCTTCAACTCGTTAAGCGATTAAATTTTAATTAACATTATTATAATGCGTCGCTGTACACTAGAACGTAACAATAAATTGTTGCCATTCCTACCGTACACTCTAATGGTGGTGGACGGCCGTCTGGGGCCGGCACCTCCGCAGCAGTTGCTCCAGCGAACGGCAGCGCCCAAACCTCACCGTTACATTGGGTCGCTCCTGCAGCAAGCGAGGACTCATTGGAACCACGATGTACCTGTCGCTGTAAGCAGCACTCTCTCCATTATCTATGATTAGGAGATTTTTAGTTCATGTTCCATTTTAGGGCTGACCGCCTGATCTTCATTGTGCAACTGCCTTCAAAGCTATTACACCCGGCTCCGGAAACTGTAACCTATCGTAAACTGTACCTCAACCTATTGCCGTATCTGGTATTAATAGAGAGAATTTGAGATTAAGGTAAATTCCGTGTAAGACGTATGTGCAGGACGACGTGTGCCCAGGCTCGGCAGGTTCGGCAGGCTCGTCAGGGTCGGCAGGCTCGCAGCAGTGCCGTATCGGTGGAACTGAAAACATTCTTACAACGCGCACCCCTTCCACTTAATTACCTTGTTTTACTCCAATAACTTTTAATTAATCCGGACAAGTTATGAAGTCGAGTGTATTTCAGTCGGGGAAGGAGTAGCGGGGCGGGACGCAGAGGGTGTGTTGGTGGGACGAGCGGGGGCGTCGGAGAGGAGAGAGGGGCGGCGGTGGTAAGGATAAATTAAGTCTGTAAAAGTCCGGCGGCAGAAGTCGGCCTTAAAATAAATTAGTTCGGGGGTAATGTTCTGTTGCGATAATATTTTGGTAGGCTGCGGGGTCGCGGCGACGCGACGCTACCCCTCCGGGGGTGCATAGCGCTCATTGTGCCCGTGCGCAGGTTGTGTGCAGTAATGAGGTGTAGCGAGCGCACTGGTAACGTGTCTGAGCGCCCTGCCCGGTGCTCTTGGTACACCTAACAGACTCGCTTTGTACCATTGCGATTTAGATTGTGATTAGTGAACGGGAAACAAATAACCACAGAACACGCACGCACGCACGCACGCACGCACGCACACATACACGTGTATTTACATACGTACATACATACATATACGAGGAGGGATCAAAGGGTTTTTCTCCGTTTCCGGGAACACGTTCCGACACGAAGCAAACAAATGACTACGTCCAGAAATAAAACAAGAGAGAATCGAAGATTATTTTCTTTATTAATATTACAAATATATCTGAGCTATGCCACTATTTATCGTTTTTCTTACCAAGGAGTATATTTGTCATTTTCACTACTTTTTGATCTCTTCTCGTCTGTCACGTATCGCGACCACCTCTCTCCACTTGCTACGATCCTAACACACCTCTCTTACTTCCTCCACTTCCATGAGCGCCTTCATGCATGCTCGTCGTTTGCGAGTTATACTGGTTATACTGTACCTAATAACCGATTTGTTATTTCTCGTTATCGTCTGCCCACGCCACCCACTGCTGGAGTTATGGCCACTGCAAGTACTTAAAGCTATATACGTTCTAGTAGTGGACAATGCTACTCCGGAATACGGCTACAGTCTCATCCTCTCCTTACCGTAGTACTCACAGCCGCACGCTCTGAGTATTCCGCGCGCCGTCCGCACCGCGCGGAATACTCAGAGCGTGCTCCTGTTTACGTAACGCGCGCGTACTGCCTCGAGTGTCCGGCCGGCCGGCGGTAAGGTAGCGGCGCGCCATCCGCACCGCGCGGAATACTCAGAGCGTGCTCCTGTTTACGTAACGCGCGCGTACTGCCTCGAGTGTCCGGCCGGCCGGCGGTAAGGTAGCGGCGCGCCATCCGCACCGCGCGGAATACTCAGAGCGTGCTCCTGTTTACGTAACGCGCGCGTACTGCCTCGAGTGTCCGGCCGGCCGGCGGTAAGGTAGCGGCGCGCCATCCGCACCGCGCGGAATACTCAGAGCGTGCTCCTGTTTACGTAACGCGCGCGTACTGCCTCGAGTGTCCGGCCGGCCGGCGGTAGGGCGGTGCGGGTGTGGAGGATGTATTTTAGAAATCGTACCTCACGGCGCTGCCGTCCGTTAATTAGAGCCAGTGAAACCATTTCGCAATTAATGAAGTGGTTGCCTGGAGACGGAACGACCTCGGGCGCACTTCTAAAAATAATCGCCAAAAAGTTTGTTTTATTAAACAACAACAAACGGCCGGGTGGGGGGCCGGGGGGTATATGAATTAGTATGGGAGCTTTATGCTTTAGTAAATCCCACCCTGCGAGGACATGAACTGGCTGTCCGACTTTCTTCTTGCGCTGCTCTTTTTTGGGAAGACCAACCTTAATCTTTTTGTGGCAAAAGATGTCTGTAGGTACAACGCTCGTATCTGCTCTTGGATGACGGAGCTGCGGCGCAGTGCTGGCAGGCTCTCGCTCACCGTTTCTGTGACGGTGGACAGATGAACTGAGCGAAGGTACACCTCGGTCCAGTCCCCTGCCATAGGAGCAATCGTCCTCCGCGTCGCTTTGTCATTGTTGACCGCGACAACGCGTCGAATGTATGTAAAATAAATGTTGTGTGTGTCACTTTGTACGAACAGCTCGAAACAGCGCTGCATTCGTTAATACAATAGCAATAAAAAGCATGCTATTAGATATTTGAGCCTTAGCTATAGGCGGCATTACATTGTCACGTTATGGCACAGTGTTTACTTGGGGCGCGGCGACCTCGCCGACCACAAATAAATGTCGTAGGAACTTCCGCAACGCGTTTCTCCTTACCAAATGGAGGCATGGCTGCCCATTAATAAATGGAAAATTTTCGTCATCCCCTCCATAGGAACGGAGAGGTCACCAGCTCTACTCGGGAGTCACGAGTTATACGCAAGTACTGGTGTAACTGAAACCTTATATTAAAATGTGACGACTTGAGTGTTTTACATAAATGCGTAAGAGGGTGGGGTGAAGGTGGCTGGTTGGTTGTTGACGTTGTTGCTATGGGAGCTCGATCCTGTAAACTTAAACCGTCCGAAATGGACAAGGAGCTGCTGACAGGCTGACATGTTCGGCCTACTCGTAAGCAATACTCTTTGTGTTTAAACAATGCAATTACAATGAAATAAACAGGTTTTAATCCTCATTAGTTATTCGAGGCCCGGACGGCCTCGGGCCCGCCGCGCCGCGCTCGCCCCGCTCGGCCCCGCTCGGCCCCGCCCGGCCCCGCTCGGCACCGCGCCGCATACGTAACGTTATTGCTTCGTTTAATCCGCTCGCTCCTGATATTATTTTCAATTCATATTCGATCGGCGACGCTGTGCACGGCATAACTTAACATAGGCCAGCAGCCGGTCATGCTGCTGACCTGCGAGCAACGTCGACGGTGACCGTCGCCGGATAGACACGACGCAGCACCACCGCACTCGCGCTGCAGACTCTCGACCAGCTACCTCTTTGCAGTGGGTGTTCTTTAGGAATAAAGACAATGAAGTATATAAACATGTTCACCAATAAACGCGTAACGAATTCACGTATTCACATACATCTGGCACATACACAGTGGATACGTGTCACCGGCACCAGCAATGTAAACGTGGCGGGACCCGCGCGCCGGCGCACCCTGGCTCCTGCGACTTGCCCGCCGCTCGTTCGCACTAAACATTCAAGGCTGCGCGCGCGCCGCGACCCGCGCCCCGCGCCCCCAGCCCCACCACCGCCGCGTAGCCCCGCTTGTAAACAATCGCACATTAATATTCCGCGCGGGTTCGATCCCGCGACGGCACCAGCTCGCTGCAGGTGAAACGTCACTCGGACGAAAGTGTTTCGTTGTTTCGAACATTCTATGTATTTTATTAATTTCTCTCTTTTTCATTTTTATTTTAGACGCACCCCCACCTCCACTTCTGCTCAACCTTAAGGCTGCCAAAAAATGCCATCATGTTTAAAAGTTTTAAAAACGTTTATCGTGATCTACGAGCTGATGTCCTGATGCGGATGAAGTGTATTCTTTAAGTCACAACCGGTCGCGTGCACTACTTTCCGAACAAAGGTAAACGCACCAGCTCAGCCGTTTAGGAGTTTTGTTGCTACACGAGCACACGGACAATCAGTCCTGCAGACGCGTCTACATTCAATCAGTTGTTATCTAGATCAAAGTTCAAATGTTTTTGGGGTTATATATTAACAATCACCTGCCAACTCATTGCCAACAGCCAACAGCCAAACATGGTTCTGACCTAGAGCTCGTTGTGCGGATGCCGAGCTACCAGCCCGCGCGCCGCCGACAGGGACAGGGACAGGGACAGGGACAGGGACAGGGACGCAGCTCCGCGCCACAACCAGCTTTCAATGCGATACGAGCTGGCTTTTATCTATTACTATCTTGTGTTGTTGTAACATATTATTAGCAAATGAACATGTCTGTCGCAGAGCTGAACAACAACAACAACAACAACAACAACAGAACTTGTTTCATACATACAGTTACGTGGCGCGGCGGAGGCTGCCACTGGCAGCGCTCACGGGGCCCGTCCCGCCCCGCGGGCCACGTCCTGCATTGCTATCTGCGCGGAGGAAATCTATGCCGTTTCTCATAAATTAAAAGTCACGTTGTTTTTGTGAGGAACCCTAATTGTTCTCCTATAAAAGAGTGCATACTTCGTGTTACATCTTCAGTTGCATGTTTTTAGAGTTGAAGGCTATTTGAAACATAGAAACGGCCACTTCCGTTTTGGTGTTATTGCTGTGTAAAGGGGCGGGTTCTGTACGTAGCGTTCACACTCCTTGTTTTGATATCACAAACGGAAACCTGTGATATGTTTAAAGGTGTGTCATGCTATGTGATGATCAGATAATTTTTATTTATCAACCGACAAGATGTCTATCGGCGCATCTACAAGTTTCCCCATTTAATTTGTTTCGTTTGGCGTTACCTGACTCTTTGTTGAACACGTTGAAGGACGGCATCACCAGAGACACGGAACACCGGCCTCGTTATGTCATAGTTAGTTTGGATAATTACTGCCTCTACTACTCAGGTTACCGCAGCCGATTACTTAACCTACACGAGTACACACAAAGTGAACTCAACATAAGCATTCGCTTAGTAAAGTTATTATTGTTTGAAACATTTATCATAAATTGATAACCACACTGCATCACTACAGACGAAGGATAGACTGGTCTGCGAGTAGGAGTACGTAGCACTAACGAGACCTGACACTCCGGTTTAAAGTGACGGCCGATGAGAATGTGAGCACGGCCACATACTCCATCAATTGACTCCCATCCGTTGAGGGAGCAAGTGAAAGTTATGACGAATTCTTCTGAATATCCTTCTTCCATGACAAGGAATATCAACCGCGAGACTATATACCTTCACTGATTACGGAGGACTAATATGCATGACGATGTTCCTCTGGTGACCGGTTTCACATCTGCGGTTTGGAAGATCTTTTTCATCAAGATCTCCGGTTTATATCAGAACACTTTACAAAGGTAATGAGACTACACCGTCTCTATTTGTCTTCGTAAAGCTAGTCACTCACCGGAAGTATCCCGCTATTGTTTATGGTGAAGTGAAGAGTGGCGGTGTGTGCTACTCATTCCTGTCATCCCTTACTCTGCTTCTAGTCGCGGCAAAGAAGATTAATTAAGGTTAATAAGGTATATATTCTATACGACCTTGTCTAGCTCAGTAGCATAACATCGCATATTTATTACTGATCCAACAACAGCTGCAACCCTGCACTAGAGTGAAGATGACCCTGATCGTCTTATTATACAAAGTCCGGCAATGTCAGGATAATACTGGATGCGATAAAGGATAAAGAATTCGTGAGGACAGTAAGTTCATCAACGGACAGTGGTACTTGTAGACTTTTAACATCAGACATTACATCACTGCATTACCGCTTGGCTAACCGAAGTTTCGAAGATTTAGCACCCTCCCACCCCATCCACGTCGTCCACGTCGCGCACGTGCGCACGTCGCCCACACCGGCCACACTCCACTCCTCAGGTCATTGAACCGCGGCGCGATGAATATTTATCAGACACCTTTCCTTTTCCTAAACGCCTATAGCTCTACCGTCCACACATAGAGATTACTATTCATCTTCACGAATTCCGTATTTGCATACGAAGCAGATTTCTTTTGTTCCTAGCCCAGCAGCAGCAGGTAGTTGCGGAGACGACCGATCTAATCAACAGTGACATGTTGCGTAACAACCCGCTCCAACTGCAACCTCCTATACATATACAATAACCTGTCGACGTACTACACACACGCACGCACACGCGCACGCGCACACGCGCAGCAATCTTCTTTATTTTCATTTGTGTAATATAAAGGCATGTATATGTTTATCCTCTGTTTAGTGCCCAAAGCCTCCCAGGGTTCACTTTTGTTGATATCTTTCGCCAAGGTTTCCTCTTTCCTTTTTTTTCTCCACAGCCAATTTACGTCCCCCCTGTTGGGGCACAGGCCTACCTCAATATGAGAGTAGGCCTGTGCCCGTATGCCTGTATTCCTTTACAACAAACAATTCATCAAACATGGCGTGGGGTACAGCCGCGTCGTTGTGACGAACGACCACATTCCCATACAGATTGCAAACGTTCAAGTATAAGGTGATGCGTGGTGCTGGTACTGGTGCTGGTGCTGAGCAACCCCCTGTTTGTGGGCGGCTAGTGACGATGGGTGCGCGAGTCACGATTGTACACACAGCATCACACGAAATATAAAATGTAGTCTCCTTACCGCATTTATTTCACTAGCTACAGCACCCTTCAAACCTGAACAAAGTACTATTTGCAAAGGCTACAATAGGCACTACGGTAGTGGCTACCTTGACGGCCCCCTGCAGCAGAGACCTTCCATCAGTATAAACATTTCTTGTGTGTGAACAAACACCTCGTTTCCTCGTGAGCGAATCCACAACAACAGCAACGCGCAGCTGTGCTGTGTCGAGCTGGGGCTGCTGGTCGCCTGTGAACATGCGAGGGGTCGCGGGTGCAGCGCCCGCTGGCGGCAGCAGCTCCGACGGCAGGCACAATAGAGTTCCACGTGGCGCTCCCGGGGCGTGCCTGCGCCCCCTTGGTTCGTAACGGCACCTCCCCGTGCGACTGTTTGCATGCCAGCAGCATGAAATCATAACTGCGCGCCAATGATGAAGCCGCTATAACTAATATTATTTAATTACGTTGTCTTGGGACGTGAGATGTGCTCTCTCCTTACCGCAGTAACTACCTATACTGCCACATGTAAACAATTCATTAAAGCATGGTAACGCTCGCTCGGGGGCAGCTTGGTGAACTAAAGCGTTCACTGCTGGTGGACCCTTGTCGCCGGCAGCCGTCTACTGCAGACGACGAACAATACCGCGTTTCGGTCTGAAGGGCGCTGGAGCCAATATAACCACTAGGGTAACGAGAATCAACATCTTATGTCTCAACGCGACGGGTGCGGTGTGATGCTGTGTATCCATCCTCACAAGCGGCACGCTGTTATGCGCACGCGAATCACTTACCACCAGGTGGACGACCCGCTTGTCTTGTTGCTTCCTGGATAACAAAAGATATATTTCTATATGTTCATTAGATCATTAGCTGACGCAGTGACGCAGTGACGCAGTGACACAGTGACGCAGTGATTGACCGCTTGCTCTGCAACACGAACGACACAGGTTCGATTCCGGGGCCACGGAACTCGTTGCAATGAACACGCCTCAATGTTCATCTGTGTACGGATGGTAAATTGTGACAAGGGCTGATTTAGAGGCACGGTAGACTGGAACGCGCGCGCGTGTCGCGGGCCGGCCCACAAGCCGCCGCGCCACCGGCGCATGCGCTTACGTGTCTTGTTTACTGCTGCGCTTATTTTTTTTTTAGTTTTAATTGCTTCATTATACCGATAGCGTAATTAATTCAAACAATTACAACAAACTTGTAATTATTTTAGAAATAGCGCTTGTTATTCAGTTTTAGTTTGTTATTGCATACACGCACGCACACACGCGCATACATGTATATATATACGTACACGTACACGTACACGTGCCTTTACATCTGAATATTGTTTTGCTCCCAAGGCTAACGCGCGCGCGGCCAAACGGCGTCAGCGATGTTTATAACGAAACGGACGAACTCACGCACGTACGCACGCACGCACGCACGCACGCACGCATACAGGCATGCACGCACGCACCCACCAAATTAGGATGTATACACCGCACTACATGATGCTCGTCGCCTTGAGACTTAAGATATAAAGTTTCGTTACCCCAGCAATTACACTAACTCTAGCGCCCCTTAAACCGGAACACAGTACTGTTTGTCGGCTGCACTGGGCGCTGCGGTGGTGCCCACACCCAGTCGGCCCGGCAACAGGCGCCTGCCGCTGGTGGAGCTGTCAGACAGGCCCAGGTGGAAAGGCCTGTTATGAGATAACTTGTTCAATACACTATGAAAGCGTTTTCTATTTATTAGTCGTAAAGAGACAGGACGGTAGGCCGGCGGCGACTTCCGGCGGGCTGAGCTGTTCAGTGCTGGGCTCTTTAGCAATATAAATGTTACAAACATTACGCGGTGTGCTGCTGCTGGGCGAGGGGCCCACGCGCATGTGCGCGGACCGGTTCGAGTCGGCCGCCCATTATATATGCTAACTGCTTTGTTTACAAACCGACGGTGACGACACCGGCGCACGCGCACGTACACACACACACTCGCACACACACACACACACACACGTCACATGTAGAACTATCAGTACTTTTACTATTCGTTCCCCTGGCACTAGTAGTCTCTCAAAGGTTCATTTTGTAAATTGTCAGGATTGTCACAATGTTGTTTTTAACCAGAAATTCAAGATCAGCGAATATCGAATCCCACCCCACCCCACCCCGCCAGGAGTAGTGCTTACACGCACGAGCACCACACGAACTAAGTTATCACGTCCTCCGCTACAACGTCAAGTTATAATTAATAACATATACGTTAAGTGAATTTAGAAAACTTTTTAAACATTTTCTATTAGGGCTTCAATCGGTCCCGGTTGAATTGTGAGGATATACGTGGAGGAGCATTGTGGATGGTAGGATTCCTTAGGGTCTGCCTGGTTTGCGAGTGCTCCTGGATTTTAAAGGGGTCAATATTTAGGAGCTAAATCATTACGAGCGGGAGGAAGATTAAACAAGTCGCAACATTCGGCCACGTCGTCAGGTTAACATAGGGACCAGCTTCAGCTCGTCGTACATGCAAAGAACTAACCGGATGAACGAGCGGATAAACCTGCGCTTGTAATTGGGAACCTCCTTTTCATTTGTAGATTAATTAGGAAAACAGAGCAATGTTTATTTGGCCGATAATCAGCCCTCGCCCCCGCCGCGCCCGCGCAGCGCCCCCGCCGCGCCCGCGCCGTTATAGCGCAGTTATTTTTAACGTATTTTCGCACGCGGAAGTAATTCCTCGCGAATTAGAGTCAACTGGTCCAAGGACGGCGCGTGTGCACGTGGCCCCGGTTCACCTTGTACACGCCGTGCCCATGTCGAATGTCCACAGTTCGCGCACAGTGCACCGGCCAGGTCCCGCCGTCACCGCGCAGACACCGCGGCCGCGTGGTAGCGCCGACGTTGTTCTACATAACAAACATTGCGCGCCGGGGTCAGCTGATGGAAGCCGTTCCGACTGCTGATCAGAAAGTCTCTCTATCGTCTTGTGTTATCTATATGTATACGTACACTACAGTTTGACCAGGTGAGTATTTTCTCCAATCCGCTTCGTTCCATCTTACCAGCGGACGCTTCTCCATCAAGTTAACTTCTTCAGCGAGCTTACACTTTCCGTGTTAGCGATAGTTGGTACCAACCGTCGGTCTCCACGTATACCTGGAGACGGTCGGGGCCTCTGCGGGGTACAATAATTTTGTTTTTATGAGAAAAAGGTACGTTTTATTGACATGTTGATGGTAACTGATAACGTAACTTTAAGTTACGACGGGAGTGATAAGTCCCTCGGGAGCGACCATCACAAAATTAAAAAAAAACTTGTAAGTAAATCTATCTTCAAGGTAACTTTATTTCTATAACTTGTAAGAAACACTAGTGTTGAGTGATTTAGTATTCAAAATATATTATAACCTGCACATGTGATGGAGTCACCAGTCGGTTAAGCAAACAGATGCCCAGGTGACGGTAAGAGGCCGAGAGGAGGGCACGCTACATGTTCCGCTGCGCCCTTACAGAGCTGGAAAGGGGGTCTCTCCTCCGGAGATGGTGCTGCGCGGTGCAGCCAGCTCTGGCGAGGTCACGAAAGTGTGTGGGAGCGTTGCCGTGGCGCCGCCGTAAAGCGGTGCAGGTGGAACATCGTGAGGCTATAATCGGTGTAAGTCCGACATAACCTGTTTTTATCCCTGCGAAGACAGGTTTGCGGAGGCATTTCCTCCAGGTAACACAAAAAAAACGAGACCTCACTTCTCCTCAACTAACGAAAATACATTGATTAATTAAATATATATATATATATATATATATTTAATTAATATATTTATATATATATATGTATATATAAAAAGGTCGCTTATTACTACACAATAGAAAACATGAAATATCGGTGCGAGTCCTACCGCGGCACCAGCACCAGTGCTGCAGGAACAGCTCGAAGAGTTAATGATGTGCACGGCGCTGGTGTCGCAAAAGAAAACACGGTACGTTTATGGTTTCAACGTTATCGTTCTAGAAATTTCGACCTTCAGAACCAATCCCGTAGACAGCCGGAGACCAAAGCGGAAAATGAAGAATTAAAGGCTATTGTCGAAGCGGGTCCATTACTAAGCACTTCAGAGATAGCTGCAGACTATCGCGCGGAGTAAGTGACAGAACTGTATTGATCCACTTGAAGCAAATCGGGAAAGTAAACAAACTTGAACGACGGGTACCGCATGCATTGAGTGAATGGAACTTGCGAACACGCGCCGACTGCTGCTGCTGGGTTACTTTGCTCAGCCGACAGAATGATGAAGGGAGCTCAAATCGAGTCATTACTTGTGATGAAAAGTGGATACTGTACGATAATCGGCAGCGCTCGTCGCAATAGCTGACCCTGGAGACCCAGCCAAATCCTGCCCTAAACGAAAATTGACTCGGAAAAAGTTACTTATGAATGTTTAGTGGACTAGTGCCGGTGTCGATCACTACAGCTTCCTAAAATCTAGCCAAACGATTACGGCAGACATCTATTGCTAGATTCGAACGATGTCAGCGCTGCAAGCCATGCGACTTTTATAGCTTATCTGACACTGGGCTCGTGGACCCGGATCCACGGCCTGATTACAAATAATGTGTCCTACGTGGAGTGTAGTTATCCGACGGCGGGATTTTACAATATCTCTCTGGTTGTTGGCTACTCTGACGAATCTACTCGGTCGTCGAGGGCGGGCGCGCGCACCCTCCCCGACTACCTGCGCCTGTATCGGAATTTCTGGGCGGTGAAAACCAGCCCTGATCGCGGGTGTACTTAGTGTACGGTGTGTGTGTGTGTGTGTAGCTGTGGCGACGCATTCTGAAGCGAGGGCGGCGTGACGTCGAATTTCGGAGCGTGTTGGTAGTGTCCGAGTGTGTATGGTAACGTGGGTGTTGTTGATGACTGTGGGTTCATATGCGGTGTGAGGAACCCTTGGGATAGCGGAATTAGCGAATTAGCGGAATGCCGTGGTCTGCGCTTTTTAATCTTGGGATTCGTGGGCGGCTCGTAGTTAGCCGCTTTGGCCACCAGAGAGTTGAGGTGAGATGACGCTTTGGCGAAATATGTTTCGGAGCACTCTCTGAAGTGCTCCGTAATGATCGGGAGTTTGAGGTCGCTGTGGAGGTCCACATTGCGTTGGTACCATTCGGCACCGGTTGCGATGCGGCTGAATCGGTTTGGAGAACCTGCAGGGGTTTGACGCGTACTTCGGACGAATGGGCGAAGACTACGCTGGCGTAAGACCCCCTCCAACGGGTTCTCGCCTTGTCGTGGCGGAGGGGCTTAGTAACCGTGGTCCGCTACACGGTGAAGCTAAGTGGAACCCATCCGGCCGGCCCGCGGCGAAGAGCTGGCCGAAGCGGCCGCTCCCGGTTCGAGCACCGGTTGGGATAACTGGAGCTCACCGGAGCGGCCGGAGGCCGCAGGGGTGGCTGTGTGCTGCCCCAGCGGCCGTTCATCACCAGGGCTCAGCTTCATCGCTCATATTCGCGAGGCGAGAGACAAAGCGGCCCAAGTAATGGGCAAAGTATACCCCCTGCTGTGCATGAAGAGCAAGCTCTCTCTCAGGAACAAGCTTCACCTCTACAAAGTATGCGTAAGACCTATAATGTCTTACGCCAGCGTTTTTTTTTGTTTTACGTGGGGGAAATGCCTACGCATACTCGTCCGCGCGGGGGCAAGGATGAGTTTTGTCGGACTTGCACTGACTAAAACCCCCACGATGTTCCTCCTCATCGCCATGATGGCAGGGTCACGGGAACGCAAGCACTCAACCGCGACCCTGCCGGCGCTGGCCGCTTGCGCGGCTCCACCTCGGGAGGGAGGGATGAACCCTCCCTTTCCAGGGCACGCCGGAACATGCAGCGCGCCCCCTCCTCGACCTCATGCGTGTGCGGGCGACCGGTTCCCCCGAACCTGTGGCCCAGTGGCCATGGGAGCCACGGGAAAAAACCTCTCCCGGCTCCCCGCGGCGGAGAGATGTTAGGCCCGCCGCTACCTGTTAACGGCCGCGGAGGATAGGGAGAACGGCGCATCGCAATACCGAAACTCCTCTTCCTCCGCGGCCCCACCGCCGCCGCATCGCCGGTGCGACACCGATTGGCCGCAGAGGGTACTCCCTCCGCGACCCCACCTCGACTGCAAGGGGCAGTATAAAATTGCCCCTGCAGCCTGGCCGCAAAGGGCAACGTAAAGCCGCCGGGGCTACAATGTTAAACTTGAGCTTACCCACGAGTTTGTACAGGATTTGACCGTTTGGGTTTGAATTGTTTGCGTCCCAGGTGTTATGCCTGCTGTTGAGATCGCCAGCGAGGATAACAGACTGGCCTAGGTCGAGAAGGGTTCTTATCTCTGGTCCCCGCACCGCTTTGGTGAGGATCAGATCGGATGCGATGACGATCGGTTAATGACCGGTAAGGGAGATTTCGCACTCCGAGACTTCTATGTTGGCAAGGGGCGGACTTTCTAGCGGTATGCAGTGCAGGGACCGTTTAAAATAGATGAGGGTGCCACCTTTTGAGACGATCAACCTAACCTGACGAATGATGTGGTAGTTGGCGATTTTTGGGTCGCGACTGAAGGGTTTAAGGAACGTTTCCTGAATGAGCATGACGTCGACGTCGTGGTTCCTGAAAAATAAACTTATTTCTTCTTATTGAGAGCGGATGTCGTCCGCTCCGTCCGTTCAAGTACGCGACAGATAGGGAGCGGGGTTTGATTGGCAAATATCTATTATCAGCAACTGCACACCATGAAGGAAGAACTAGCTGCTAAACAACCGAGACTGATCAATCGCTCTAGGCCACTGCTGCTTCACGGCAACGCTACACCACCACCACCACCACCACACACCGCACAACAAACGACCACTAAGTTAGATGAGCTACAATTGGAATGTCTGCGACATCCACCGTACTCGCCGGACCTTGCCCCAACATATTACCATCTTTTCCGTAATTTGGACAACTTGTTCAAGGAAAAAAAGTGCATAGATATCAACGGTGTATACTTCCATTAATTAAATATATTTTACAAAAAAAAAACATTTACTTTATATATATATATATATATATATATAAAGTTGGCGTTCTGTACGGAACTAATATAAAGAAAATGTTTATGTATATATATATATATATATATATATATATATATATATATCTAATACTCGTGTATATATGAACATGTCCCATCAATGTTTATTATTTGAAGGTACATACCGTATGCACATGCGTGCTGCGCCTGCAGCTGCAGCCGTTTCATAACATCATGTTATGAAATAAACGCGCCACTTATTTCACTGTCACCTGCTTTTTATTTGCCCAGCGATGGGCGCGGCGCGCTGGGCTACCGAGCGGTGGGAATTAATAATCACACTAAAAATACTAAATTTGTTGCGCTCCTTTCCATTTCCGGCGGAGGAGGAGGTTCCTAAGTTTTACAAACTTCATTTTGTTAGTAAAAACATTTTGACAGTTTTTACAGTCTGATATACAGATCGAAGAGTTTGTTTTATGTTCCACAGAGCAACGAGAGGAACCGGATGTTCACCTGATGTTAAGCGATTCGCCTGCCTTTAACAACAAGGTGCAAGTGAGGATGACACACCGCGCCACATTGAGGCATAACATGTTGAATCTCGTTAAGCCAGTAATTACACTTACTACGGCGCCCATCAAACCGGAACACATTAATATTTACGCACCACTGTTTGGCCTACTGTGTTTGGCTAGCGAGGTCTGCCACCAGAGAATTTAAAACGGTCTATTCTGTAGCGGTGGCGGTACAGCGCTATTCGAGACCACTTCGCAGTATCGAATAACGCCCGACGTGCTTTTTAAACAGGAAAGCAGTTGTTGTCTGCTTGGCAAAAGTTGCAGCAATGCTCCTCCCGATAGTGATCAAAACACCATCCGCCGGTTCGCGGAGCTGGTGCACAGCACCGTTCGAACGCTTCTCCAAAAACCAGACGACTCCGGTTCTGTTTATTTGCGTCATACCGCAGCATGGACTGCAGCATGGACCGCAGCATGAACCGCAGCGCTCACACCGACGTGCGACACGCTGGCATCGCTCACATTTGCTACACCACTTACGAAGGTCACCAGGCACGTAAGGATAAAAAACATTGACATGGGCTTTTTAAAGCAAATTGAGAAGCTGTTAAAGAACTGATAATCTTTGAAACAGATGTAGAATTGTCTATGTATTGTGAACGGAGACTCGAAGAGTTCACCCTCCAAAGAAAATGTTGTTCGTATACAGGGAGTCGTTGGCACTGGACCCCTAGCGCTGGGAATCGATTGGGTAGGACTTGTGATCAGTAACAATATACTGCGATGGTGATGATAACAATGATGGTTAAAATTAAATAAAGCGGCTTACGTTGCGGTGTGAGCGGCGGCCGCGAATTAACGTGACGCGGGTATTTTCAGCTCTGGTCGACTTTAATGGCTTGATTTATTTATATTTATGTGGGGCCCTGGCTACCTCCGCCCGCCTCCCGCCGCTGGCCGCGAGGAGCTGGAGACGCGGGGCTCTTTGGAGACGGTGGTTTTCTAACTGGGCGATCACGAGCGGAGATGACACTGCGCCGAACTGCTGGACGTTGCGCTGGAGCGGAAAGAACTCTCGCCAACCGTTTCAAGCTGTAATGGCGTGACGTGTAAACGATACATATGTGGAGCGGGCCGGGCGTTCACCCGCTGCAACACCGGCGCGCTAATCGGGATGTTGACATAGCGCGCAGCACGCCGCAGCACGCCGCAGCACGCCGCAGTACGCCCACGGAAACGGTCGCCCGCTGCGGAGGTGCGTGTTCTCTACTTCGCTTCGCAACCAGTAAAACTAGAATATAGGGCGTAACATAATCATTCAATAATCTAGACCTCGTCCTGAAAGGCCAGTGGGCTGTCCCGCAGGTGCCTTCTTCTAATATACGTGCCGCAATGAGTACAAGACATTGGCAATGATCATTACTTATTTGCAATTTCAAGCTACAGCTAAATACCCTCAACAAGCTGCCCCTCGCTTATTGCTTAAAGGTAACAAGGGGCGCCGTGCGCTCCGTGCGATCCCCACTTGAGATACGTGTAGCGACACAGCGAGCCACTTCATTAGCCGGTGCGCCCAGCTGCACCACTCCGCTGGTGCTGCTCAGCTGACCGCGCGGCGCGGTGGTGAACATGACGGTTCAGACTGCTGTCGGCAGTAACAACAAATCTCCACAAGTCAGCGCTGCCAACACCAGCGCCGCTGTGCTGCGAATGCGTATTGTATTTAAATACTCGCATTGCGCATCCTTCGTCGCGCGTTTCGTGTGTCGTTGTGTTTATTGAACATACTCTCGTAAATTGGAACGTGGACGTGTGTGCGGGCGCGGCGTGCGTTGTGGCAGCGCGGAGCTCTCGCGCACAGCATCCGGGAGACCGAGCGAGACTCATTGTTTGATCTTCAATATTGTGAGCCGGTCTCAAGTGCTGCAGTATAACTGTTAAGAATCATTCTCTACCGGTTTGCCTTCTTGAAGAGTCGGCTCCGCGTTACTTGTAACCTTTCCCTAACGAACACAGGCGCAGGCGGACAAACAAACGCGCCCAGCGCGCACGCACACACAGGCGCACGCGCCGCTGCAGCGCGCGCCCGTGTGTGCGTGCGCGCGGCTCAGCTGTTGTTTGTTGTGGAGCCGCGGCCGGGGGTCGCTGACACCGGCAAAGACTAACAATTAAACAGAAGCAACGTCGCCGCGCTGTGGACACGCGCTGTTCACGAACAAAGAGATTCATTTTCTCGTTTTTGATAAGAACAGAAAAAAAGTGTAACAACGTGCCGGCGCCGGTGTACCCGCCGGAATACAACGCGAGTGTCTCCTAGAAACCAGTGAAGAGCCTTCAACTCGATTAGCGCGCTTCACCAACGCACCTACGTCACCAGGTAGCACCAGGTAGCATCAGGTAGAGCAATAAAAATATTTCAACCGAGCGATTTGTTTATTGTGATCGTTATTTTAATAACATTCTTTGTACACTCTATAGCAATAAAAAACTTCTTAAGATTACATAACTTATTCCAAAGTTACTTAACTTACAATACTTTAAGGGGACTAAGTAAATGTGTGAATAATGTTGTTTGTCTCTCGAGCGTAGTGGCGCGTCTGCGCGCGTGCTCTGTGCCGCGTGGCAACAGCGCTCGTCGGGGGCGCGGGGCGGGGGACGCGCGTCGGGGCCGGCGCGAGCGGTGGGTGGTTGGGTGGTGGGGGTGGTGGGGGTGGTGGTCGGGCGCTGGTTGCGCAAGCCCGTGCTCCCGTCAAGGCCCGCCGCCGCTCGCAGCCAGCGCGGGGCTGACGCTCGCCACGCCCGCTCACGTTTGACAACATTCGTACTGTGTTGTTGCCATGCAAAACGTGCGAGCAGCGGCAACTCACCTGATGATGACGATTCCCTGGCGGCTCTTGAGTTTCTCAGTGTGAAAGGAAGCTCTCTAGCTATCTCGTTAGCTCGGTGCCAGCTTATGTCACTGCGAGCGCGTCGCCTAGCAACGCGTTCGCTCGTGTCATCACTCGGCCGTGTAAAAAATCATTCGCTTAAAGATTTTCTAACTCTTAATCATAGCTGGTTACGTCATCGCTATTATTACTTCACTCTGCCGTTGCCCACTGCTGGACATGCTTCTCCTGGCTTATATAGATACAACTGTGAGATCAAGGCGATGTTATTGCAGTGGGAGATTGACGGCTAACGAAATCTATTCGCAGCTAGTAAACTAGACGGAAGGCAGTATTTATGTAACCTTCGCGGTATGGCTACCACATGTATGTATGTGTATATATATATATGTGTGTGTGTGTGTGTGTGCGTATCGTTACTGTGTTAGTTATCCATAACTGCTGTTCACGCTTGGATCTGCACAAGTTGCTTGTTGAGAAAAGTAAGCTGTTGGTACTGGTAAGGTGTGTGTGGCTGTTAAAATTGAGCTGCATTATGTATAGGAGATTAGTATCTGTAAGTGACATTAAGCGCGTTACCGAAGGTGAGGAGCTGGAAGAGCGGGTGGGTTGGGGTGTGTGTGCGCGAGAGGGTACGGTGGGCGGAGGTGGGGAGGTGGCATGGCTACGAGGCAGTGTTATTGCTGTTATCGCTGCGTAGTGGTTATTGGATACGAATGAAGTGGAGCGACCAAACAAATATTGCAGGCCACAGGACTGGACGGCAGTGGTGGGATGAAGTGGTAAAGGTTCCCTGGAATGGCCTTTGCGACGGCGCGGAGACGGTGCCCTTCAGAGATCCCGATTATTATGCAAGTAAAGTTTGCATGAAGCATTCGCATATACCTTCCCGTGTACCGTCAGCTTGTATTTCTTAGGTCTAGGAACGTATCCCTAAATCCTTTTTTCTGCTGGAACCTAAACTGTACTTTTAGCAGTGTTCCGATTTGAAAGATGCTGCAACCAACATCCTGCGCCGGACTATGTGGTGCTGTGTAAATTGCCTGACTACTGCAGCATTGTTACGAAGAGGCGCCGTACGAGCGAATCATCATCCCGATCGTGTGGTTGCTTATCATTTCGTTTCTATTGACAGTGAGTCCTTTGGTAGGTCCACGCGTGGGCATCCCAGCACGGTGAACAGTAGTTTTGGTAGAGCGAGCGAATCTCATTTAATGTTCTGGCTCGTAGTCACCGCAACATGTTTTTGCGTCGTCGATTACCGTGTATTGACACCACCCATCCTCCCTCCTCCATCACCACCTCCACCTCCACCTGCTCCTGCTCCTCCTGCATCACTTCCTCCGCGCTCGTGACAGAGGAACCGAGTGAATTTATCGCCGAGTAATTCTGCAATAGTTTTTATTGCTTTTCTTTACTTTTACACAGACTCATTAGTTTTTACGGCTGTTCTTTAGCTTATTTACGTGTAGCCAAGCTACGCGCGTGCGTGTGTGCGTGCGTGTGTGCATGTGTGCGTGCGTGTGTGCATGTGTGCGTGCGTGTGTGCGTGCGTGTGTGCGTGGCACGCGCATCGCCCACTTCACTACGATCGCTCGCTGAATGCGGACTCCTCTGCATGAGGGGCGCAGGCGCCGGGCGCAGCCGCCGGTCCCAGCCGCCGGGCCCAGCCGTCGAGCTCGCTTTAAAAGCGGTTTTGTAGATTTTATGTTAGTATAAAAAAATAATTAAAAAGATAATTGACATAGATATAACATAGGGTAGATAAATATAGAGAGAGTAAAATCTAGTTTCGTTTGAATTATTTAAACGATCCGCTGTCAGGGTTTGGGCGTGGGTTTGGGCGTGGGTGTGGGCGCTCCTCTGCACAGCGCGGCGGTCGGGTGTCACGCACACGATGCTTATCAACCTTTTAACTTGGCGTTGCCTAAGTTATTTCACTGATCCTTTGAAATATAGTTAAGTGCACAACTGCACAAGGATTCACTTGTGTTCACAGCGCGAGTAAAGAGTAAGCTCTGCCGCGGTTTCGCCGCGCGCTCAACTTGGTGATAAGCATCGTCCACCCTCCCCCGAGATAGATGGTCACCTAGGCCATGGCATCTTTATTGTCGATACCAGCTTCTCACTCCCATTTGCATAACTCGTAATCGACCACAAAGAGATCTGCTCGTGGAATGGAGGCTAGGACTCCTGATACTCTTCGTGGGTCGGAGGTCGCCAGCGTAATTTACTGTTGTTTTTGGTCGACGTTTCGATACTCGGTAACCGTGATGCTGTCCCCCGGGGTCAAGGGACGAGGGTCCGCTAGCGGGCATCGTCACGAACGACGCTTATCGTCCCCCGCGCACTCGGGACTACTTAAAAGCTTTCTTTCAACTTGAAAGTTGGCCAGCCGCGTGACGTCACTTTACGACCCCGTCACACGGATATTTATGTGACGGATATCGTTGTGAAGCATTTCATTCGATAGTTTCTAAAAGTGTTTATGTAACCCCTTCAGTACGTGACAGAAAATTCATTAAAACCTCCTCCGTTGCACAAAAGCCAAGTTCTATCGTCGCGGTCAAAGGTCAAAGGTCAAAGGTATGCTTTATGCAGTAAGATAACGTGCTCCGTGCAATGTCCCGCTCCATCGATGATGTTTTTTAAACAAATTCTCTTCTTCAGATCTTTAGTTTCTTTTTAATGATTCTGTTTCCGTCAGGTTTTTTTTTTAATTTACTGTTTAAATATAGCACAGAGTAGTAACCGTGCACACCGTATGACGGTGTCTCGTGTATTTCCGCGTTGTGTGAGTATATTAATAACGCTGAATTGGAGCGAGGATGCCGCGTGGCGAGGAGTTGAACGCCTGCCAGTAGAGCCGCGCGCTCACCCGCAGCCAGCTCTCCGCTCGCTCGCGACCCGCTCTCCGCTCGCTCGCAGCTCGCCCTCCGCTCGCTCGCAGCCTGCTCTGCGCGCGCTCTTCGCGCGCTCGCGGCCCACTCTCCGTGCGCTCGCTACGATATTCCAACGACGTGCTTGTCATCGGTTCTGTCCAGACTCTACTTCAACACAGCACAAATGAATCTGTGTTCTGGTAAAATTGCGAGAAAGGGAGATGTATGGATGTACACAGAGAAAGCGAGGAATATATGAAAGCATTTAAGGTAACAGTTTAGTAAATATATACATCGCTCGACCCAACGTGACAATCTCGTCAGCAGGCTGCAGCGCGACCACGACACGCAGGATGACGTAACTATATAGAAACGCGTTTCATCTCGTTCTCTCGCCGCCTACATCCTCTAGATGTAGTGGTGGATACCATTTCTCGTTTCCTAAAATTCATGTGACATTGTTCTACAAAGAGTTTCGTATGAATTCTGTTTTTATTCCTTTCCTTCGCGATCCGTCGCAGCATTGATAGCGTTGCGCCTGTTAGTGCAACGAGTTATTTGTATTTCTACATTCATGGATAGTGCAACGGGGGATTTGCCGACGGCGTGTCGCCATTGCACATTTAATTTATTCTAATTGTTAGTGTTACCCCAATATCGGCTAAACGGCAAGGCAGTTCTTCATCGCCGGCATCCGGTGGAAATGTGTAATGTGTAATGTGCAATGAATAATACATGGCCCCGCACACTACGCGAACATTCACCACTGAAACAAAACTAACTAAATTGTAAAACTAAACACTCATTGTGGTAGTAATATACTAACGTAGTACTTCATTATTATCAACCGACAGACGTCCACAGCTGGACATAAGCTTCCCCCAAAAATCTCTACATCGATCGGTCGCGCGCTGCCCGCATCCAGCTGCTTTCAGTAACCTTCACCAGATCGTCGGAGCACCCGAAGGGGGGTCTGCTAACACTACATAGTAGTTAATAATCATTATATAACTAACTTGTAAATGGTGAAACTCATTTGCAGGAGTGTACGTCACATAGCGTGTGGGCGTGCTGGTGGTACATTTGTATTGGTATTGCCATCATGATCTTAGTTTATTTAGCATCCTTATAAGGTATTATATGCTTTACTTGGCATGCCGCTTGGCAAGCATCTTACCCTGGAATTACCTTTCTCTTAGATATTCTTTAGACATGTTACGGAGCGGCTGTGAGGATATTCCACAATAGACCAATGACTTCAATTCTCGTCGCCTGCGTTTTGCAGAGAACTGTTATCTGTCTGTGAGTCCGTACAACACTTCAGATACTTTTTGGAAGTCCAGCATTGTACAATTTTCACCTACTCTACAATTTTATCCAGCATCAGCAGACGTCACCGCCAGTTCAGCTAAATCAGCCCTCTCTTATTTCTCAGTACACGACTGATATCGCACACATTAAAGGTAAACACAATTGCACTAACTCCGGAAGTATTCCCCAGATTACAGAGAAACTAGTTGTTACATTTATGGATGTTGTGCGAGTACTGGTGCGCTGCAGGAGACGAGGCCGGCGCGAGGCGCTCCCGGTGGTTGTTGTGTCGGTTGTGGAGCCGACGTTTGTGCAGAGCTGACGCAAGGTCACTTGCGTTCATTCAGCACCGGCCGACACGCCGACACGCCGACACTCCGACACGCCGACACTCCGACACGCCGACACGCCGACACTCCGACCAACGCACATAAACGTTTAGTAATTACCGCACGCGCTTGTTTGCGAAACTTACAATGGCACCAGACTAATTGAATACACGACCTTCGGAAACGATCATGAGCTGAAGTTAAACAAAATTATTTACTTTGAAACGAAACTACTAATCAAGCGGCCGTGTCCTCGCCGGAGCGGTGCTGGTAGCGAGAGGACCTGCCGGGGACCGCGGCCGAGGACCTGTTGCCGAGGAGACAGTAGACACTACAATTGTGAGTCACAATACCTGCGCGCTCCGTGCCCTACGTTCAAATAGGTTAGTCTTATTTTCTAGTCGACGATGACTACGTTGTACGATGCTGTTCATCACATCACATGACTCGTCATCGCTGCCTACGCAATTAGCTACCAATTAACTATTGAAATTGGAATTAATGTCCTTTTAGTGATGAACATCATCAATGCAACAACAAGTGTTGGCTAACAAATATAAGAAGACCAATGCGTGGATGCAACGCTGTGTTTTCCTGTAGTAAAGCAATCATCCCAAGAGAGCTGGAACTACTGGAGTAAACCTGCCGCCGCACTAGCATCTCCGTGGACATCTCGCAGCCGTAGTGTACTGTGCGAGCAGGCGTCGCCGTCAGATCGACTATTACTCCATAAAAATAATCACAATTATCACATCACATGTTAAATGTCCAAACCAAAATACGCCTACTTAGTGTTCAAGTGCGCCGTGACAGGTTCAAGTGCGGCTAACCCTTAAAACTCGGTGTTCGAGTCGGGCACACACGTGTCCATCCAACAAGTGCGCGCGCGCACGGTGCACGCTGATAGTGCAATACACAAATCAATACTAACAACATCAATTACGATTGTCGACCTCCGCACCCCCTCCCCGTGGGCAGGATACCTAAACACTAATAATCCTTGTTCCGCTATTAACACACACTGAAATGGATCAGTCAGTACCTTAGGGACTGATGAACAGCTGCCTTACTGACGTTTAGTTTTCATGTGCTGGCATACTGATATGCGCTGGTGCGTGCTGGGCAATGGATCGGTTCAGCCGATTCTGATCGCATGCCCACCGAGTCGCCAAATATAAAGCATAGTCACATAAAAATATAGTTATGTTGTCCTATACGCACACAGGATACCCTAACGTTGCTGGGCAATTATACTGAGGCTGCGGACTCCTAGTTGTTTAACCGTAAGCTTATTGTCCCTTCCCCTCCAACGGGTTCTCGCCTTGTCGTGGCAGAGGGGCTTAGTAACCGTGGACGGGCTTAGTAACCGAAGCGGCCGCTCCAGGTTCGAGCACCGATTGGATAACTGGAGCTCACCGGAGCGGCCGGGGACCGAAGGGGCGGCTTTATGCTGCTCTAGCGGCCAAGCTGCAGGGGAGGTATAAAACCGCCCCTGCAGCCGAGTGGGGTCGCGGAAGGAGTATCCTCTGCAGGCAACCGGGGTCGCACCGGCGATGCGGCGGTGGGGCCGCGGGGGAAGAGGAGTGTCGGTATTGAGATGCGCCGTTCTCCCTATCCTCCGCGGCCGTTGACAGGTAGCGGCGGGCCTAATATCTCTTCGCCGCGGGGAGCAGGGAGAGGTTTTCTCCCATGGCTCCCATGGCCTCTGGGCGACAGGTTCGGGGGAACCGATTGCCCGCACACGCATGAGGTGGAGGAGGGGGCGCGCTGCATGTTCCGGCGCGCCCTGGAAAGGGAGGGTTCATCCCTCCCTTCCGAAGTGGGGCCACGCAAGCGGCCTACGTCGGCAGGGTCGCGGTTGAGTGCGCACCCGCCTTCCTGTGTCCCTGCCATCATGGCGATGAGGTGGAACATCGTGGGGGTTTTAGTCGGTGCAAGTCCGACATAACCCGTCGTTGCCCCCGCGAGGACTATGCGTAGGCGGCCACGTCCCCAGAAACACAACAGAAAACACACTGTGCGATATTGATTCAGATACATTTTTGTTATTGGAACGTAAGAGGAGTGTAGACGTGCAAGCGAGACACTTGTTAAGGAGTGAGCGGCTCGTTCACACGGTGTGTTCGGTGTCACGGCGCAGCGCCGCGCACGCGCACGCGCACGCGCACTCGCACGCGCACGCGCACGCGCACTCATATGGGAGTTGCGATGGTGGCCTTGGCGAGTTATTTATAGCTGCAGCAGCTCCATCTCGTTGTAAGCGATAATATAATACAATGGGCGGCCTTGGCGCGACCACTTGGTGAAGTTTAATCGCGGAGGTTGGCTATAAATACGCGCCGGCGACGTGGTGGTGGGGTGACGCGGTGATGCTGCCTCTTAACCGCTCCTTGTGTTTATTGCAGGTGCCCCGCTCGATCGTGTAGTGGAAAGTGATGTATAGGTAGGTATATATATATATATATATGTATATATATATATATATATTCTTGTTTAGGTCACTTGGCTACATTACGTTATTCAATATTTTCCTATACATAGAAATATTTTTCTAAATTTTAGATTTTTTTATACTACTTGGGTGGCAGACTTGCGGCCCGCCTGATGTTGAGCGGTAACCGCAGCCTGTTACTCCAGGGGTATCACTGAGCGCGTCACCGGCCCTGGACAAACCTTTTCACGCCCTTTTTGAAGAACTTCAAATTGCAGCTCCTAGGGAAAACCTCGACAGGCAGTTCGTTCCACAATTTTAGTGTTTTCGGGAGAAAACATCTCTGGAACCGGACCGTACGCGACCACTGCGGTTTAAGAGTATTAGAATGAATTCGATGAAGCGCGATAATGAAACGTAACCGTGGGCATCATGTCAGAGCTCATCAGAACACATCCCGTTATAGAGGCGTAGAGCACACATCAGGAGGCAACTTTATTGCCCGAAGTTTTCTTGCATTATATAATTATTTACTGACTGATATACACTGATACTGACTGCTGGTGAACGAGGCCCCCGGGGACAGCTGACGGGGCCGATGCATACCAATGCCATGTACTGTCTTTGGGAGTTTGTATTCTATGTATCAGCATGGGAACGTATTCGTCCAGTAACTTTCCAACAGCACACCAAAGTGACGCTAGTCGGGAAGCCATTTATTGCACCACACGAAGCCACGCTCGTCGCCATGGGTCATCTTACGCCGTGTTACTCCAGCAGCCTCCGAATCGATGACTGCTAAGCCGAAGTAGGCACTGTGGCGACACCCAACCAGACCTTAATACACAAACAAGTACCATATTTTTACCTCGAACGCAGTAAATGGGTTCATTGGGATTTAGCTGAACTTTCGCATCGCAAACCGCGACGCACGAGAACCAGTTAGCTGGCGGACGGGGGGCCGGTTTCCCGACCCACAAATGTCGAACACTCCACAACCTTTGCTTTAAAGCCAGGTTATATAAATCCACGTAGATTTAACTTTATAGAGCATGGTAACACTAATAAGGTGCGTGTCACAGATGAACCGGATGTATGCACGGAACTAGATCGGTCTTCATTCTAACAATTACTGTAGCGACATGTGCAGGCACACGCCGGAGCTTCGTTTAAAATAGGTAATTGGAAAAACTATAGAAAAGAAGATTTACCACGTAGTGTCTCCAGGCAAGCCGCCAGTGTTGCCACGTTGTGAGGTGTATGCCCCCCACGAGTAGTGAAGCAGTTGACGTTAAGCAGCAACTCCCTGCGCCCCAATCGGACGAGCATATCTACAACTACAACTTGTCGTACCGTACTGCAGGCAGCTCGATGTCGGCGCGTTACAATAATAAATCAAGGATGCTGGACCGCCGGCTCGAGAGCAGCAGATCAATTTGTTTGATAACCGTTGGCAGGTGATGGACGCAACTGTCTGTTTATACTCACACCGATCAGACTTGCATTACGTTTGGCAGCTAACCGGTGAAGTTAACCCTGTTTACTATCATTCAGTAGGTGACGTGATGGTGCACTGAAGCGCGTCGTGTTGCCTGCACACCGCGGCTCAGGCTATAACCACCGCACCGCACCGCATTGAGGATTAAATTTATGATAAAATGGAGTCTGTTCACATGGAAGTCTTAGAAGCTATAGCATCCTTTTAAAAGGAACACATCTATTTTTTTTTTGATTAGCACTCTACTGCTGGACCGCAGAAGTAGGAGCAACAGTGACACTCATCTCATAGGAGTTGCACTATATTCAGCAAGACCTATCACCGATAGTAATCTCAATGAGACCAGTGGGTTACAACCGAGTATTCAATCTCTCAATGTAGAGCGTGATGCTGTTGTTAGATTTAATTCCAAATATGTCTTTTGCTGCTGCTGACACTAGCATTAAATGGTCAGCACGTTGGGAGGCAGCTGTCAAGTTATACTATTATCATCGGTACACAATATGTGAGAGTAGTTAGTAGAAAATATCGAGTATTGTGCGAGAGGAACGCGCGAACAGCGCCGGCGCGGTATTTGCGCTGCGCCTGCGCAGTTATCATCGGCCGGCCCAGATAACGCGCGATATATTTGATTTGACTATAAAAATTCTAGTGCACGGATTCACAGACTACAGTTGTTAATGTAGTTATTTATTGTTACCACTTACCGGCGCACGCGCACGGCTTAATGCAGAGTGGCGACTCGGTGCCCGCCCTCCGCACACCTCTGCGAGTTTCTGGAGAGGTGACGAGGTGCGATGACAAGACACATTCTCCATATACCGCTGTGTTATCCAAAGCATTCCGCTGCTTTACACAGTGAAGTCATTTTTCTGATCTGATCTGATCTGGTCTATTAGTGGCTGCGCTTCGATCCACAGGAAGTACTGCTTACTTGCGTGGCTGCAGCGCTCTTTAAACTGAATCATGTTTATTTTCCTTATCTGACCTTTATAGTGTTCTGCATGGAATGGTTGTCCGTCAGGTAATCACCTACGCGATGACGAGGGAACGCGTCTGTGTTACGTGTACTCTGATCTGATCGAGAGCAAAGCGGGCTGCAACTGGGTCAGCGCGACCACGACCAGCCCACGCCGGCAGGCCGCCGCCGGAGCTGCCGCCGCGCGCCGGCCTATTTCCGCGCGCTCGCTCCGAACAATTTGATTTTTTAAGCATCACTAAAATTACTTGCCGTTTTAGCGTCCGACAAACGGCTGAACCGATTACGACTTCATTTTTATATTTAGAACATTATCTTTCCTATTGTTATTGTAAACTGTACGAGGAGAACGCGCGCTGCTTTATCTTCGTAGCTGTTAGTGATAGAGTATTTAAAAATGTTTTTATCCATCATATCAAAACTTTAATGATTAGCATATTGTAATCATACGTATCCGGATATATCCAGTGATATCATGTACGGTGCGCGGGTTTCTGGCACACAGCAGGGCACAGCACGGCACAGTACGGCACAGCAATGAGGACGAGCGACTGCAGCCGTGCAGTTACCGCGGTGCGTCTACAACATGCATGCAGCGCGCTGAATGTTGGCCACGTCACAGTTTTGTACGACCTAGGTATAGTTTGAAAGTAGACTGACAACGAGCGATGCGATACGGCATCGGCATGACAAGGCGACTTAAACTTTGTAAGTACGTATAGGATAAAGAATACTGACATACAGTAACGGAGTCTGCCGGTAGTTATATAAGAGCAGGGTGTATCAAAGTATAGGTAGCTGTCTCCGTGTAAGCAGCGTTGAGCTCCAGCTGTCCACGTGCGCGAGCAGGGCATCTTACGGCGCCAAGCGTCACTTCCTAGTCAAACACACTCCACACGTGACAAGACTTTTCCAATTGAATAATAATTTTGAAGCACTAGGGTAGACTTGAGCTAGAGAATTGCTGTACTGCCAAGAGTGTTCTTTTGTTATAATTTAAGTCCGTTGACGGAAGTTCCGTTTAATTAATTAACGATTACGCGCGCGCCCGGAAACAGAAGCTCAATGAAATCTGTTTTGACAGAGTCGCCGCCGCGCCGACGGATAAATACTGCGCACGCGTCATCCGCAGAGGCAAGCGAACACGGAAGCGGGGAAGGTTGTGTGAGGAGGCGCTGGCTGCGGCCGAGCTGCTCCGCCGGCCAGGAGCTGGGCGGTCGCGCGCGCTGCAGGCGTCGCATCGAATGTTTTCTTTTACAGAATTTTTGGGCCTGGGCTTCGTTCCTTTCTTTATTACAGTTTTGTTGTTGCTTTTCTCATTATCTCCTTTCATCCTCTTCTTGTATTGTGTTCTCATCTTCCATTATTATTTCTCTCATCTATACTCCATCTTAATTCCTCCTTTCATGCTCATTACTAACACACGTCCTTGTCTTGTTTCTTACTTCTATACATCGTATTACAATTTCTCGTACATTCTATTCTATTCTTGTATCTCCTTGACTGTATACATTTTGTTCTTAATACAGTTTTTATTGACGGTCTTGTGAACTCTCTTACTTATTTTATTACCGAGAAACAGCACTGTGCAAACATCACTGTTTGCAGTTTTCCGGTTCGAAGGGCGTCGTAGTTACTAAAGTTACTGGGTTAACGAGACGCAACATCTTATGTGTCGGTACAATGAGCACAATATGGTGCAGTGTATACCATTGTAACTCAGAAGAACGTCTCGCTCGTATCCTCGCTTCGCCAATAAATCCAGACCAATATCACGACGAAATCTTAAACGGAACGGAAGCACTTCAGCTCGATGCGCCGTGCTGCATCTCAGAGAGAACTGCGAGATTCGCGACGTGATTAACTAATGCTAACTGCAGCAACATTAAAGGACGCAGTACAGTTTCCATAGTTCAGACGTCTGCGTTAAGCAAGTCGAGACCTCGAACCGGCGACCTCGTATTCACAAGCCGTATCCATCACCACCCAGCACGTGCAGGTGGGTGTAGGATGCGTTGCGTGAAGTCTGGGCCTGCTGAAACGGAATGTTGGTGATAAACCATTTCGGTGTGATTGCAGACGTCGTTCAGGAAGCGACGCCCGGTGCCGCCGGCTGAATAATTACCGGTAAAGCCATTTAGTAAGCCAAGAGTTCATATTTGTTACGCTGGTCACCTTCTGGTCGATCAAAATTTAGTTCTGTGTTCGAGTAGGACTGTTGTTTCAGTTCCGGGTTACGTTGGTAACCTCGGCGACGAGGAGGCGGGAACTTGCGATGCAAAGATCATGTGATTTTGATATTGTTAATCAAATTTCCAGTAATGAAGCAAAATTATCGTACACAATTTGTGAATTGGCAAAAAGTACTAAGGCACCATCGTGGTCAGCTGGCGACTGCTCACCCGATACTGGGCTGCACGCATCCGGTTCTGGCTGAAAAAAAATGGAATTGTGACCATTCTTCTCCCGAATTGACCACATCACGGCTGTCCCTCAACTACTCTCACACAACGACTAATGGTACGTCATCGAATCTTTAAACAAACGCTATTATAAACAGGAAACGGAAGCAGCATTAGCAAATAACAGACAAACTCTCCCGCGCACCGCTCCACTCCATTACTACTATTTCAATTATAAATGTTTCAATAAACATTTACAACGGAAACTTCAGCGGAATGAGAGTGGGAGTGGGAGTGGATTGGTGGTAATAATGTTTTTTATTAACCCAAACGGCCGACAGGCCGCGGCCCGCCTACTGTTGAGCCTGAGCCTATCTACGCCCATGGGTTCGGGACTATCGCGAGTTACCTCTTCAAAAGAAGCCTTTTCTCGCTTTTTTTATGAACTGCGTATTGTAGCTCTGGAGGGAGGATCTTACCGCGGGGTGAAAACAGAAAGTATGAAACGAGGTGCTCCTGCGACGAGTTTACCAATAACGCCAACCTTTGCAGATCGTCAAGATGTGTGACGTTTCTTTCCCCGGCCACGTGCTTGGACAGTAAGTACCAACTGCTTTAGCTCATCCCGATGAGCAGACATAAGCTAAGGGATTGGTGGTCGTAGGAAGAAATCGGGAATGCGTAATATTAAGGAGACGATCAGGACTACGAGTGCTACCAACTTCTATGCAAAACTGAATGCTCCTTAAGTGCAAGAAGAATTATTCTTAAATAAGACTTATTCCGTAACTACAGTGTTTTCGGAAGAAAACATCTCTGTAACTGGGTTCAGGAACAAAGTCTTTAAAACGGAAGTCGGCACTCGTCTCTCCGTAATTTCCAATCATCAATAATTTGGCTGCGCTATTGACAGCGGAAGTCTGCGATGTCTGTACACTGATGCTTTGGTAGCAGCGACTTCATCCACGCTGCCAGGACATTTAACTCTAAGTGCAATATAGTCTTTGACTACGAAGTGAATTGGACTACCGAAATGCTATTATGAGGCGTCACCATCGCCACCAACCAGGGCACGGCTGCTATCAGACGCTCGGCTCCGGCTGCAGCGATAAAACTTTATTTTTATTTCTGATCTCTGTTAGAATATTCTTTAAAAATAGGTAAATGGGAGAACGGAATTTATTTTACGAGTGGCTCGGCCCGAAACGGCTCCAAAAGGCTTCAGCTGCTGCAGCTCGCGCCGCCGTTAGCGGAGCGTTGTGGTGCTTCGGCTCCGGGACATGTCTTCATGTGAGCGCTGTGGCCGCAGCGAGCGTCGCCACCCGGAGCCAGCTGACCGAACGTCACAGGGAGGTGCTTTTTTTAAAGCGATGAGGAAATTAAATGATCAGGACTTTTGTTCAATATGTAAGAGAGGTGGAGATGATAACCGTCTAGAGCTACGCACAGTTCCGGGAGGTACTGAGGTGAACACGGTTCGTTCAGGTGACAAACACCTTGCAAAGAGCAACATACATTTGCTAATATGAAATATCACATTAAAATGCTCAGGCAGAGGATGCCTGGAACGAGGTAGCTGCGCGGGTCGGGGGTTGGGGGTTTGGGGTGCCGCGGGTGAAATTGTCTGGGTTTAAAATTTATTCAAGCCCCATACAATATGTATACGAGCAATCAGGGTGCGTCGCTCCGTGCACACCGCGCACCCGAAAAGGGTGGTAATGTATTTTATTTCGGTGCCGTTTTGTCTCTTCATAAGGTCAGGCCCGTGGAGCGGATTATCTCCCAGGTTCCAGCGACCCCGCTGCAGCGTGTCTCTTGACTCTGTGTAGATTTCCAAACTCCTGTAATAAACAGTATATGTAAAATTGCGGAGTGCAATTGCGCTACTAGTGCTGCGATTTTGCAGCAGTACCATGCTACGCTCACTGCATGCAGGTACAGGTAAAGTGATACGGCTGCAAGGGTTGCAACTAAGTTGCGAGAGCTACGGGATGGTGTGAGCCGAGACCGGCAAGTACTACTTTCTTATAGAAAAGTGAATAAATTTAGTAACATTACAACAGTGGGTAGACAAAAGAAACTAATAGTAGACACTTTAAACTTACTGCGCATGTTTGTACAGCTGCCAGCTCTGGACCGATTATTCCATGAGGTCGATGCGTGGCATCCGTGTCCAGTATAAGAACATGTTTAGACACCTGTTGCGGCTAAAAGGGTACTGCAGTGCTTCCGAAAAGTACTTTGAAGCTGGAGCGGACTCGTTCCACGGCATACAGAGAAAACGCATCGCGTCATTCATCGCCAGGCCTGGCAGGAGTAGCAACTTGATAGTTCAGGAATTGCCAATGAGGTTGCACTAAGGTTATACTATAGTTGGAAACACTGATCGAATATTGCTGCCTGGCCGAGGTGAAGTTCTTTTCCTTTCATAGATTTCTATAGATTAGTACACACTTGTTGCTGTGTCCTACTAATATGGATCCTGGAATCTGAAATAAACGTATTTTATTTTAAATCGAGTATTTAAACGGTTACTACTGTAAGGCGGCGGAGGGGCTCGCGCCTCAGTGGGCGATGATAAATCGACAAAACGGGTCGACTACTTACACGTCGGCGCTCTTAAACGCCCACGCGTGGGCTAAAGTCTTCATTTATACTCGATCAGTATCGCACATTAACGCGTGTCGAGCGGGGCGCCGCGGGCTCAGGAGACGTGCTCCGTGCTCCGTGCGCCGTGCTGCCGCCGATCTCACGTGGCAGATGACATCACACCGCGACGCGCAGCAGCAAACAAAGTTCCAAAACATTCACGACCAAGTCAAAGTATCGAGCGCCGGCCGGATCCGCAAACTTTGCAAACGGAGCGATAATTAAGAGAGCTTTAGGCACAAATATAATCGCGGAACGGATGTGTCCGTGCCTTCTGAGGGGGGCTCACGTGGAGAAAAACTCCACTCCCTCCTACCCCCGGCTGCCCCCGCCTGTCTCCCCACGTAACTCATCGGACGGAATATCAGATGAGCCATTAACCGGGCGCAAATTTTAATAGCTCCATTTCGGTATGATTCGGTTTTAATGTTAATTTTAATAACCGAGGGCTCACTGATCTTCTACCGGATACTTAGTGATTAAAATATGAATAGAGGCGGCGGAGCACGAGGAGGACGAGGAGGAGGAGGAAGAGGAGGAGGAGGACACCGCCCCGAACCAGTTCACGTTTAACGACTTAAAGTAAATGAAAGCGACGTCGGAACAAAATCAAAAGTGAGCCGCCGAAACGTATTCGGGGAAACGGCAGCCGGCGGAGCAGAATCCTTACAAAGAAAGGATTCTGTATTTGAAAGGACCTCTGTCGTTTACGAGATTTAATAACTCGCGATGGAGTCAACGGCAGTACGAATAAACCAAGGTGATTTATTGCTATACACCGCGCGGGACTGGCGCTGAGACGTGACGCGTGCCGCGGACTGCAGTGGCCTTATCGTTCCGTCAGAGGTAACTTGTGAGGTAGCTTGCGAGCGCACGCCAGCGCTGATGCAGCTATCCTCATTCTCGAGTGGGAGCAATGCAAACGGTGCTGGAGAGCCCCTTGGGGCGGTGACAAATCGCTCGCCTTCTAGTTAGCAGAGTTTGGACGGTGGCAGAATGTTTTCAATCCTACCTCGCTTAGCTGCTCCTCTGTCAACCTGCTGCACTGCTATACTCCAGCTGTATTGTTAAGCGAGCAGGTTTCAACATCTACGGCGCTGGTGTCACTGAAGGTCGAAAACAAACGATTGAATGTCAGCAAAGAGTAACGGAATGCATCTGAACCTAGATGTAAAGGTACCTGCGGCGCTGAACAAGCATCGCACACACCTCCACCACACGCAGGTTTACGGTAAGCGCACTATACTGGTACGACAGTCGGTGACCGAGCGCGCTGGTGGTGACAGGCTGGGGCAGAGAACTAGCACATACAGTTTATGTGTATTTTCTAGGAGTCGGCTCGGATGATGCTTTTATTGGCACAATAAAGATGACAGAGCGAATTGCTCATCGAGAGTTATATCCGACGCAACTGTGTGCTGGTGTGCATCAAGGTACCCTGTACACCGCACCACACCGAGCTCCTCGCTTTGAGGCAGAGAAGAGACGTTGATCAAGTCATTTTACTAGCTTCAGCATCCTGTAAAAGGAAAACTAGATTGATGCTTGCACACGTCCGCAGAGACACCTCGCATGCTGTCCTGCCCGGCGGGGTGACCTTGATGCTGTTGTCTCCGCAACAGACCTAGCGCTGGTTAATATCTGTATCATTACAGATAAAGCAAGTTCCTTTTAGTCTTTAGCATGTTAAGACAATGGCAGCGATTGAACTCATTAAACAAATTGCGAAGACATTTAGTAAAGCCTTTGTTTAGCTCGCAAACGGAAGCGCAGCCATGTTGACATGTGCAAGAGGGACGGCCCGCGGGGATACTGCGATATGAATTATAATATAATACCAGCTTACCTGGGTGTGTCAGGATTCCCGCCCAACAACTCACGGGATTCAAGTCAACCTCACCTGCTCGTGGTGCACCCTGCTAATCAACTAACGAGGCTCTGGCTCCCACCAACCCGCATTGAGCCAACGTGCTGGGAAATTGCCCAGATCCCTCAACATGAACTCATACCCGATCAATGTGGGAATCTTTTGGGGTACCTTATGTTCAGCAGAGGACATCGATCGGCTGATGATGAACAACTTGCACGGCGGGCCTTTGTAATAAAAGCAGTCTATATTGACAGACCCTCGTTAGGTGCCAGCACGTGGCTGGGGGGGAGCGCGAGCGTTGACGCGAACGCGACGATACTCTTATATTCATTCAGAAGCAGAATTATAAAGGAAAAATCATGATATCTGGAATTACACCATCACTAACCGTACCGGAAATTAGTCACGAGTAACAAGGTTAACCTAACTGGTGGCTCTGTGCAGTAACTTTCCGTTCAGCAGGGTCATGGAGCCGTTGGTGGTTGGTGGTTGGTGGTTGGTGGTAGCTGGCCGCGCGCCGCGTTGCGCTCGAGGGCTGCAAGCGTGCGCCGACGTCGCCGCTCGTGGTCGTTCCACGGACGGTCGGTGCCGCGCCAGCTGATCGCTGCTGCTATTGGAGCCTCCCATAGGAAGTAGGCCACTCTCGGGAAACTTCTCTCTAGACAAATATAATGCCACCACTATACAATGTGTCGCATATATAATATGTTAGAATACGTTACATCCGGTTGTCACACCGGATGGGATGGTTTAAGACCTAATTCCTTACAATTATTATCTCAAGCCATGACCTAAAATTCATGTAAAGATATTTTTTTTATTTTAATTTGTTACACTTACATATTTGTTTCCATTTCTTTTTTCTCTAGAATTAAATTAAACGTGAGTACTGACGGAAGTGGCCACCATACTAAATAGGAATAGGTGCCGAAGCTTCCCAGGTTCGAAGCTTCAGCTGCCGCTAGATATTTTTAATGGAAATTAATGTTTTTAATACTTTTAAAATAACAATTTTTTGGAACTCCAACCATACACCATGAGTACTCTGGCATTGTCATACAAAACCGTTGTGTACCCCAAGTTCTGATTTCACGCATTATAACACCTGGAAGATGCGGTGAAGGTCGCATATCTTTGGATGCAGGTCGCATCGGGGCGATCGCGTTCAAAATCGATTGGACAGGTCCTTACTCAGCAGTTCATAATACAAGCTGATGTAATGATGATGAAGATTATTAATCGAGATAATGTTTGTGCATGAGCTGGCCTTGCAGGCGGACGCAGCCCGGAGCCAGCGCCAGGTTCCCGCGTAAGGAGAATGTTCAGTTTATTTTGAGGTCCAAGCGTGGAGCAATCGATAATTGGCGGTGTGTTGGTGCTGGTGCTGACGTTTGGTGGCGGACACGAGATCTGATCCCGAGTGCGTCGCCGGCCGCGGCCGTCGGAATCGTTCACGATCGCCGAGATAGTGAGACGTGAAATCGATTCGGCCGGCTCACGCGGATTCCAGTGTTACAATAAAAGCGAATAGACACACACGCGACACCGTTTGTACAGCAGTCGATGCATTATACTTTTGTTAAGCTGCATAACATTTTAGCATTATGTACCACTTTTCTTACCTATACTGTTTATGATCATGATTTGTAGCGCTTCCGGCCGGTTAACGCATACATATAACTAAATAGGAGCAAAGTGAGTCTTATGTATTTGTTAGCGTATCTCATTTCCTTCTGATCTTTGTTGTGGGACAAAAACATAATCATTACAAGCAAACCTCAGCGTGACAATCATGCAAACAGAGAGAAGTAATCACCTGCTTTGTCTCCCCGAAAGATTCAAAAAATTATAGAATTTCGAAAATTTCGAACTGTTCAAAGTATACATCACATTCTCAGCTCCTTCCGGCAGGGGGCATACATACCTGTTATGTAATTACTTACGTATGTACGAAGGACACGAGTACCCAACAGTGCAGCAGTGCAGCAGTGCAGCAGTACTACATGCGTTGCAGCGCTGTATGACAAAGCGGTTTGGCGAATGTGTGCGTGTGTCGGTACTTAAACCGAACGACAATGGCCCATTACGAAAAAACTGTTTGCGGTGTACACAACATGTCCATTAGCTGGCCAGCACCCGTGCAGGCTCCGACGGGCAGCGCTAAGTGAATTACAAGCACCTTAATGTACCGCTCGTGTCCGACAAACGTACGAGTGCGCGTTACTAAATCGCCCCATCGCAACTCCCAGCGCCAGCCCCACTCCCACCCCGCTGCGCACTTTTGTGCGACGAATTGAAAATTGAAAAGACGGGCTAGACGTCCACCTGGTGGTAACTGATACGCCTGACCGAAGGGATGATTGGCTAATGATACACCATCTACCATCAGGTATGATGTATTAGTTACGATCGAAGCATCTTCTGTAGAATAAAATAGATGAATGTAGATCATTTTAAAACCGGAAGTCTGTAACTGTACACTCTACAAACAGATTTTCTAAATGTAGACCAAATTATGCTCCAAAACCTGCAGCGGACGAGCGGGAGCGCGAATTGTATACAATTAATATATGTACTTGTTAACTATTTAGAATAGAATAGAATAGAATAGAAAATTCTTTATTGCACACCAAATAATGTTACATCATAGAAAGAATATATATATATATATATAACAATAAACGCGCAGTGGGCGGTCTTATCGCTAAAAGCGATCTCTTCCAGACAACCTTTGGATGGAAAATATTGAAAATAACCGAAGATTGAAGATTTTTTATCAAGAGAAGATTTAATTTCCGCTGTAAGCCAAGGTGGAGGAAGATGTTTAATTTTAACAGCGCGTACGGGAGCATGCTTATCGTACAAGTTGCGGTATATAAGTGTAGAGGAAAATAATTCTACATTTACATCAATAGTGCAGGCGGAGGTAGCGGGAGTCCAATCTATGTTCGGGACATCTTCACGGAGGTTATGCAGAATCATGCCACTAAAATTACGTTGCGTTATAATTCTAGACTTTGCTTTGGGAGGACGGATTTTATAGGAAAGAAATATAAGATCGTGATAGGAAAAGGCGTCGGCAGGATATTGACCGTGTTTTGCAACAAGATCAGGAGAAGACACAAGGATAAGATCAAGAAGTGAAGGAGTGGCACTAGGAAAGTGGTGCGTAGCGTTAAGAGGAAGAATAGAAAGATTACACGAGTGTAAAACTGCTTGCAAGGTAGATGAACGCGAGTCTTTTTTTAACAAGCAGGTGTTGAAATCCCCCATAATGATGACGTGTGAGTAAGCCGGGCAAGTTTTTTGTTCGAGAGAGGCAACGGTCTACCCAGGCTGTCGCCTCCGCTACTTGATGAAAAGAACCCATCAGAATCGTCGCTATCTTCTATACATGACATATTCGTATAAATAAAACGCTGTATATATAGTATATATGTCTAAGTAAATAAAAAGAAAAGAAAATAAATAAAAAATAATAATATTAAGTTGATGAATGAGTTGATATGAAACAAAGTAAATGTTTCCATCTACCAGTCGAGTGTTGTATAAACAGACAAATTAACTAAACTACAATTTAGTCAAAGGCAGATCTAAAAGAAAACATGACCAAAACTAGGAATAATAAAGATTCACATTGTTACACCAGGGAATAAATTAAAATACAGTACAAACCTGAAATTGTATTAATGTTAAATTACTCACAAAACTATTTCATATACAAGCAACAGATACATAATTCTAACTTTAATTTACTTTACCCACTTAATAAGCAAACAGAGTAACACATGTGACCAGGCATATATAGCTCATTGTTAATTATATTCTGTGTGTGCATCCTCAGATGAATTTAGAGTTGTTTTTGATTATTTATGTTTTATAATACAAATATTGAACAGAAAATTTTGGGGTAGTATGGAAGTTATATTATATTTAGATATTTAACCAAATATGCATATTTATAGATAGTTTTACCTAAATTATGATACAATTTTATAGTATCTAGTATACTATAAATAGCATGTTAGTGCCAGTTTGTAGTAACTGGTTGAGCACGCCACATTACATTCAACTATAGTATTTGTATATAAAGAAGACATGACATTCCTGAATAAGGCAAATAGTGTAGTGCACATTACTTCTGTAGCGCAGCAGTACGCTTGTTTTTACCAGATGCAACTTTTCCAGCTGCTTTGGGCTTCGGTGAAGCTTGGGGTTCTATTTGGTTTATATCACTTGAACAGGATATGCGATGTCGCGAACCATCACCTTTCACTATATATACACATGCTTCTTTGGTCCAACAGTTGGCGACGCCAAACTTCTCACGCGCAGCCATAAATGCTTCATGTCTTCGTTTTGTTAAAAACTCAGAGAGGGTAACTCCTGTCCCCTTTAGACTAGATTTAGAAAACCAGATTTTGTCACGAAGAGCAGTATCTCGAAACTTTATTAGGATTGGTCGGGGTTTATGTGTGGCTGCTGACCGCCCCATTCTATTTTTTATATCACTGTTGGAAAAATCACCAACCTTTACTTTTTTCTGCATCACTTCAACTATAACAGATGAGGTAGTTTCTTTTGTTTGTTCGGGAACTCCATGCAGTAGCAATATTTTCCTGCGGCTCCTCATCTCCCTGTCATCAGCATTACGCGCTAGATATTCTACTTGCTTTTGAAGATTGCTCAGTGCTTGTCCAATAAAAGTTTTAAATAAAACGAAATCAGCGGCAAGACCACTGACTGTGGGAGTGGGCATGCTAGAGGACTTGCTCAATTCTTCTTCGAAACATGTCATTCGCTTGTTGAACATTTCGATCAGGTTCGAGAGAGTGGTGGCCTCCATGATCTGGCTTTAAGTCTAGTGGAATTATTAGATTAAGGAAATAACACTCACTGGATAACGTATTATGCTAACATTTGTTAATGTACACTCACAATACTTAAAATAACACTTATTTATTGAATTAAAAAAAAAAATAAAGCTTAGAGCAAAATTTATGCGTGTTGGTCTATTGACTACCCCCAGCGGACTCCGATTTACACTTACATTTACATTAATAACTAATTATATGGCAACAGTTTCTATTTGATGTCTGATCTGGTCTGATCTGGTCTGAAACGTCTGCAGTTCGGTCGGCGCACACGGTCCCGGCCGGGGCGCCCCCAACAATGAACTGCTGTTCACGGAAACCAACTCCAGCGGCTAATGGTGGGATTGTGAATGGTGATCAACACATAAACACTACTAACCTGTGATAGGTGCATCAGTAACAGCAACAGCAACCCTTTTTTTGCACAATTATTTCGCGAACGTGTCGGCCACGTTCTCACCCTTCTTTATTTTATGGCGAGCACAGATAAAACATCGCTGTTATAGCCCCCCCGGCCCGACCCGGCCCGGCCCACGGCACCGCGGCGCGCGTGCGCACCCCCGCGACCGAGTGCTGTCGTTCGTCGGCGCGGGGGGGTTCCGCTCCTTGCATTGGATCTACGCCGTGCCACTTCGTAGTAACGGTGGCCGTTCGCCGAGAGCACGCGGCCATCAAGTGGAACAGCTGTTTCCGCGAAGGTTACTCGCACCAACTGATCACACTTGTTAAAACATTGCGAAATAGAGTGGGGGTTCAGGCGGGAAATCGTAACGCGAACACGAGCTCCCACTCGAACTCACACTCACCAGCGCGCGCGCATCTTTGTCTACGGCTCTGCGTCCAGCATATTTCCGCCATGTTATTGGTGTTCGTATGGTATTCGTATTCAACACTTGTTCGGCGGTGACGGGCCCGCCCGCCGTTTGTTTGCTCACTCGTGTTCAGGCCGTGACAGACACGTGGCAGATAAGTGGTACATTCACCGCAGCCCACCCCGTGCAATGCCCAATAATATTGACATTACTTTTAATATTTACGGCAAGGAACATCCGGTTGGGCCACAAAAGTATTGAAAACCGTTATTATTATTATTATTGGTGATGATGATGATCCTTATTTTCTTACAAGAAGCTGCTTTGATGTGGTCACCAATAATTTATTCAAAGATGAAAATTTCGTTATCCGATGTTCTACTAAACCGAATGCGTTCTGGTCTCCGTCTAAAGCATTCCCCAGTAGTACTATATATATATATATATATATATATATATATATATATATATATATATATATATATATGTATATATATACTATAGTATATTAGCTTGGGGAAAAAGTTTGTTCGAATTCTTTAAGAAAATTCAAAACATATTATAATATAGTTTATTTATATTTAACTTAATTACGTAGGTACCATTTTGTTTGATTACTTGTTGTCATCTTGTGGGTCGCGACGGGGGACATGATCCCATTGCTATAGAAGTTTTGGGGACTTCTGATCAAAAACCGCGACAAGATGTTTTGGCAGTCCTCTCGTGATAACCTGACACTGCCTAAAGAATTCTGAAGAGACCGAAACAGGTGGAAATCTGAAGGTGCAAGGTCAGGACTATACGGCGGATGCATTAACACCTCCCAAACCAGCCGGATACAAATATATAAGTATATCCAAACAGATCTCATTACAAGTTCATACATACTATACTATACTATACTATACTATACTATACTATACTATACTATACTACACTATACTATACTATACTATACTATACTATACTACACTATACTATACTATAATGCGAAAACACTTTTCCCCCCAACCTGATATCAAGACCCTGATATTACACGTTCGTATGGTTACGAAAGACCTCAATATATTAAAGAGAGGAGAACGTTGACACCTAGTGTTCCACTTTCTTCGAATCACGCGGTGCTGCACATCATGTTTTCACAGCACCACATTGCGCTCTTCATTTGAAGCTCATATTCGCCCGAAACGGTAAGTTCAATTACTACGAGTGCAATGCACTTATGATGTATTGTGACACAGAATGTTTGTGTGACTGCTGCAACAGAGAGATGGGCGAGACCTACTACCAGGTTTTGGAGCCCGGAAACGATACATTTGAAAGAACACCTATGTCCTTTAAAAAGTCGACTACCTGGCCACCGTCGCCGCGATGCAACCGTTAAACTATTAATGCTCATTGTATTTCCTAATTACTGGGTCATGTTTTGGATGTGCGTTCATGCACTCCTCCGTTCGCAGACTCCAGCACCGATATATATATATATATATATATATATATATAACTATATATATAAATCGGGCGGAGCCGGGACCGAATTCATGTTTACAGTTCCAGTTAGCAACAGCTTGCATCTGCGCTAGAGCAGTATGTTGCTCGAATGTGGGTCGGGTCGACGTACCCGCTCGGCCGCCGTCGGCCGCCGTCGGCCGCCGTCGGCCGCCGTCGGCTACCGTCGGCTGCCGTCGGCCGCCGTCGGCCTCGCTCGGCGGCGGCGGCGCAGTGCACCAGAACAAATTTGCCGTTTGACAGTTTTAGATAAGGGCCCGATCAAGGTTTTTATCTCATTGCTACCGGTATTTTATTACGGAAACTGCTCGATGGTGCAATGAATTATTGATTCATCACAGAGTTCCACACAACACGTATTTCCTTTAAAGACATTTTGCATTGTTATATTTGAGTTAAGTTTGTACTTTTGTTGTATACAACTGACTGCATCACAGGAGAGGACATTTATAATAATTCCGTCTCCTAATAGAATCTGGAGCAAGCATAATGCGCGATACGAGCGCCAGCACGATCACGATCGAAACATTTTAAGTAGAGTAAGTGACATCGGATAACTTCGACAGCAACAACGGCCATCAACACGTAACACCGTAGAGTTTGCACACTACGGCTACGTGAGGCTTGAAAAGGGCTTTAGTCAGGTGGGAGTGTCACATCACTAGTGGAATTTATCTCGAAGAAACACATTTGCCGCGATACTCCGAGTTCCGTTACGTCACATATAAAATATTACTTTAATAATTCCTTGGTGGTTGATTAATTCCAAATAGCAATATATTTCGCGCTGAGAGTTGGCAACGTCGTAGCGGCGTAGACAATGCCGCCCCGGCCCGACCCGGCCCGACCCCGCCCGACCCGGCGCGACTGCCGGAGCTGCCGGTGCCCGCCACAGGGCTGCCAATGTGACAGACAGCAGAGGCGCGCGAACCCCGGCTTGTACGTAGCAATGAATTTTCTCTTTGTTTATTTACACCACGTTTGTTCCAACTCAGCTGATCCGGCCTGACCTGACCTGACCTCACCACCGCCGCACTGTTGCAAGCAGGCGACGTGTACTGTCGCATGAACGCACCCCCGTGTCGTCACAACTTTGGATGGATGCAAGTGTGAGTGATGAAAGGATTGCATTCTACTGTTGCTCTCCAAAATCAAGTACTACCGCCATAAATATAAAATTAGGAAATATAATTTGTATTTTGAGTAACCGGAACTTGAAACTACCAGCCCCTGTTTCTGTTCCAAATGCTTGACTGGTTGCTGGTATCGAGGGCGTGAACCCAACCGTTCCTCAGTCTGAAGGACAATGTAATTTAGTTACATTACTGAATCCATTCAACGCACTGTCGTGTCCCGAAGAGCGCAGTGTGGTGCACTTCCGCGAATACTGTACAGCCTCTATTGACCATTGGGACCAAACAGTTGCTTTACTAAAACGTAGTCTGCGAGCGGGCCGCGTTCCGTCACCGCCTGCATATTGTATTATATTATATTATATTATATTAGATACGAGTAGATATGTAGGAGTGCGTCGGACGCCGCGGGAACACACGCATGCATGAGGCGCGATCGTTTAGTTTTACACATAGCCAGCTACTGGGTGTGAACATGGACAAGCGCCACGCACCAACCCCATCCCCTCCCGCCATCGCGCATTCGCACGGAATGATTTTGAATGCGTTTATTTAATTGCACCCACTGCACGTGCGTGGACAGAACAATAGTAAACCTGGCTCTGGTAATCTGCAAAACACAGAATGACGGAGAGCCAATAGCTTCGCTTAGTGTTCTGAGCAAGTCTAGAAACAAACAGCATCGTTATGAGTACAACAGTAAAAGCGGGCGGGTAAACGAAAGTAAGCCGAGAAGCTAATGGCGCCTGCCGCCCCATCCGTCGAGCTAATCTGATCGAACATTGGAGTGCCGCGGGCCGCGTGCGATGGGCCGCGTGCGATGGGCCGCGTGCGATGGGCCGCGTGCGATGGGCCGCGTGCGATGGGCCGCGTGCGTTGGCCGCGACCGCGCGACCGCGGACCGAGCGCGCTGCAACTGTGTTAGGTGGCGCTTCCGATTACAATTCGCTTCCTGTTCAGTTTCGCGTCACGTCTCACTTTACTCCAGGACTGAGTCCTGTTGAAAGCCGCAGCGACAGATATCACTTAAATATTTTCACTTGATCATTACTTACTTATATTACAAGTATTAGGAATGTGCGAAAAAAAAATAAAACCTCGTGCCGCCCGAGACACAGCGACGCGACGACCAGCTCCAGCAGCTCCTCCGGTAATGATAGCTTAGCGGTGATACTTCAACGTATTTCCTTACTGTTCAATGATATCCCCCCGCAGCTAAGTGACGCCTGACTCACGCTGGGGTGCGTTCTCTTTTTTAAACAACTCCTCCAGATCTCTGAGCTCGGAGTACTTTTGTTCTTTTCTTTTATTTATTTCTTAACTTTTACTTATTTATTATATTTTTCATTTTCTCCTTTTCTATTTTACATCCTTCACACTATGTCGTCTTTACGTTTACTAATGTTCATCGCCACGCCGCCACGCCGACACACCGCCACGCCGCCACCTGGCTACGCCGCCACGCCGACACACCGCCACACCGCCACGCCGCCACCTGGCTACGCCGCCACGCCGACACACCGCCACACCGCCACGCCGCCACCTGGCTACGCCGCCACGCCGACACACCGCCACACCGCCACGCCGCCACCTGGCTACGCCGCCACGCCGACACACCGCCACGCCGCCACCTGGCTACGCCGCCACGCCGACACACCGCCACACCGCCACGCCGCCACCTGGCTACGCCGCCACGCCGACACACCGCCACACCGCCACGCCGCCACCTGGCTACGCCGCCACGCCGACACACCGCCACGCCGCCACCTGGCTACGCCGCCACGCCGACACACCGCCACACCGCCACGCCGCCACCTGGCTACGCCGCCACGCCGACACACCGCCACGCCGCCACCTGGCTACGCCGCCACGCCGACACACCGCCACGCCGCCACGCCGCCACCTGGCTACGCCGCCACGCCGACACACCGCCACGCCGCCACGCCGCCACCTGGCTACGCCGCCACGCCGACACACCGCCACGCCGCCACCTGGCTACGCCGCCACGCCGACACACCGCCACGCCGCCACGCCGCCACCTGGCTACGCCGCCACGCCGACACACCGCCACGCCGCCACCTGGCTACGCCGCCACGCCGACACACCGCCACGCCGACACGCCGACACGCCGACACGCCGACACGCCGACACGCCGACACAACTTTCATACATAACATAATTGTTATTCCACCAGATCGGTGTGAGCAAACTGCAGCGGCGGCGCCGGGCCGCTTTCTAACGCAGCAGCAGTACAGGCGCCGCGACAAGTGCTCCAGCGCGCCCCTAACCCCGCACCCCACCAAATCAGTTTACACAATTTTAATCTTCAACAAAAAAAAATATTTCTTTTTTCATATTCTAAAGTGCCATATTCTTCTGAGGAGCGGCTAGCGTTAAGGCAACCTGCACCTTCCCGCGGCGCTGGACACTGGACCGTTGCTACTTCCGGGCCGCTGGGATAGGAGCTGTATCCAGGTGCAGCGGCAGTTACCGCGGGAGTAAACCTTGTCCTGTGTATATTGCAGAGCGCGACACTTGCGCGGGTGACTGTACAAAAACTGGCTGGTGTAGCCCCGGGCGCGGCCGGCTCTGTGACGTATCACTTTTTGTGCGGCGTGCGCGCGCGCACAGCTTTGCCGGCAGTCAGCGACTACTGTTAGCTCCATTATTATTAGTCCGTCAGTGGCAATGGTCGTGTACAGACGACGGGGTGAACTAACTACCCCCTTCAAAATTTAAGTATGTTTATGACAGAAACTTTTGCGTTCCCGTAGTTCATCATCATCTGTTTACCTCTCGTCTAGTGTATCTAGGTCTCCATTAGCACAGACCGTCCAGGTACCAACCACCGCAGCGCCTGTTACAGCCGACACGCGGTACTGTGCGAACATCACTGTATTCCGGTTTGACGGACGCTGTACCTACCGGTATAACGAGACGAGCGGAACTACCGGTATGACGAGACTTAAGATCTTATGTCTTAGGCGACGAGCGCAATGTGGTGCAATGTATATCATCTTGACTGGCGCCACGTTGTTATGGGCAGGCGTATCACTTACCGCCGGGTGAAGCTATCGCTCGTTTAATCGCTTAAATGAATAAAAAAAATAAATGCGGGTTATTATTGTCCAACGCGGTACCACCGGTACTCACAACTTCCATATGAATTTAACCAGGTCACCGATTCATCCGGCCGACTGGCGATCCTCGCCGCGCTACCACTGACCATTTCTGGTGGACCACTGGGTTTTGTATGGACCTTTGTTATTCTACGCATCTCATTGCTCAGTCGATCTCGCAGAGAAGCACTGAGCGTAGCCCGTCCATATTCTGTCGAGCTAATTTGATTCCCGAAGTTATTACATATCAATAAGTGAAGTAACGCTGGCAGGCCGCTCGCGCCGCTAGTGCCGCTAGTGCCGCTCGCACCGCTAGTGCCGCTAATGCCGCTCGCACCGCTAGTGCCGCTAGTGCCGCTAGTGCCGCTAGTGCCGCTCGCGCCGCTAGTGCCGCTAGTGCCGCTCGCGCCGCTAGTGCCGCTCGCGCCGCTAGTGCCGCTAGTGCCGCTAGTGCCGCTAGTGCCGCTCGCGCCGCTAGTGCCGCTCGCGCCGCTAGTGCCGCTAGTGCCGCTAGTGCCGCTCGCGCCGCTAGTGCCGCTAGTGCCGCTCGCGCCGCTAGTGCCGCTCGTCGTGCTCGCGCCGCTAGTGCCGCTCGCGCCGCTAGTGTCGCTAGTGCCGCTAGTGCCGCTCCACCAGTCCTTATATAACGCTCAACCAGTCCTTACATAACGCTGCTCCGCACGGCGCTGGCTTGCGCAAGTCTTCAAAGTGACAATTTTTACATAACCAGTAATCAGCTATGGTCGGGCTGACTAACTGCCAGTTCAACCAGAAGTATTCCCTTAGGAAGAAGGCCTCGAGCCACAACCAGTACCGACGCGCCCGCGAACCGGACATGCGTTGCGCTGGCGACGGTTAAAACTTAAAACAAAAACAATTAAATAGCGAACTGAACCAAAAGTTAACAACTTGGTTACTCTTATCAGTATAATTCAGCGTAAAGGTTCCGTTATCAGACCACAAAATCTTCAAAAAAGGTCACTATGACCATCGCCATTTCAGTCTATTTGTTGTCCATCGCTGAACATAGACCGTGGCTCATAGGATCTGAAGTGGTAAATTTAAACAAGTGCACTTAAATATTTATCGAGATGAACGCAAAGGGCTGTGTATATATCCTAATTAGTGTCTCTTGGGATTCAGCAGGTGCAGGATCTAATTGTCGTTATATTCTAGAAAAAAAGTATTCATGGTAAATACGAAGCCCTTAGTGGGCTCGTTGAAGTGGTGTCAGCAGGCGATATCGGTCAGCACCACGCTGTCCGGATGAGAAGTCAGAGATCAAGTGTTCATTAGGACGAACTTATAACTGTTGCTCCGTTGTAAATGTGCATTTATGCGCGAGTGCGTGGCCTCGCCCGCACCGGCCCCGAGCCGGCCCCGCACCGGCCCCGCACCGGCCCCGCGGTCGCACAGTGAGCACAGCGCGCACCCCGCGCTAGGTGCGCGTGCGCGTAGCACAAAGTGACGTCAAGTCACGTTATGTCATTGTGTTGCCTTTTATTTGTCTCTACACAAAGGATGCTGTGAACGCAACACGGGCACGGAGACACATCAGCCCCTTCTGGAAAATACTTATTTAATTTATGGAAAAATTCACACACAGCGACGACCTCTACTAGACTCTATCCGATGGCTTTTCTTATGAGTGGCCTCCGTCCCAGCGGTGGACTGCAGTAGTGGACCGCAGCGGTGGACTGCAGTAGTAGACCGCAGCGGTCCCCGATTAGATAACTTCCAACTGAAATAAAAATTTGGTCTTAACATCAAAACTGCACTCTCCTTGTGCATTTCCTCGTGCAGAAACCGCGTAGAAACGAGACCGCGTTTGAAATAGTCACAGAAACGAAAATTTAAATGGCTCGACTTCCGCCCAACTATTTCCGTTCAGTTCCGTGCGCACGGAGTCAACGGGACGGCGGTCAGCACTGCAGCGCACGCCTGCACCTACTTGCAGTCGTTTATATTTTTCACATTGGGATAGGCTCACGAGCCACGGGCCGACGACTTGCCGACGACTTGCCGACGCGACGCGAGGAGTCGCAGCCGCCCGCCGGTTTGTTCCTCGGCGGGTCGCTGCTGCGTTTATAGATATATATATATATATATATATATATATATATATATATATATTCTCATCTCAAGCAAGTCGGGCAACTTTAAAAAAGATGACCACCAGGTAAACTCTGTTAAATGGCACCATGAGGGAAAACGGGAACGCTCGTGTTTGAATGCAAACGGTCAGCTGATGCTGATGCTGATGCTGATGCTGCACAGGGCGCGGAGCTTGATAAGGTAGGACAATTAGGTCGACATAAATATGTGTAGCACACTTGTGACCTGTAGTGAAGTTTGATACACATGTCTATGTACGTACTCGTATGGTGAGGCTCACGGCGTCACCAGGACCAAGGGTGGCACCGTCCCTTAGTGGATACCTATCCAGGTGGGCAAACTTACGAGATGTAAAATACTCGACATGATCAACAGCATCTACATTGTCGGAAGAGAGATCGCAGCTTTGAGATTTAACCAAGAAACGTCGCGTCACGCCTTCATCTCCATAAACTAGTCTTCATTACCTTGTAATCTATAAATTTATATGGAAATGGGCTGTGTTTCTGCGCCGCTCACGCGAAAACCAGTGAATGTATCGACATAGGAACATGATCATTCGATGCGGGATCGTTTCTGCGCCGCTCACGCGATAACCAGTGAATGTATCGACATAGGAACATGATCATTCGATGCGGGATCGTTTCTGCGCCGCTCACGCGAAAACCAGTGAATGTATCGACATAGGAACATGATCATTCGATGCGGGATCGTTTCTAGATGGCTGTAGGTTACTTATAGTTCAACGTTAATAGATCCTTTAACATTTAATTTCTAATGAACTATTACAAACATTCCCATTTTGTGTTATTTATACGGTTGCTATAGTAACGGTTGGTACAGAAAGTAATTTGCAGTTGCAGTTGCTCCCAAGTAATATTTCGGACAAATTTCAATATTGCTGCCAGCCAAGCGGGCGGGGAGAAGCTGCTGCTGTTACATATTGATTATAGATTTTATCATATAATTTCCCCTCATGTTGAGGGTAGGCCTGGGCCCCACCAGTGGGGATCTAAATTGGCTGTTTAAGTAGATACAAGTTCCCCCGACGTGGCGTATGAACGAGCATACGTATACATTGTACATTAATTAAAGATTTGACGGCGGCGGCGGCGGCGTGGGCGCGTCACCAGCACCAGCTCGCCAGCACACGCGCAGCGGTCGCCTGGCAACCGCACTGAAGGCGGAGAGATGTAGTGAACGGCGCACTCGCACGCGCGACGGGCTCGCGGGACGCGGTTCCATTGCGCGTCGTGCGGCGGCGTGCGGCGGCGTGCGGCGTCGTGCGGCGGCGTGCGGCGGCGTGCGGCGGCGCGCTACCAGTTCGTAGAAACCTTCTATTTTCTAGGTTGCTTAGCAGTACCTAGACGTAGACAAGTAAAAACTAGTCGGCGTATGGACTTATGTTTTAATGGCGGATGCATTCACCATCTAGGACGGGACCAGGTTTTCTAAAACGGCCCACGAATGGATTCTTGACGTTCTTCCTTCTGAGAAACGAATGTGTCGCAGCGGCAGTTTGACCAGCCGCGCTGCGTGCGCCGCGCTGCGTGCGCCGCGCCGACACCTCGTTACGAGTGACGCCCGTGTTGTTTAAACCGTACACTGATTTTTTTTTTGTTTATGCATTCCCGCTGCGTGTTGTGCGTCAGGGGCTTTGATTTCCAATTCATTCACCATCATTTACATATATTTCCTTAATTATCATCTCTTATACTTTCCTCTTTTATTCCATACTTATCTTTCATACCCGTTTCTTGTCTCTGTCATTCTACATGCCATTTCCTTCTTTCGTCCTTCCTCTCTTGAAGTGAAGACGCCTCGCGTACATTTCTGAGGAGGGGGGGTAGTGAGGGGGGGACCTGAAAGAGAATCATTCCCTGCAGCATCTTATTCTCCGCTTCCGATTTTTTCTCATGTTGCCATTTTGTTTTCAATTTCATTGTTCCCTTTACTTTACTTATTTCTACTTTTTATTTAGTCCTTACTATTAATTATTACTTGTTTACAATTTATTTATTTATTTACAATTACAATTTATTTACATATTCCTTACTTACATTTATTTACATTCACATTTATTAACATTTACTTTTGTTCATTTTTAAAACTTTCCCCACCATTCTCCCACAATATCTCAGAAATGTTTTACGACTTTCGTCCGCACTCATCAGAGAGGCAATAGCTCCAATATCTATCTTTTTACCCGTTTCCACTTCACATTCCATCCTCGTTCTTCGCATGCGTGTTCTTCACGTTCTTCACATGCGTGTTAAACGTGAGCCTATCGTCAACTGTGAGGCCCAGTATCCGAACTTCACGAGTTCGACAAAGGGGCTCTCCACCCATACTCAATATTGGGTTGTCGTACTTCAGCTTGTTGGTTAGCACCATCACCTTAGTTTTGTGTGGTACGAACCTAAGCTTGTTTCGGACCCCCCCACCTGTGAATATCGACGAGTACCGCATTTGCCTTTCTCGTGATGCTCCCAGTCTCTTGCCCCGAGAAGATCAGAAGGACGTCGTCTGCGAACGCCTGGCAGTGTGTCCCGCTCTTGGCCACCTCCTCCAGGAGTGGATTGAGGAGGAGGGTCCAGAAGGTTGAGCCACCCACGGAACCCTGCACCCTTGGTGGTATCTCTGGCGCACTCCGCCCCCGCGTACCTTACGGCCACCTTGCGATCGCTAAAGTAGCTCTCGACAAGGCGCCGCAGGCCGACGAGGCAGCGAGTCTCCGCCAGTCTGCACCGTATAGCAGGCCACCAGGCGTTATCGAAGGCTCCCTCTATGTCCAATGATACCAGCACAACGATCTCCTCTTTCAGGCGAGTTCGTATGTGCTGTATCAGGTCATACAGGAAGTCCTCGGTACACCTTTGCGGCATAAAGCCGTATTGGCGGCTGCTGATATACGGTGCAGTGTACCACCGGATCCTCCAGACCATCATCTTCTCCAGGACCTTGCCCATGACGGGCAAGAGTCCGATGGGCCGGTAGGATTTCGGGTGCGTGTAATCGTCCTTATCGGGCTTCCGCAACACTACGACCGCTGCCTCCTTCCATTTTCTGGGGAAGTAGGCGAGAGCGAAACACCGGTTGGAGAGCGCGAGAAACAGCGCGGCGTCCACTGCGATGGCCACCCGGCAGATGTCGGCAGTGAGTCCGTCGAGACCTTTTTCGCGTTAAAGGTCCACACGGACCATCGGAGCTCCTCCATCGTGAAGGAGGGTTCGCATGAATCATCATACACCCCCTCGTCGTTGACTTCATCGGACTTAGCTCTTACAGTACAGTGGTCCGCATTGTCCTCCCTGGGGTTATCCTCCGGGAAGAAGACCTCCGCAAGCATCCTGGCTGATCCCGCTGCGTCCAGCACCTTCCCTCCCTGGACGAGGGGGACGTCCTCACGCCTAATCTCCGTGCGACGTATCACTCGGTAGACGCCGTCTCAAATGGTCTGGCGCTCCTGCCGCTCGCAGAACCGCTTCCTTCGCGTCGAAGTACTCGCGCAGGACCAGCTCCTTACGGGCCGGCAAAACGTACACTGTTTGCTCGTACTCCCATGTAGTAATGTTTCCTAAACACCCTGCACGCCTGATTTCTATATATCCCCTCTATCCAGACGAACGGGGGTGGGCGACGCCAGCCCGCCAGCACGCCGCCGGTGTGACAACATACGTGTTATGTATTATAACGTTAATATGTGATTGTGATTGTGATTGTGATTGTTACTAACACACTGCTTGGAAGTATAATTGTAACTAACCTAATGTGGATCACATATACATATCTGGAATAAATGATTCATTATCATTTTATTATGGGTTTTGTGGGGGGGAGGCTGCGTACTCGCATTCGTGTTGCTCCTAGGGTCTTTCTCACAGTCTCGTCGTCACGCAGCAGTCAGGACTGATAATAAATAGAGCAGCATGCTAATGCAGAACAAGACGACGCTCGTTATCATCCTATTATTGATTAGAAGCACATTGAAGATAAACAATGATACGGAATGATTCCGTATCAAACTTTTGTAGTTTTTCGTTCGGCCCATAAATGGGAGGAATTCATTGAAATTAGAGACACGTTCTCATCCCCTTCATTATCGGTCTGTAACACCTCGTCACAAATGAAATAAGCTCTTGCTGTTTCTTTAAAGCAGCATCAACGAGGGTGGCAGCGTGGCAGCGTGGCAGCGTGGCAGCGTGGTAGCGGGGCGCACAAGCCGGTCGCCGTGCCAGGCGTGGAGCTCCTTGCCTTGCGCGGCGCTCTAGTACCGTCTACACCAACCGTCGTGGACCCATGGGTCAACGAATTCCCAGACACAGTTCCAGGACAGACGGCAAGTGAGTATTTATCAAACTGGGCTAATTAGATAGCGCACTCATGTTGTAAAACTTCCGCCGCCTGCCTGCTGACAACGTATAGATACATCAGGGTATTCTCCAGCGACAACCTTCCACCATCTTCGAGCTCATTGCTTCGGCCCTCAGTCCGCCGGCTCGTGAAGCGATCCTCGAGTAGCACGTAACTTGTGTATTTCAACGTTGCCCGACACTGCAACTGAAGTGGTCACTGTAACTGCACGTGTCTAACAACTAATGCACCTAATGACACAGAACTGTACTGCACGCGAGCTCGGCGGAAGTATTCCGTCTGCAGGCCTGCATCTGCAGCACTGTTCAATCGGGTCAGTAATATCTGGTCATTGCTACTCGATATTAGAAACGATTTCAGCAGCATCCAATGTTTTCTGTATCGAGCGAGAAATATTCTAAAAATACCCTGCTTTCAGGGGAACGTCGGAATTACGTCGGAAATCTCCCCTTGGTCGTCACTAAAACCACTTCGGTGGTCTTCTTCAATGCGTTAGGAGAGGCTTCGGGGGTTCCTAGGGGACGACCGGCTGGTCTGCGCTCTGGTTGAGCACGTAATAACGGAGAGAAAAGTTCCTCTCAGCATCCTCGCCGTGCCACGGCAAGCACACGGCCACCTTGCATTCACCGCACTGCTATGGCTCCCTTACCGTGCTCTGAGAGGACCTGCTAATCTTCTTAGTCGCGTTCTACCACAGGCAGGGCTTACTTTAGACCTATTCTTACTATCCCGGGACTATAGGGCTGAGCAACGACACTCTCCTAAAGAGACTCCCGCGGAGGAGCAAGGACAACCTTCGACCATTGGAATGACGACAGCGCACCAGGCGGAGCGACCGGAGGCGAGCTGGCGGGCCGGCGTGCAGCCGCCCGTCGTGCTCCGAGTAAATGACGTTCCGTTAATTCGGTGTTCCGCCGGCCGACCGGCCGACTGGCCGACCGGCCGACCGGCCGTCCAGCGAAAGCGTTTCGTTCCGCACCCGGGCGCAATCAGCAATGCGATAGCGTTGAGGATGGTCATGGATTACGGATCACGTTTCTCATATAAACCTGGTGCGGATCGCGCGGCGCGGGGCGAGGGGTGGGGGGTGCCGCCGCTATACCGACGGAGCTCACATCCATTAATTTTTTACGAGGCAGTTCTCCACGCTACGCTGATAAGAAGTGCAGCGCCGTGCGACCTTCAATTGTTTCGCGTAGGTCACGTTAAAGTGACACTTGGCAACGTGCGCACCGCACGCACCCTGCCATGCTACTCGCCGAGTACCAGAGCTTCGCCAGCCGGTATAGAGCCGTACCATCGCATGCCTCATGACGATGTGAACTGCTGCTATGCTGTAGAGATGTACCCTAACTTTCAGTGCGGCGGGTGCAGTCGCTGATAAAATTACCGGCGGTAAACTATTATACAATTAGATCTATTGCTGAGTGCAACACGAGTGCATAGTTTACCACCAGGAATCCGTTTTGTGGCGTCGGAAGGACAACCGCCCCGACCTCCGCCGTACCACCAAACCAATTTACTCAGTTCCAAATACCTTAGCTCGTGCTTTGACATCTAGTTAAACTTTATACAGTTTTAATTCTAATTTTTTTTTAAATCTCTTCAGGTAGTTGCTGGATCTTGGAGGATACCATCACACGACTCCTCCCCATCGCCAGGCGAGAGCGTACAAATATTAAGAACCTTTAATACCATTTCGCAGCTAAAAGCGATGGTTGCTATGCGGTGCGATCTGATCGTACTAATCAATACCTTTAGTTATGGCCAGGCATACCACCATTTACCATCAGATCAACGAGCAACTTACCTCGTCCATTGTTTCAATAAAAGCAAAGATCTATGAGAATAACCAGGAGAAGCAGGGTTACTAGCACATTCGTATCAGCGCCGCGCCACGAACTCTCGCCGATGTTTTTGTCATTCCTTATAAAACGTACGACCGTGCGACCAGTAATGGAAGTCCTCGTCACCAGCTCGTGCCACTGTTTGTAGTATTTGACCACATACATATGTTATGGCTCAGAATATTTCGCAGCGATTGTTCTGTTCCTGACAAACAGTCGAGTGTTGTTGTTGTTGTTGTTGTTGTCATTCTGCGGCGTCGCCCGGCCGTTTGTTGCATTCTGAAGCGTCAGGTCGTCGGCACCATGTCTAACCCTGATCAACATAGGTTATTTTATATGAACAGGAAGCGGTAGGCAGTGCCGCGCCATATGCACCGCTGGGCGTGCGCCGGCGCAGGCTTGCCGCTTCACGCTGTTATTGCTATTTTATTAAAACTGAAGCAATAGATGGTGTCATTTCCCATACAAATATCTTACTCACGAGTATGAAAATCAGACAGCTCTGTAAAAGGCCGCGAGAGCCCAAACGAAACAAAGTGTGCGCGGCCCTGTTTAGCACCACTAACCCCCCATCCCCCTTTGTTGACAATTATTTTAAGTATATTGTTCGGATAACTGTAACTGTTAACTACAGCGTGTACCCGTGTGACAATGATGCGTGGCCAGCAGCCCACCTCCCCCGGCATCCACGTCGCGACTCATCCTACAACTGAACCAACGAATGAGTATGCAGAGCCCGCGGAGTTCCTTGCGGCCATCTCCCTGGTCCGAGCCATTACTGCTGCGATCGGCTGGTTTATTTTGCCGTTCAGTACGTGGATTTTTTATTCAGTACAGTAGTACTGAATAAAAAAAATTGACTGTGAGTACGCGCTGTGGCATGCCCCGGCCGCATGCATCGGCCGCATGCATCGGCCGCATGCATCGGCCGCATGCACCGGCCGCATGCATCGGCCGCACGCACCGGCCGCGTGCCTAAACGAGCATATGACATCCGTCATTTATATCATTGATATAAACTAATACTTTATAATTTTTTTATATTAAATTTAGCAGCGAGACGAATAGGAAGTTCACCTGATGACGAGTGATACGCACGCTCATAACATTGTGGCGCTCGTAAGTATAATATACACTGCACACGTTGCGCTCGTCGCCTTGATACATAAAATGTTAAGTCTCGTTACTCCTGTATCTTTGCTACCTGGAGCGCACTTCAATCCTGGAACACAATAACGTTTGCACAGTATCGTTCGTCGGCTGCACTAGGGCTGCGGTGGTGACTACCTGTGCGGCCTCCGGCAACAGAGGCCTGCCATCAGTGAATAATAAGAATAAATGTTAACATCACCGCTGCTGGTTGGGCAAATCGTCCGGCGGCCGCTCGCGACCACTGCCCCACGGTTGAGGGTCGGACAGTACCATCATAAGCAGTTGCAGGTAAACGGTATTGTTTCGCCGGCGCGTCTCCCAGCGAGTGCGGCCGTCGCTCCCAAACGAATTTTGTTTGTCTGCTTATGTTCAAGTTTCGTCTGCAGTGTAGTGTCCATGTGCGCTGCGGTGGTGATTAATTAAGTGGTGCCTGCCCCGCCCTGCCCTGCCCTGCCAGCAGCGCACAGCACGCGCTACCGGCGGCGCGGGCGGAGTGTGCCCTTGCCTGTGCCTGTGCCTGTGCCTGTGCCTGTGCCCGTGCCATCATTTCATATGGTTCAAAATACCTTTCGTTGTATCACTCTACACCATCCAATGTATCGCTACAATCTTTATCATGTCCATAGCTACACGGATACGACATTACGGCAAGTTGCTACGAGCAACCGGTAACGGGAGCCAGGACCCAGGACCCAACCGCAATACGTGACAATGGAAACTAAAACACTATTTCTTTATTACAAATATATGATGTGAAGATGTTCGTTCGCGATGCGTAGGGGCGGCTTTCGGTTCGCCCACTGAACCCTTATTGTTGTGACCTTGGAGGGGTCGTACACAATATCAAACATTTATTAACGGCTCAAATAATATTTAAAGGTAAAGACGAACTTATACCACATTATAAATACTAGTAGAACAGAACTGGTCAGCGTCAGCCCCGTGGAGTCACTGAACATTAACACTTCATTCCTTATTTCTCATCAGCCATCGTCACCCAGCAGTGCCCGCCGAGGTTATTCTTCATATATAATTACACCCCTCATACTCATCACAACAAAGAATATTTCCACAGCCGTAATTTTTTTCCCACCACCCCCGTCACTGTGGCGCTGCAGTTTGCATCAATTATTTACTCTCTGTCCCCACAACACCCTTTGCGTTGATTATTAGCACGGGGGCGCTGTGGCTGTGGCTGTGGCTGTTGCAGCGTAACTATTTCAGTGGCCACATCATATTTCAAACCGGGACACCTTCGGCAACATCAGTACGCACTCCATAAGCTTCAGGATATAGACGTGTAAGGGTTACCGTCTGCCCTACCAGCCACAGTTCAGAGAGCTCATCCATCGCCTGATAATAAGTTTCACCACGCTATATCCTGCCATTAAACCAATAACCAGCAACTGACGGTGCTGGCAGGGTAAGGGCAAGGGCAAGGGCAAGGGCAAGGACACCGACACCGACAATCACAACTCCGCTACAAGAATACATAAAGTTGTGAGGATTTCAGCAATAATCAAGTGCATATGTAACTTGTGCATGCTGCTGTGCAACGACCGCCCCGCCGCGGGGGTGCGTGCCACAGCCGCCATGCTACATATATTATCTACGAGTATTGTATTAAATCGTATATTATTGTAAATGATGCAAGTACACGGGCAGTAGAGTTGTCAACTTTAACAACACTTAAGTGAGGTTTAATGCATAACTTGCAAATCCGATATATTTTTCAATTGTGAAGTAGAGGACTTGGTTTCCGGTGAGAGCGCTCCATATTACTTGGCGGGAGGAAAGTGTAGAGTTGTGGTTCGACCAGCTAGGATTATGAAAGAGTATTAGTGTAGTCTAGTGTAGTGTAGCTTAGCGTAGTGTAGCGAAGTGTAGTGTAGCTTATCGTAGTGTAGTGTAGTGTAGCGTAGCGTAGTGTATTGTAGTGTAGCGTAGTGTAGTGTATCGTAGTGTAGTGTAGTGTAGTGTAGTATTAGTAAAATAAAGTGTTGCATTTGCCAAATTAATGTCTTTATAAAAGATACTACGCGAGTGGTTTGATTTGACCATGATGTCACGAGGTTGGATCTGATCAGGAGGCACCAGAACTGAAACTGTTTATTTACAGCGACGGGTAGGTAATAAAATAAATAACAAATTTAGATTGTGCCTGCAACTGAAACAAACTTAAGTAAAAAGCGAGAAAATTTCCAATGTCAGTTGATTTGCAAGAATATGGATTTTATGAAGTATATGGAAACTCTCCGTCGCATCGTGGAACGCAAGTCCAGGTGTAGGGCGTATGGGTCCGCGGACGGCGCACGAGAGCTGGACATGCGGCGCGGAAGCGGTACTTCACACTCCCGGCGAGAGAGCGATTGTCTGGTGGGACTATTCATATACGGCACGACCCAAGTGACAACTGATGAAGCAAACCTCCGCGAGGATTTGTCACGGACACGGTAATACGAGAATTGTCGGAGATATTTACCGCCAACAAAGTTACCATCAGGCAGTCCGCGCATTGTGTGCAACGTAGGAACAGAAACAGATATCTGTGAAGATAATGAAATGAAGGAAAGCTTCTAAAAATCAATGAAAAGATGGTGATCAAACGAAGGATGACATTTTGATAGGTATAGCTGAAACACTCCAGCGCTGATCCTCCATCAGTTGCCCGTTTGAAAGGAACCTAACGAAATTCGGAATGCTGTGAATAAACACAGAATAGGTATGAACCTGATGTTGTGATGTTGGCGTATCGGAGGATGCATCTCGGCGGCGCTCACACGATATTACAATAAGGGCTGTTGCTACCTCTGATATGTTAATCTCTAAAATTACTGGTAATCCCCCGTCCAAGGAGTGCGGCGTAGTAATTTGTTAATGTTTATTTTATGTACTCCATTGTTCCTCTGGTGCGCGCCTCTGTCCACGGCATGGCACTCCCCAACGCATGAGCTCATTATACTGATCAAAATACATCCGCATCCACCTATACTTTGTTAGGTCATTTACTCTCGTTCACGTCCTTGTTGGGTTTCTTCTATTGGTATTCAAGTATACACTAACAGCCGCAACTGCTGAGCACAGACCTCTGTCGGGGATCTGCATGCTGATCGACCATGCGCTGCCAGCGCCAGCGACATGTTATTCTAGATATATAAGAGTTTTATTTATATAGATGTTATAATGTTACGTAGGTCCAACCCTGAGTAGGATTGCTTAACGCAATTTATCAGCATCTGCTGGTGTCTGCTCACCCTCCGCAATCCGAAGGTGTACATTTGCTAACGGCAGCGGTCGTCAGCAATGACCCCGCCGAGCATTAAGCCGGTATCGGTGGCAGTAGTCCTCGATTCATTCCGGCAACTATTGAGGTAAATGCATTAACTAAGACTACATCAGGGTACATCACCAAGGGTAACACGCCCCTTTAGGTATTAGCTAATGCAATATATGGAAGAAGAAACAGTACTTCCACAACAATAGTAAAAAAATCTAATTTATCGACAATACTATATTCTCATTGTCATATTATATTTGATACATTCCTTCTATTTTCCTCTCGGCCTTTGACTCCAGACACATAAGGAGGAAACCCTCGCAGGGCCTGCCGGGGACACTCAATTTACTTTCTCGATATGTTCAGCTGGTTTTAGCTCGACCCGTGCGGAATTTATTTATTTGGATCAAAATTAGAAATTGAAATTTAAGCACCTTCCCGTTGTCAGATTGATCTGAAGTTTGGTACACACATTTGATTTAGATGACAATACAATATAATAAAATCAATAACATTATAAATCTAAGATGGCCGCCGATACAAAATGGCGGATTACATATTTTTTCTTAACCCTCTCAATATGGGTATCAAATGAAAGGGCTTCACTAGTAAAACACGATGATTATGTCAAAATTTAAAATTCAAGATGGACGCCGTTCTAATATGGCGGACTAGGTACATATTTTTCCACAACCACCACAATATGGGATGGTTGTCGAAAATGGATGGATGTGGATATAATGGACGATTATAATAAGTCGATGCAATCCACACTTAGTATAGTAGAAAGTAATACAGAAATAGTTAATGGGCCCCACGTTTTTATTTTAGTCTAATATGCCTAAAAGCTATTCAGCCTAGTACTAAAATATTTCTGAACTAGAAGGTCAAAATACCTACTTATTATAATGTGGGCTGCTTAGTTTACCTACCAAGCAAACCCTGGTGTTAGTGTTCTTTCATGAACTGCCTTTCGGCCGCTGACATGGTTCATGTTATGACAACCACTACTGATTGCTTTGCTTTAGTACTCCAGCGCGTGTCTGCTACCTTTCCCGATGTCAAATAATAACACTGTGGAAACAAAAAAGCAGTGGCCGCGCTTCAATGAAGTCGTAACTTAATTCCATTTCATTAATTCATTTCCTTTCAGCTGAACACATTCAGTAATAACCAGTTATAACCGGCCGCAACGGCCGTAATCTGGTCGGAGGCGGCCCGAGCCGGCTCACGTGTACAGTTCCTTGACCCCGGGCGCTTTTATTGCAAATGGCGGCGCGCGGGCCGATCTAACGATCCCTGCAAACTGAAGCCCAGCATTGAATATTCAATGTTTGGATGTAGCACGCCGCGTGGGCGGACTTCCCACCGCTGAGCTTGATCGCGGTTACCATTACCCATAGATTTGACTATCATCCACTTTTTACTGCAAACTAAGTCAACTGTACGTGATGTAATTGTACGTAAGGGAATTATAAATGAAGTAAATCATGTTATACCATGAAGCTGCGGTTGCGAGTTCCTTTCCTAATGTAGCGGAGCAATACGCACGTGCTGAGCAGCGTCCTCGCGGTCCTTTAGTGGCAACTCTGCGACGTAGCCACAATGATCCCCGCTGGCTGCGCGGCTGCTGAGGCAAACAAGTCGTTCATCAACATGTTTCATGGAATAACTCGGCGCGCTTTATTCAGAGTAAGTGCAATTGTAAATCTGTTGGCCGTTGCCTGGGCAACAGTTACTAATATTTATGGATCAATAGGGTTTTTCTCTGAAATTCAGACTTTCACGGCGTGCATTATCCTGTTTACATCAAATAAAAGAGCGTATTACAAATTTAAAAGAGTACTGGATCGTTGTGGACACATTACTTTTCTGCGGGCATTTAACGCGGCATCCAGCTGGTGTGACTCCGTTCCACCGATTAACGCAAAGCATGAAGACACTCACTTCAAAAATTTTGTAACAATGAAAAATGAATTTAGACGTTTACTACAAAATTTTGTTAGTATACAAGAATCGGATGCAAACAGGCAAAGCGGAAATAATGTTGATAAAAAAATACGTGAACAGTTCCGGCATCGTATCACGAGGGACGAGAAGGAAAATAATTCCGGAGGCTCCTCTGCGATCTTTGTTTTTAGGCCAAGGCCCGAAGATGAGGAAAATGATGAAATAACAAAAAGTAATTTTATATTTCCTCGAGGCCGTACCAACTCCTCGGCTCATGCGAAATGGAGAATGTTCCCGACAACTTTTGTTTTATTCGGAATGAGCCGTTCGTGAAGAGTCGCATCGCATTTCGCACAACTCAAACGGTGCTGTCGGAGTGCGAGTGTCGGTTGTCGGTTATCGGTTATCGGTTTTTGGTTTAACGGGATCCTGTGGTTTCCCTGCGTTGGAGACTTCAAGTAGGCTTTCAAAGAAGGAAACGAACTCTCCGACACAAACCTGATATTCTACTCCACTCCACCTTGACATGTCCAAGTGCGCTTCTCCGGCGCGCGCGATACACAACATACATAAGCAGCCGGGGAACGGCCACTGCTAACCATAGGTCTCCATCAAGGGTCTCCAGCGACCTTCATCAGACGTCGGTTCAGCTTACAGGAGCCCTGACAGCACGGCGCATACCGGAACGCGGCCATCACTCGAAGACTTTATTGCCTCATCAGCCGTCAGTCCTTAGAGCGATGTGTCTTGCTGATTACCACTTAAGGTTAGTATATAGTCTTTTAAGCTATGTGGTGACCAGAACTCCCCAGCAGATCTCCTCATTTTTGAATGGATCACGCAGTATAACCCACAACATACAAATGTTCCCGCATGCACTGGTATGGCGTGAACACCTCGGGCAGGTTGCGGGTATAAAAAGGTAGTGCTGGGGGGCGCGCAGCGAGCTGCAGCAGCGCCGCCGCCACTCTGTTCCCGGGGTCGCGCGGTCGGGGATGTTAAGGTAATGAACCAGACGCGCTGACAGCGATGCCGCGTCGCGCCGCGCCGTGTCTCGGCCGCAACAAAGATGGCCGCCAAGATGGCGTGCACACGTGGCGCAAAAATAATCGTTACCGCACGTGGCGCGGCCGATTCTATAATTAAATGAATGAAAACGATCGCCGCGCGCCAACAGCCGCAGCGTTTGTTTGTTGTTGTTGTTGTTGTGCTGGATCAGCTGCCATCTTGATTTAAGTGCTTTTCAATGATTTTTTTTCGAAAACGAACACGCGCTCCGAGACTTGGCGCTGCCAACCGCCACTGCCGCGACGACTGAAGCAAAAATGTAAATTTATGTATTTGTTTACTTGTTTACTTGGAGTACGTTGTCACTAATTCAATAACAGTTCATGTGACGCGCATTAATGAGAACATTGCGTTCCATGGACAAACATTTACAAGCGAGCAGGTGCAGCACCGGCAGCGCGCCCATGCGCGCCCATGCACGCCCATGCGCACGGACCTTACTGTATTCCAGTACAAAGGGAGCGGTAATCTGCGTAGTGACTTTAAGTGCGATGTCGATGTGTACTGGGAAATCTAATTATGGGTACTTCGGATCATTTACCATCAGACCGTTTTTCATTGCGCTGAAAGGCGCTGCAGCGATTATTATTGATAAATTTGAGGGATTGATTTTGATTTGATTTTTCTCAAAGCAAGTTATCAAAGAGCACAATACAAAGATTCTAACAAGCACCTGGCTTCAGCTACAGGACCCGCAGATCTCAGCGATTTGTTGTACATGAATGAATACTCATATTTAAGTAGATTATAGAACAAATTCTTTTGTAGCATCTCAACATCATCGTTCAAATAAGCTCAGTGCGCAGGTATAGGTATCTCCGCCGCGGATACTGCCAGGAATGTGTCGGCCGATGACGACCGCTCAAATGATATAAATATTCTTGAGGTTTAAAAGTAATATCAATTTCTATTTGCACGTTAGATCGCCCTGCACGCAGGCCGTGGGCTTGTTCTGCGACCGCTGCAGAGGAATCCAAGGTGGACATTGCGCTAGTCTTGGCTTCACCTTCACCACACATTTGCAACAAATAGAACTTTACTGATACATTACAATTTCTAATGTGTGTCTTTACTTCCAAGTATTCCAAGTAGACTCCTCATAAGCTTCACACAATTGCCTCTGTGTGTTTATCTTCAGCATCATATGCTCTTAAAGGGCCGGCACGATCTGCTTTGTTTTTATTTGTTTGAGAATTCAGTGGACTGAGGAAATTCTAGGATATATACGTAATTAGTTAAGATCTCGTGCAACCTCTGTTGGTAGCAGCTTACTCATATCAAATGACGAGGTACAGGAAAGAGAATAATGTATAAGACTTGGTCATAAAATATACATGTGTACCATGCCTACCGGCGGATTTGAATGGTAACAGTCTAGCAGCTAGACTTACACTTTCACACAACTAGTGTCTGAAAGTGTAAGTTTAAATATAGGCGTGAGGTAATATCATGATGAGTAACAGCTACCTGAGCGTTTGACGCACAACTCCATAGTTACTTAGTTGTGCATTGAAACACCGTCCGCATCTGTGCAAACAAGTGAAATGGCGGCGCCGAGTGGAACACATTCCGGATGCGAGTCCCACCACCCGCACCACCCGCACCATCAGCACCAAGTTCCGCTTATATTCCGCGGACGTTAGAAACAAATTAATCCGCTGCGTCTGGGTGCGAAATTAACTCGCCATTAGACACGGTAAATCTCGCGCTTTGCGGGCGACCAGTTAAAGATAGAGGTCGGTGCAATGCTGGAGCTGTGCGGTGCGGTGTGCTGGGCGTCCGCCAGCGCCGGACCTGTCGCTGGCGAGCGATCAGCACCGCGTCAACTGGCCGCGCTCTTCACTACAACGCCATGCAAACGGGACGACGGCCGTCACCACGCGGCGGGCCCTACTTGGAATGTTTACACAGCGCCTGCACTCCACGTGATAATGACATCGACATGATTCGCATGGGTGGAGCATCACACACAGCATCACCTTCCGTACGCCTCCTAATGTAAATTGAAATGTAAACACAAAGGAATACTAAAACAATAGCGGTACATTGAAATTGTTCATCTCGCAGAGATAAACACCGCACGAACTCCGTACTAGGTCCGGACGAGCTCCGGATGAGCTGCGAACGAGCTCCGGATGAGCTGCGGACGAGCTCTGGATGAGCTGCGGACGAGCTCTGCACGTCAGACAAAATAAAGGTGCTTGTCATGTGTGTGTGTTATTTATAGAAGTTGTGTTGTAGTGTGTGCTGCTCGCGCGCTGGTGCGGGTGCTGGTGCTGGTGGGGGTGGGCGATCGTTGTGCAACGTGACGCTAACCTCTATATCGTTTGCCGGACGTCGTATGTCCATGTCCGTCGTCGTTCAATCAATACAAGGTCAATCCGCTGAGACGGAAACAGCTTCCTTCGTGAAACTAAACTACAACGAATTTTCAATGAATGACGTTAATGTCACTTGTACCTCCCGTCCCGCTCGGCCCTGCGCTGCGCGTCCTGCCGCCGGGTCTCCGTCACGAGAGCTGGTCGGAGGGCACACGGCGCTATGACCACCGTGTCATACCAGCACCAGATGCTCCTCGCGGAACATCTCTTGCCTGTACACATTTATCTACATTAATGCAGATTAAAGAGGACTATAACCGAAATAAAAAGGATACATCGAGAACAAAATTAAAAATGAAACCTAGCCCATATAGCGGGTTGAGTTATAGTTCCTCCACTGTTGAGGAGTGCTTGTAAAGAAACGTTCATCAGCGCAAGCCTCACGGTTCCAGCGGAGACTGCGTTGCGGTCGCCGTCGCCTGACGCCGCGCCGCTCAGAAGACACCAGCTCCGTTGGATGCTGCGAGGGTTCCACACGTGCTGCAGCGGTTGACGTCAAGATTAGCGACAAATCAATTTATTTTCGTACTTGTTGTCTTAATTGTTTTTATTCGGGACAAACATATTTTCGATATCGCGGCCAAAAATGTCGGCGCGCGCGCACATCGGCGGCGCGTGACGTCACGCGGGGCAGCGCGGGGGCAGCGCGGAGGCACGCAGCCAGGAGTGCTACTGCCGGAAGCTGCTCTGGCCGAGTGGACACCGCCGCAGTAGTGTGAACGCATCGCAGGGTTCCGATTTCACTAACTGTTTTAGTAGTTTTACTAACGAAGCCATTACAAACGTTTTGTCTCGAATGACCGAGCACACTGTGACTCGCGCCGCGTTGTTACACAGGGCCGTCCGACTTGCATCACTTAAACAAGGAACGTTACACTCACGGCACACCTCTCTTGGGTACGTGGTTAAAATCTCCTACACTGTAACACTTTGTTGTGACTCTCCGATCTCAACATAATTCAAATTTTGTTTTCTATTAAACAGATCTCTCTTCAAGTGGCGAGGCGGAGAGGGCGAGATTTCAAAGCGAATAAAGACACACGCACCCCCATCTGTCAAGGTGTCAATCTGTCACGGCGTGGAAGATTTATCCTCGACGCGGCAGCAAGAAAAGTAGCTTTCTCTAACTCTGTAGGTGCGGAAGGGGGGCTCTGTCCGTTTTTCCGAGTCGGTGGCACTTTAAATTTTTGTTTGATATTCCAGCGCAGAGTAGGGAGACTGGGGGCAGGGCTGGGGAAGTGGGAGGACATTGAAGGAGGATCATTTGAAGGGAGACACTTGTCATCGTGCGTCGTTTTGTGTGAGTGTCCGCGCAGCTCTGTCGCAGCACGTCGTGTGTAATGCCTGTAATAGATGCGACGAAGCCACCATCAGCTGGTCACGCGTCAATATATAATAATAATTCTATCTGCAGCAACTATAGATATGGACATTTACATAAGCGACTCATGACCGAGTTTGATAAGGATAAGGATAACAACGCGACGGCAGCGCCGTGCAATGAACGGATACGTGGTTGCGGCATTGACCACCAACCACCAACGTGGCCATCCAGCGAGGTCTGCTCACAGCAGCGAATATCAATCAACACACAGCAATGCTGATAATACAGATACAGATCAACAAATATATGGCGGCTGAAATCTTTTGCTGGATAAAAATCCCCAAATGAGACATGTAATTAAGAGTTTGAAAATGTCGTGTTAAGTGGTTAAGTCTCATGCATAGGAAGTGCACTCTTCGTTCCTCGCTGAAAGCAGGTGAAAAGTTAAACAACGTTTAACCTCGTCAGCTGGCGGCGGATCTGCTTGCTCCGCCCACCACCGCTTACCACCACTGTATGTACTTCCTGTAAAAGCTCTACTTTTAGTGGGTTTTCTTCTTTAACATAACATAATAAAACAAAAAGCAGATTTCACACAAGGATTCTAAGAGAGTGTTTCTAAGAGATGTATATTTTTGGAATGCTGGATGGAGGTCGTCCCCGCCATAACGCAATGCCGATAGCTCGCATTGTACCAGCTCGCCAGGAGCCGGGAGCCGCGCGTCCCGCTCATCTTTAGGTGGCCGACAGATGGAGGACCGACTAGAACGCAGTCCCACACTCCGGCAGTGCTTTAGACGAGGTGTTCGGGTATCCTGCACTCCAGCAGTGCTTTAGACGAGGTGTTCGGGTATCCTGCACTCCAGCAGTGCTTTAGACGAGGTGTTCGGGTATCCTGCACTCCAGCAGTGCTTTAGACGAGGTGTTTGGGTATCCTGCACTCTAGCAGTGCTTTAGACGAGGTGTTCGGGTATCCTGCACTCCAGCAGTGCTTTAGACCAGGTGTTCGGGTATCCTGCACTCCAGCAGTGCTTTAGACGAGGTGTTCGGGTATCCTGCACTCCAGCAGTGCTTTAGACGAGGTGTTCGGGTATCCTGCACTCCAGCAGTGCTTTAGACGAGGTGTTCGGGTATCCTGCACTCCAGCAGTGCTTTAGACGAGGTGTTCGGGTATCCTGCACTCCAGCAGTGCTTTAGACGAGGTGTTCGGGTATCCTGCACTCCAGCAGTGCTTTAGACGCTCCCGATTTCAATTCACTCGGATGTAATGATTTATAAAAAGTTTTACATTAAAACCAGTAACCGGAAATACATCCCCGGCGGTGTGTCGCGCACCAGTGGGCGCAAGGCACGCACGGCACGCACGGCTCGCACTGCACGCACGGCACGCAGCCACTTGAAGCTCAGATGTTACTAAAGCGTTAGTGTTGGTGATGAACGTCCATTGAAAAGCGCTGCTGGTATGCTGGTTTCCACGGCACCAGTTTCTTTCACCAAATTATTTTTTTTTCTCATTATCTTTGCAATGTTCACACAGTTGTTCTTGGAGTCCAACGACTTCCCGTGACCTTTACCAGTTTATCAGGATTACCAATATTATACCACCACTAGAGAAAGTAAACGCTTGCTGCCGCCAGGCCATCAGTTCCTGTAATCCATTACCACGTTGCAATGGTTATCTTGTAACCGTCATAAATAACTGCTCGTTGCAAATATTTTTGCCGTTTCACTGGGAGGGGCACATACACTGCGCAGCGATAAAGTGGTCTCGTGTACGTATCGCACCATGGAGCTGCTGAACACTTGCACAAAAATGTATGGTGCGTATGATCCGGAGATCGCGTGCGGCAGGAACGGCGCGATTGCACTGCGCCCGCACAGCACTGCGGCCGCAACGCGCCCACACAGCAATGCGCCCGCACAGCACTGCGGCCGCAACGCGCCCACACAGCAATGCGCCCGCACAGCACTGCGGCCGCACAGCACTGCGCCCGCAACGCGCCCACACAGCAATGCGCCCGCACAGCACTGCGGCCGCACAGCACTGTGCCCGCAACGCGCCGAGCTGCCGCTGCAGCGCCGGTGCCCCGCTCTACGCGTACCCGTATCGTCAATTATTTTTGGTTGCATTTGGTTTTTTTTTACACCACAAGCCAAGATTGAGCAGCGATTGCAAATGATTTCTACTACAATAACTAACTCGTTGTCCGACACGACGGTCTCGCTGCGGCCCGTCGCGTTACGCGGCTGTGCAACGTTGTACGCTCACCCACTGCGCACTGCTCACTGCGCACTGTTCACTGTTCAATGTTCACTGTTCACTGCTTCAACGTAAGTTCCCTCTCAATATTTCCTATTCATTGCTCTGTGCCTCTTGTTCCTTTTATTGGCTGCGATTTGGGTGCTTATGGACGTCGCCGCCGTCGTCGTTGTTGTCGTCGCCGGCGGGCACGCGCTGGCCCGACCGGTCCGATCCGGATTCACCAACCTACATTGTTATCTCTCCGCTTGTAAACGGTTTCGCCAGGGTCCACTTCCGGGCGGCCCCTCTGCGGCCGCTTGCGACCTTACGGCACCGCTCGCTAATCTATTCATATAATGTATTTAGTTGCGACGATAAAGTAAATGCAGAAGGAGGTCACCGCCGCCATCTCGAGTGGCCATATCCACATCCGCACTTTACACTATTTAAAACATTGTCTTTTGTATATTTTAAAATGTCTAACAATATTTAAATAGTTCGCGAGATGCAGGCGCGCGTGCGCACGCGCGCTGCAGCCGCTGCGGCGCCTCACCTCGGGTGGGACGTACATCCGTGTTTCGTAAGATGATTAAATATAAACATTCAAATACATCATCGCGTGGGGACAGGTGACGGTTGCCGGAGTGGCTCAATGTAGGTGCCACCACTACCCGAACAGGTGCCTGCCTTGTCGTGGCGATGCCATTCAGTAGTCTAGGCCCAATGCCCATGGTGAAACTAAAAAGGACCTAGCCGGCTGACTCGAGGTGACCGCTCCAGGTGAGCATCACGCTTCACTAGGGGTACATCTCTGTTGCGGGAGACCGTCTAGATAGGTTATCACCGCAGCATCTATATCAGCCGCCAAATAGTGATGTTTAGATCACTGTGTTCTGGTTTGAAGGGCGTTGTAGCTAATGTAATTACTGGGGTAACGAGACTCAGCATCTCCTATCTTAGGCGACGAGCGCAATGTGATGCATAATATAACATTGTAACTAGAGCCTCGATGTTATTTATGGGCGGACGCATCACTTACCATCAAGTGAACGTCTTGCTCATCTCGTCACTTAATTGAATCCATCGCACAACCTTACCTTGCTCTCGCGAAGGCAGGTAAGCAAAGGCTTTTTCTCCACGTGAACCAAAACAAAAACAGGGTAAGTGCCACCAGCAAACATTACCCTGACAGCACGAGGGTGACAGCTCGCTCCAGTGGACTCGACTGTGGGCACCTTGCAGACCTAAATGTTGGAGCGGAAGGCTTTTATTGACATCATTAACAGTAAACTTTATACATGTTAAGAAGAATATAACATTTCTGCAAATGGTCATGTCGCCGTCAACATACTTCATAATTACCACGCACTCGAACGCGCACGCGCACGCGCACGCGCACACATTGCTTCACAAAAGGTAACAAATACACAAAAGAGGCATTAATTAAATAGCAATGACAAATGCAGTGTCTAGCAGGCGTGGGCGCGGCTGGTCATCAGATTGAATCGCAGCCAGGAGCGGTGGCTGCGAGTCGGGTCAGTCCGGGGGTGGTGCGGGATGTGGTAGCATTGTTGAATTTATTTGGGGGCTTATCTGTTGATATTCCAGCGGTGGTGCGTCGGCAGCTCCGTCATGTCCGCCTCGTTCCGGACACCGCGGGATGCGCGCGCGATTGCCACGCCCGCGACAGCAGCTCGCGGACGAACCGACGGGTGGGGGTGGGGCTGGAGCTGGGGGTGGGAGGTCGCATGTTCCGCCGCGGATCCCCCAATCGATCAGCGATCCGTTCAACGAAACAATGGAGTTCTCCGTTCGGCGGGCGTTCGGCGGGCAAGTCGTTACTCTCTGCAACACGGCCGGCGCGTCACCAGCACGTCGCCGTAACTCTGCATTGCATCAGCTAGCTTACAAATAAACACTGCTTCAGTGTTTTTACACATGAATACAATTGGCGAGCTCATTACGATGTGCGCGTGTGCGCGTGTGCTCGTGTGCTCGTGTGCGCGTGCGGCCCGCCGCTCGGCAACAGTATAATTGGCGCGCGCGCGCTGCGCTGCAGACGTGACCGGCGGCAGGCGCGCTGCGGCCGCGCGACGCACACGCAGACGCGGGACGGTGCAGTGCGGGGCGGGGCGGTGCGGTGCGCGGCGGGCGGTGCGGTGCGGGGCGGAATAGGAACCTTACATACTATAATAGCGCCCTCATCTGCAAAAAAGTGTAATCATGCAAAGTATGGTATGAAGGCTACAGCAAAAGAACCCTATGATGCAGCAGCCGCGGGGAGACACATTCACCACGTCTCCTTATGTTGTGGTGCAATATCCTGTAGCTGGCACTCGCAGCGGCGGGCCGCTCGAACAATTGTAGTGCCGGAGCCCCTGCGAACTGGAGCGCTCTCAGCTGTCGTCGCTCTCACTTGTTGGTTTCATATTCCATGAAAGAACGAAGCCCAGCCTCCGTCACAAGTTTCGCCTGACCTGGCAAAAGCTTTACAAACTTCAGAGCACATTAAACCTACTCTTCAACTTTTACATGTTGTAACGGTAGACACTAACGCAGAAGTCTCACTTCCTGTCCCGTTTTTGAAAGGGAAAGGAGTGATTGTGAAGTGGAGATGAGCAGAAAGATAGAAGAAGGAGCCATCGCCTCTCTGATGGGTGAAGACGAGAGTCGCACCATATTTCTGGAATATGGTAGGGGAGTAGTTAGTAAAATAATAAAGCGAAATAGCAGTCATTGAGTAGAATTAAGTGTTTTGTAAATAAATAAAAATAAATACAAATATAAATAAGGTACATAAATAAATAAAGGAAAAGGAAGAAAGCGAACATAAGAAAGGAAGAAAGAAGAAGTACCAGAGCATGAAGATACACTGCAAATGCAAACGGATGATTGTTTCAGGCCCTCCCCCCCGCCCCTCCAGAAATATACGGAAGAGGCAGTCTCCACTTCAGCCACAGAGGATGCGCGAAAGAAGGAATTGGAATGGAGTAAGAAAGATCAGTATTGGAATGGAAGATAAGTAGAGAAAGATAGATAGGAAGGATGAAAGAGGAGAATGAGGAAATAGCATTTAATAGATGTTAAGTGATTGGTAACAATTAGACCCTGACCCACAATACGCAGGGGAATGCGCAAAAAAAAAAAAAAAAAAAAAAAAAAAAAAAAACGCAGAAGTCTTGTGCGCCCTGTCTCGTCCAAACCGAACATCTCCGGGGATGACGTTACACATGTCCTGACGTAAGCACCGCAGCGACCCGCCCCCCTCCACGAGCTGTTAGCGGCGTCGCACGTTGCACGTTGCACTCCTCATGCGAAACGGAACTCGGCAATTCAATATTTTTTTTCTCTATTATTTATATGGCAAGGATAAGAATCGCAGACATGCAGCAGACAGGCCTGGGCCGATGAGACGCTTGCAAATAGAAATGAATCGATACGAAACTACAACGTTAAGATTCGCTTCCACTGCAGTGACAAACAGCTCCGCAACCAAAACATCACGCAACCAGCCGCCGCCACCAGCTGCCGCCACCGGCACCGGCGCCGGCTGGAACCCGCGACCCCGCCCATTGTATGCTAACTACTGACTCATCGGGGCGTCGCGTCGCCCTGCGCCCTGCGCCCTGCGCCGCGGCACCAGAGCGCAGCAGTTACGATGAAACGCCGGTTAAAGGCTAAACCGGGTTCGGTGACAACTCGCGATAAGCGATAAGCGATTTGTTATCGAGACTACGAGTCGGCCCGCCGCCGAGTGTGCGGCCCCGGGGTCGCGCGTCGCGCGTCACGCGTCACGCGTCACGCGTCACGCGTCACAGAACAGCTCGGAGCCGGTGCACATCATGTAACACTGTTAGCATTGGGGTGTCCGAAACAAGCTGAGGTTCGTACCACACAAAACTAAGGTGATGGTGCTAACCAACAAGCTGAAGTACGACAACCCAATATTGAGTATGGGTGGAGAGCCCCTTTGTCGAACTCGTGAAGTCCGGATACTGGGCCTCACAGTTGACGATAGGCTCACGTTCACTCTATCGTCAACTATGCAGCGCCGCAAAAGTATCGTGGGAGTTGAACTCCGAGGTGATCAGAACGATGTATCTGGCGGTGTTGGAGCCGACACTTTTGTATGCAGCGAGTGCATGGGCGCCGGCGGCTAAGAAGCTGCTGGTCCGAAAGCAGCTCGATGCGGTTCAGCGTGGCTTCGCGCAGAAAATTGGCGCGAACTCACCGAACCGCGTCGTTGCACTCGGCCCTAGTACTTGCCGGGCTGCTTCCTCTGGACCTTCTGGTCCAAGAAGCGGCCACTTTATTTGAGGTAAAGCGCGGTTACTCCCGGGAAGTGCTAGGAGACCGTGAGCTGGATGCTCCAGTTAGCTACTTGAGACTACCACACCCGTCTGAACAGGTTGGAGTGGAGTTCTCCTGCTTGGGGGAAAGTGCGGAGGAGGTCCAACTTACCACCTCGGCTGCCGATTCGGCCATTTACACCGACGGCAGCCGCATCGACGACAAGGTGGGTGCGGCGTTCAGCGTAATGCGGAACGCCGCAGAGGTTGCTACTAAGAAACTCAAATTGGGCAACTTCTGCACAGTATAGCAGGCAGAGCTGCTGGCATTGGTGGAAGCGACGAAGTACGCCGGCCAGCGGGTCGGCGCAGTCATGCGCCGTACTCAGCGACTCGAGGTCCGCCCTTGAAACAGTCGCAAGATCAGACACCCTCCACCCCCTGGCGCTCCGTGTAAAAGAGAATGTTATGAAAGCGCAGGCAAAAGGGACGGACGTAAGGCTCTTTTGGGTGAAGGCGCACGTGGGGATGGAGGAGAATGAAAGGGCGGACCAACTGGCCAAGGAAGCGGCCCTGAAGAGCAAAAGAAGACCGGAGTACGAGGATTGCCCCGTTTCCTTCGTCAAGCGTCAGCTCAGGCTGAAGACGTTTGACGAATGGAACAGGAAGTACGTGGAAGGTACTACGGCTTCAACAACGAGGATTTTCTTCCCGGACGTCGCGTCGGCATATCGCTCACTCCGTCGGCTGGAACTCGACACGGTCTTGGTTCAGATGTTCAGTGGGCACGGGGGATTCTCCGAGTACCTTCACAGGTTCAAGGAGAGTCCCGCGTGCCTCTGTGACCCAACGGTGGACCAGACCGTGGTGCACATCCTCACCTCCTGTCCCTTATATGGAAGGGAAAGCATGGAGTGCGAGATTGAGATGGGTAGGAGGATTGACGCAGGTGTCATTGCCTCCCTGATGAGTGAAGACGAAAATCGCGCAATATTCGTCAAATACTGTAGAAGAGTGGTAGGAGAGAATAAAAAGTAAAGAATAGGAACTGGAAGAATAAAGAAGGAAGGTCAAAAGAGAAGAAGGAATGCTTCAGCGTATGATTGTTTCAGGCTCCCCCCCCTCTTTAGAAGGCGTTTTCACTCCAAGAGGATGGAAAAAAGAAGGAAATGGAAATGAGAATGACTGAGACAAGAAGTTTGTGAAAGATAAGTACAGAACGAAAGACGGAAGAATGATAGAGGATTTTAGGAAATAAGATGGATCAAAAAAGATGATAAGTGATTGAAAGTACAAGGCCCTGACCCAAAACACGCAGGGGAACGATTAAAAAAAAAACACTGTTAGCATTTCAGCTTTAGCAATATGTTCTACCAGATCGTTCCGATTAAAGCGGACCGTCCAGCACAGCAGACCACCATTACCACATTAACCTTTCGAACTTCCCGTCCTCAATGTGTCGGTCTCCGGCTACGGCTCCGCGTAATAATAATGCAGTATCCAAATCGGCGCCCGCCGCCAGCATCGGGTGCGGGGCGGGTTGTGACCGCACGCGCGGCTCGATGCCGCAGCGCTGCTCCTGCACCGGCACCGACTGCACCAGGGACGCTCGCTGCATGTACACATTGTATTTTAGGAATTAAGTATTCACCTGCACGTATCGGTCTCGTCGCATACAGGTGAGGGCGCGGATTCCGCAGAGATGTTGTAGAAAAATAAACATCTCCACGGAAATTCACAGAATCACAATCCAGCCTGACAGTCGCCCGCTTCCGGTACGACATGCCGCGTTGAACAGAGAAATGCATGAGCAGAAGCAATCAGCAGCGAGGCATCGTTCTGTAATCAAAAATGTGCTAAACCCTCGTTAGTGACCCTCGCCGACTTCTCTGCAGGAGCAAAAAGCAATGTAATGGTAAAACAGGCGGCGGGCAGTTGTGGAACAGGTAATATTATGAATTATGTGAAACTACCAGCACCGGGGACTCTAGGTTCTGGCAATAGGACGAGAGTAACCGGCGCGCAGAACCCTAAGAATTGCACAGAACAGAGGATAGTTGGCAGCAGCCCCGACAGCCCAAACCAGAAGCATACTGAAAATGCAATAGTCGACGCGTTCATCTCCGAAGGCTGCGATTGTCTCATTCAGTTTAGGATTCGAGAGGTTCAATTTGTTGGAAAAAAATGATCACCACTGTTCCGTGTCACCACCGCGAACGAGTTAAACTTTCCGTTAATCATTTTGCAAGAAGTTTCCAAAGTAAGAATGAGCATTGCAGTAGGCTCTCCGAGTGCAGGGCGTTGAATGCTGCAGCGTGCGTCCACGTGCGCTCCCGCAGGCTGTCGCGCGCACCTCCAGCTCGTGTCTGCGGGACTTGCGTGGGGTGCCGCGTGGCACGAGCCGACGTGGTCTCTCTAGATTTTAACGTAAATACTGCTATACCTAACTTCAGCCGGAGCCCCTCCGAAGCTGCTGCCCCTTCACCGCGACTACAGATGTCGCGAGCAACGGAACTTATGCGACGCACTGCGATATCCATAAGTATTCAACTCTTAACGATTTCTTCAATCTTGCAGTGGGAATGCACATCCTTCTGTGTGCTATGGCGATGCCTCCACCCAACACCACACCAGCACTAGCACCGACGACGACTCGCTCACCGTGTGCGTAAGCACCGCAGTAGACGGTGACGTGACGGAGGCGGAAGTCGATGGTACCAGCGCCTCACTGCTTTCGCTGCTTGGGCTGCCCTCGCTGCCCCACTACCGCAGCCGTGTTACTCTAACAAATTATAAAATTGTTTATTTTATAATTTGTTAGAGTAGCCACTAGCAAGTATCCGTGATGTCCGTGGCGGTAAGGAGTGCCACTGACCGTAACGGCGATGCGCGAGCTGGGATACTGATATAGCACCAGGTTGCGTTCGTGTTCACACACAGTTCCTTTCAAACCTTTAATTTTGTTCTTTTTTCCAAAGCGTCCAAAAAGGTTGGGAAGGAGCGGAGGCGTTGGTGACCAGCGCGGCGAGTTTGCAACAGGCAATCAGTGCACGAGCAGATCACCGACACCAAGACAATCAGAAAATTTCTAAAGCTGTCTTGTCATAGCGCCATGTGTGCATCGCATCTGTGTGTGCACGCACACTAATTTACATTCGCTATATTGGTGTCAAGGTTCCGTGTGAATGAACCCTGTGAGCGTGTGCGTGAGCGCGCGCCGCAATGCGTGTGTGTGTGCGTGCGCGCGCGCCTGCGCGGTAAACAAGACGCCGCAGTAGTCCGTCCTCTTTGCGCGGCGCCCGCTGTGGAAAGGGATTATTGCATGAAACAGGAACAAAACAATATCCACACTGATATGTCATAACAAATTGCCAACAACATTGCGTTTTGAAAAGGTTTTAACTCGAGAAAACTCGTACTCAGCAAATACACCCCCGACGCGACCCCCGACGCGACCCCCGACGCGACCCTCGACGCGCCCCCTTGCGTGTAGCCAGCACGGGGACCGACCACGGCTGCAGTAGTTTAGTAATGGTGCTCTGATCGTGTAAACTAATTCCAATTCAGAACTATCAGAATTCAGACGACGCATGCGCGTGCGGTGCCTGTGCGTGTGCGTGTGCGCGTGCGCGTGCGTGGGCGCTGCCGCCGGGCCGATGGTTCCTATGTATTATCAGTTAACAAGTGGACGTTAGGTCCCCGTGCGATATACGCGGGTGTCTCGTAATTGCAGCAGCATCTTGGTGTATTATATATATATATAAAATATTGATGTTGCCAGTCCGGCTGCCGGCTGCACTGTCGCCGCCGCACGCGTGCCGCTGGCGGGAGTTCCACGATCAGACCGTTACACCGCTACTCCTCGTCAAGTTAATAATAGACCGACCTGGACGCGACCTGGTTAACGGAAAAAAAAACCAATACCTTGATAAAGGTATTATTATTGATTACAATTTCAGTTATTAATTATCTTGTCTAAACACAATAAGTAAATAAGCAGCAGGCAAAACCTTAAAACCACTTTCTGTTTAGCGCGGCCGCCGGCCACGGAGTGCACCAGCGGGGTCGGGAGCCGCTGCGGAGTGCAGCCTCCTTGCAAACGTTCCATACAAGCGAGCAGAGCAAAGCAGTAGACATGGTGTTCGTAATTATATGATTTGTTCGCAGACGGACACACAAACGCATCCTCCGGTTGCAGTAGCCCACCGCACGCCGCACGCCGACGATGGCAGGGGCCGACGTCAGCCTGGCTGCGGCACCAAGTGCACTAATTAAGGTTGCGGGTACATTTAAATTGGCTGAATTGGCCGGAGACCGTAGATTGGCAATTGTAGGGATTATTTTTAAATCTCGGAACTCGCTCGATGCACCGCCTAGAAACAATTTAAACAAGTGGCGCGGGAGCAGCGCGGCGCAGCTATGCACGCGCAAGCTTCAGGGTGCAAGCACCCCGCCGCTGGCACCTGCACATCAGCAGCTCGGACGACGGAAGAAGCTTGCAATAGTTGTTGTTTGACCGTTAAGCAAGCTTGTGTCGTTTCCGTTCACTCGTATCGTGTTAACAATTACTTTTTCAATACGTTTGCGCAACCAACTGCCACCCACACCCCGCCACCCCGACACTCCAACACAGACACCCCAACACACACACCCATGCCTGTTCGCGCGCATCTAATTGATCCTGTGCTTGTTTCATGAAGCGAGTCACATCGCCGCTCCACTAAAGTTACGAACAGAGGTAACTAGGTGCTACAGATTATGTTGCCGAGCCGAACGGAGCCGAGCCGAGCCGAGCCGAGTGTTGCAGTGTGCTCCGCATGATATGAAGACTCATTAGCGCCATGAAAATTGTTTGTCAGCGGGCGTGCTCTTAAAACGATATTAAAATGCAATAAGCGGTTGCCGATTAAAGCGGCTGAAGGTGGCTGGGAGACGGGGAGAGGGAGAAGGATGGGCAGTGCGCGCCGGAAGTGCATAAATTTACTTAAACTTCTTTGAAAATGTCACCGCCGGTACCATTCGAAGTCGCACATCGCAGCAGCTGGTGCAGCGCATCCGACTACTCGCCGACACGGCGAGCGCGCTGCTCAGAGAGTGATCTGTACTCAGCTGGTGCAGTGGAGCCGACCTGTGCGGCGGCGTGGGGCTCGCGATCCGCAGTGGAGCCTGGGTGCGTTGGAGACAAGACCAGGGCAATTGGCGCAGGAGCAATAAGCTGCACATTGGTAGCTGTAGATGCGTCGTGTACGGGCGACGTGCGGCTGCCTGCGCCGTGATGAGTACCGGTGTTTTACAATAAGCCAGTATTCATTTATGACCTTTCCTTTCACATGCGACCTGGGAGCTGCCCGCCTGCCCGCCCCCAAACACGTTCACTCGGCACGCGGACGTGACGCCGCACCGCCCCCACTGCCCGCGTGCCGACCGATGTTACCACCAGGTGCCTTGAAGAAACGACGAGTACTCAATGTCATAATTCACAAGTATAGCTTTAGGGAATTCAATGTCACTTTCCGTTTCCCATTTCTGTATGAAAGAAGTCACAACGAGGATGGGGTGGCACGGTCCGCCCGATTGGAACCGGTCGCTCCGCAACAACCCAGATGCCGGTTGCCAACTGGTTCAGTTGGAACCCGCCGCGCTCACTTTAACGAGGGGTTGAGAGGGTAAGAACAAAAAAAAGTATTCCATTATTGAAACTATGTATTTTTTATAATTTCTACATTTTCTTTTTTTATTTCTATGAAATAAATATCAATTACAAACAATTGATAAATACATTGTTAGTCGTTGTCGCTTCTCGCCTGTTGCTTGTAGCTTGTCGCCCGTCGCCCGTCGCCCGTCGCTTGGCGCCCGTCAGACGGACGAGTTCCGAAGTGAAGTTTTGGTGATTTTAGAATGTTTTTTTATACAATGAAAGTGACTTCTAGTACTATGTGATATTGTGCGTTACAGACACTGGACCCTACAGACATTTAGATTTCCATTAAAAACTGTTACTCTATTGATTTACACATCGCGTAGACGACACTGCGCCGGCGGCGACCGCGCTGCAGTGTGCATATACGAACCAACCAACCAACAAACGAACCACCGCCTCTCACTGGACTACTACGGCGCGACTTCGCGCGATACAAAACAATCTTACAAAAAATTACATATTAACTTAAATAACTTAATACTTGTTATAACTATAATAATATAACCTGAGATCTTTGCAGTATATTATAGCGCGGGCACCCACCCCCGCCCGGCGCCGCCCCACCGCGCCCCGCCGCGCTCGCTTCATCATATAGCATATTACTCTTATTAGAATTTTATACATTACAAAAGTAGTATCACAAACAAATGTACGAACTAGTACATATACGAAAACACGCACGCGCACGCGCACCGCGCCCGCACACGCGCACGCGCACGGACGCGCCAGCGGGCGCGGTGCGGTGCGCGCGCAGCCCCGCAATAGATTCGAACGCGAAACAATGAAACAATACGTAACACTAAACCGAGCACGGTATATCACACGCGCGGCGGCGGCTGAGATCATGGTGCGTCCAAACACAACGCGCACACGCGCACACGCACGCACGCACGCACGCACACGCACGCACGCACGCGCAGCGGCGGGGCGCGGGCCACGGTACGGGAACAGCGGGCGGTGCGAGAGGTGCGGAGCGGGGGGGAGCGGGTGTGGTGGTGGTGGAGCGGGAGGAAGGCTATTGTGTGCGTGTGTGTGTGTGACAGAGATCGAGGCCCGCCGCGCGCCCCGACCCGCGCGCCGCCGCCGCCGCCGCTTACTCTATAACTATACATTACATATCACGCTGTGCTTTTCATCTCATATATATATATACGTATATATTTATATATGTATATATATAAATATATATATATATATATATACATATTTATTTATATATATAAATTAATTACTATACATATAATTATATTGATATCCGTTAAACGAGAATAAAACGGCGCGGCGGGATCACTCCGCTTGGCTCCGGAACAACTTTTTTTTTTCTATCGTAAACTGGGGGCTGATGATGATGGTACCGCCTCGCGTCAGATTTCTGCAAACACAAAGAAACTGTCAGCGTCGGCCCGGAGCACCCACCGCCAATGGAAACAGAAATCCTGAATCCGACAAATATTGGACAGATGCAGGTTCAGCGGAACACTTACTTTAGGAACTGCGGCAGCAAGCTGGTCCAGTTGGTCGCGTCGTGCTCCAGATGAAGGTGTATCTCGTGCGTGGTAAGAGTGTTCGGGTCGATCTTGAAGGCTGCTAGCCGTCGTCCTGCCACGTCCACTATGACTGCCGCTCCTCGAGAACCGCAGGGCTCGCCCTCCGCCAGTGCGAGAGTTTGACGGGACGCCCTGGCGAGCAGCTCCGCCGGCACCAGCACCTCGGCATTTGCCAGCTCGCTGGCTCCCTTGGCCGCCCGTAGCTCCCTCTCAAGCCTCTGAGCCAGCGCCGCCTCCGTCGGCACCGGCACCGGCGCTTCCCGCCACGTCGGACCGCTCCATGCTGCATCAACACAAAGGAGACTTAAATCACCACAACACACAAAGGAAAACCACTTGCCGTTTATTGAAATGTGGTGATTACTTTTTTGGCCTGTGCATCGCGAGCCCGCGGGAACAAAAGGCTCTAGAGATAAAGAATGGAGCGAGGTGGTGCGAGTGAGGCGAGAGGGCGGCTGACAACAGCTGTGACACCAGCCGACCGTGACGTTGCGGTCTGCGCCCGGCCAGTCGATGCCGGTCGGCGCCGCTGCACCGCTGCACCGCGTTACCGGGAGCAGCGGCGCAGCGGTGCAGCGGTACGAGGCGCGGGGCGCGGCGCGAGGGGCGCGGCGGCGGACGTGCGCGCGCCGCATGGCAACACCTGACACGGCCGGTTGGAAAGCCACGAACTTCCCTCACCACCGGCGCCGCAATAGAAAGTCCGACTTACCTTTTTCACCACTGAATCCGACGCTGAACTGGCTGGTGACCGGCAGGATCTCCATGTCTTCCAAATCTTTACTTATGTTGTACACTTTCGAAAGGAAGAAGCCGAAGCGTTCCGGTCCGGAACTTTCTATACGATAGCAAAATATCACAAGTCTCTTTTGTACTGCGAACGCGCACTGAACCGCCGGCTCCACGCAACACCGCAGCACCACAGCACCGCACCACTCGCACTGTCCTTGGCTCGGCAACTGGTGCAAGTTAACGCGACTGCATCAGATCTGATCTCGTAACCATAGGGCTTCGTCTCTCGCCCACGGCTGACCGCACAACCCACCCGACTTTGTCGTTCTACGTGACGAACTGACGAACACGGGAAGCGTTCGCTATTTATATAGAGGGCACGCCGCGGGGCGCGGGCGGCGGTGCAACGGGCGGTCGCGGGGACCCCGCGCGCCAGTCGAGCCGGCGCGCCGCCCGTGCCGCACGTCTCGGTGCCGCGTCGTGCCGCTTCGCGCCGACCGCGCGCCGGCCGGCTCCTTTGTCTCACTAGCTGTTACAATAGTTCCATTTGAACTCATCGAGCGCGTCCGCCGTGGCTCCGGCCCGCACTTCACTGCCTCACGGACCTCGGGACGTTACCACTGCGGAGTCTTTGTTTAGTCTGATCGTAGACCAAGTAATTACAGGGTGTTCGGTTGCAACGGGAGCGCGCCGGCCGCGGCTGCACGGAGCCCGTGTTGGTGCGCGAGGTGGACACACACGTTCAGGTATTCCGGCCGCTCGTTAGTACTTGTGTAAACGATCGAACGTATTGTAATCAAATCAAGGAATTTTTATTTTCTATTGTTGGAAATTAATTGTAAACAGAAAATTGTAAAATAGTTCTAATTGAATGATGTGTATGAATTCGTGGCCGTCGCCTCACCGCGGATTGTTTTGTTATTATTGCGTTTTTATTCTAATCGCCAGTGTCCAATGATCGCGAACAAAGTGCGTGTGCGTGCAGGCGCGCGCGCGCACGCACACGCACGCACGCAGTGCGGCGGGCAGCGGTTGCATCAGCCGCACCGGAACCATCGAGACGCGGCGGGCGCTGCGCCGCGACTTCCTGTGCAACGAATACTTTAACAAACAATATGTGAAAACAAATACACCTCACCGCACCGCGCCAGCTCGTAAAATAATATAACACAACAAAGTAAACAATAGACAACAAATGAAACGGTTGTTGTAACGAATCCAGCCGCGAGCTGATGGCTTCCATTGTCTATTCGTATCGAGGACTCGAATAAAGAGTGCAGCACGCGCGCGGGGCGGTGCGCGGTGCAGTGCGGGGTGCGGGGCCCGCGCTAGCTGTTCAACTCGAGTGCAAATCAAACAAAAAGCAAACAAAATAAAACAGTGTTGCCAAGCGGCGGGCTGGCCTTGGCCGCTGGTGACTCATTGTTGACGGCGTGCCCACCGCGCCGGCACGACGCTGCAGCCGCCGGCCGACCGCCGGACGCCGACCGCCGGACGCCGGACGCCGGACGCAATGCAGCGACAAAGACATGTTGCAGTTTTAATCTCCTTATCGGAATCGTTCAGACTCTCATAAGAACGCGTTTGTTTTGATTGTTGTCGACGATGTTGAGGAGCGCCTAGCTCCGTACTCCGTGCTCCGTGTGCCGTACTCCGTGTGCCGTACTCCGTGTGCCGTACTCCGTGCTCCGTGTGCCGTACTCCGTGCTCCGTGTGCCGTACTCCGTGTGCCGTGTGCCGTACTCCGTGTTCCGTGTGCCGTACTCCGTGTGCCGCCGTACTCCGTGCTCCGTGTGCCGCCGTACTCCGTGCTCCGTGTGCCGTACTCCACGACGATTTCAACTTTATTTTTGTAATCGCGGTCATTAAGAGAACGTTTAAAGGCACTCGACGGCGGGGTTGAGGGTGGGGGTGCGCGCTGGCCTCATTCGGCGGCTGACCGCGGACACTGCCCACTAATGTAATGTTCACGACAAGAGGTCGCTTCAGATCCGCGCACTCCTCATGTTTACTCTCTTATCTTCAAGAAGAAATTTTATTTAAGACTTAATATTCTGGTGCGTTATATTTAAAGTTTCAAATAAAAGAGGAGCCCGGTGCTATTGTGCAATGACATTCTGCTGGACCGAGGCGCGCCAGCCAGCCGGCCAGCCAGACAGCCAGGCGTCCGGCCGGGCGCGCGCAGTGTGCACACTGCTCGTTCAGGTCTAGTCACTGGCTGCGTGACGCGCCGGAGATGCGTACACAACCACACCGCCAGCCTCTCGTCTGCTCAAACGTTGAAAGTGTATTTGTTGCCGTCGCCCCGCACCGTCCCGCACCAGCCCGCACCGGCCGGCTGCTGCGGACCGGTTCCGGAGCGGGCTCCCGGCTGAGGCGGCGCACTTGTTATCTAACAAACGACTTACATTTTTTTATTATACAGAGCGACGAGAGGAGCGCGACGTTCACCTAACAATAGGTGATACGCTCGCCCATAACGACGTGGCCTTACTTAGAATGCATTTTTTATAATCTTAATTACCACATTGCGATTACGACTTGAGACATAAGACGTTAAGTCACGATGCCCAAGTAATTACACAAGCTATGTTTGCACAAAACTGTTTGGTGACAGAAATAAGAGCCGCGGTGGTACCTACGCGGACGGTGTCCGGAAACAGACCTACCACCGCCACCAGTAGGTTTGCGCCTACCACCGCAGCACGTGCAGTTATGACAATGCTAATGAAACGAACGAATCACTCACAAATCACTAAATATTAACTAACGCAGAAATATTAATGCACTACTGCAGTTAAGATTCTGGATGATGTCAGCGCTGCAAGCCATTCGACTGTTACAGCTTATCTGACACTGGACACGTGGACCTGGATCCACGGCCTGTTTACAAAAAGGTGAACTACTTGTAGTGTAGCTATCCGACGACGGAGATTGCTGCAGTAACAGCTGATCTAAATATATACCTGTGCACCATGCACTGTGCACCGTATACGCATGCTCTTGTGCGATCGCGTCTCCCCCGGGCTGCTACGGCCCGCCGCGCGGCCGCTTCTAGCCTGCGCGCGCGTGTGCGTGCGGGGTACATGTTACTACGCTCGGTGTGTGCATGTGTGCGTGCGGGGTACATGTTACTACGCTCGGTGTGTGCATGTGTGCGTGCGGGGTACATGTTACTACGCTCGGTGTGTGCATGTGTGCGTGCGGGGTACATGTTACTACGCTCGGTGTGTGCATGTGTGCGTGCGGGGTACATGTTACTACGCTCGGTGTGTGCATGTGTGCGTGCGGGGTACATGTTACTACGCTCGGTGTGCGCATGTGTGCGTGCGGGGTACATGTTACTACGCTCGGTGTGCGCATGTGTGCGTGCGGGGTACATGTTACTACGCTCGGTGTGTGCATGTGTGCGTGCGGGGTACATGTTACTACGCTCGGTGTGTGCATGTGTGCGTGCGGGTACATGTTACTACGCTCGGTGTGTGCATGTGTGCGTGCGGGGTACATGTTACTACGCTCGGTGTGTGCATGTGTGCGTGCGGGGTACATGTTACTACGCTCGGTGTGTGCATGTGTGCGTGCGGGGTACATGTTACTACGCTCGGTGTGTGCATGTGTGCGTGCGGGGTACATGTTACTACGCTCGGTGTGTGCATGTGTGCGTTTGGGGTACGTGTTACTACGCTCGGTGTGTGCATGTGTGCGTGCGGGGTACATGTTACTACGCTCGGTGCGCGCATGCGTGCGAGTGCGTGTGCGAACGGCCGCTCGCTTCCGGCGGCTGCAGAGCGCGGTTTTTCTAATCGGTTATGTAAGTTGGTTTATTGTTGCGGGGCGGCGCGGTTGTGTGGGCGTGGGGGTGGGTGCGGGGTTACTGTTTAAGCGGAATGATGTAGCTCGTGTTGAAGGCAATAAATGCGTTATGCGATTAATTGAACCGCGCGTTTTATTTCACAAACTGCCTGCCGCTTGGTGTCGCGCGGCCGGCCTGCTCCGTTGCACTGCACATTAAACTGGTAAATGAATTAGAAAACGACACCAAGTGTTGCACCGGCGGACCTAGCAGTCATACTCTCTATTGAAAAATTGGATGAAGCTTTTACAATTAAGATGTGTGTACGCATAGTTCGGTCAGGAGGCGCGGGCGAGGGGTGCGCGCCCCGCCGGCACCTAATCAAACACAAAACGAATCATTCACTTTCGTTCGTTTTGTGTTCAAAACAAAATAAAACAATTGACGCTGAAGTATTTTTTATCATAGATATTTCATATCAACTGGATAGATTCTATTGACTGCATCAGTTGTTAATGGTTCCAATGAATGTTTAAATAGGCAGACACTGTGTGTGCGCGGGGAGTGGGGGAGGTGCGGCTGGCGCACGCCGGACAGGATGCAACATGCACGGCACGGTACGGCACAGCACGGCACGGCACTGCTTGCGCCAGGTCGCGCGGGCACCGGCTGCGACATTTATATTTAGAAAAGAGATATTTTCATCTCAGGCTTCCTGCTGACAACGAGGATTTTTTATTTATTGGAAAGGCAAATAAAACATTTAAATTGAATGACTGGGTAGTAGTTAGCAAGGCATCACTTCCAGTTGTACATCTCTATTGTTTTTATTATACTAAACACTAATGAACCTGCACGTGCGTGCGTGCGTGCGTGCGTGCGCGCGCACGTGTGTGACAGAGAGCTGCAGAATGCCTTAGAATAAAAAAATTTAAGCACAAGGTGCTACATCGAAGATTTTCAGTAGCATCATGAAAGGATCATAGGCTAATTGCAGAGGATCATTACACATTTTGTATGTCATGGTATATATATTAAGGCTTTGTTGTTATTGTTGTTGTTGTTGTTGTACACGTGGGGCCAGCGACCGGCGCGCTAGGGCCGGCGCGCGCACCTTATCTGATCTCGGTCTGTTCGTGCAATGCTCTGGGTGAAACCAGGTATGATGTAGATGGATCCCTTTGTACGACAGCACGATAAATAAAAAGTTGTCCAGCAGCTTCTTGTTGCCCACTTTGCAGACACAATGAAGTTCACTAGTTGCAAATAAAATACAACGACTAGTCATTAGCTTCAGGAGATCCCTTTGAGCTCGCTGCAGCCGGATAATGACAATTTTTGAGCAATCTCCTCGGAATTGTAACACAATGGATACGCATTCATTGAACAGGTCCGTAGTAAACTTGCTTTAGCATAAACAGGTCAGCAACATGGCCCAGGATTTAAAAAAAAATAAAGGCTTCCTAACACGAAAAGTATCAACGCCAAAATGTATTTATTCTATCTGAAAGAACTGTGCACCGTGGACATCCAGATATTTCATGGGATCTACTCGCATCAGCTGATCGCAACCTCGAGCAGCGGCCGGAGGGTGACAGCATTTGTGTCCAGCAATTTATTTAATTATAACATTATCTAAACGCAATAATAACCAATTGTGTAGGTGAAGGTGATGAGATGTCTTTTGGGGGCCAAAGGTAATGAAACCAATGTTTTCGGGTTGAGGGTAAGAATGTTACGCGACACCCATGTCGTTACACCTCCCGAGGCTGACTCGGAAAATACTTTTACCTCATTTCAACACTTATCATGTACTGAAAAGACAGTGTCATCTGCGTATCAAGTTACCTTACAGTTAGGAAGAGGATACCCAAATATCGCGGTGCCATGTAATAGCAACAAGGCAGCTCCTCGAGCAGTCATCACTGAAAACTCGCCGGGAGCGATCACCCAGATAGTCCTTTGGGATATCAAAACATGCACCACATAATCCACATACTCCAACAAAATTTAGTGTATGGTGGAGGAGCGGTATGGAGACAGTGCAAATGCCTTGCCTAGCTTAGCTCGAGAAATATTCCTAGGTGTTAAGTGAGTTTTCGGAATTTTTGTTGTAATTCTACTTGGCGCAACGCCATCACCGCGTGATCTGCAAAAACGATTTAGTCCTGCTGAAGCAGAATCAATTGGTTATTCTATGATTGTAGTATGATAACGTTGTCAATACACCTTGAACGTTTATGATGCATACACAGCCATAGCCCATCACTATTCATACTCTTCCTATCTCCACTCTTGAAAATACCCTGAACTACAGCTTGCTCGGCCAACAGCAACAAGCACTCTGGGAAAGCAGCAGTCGATGCGAGGTGTGAGGTCTGACAATAGGCGAGTGTTGCCGTATCCGTATCCGCATCCGCGCTTTCTCCTTTATATTTTGGTTACTTCCGTTGTCCCGGCGCGTCGGCCGCGTAGCAGCAGCCGGGCTCCCGGGTGACTGAGGTGACCCATGTCCCGGCGTCGTAGCTGGCTGTCACGGGGAACCAGTTACTATTTATTTATTAAAAGCAATCAAACCACGAATATATCCCGGACAGGATCACTGCGACGTATATCCCGATATTTATCAACTCCGGTGCGATATACAATGTATATATATATATATATAAATAATTATGAAGCAACATCCCACATAGACTATCTGATGGAAGTTTGGGGCGCCGCAGCTAAAAGCAATCGCTCGTACAACCGTAACGGAGGTCGGGATAACTCGGTAAAGGCCCTTTTCATCACTACGACTTTATTACCTGTACCGAAAAGATATGTAAAGATACTAAACATGAATATTTCTCAAACGTACCACTTCCGCACTCGCATGTTGGTACACACTGAAGTACATAAAATACTAAGTGAGTAGATACGCATTAAAATAACCTTGGCTTAAGAGTGATTGGGTTTCTGCGTGGAAAGATTTGTTATCGAGCCGACGATTTATGTTTGCGTCCTCCGCGAACTAACTACGGGGAAGAAAGTGTACTAAAGGAAGCAGCGCAAATATGCACCAGTTGCATACACGCAGTTCATATAAACAGTACTAGATCGTATCAAGTTTCCAAAAAACTAATACAAAATCATTTAATATGTATAAATATAACTTAAAATAAATAAATAAATAAATGGAAGTAGCATGAAAGGCATGACTATTCCAGCTTGACTCGCTGCAAGTGTCCGACTCGAAGGTGTTCAGCGGCCGCCGGTTGTTGTCGTGTCTGTTGCTACACGTATGGAGATTGTTGCTTCGCTCGTTGTCTCGCACAAGCGCATTGTGTATTGTTGTGAGAAGTAATGCTTCTTAAACCTGAAACCGGCCGATAGGCGAAGCTTGAAGATGTACTCCAACATGGCAACGAGCATACGCTTTGATGTTTTGACAGTGCCATGGAAACGCTGCGTCTTCCCTGGCCAGGTCCCTAAGGGTGTAATAATGTCAGGAGTTCCAGCACTGTGCGGGGTTGTCGTGACTATTGGGTTTGTCGCAGAAGACAACAATTTGCGTAGAATTTCTGTTTCGAGGTTTGTTGAAGTTACTTTAAAAGATAAATTTCACCAAAATTCATACAAAAATGGTTTACAGAATTTACAGAGACCGGTGAGACTGCGCGGAGAATGAGCTAGGTACTAAATGAGTTGATCTCTATAAGTCTGCATTTATAAGTAGATAACTTTTGAATGACCTCCCAGAGACGCTGGAGTCTCTTAGCTTTAATATTTCAGTTTGTTAATATTTACGTTAAACCATTTCTAATAAGTTATAAAAAAGTTTCTGCAAAAATAATATATAATTTCTATGTTGAGTAGTGTAACAGGCGCACCATCTACTGGACCAGAGCACCGCGTACAGCACGTAGAGCTGGAGCACAGGCGGGTGAGCACCTCGCCCTCGCCTGTTCCAATTTAAACTGAAAATATCAGCTGCAACGAGAGCTGCAGTTTCTAACGCTGCAATTGCAGATACGACTGCAGCACTATTATTAGAAGTTCTACGTCTAATTCTTAACCGATAAAATAACAAATAAGATGCTTTCAATTAAATTAGCGACGGTTACTCCGTAGACTATTTTGAAATTGAACGGTTGCAGATGGAGTCAGCAGGAACGCTCTTCTGTCCGAAGCTGTGCGAGCCCGCACCGCCGCACCGATGCACCGCCGCACCGATGCACCGCCGCTCAGATCTAACACTCAAAGGCAACGCGCGCCGGATACCACTTCGGAACTTGCTGCGAGTGTATTTAGTAATTAATCAGATTGCTTGGATAGGACCAATTCGCATTGGGCCCGCGTGGTGACTATGGCCCATCGCCCTCATATTGAGGATAGGCCTGTGCCCCAACAGTGGGGACGTAAATTGGCTGTCAAAGTAAAGTTAGGCTTCGATAGTGTGCCGAACGGTCTCGCGGCGAGCAGATGATAGGTAGTGCTGTATAAACATCCTAACCGGCATTTGATTGTCAGGATAAGGAGTATCATTCTGCCTCTCGGATGCACCCTGCAAGGTCTGATCGGCTACAGTAATAACTCTAAAATAGTTCTCAAGGCAGACGTGTGAGGAGACCCTCTCCCGCGTGGGCCGCGTGCCACCAGCCCGCTGTGAACGTCCTCCAGCACAACGAAGTATTGCCCGTTGCGGTGAACACAATCGATGCGCATGCGCGATGCACCTCCGCGGCGCGCCCACGCACCTGTTCACGTCGCCGCGCCGTGCTGGCGGCCAGCGAGGTACCTGTGGCCAGCAGCTGCGCACTGTCATTGATGGCCAGGGCTACGGCTGCGGCTACGACTGGGGCTGGGGGAGCGGTGTTCGTTGGCAGCGCGCGGGTGGAGGCGTGCGTGTCGCCCCACATGTATACAGCAGTGCAGGTACCGGCTGCATTTGTGTACGGCGATCGCCTAGCGATTACTGTTTATTATTAAACAAAAGTCCGGCGTCCGGCGTCCGGCGGCGTGTCACTGTGTCACTGTGCCACTGTGTCACTGTGACTGCGACGCGATGAGAAGGAAGCGCACGCGGCGGTTAGCTACGAGCGAGCAGAACCAGAAGGCGGCGCGCGTCGCTTGCCGCCATCGAACTTCACTACGAACACAAACACACAAACAGTGACACGCGGAACAGGGTGAACATGTGTCTGTTTTTCTATTACCCAATGAAACAACGATAAAGACAGAAGTTCACTTGATGGTAAGCGATACGTCTATCTACAACAACATGGCGTTAGTTAAAATGGTATACACTGCACCACATTGCCCCCGTCGCTTGGGACATCTTGAGTCTCGATATCCCAGTCTTTCACTAGCTACAACGCCCTTCAAACCGGAATAAAATAATATTTGTACAGTACTATTTGTCGGCTGCAATACAGGTTGCATTGTTGCCTACTACTACCTAGACGGTCTCCGGCAACAGGGACCGACCAGCAGTGCATGTACGTGTGCATGAGTTGTTTAAAAACGAGACAAGGTAATCAGCGCGCACCCGCACCCCCACCCCCACACCCACACCCACTCACATATACAATGAAATAATTTGAAATTCAAGAACTCCCAAAAATAAGTGAACTTGTCCGGTGGTGCGAACGGGGTGGACATTTCCTAACTAGTTAACTTAAAAAGAGGTAAATTACATCCGCAGTGTAAACGCTCTGGTGGAACTTGATTTGGATAATATGTCATGCCGCATGGACCGGGCCGTGTCGGCCTTGTAAGCCTTGTAGGCCTTGTCGAACGCTACCTTCGCAACGTTCCGGTAATAATCAGCGGACGCGGTCGCGGACGATGGCACCCCTGAACTATATTCACAAAAAAGGGGTTGCCGAAGGAAAAAAGGGTAGCAACAAAAGTAGAACCGGTACGACGTAGGCATGGCAACAGCTTCCACCGCGGCTCTAGTGGTAGGCCGGGGTGGGGCGGGGGTGGGAGTGGTCTCTCAATTATGTTATCTTGGCAAGACAAAACACAATTAGCATAACAACTAACGGACACGCGGGACCGCGCTGCGGCAACCTGGCGCTCCCGAACGGTGGCATTTACCTGCTCTGGCGAAGCTGTGGAGCAGCACCACCGGCTCCACCAGCGCACCGCCAGCAGTCCGAGGGCTTCAGCCTCTCCGGTGCTGCTTGATGCTCGGGCCGGCGTTACAACATCTTTCTACGCCATACCTTCACTGCAAACCCGGAGTTATTCTTGTTCCTAAAGCTTACGTTTCCTGGTCTCGCTGTCAGACATTAGGGTCTGTCTTATTACGTCTTGTACACGCATATTTCAGTGTTTGGACTCACAAGCACGGCCGCCGGCACCTCGCGCGGAGCGGCACGGCAGCGAAGGGCACTGATTCCGGATATACTCGTACCTCGTCCTCCGCCCCTAACCGCGTTGACACAAATGTTCACCTCCTGCGCTTTGTAGTAGTTATACTCCGCCACCGTCGGCCCCCCTCGCTCGCCAAATGACGGAAACTATTCCGAACAGGTTCGAGATTGTCTCGCAGTGCGGTGTGGCGTGGCCACGCGGTTCCTCGTGACGCCTGCAGCCGCTCACATCGCTGATATGTATTTACTTACTGTTCCCGATGGCTGGCGGGTGTGCAGACCAAGTTTACTTAAATGTATTCGTTGATATGAAACAAGTATTAAGTTAGGTCGCGGGCCGCGGACCCTGACCCCCGGCCGACCCCGGCCGACCGCAATCAGCCGGGGACACACCCCGCGCTCGGGTTGCATTTCCTTCCGTTTACACAAGCTTTAATACTGAAGCTGCAACTCAGCTGGGAGCGCGCGCCACCCAAGTGGGACGACTGCAACCTATGTAAAAGCTGCAACTCAGCTGGGAGCGCGCGCCACCCAAGTGGGACGACTGCAACCTATGTAAAAGCTGCAACTCAGCTGGGAGCGCGCGCCACCCAAGTGGGACGACTGCAACCTATGTAAAAGCTGCAACTCAGCTGGGAGCGCGCGCCACCCAAGTGGGACGACTGCAACCTATGTAAAAGCTGCAACGCACACACACACACACACACACACTCATATATCATTATCATAATCAGCCGAGAGATGTCCACTGCTGGACATAGGCCTCCCTCAAAGATTTCCACATTGATCCTGCGCTGCCCGCATCCAGCAGCTTCCCGCTACTGTCACCAAATCGTCGGAGCACCTGGTGGGGGGCCTGCCAGCGCTACGTGTTCCGGTACGCAGTACTCGTGTACACACACTCACCCCTCGGGTTACACAGTAGATACGTCCTCGTGCAAAACGAGTTCATAGAAAGTAGAGGGGTGTGTGGGATGTGTGGGGTGTGTTCGGTGAACCTGCAACCCGTGTAAATCGATCTAAAGGACACAAACGGAAGCCAAACATGTGTTCATTATAATTGTATAAAATATGATAAGGATTTGAAGAATAGAAGAAGGATTGTTGCTTCATTCATTCCATATTCTTTTGCTACGGATGCTGAGCCTTGTCCAGAGTTTAGTTTGTCTAAAATTATTTTTTTTTCTAAACTGTTTTCCTTTCCTTAATTTTTCTTTTTGTTGACATCATAGCTCTGCAACAAAGTTAGAACATTATTATCAAATAAATCTTTAAATCTAAAAAATTGCCTTTTCCCCCATATGTTATTAAAATTCAATCAGAACATACGGCCTTGAAGTTTGTCCAAAACGGCGGCCGCCGGATGCGCGCGCGCCGCACTGTTGCGGGAGAGGGAGAGGGTAGGGTGTATACTCATTAATGGAATAATGCAAAACTATTAGAAAAAGACAAAAATATATTGTTTTTATTCAATAACCGTGCAATGCAAGTACCGCGCAAATCGAGGCCCGGGTGCACATATATATATATATATATATACATATACATATAAGTATATACATATAAGTATATATAAGTATATACATATAAGTATATATATAAGTATATTTATATATTTTCCCTTGTAAAAGTTACATCTACGTACGGAGTCGTCACGGCACGCGATTCCCGAACTAGGAGCCGTCCTGTGTTACATGTATGTGTGTGTGTTTGAGGGAGGGGTGGTGAGGGGGCCAGGACTCGCCGCTCCGACTTCCGGTACTACCCAGCTCGGCTCGGTCGCCGGAAGACTCCACTCGTCCCAACACCGACTTAATTTTTACGTATGTTAATAAAAACAATACGAAACGTAAAAATTAACTAAACGTTGAATTACAACCCTCACCCCCTGCCACCCCCTGCCACCCTGTCAGCCCGCACCGTTGCTGGGCGTACTATTTTGAATGCAATAAAATGTAATTACTGTTACCTAACTAAAGCTTAACGAGCGAATTGGCGGTGACTCATCTGCGGTGCAACTGCTGGTGATCACGCCACCAGCTGCACACGGGGCAGCCGCGGTGGTGAGTCACCGGCGCGGGGCGGCGTGGGGGTAGGCCGGTGGCGGCGGTGGTGGTGGTGAAATGTAGTGTTGCGTTGCGTCAGCCGAATGTTGCATCACTTGTTATATAGTGTGACATTTTATGTCGTAATAAATTGAACAGTTGTGTAAACAGCAAGCGGGGCCGCTCCCGACGCCCCCCGGCCGCGCCAGGGTACGCGTGTCGGTGTCGGTGTCGGTGTCGGGGCGCACAGGGCACAAAGTAATGACCTAATGATTCCTCCTTCCTCAGCTCTCCGCGGCTATGCCACATTCCCTTAGAGGAGTAGGAGCGCGTGCGGCGTGGTGACGTCACGGCGCGCCGCTGCACGCTGCACCCGCTGCGCTTCACTGTCGCGTTACGTGCGGCAAGTCATTTATTTATTTATTATTCTGCAGGTAACACCAAAAGTTAAGGATGTAGATGCGGGCTTAATGCCATGGAGGCATTTCCTGCCGGCCGACGCTTCTGCCCGTGCGTTAACTGTGCAGTAGCTCGGAAAGAATTAAGTTAATGACGAAATGTAAACATAAACAGTACACACACGCGCACACACACGCGCACACACGCACACACACGTATTTATTATTAAGGAACCAACGGCATTATTATCACACAAATAGTAGACGTGTTTAGTGTGAATGCATGCAGTGGGGTTAATGCGAACGTTTGTTAGTGCGCCGAGTGAGTCGGCGGTGTGCGCGGGAGTGCGCGGGAGTGCGCGAGAGTGCGCGGCGCCGCCCGGGGCGGCCACGCACTCCACACGTACAGTGTGCCGGGGCGAGGGCGGCCTATGCACTTTCTGTTACGACAGGTTTTTTTTTTTGTTTAACGTGAAACAAATGCCTGCTCATACACATCCTCGTGGGGCATGGACGGGTTATGTCGGACTTGCACCGACTAAAACCTCCACGATGTTCCGCTTCATCGCTTGATGCCAGGGTCACGGGAACGCTGTCGCTCGCAACCGCGACCCCGCCGGCGCTGGCCGCTTTCATAGCCCCACCTCGGGAGGAAGGGATAAACCCTCCCTTTCCTCCTCCGCAGGGGCACGCCGTACCGTACAGCGCGCCCCCGTCTCGGCCTCCTGCTGTCGCGTGGGCAACGGATTCTCCCGAACCCATCGCCCAAAGACCATGGAAGCCAAGACGAAAACTCTCCCGGCCCCCTGCGGCAGATCCAATGTTGGGCTAGTTGTTAGTTGCAATGGTACTCCCTCCGCGACTCCACCTCGGCTGAAGGGGCAGTATAAGACCGCCTCTGCAGCCAGGCCGCAAAGTGCAACATAAAACCGCCCCTACAGCCTGGCCGTAAATAGCAGGATAAAGCCGCCCCTACAACCCCTGGTCACTTCGGTGAGCTCCTGTTATCAAACCGGTGTTCTAACCTGGAACGGGCGCTTCGGCCGGCCCTTCGCCGCGGGCCGGCCGGGTGGGTTCCACTTAGCTTCACCGCGTATCGGTGCACGGTTACTAAGCCCCTCCGCCACTACAAGGCGGGAGCCCGTTGGGGCGTGTCGCGAAGAGTTGCCAGCGCGCACGCGGACACACGGCAACACATTTGTTCGTGTTCCACGAGCTCTGCACTTGAGGTGGCACTGCACGCCATACTACGTCGAGGGTGCTGCCGTGTGACCCGGGGATGGTGGCGCGGGGCGCGAGGTAGCCCCGACCCATAGCTTTACTTTAATGACGATGTTTTCATAACGACACTTAACATCAAGTGTCGGACACTCGTTCGAACGGAGCCACAGCGGTATCGTATCGACGGTTTGCTCTTCGCACCGTACGCCGAGCATTGCGCACCGCGCTCCGAGCATTGCACACCGCGCTCCAAGCACCGTACGCCGAGCATTGCGCACCGCGCTCCGAGCATTGCACACCGTACGCCGAGCATTGCGCACCGCGCTCCGAGCATTGCGCACCGCGCTCCGAGCATTGCACACCGCGCTCCAAGCACCGTACGCCGAGCATTGCGCACCGCGCTCCGAGCATTGCACACCGTACGCCGAGCATTGCGCACCGCGCTCCGAGCATTGCACACCGCGCTCCAAGCACCGTACGCCGAACATTGCGCACCGCGCTCCGAGCATTGCACACCGCGCTCCAAGCACCGTACGCCGAGCATTGCGCACCGCGCTCCGAGCATTGCGCACCGCGCTCCGAGCATTGCACACCGCGCTCCAAGCACCGTACGCCGAGCATTGCGCACCGCGCTCCGAGCATTGCGACCCGCGCGCGTTGACGCAATTTCTCAAAGTTGACATAAGTTAGGTGCGGTGTGCGGACCAGGCCGCGTTGTCGCCGGACGACCCAGCCCGCACATGCGCACGCGCCACTCCACGCTCACTTCTGGTGCTGTTCAGTTAACACTAAACCTACCATGCGCGGTCAAAAGTCCGTGTACGGTGTCGTACAAGACATTACGCCGCGTCCGCGGTTAACGTGCGCTCATTCAATCATTAAGTTTAAGTAAGTATCAGAATCAGTCCATCATTTCAAGTCTACGTGGAGTGTACTGTAAACTATACAGACCGTTTTTAAATTGTCGTTTAAAATTTCTCGCATGCGACGTTACTGTACCCTCATGTAGCTTATTGACTTTTTCTAAAATATATATACAACCTAATTTTCAATATTTACAATTTTTTTAGTTTATTTTTCGAAAAAAAATGATACCATATCCAGTCCACCGCGAACGGTCTTTCGACCGTTTGAAAAATTTATGTTATTTACGACTATATCTTCATAATCGCATTCTTGAAATTGTTTTACGAGTCTACAATGTAAATGTAGACAAACTACAATGAAAACAATGTGTTTACATTGTAGACAAATGTGCGAACAGAGGCAATGCATGCCGTTGTCGTTGTTATTGGAACAAAGAACATTGCGTTTTTGCACGAGAGTGCGGGCTCTGCGACACGCGCCGGCGCCGCAGCTTCAGCGTACAGCGGCATTGTAATTATATTGTAATAAAAATTGTGACGTGGTAAAGTGATAGCTTGGACAAAGTCAACGGAGCCAACAGTATTTTGTGTTACCGAAGCGGCGAGGCAGGCAACGCTTCTCAACGGTATTATATTTAAACAATATAATTATACAAATAGAAAGATTTTATTCTTACAATTTATAAAGCTAAACCCAATAGAAAAGTATTGACACTTAGTTCTTAGTAGAAATTGAGAAAAATGACTCCCGTACACCGGAGACCGTAGAGAGTACATTTTACAATAGCACAAAATTCGGTGTAGACATGACCGATCCAATGGCCAGACCATATAGGGTAAACCCTAAATGTCGCAGACGGCCTTTACAGGTACTTTTTCAATATCTTAGATTTAGCCGAGATAAATGCTAGGATTTGATATAAAGAAAGGACGCGTGCGGCGGAAATATCGAGGCGAGAGTTTTTATTTCAGTTGGCAGAAGAACTTGAGAGCGGATATCAGAAGCAGAAACAGATAAGCAAAGAGTGCTCGTCAAAAACAATAATAAATACAAATGCAGCTTCTTCTGAACGGTGATGTTGTCAAATAAGGTATTCTAAAGTAAATGAAACAAACAAAACTTGTGTAAAATGTAAAAATGCGTATGTGGAAAATGTGCAATACAAAATGCTGTAATTTGTAAAAAATGTGATGAAAATGCATAAAAGTAAATAAAACTTATAACATCGAAAAGCGGGGACCCAGGTTTTATTGTATCATCAGAAAATCATTTGGTTTACTGTTTACTTTACTACAATGCATGTTTTTTGTAGCGGTCATTTGACCGCCCATGGTAGGGTTAGGTGTGCATGAGGAGTCGGTAGGTTTACGGGTTAATGAGTGTGCAAGTGCAATAAATTTAAATGCTATAAACAACAGAAATGATAGCGAGGGTGATAGTGGCGCCGCGCGCTCCAAAAACACACCCTCACCACTATCGTCTCCCTGGCCTCTCCATTTAGCCTTTATCACTTGGCTAGGCCTGTAGAAGTAATACGAAGAAAGTTCGCATGGCAACGTGTGCTATTGCAGCCGGCTGACGCAACTCCGCGTTGGAAACTCGCCGCTGTGGGGGCGACGGCGGGTGAGAGGGGGTGGGGCCGCGCAGCGCGCGCGCATACGTAAGCACTTCATATAGAACTGGCGACAGCGAGTCTGTTGTATGAGATGGGGCCGGCGCACACACGCGCACACACACGCACGCGCGGGGAACCGGTGCCGTCGTGTGTGCATATCGTACGCGCTCATGTTTCAAGATCGGTACTTGTGAGTAGACGATAAGGATCTAGATCCAAATGGAAAGTCTATTTATTCATTTGTCACGTCAGCGGGGATACAGAGTTGCTTGGGTTAAGATACAATAGAACAGTAGATATCAGTTAATCTAAAGCCACCGTTGTCGGCGTGCGCACGCGCAACAGCGCAACACAGTACTACACTACATTAACACCTACGAACGAACATTATACTATATAATATTTATTACAAATAAATTAAAAAACAGATAACTAATATACACATCATCATCATCAACCGACAGACGTACACTGCTGGACATATGCCTCCCCCAAACATCTCCACAACGATCAGTCCCATGTTGCCCTATATATATAAAAACAGGAAGGGATTGTCCGAAGAGGTCAATGCCGTGCATGGGTTGTACCGAATTGCAGCAGGCCATCAAACGGTTTCCTGCAGATCACTAGCCACAGCTGGTACTAACAGTGGCTATTTTAAAGATACTTTATATTGGCACTTTAGGGAATTTAGCAGGAACAGCAGTCCCGATTTAAGTGGCAGGGTTTGAAGCAATGATTTTGTCGTGCAGTAGTTTATATAATATCGAAAAATTTCCGACCATAGAAAGAGTCCATAGACCGAATCCATAGAAAAGTAATTTAGCCGGTTGGCGTACCAGCACGGCATGGACGTTGGATCCTGGAAGGCTAGGTGTTTGGTGACATTGTGAAGGACTTCCTCGGGGCGGGTGATGTAACAGCGGCGGCGCAGTTCCGTATTCAGATTATGTAATGGGGACTGCTTCTCACGTGAGCCCAGCGAAGCCATATAATAATAATAATTTTATTTCAAGCTCAAATATTATGCTCATAATTTTGTTAATAAGATACTTAATAACTATGTTAGTAACAACACACACACACACACACACATATATATATATATAGACACTTTCGTTCCTAAAATGCTATATACAATTATCCCCTGCCACATGCAGTCTTAGGCAGTGATTGGCATACTTACAATCTAGGGGCTGGCATGCAGCTTGCACCCCAGGGCGGCGCATCTTTCTGCATCCTGCTATAAAAGCAATCGACGCGCGCTCAGCAAACATCTCTGGTAGACGTCGGTTGTAACAGAATATAATATCTGTTACTACTGTTACGCAATAATAACAGGTAACAATTTCTGTTATTAATAAACAAGTGACATTTTCTCAACCATGGGCCATTAGTCGGGTTATAATACTAGGTGCATCTCGTTTTAGCAACAGTCTATCAAGTAGGTGTGAGTGGATAAATTAATCAACCAAATAACAGTTAATACGATCTAATTAAGGAGTGACGTTTCGAGAATAATTATCTTCTTGTTAGATTACAATTTCTATTTTTCCGGTTATAATACTAGGTGCATCTCGTTTTAGCAACAGTCTATCAAGTAGGTGTGAGTGAGATAGATTAATCAACCAAATAACAGTTAATACGATCTAATTAAGGAGTGACGTTTCGAGAATAATTATCTTCTTGTTAGATTACAATTTCTATTTTTCCGGTTATAATAGTAGGTGCATCTCGTTTTAGCAACAGTCTATCAAGTAGGTGTGAGTGAGATAGATTAATCAACCAAATAACAGTTAACACGATCTAATTAAAAATTCGCTTTTCAAAGAGGAATTCTTCTTATGAAACGATTTACTATAATTTTGTTTTATTTCGAATAAATACTAGGTGTGTCTCGTTTTAGCTTATAACAATATTATACAAAAGACAAAAACAAGATTAGTTGTTTAATTTTACTGGCTGCTCTGTTATTTCAAGCCGTGTTACTGTTAGTGACCAGCTGTTACCGAATACTGAACATGTTGATTGTTGATAGTGGTTTAATAACTTGAGTGTGGTGAATTATAAATGATATTTTTTAACAGATATAATGATCTCGTAAGAACAACTGTTATCTGTTATCTTCGAATACTTGTGATTTATATGTACCTATGTTCTTGCACAAACTGGTTTTTATGCAGTTAAAACATGACAGCAATAATGCACTAACATTTAATATACTCAAAAGTGAGGTCATGAACCGTTCGATGCGTAATAACAAAGACCGAATAGCTGACCCATTGCATACAGCAGCTGACATGCGGTGGAAACACGACTTCCACTAAATATCGGGCAGAGTAATCAATAGTAAGCTTAACTTCAAATAACGTATCGAACATCTATCAAGTGGAGTACGTAAGTTTATATATGTACTTAAACAAATGCGCTATTCAGCTGATAATGAAGTTATTTTGCACTTTGTCAATTGATATTTAGTTAAGATGTTACTTCATGTGTGGTGCTGCAAAAACTCACCTTATACAGGTTGAACGGGCACAAAGAGCTTTGCGTAAGGTTTCCTATTTTAAACCTCGTCTTTATCCCACAGACAGATATATCCCAGACACAGACAAACTGAACTTTCCAATGAGACTAGTGTTTTGACAACCGGACAACTGCTCGTACTTAGCAGCGCTCTCAAACAACATTCGCTAATGAAGTACAGTTCCAGCAGTACTCGACGAGACCTGGTGCGTCCAGTTACCTTCTTTAGATCCTCTGTTTCAGTAGGGTTTTTTGTATTCCTAGGACCATACCTTTATAACAAATTACACAAATAGTTAAATATATATTACCTAAATCATTTCAACCTAAGAAATACAGTTCTTACTTAATCATATTATACACAGAGACAGAAAAACTTTTAGGCATCATTACATAACCATTAATAATTAAAAAGTACTTGTTATATACCTTTTTATTCATAAAATTGTATTCCGCACGCACACACGCACGCACGCACGCACACATGTACGTGCGCTCATAACATATACTCATACACACAACACACCCACACTCGCTAACAATAATCTGTTTTGTTCTTATTTACTTAAGTTATGCTGGAATATAAACCGTACGAGAGGAGGAGACCTGGTGACCTGTAGCACGGGTTTGTTACCCATCACAGACCCCTTCAATAGGTCCTCACTTTGTCGTGGCGGAGGAGCTTTGTAACCGTGGACTACACGCGGTGAAGCGTAGTGGAACCCACCCGGCCGCCCGCGGTGAAGGTCCGGCCGAAGCTGCCGCTCCAGGTTCAAGCACAGGTTGGATAACTGGAGCTCACCGGAGCGGCCAGGGGCTGCAGGGGCGGCTTTATGCTGCCCTCTGCAGTCGAGGTGGGGTCGCGGAGGGAGTACCCTCTACGACCAAACGGTGTCGCACCGGCGATGCGGCGGTGTTGGGGCCGCGGGGGAAAAGGAGTGTCGGTATTGCGATGCAGCGTTCTTCCTATCCTCCGGGGCCGTTAACGGGTAGCGGCGGGCCCAACCTCTCTCCACCGCAGGAAGCCAGGAGAGGTTTTCTCCCGTGGCTCCCACGGCCTCTGGACGACGGATTCGGGGGAACCCGTCGCCTGCGCGACTGCAGGGGTCCGAGGAGAGGGCGCGCTGGATGTTCCGGTGCGCCCTGGAAAGGAAGGGTTCATCTCTCCCTCCCGAAGTGGGGCTTTGAAAGCGGCCATCGCCACCAGGGTCGCGGTTGCAAGCGAAAGCGTTCCCGTGACCCTGCCATCAGGCGATGAGACGGAACATCGTGGGGGTTTTAGTCGGTGTAAGTCCGACATAACCCGTCCTTGCCCCCGCGAGGACGAGTATGCGTAGGCCCCCCCACGTTAAACAAAAAGAAAACCCATCACAGGCGCCAGCGATCCACAGCCATATCGTTAAACGATGTACGTAGTTTAAGAATTTTGTTTGTAATTACGTTGGTTTGTAGTGACAAATAAATACTTTTTTTATTATATATGGTATGATAAATACGCCTCACTCCTAGACCCTGATGCACTACAGAAGCGAGGAACCCCACCAGCACATATCTAAGTCCGCGCATGCACGCTTGCTAAATCCATCCATCGTGATCGCGTTTTGCATAACTTGGTGCATATACATGTCTTACAAAATCAAGTTCTGAATCCTGCACCAAGCGGACGCGTGCACGCCGACCGCTCCAGCCGGAAGGTACTTGTTTATTCTGCATTCAGATGTGCCAAATTATTTATCATAGAACCTTACGTGGACGCGTTTATTTGGATTGGAGCAGATCGTACTATTCCGTGCTGTGTGTGTGCACCGAAGTTGTGCTGATGTGAGGTCGTCTTGCGGAGACAACATCAATTTGGTTCGCGTTTGATGTCTGGCTCATGCAACATTAAATCATCAGCGCACATGGCGTGGGAGACGTGTTGTACTTGCTGTGAGATGTCATTGACAAAAACACATACAGCGCGCTCTATTCTTCTCGGCCTCTTATACTGTCACCAGGACAACGGATCTTCCTGCGGTTGATCTTCTCTCGAGCCCCGGCCAATTGTTGTATATATATATATATGTGTAATGGTATATAGATATATAAAGAGAGGCGGAATGCTATACTAACACTTTTCCTCTTCGACTCCGCCACGGCTGCGAAGGACATGGCTAGCCTGCCCCCGCAGACCACCGGCACACATCTGAGATGAGTTCATAGAGCTCATCTGAGGTGGTTAGCATAGACCGGCACTATACCTCCAACCGACCGAGCTTCACAGTGGGTGACCACACCACCGCTACTAAGCCGCACAACCACGACAAGACGGCGCCCAGCTCGACGGGAGGCTGTATGGGGTGTGCCTACAAAAGATTGCGAAATAACCAAACGCACGTTTGCAACGGAACTTTAATGATTGCGCTTCGCGCAGGTCGCGCACTCCGCGAGCCGGCCGCTTCCTCCGGACTGCACACCGCCGTCGCCGTCGCAGCAGCCTTAACGCCGCTCCCCACCTCGACCTCGCCGCCGCCAGGTCTGCTTCATGCGGTACAGCTCCACGCGCAGTAGCCTCTACTTCTCGCTGTTCTCCTCCGACAGTGTGAGAGGATTCTCGTCGATGCCCGGCATCACCACCGCGTAGTGGCTGGCGCTGTACTTCTTCATCTCCTGTTCGAACAGTATGTTGTTTATCGCCTGTTTGATCATCGACTGCGTCCTCTCGTCGTGCTTCCGCAGCGAGTCCGCGATGTACTCCCCGAAGCTGTCGCACTCATCTTTTTTCTTCAGCAATTCGGATCTTCTGAGCAACCTTATTGTCTCCGTAAATCTGTTTTTGTCCTCCTCGTTGTAGTTCTCCTTAACCATTCTTCGTTTTATTACTTTTGCCAGCCTGGGTTTCCGGCTTGTTACGTATTTCACTTCGCGCTTGGATCTCAACTTCGCGTACTCCACGACTGGTTCGGTTTTTATCACGATGTCTCGGGCGTCCACCTCCACAGCTTCTTCGTCTTCCACGGCGTCAGTTTTTCCGTCGTTGTCATCCGGTGAGGATTGCTCCAGTTCATCCGGCGCCACTGGCAGGTTCAGGATGCGTCTGCGTCTCTCGCCCTGAGAAGAATTTTATATTATTTGGTTATACCATACTTGGTACACAAAGATTTAGAAATTGTAAAAACCACATCTTGTGCTACGTCTTTTGAAAGAAAAGCACATCAAGGAGTAGAGGTTTGCTGGTGACAGGTGTCTCTTGCCGGACACCATCTAGGTAGGTACTGACAAACAATAATGTGCAAACATTACGGTGTTACGGTTTGTAGGGCGTTGTAGCTAGTGAAATTATTGGGGTAACGAGATTACACATTTTGTGTTAGGGTGCCGAGCACAATGTGGTGCTGCTTATAACATCCCAACTAGCGCCACGTTGTTGTGGGCGGGCGTACTTCTTACTGCCAAGTGGACAGTGGACGGCCCGCGGTCCCGTCGCTCTATTAAAAATAAATAAAAAAGGTGCACCAGCCCGCGGCCGCGCTGCGCGCTCGCTGGACCCCCGCGACCCTGACAGATGCAATGAAACATTCATCCGTCGCATTGAACACAACACAGTATTAAGTGTGCATCGTTTTTGTTGTTGCTTTCTTCACTCACAGGCAACCTCCAGTCGGTACTCGGTAAAGTTGGAGCAGCGCTGGTGTACGCAACACCGTACAGTTCTAATGAAACTAAGGTTCCTTTTCAATTAATTATTTTGTTCCGGTTCTCATTCGTTTGAAATATATACAAGTGTAACAATGCAACAAATGCAACATTGCACCAAGTTCTGTTAACCGAGAGACGCCCTCCTCGCAGAGGACCCGGGGATGCAGAACCAACGACACTCAGGTGCCGGTGATACGTGTGACTGCCCCCATCCCCCCACCCCCCGCGCCCGGCTCACCGCTCGCCTCTTCATACGAGGATATAAGGTATAAATGCATAAAATGAATTAATAAAAGCGAAACCTAACGACAACGCGCAGCTAGTAGCTAGCGGCGACTGCAGCACTCGGCGGTGGAAGGTGCTGCGGGAGGTGGTGACTGGTGTAGGTGGTGATGAATTGGTGCGTGGTGTAGCTGTATGCGTGCTGTGGTGTGCGTCGATGTCGATGCCGAGAGGCGTGTCGTCGTGTCCTAAGGCCGGCATCAGTTGCGGGCGGAAGGACGTTCCGCGGAAAAACGATAGGACGGGTTAGAGGTCACCGTCGCCGTCCGCCGTCCGCCGTCACTTAACGCCTTGTGAGGCTGCAGCGAGGTGGGAGCGGCGAGGTGGGCACGGCCACGCGGGCCGGCGAGCGCGTGCCCTCGGAGCAGAGGTTTCCTTTCAAACGTTAATGTAATGTAATTTTTTTAATTTAGCAAGTGAACCTTCCCAATAGACAAGTTGAGATTCCACGGATGGTCACTGCAAACGTATTATATACTTCATTGGCAGTCGACATCTGATTAAAAAGACAGTCCAAGGTTCGAGTGCGCCGCGGTGGTTCCGGTGCAGCCAGTACTTTTCCGGGAACCGTTGCCGGTTCCTCTGCTGCAAGGCGTGACGTGTTACTGGACACATGAACATTCATTTCACTATTCCAGCTGCAAGTTTTCATGTATTTGAAGTTATTTCTTAGAATTCACATACGTTGTCATTAAAGTAGATAAGATGAAACTTGCGCGGCGCACGGTACGCGCACGGTACGCACGGCGGCAGCAGCAGCGGCAGCGGCGTAGAGTCCAGGTGTGGTAATAAATACGCAATATCCTGCAGGGGTCCGAGTGTTCTACGACAGGTGGCGACGCGTCCACATACGTGGAGCGTTCAATACTTGAAAACGTTTTGCGCAGGCACTTGCGAACGAGGACCTGGTTCCAAAACGGTGCCGCGTCGACAACTCCCGTCCCTGCCGCAAATCACCTAAGGTTTGATTCCTGACAGAACGGAACGGCTGCGTATGGAGATAGGTAATGAGGCCCGGCGCCTGCCACGGTAACAGGAAATATATATTATCGATTGTTGCTTAAAACACCCGGTTGAAGAAATGAACATCTAGGTCGGTTCAGCCAACTGGCAGGTGCCGCTGGTGCCAATGGTGCCGCTAGTGTCGCTGGTGCCGCACACGCATATATATTTAGTAAATGCTAATAAAATGAATAAGAAGAACGGAAAGAACCGTTCGCTGAGTTTACCGCCGCCGTGCTCTCGTCATTCTCGACGTGGGTGGGAAGGAAGCTCATGTGCGGGTACAGGAACCAAGTGGACCGCCCACCGCACCGCACCTTCGCCTTCTCGCGGCGGTGCGACGCGAAGATCGAGTTGAGTTTCTTGCGCAGGTCCACGATGTCGCATTCAAACAGCCCCGCCAGCTCCGACCATGCCTCGTACTTGGCGGTGTGCACTCGGTACAGGTCGTGCGTGCTGTCCCACAGCTCCGGGCGCTTTCTATACTCCAACATCAGCTTTATCACCAGGTCGTTGGTCCACTCGACGTCGGACATCACGTGGCGTATGAAAGCACTCAACGCGGTGCGGTCCGGAGCCCCCCGACGCGCGTCAACACGTCGCCGGCGCCCGCGGAGCGCACGAACGTGAATTCGCGAGGTGTTCGCTCGCGGCCACGCCGAGCGCGCACTGACGGCGAGCCGCCCCGCGCCGCTGCCCGCGCCGCCCCGCGCGCCCCTCCGCGCACAGCCCCGCGCGCAGCCCCGCGCGCCGCTCGGGAACGTTCGGCAGCGTTCGGCTGCCGCTCGCCGGCGTGCGATAATATCAGTAATTCAAACAACGATGTACATGTTCGAGGTGGCCGCCTAGAGGTGGGTTATAACAGGACAAACATAATACATATTATTACTGTTACTCACACGCAATAATAACAGGTACCAATTTCTGTTATTAACGAACAAGTATTATTTTTTTCTCCTTCTTGATGTGCCTCTCCGACTAGTTATAGTGTTATTTTTTGCAATTAGTATTTTTCGGGTTATAATACTTGGTGCATCTCGCTTTAGCAACAGTATATACAATGGGTGTGAGCGAGATAGATTAATCAACGATATAATAGTTAACACGAACTAATTAAGAAATGTCGTTTCGAGGATAAATGTCTTCTTGTAACATTACAATTTGTATTTTTCTGGTTATAATACTAGATGCTTCTCGTTTTAACAACAGTTTATCAAGTAGGTGTGAGTGAGATACATTAATCAACGAAATAACAGATAACACGATCTAATTAAGAATTCGTTTTTCAAAGACGATTTCTACTTTTGAAACAATATACTATAATTTTGGTTTATTCCAAATAAATACTAGGTGTGTCGCGTTTTCGCTTTTGACAATATTAAACAAAAGACAAAGACAAGAATAGTTGCTTAATTTTTTATTAGCTTTTCTGTCATTTCAAGCTAATTTACTTTTAGTGACCGGCTGTTATCAAAAACTGAATATGTTGATTGTTGATAGTGGTTGAATAACTTGAGTATAAATGATATTTTTCAACAGATATAATGATATCGCAAGAACAACTGTTATCTGTTATCTTCGAATACTTGTGGTTTATATATGTTATGATAAATACGCCTTACTCCTATGGCCGCCCGCCGCGCGCCGAGCTGGTCGTGTCGTCACTTTACCAGAACATCGAACCGTCCGCAACCTAATGCCTCACCATCGGACACGAGACACGACCCTGTTACATTTAATTACAACTCCTTAGTCCAGCTGCATTGCCGTTTCCGTTCCGCTTCATCTCAATAAACCAATTACACACAATTACACACGCAACCCAGTAGTTCGCAACAAAAGGTTTACGTACTTTATTAAAATAATCTTTTGTAGAATAGTTGTTTATTACTCGTTAAATCATCAACTGGGCAGCGAACGCATTCAAATCGATTAGTCAACAACGGCACGGGCGGCACGGCCTACCGTCCTCTACCAAATAATTACTAACGTTCTATTACAATGTTTAAACAAATGTTTCTGCCGGGGGCACTCGCCGCTGATCCACAAGTTCTGGAGCAGATTTGCAAAATGCATTGACACACGGCGGTCGGGGCCGGGTGCATCGAAGAAGTAACGCACTCGATTGGAAGCTGCTCGCTCCACCGCCAGCGCGACGCGAGCGATGCAAACCTTAACAAAGAACCTCTGAGCACCAACACGTGCCAAAACCACCTGGAGCTCCAAAATCAAATACGTAAGTCTCGTGTGGGAGTCCGACGTATCTGGCCGCACCGGAGGGGTGCACCGATCGATACAATTCTAACCTGCGAGATCCGCGCCCGCGCCCGCGCCTGCGTCCGCGCCCGCGCCGCCCCGCTCAATGGCTGCGGCTTGTCAATGAGCGCCGGGGGTGGCCGGCCCGCCCACCCCCGGGTACCATGTCGCAGGGCAGGTAGGGAAGCTCGTGCTTAAATTAAATTGTACTTTCGTCGAAAAGTTAGTTTTACGGTTACGAATTGGCAGAGGCTTACCGGCGGAGGGGCTCGTTGCACTCGCTGATCGCTGAGGGGCGATGCCGGGCCTCTGCGAGTTGTCCACTCGCCACTGCTGCTGCTGCTGTTACTTCGTTCGGGAAGGCGACTGCTAACTTTGCGATATCTGTACTAAAATTTAATTTAATTTTACTGGTGGCAGATCTCTGTTACCGGCACCTTCTAGGTAGGTTTTTTTTTTGTTTTACATGGGGGGAATGAAAACGCATACTCGTGCTCGCGGGGGCAAGGACGGGTGAGGTCGGACTTGCATCGACTGAACCCAACGATATTCCGCCTCATCGCTTCATGGCAAAATCACGCGAACGCTTACGCTCGCAACCGCCACCCTACCGGCGCTCCCCACCTCGAGAGGGAGGGATGAACCGTCCCTTTTCTAAGCGCGCCGGAACATACAGCGCGCCACTTCCTCGGCCTCCTGCAGTCGCCTAGAGGCCACGTCTTGGTAAGTACCACCGCAGCGCTTATACCAATCCTCACAAGCGCCACGTCGTTATGGGCGGTCGTATCACTTACCATCAGGTGAACATTTCGCTCGTCTCGTCGTTTCGTTGTTTAAAAAAACAAATGATTTAATGTTTTAATATTTGTAGATTAATGAACATTTTGCTTGATATTTCCATATCTGTAAATTATTATTTGTGTTTTGTAGGGAACGCAGACAGTGGCGGCGGCGGTGGCGGCGGCACTGGTGGTAGCGGTGGCGCTGGCTGTGTCGGGGGCAGTGAAGCGCAGCAGCAACATGTGCGCGATGCACGTTGCACACCGCGCGCCGCAGCCTGCCCGCAGCGCCGACGTCACGCCGCAGTCAGCAATGTCTACGCGAGCCTTCCGCGCCATTGTCCAAAACGGGCGTCTACAAAACTGTATTGCAACATCAGGTCGCGCGTGATGCGTGCGACAGGGCTGTCTGTTGATATTTCTTATAATATTTCTTGCACCTGCCACGCCTGCAATGGCGGCCTGTGGCGGCGGTGCACCGCCTAACCGACTCGTCCGGCCAACAGAAGCACATTTGTGACCCGAAATTTACGAGCGTAAAGCAGTTGCCTGCGGCCCCCGGCCACCACCCCCAGTACGTTACCCCAGTACGTACGGCTTGCGTTTTTTTTTTGTTATCGTTCAGGCCGATGCAGCTGCACGCGAGCTGTGGCTGTGCTGTGGCTGCGGTGTGTCTGCGGTGTGGCTGCGCTGTGTCTTCGGTGTGGCTGCGGTGTGTCTTCGGTGTGGCTGCGCTGTGGCTGCGGTGTGTCTGCGCTGTGGCCGCGGTGTGGCTGCGCTGTGGCTGCGCTGTGTCTGCGCTGTGTCTGCGGTGTGTCTGCGCTGTGGCTGCGGTGTGTCTGCGCTGTGGCTGCGGTGTGTCTGCGCTGTGGCCGCGGTGTGGCTGCGCTGTGACGGCGCTGCGGCTGGGCGCGCAGTTGGACACAGTGTTACTACCGGACACTTATCACGAAATCGGATCAATCCTTTGCGTTATTGTCGGCAGCAGCCGGTGGTTGTCAGCGGCGTACTATTACATCGAGTAACCAACCGTAGCGTAAACATTGTGGTCGTAGCCGGAGGAACCAAACCTTCCCGCTCTCTCAACAGCTGTTTATTGACTATGTGCAGATGCGTGAGGCGCGAGCCGGTATGGGCCAGTGCGCCAACAGCTTGAAGCCGAGTCATCCTGGGAGCACCACATCGAAGGCGGCGCCGAAATTAGCTACGCGCTAGGCGGCGGGTGCAGGGGGCCCGGCCGTTAGCTGAAGTAATTTGGAACAAAGGAAAATCACGGCAGCGGCGGGGAGAGGGTGCGGGGCGCTGAGGGTACACCGGCCGCCATGGCAACGCGCACGCCCACGCAACAATGAGTGTAATGCAATGTCCGCGGACTGTACAATCAGCAGGCCGTCTTATTAATGACATGTTGGAGAAACTAGATTGGACAGCATAAAAGTGATCCTATGCCTGCACTTCGCGGGTCGGTACTGGCCTCTCTGCTTTTGCTAGTTCGTAGTAATAGCATAAAAGATACAGGCCTCTCGGCTGCTGTGAGTAGATTATATGCAGATCCTGGACACTGCTCTCGGTCACTCTGCCCGTTATGTGTGTTCTGACGGAACAAGCACAAATGGACCTTATTATACTTAATAATTGGTTTTTGAATAATCTCCAAACAATCAATTATAAAAAAACTAATTTTTTCCGCTAAAAACCAAAAGATATATTTGAAAGGATCAGCCGATAGAAGTCCAGTGTTGACGATAGGCATCCCCCAAAAATCATTGGTTCCTGCGCCGACCGCATTCACCTCTAGTAGTTTAGGTAGCCTTAGTTTATATCAACTATAAACTAAGGCTACCTAACTTTATAAAAGTCTAAGTTAAATAACTTAATAAAAGTCTCCTTCTGCTGCGAGGCTCCAACCTCAAGGTCGCACGTTGGTACCTCCTGCCCCTTGTATGTGCGAGAGGGAGCAGGTTGTGAAATGAAGCTGCAAAAGAGAATAGACAGGGACGTCATTGCCTCTCTGATGAGTGAAGACGAAAGTTGTAAAATGTTACTGGAATTTAGAAGGAAAATCATAGCAGAAATAATAAAAAAGAATCAAAACAAATAAGATAAAGATATCACAAACAACAACGTAAAAGAGAAACAAAATTGTTAAAACAAGGTAATAATAAGTATAAGTAATAGTATAGTAAAGATGTAAAAAGTAAAAATTGTACAATTGAGAATAATAAACAAAAACCGTGAGAAGTATACTGAAGGGCATGACTTTCCATGTATTCCAGGGAACCGGAAGGAAGACGACTAGCGATGGACTTCACTTAGGAGAGAGGAATGAAAGAAGGAAGTGAAAAGTAGAACGAAAGATAAAAGAAGTATGTAAGATGAAAAGAATGTAGAAAATAGAATTAGATTAAAACTGTGATAGAAACTGAACGGCAGATAAAGGCGCTGACCACCACACGTAAGGCACCGATTGAAGAAAGAAAACACAAATAACCTCAACCCGGGCGCGGCGGGGACCCGGGATGTGTTTGGTTTGAATTTGGGCCTTACTTCGTAGGGCCACGGACGGAGTATTTAGATTGGGGCCCAAGCGTTCCGCAACCGTCGATCGGAGCATCAGCTGTTTGTGATTAGGAAAGTAATGTACTTTTTATGAAACTATCGCTTCATTTGGCTGTACTTACATGATGGAGTGTAAATAATGCTAATAAAACGTCTCATAAATATGATTTTTTTTAATCAGGATCGATTTTTTTTCCGTCCATCATCTAAACTATCAACAGTGCTATCGTTTGTCATCGTGTTCGGAAGCAGTCTCTTAACACCCAGTATATAAATTACAAGTATTTGAAAATACAGTTGTTCATGGGATATCATTATATCTGTTAAAAAATATCATTTATAATTCACCACACTCAAGTTATTAAACCACTATCAACAATCAACATGTTCAGTATTCGGTAACAGCTGGTCACTAACAGTAACACGGCTTGAAATAACAGAGCAGCCAGTAAAATTAAACAACTAATCTTGTTTTTGTCTTTTGTATAATATTGTTATAAGCTAAAACGAGACACACCTAGTATTTATTCGAAATAAAACAAAATTATAGTAAATCGTTTCATAAGAAGAATTCCTCTTTGAAAAGCGAATTTTTAATTAGATCGTGTTAACTGTTATTTGGTTGATTAATCTATCTCACTCACACCTACTTGATAGACTGTTGCTAAAACGAGATGCACCTACTATTATAACCGGAAAAATAGAAATTGTAATCTAACAAGAAGATAATTATTCTCGAAACGTCACTCCTTAATTAGATCGTATTAACTGTTATTTGGTTGATTAATCTATCTCACTCACACCTACTTGATAGACTGTTGCTAAAACGAGATGCACCTAGTATTATAACCGGAAAAATAGAAATTGTAATCTAACAAGAATATAATTATTCTCGAAACGTCACTCCTTAATTAGATCGTATTAACTGTTATTTGGTTGATTAATTTATCCACTCACACCTACTTGATAGACTGTTGCTAAAACGAGATGCACCTAGTATTATAACCCGTAAAATAGAAATTGTAATCTAACAAGAAGATAATTATTCTCGAAACGTCACTCCTTAATTAGATCGTATTAACTGTTATTTGGTTGATTAATTTATCCACTCACACCTACTTGATAGACTGTTGCTAAAACGAGATGCACCTAGTATTATAACCCGTAAAATAGAAATTGTAATCTAACAAGAAGATAATTATTCTCGAAACGTCACTCCTTAATTAGATCGTATTAACTGTTATTTGGTTGATTAATTTATCCACTCACACCTACTTGATAGACTGTTGCTAAAACGAGATGCACCTAGTATTATAACCGGAAAAATAGAAATTGTAATCTGACAAGAATATAATTATTCTCGAAACGTCACTCCTTAATTAGATCGTATTAACTGTTATTTGGTTGATTAATTTATCCACTCACACCTACTTGATAGACTGTTGCTAAAACGAGATGCACCTAGTATTATAACCCGTAAAATAGAAATTGTAATCTAACAAGAAGATAATTATTCTCGAAACGTCACTCCTTAATTAGATCGTATTAACTGTTATTTGGTTGATTAATTTATCCACTCACACCTACTTGATAGACTGTTGCTAAAACGAGATGCACCTAGTATTATAACCCGAAAAATAGAAATTGTAATCTAACAAGAAGATAATTATTCTCGAAACGTCACTCCTTAATTAGATCGTATTAACTGTTATTTGGTTGATTAATTTATCCACTCACACCTACTTGATAGACTGTTGCTAAAACGAGATGCACCTAGTATTATAACCCGAAAAATAGAAATTGTAATCTGACAAGAATATAATTATTCTCGAAACGTCACTCCTTAATTAGATCGTATTAACTGTTATTTGGTTGATTAATTTATCCACTCACACCTACTTGATAGACTGTTGCTAAAACGAGATGCACCTAGTATTATAACCCGTAAAATAGAAATTGTAATCTAAGAAGATAATTATTCTCGAAACGTCACTCCTTAATTAGATCGTGTTAACTGTTATTTGGTTGATTAATTTATCTCGCTCACACCATTGTATATACTGTTGCTAAAACGAGATGCACCTAGTATTATAAGCAGACTAATGGGCTGTGATTGAAAAAAATAACACTTGTTGTTTAATAACAGAAATTGTTACCTGATATTATTGCGTAACAGTAACAGTAGTAACAGGTATTATGTTTGTCGTGTAATAACCCACAATAAATTTCTGCACAAGGCTGCTGCGCAGTGGACTACAAGGAGACGCGCAGGGCTGGCTGCACACGTTGTGCCGCCGTGGGAGTCGTCTCTCCACGTCCAGCTCCAGTTCCAGTTCCAACGACAATAAAGCCGAAGTACCCGCTGATTCAGTTTATCTTACTGCAACATTTTATTAACTCGGAAAGTGTGCGAGGGACTTTATTCGGACAAAAGTAATTACAGGTGAATTAACTATTAACATAAAACTTTTCACTGAACGCTCTCGCAGATTATTGAAACTGGGGGGCAATACTGCCCGCGTCCGTGGTAAATACCTGAACTCTGATTACTCTACACGTGTCTCCTGGGTGCTACCAAGTAGCTACGAGTAACTAATTCTCGGTGGTAAGTTTCGGCTGATGACCCACGGTACCCACGGTGCACATCGGGCAAAGCTATCGCTGCCCCTGCCCAGAGGAACGCTGCTTATGAATGATGGAACGGAATGCTAGAGTTCCTGAGGGACGAATATGAGATCGAAGTAATAGTGGCAGGACTCTCGTAAGAGAGGTAGGCTTGCCGAGGACTGTGCACGTAAGGACTACTATAGGCCCCAGCGGAGTACAGTAGGCATATGGAGGCTGGTTAACTGGAATTCTTCCGATTCCTAACCGAGTCCACAAATTTGGACTCTTGGGGGCCGGCGGACCGTATCGCTTGTGGCACACGTGAAATTATATTTAAGTAGTGTAATGCGGGCGCATCTTGTTATCGCGATGATCCTGTTCATTTGATCCGTCCGCCGTCCGCCGTCCGCCGTCCGCACCGGTGGAACATTCGGTTCCGGCGAGGGACGTGCCTGGTCACTATTAATCAGGCAGCCCACCGGTGAGTAACGCGATGTGAGCATTGCGCGCCCGTGTGTGTGCGTGTGTGCGTGTGGGCGTGTTGCGTGCTGGCGCGCGGGCCGACCTTGATCTTGGTGCGCGGTGCGCGCGATATGATGCAACAACCGGTCTGCGTTGCGGGGGCGCGCGCACGCGACTGCGACCCCTACCGCCTGGCGATACGGCGCAGAGCGGCGCGGCGGGGCGCGGCGAGTGCTGCCAAACGCCCTGCCGCGCGCCCCCGCGCGTGAGGCTGCGCGAAGTGGAACATCGACAACTGTTTACAGTTTACACGTTCGCCGAAGCCGAAGGAGGAGCCGGAGCCGGAGCCGCAGCCGGCAGCAGAACGCTCAATACCCGGTGCAAAATCGCATTTATTGTGTTCCTTACCGCGCGCCTGTTTTTGTTCCAGCGTAGCAATAGATAGGCGCGGCGGCGGGCGGCGGGCGGCGAGCGGCGGGCGGCGGGCGGCGAGCGGCTGTTTCCGAATGGGTCTCTCTCGTAGGAACCGTTGCCGGAAACTCGCACAGTGTGAAACACCGCTGCGGTTATGAATTCTATTGGAATCGCTTTTGCTACGACGAACTCGTGTACTGATCCACGAGGTTATTGCACATATTATAATAACATTCTTCTTCTACTTCTTTATCGTAACCTCATGACTAAGGGACGTGACTATGGTACGTTGCCCTGGCCACCATTTCTTTCCAGACATTTCTGTCTTGCGCCATTTGCATGGATGATTGTAGGGTAACTCCCGTACATAATAATATTAACATTAGTAATTAATATATTTGAACAGTGCCTAAGAGGATTCTCTTGGAACCTGGCTGGCCGTATACTCCACTTTACAGTGGCGGGGCGCCCGGCCGGCTCGCCGCGCCCGTTACCCTCCGCTCCCAGCTGACTTTCGCCCCCTATCGGGGAATCAATCGCGCGCCCGTCTCCGTACAACCCCGCGGCGCGCCCTCGCAGCTGACGCGAACTGTTGCTATGTGCACTTTCTGTCGAGCAATACGGACACTACCAGAAGTTATTAACGACCAGTATAACCCTGACTACCTATGTATATGTTTCACTCGTTTAATTTCTGTTAGTAATTTATTTGTGGTAGTGGGCAAGGCAAATTGCTGTAAGGACCGACGGCCGATGGGGCAGTAAGGTCCGCGTACCAGTACACGTAGTGTTGGGAGGCCTCTTACAAGGTGGACCGACGATCTGGTGAGAATCGTGGGGGGAACCCACTGGATGTGAGTAACGCGGGACTAATCGACATGGAGATCTTTGGGGGAGGCCTATGTCCAGCAGTGGACGTCTATCGGCAGATGATGATGATGATGATGATGAATGTATTTCTTTTGCTACCCTTTAAAAAATAATTAAAGGTCAACAAATACTTTGTTAAATAATGTTTGTCAGTCTTCTGGCAATTCAAATGCCTAGTTGAAATATGCGAAGCATTTAATGAAGAGCGAACAGTCCGCCGCAAGCCGGCCAGCCAGCCGCGCGGTGCGCGGTGCGCGGTGCGCGGTGCGCGGTGCGCGGTGCGCGGTGCGCGGTGCGCGGTGCGCGGTGCACGGCCCACCGCGAGCGCCGCGCCGGGCGACGCTTTGTCCGCACCACTCGACAGAGATCGCGAGGCTGCCGGGCCTACGTGACCGCGCGTGCGCACAGGCGCACAGGCCACAGGCGCGCGTACGCACACAGACGCGCGGCCCCGCTCTACGGCGGAACCGCGCAACCGACACAAAAGCGGTTGCCCCGCTCGCCACCTCACCGCCCCGGTGCAGTTGCGGCGGCGTTGTGGCGTTGCGAACCTTTTCGTGATGGTTTATTGTAATATATGTGTCTCTGTTCAGTCACGCGCAGCCCCCGCCACCGCCGCACCGCACCGCGCCCGGCGACGTCGTCACGTCACTTCACGTCACGTCAAGTCACGTCACGCATTTTCACTTTGAGTGTTTAGTTCCTCTATAATAACAAAATGTGAAATGTTCTCTCATTGACTTTTGTCGTTGAACAGGGCGCGCGGCGGCGGAGGGGTCGGTGCCGTGACACCATTCTTAAAACGTGTCCATGTCGTGTCGGCCCCACCACCCCCCGCCTCGGCCCAGCCCCCGCGCATGTCCGTACTCCGGCGGTCATTTTATATCGGTGTAGGGAGACGGTCGCTTAGGAATAGTGGCCCAGGGAAAAGTAACGATGGAAGCGTTAATACAACCGCCCTCGTAAAGGGTTAGCGCTCGAGCCGCCTAGCAACAGGCGAACGTGAGGGGCGCTGGGTGAGGAGGGGGTGGGGCGCAGGCGTTACAAGCGGTGCGCGCCAATCGCCACCTTACTGCCTCGGCACAGGGAGTTGATTCCCGCGCCCGGCCGCGTATTGATCCGCGCGTACTCGTCGCCCGCGAGCGAACGATACGCGGAGCGCCTCATTTAGGCACCGGTCGTACTTTTAAGTAGGCTTGTGTAGTAAATGTACTACGAACTAAAAGAACAAATTCGCGTCACTATACTAGAACGAACTGCTCCGTAACGTTACTGCTCTTCGTTCATTTAGAACCAGTAGTACATCAGATCCCTTACGCGAGGCGAGACCGAGCCGAGAGCAAACGAAACGATCCGGTTGACGTTTGCTCCGCTGCACGAGCGAACGGAATGGTTGTTATCGCTTTCGGACATTGGCTACGGACGGGAGCAAGTAAGACAACATCATTTTCACAGGAGCTTGCTTAATTTGAGTTCTATCCCCACTATGCTATAGGTACATATAGTTTTGCCGTTGTTATGATAATTTTATTAGATTTTAAAAAATAAATAAATAAACCAATTATTGTATATTTAATATCTGATTTTTAATTATGTCATTCTAATATTCTTTGTAGAATGACAGTTCCACGTCAGCAAGAGTATGAAGGAATAATAAATATTATTAGATCTATAAACGCAAATAATACCTTACAACCTTTAGTACCTTACTAACTTCACACAAACAGATAAACTGTGAATCCTGTGTATCCTTCTGCGGAGGTAGTGGTTTTAGGAGATTTCAACGCTTATCACATTAAATGACTTGGCTCCCGATCCACCGATTTTACCGCTAAGAAAACTCCATTTCTTGTAGCTTCTCAATTCCAGAATACATTTCTGACCATCTCAAGAAGCATTGGGATTTTAGGTGTCGAAATCTCCAGTGATGTCCCGTGCTGAATACCAGTATAGCTGACATCTAAAAAGCTTGGTGTAATTAACAGGGCGAAGAAGTACTTCATTGCGGGACAAAGGTTGTTGCTATATAAAGCGCAAATCCAGCCTCACATGGAGTATTGCTCTCATCTTTGCGTAAGAGCACCTGGATGTCAGCTGGGGCCCTTAGACTCGATGCAAAACGGAGCTGTGAAAATTATCAACGACTCTTTGCTAAGGAACGGTATTGAACCTCTTGCTTTTAGGAGAGATTTTGCCTCCTTACGTATGTTCTACCCCCTCTATAACGGGATGTGTTCTGATGAGCTGTTTGACATGATGCTCGCAGTCACATTTCATCTTCGCACCGCTCGCCATCGGCAGGGAATTCATCCTCATACATTCGAACCGCAGTGATCACGTGCGGTCCGGTTCCAGAGATGTTTTCTCCCGAGAACACTCAAAATGTGGAACGAGTTATCTGTGGTTTTCCCTAGGAGCTACAATATAAAATTTTTCAAAAAGGACGTGAAAAGGTTTCTGCAGGGCCGGCAACACACCCAGTGATACCTCTGATGTTACTGGCGGTCATAGGCTCCAGTTACCGCTCAACATCAGGCGGGCCGCATACCTGTTTGCCACCCAAGTGATATAAAAAAAAAAGAATAAATAGCTAGAAAAGAATCATTAATGTGCTTAGAATTTTTTGGTCACAAGAATAGGTAGACATTTCTGCGAGTCCATATTAAGATCCATAGCAGCTTGCTGGCCTGATGGTGAGAGCGTGCGGCCTTCATTCCGAAGGTCGCGGGTTCGAATCTCGGCATGTACCGATGACTTTAATATTTAAGTTACGTACATTTGTGAACTTAAGTAACAACAGCGGAATACAAAAGATAAAAGAAACCATCGCGATGAAACTAGAATTAATTCTAAGTCATGTGCAGGTTTCCTAACTGTGTGAAGTCACCAATCCGCATTGGACCCGCGTGGTGACTATGGCTCCATCGCCCTAATATTGAGGGTACGCCTGTACCCCAACAGTGGGGACGTAAATTGACTGTTGAGATATCAAAATTGAAATTAAACGTACGAGTAGCCGAGGAGGCGGGAACGGGATTATTTCATTGTACTAGTGTACTAAAAGAACTAAAAGACCGAACTAGTACATTTGTGCGATTATTCTAGTTTGGAGCGACCTATTCAGTGCACGAGCGCGCACAACGCTACTTCCCAGACTGGATACCAGGGCGCACTGGTGGTGGTACACAAGTATTTTGTCTTAAAATAAAATTTTTCTTTTAAATTCGGGTCTTTCGAATAGGAGTGAGGTGTATTAACATTAACAATCAATAAAAAAGGAAAGAACTATTCTTGTCTTTGTCTTTTGTATAATATTGTCATAAGCTAAAACGAGACACACGAAGTATTTATTTCAAATAAATCTAAATTACAGTAAGTCGTTTCATAAGAAATCCTCTTTGAAAAGCGAATTCTTAATTAGATCGTCTTATCTGTTATTTGGTTGATTAATCTATCTCGCTCACACCCATTGGATAGATTGTTGTTAAAAAAAGAAGCACCTAGCATAATAACCCACGAAATACAAAATGTAATATAACAAGAAAATATTATTGTTGACACGTCACTTCTTAATTAGTTCGTGTTAATTCTAAGAATTTAAACACTTACAGGTATCAGATGTAACGTTAGAATCTGTCAATGCAGCGCGGGCGGGCTATGCGACCGTGCGCGGGCGGGTTGTGAGGCCTTGCGCGGGCGGGTTGTGAGGCCTTGCGCGGGCGGGTTGTGAGGCCATGCACGGGCGGGTTGTGAGGCCATGCACGGGCGGGTGGTGCGGCCCTTTTTTTTTGTTTAACGTGGGGGAAATGCCTACGCATATCCGTCCTTGCGGGGGCGAGGACAGGTTATGTCGGACTTGCATCGACCAAAACCCCCACGATGTTCTGTCTCATCGCCATGATGGCAGGGTCACGGGAAAGCGGGTGCGCACTCAATCGCGACCCTGCCGGCGTTGGCCGCTTACGCGGCCACACCTCGGGAGGGAGAGATGAACCCTCCCTTTTCAATGCGCGCCGGAACATGCAGCGCACCCCCTCCTCGGCCTCCTCGGCCAAGAAAGAAAACTCTCCCGGCTCTCCGCAGCGGAGAGATGTTAGGCCCCCCGCTACCTGTCAACGGCCGCGGAGAATAGAGAGAACGGCCCGTCTCAATACCGACACTCCTCTTCCCCCGCGGCTCCACCGCCGCCGCATTGCCGGTGCGACCCCGGTTGGCCGCAGAGGGTACTCCCTTCGCCACAACAAGGCGAGAACCCGTTGGAGGAGGGTTGGGCGACCTTGCGCGAGCGGGTTGTTAGGCCCTGCGAGGGCGGGCTGGGCCGTCTTGCACGGGCGGCGCGCTTTCTATTGTGTCAAATAAATTCGCAATATATTTACGTATACTAAGAATTATTTTTATATTTGTAATAAAAATGATTATTTACATAGGGGTTCAACGAGCGGGGGTACACAGTGCCCACTTGCCTGGACGGAGCGCGCGCCCAAACACGAGGCCCGTGCAGTCGTCTTGAAAGAGACAGTTTGCCGTTACCGATTGAATGCGTTCGGTTCAGCAAGCGGCGTCCGCTGTCAGCGCGAAGCTGTCAGCGCGAAGCTGTCAGCGCGAAGCTGTCAGCGCAAAGCTGTCAGCGTTGTCAGTGTGACGCGGTGGCGGCGAGCGATATGGCGCATCATTTATTTGTAAAGCTTTGGATGTTCATTTTGATAATCGTATCGGTAAAGTATTCGTCGCCGTCGCTGCTGTCGCGCTTCCGGAATCGGCAGGAGTATGTGCCCAACGCGGATCTCGAGATGATAAAGAGCCTGGACGACAAGACTTACGAGGACCTCATGAATGAGATCCCAATTCTGCGACAAGTATTTAGAGGTAACAGAAGACAGAACAGCTATCAATCCAACACGTCCGCTCTGCCGTACTTGTACAAAAAGAGCGGCGCCGAGCGCGTGCGCCAGGACACGGAGCGACGTGCGCAGCCCGTCAGCACGACACCAACGCGTGCAGTATCGCCGGCGAGCACCGTCAGCGCGACTCGGCCTCCGCTGCGACAAATGGTAGGATACAGACACGTGACTAGAACGGAAAGACCGCTCGACGCTGAAGCAGGCGCGCGCGCGCGCGCTGGCGACGGCGATGGCGATGGCGACTGGCACCTGCACTACCCGTACGTGACATCGTGCTATTGGTGTGGCCTGAATGAGACCCTGCTCCCCGTCAGCACGCTTTGCTATGACGCGTTCGCCTCGCGAGAGGTAGGCATACGTAGCGCGGCCAGATTCTTCCGCGCGCAGTGCTATTTCCACAGCGCGCTGCCAACTGTGCAGCAACGCGCTGCGCCGACCTACCCTCCGCAAGACAAGGCGCGCGCGCAGCCCCGCGACGCGGGCCTGAAAATACGCGTGTTCGGGCCCTTCATGAGAGGCTGCTTCAAGCGGTTTCTGGATGTCGGGCCGCTGTACACGGCGCGGGGTTGCCGCGGCGCGTACCTACCGCAGCGCGCCTACTCGCGCACCTTCGCCTCGCACCGCCTCATGCGGCTGGAGGTGGTCGCGCGCGGGCACGACGACGTCTGTGTGCATAGCCCCTACGCCTCGCTTACGCCGTTCAGCCGCTCGCTCTCGCTCTACGTGCGCTACCACGTGTGCGTCTGCAGCCGGCCCTACTGCAACGCAGCGCCACGCCCACCTCGCGCACTCCTCGTCGCCGCAGCAGCAGCAGCCACCGCCGCCGCAGTCCTAATCGGCAGTACACCGGCATACTTTCATAGTTTTATATTTTAGAATTATGTAAAATTATATTTCAATATTTCGTTTTTTTTTAAGTCAATTTTTTATACAAAGATTGCACGTTCAAATGCTGGGCTGGTCCGCGCGGTACTCGCGTACCAGCTCGGCGGGAGAATATCGAGTGTAAATAAAGTATCTTTTAGAACATATTTATAAACCTAGGAAGAAGTCCTCACGTTATAAGATTATAATGTCTCGTTAGCAGCGGATGTCGGGCCCGCACGGCTGGTGGTGTTCATGAGAAAATCTGTGCGTTTTTTTTTTTTTAATGCGGGGGAAATTCCTGCGCATACCCGTCCTCGCGGGGGGCAAGGACAGGTTATATCGGACAGGCACCGATTAAAACCTCCACGATGTTCCTCGTCGCTCTAAGTCGGGGTCACAGGAATGCGCTGTACTCCCTATCTTCCGCGGCCGGTAACGGGTAGCAGTGGGCCCAACATCGGATCCGCCGCAGGGAGCCGGGAGAGTTTTCTCTCTTGGTTCCCATGGCCTCTAGACGACGGGTTCGGGGGAATTCGTTACTCGCGGGACTACAACAGGCCGAGGATGGGGCGCGTTGCATGTTCCGACGTACCCCTACGGGAGTGGAAACGACTATCCCTTCTTTCCTCCTTCTCGAGGTGGGGCTACGTAAGCACCCAGTGCCAGCGGGTTTGCGGATGGTGCGAAAGCGTTCCCGTAACCCCGCCATGAAGCGACGAGGTGGAACATCGTGAGGGTTTTAGTCGGTGCAAGTCCGACATAACCTGTCCTGTCCTTGCCCCCGCAAAGGCATTTCTCCCGCGTTAATCACAAAAACCCAACCAGCGCTGGCCACATGACACAGCCACAACTCAGGAGGAAGGGAAGAACCCCCCCTTTCCACCTCTGTAGGGGCACGCCGGAACAGACAACGCGCCCTCTTCTCGGCCTCTTGCAGTCCCGCGGGCAATGAATTTCCCCGAATCCGTCGCTTAGAGGCCATGGAAGCCAAGAAAGAAAACTCTCCCGACTTCCTGCGGCGCATCCGATCTTGGGCCCGTCGCCACCCGTTATACGGCTGCAGAGAATAGGGCGAGCGGCCGCCTCGGATCGGCCAGATAGGTTCCTTTTCGCTTCACCGTGGGCGACTCAGCCACGGCTACTAAGCCCCTCCGCCACGACAAGACGGGAGCCTAAATCTGTGCGTGTGCTATATGTGCAGCTGGACCGCCGCAGCCCACGTTTGGGCTGCTGGACGTTAGGTTGTAGACCAGACACTACCATGCATATTACGGATTTCATAGTGGAGGAGTGTTTTTTTATTTATTTACTTATAGCACAAACAGTCATTACCAATAAACATATGATAAGTACAGCTTATGATAATAAGTAGACAATTAGAGCCGAGGAACGACCACAAGAGACAGCACTGGAATAGGAAAGTACACAACACTAAGTAGATCTTCTAAAGAAAGCACATGGTATTTCGTAAGTAGCTCTTCATAAGAGTTATGGGAGTGGTGACAACGGAAGTTAAGTATTGTCAGAAATTACTTTTGTATTTTTAACTAACTTTTGTATTTATAACTCGATTTATATGAGATTTATAAGAAGGGCTCCACACGACACAGGCAGGCTCTATGGAATTGACCGAACATAACTTAACTATAACATTTTAAGCGTTTGAATGTTTTGCAAAGGTTGTGTGGTTCTTGTTGTGAAACCTGGTTAGGTTTCCTGTATGCCTTTTTTCAGTCTCCTCCATACGTATGCGCCCACGCGACACATGCGTATACTGCACGTCTTGTTAACGTCGCGTGGCCCGCAAACTCCACGTGTCTCTCGAAGGCTAGAGAGCGGCTTATTGTTTTAAAAACTCAGTGGTCGCGTGGTCAGTACTCGCTTGTCACCTGCCGCTTGCCGTCCGCCGCCCGCCGCCGCCTAGTACACGACAAGCTGATGAACTTGAACCGGATGTGCCGGACAGCTTGTGCCGTCCTTGGTGGACAATACGGAGAGTGAGGTTGTGTCCTCGAGCATGTGAATGTGTGCAAGTGCAGAATTAGGAGTTTTGGTAAAAGCCGTGACTGGAACGTTAATGCATGTTGTAGATGGATCGGCAAATTTACAGGCTGGTTTAGCTGGTCTATCGAAACTGTTATGATTCCTCCACTTGGGCTTATATCTTACAAACATTATCTCCACCTGGTAAAGTAAAGCACCACGAACTGAATCTTCTCTTTAAAATATGAGAGTTGAGGTGATCCAATCACGATGCCTCGGCCTCGGCTGCAGCTTACATACATTGACGCAAACGGGTGATGAAGTCTGTCACATCAATTGACTTATGAGAAGTCGCTTGGAAAACTCTTCGGGTAAAGCGAAACGTCCTTAAAGGAGCTCCCTGTTCCTAAAAGGACAAATTGTGATAATACACCCACCCAGCTAACACCAGCATGGCACACAGCGCTCTGCAGCAGTCGGTGGGATCTTTCCTCGAGACCGTTGCACCCTGATGTCATTACCCCAGTAATTGCAATAGCTATAGCTCCCTTTAAACCGGAACATGGTAATGTTTGCACAGTAATGTTTGACGGCAGAAATAGGCACTGCGGTGGTACCTACTTAGATGGTATTCAGCAACGGAGACCTACCAGCAGTAAAAGTTTCTACAGTTTACGCATACTAGGCTAAACGAATTTGTTCGCAATGTTGTTGCGTCGGAGGGTCGCCGTAGCCGCGGGCGGCGCCGACGCGCACGTACTGCGCGTGCGTCGCGCGCGGCGCGGCGCGGGCGCGGGGTCGCGGGCCGGTGCGGCAACGTCGCATCGCCTCGCGCGCGGCTCGCTCGGTCCGCGCCGCCCGCACCGCCGCGCCCGCCCGCGCCGCTCGCTCGGCATCGCGCAGTATCGCGGCGGCGAGCTCGCGGCGAGGTGGCGGCGACGTGGCGGTCCGCCGTGCGCGCCATGTCCGGCTCGCGCGAGTACCGCGAGCGGCTCATCGACGAGGTGAAGCGGTACCCGGTGCTGTACGACACGCGCCACGAACACCACCGCGACATCGACGTGCGCGACCGCTGCTGGGCCGAGATCTCCCGGCGGCTCGGCGCCAACTGTGAGCTAGCTGCATTGCATGTGTACCACCGACCTGCCGCCGCGTGCGCGCCGCGCTCCCTCCGCAATGTGCGCCCGGCTCGCACGCTCTCCTCACTCCTACCTTCCCATCTCCGCCACTCTCCCTCTCCCTCTCTATCGTATTCGTAGTACGCGACTACGCGATTTTGGAACTATGATTTGCAAATTAAATGCAAGAGAAGCTGTATATAATACTACGTAGCATATACGTTACGGGTGGCGTAGATTCATGTAAGTGGTCAGATTTCTTTATATCTTGTGACAGGCGAAGTTTTGAAGCGGGAGTGGAAGATACTGCGGGACTCGCTGCGTCAAGCCCTCAAGAAAAGCAGGAAAGGAGCCACCACCAAGGCCGGCCTACCGTGCAAGAAATGGCGATTCCAGAGCCGCATGTCCTTCGTACTGCCGCACATGATGATCCGCAGGTATGTAATCAACTGGTGTAAACAGAACGGCCGTCCCGAGGAGCTGCTCTCCTGGTGATTGAAGGAAATCCGTTCAGCTATCTAAATATTTGTCCCACGAGTTTTTTAAAGTTATTCTGGAGATTTTTTAATGGAATATTACAACATCAGGGGTGAAAGTGCCGCTGCAAAAACCGACATCAAAGGAGATGAAGCAGAGATGCAGTCGGAAGTGGAATTGGAGCCGGAGGTGTGGGAGCCGAATGGTGTCGACGAGGACTCTCTAGATCTGTTTTTCGCGAGCGTCTGCCAGAGCACGCGGAGACTGCCGGCCAAGTATCGGAACCAGGTGAAGAGACAAGTGCTCGACGTTTTAATGAGAGCTGAGGAAGATCACGAGAACGAAACAATGCTGAGTCAGGAGGCGAAGCTGGACTCTACCAGTCACTTTAAGACATAGTGCTAAAAAGGCAGCAGTCCGGAGTCGGCGCAGTATCCGCGAGTTAGTACATCAGCATTGTGTTCCAGGAACACCAGTTTTTGAAACGGCCGGCCGGGGCTGCGGCGGGGCTGGTCCTAGATTACTGCTGAGCGATTAAACAAAATTGACGTGTTAATATTTTTTTTTTTGCTGGACAAGACCTATTTCGATCGCTTCCCAGTCACCCACGCTGCCGTTCACATTTGACAATAACCTAATGGAAGTGCGAAGGTGTGTGCAGTGTTCAGTAAGCATTTGCTCGTAGGTCACGTGCAGCTTGCGAGTGGTACTTGCACCTGCAACAACACGCTGCGCTCTATTATTCGATTGGCTATTACAGTTTGCCATATCCGTCAGCGCGCTGGACGCTTCATTTTGTCTTATACGGCTCTGAATAGCTGGACGCTGTCGATTTTTGCGATTCGACACGGTCGAAAATCAATCCCTTACCTACCCCACCACCCCACCCCGCCCGGACGCGGCACCGCGCGGCGCCCCTGGGGAGGGTGGGGCGAAGTGGTGTGGTGTGGCAGAAAATGGCGGTGCGTATCGATCGGAGGCGACCTTGGCAGTGAGCGAGGACGCCTATTTATATAGCCGGAGGGTACAGGGGTGACGAAGGGGCAGGGGGTCGGCGCGGGGAAAGGGTAGCACTAAAGAAAGTAAAAACTGGGAGGTGCGGGTGCAAGGGGATGCGTGCGCGCGGGGCGGCAACACGCTCCTTGGGCTCCGTATCAAACAACTGACTGAAGGAAGCTCGGGAGTGCGCTGCGCTCAACTAGCTGCACCGTTGCAGGCTCACGGCACAAGGCAGTGCACCTTCTTTTTTGTTTAGCTTCACAAGGGTAAATACAGGTTATGTCCCATTACAGCGGAGCGTTGGAAACACTCCACTTCGCGCGGGAGAACTCCACCCACTCTTACCACCTATGTCCTAAGTAAGGGCGCGCCGGAGCATACAGCGCGCCCTCTTATCATCACCTAGGCAACGGAGCCCCCGAAACCGTCGCTCGCAAACTATGGGAGCCAAGAGAGAAAACTCGGCTCTCTGCGGCGGATCTGGTTTTGTACTCTGCCGCCAATCATCATAGGATCGCTGAGTACAGGGAGAGCGGCGGACCGCAATACCGACACTCCTCTCCTGCCGTGACTCCATCATAGCTGCAAAGGGTAGAACAATTCTGTCCCCACGGCCCACCAGCACACATACGAGGTGAGCTCGTGAAGCTGAGCTAGTGCGGCCATCTCGAACCGGCCAGATAGGTTCCTCTCAGCTTCACCGTGGGTGACCAGGCCACCGCTAATGAACCTCACCGCCAGGACCGCAAGGACAAGGGAACCTATTCGGTGGGTGAGTGCGTGGTGCTCTAGTGCGCAGCCGCGTTGACGTGTTTCTTCGTTTGGAATCTATTAAAGCATGCGTCTTATTAATACGTATACATCATGGATGACCAGCTATCAGTGTTTTTCCAACCCATCGATGAACATGTGAGAACACACAGGCATAAGCGCGCCCCTGAGCGTGTGGCCCGTGTCTGCGCTCCCCTGTCTGGTGTCGTGTAAGCGTACCCACTACCGCCATCGTTACCAGCGCGAGCACCACTCACCTTCGAGTGATCGTTACGCACGTCCGTTTAATGGAAAAAGTTTACAAGTTAATTATCTCATTGTCCTCGCACCAAAAGTAACCCAGCAATATTTTTAGTTCGTGCCTCCGCATTGTCTCGCCGCCGTAAAAACCGACTGGCGGTCTGTAAAGTCTCCGGCTGGCCGTGAACCTGTCGACGTGTCACCTGTCACCCGTCACCGTGTCGCGCACATTTTCACGGAAGAAATATTAATAGCCGGCGCGTTGGAGCCCGCTGCCAGGTGGCTGCCAGGTTGCGCGGTGTTCAGCTCGCGGCGGCGCAACATATTTCCACGCGCCCTGCGACATTGTCATTCTCGTCTCCCGCATCGTTTGCAGCAGAGCGATAGGAGTCGATCTCCGGTGCGGGTCCAGCGTGCTCCGCGAGCCCAACCAGACGTGGCGCGGCCCAGGCCGCAGCCTGCTTCTGGCAGACGATACCGTGCGCTAACACAACGGTGACGAGATGCACTCCTGCAGTGCTTTAAAACCTATTACAATCTAATTATTTTCCTAAAAGAAATGTCCGTCCCTGTTCACATTATTGCAACTAAACGCGGTTCGCTCTGATGCAAGACGTAACATCCAACGATTTATTTCTGATGAGTGATGTGTAGTTTATTAGCTTTATATTCAAACTTGGGGTTATTTGTGACAGAAATTTTATCAATCCTGATTTGTACACATGCATGGAGTAGATGTACACATGAGGGGTGCAAGGGGTCCCGCCGCACAACTCACCCAGACCCAAGCTCCACGAGCAGGTGAGTTTATCACCTGCTTGTTTGCATCCTGCTAATCAACAAACGAGGCTCTGGCTCCCGTAACCCAGAATTAAGCCAGCGTGGTGGGAGATTGCCCAAACCCCCCATATGAACTCTGACGTATGAGCGCGCCTAGTGCCCACTGGTACCGGGATGCTATGCTGACTGTATGTGGCGATCTTTAAGAGAGGTCTATGTACAGCAGTGGATGTCTACCGGCTGATGATGATGAGGGAGTAGATGTAACACATCTAGCCTTCAACATATATACATATATATTGTACCAGAAATTTATCACAAGTATTTAATAATTTTGTTCAAGAATGTTGATTGCTTTGCTGTAGCTGTGGTCACATTAGGACTATCCCAATGGATATAGGGATGACATACTAATCACAGAGCACCTGTAGCTTTATTAGTTATTGTTTACAATCTGAACTCACTAAGTTTTCATAACTGCCCACACTACATTTGGTGTGTAACAAGTGGCTTCTTTGACATATATAGTGTAATTGGAAGTTCTGCAAAGCAGCACTGGTTACCTACCCTAAAGGTAACTTGTAAGAGTCTCCTATGGAGATCTTACTTTTTTTATCTCTCCCTACATGTTTCACATGTGTTTACATATATAACAATGGCTTCAGGATTTTGATGGGTCTGTTCTGGCTTTGCAGTATATGAGGCATGTTTGCCAAAGTGCACACTGAGGGCTTCTTTATAATTCTGCACAAAAAGACAGCCTCGATGCTTTGCAGGGTTCGGACTAGTCTCAATTAAATTCTCAAACTGATTGTTGGATGGTATAATTCATCTCTTTTGTACCATTGTGTGAGGAGGTGTGTGCTCCACAATTTGTTGATATGTAAAATTAAAAATAACTTAATTTTAAACTATTTATGAACACTAATGTGTTACATAGTTTTTAAGCAAAAATTTTAATTAACTTACTAATATGTATATATTATTATTATAATATTATATTACTTATGATGTGAGTCCAAGCAGAATATTCCATGGCCGCTTATTGTATAAAATAATATATAAAAAAATAAATTAGCAAATAGAACCAGGAAGATATGAGCTTGCCTTATAATCTGGGAGCATACCTTGATTGATTGATTTTACTTATTACTTTGCTTAGCATCAAACTTGCCTTATGTTGTGAGCAGGTCAATCTACCTATTAAAAGATATTAGATTGAAATGAAATAATGAAGGTTAGGGTACCATTGTTTAAAGCCAAAATTTTAACAGGCAATGCATACTTGGTGCATTTGATAACCAGGTTATTAAAATGTTTTGTTATATAAAGGTATAATAGTTTCTATGACCTTTTTTCCTTCAAAATAACTTATACACATTAAATCTATATGTTATGAAGTCTTTAAGTGATGTACTATTTTAACTAGAGTAATGAGTTTACTGAGAGTTACTTTTAATATTCATCCGAGCATGAGTGATGTACTATACTAGGTGTGGACTTCTACTATATTTATTATGTAAGATTGTTTGCAGTTACTATCAAGGTTATCCTTTGAGAAGATTCAAAATTCCCATTATATTGGCAACAATAACAAAATATACAAAACATAACTTTTAACCAGGATTCCAAGAACGTGCTGCTACAAAAAACCTCTTCGTTACTTGCCTCGTTAATGTAGCACGAATTAGCTAGCAACAATTATTGAAGTAAGAGATTGAATTATTATTATTAATTTGGGTTAATGGCAAAAGATTGAGTTATAAATTCAGATACTTTGAATCGGTATCAATTTTGTAAATAAATTAGTTGACAGTTGACATTTGAGTTTCGTTGAAATGGGTGCAAGACTTAAAGAGAATCTAAGTAATGAGAGTAACGTACCTGTCATTTGCAAAATATCTTTTTTTCTCCAATAATTGTTTCCGTATTTAATTTCTTAAAAAAAGCAAATGTAATGAAAATTAATTGTACAATATTATTGCTTCAATGAAAAACAATAGCGTGGAAGAGTTTCAGCAGATTAGTAAAGTTTCATCCTCCCGTCATTCATTTCGCGAGTTCGGATGAGTGTATGGTCGTTTGCAATCCATTAACTATCTCATGGATCCTCAAAAGAAGTTTTTAACACAACGCTTGAGTTTAACTTGTAACGTCGTTAAAGCGACGCGTGTCGTACGCGAGTAGCGAGCGTAAAAACAGACTGCTAGATGGCGTGTTATTCGGCTAACGATCACATTATGCAGATATATTAAATATATATGGCGTAGATAAGCCCCAAGATCACCGAGCGACCAGCGTGCGCCCGAAGCAACACTACCGACTGGGAGCTCGTTTCCACGTAACCCACAGGGTACAAGATGGAGCAGACCTGATATTGCAATAAAAAACCGTGCTAAAAGCTTACACGTGCTTAATTTACCCACACTTATACAATTTAAGGCTCTGGATTTAGATAATTTACTTAAGTAATAATAAATACTTGTGGCTCGTTTTGTACGCGAGTGTTATTATTCTAGTAATTACAATGAAATAATTTTCAGCATTACTTTTTACATTGATTATTTTTACTCGTATTTACCATTTCATCAACGTGATTTCACAGGTGATTTTTAAATTTGTCGATTGAATAATATCAATCAATATAAAAGCTCTACGGTCCTGGCATACGGCGTGTCAATTACAAATAACTTTCACATATCAAAACATTAACATAAATATCTTTGTAATCATACGAGAATGTATAAAACGGTTATGAACTGACCGGAAGAACGTATTTTCGTGCATGTTACGTTGCCACACAAAGGCAAAGGCTCTCCTTACTTCACCATCCTCTTTCAATATTTAGTACATAAGCTGAACGATTTGCAGAAATTAAAACACTTGTAATTTGTTGTTGACGCCATATACTGCTTATTTACAGCTTAACAAAAGGAAACCTGTTTCAATTCGTTTTGATTTATATTTGTTAATGTGGCTGCAGCAAGTCAGAGGTAGCTTTATAGACCTTTAAATGGAATAAAAGGAGTGAAGATATTAAATTATTCCTACTCATGTGTTTGTGAAATTGTTTTTTTTTTTTGTTTACAAAGAGAAGCAGTTATGTCTGTGTTGTAGCTTCAGATTTTTGTTTACATTAAGTAAAGAAACAAATAAATATAGAGAAAAGTGGTTCTAAAGATATTGTTCCGTATTTGTATTTTACTTTGTGAGAATTGTGTCATAAACATTACTTTACCAGCCGGATAACGCTCACTTCTGAGCATAGACTTCCTTCAAGGATCTCCACTCCGATCGGTCCTTTATCAAGATTTTCGTCAAGTATCTGGTTTGTCATCAAAATTTGGTTTAAGCATAACAAATATTTTTTAATTTATTGTTTAAATATAAACTTTGATCCGTGTCGATGTTGATAAAAAATGCAAAAACACGTTTAACACGTGGGTTATATTGATTTGTTCCCTGATCGTTGATCAATAACTAACAGTCGGCGTGATTAGTTTTGAAATATGTAAAATAACAAAAATAATTAACATTTAATGTCTTTTTAAAATACATAAAATTACACAGGTGTAAATAATAAAATATAATAATTGCCATAAATTAGTTTTTAATGAAACACTATATCACAGTTAGTCGGAAGGTAAAATGCAATAACCTTCGTTTTCTTTCACTTCTTTCTCGTCCTCACTCGCCTGTCCCGAGTTTGACAAGTTAACTGCATCGTGCTGATTGCACGCCGATACTTGCTGATCTTCTTCTTCGTCTAGCAAGTCATGTAAGAAATTTAAACATTGACGTTTAAAGAATCGTTGCTTCCTAGTCGATAATTCTTGATAATCATTATAAATGCCCCGAAAGAATTGGAAATAAGAAGAGTTCTCGTCGGTAGCGAATGTGTGGGAGCTGGAAGTGTCGTCATTGTGAAGGGTCGGCTCAGCTTTAGGTTCGACAAACTGTGGCGTTTGTGAATTTAAAGAAAACCACGGATTGTGAATAAATGGTTTTATGTCCACTTGATCTGTATTAGAGGATTCGGACAGATCCATCTCCAGAAAGGTTGGCGCGTATGCCGAGTAAGGAGAGGCCCTCCTGCAACGTATAATTTTTATCATTCATTCGCATGACAAACGTTATCAATTGCGATAAATTTAAGTGAAAATATTTTTTCAAGAAAAGTATTAAAGTACAAGAAATTCTGTAATTATAGTAGGACAAATATAAAATAAAGAGGTAAAAATGTTATACAGCTTTGTTCCTTACGTGTCTGTGGCCATGTGCTCCCGCAGGAACTCCAGCTCGTCGGCGAGGTACCACCGCGACACCATGCGGCCCTTCCCCGTGCGCGCGCCGTGCATCTCGTTCCTCAAGTGACGCGAGTACGAGTTACGGATATGAGACCATTTTCTGCGCACATCGGCAACTAAAAATTTAAATGGTAACTTTTTTTATTAAAAACTCATCTTTTTGTGTCCGTCGATGTGTAAATTCAACATGATGTCATTACGCATTACCACTCCAGCCCATTTCCCGGGCGACATCCTCCCACAGCCTCTTCACTTGCGTGTAGTAGCTGGCGACCGGCATGTTGTTTCGCGCGTACAACAATCTTCTTTCTTTGACAAGTCTAATAATTTTACGGTCATCGGCTTGGTTGGAGTCAACGAGTCTGCCGACTTCCACGAACGCGCCCCGCGTCTCCGCGTGCTGGTCCGTCTTCGACATGTTTAACCAGCGAGCGCAGGTCCAGCGGCGTGCGAACGGAGCGCGCGCATGTCGGGAGGCCCGGCCCGTGGCACCTCCGCTCCGCTGCAGCCCCGGCGGCGCGCGAGTAAATAAATAACGCGACACGCGGCACGCGGCATGCGGCATGCGGCGTCGCGCCGAGTGCGGCGGGGGGCCGGCGCGGCGGCAAGCAGACACGCGCAGCGGGAAGCAAGCGCGCAAACGGCGCCGGCCCGCTCGCACCCGCGGGGCGCGCGCGCGTGCGAGCGGGCCGGCCGCGCAAGCACGTGAAAAAGCAAGCGCGCAGACGCGCTGTCCGACGGCGGTCGACTACTTTTATAAATTCCAGCTCGCCGCACGGCCGCACGGCCGCACGGCGTCCCGGCCGCGCGCCGTATCGATTGGCGCGCGCGGGCGGGCGCGGGGAGAGCTTCTCCTTCCTAGTTTATTTTCGTTCGATGGTTCAGCGCCATCAGCGTCGCAACGCATGGGTCCTGGTACTGATGACGATGATCATAATGTGATGAAGATTCTCTGCTCTGGGCAGCCCCGCAAGCGCTACTCGCGTCCCGCGACCCGCGGCGGAACTGTTGCCGCTATCTCCACCGCGTATTACCTACACCGCTGTTAGTCTTTCAAAGAATGCAAGATGTGATGACAGTGGTGGATACCGTCAGCGCGCGTCGCACGAGGAATTCCTAGTCTAAGGTTTATTAACAGATAGTGTCACGGGGACTCGAAGGAGTTACGTGACGTGTGTGGCGTTTATTGTGTTTGGCGTGTATTGCGTGTGTGCGTCAGATGCATAATGGTTCAACCCTTTGGAAGCACCTCGTGTCGATATCACAAACCGTATAAGGGTTTTCATTAAAAAAATATTTGCAATAACCTCAGTTTTATAAACCGTGCTCACAATTAGTTGATGCAATTTTTAATATTATTGATTTTATTTATACGTGCACACGTGCAAACCCCTCCCCCCCCGGCCCGAGCCCCCGCCTGCGCGCGTCGTGTGACACCACGCGGAACACTATAATGATCCCGGGATCAGCCGCAAGTATCAGCAACTTTACTAAGCCTGATACTCAATAAGCACACAAACTGTAAAAACGTTTTTATTACTTATTATGTCGGAGACAACTTCGTATGTAATTACAACCTAAACTTATAACAAATTCAGTCAGTGCGAGCTGCCGCCGCAGCTGCGGGCACTGTCACTTCCACTACCACTGCCGCTGCCACTGCCACTGCCACTGCCACTGCCCGCGTGTCCTTCCTTAGGTGCGACGGCGTGGCTGTGGCTGTGGCGGCGGCGGCGCGGCGGTGGCGGCCGCGTAGTGCGCGTAGCTGGCGTAGAGCGGGTACAGCCAGTGGTAGAGCGCGGCGCGGCGCGGCGGGGCTCATGAGGCGCGCGGGGCGGTGCGGTGCTCCCCGTCGGCCGGCCCCGGCCCAGGCCCCGCCCCAGCCCCAGTCGCAGCCGCTGCCGCCGCCGCCGAGCCCGCGTCCGCGTCCACATCCCCGGAACTGCTGCTGGAGCTGCCGCCGCCGCGTGCCCACAGGCTTGCGTAGCTCTGTTGCTCTGCGATGAGCGCCTCCTCCGCGGCGATCACGGCCTCGAACACCGTGCGCTTGATCTTGATCTGCGTGGGGTACGGGAAGCGCTTCGTGGACTGGCACATGCTGTTGAAAAAGATGTCGAGCGGGTCGGGCGCTGCGGGCGGTGGACGGCCGCGCTCGAGCAGGTGCGCCTCCGTACACTGGCGCTTGCTCTGCGCTTTACAGAGGTAGTCCAGCTTCCGGTCGATGAACGCGAGCCGCTCGGCGCCCTTGCGCTTCGCGGACAACTCGGCTTCGGCCTCAGCCTCGGACTCAGACTCGTCGGAGGTGTGCGGCTCGACGCCGTTGTGGGCGGCGTCCGAGGCGAGGTCTGGCGCGCCGTCCTGCACGGCGTCCGGCGCGACCGGCGGGTATACACCTTCGAGCGGCTTCTTGCGAACGCTCATGTGCGGCTGCAGGAATTGCATGGGCTTCATGTACTTCCACGGGTAGTTCTTCTTGACAGAGTTGGTGGGCTCCTTGGCCATCATTTCATTTTGCCGCTTCAGTGCGTCCCGATAGCTGTCGCGTAACTTTTTCCACTTCATTTTTACTTCTTTTACTGCAAAAGGAGGGGATTATTTTTAATAACTTGGTGCATTTCTCTTAGACTTTGTTTAACTGCCGGACGGCGGGGTGCCGTGCGGAGACACCGGCTGGCGCGGAAGGACCATAACCACCGCGGAGGCTGCCATGGGGTGTGGGGGCACCGTTTGGAAAGGAAATATAAATATTCATTTATTGTGTGCTTTTGTTAATTTTACAAGACGACGTCTCGAGTTTCTTTTTAACTACAACGCGCTCACACCTTCACGCCATGTTCAGTTCCGAAAGAGCCATGCTGTAGCGCAGCCTTGCCACGCGGATGCCGGAGATACTGCAACGCGCTGTGTAAGCAACTGTTGTACATAATAAATACCGAAAAAACTTCGAGAAGTAACCAACCAACACTCACCCCCACCCCCACCCCCACCCACCGCCACCGCCACCGCCACCGCCACCGCCGGCAGCGCGCGACCAGTGCCGCCGCTAATGAAGTGCAGTAACTTAAGCGTGCGGTAATTATATCGAAATAATGAATAGTTATTCTTGTGTTACACAAGAAGTGCCTTTTATCTGAATACTGCAACTCGAGCCGCGGCCGCGGTTTCCCTTCAAATTCTTGTGCTGCCTGCAGGACATGGCAGCCATATGTTATCCGGTGTCAGGAGACGCGGCCCGCTTTAAGGCTGCCGCCTGGTCCGATTCCGCGAAGAGTTCTCGCCGCGCGCACTGCCATGGAACTCGTCGCGCATTGTGTAATCGGGCGCAAATCCCGGTCCGCTTCCAACGGGAGCTGATGCAGCACGCACGCGGCAGATGGTGGCGGGCGTGCGGGCGGCACACTGCGTTATCCAATGAAACACGAAACAATACACTGGCGTGTGCCGGCGGCGGTGGCGGCGGCGGCGCGGGGCGGCCGTGCAGGGGCAGGGGCAGGTAGTGCAGCTTACCTGACGACAGATCAGTCTCTTTCATGACCTCGGTCCACGCTGCATCCTTGAGCTCCTGGTCGCGGTATTCTATGGCGGTGGTATTCCATAGGCAGGGGTACTTGCGCACGGTTTCGATGAAGTGTTCCATGGTGCACGCTGACCGCTGACGGCTGACGGTTGCCGGCGAGCGGCGGCGAGCGGCGGGCGACACGCGGGCCGGCGTGCGGCGCACTGAGCCAGCTCGCGGCCCGCCGCCGGCCGCGCCCCGCGCCCGTCGCCCGCGCGCCGCCGCGCCCCAGCGGCTGCCGCGCTGCTCGCCGCCGCCGCCGCCGCCACCGCGCCGGACACGCTCCCACAAAATTATTGCGTCTTCCCTGCAGGGGCGCGCTGCTCCTGTGCAGACGCGCCCCATCCGTTGCGCGTGCACGGCACGGCGCGCCCCTCCACACCTTACATCCTCTTATTACGAGTATTCGCAGACGTTAATGTGACGTGCGAGGTACGACGTGCGCGTGCCGGCAGTCCGCAGCTTGCCGCACGCCGCACGCCGCACGCCGCACGCCGCCCACCGCCCACACTCTTTCTAACATACTCTGTGATAACAAAAATAAGTATAGGGCTCAAGGAAATCCTAAACATAATTACATAATTGTCATTACAGAATAATATTCAATCAATGTAACATCGTCTGTCGCGTGACATAGGTGCACCTCTTGCTCCCGCTCCCTATTCCCACCAGCCGCCGGTCTCGGCAGCGGTGCGCCGGGCGGCACCGCGCACCGGCTGTATGGCCACGACAGCTGCACGAAGCGTCGCTGAATATTGCGAAATACTTGCCGGTACGTGCCCGCGTCGTGCCCGCGTCGTGCCCGCCGTGCTCGCCGTGCCCGCCTCGCAAGTAGCGCCGCGAGCCACTGGTGAATTATATATCACTCGAACGCTACGCAGGTGGTGCTCCTGCGACCCGGGTTCCCTCTAACGCGGTAACATTGCCAAAAAAACCTTAGGGCGACGGTGTACGTACGGCTGAAACCGCGCACGGACTCATTTGTTAAATTATAATTGCGTTAAACATTTTTTTTTAAATACTACGTTTGGGAGAAACTATAGAAATATTTATTCGTATTGACTGTGACCTGCACCTGTGAACAATCCACGGCTCCAAGCTAACCTCATTTGTTCGTGGTGTATGTACCCCGCTAATCACCCCCCACGGGTTCCCGCCCTGTCGTGGCGGAGGGGCTCAGTAACCGTGGTCGAGCACACGGTCAAGCGATGTGGAACCCACCCGGCCGGCCCACGACAAAGGGCCGGCCCGAGGCGGCCGCTCCAGGTTAGAGCTCCGGAGGCTCAACGAGAGCTCACCCGAGCGGCCGGGGGCCGCAGAAGCGGCTTTATGCAGTGGTTTAATAAGGTGGTGGGAGGTGCCCTATGCGGCCAGGCTGCAGGGGCGGTTTGATACTGCCACTTGCAGCCGAGGTGGGATCGCCGAGGGAGTACCCTCTGCGACCAACCGGTGTCGTACCGGCGATGCGGCGGCGGTGGGGCCGCGGAGGAAGAGGAGTGTCGGTATTGCGATGCGCCGTTCTGCCTATCCTCCGCGGCAGTAGACGGGTCGCGGCGGACCCATCATCTCTCCGCCGCGGGGAGCCGGGAGAGGTTTTCTCTCTGAGCAACGGGTTCGGAGGAACCCGTCGCCCGCGCGACTGCAGGAGCCCGAGAAGGGGGCGCGCTGCAGTTTCCCGCGCGCCTTGTAAAGGTACGGTTTATCCCTCCCTCCCGAGGTGGGGCTGCGCAAGCGGCCAGCAGCCCCAGGGTCTCGATTGAGTGCCAACGCGTTCCCGCGACTCTGCCATCATGCGATGAGGTGGAACATCGTGGGGGTTTTAGTCGGTGCAAGTCCGACATAACCCGTGCTTGCCCTCGTGAGGACGAGTATACGTAGGCATATCACACATGTGAAAAAAAAACCCCGCTAATGAACAAACGTGGCTCTGGCTCCCATCGACCAAGACTGGGCCAGCGTGAAGGGAAATAGCCGAAATCCTTCCATGTGAATTCCTATCCGATCGATGTGGGGATTATTGCGGGACGCCTATATCCAGCAATGGACGTCTATGGGCTGATGATAACGATGAACGTACCCTCTCCTTTTGTATTGCATCTGGTTTCACACAAAACAGTATTTTCTAGCAACGTGTTCCGAATGTTAAAAAAGGGTTGCTCGTAGTAACGGATGCACCTGCGCCCCGGCATACGGCGGTGCGGCCGAGGGGCGCCGGGATGTACATCCGTCCGCACGTCCCTCCGACGATGTCTCAAGTTTTCTGGATTGTGTTTTCTCTACGATTATATTATGTACAGTAACAAAAGCATTATAATGTAGTCTACAAAAAGGATTTATATTGGCCTGCTAATCAGATAAAATAATACACTGCGCAATTCATTCGGGTCGATCGGCGGAGGCTAATACGACAGGGTATGACGCATTCGCCCCCGCCGGGCACGGCGCGCGCAGTGCGCCAGCTGCAGCAGCGCGGACGCGGCAGCGTGGCACCGGCTGCAGCAAGGAACACTGCTTGTTTTCCTTGCACAGGAGCGCGTTTACCATTTACCGTATTTATTTGCACCTAGACACCATATAGTATTTATACATGTGTGCGTAAAGAACTTTACGTCAGCAACCTTCTAGTGAAATACAACCCTTATAGTGCTGGCAGTACATTTAAGATCATTCCGAACAAAATGAAAAGGTTGTTAATGAATATGTAAGAAGAATATATAACATGCTTAAATTCATTCAATGACAATTTTGCAACCTTTATTTTGTTAAAATAAGGGAAATGCCTTCGCATAACCGCTCTCGCGAAAGCAAAGACAGGTTAAGTGGAACTTGCATCGACTAAAACCCCCACGATTTTACACTATCGTCGTTTTAGGGCGGGGCCACGGGAATGCTTTCGTAAACATCCGCGACCCCCCCCCCCAAACCCGGCGGCACTGCGCAGCTCCATTTCGAGAGGAGAGCTGCTTTCTACCTCTGTAAGGGTGCGCCGGGAAATACAGCGCGCCCTCTTGTCAGCCTCTTATCGTCACCTGAGCAACGGATCCTCCGAACCCGTCACCCGGTGGCCATGGGAGCCAAGAAAGAAAACTAACTACCGATTCTCTGCGGCGGATCTGGCCTTGGGTATCACCGCCAACCGTTATATGGCCGCTGAGGATAGTGAGAGCAGCAATACGCAACACCGACACTCGTTTTCGTCCACGGCCACATCGCCGCCGTATTGGCGGAGCGGCACCGTTTAGGGAGTAGTAGCTGTGAACCGTACCGATACTCCTCTCCCTCCGCAACTTCATCACGGCTGCAACGAGCAGTTCAAGCCTGCCCCCGTAGCTCAACTGTACAAATCCGAAGTTAGCTCACGGAGCTTACCTAAAGCGGCCAACTATAGTCGGCGGAGTAGATTCCCCTTAGCTCCATTGTGGGTGACCAAGCCTCGGCTACTAAGGCCCACCGCCATGACAAGGCGGAAACCTGTTTAAATAATAAATATACAGTAAGTACGCAATGGAAATTCATAAAAATCATTTATACCAAAAATGCTACACAAAATATCAATATTAAGATAGTGATAAAACACATATAATGGTTTTAAAAAAATATTTATTTACGTTATTTGTTTCCCGCTCGCTTTGCTGACCTTAATACTTCCGCAAATCCTTTTGGGAAAGAAAATTTTGTATAATCCATCCTTAGCTGACCTTTACTCGACAAAAGGAATATTCCTATTAAATTTAAAAAAAATCTCCAGGCCTTATGGTCCCAGAGATATCGTGATGAGTGTCTACATAGGTGGAATGTCATATATAAGTATATGTAAGTGTCCCGCGGCAAATTTAGGATTTGAAATTCGAATATTTTTCTAACGGTTGTGCGGGGGACCGGGAAGGAGTTACAGTTTGGCGCCGCATTTGTGCGGATTGGTCAGTCATGATGTCGCAGTGGACTGGTGCTCTTTCTGCCAATGGAATAATTGGGCTGATTTTCTTTGAAAAATCTCGTGAACCAACCGTAACTGTTGATGGTGATGTCTATCGCCGCATGCTTAATGAGTATTTTATACCGATCTATCAAACAGCTCTCACACGTGGTTTGAACAAGATGGCGCTACGCCTCATACAGTAAGAGCCACCATGAGCCTCCTGCGCGAGATACACTCAGAATACTCTCGAAAGATTCCGCGAGTGTGTACGTCGCGATGGAAAACATTTGGACGGAGTTATCTTCAAAAAATAAAATCCGTATGTCTCGTCTTCCTTTTTATGACAAATATATGTATATTCTAAAATAATTACACCTTTAATTTAATTAAGAAATCTTAAATCTGCCACGGGATAACTACATATACACACATATAATAATAATCTATATACATATACAGATCATAATAAAGCCAAAAATTAAATGACAATTGATTTAAAGATTTATCGTAGCCAAATAATTATCTATCCATATTCTGTACTGTGTGAATATATGAATTAAGGAACTTAAACGAAAATAAGAAAGATGAAACGTAGGAGAGAAAAATAAAAAAAAAGGAATACCGATAGAAGTGGTCGCAATTATCTACGTCTGGCAGTGTAGCCAGCAAGCAATCCAATCCATATTGCAATTATTTAATATTGGATATAAAAATGAAACGCCCGTTTGGCAATAGCGCGTCTGTGCCGTAGCCTGTAGCGTGCAGTCTGTGGAGGGGTTCCCGCCGCACTCGAGTGACATATTTCTCGTAAATTGTTTGTATCGATTCGTGTGCGCGGATGTGGCAAATAAATCGGGGGAATGTTAAAGGTTTTGTAGCTAATTACGTTATAGACTAATAAAGTGTAAGGAAAAGTGATGGTTTGTGTTTCCTGTAGCTACTTATAAACTACTGATGGGTGCTGAAAAGTAGGGATTTGGCCAGACAGTGGTGCGGTGTGTTGTGTGCTGTAGACAACCGACGTAGAGCTGCGGATGGAGGGCAACGCTGATCCCGATGGTGACCGAAGGCTGTACGTAGTCCTTACATGACAGCTATGCGACTGGTGTTTATCGAGTTCACGCGAACTGTTTCCTGTCGCATTTTGTTATGTTCGAAATTAGCTGGCTATTTACTATAATTTCTCACTGTATTTATTTTTGTTTACATTTTGGGTACAAGTTTACAGCATATTGTATTTTTCTCATGAATGTTGTAAAAAGTAAAGAATTAAAATCTGAATTTCTTTACAAGTTAGAAGTATAAAAGTTCTACCTAAAAATAATTGTTATTGCTGTGAAGCAATATTTCAAACTAGAAAATGCCAAATAGTGACATATATTCATGTGAATTATCACACACTTGTTTGTTAAATAACTTGTTCTAACAATCAATATGGTTATTGGGGGTTTACTAATTATTGCGATGATCATATCAACTGATGTGTGCCTGCTTAACATAAATACTGTATTAGTTCAATATAAATTGTGGCAACCTGGCAATCTTAAACAGATTGTTGGTGAGGTGTTTATATTTTCAATATGGAGGTGTAGTACAAACATTATATGTATTGATGGTTTTCATAGAATGTTTTTATGTTATGCTGATATATTATCTTCCAACTATGAGTTTGGAGTTTACATTTTACAAAGAAGGGACAGCTTCATTTTCAAATAAACATTTATATTTTTTATTGTCATATATTGGTAGGTACGAACAAACCATTCATTTCCTTAGCAAATATTTAATATGAAGAGAGTAAGGAACAAAATTTTAATTTGGTTACACTTTACTATTTTGCTATTGGGCACAATATACTTGTCTTGAAGAACAACAGTTTGTGGCAGAGATTAAATGCTTTAATTTATATTAGTAAATAGAGATTATTAATGATTCATGTAGTGACAATGAAAAGGTTGCGAATAAATAATAATGAATCTTTTATGATCAATTTGCAGAGTGGACCTTAGTGCAGTGGAGGGTGATGGTGACCGTAGCAGATACAGGTTACCTTTTTTTTAACTATTTAATTTTTTGGATTTTTTAAGTTATGATGCGGTTGCTGTCCAATATCTGATAGTTGTCATTATTTTAAATATCGCTGTACCTATGGATATGGTTAGGCATTGTGATAATGAGACTGCTGTACCCGTAAATTGCATGTCAAATCCACTGTAATTTTTTTTATAATTTGGATGTGGTGTAGCTGATGAAGTGGCATCTTTATGTATGCAGACATAATGTACATACATTATGTCTGCATACATTACTACATACTTCTTGAAATGAAAATGAGTACTTACACATGTAAGTACTTATTTTCATTTCAAGAAGCAATTGTAATAATGTGAAATTAGGAATTACAACTAAAAGTAAAGAGTGGCACTGACAATTACCAATCTGTACATTCTCACTTTACTACCTCTGAACTCATTTAACTAACTTAATGTTTAACTAAAACTGGTTCGTTTACCTCAAACAAATATTTTACCATAAGGTTGTTTTACTAAAAGTTACAATTCTTCTTCCTCCTGCCCTTTTCCAATTCTATGTGGAGCCTGCACAGTATGTTCTTCACTTCCACATCTCTCTATCAGCCGCCATATCTAAATTCACACTCTTCTTACACATGTCATCTTTCACACAATCTATCCACACTTTCTTCAGTCTTCCTCTACCCTTATAACCATCCACATTCATTGCCATTACTTTCTTTGTTATATGTCCTTCATCCCTCCGCATAACATGCCCATACCACGCTAACCTCTTGCTCCTCAACTTCTCTGTCACGTGCAACTTTCAAAATTCCTCTAATATACTCATTCTTAATTTTATCCATCCTTGTCACACCACACATCCATCTTAACATTCGCATCTCGGCCACATGTAATCTCCTTTCATCCAAACCCTTTGTGGCCCGCAACTCAGATCTGTCCCTTAAGTTTGAGGGGAATTCGTGGATCACAAGTCGTTCCAGTGACATGTCGCCATTACATCCAACCTGCATTTATTCGGCTTCTCTCATCTTGATCAAAATTATGTAATATATACTGAAAGTTACAATTATTATCCACAAAATGGTAGGCGCCATAGTCCTCACGATATGTAAACTAGTTAGAGGTGCAAGTATTCAGATCAAGTTTTTATCAGATAAGTTGTTGTATAATGAACAAATGAACATGTAGTGCATGTGCACGCGGAGCTTGTACTGGTGAATCAATCGATAGCCTACTAGCAAGCGCGAGCTCAGCTATGAAAGTTTGGGAATTGGTGATTGTGTTGCAGCATGCTAGTGCGATGCGCGTCGCAGTCGTCGTTGGACGAGTCGTCGCAGCGGCGCGGGTGCGGCGCGCGCGGCGTGGCGGGCGAGGACGCGGATGCGGACGCGGCAGCTGCGGCTGCAGCGGCGGGGGGCCAGCACGCTGCCGCGCTGCTGGACGCGCTCGCACGGCTGCGCTGCGACGCAGCGCTCTGCGACGTGCGCCTGCAGGTGCGCCCGCGCCGCGCTGCGCGCTCCCGTAGTGCTCGCGCAGACGTCGGCGAGGTGTTATCGCACTTAAACAGGGTGTTCGGTGCGCGCTTTTGAGAACTAATTGCGCAAAGCTAAGATCTACTGACAACCATCGCGGCGCATGCGCCCGCTGCCAAGCGGTAAAGTGCGGTGAGTGAGGGTCACTCCCAAACTAAACCATCATCACTTCACGAACGGCTTGATGACCATAACGATATATGTTGTTCTACGCAGAGCAACCTCCCCTCAATGTTTTAGGGTCATTGTGGTAGTCCTGGCGAAGAGAAATTAGTCAGTCAACAATTGATGAAGGAAAGTGTACGGCGTTGTAGGCGCAGCCGGAGGATGCGGCGGCGGGCGCAGGCGTGAGCGCAGCGGCAGGCGCAGCCGTGGGCGCGGCGGTGGGCGCGCCGGAGGGCGTGTGGGCGCACCGCGCCGTGCTCGCCGCCTGCTCGCCTTACTTCCGCGCCATGTTCACACAGTTCGACGAGCGCACGCAGCCCGTCGTCACCATACAGGTAGTGCAAACACAGACTGCTACATGAAGCAAATCTGTCATTGACTGCATGTGTATAAATCTATTTCGTTTCCAGAACGTGGATCCGCACGCCTTGGAGGCAATCATTGAGTACGTGTACAATCCTGATTCTTTGGTCATCACTGAGGAGAACGTGCAGGTGATGTTGCATTGCTGCGCAGCGCCCGTCTACGGGCTGCAGGCTGCTGACGGTTGACGGTTGATGCTAATGTCGTGTGCGGTGACAGAGTGTGCTGTCGGCGGCCTCGCTGCTGCAGGTGACAGGCGTGCGGGCGGCTTGCTGCTGCTTCCTGGCAGCTGCTCTCGCACCCGACAACGCGCTCGGCATCCGTGCCTTCGCCGAGATGCACGCCTGCCCCAACCTGCTGCTATGCGCCGCGCGCTACATACACCGACATTTCGTCGAGGTAAGAAGTATTCGCGCGCAACCAACGCACCGCTCACATAGCCACCGCATTTACCCCGTTCACACTTACCGTTGCACAATCGCTTTCAGGTGCTGGAGACCGAGGAGTTTCTTTCGTTGGCCCCGGAGACGCTGGCGCAGCTATTGGACAGCGACCGCATCATGGTGCGTGTCGGAACTCGCAGGCTAAGTAAAACTTATGCCGGCAAAGCAGAGCCCGCGGGCTGCCTTCTACCCTTTGTAACACTTCCCGACGACTCGAGAACAACATTGGTGTTATGTTAGGTTTTTATACATAAGGAATATTTACTGCCTAGTTACTAAATTGTTTTTTATGTTGTTTATTAAGGATGAGTTGGCGCAGAGCGATTTTAAATCCTGGTGGAACGTCGTCATTCCTAGTTTACAGTCCATAAAATATTGCTTGATACCTGAGCCGTTCGTCAGAATGACGTAATAGGTATGGGACGTCTTTCGTATTTTATCGATATTCATGTCGAAATAAGTTTATTTAAGAAAAATACATTTTACCGACATTGAAAGAAGAATTAAAATTAAAGATGAATTGGAACGTATTTAAAAATTTTATTGTTGATAGGTGTACAGCCGAGATGAACGTCAAAGATGAATTGAGATTCATCACTGGAGCGGTACTAAACATTAATAATGAATTCTCGCATCGCTGCATCGCGATCGCATATGCTGTCAAACTGAAGATCGCGCTCCCGATGTTTTGAATCACATTTTTTGCCCTCTCAACTACATTTTTCCAAACATCGTGCTTTACGTGTACACAAGCTTCGTGTAGTGATGTCAACATTTTGTTTGCCGTGACAGGCGGGGCTACGTTATGTCCGGCAGCGTAACCTAGAAAAGAAGGTATTCGATCAAACAAAAAACCTACAAGTATACATTCTTTGTAAAATTTTATATATTGTTTTAGATTGATTATACGAACCTTGGATTTTTGACTCCACATTAGTTCTATTGCATTGTAATGGCAATGATATGGTGGTAAACAGATGACTACGTGGCCCATTTCCTTTGCAATTTCATCTAAAATATATTTTGGGGTTTGAGGTTTATGAATGCTAACTAACCTTAGCAAATCTTTCTTGAGCATGCGGTTATTCGCTTCTATCTCTTTGTTTTGCAGCCAAGTAAATAATTTTAATTTTACGATTGCTTGTCGTAGGCGCTTTATCTTTTTGTACCGAGTGGTATGGAGCGTCGTCCATCAGATTATAATGTGGTTCACTCAGATTATTAAAAAGAGTTAGAAACCACTCCTTAAATTTTGTAATATCCATTTCTTCGTGGTACTCTGTTGTTTTGACAGATTTAAAAGCTAATTAGGCACAAAAAAGGACCATGTCTCCGCATGAGCAATTATTATTCTTTGACCTTGGGGCACCTTGGTGCTAAACTCCGCTTTATTCCAGTGTGTCTTTGACTTGTGCAAAAAGTCAATTCGGGCCAAAGCAATGTCTGTGCCCTCCATTAAAATATTTGTTTTATCGCTATTTTTAAAAGTAAAGCTGATTTTTTTTTAAATCTTGGATAGTGCTGGTGGACTGCCTTTGAATAAATCAGAGTCTGTAAACGATACAGCAAATTTTTTTAACGTGGGAAATTCACTACGTGCGTAATACGCATAAATATGGTTTCATATTCCAGCGGCGTTAATTTCGGTGACTGGCAAAACTATCTTCCTTTTTTTATTAGGACTATAATATTTTATCTCTCTCATCTTTTCTTTAGTAATTCGAGACACTTGCTCGTCCGATACCAAGAGCGTCAAGATCTCTATTGCATACTTGCTTTAATGGTAGTAGCGGTCCGCCATTTCGATTCTCGCGCTTTTTTTGTTCATTTCGGTATTGTAATGCAAAAAAAAATAATAAGAAAACATAACAACAAGACAACAATATAACAGCAATAGCGACAAAACAGTATTAATCACGTAGCGGTAGCGTGTACAAAAGAGTCGCGTCACGAGCGCACGCGTACTCACTCAAATAAGATGGCGCCCGCTTGTTCGCTGCATGCGAAAGCAGTAGGTATTGCTGGACTAAAAAATACAAATCTGTTGTGAAAGCATTATTATATTTAATCATTTATACATTTTATGATAATGAAATTTTCATACATTATTTTATCGATACACACCTATCGGTCGATTACACATCGAAGTAAGCTAGCAAACAAATAATAGAATAAATAATTTAAATTATCTTTGGTTTTACTGGTATCCCTTTAATATCATGGTTCTTTTTTAAAATAGTGTTCTACTTTTATATACAAATATCTTATTAATATTTAAAATCTGACACTTTCAACAAGAAATTTATTGTCTTTAAAACGAAGTTTAACATCTCAGGCATCAAGAAATATTTTATGAACTATAATTGCAATGTTTGTGCGACGACGAACATACCAGAGTTGTGTGAATGGGAAACCATGCATGTTGCAAACTCGCTAAGTAACAAGATGAAGCAATTAATTTGTCTGGCGGCAACTGTTCCACACACATTACAATCTCCAACAAATACAAGTAATTACACAAATCGCGAAGAATTGATTGAATAATTTGTCATAATTTCTGTGCTCTCACAAATAATCATTCGTCGGTTAATAATAAACTCCGTTTACTAATTTTAATGTCGTTAACAATCTACTGAACCGTTTGCATGTTGAAATTGTAATGAGAGATAACTTTCTTCTTGGTGGGGAATTTGAAATTAACAAGTGCTATGTTCGTAGGTGCCGAATGAAGAGGTGGTGCTGGACGCCGTAATCCGCTGGATGCAGCACAACCCTGAGGTGAACGCGTTTATATGTATTTGTTCTTATGTGGGTACTGTAGCCAAAATATTAAGTTAAAAACAATGTGATATTGCTTATACGCGACTAAATGAATAGGAGCGGCAACAGCACCTTGGTGCGCTGCTGGAGCATGTGCGGTTGCCACTGCTCGCGCAAGATGTCCTAGTCGCGCGCGCTGCTGCCGAGCCGCTTGCAAGTGCTGGACTACGGGTCAAGGTATGCCTGAGCATGGCTCTTGATAACATTCTACTCTAAGACTATTGGAGCTTAGTGATCTTATTTAAGCAAGCATACAAACAATTCTTAAATCAACCTAAATGTTACAAAAAATCTCCACTAAATATCTGTTCATCCAACTCCGTGTGATAGGACCTGGTGATAGAGGCGCTGTCTTTCCACCTATTGCGGCCAGAACGACGTGCAGCAGCAGCAGCTGCGTGTGCGCGCGCCCGTCCTCGCCAGCCACCTCGCGCTCCTAAGGTATGCCCGGCGATGATCCCGCTGTATTGGAATGCACGATATGTTTTATTCGTTCTTTGTATTACAGGTTTTGCTGGTGGTAGGCGGACAGGCGCCTAAGGCGATTCGCTCCGTGGAAGCATTGCAGTTGGAGGCTGGCCGGTGGCGCCGCGCCGCCGATCTGCCCACGCGCCGCTGCCGCGCGGGTCTCGCTGTCGTCGCGGGGAAACTTTACGCCGTCGGTGGCTTCAATGGTGTGTCACAAGTTAACTGTACCTGTGTTATGTGCTCGCCGGGCTTGCAGTGGGTAAACGTAACACTCATCGCGTACAGGCACCCTGCGCGTGCGTAGCGTAGACATATACGACGCATGCACGGACACGTGGGCACCGGGCCCGCCGCTATGCGCGCGCCGCTCCACGCTGGGCGTCGCCGTCATCGGGAACACCATCTATGCGGTGGGCGGGTGAGTGCGATGTGCCAACTGAATTAACATTTATCAATCTACTAAATTATGCCACTGTAAAGCATTTATTAAAAAAAAAATACTGTGCGTTCAACCATAGATAAAGGACACTAGGTGCTAAATAAACATTATATGGTACACCATGGCAAATTCATCACTTACAATTGGGTAAATTTTGTATTAGTGGTTAGTAATAATATCAAACTATACGCGCAGTTTCGACGGTGCGTCGGGTCTCAGCTCTGCAGAGGCGATGGACGCTCGAGAGGGCGTGTGGCGGCCCATCGCCAGCATGAGCACGCGCCGCTCTTCGGTGGGCGTGGCCGTGCTTAGCGGTCGGTTATATGCGGTGGGGGGATATGACGGGGCCGCGCGCCAGTGCCTGCACACGGTGGAGCGCTACGACCCGGCGGCGGATGCGTGGGAACCGGTCGCAGAAATGAGCGCGCGCCGCTCCGGCTGCGGTGTGGGCGTAGCGGAGGGCGCACTGTACGCGGTTGGCGGGCACGACGGCCCGGCCGTGCGTCGGTCTGTGGAGCGCTACCGCGAGGGGGCCGGCTGGGCACCAGCACCACCTATGGCTACGGCGCGTCGCAACGCCGGCGTGGCTGCGCACAACAACCGGTTGTACGTGGTGGGCGGTGACGACGGTGCCGCAAATCTCGCTACCGTGGAGGTGAAATATGGTCGGCCTTAACATAGAACTCTTTAGAATATATGACATTTTAGCAGCATATTACATTTACCTGTCGCGAAAACGACATGGGGTGTATAACAACTGGTCACGACTTCATGTTAAAGTAGAAGCTGGAGCAACCCGCACCGCTCGCGGCGGTGACGGCGCAATGCTCCATTGTTTATTGAATTCCGAGTGCAACGTGTGGCCCGCGGCAATGCAACTGGTGACGATACGAGTTGATTGGTCGCGATCTGCCATTGGTTGCCGTTTGTTTCAAGCGCCAACATACCCGTTACATATCAGGTCGCGGCAGTTAATACCCTAGACCACTGGTGACTGATCAGATTCCCTCGTAGCGGTAATGATTTCCGCGCGCACCCTTAAATTTTTGCCTATTTTTGTTAGTACTAATAAGGCAAATAAATATTTTGTTTTAAATGACGATCATAACGTTACGTAAACGCGCATACACACGCATAGACACGCATGGGCACTTGTGGCTTATGCTTGCATCGCTTTGCGCAGGTTTTTGATCCGGCTACGGAATCTTGGACGACACTGTCCACCGGCATGTCGGTGGCGCGCTCGTACGCGGGCGTGGCCGTTCTAGACGAGCCGACCTGACGCGCGGCCCCCGCGCCTGCCGCCAACCTCGAGCCCGAAACAGACCCGGATGCGCCCGAGGCAATGACAGCGGGCGCCGCAGCCGTGCCCGCCTACCGCGCCCACGCACGCCTCACACACGCCGCGCACTACGATCGGCTGCGCAACGTGCGCGTGCGCGTGCACCACGAGCCGGGGTAAAGCGATGTTCTATTACTCTTTTCTCCAGGTTCACGACTTTCTAAACATACCAGTCTACGGCGCGGTTACCCGGTGAGCCCCGCCTGCATTAAATATTCTTTCATTTACCGTACTTAGTTGTCTTTCAGACGTCTCCTTAATTATATTTCACTGCGTCCGCGGAACGTTTGATCAGGCTGTGTAGGTAGCGGCTAGTTAGCTAGTAAATGATTTCTTGTTTAGATACGCGGGTGCGGGCGTAGGTATGGCGGGGTCGGGATCGGGCTCAGGGGCGGGGGCGGTAGCGGGAGCCGGCGGCATGGTGTCGGGCGGACGCGGGTGGCGCGCGCTTTGTGTGCGCGGAGCGCCGGAAGACGCCTATGAGAGTGTGAAAGTGGCGAGTGCGGGTGGGGTCGGAGGAGTTGGCAGCGCGGCGGGTGCTGCCGCCGCCGCAGCCTACTGGTGGTGGCGTGTGGCCGGCGCCAGACATCGTCACCGCCGAGCCTCGCAGACGCTCGAATTTCACGAACACCACCATCGTGCACAGGACCATCACGGTACACTTTAGATTCGGAAATAATGACGTATAATTTGAATTTAATACGCTTGTGAATTATTACCCGCGTTGCAGGGTGCGTGACGGGAAGTGCTGGGGGCGCCGGTGGTCCGGGGGCGGGAACAATGCCCCGCGCGCGGCGAGTCGTGCGCGGCGTGTGCGGCGTACGCGTGGCGTTGTCCGCGTCGACGGGCGCCTTACCGCCACCGGACGCGCCCGCTCTGCTGCTATTGCAACGCTGGCGGCCACCACATGCGCACGCACATCAGCACGCGCATGCGCCCCGGCCCTCCTGCTCCTACCATTTGCTACCGGAGAGCCAACGCCTGCACTGCGCGCTGCCGGTCAGTGCTCCGGAGTGACGTAACGCTGCTACGTACACTACGTTCTGTCGTTCGGCTGTTGACAGCTGTGTTAACGTGCTCGCCCCCACGAAAGTCCAGCTTACATTAGGCGGACGTGAAGACAGCATTCGATATGATATTAGCACCGTGCTCCGCGGCGCTGTGCAATGTATCTATTAGTTGCAACAGTGTCCACCGCGCGGTTTGTTTCTGAAGCCGGGCCGTTTAGATAGATAGACGGATAGATAAATAGATAGATGGATAGATAGATAGATAGTCGGATAGATAGATAGATAGACGGTTAGATAAATCGTTTATTGTAGCCAAAAAAGGTAACACACCATACATATACATTAACAAACAAGAACTTTTTTATATAACCGCATGAACTACATTGACACACTGGATAGACATGAGAGTGTGTATGTGTTTGTGTGTGTGCTGCAATGTCACAAAAGGCCGTAGCTCAGTGAATTATTCACCTGCTGGAGGTGAAACACTGATTTTCAGCTAGCAGCCGCGGTGCGACCGCGATGAACGATAGATGATTTCGTGGTGGCGCGTTACACTCTCACCTGGTTTATTTCTTACTGGGCTAACGAGACGTACCTTTTCGACATCTGCAGTGTAATGCGAATGATATATATTTGGAAGTAGCTGACAGCGTCTGCAGCTCGACCGCGCCTCCACTGGCTTAAAATAGTGTAAGTAGTTTTTGGTGAAACATATAATAGGGGTTGCTCTTGTAACTGTAGTGTGATATGGTTGGTTGCGTTGCGGGCAGGGCGGCGAGCGCTCGTGCTGCGAGGCAGACACGCAGCCTTCGGACTCGGGCTCCGAATCGGACGACGAGCTAGTGCGCGCCGAGCCAGAACGTGCCGGCGAGCCGCTCGACGAGCCGCTCAGAGAGCCTCTGCGTGACCCACTGGACCCGCTCGACGAGCCCGACTACGAGGAGGAGCTTGACCGTGACTACCACTTGCACGAGCATATCGATCACATCGACCACAGCGACGAGCTGTCCGACTAGGCCGTGTCGCATTGCATCTCCCGGCTGCGGCGGCCGGCTAACATCGACCGAATGTCGGTCTCACATTACTCCTACAGGGCATTAGATCAGCAGGCGGCGCGCGGGGCGGCTGTCTGAATCTGTTGCCTGGCTGGTTGTGGATGGTCGTAAGTAGATGCCGCTACCATATTGGTATTTTATTGATGTTTCGATGATACTTCTGGTAATAGTCTATGATAAAAATTAACGAAATAAGTATCATCATCAACAATCATGTGTAGTTGCAATAAGTTGTAAGCTCACGGAGCCTGCGTCGTGCGTGTGCGGGTGTGGTTGGAGAAGTTTGCCCGCTCACTCCTCCCACCCCGTGTTCGCGTCGTAGGTTTCTCCGCCGTCTGCTCGCCGACCGACAATTTGTAGCAGGGCCGTTGTGGGCGCTACTGCCCTCGGTGTAAATATACTTTCGATAGTACGTTCTGCTATCCGGCGTCCACGTCTCCTCCGATTTACTTACGAGCGCTCGGAGTACTGCTGGTGCCGCCGACTTGCTCCGTGAGTAAATGGTTAATAGTTATAAGAAAATGGTAATATAACGATTCATTGTGTTCGTTTGTTTCATTTCGTAAGCGCTCATTTCCCGCATCGCGCACGAAGGCGCGGCCGCAGTGTCGGAATACGGCCCTGCCTCGACTCCATACACCGGCACCGGTGCATTTATATATTTAAACATGAAACAAAAATTGTTTAGTGATAATGTAATCCAAAAGGCGAACATACTGCCACAAGACATTCTCTTCCAGTCACCTTTTCGGTTTGTGTAGAAAAGAAAATGAAAAAAAATACACATACCATCGGGTGCAAAAAGAAAGACAAAATACAAAGTATGGATGTAATATGACATTATCATTATCAGTCGACAGACGGTCCACTGCTGGATATAGGTCTCCCTCAAAGTTCTCCACATCGATCGATCCTGCACTGCCTCCCGCATCCTTCACCAGATCGTCGTCATATGACACATGAGAACGTTATTGTTTAGACACACTGTATATATATATGATGCTAATGAACACAGCGCCTCCTGACCGCCTCGTTCGGAATCCCGATTCAATACTGTTTAACACTACAAGATTTATCTGGAAATAATTATTGAATGTTACTTTTGACTTACCAGTTTAACTTTTTCCGGAGTCCTTGGACTGTGCGATTGGGTCGCGGTTGTGGGTTTTTTTTAACGTTTGTAACAAAAAGTAAATGGTCGCACACCTCGGAACCAGAAGGGTCGGTAACGGGGTAGTGTCGGACTCCAACCGACTCAAAAGCTTCACACTGTATTTCAATCACTTCCGAAAATATGCACGGGGGTCACGGGGTAACATCGAGCAGTTCTTCCGCAACGCCTAATCGACGCCCGGTTCGAACGGGTTCGCCTCGAGGGCGGTTGTGGGGTGGTGATCGACAACCGTGAACATTTTGTTTTCAACTGTATCAATCACTTCATACAATGGTTTCTATTTAAATGATTTGTTCTTTCGACTTTTGCTCTCTTCCCATGCGGGACGGATACCGTGGTCGTTTCTTTTGGCTGATCGACCATGTCAAAAATACTTTAGTTTGATGAGTATAATGTCAAATATGAAATGATACAATTTATATTCATCGTCAGAACGAACCTCAGCCCCACAATTTGTTATGTGAGCAGGTTCATGAAATTCGCGATTCACCCTACGAGGTCGAGTCGGTTTTGTCGCTTGCGTTATGTGGAGTAAGCGCGAGGGGCGCAGGGTAAGCGTCCCCGGGGCGTCGCGGGTATCTATTTACCAGAGGCGGCGAGGGTAAGTAACACCGCAACACGTTTGTGTAGTTCTCAACGCTCGGCGGGAGTACAAGCGTTATAATGTCAAGTCAAGGTTTGATTGTTGCTGCAGTCGAAGGTACGGAGGTCACCGGACGCCTCATCGCTGAAGACGAGACCATTCAATAGTTGCAGTACCAGCGCGCAAGATTAAAATCACAAGAACTTATAGTTCGAACACAGACGCAAATTTATGAAATATTATTAACTAAATAAAAAATATATGTAACACTAGCTGTTCTCTGGCTGCTTTGCTCTCCGTTATATAAAATTAGCCGCAAATTACTTTCTGTGGTAACCGTTACATAGCAACCGCATAAATAATAAATGAAAATGTTGATTTTATAAATTAAATACAAAATGATAAAGGATTTATGAAATTCAAAAGATAAATAGCCTATAACCATCTGGAAATCACTTCGCATCGAATGCTCATTTTCCCATGTAGATACCTTCACTAATTTTCACGTGATTGACGAACATATAAAACCATTTTCATTATATATATATATAGATTTACGTTATGAATATCCAAACAACATTGACATCCGACCACTATGCTTGTGCGGCGCGTGAACAAGTGATATTTAATGTTTTATCGATACTTTTGTCACGTGCTATAATTAAAAAAACATTCCATATTTGATCGGAAATACTTGGCGTGCAGCAAGAAAAATAGGAAGCAACGGCATTAGCAGACCTAGCGACAAAAATTTAATTTAACTAGGTTATTTATAAATATATATATTTGGTATTCTATGCCTTAAAAAAATATTTCAATATATATAATTCATTTCACATTCAATATATATATCAATATATCCTAAAATATTTACCGAAATCGATATGTCGGGCTAATATCGAATCGGTAATCATCCAATACATCGACAGCGAATGGTAAATATTGATGTGCTACACGCGACCTCAACGGCAACACTGCTCGTACAGATTCACGTCAAATTCAGTTGGCGAGCGGCCGGCGCGCGCGCAGCTCGAGGCGGCTCGTGTGTGGTGTGTTTGGCTTAGTGTTCATGAAATTAAATGTCATCATCAATAGCAACATGAATACAGTCGCGGAAACATTGTTACTGATTGTGATAACGTGTACGGCGGCATCTGCAGTGTCTCTGAAAGAACATGGCGAGATTAAATTATTCCAGTCCCCAGCGACATACAGCGTGGACAGCATGGTCCTGTTGAACGATGCCAGCAGGAAGGACAAGGAGGTCGGATACCGAGTCGTCGGCAGCTTAGACGTGGAGGCCATCTGGGGCGTTGACTCCGACTACCTTTTGAAATTCGTTGTACGTATGTGTTTCGTTTGACAACGAAGCACGCAAGCTTAACACCTATCAGAACATGTAAAGGCAAAACAACGATATACCAGCGTGCAGGCCCTGCAGCGGTGTCACATAGCCTGATTTATATATCTTGATACCTATTCAGATACCTATATACCTTTATTATATATCAGAGATGCATACTCTTATCGTTTTGTTTATTTTATAATCACTCTGTCGCTGTTACAATCGTTTTGTTTGCAACCATTTGTATTATAGTTTAACTGTATTATCGTCGTTATGTTAGACAGCCTTTAATTATATTTATTCCATCTCTCCATTATTCCGCTAACTATTAGTATACGAGGGATGATAAGAAAGTAATTGTAATGAGTATGTTATGTTAAAGAATTAAAGTCTATGCACTTAGTCTACCCCTTGTTTAATCCTAAAATACCCTTGTAAAAATTTTAAACACGAGCCGCCCAAAACGCCTCCACAGCAACCATTGTATGAGTAGCTCGTAATGGATGCATCTGGTGATATACTTTAAACTATATTCTATTAAAAGTGATCATTTTACAGCTTTATTCACCCAAGCTACTAATAAAAGGAAAGCTCGCGACTGCCGATTACCTCCCCGTGGGGTCACATTGGGACTCCCGGCGCAGGAGCGAGTTCTACGCGCGCTGGCAGGCCGGCCTGATAGCTGAGGCGTACTTAAATCCCGAAGAAATGTCTGATGTTTTAAACTTCGAAAAGTCTTTGATTAGCCTCTTTCAGGTATATTCATTTTTTCTTCATAGCTTGTTTAAATTTTTATGAATAAAACAGTAAATTTTACTAAGTTTCAAATGTTTAAATTTTTCAGCTTCAAGTGATTGACGGGGAGCAGAACGAGACCGACGTGTCGGGCGCGTGTCGGGTTCTCTACGACACCGTCTCGGTGCACGTTATTAGGAAGACCAAGGTGAGCTTTATTCCTGTGGAGATTCACATCATTGCGTGAAATGTGGGTGCAGCAACCGTGTGCGTGTGCATTGTCTTGCAGCGGCATTGCCGGACGGCGGGCCCCGAGCAGGCGCCGGTGGCTGGCGACGAGCTGACGTCGCGCCGGCTCACGCGCTACACGTTTAGCAATGACACGCGCGTGCTGGCCGAGGTGCACGCCGAGGAAATGCACATCGCGGGCTACCAACATCTTGATGCAGCAATAAAAGCGCGGGCGTGGTTGCGACTGCGCCGTCAAGGCGGTCCGCAGATGGCCTCCGTCCAGCATCCAGACCTAGCGGCCGCACTTGCAGCTCTACCGGCCAACCTCAGGCCACTCCCGTTGCCTATGCTCTTGCCCGAAGATCTCGCTGAAGATGAATTGGTGAGTGTTCTACCGAGCCAAAGTGGGTGTAATTTGTTCATGTCGAGCATGGTCTGATAGCGCGCCTGCGATAAGCGCGCGTTATCTGCGACCCGCTGACCTCAGTGCCGCCTCGCTTTTGTTTGAGTTCCGTTACCATTTAACTAATATTTCCAAATGAACGTTATCTCATGGACTTAAACAGTAAGAATCATTAATTTTACTTGTAAAGCTAAAAATCGCTGCAGGCTTTAGCGGTTCGTCGCTTACGGAAGAATTAATCACGTTGCAGAGCCTGGAGGAAACGCTCAAGCACGCAGTCGGTGGCGGCGAGCAGGAGGAGGCGGGCGGCGGCGGCACGGCGGCGGGCGCGGCGGCGGCGCTGCTGGCGGTGCGCGCGCTGCGCGCCGCGCCCGCCGTGCGCCTCGCGGCCGCCATGCGCGCGCAACCGGACGCGCGCGCCCTGTCAGTACAGTACACAACGTAACCAAACACCATCCCACCCCACCCGTCACACACATACAGCTGTATACACAGGTTTAGCATGACGAAATTAAAAAATTAACATAAAGAAATTAGTACAACGAAGAGTTGTTGCTAACTATGTGCACTTCTTGCACGTGTACGTGTGTGCATTGTTGTTATTGTACTGAATAATATACATTCGAGCCTCGGGTCGGGGGCGCGCGCCCTGCACCCTGCGCCCTGCTTCTCAGCCTCTTACTGCGCCTATTGATGTGAAGTAGGGCACTTCATATCGGTGATGAATTCTATCGAGAGGTTGAAATGACGATGACGATCGTTTCCATCCATGGCGCGCACAGGGCTGCATTGTGCCGGTTGGCTGGTGCGGCGGGCTCGGAGCGCGTGCACGAGGCGGTGGCTCGCGAGGTACCGCTGGAGGAACGGGACGCGCCTCCGCACGCCATGCTCTATCTGCAGGCGCTGGCACTCGCGCATGCGGCCGACGTGAGTGAATCTGCACTTGACTCCGGAGTCGCCGCTGGCGCTGGGCTTGCTAAGGAGGGTGCCTCTGTGTGCAGGAATCCGTTGTACTTGAGGCGCTGCGGCTGGGCGGCGAGGCTCGTGCAGCCAGCGTACGCGAGGCGGCGTTGCTGGCGGCTGCCGCGGGGGCCGCGCGCCTGCATCCGCGCAGCACCGCCGCAGCCGCGCTGCGCGATGTGCTGCCACGGCTACTGGCTCGCTGCGTGGTCAGTACATATTTTATCGCATTTGGTGCATTTCGAACGTGAAAATTCGTCGAGTTCCGAATGACATTACAAAAAATGTCTATAAAATCACATACGCTGGCAATTTAGAAGTAGATAAACTATACTTTGCGATTTAAGGATGAGGAGTGTCGTGCGATGCACATGCGCGCCCTGGGCAACCTGGCACGCGGCGACACGGCCGAGCTGCTGCTAGAGCAGGCGGAACGTGGTGGATCGGCGGCGCTGCACGCGCTACATGCGCTCCGTGCATTGCCTGTGCACGTGATTGGGCCTGTGTATCAGCGGCGCTTGTCCGCCTTAGTGACCGCCGCAGGCTCGCTCGAGCAGCGTGCTGCGGCGTTGGACCTGTTACTGCGACGAAGCGTGCCGCTGCCGCAGCCATTGGTGGTTGCGCGAGTGGCGCGAGCCCTCCACGAGCACGGGCCGTCCGAGCTTCGCCGCCTGTTCTGGCAGCGCTGCCGGCAGCTGGCTGTGGAGCACGTGTCACTCGCCGACGTGCTCGCGATGCTGGCGCCGGACGTGCGCAGTTGGCACGCTCAGGCACAGCCAGGTAACGGTTACTTCGAAAGGTCTCTATCGGGCGCAATTTTGCAAAGTAATGCATTGTTTAAACTGAACTCCAAGCCCTGCGCTGCGTAATCATGCCGCAGGAGAACTATTTGACGGTAATGCTGGAAAATCTTGGTTACCATATTCATAAATTGCACACGTATGCCAGTCAAAAAATATGGATGTCTTCAGCTGCATACGAAGTTTCATAGAGAGGTTTGAACTGCGGAAAATGTGGAGCAAGGTGGGTTAGATCGTGGGTCTCGCATGATCGTGACCAGTTCATTGAACCAAAGGCAATCAAATTAAGATGTGGTGTATTACATATTAGAATAATAAACCGCTAGGGTTGACGCAGGGACGTCGTCGGTAATGGCGCGCTCGCTGGGTAGCTTCGGCACCGGCGAGGCACGGCTCGAGTCCGCGCAGCTGGCGCGCGGCGGGCTCCTACGGCGCGGCGCCGTCGAGCTGCTGGTGCGCGGCGTGCCCGCTCCGCTGCTCGCTGTACGTATCCGCATTCACTTGTGCGGGTGTAGGGTAGAGGTATAACTAAGTGCCGACCGTTTATTGCGAATTGTAACACAAATTAAATTCATTCATTCCTTCACAAACCGGGTTACCGCAGTGATAACGCCGACGTTTCACAGAGCTGTGTTGCGGCCGGCTGTTGACTGACTGTGCGCACGACTGACACCGGACACACATGTAGTAGTAGTAAATACAATACGTATGAGCTTACAGCACAATTGTAAAGCTTGCGGAAACATGTCTGCAGGTCGAGCTATGGACGCGTGGGCTGGAGACGTTGGCCGGCGGTCGGGAAAGCGACGGCGAGCAGGAGGAAAACGGTGAAGCGGAAGAAATGAGCGGAGGTATGGCGCTGAGCGTGGGCGGTGCGCGGCTCCCCGCATTCCAGCTGTTCAGCGGACAGGTGGGAACTTGATATGACAATAGAAATTTTTTGTGCAATGTTTCAAGTGCGGTATAAACTGTATACCAACGGAGCCTATATCCGAGTTCACAGTCAGAGGCCACGTGAAAGCACTCATTCTTATTTCTCTTCTTTGTTTTATTCTATGTGTACATTCTGAATTCCATTTTGTCATAAAAAGTGTAAAGGAAACCTTATTGATGCGCGCGCAGCCATGGCTAAATTAAAATTATACGGGGTTGTAGGCAGAGCTGCTGGGCCACATCTGGGCGGGCACTGGCAGCACGGCCACGCCAGCGCTGCGCGCGCTGCTACCACTCGGTACCCGGGCGCAGCGTGTGCCGCTGCTGGCCGCTGGTGCGCTGCTGCTGCAAAGCGAGGCAGCGCTGGCACTCGCGCTCGACGCGCAAGCGCAAGTGTCGTTGTGGTCGCGCACGGCACGCGCGCAACTCGAGTTGCGAGTTGGTGCGGCAGGCAGCGTGAGCGCAACGCTGCAGCTGGCGGCGGGGACGCTGCGAGCGAGCAGCGAGTTCTCCGCGGAGCCACGCTTACGTGTGTCGGCCGATCTCGACTTCTATGATCGCGTGTCGCTGTGCATGCGCGTCGCCACCGACGACTACGTGCGCAGGTGAGCGCGACACACTCACCGGCTGCACTCCGCGTTATGCTTTTGTGACATCAGCCACATGGACTGCATGTTTTCTTAGTGTCCAAGTGATAGGAACTTGGGAAGGTGACGCGGTGCCACGTAATAATGAGATTGTTGACAGGCGGACGCGCCGCCTGGTTTTGCGAAGAGTTTATCATTTTTACACATTCAAACCCAATATAACGTTGCTCAAACAATAGCATGCGGGCGCATCAGAGCGCGCACCGCTATGACCGCTACGATCGCCGTGACCGGAGCGAGGCTGTGTCGTCGCTTTGTCCGTGCGCGACAAGCGTTGATCCGATATCTAAGATAAGGATTTTGTTGTTATTGTTTAAAATATTTAAGAGTGCGTTGAATGGTATGCTCGCAGGAGCAACACGACGCTGGAGTCGGCGCTGGGCGAGGCGCGGCGCGGCGTGCGGCGCTCGCGCATCGTGCACGCGCCGCACCCGGGTCGCACGCTTGCGCTCGGCGCGCCCAACGACGCGACCTGCGGCGTGCTGCTGGCGTGACGCGCGCCTGTTCCCTTCTCCCGCGCCGCCCCGCGTCTCATGCCAAAGCGATCTATACCAAAAACTGTGGGGCTGCCGCACTGGCGGAAGGTGCGCCACGCCGGCCACGCGCAGCGAAACATTTTATATTTTTAAAATTGTGGAACTAATTAAATTTTAACTATTATAACATTGCGTTTTGTTTTTCGGGGTTAAGTACCGCTTTGTGTGTGTATATACATACACATTCGTAAAGTGTATACTCTACGAGCTAACGGTTTATTTATTAATAAATGTATTAATAAAGAGCTCTGATATCGCTGAGCTCCCTGATGGTGCTGCTGGTGCTGCCACGTGTCATCAACATCTCTGGTTCTTTTTTATTTCTAACTTACATTGACATGAAGCAGCTTTAATTTTTTGTTAAGAAATAATATGTAACTCTCATGTATTAAAACAATTTTTTATTAATATTTTTAAATTAATTATAGTTCTTGAAACATTTTCTTTCTTATTAATAAATTTTGATTTCAAAGCTGATCTCTCTCATTTCCCCGCTCGAAATCTCACATCTCACTCCACTACAACCTCTACAGGATTTCTCATTTCCGCAAAATATCTCCATGCAAACTGCGCCGCGCAGTAAATCGAAGCGCTGCTAAGCTAAGCTCCGTGGCCTGCTCTGTCACTAGTCCAGAAAAGATCCAGCAAAATCTGTTCCGGTGACTTAGAACGTGAAGCTAAGCACAGCTGGTTGTGAAGGTAAGTTAATCATTTTTGATTGTGCGACAACAGCCTCGTTCTATTGAACCACATGTACCCGCTGGCCGTGCGCCAGCTAGTGCGGTAGTGATGTTCGCTCTTGAAACATTGGTACGGTGGTAGGTAGGTTTTTTTGCCCCTTTTTTTGGGGGCCACCAGCCTTGCTGCTGTGGTTTACTTAGTATCTTTAGAACTTTCGTTTAGACAAATAAAGATTGAGTCATAATTTTTTTTTCTAGAGCGGTATAATTTCTTTCACTCATTGCTTTACATTACTTCCTAAACACAATACATTGAATCGTTAATCTTATAATAAATGTGGTAATCTGGCGATGGTAACTCGGCTTACAAATATGAATCCCAAATTTAAAATATTTGGGCCGCCACGTGTCGCCTATGACATGCTCGCTGGTCGCTGACTCGATGCGGTCGCTGGTGTAGCGGTGGCATGCCACCAGTTAATGTTCCACTATTTCGGATGACTCGCCATCGCACACGCAAAAACGGTCTCTGGCCAATCCAAAGTGGTGGAAGTAGGATTTGACGCCGCCGTGCCCCGTCAGCATCTGGTTCCATGAGTTACGCGCACGTCTTCAAAGAAAGTTTTTAGTGTAGTAAGGGGGTTGCGTCTCTGATACCTTTCTTTCCAGTAGGTAGGTAGGTATTTTTTTTTTTTGTTTTACGTGCGGGAAATGCCTACGCATACTCGTCCTCGCGGGGGCAAGGACGAGTTATGTCGGACTTGCACCGACTAAAACCCCCACGATGTTCCTGCTCATTGCCATGATGGCAGGGTCACGGGAACGCGTGTGCGCACTCAACCGCGACCCTGCCGGCGCTGGTCGTTTGCGCGGCCCCACCTCGGGGGGGAGGGATGAACCCTCCCAGGGCGCGCCGGAATATGCAGTGCGCCCCCTCCTCGACCTCATGCGTGTGCGGGCGACCGGTTCCCCCGAACCTGTCGCCCAGAGGCCACGGGAGCCACGGGAGAACACCTCTCCCGGCTCCCCGCGGCGGAGAGATGTTAGGCCCGCCGCTACCTGTTAACGGCCGCGGAGGATAGGCAGAACGGCGCATCGCAATACCGCAACTCCTCTTCCCCCGCGGCCCCACCGCCGCCGCATCGCCGGTGCGACACCGGTTGGCCGCAGAGGGTACTCCCTCCGCGACCCCACCTCGGCTGCGAGGGGCGGTATGAAACCGCCCCTGCAGCCGGCCGCTGGGGCAGCATACAGCCGCCCCTGCGGCCCCCGGCCGCTCCGGTGAGCTCCAGTTATCCCAACCGGTGCTCGAACCGGGAGCGGCCGCTTCGGCCAGGCCTTCGCCGCGGGCCGGCCGGATGGGTTCCACTTGGCTTCACCGTGTACCGGACCACGGTTACTAAGCCCCTCCGCCACGACAAGGCGAGAACCCGTTGGAGGGGGCCGTCACCAGGGTGTCGTCGGCGTAACAAGTCACGTCGACTCCTCCGAGGTTAGCCCCGCGCAGCACCGAGTCGTAACCGACGTTCCACAGGAGCGGTCCGAGGACCGAACCCTGTGGGACGCCGCATGACACGCCGTGCCGACAACACTCGTCTCGCGTCGGGTACCTCACGAAACGGTTCGAGAGGTACGTCTCGATCGTCCGCCTCAAGTAGACCGGGACTCCGAACTGGACCAGCGCAGCGGTGATAGTTTCCCACGGAAGAGTGTTGAACGCGTTGGCGATATCGAGCGATACCGCCAACACCACCTCATCGTGCATAAGATGAAAGACCAAAAACAAAACGCGATTTAAGTAAATTTTTATAATAATAAATTTTTGAAGAAATCGCTATTGCGTAAGTTACGAATTGTACGGGTATCGAAAAAAAGAATTCCTTAACATAGTGGTGAAAAACGAGTGGGGGGGTCGACGGGGTGCTAATACCTATCGAATAAAAACGAAAGACCAAAAGAAAAACGCGATTTAAGTAAATTTTTGAAGAAATCGCTATTGCGAAAGTTACAATTTTTACGGGTATCGAAAAAAAAATCCTTCACATAGTGGTGAAAAACGAGTGAGGGGGGTCGACGGGGTGCTAATACCTATCGAATAAAGACCAAAAGAGAAACGCGATTTAAATAAATTTTTGAAGAAATCGCTATTGCGAAAGTTACGATTTGTACGGGGGATTGCCGTACAGCTGGCCGGGAGCAGCTCACGCTGGATCCGCGTGCGGTGGCGCGCTCGCTCGGAGCCCGGCGTACGATACTACGCGCAGTGTGCGCCGCTGCACGCGGTGCCCGGCTGCGGCGACACGGTGCACCTGTTCAACTTGACTTTAAAGAATGGGGACGACGAGGAGTGCGCAGTAACATTATTACGCCCGAAAGCCGCGCACTTGTATCAGACATTGCTTTGACACCAGAAATATAATTATAATTGTAGACCTGACCGGCAAGTATACCGCGCGCTGAGCGCGACGGTGCGCGGCGTGCGCCCGCGGCGGCGTACTCACTGCGGCTGCCGGCGGCCAATCGCTTGGGCAGCTCGTCACCCTCCGCGCCGCTTCTCCTCACTTCCTTGGAGGACGGTACGCCGCGAATTCTTTATTAACTAGTTTTGCCATACAAACCGGATTCAGCTCAATGCTCACCTTAAACTATATATGTATTTACTATTCGCAATCAGGTTGTCACTTGCTTCTTGGTTATCAAGTCAAAGGTCTAGGTCGGGTGATTCAAGTCATAAAGTCAGAATCCTGGCGCGTGGTCGATGTCCCATAGCTGCTGGACTCCGTACGTGCAGCGCAGCTGACTGCCTGTCGCGATAACAATGTACCCGCGAAGGGTAGCGCTACACAGTCGTGGCGACCCCTACGTGACAGCGTCTAATTCCCACCAATGCGGGACGCGAATAAAATGTTGCCCGTTCTACCCTCATATAGATATGGATAAACCTAACCTATACCCAACACCAATGTGATTGTAAAAACTTAATAATTAACTAATTAATATTTTCCAGCTCCCAGTGGTTCTCCGCAAGACGTTCACGTAAAGCCGGTGAACACAGAGGAGCTTCTCGTATCCTGGTCGGTTCGTGTAACTGCGATTTAGTCAGTGGATACCGGATGTTGCGATTGTAATAGCCGAATGTGGGGGAGGTGGAGTAATAATTATCAATCTTCCTTCCTCCTGTCCTTTTCCCAGCTTTGTGGGGTCGGCACAGTATGTACTTCTCTTCCATATCCCTCTATCAGACGTCATGTCTGAATTAACACTCTTCTTACACATGTCATATTTCACACAATCCATCCACACTTTCTTCGATCTTCCTCTACCTTTACGAGTATAATCATCCACGTTCATTCTCGTTATTTTCTTTGTTATATGTCCTTCATTTCTCCGCATAACATGCCCGTGCCACTCTAACCTCTTGTTCCTCAATTTTTCTGTCACTGGAGTAACTTTCAAATCTCTTCTAACATACTCATTCTTAATTTCATCCATCCATCCATCCATTTTAACAATCGCATCTTGGCCACATGTAATCTCCTTTCAACCGAACCTTTGTTGGCCCAAACTCAGCTCTATATTACACGACAGGTCTAACGACCGACTTGTGGATCTGTCCCTTAACTTTGAGGGGCATTCGTGGATGACAAGTCGTTCCAGTGACCTATCGTCATTTCATCCAACCTGCATTTATTCAGCTTCTCACATCTCAATCAATATCGCCGTTACATTGTATGAGAACCTAGGTACTTGAAATCGGAGCAGGTTGGTATGGTTGGCATGGTTAGCATTTAAAGCGATTAGAGAAAAGCTGGTGGGACCGCCGATGTCACAGAATAAAGTTCAATTTTGGTCCTGCTGACCTTAAGCCCAGCCTTCTCAATTGATTTCGCCATTTTTCCAACCTGCTCCACACCTCGCGTTCATTTTTCCCAACAAATACGATGTCGTCGGCAAAAAGCAATACACCAGAGTATTTCCTCCTGTATGTTTGATATCAGTGCATCCATTACCAGAAGGAAGAGATAAGGGCTTAATGCCGACCCCTGGCGTAGGACTACCAAGACCCTGAAACTGTCGTTTTCGCCAGCGGTGGGCCGTGTGTGTAATAGAACGACAGTTCATAGCACAAATAAGCTCCTCTCTTTCTCTCAGCTCTTCGCTCTTCGTTGTTTCAGAACCCACCACAGAACCTCCCGCGGAACCTTAATCTATGCATTATCCACTTTGGTCTCCGGCCATACACGGGGTTGGTTATGAAGGTCGAAATTTCCAAAACGAAAACGTTGAAACCAAAAAAGTACCGTGCTTTCTTTTGCGACTCCAGTGCCTTACACATCATTAATCCTTGGAGTTGTTCCTGCAGCACTGGTACTGGTGCAACGGTAGAACTCCTACTCGTAAATATATCGCTATTTCATGTTTTGCATTGTGCGGTAATAAGCGACGCCAAAAAAAAAATTATGAAAAAAAAAACAAATGAATGACTGTTTTCAAAAGTCAAATGTACCCGCTAAATGAATTTATAAATTTGAATTTGGAATTCTTAAACAAAGAGGAGATATATCAAATCAAAGTGGTCAGTACGACAAAACGCTAATTTCATATGTAAGGACCTAATATATTGTAAATGTGATGTTAGGCGCCCGCTCAGAACACATGGAACGGCGATCTGCTGGGCTACGCGGTGCAATGGCGGGAACTGAGACACATCGAGGCAGAGCGTCGAGAGGGTGCAGAGGGTGCGGGGGTGCGCAGCGGGCGCGGTGTGGTGCGCGGCTTGAGCAGCGGGGAGCTGCTGGTGCGCGGGCTGCGCGAGTTCACGCGTTACGCGGTCACCGTGCGCGCGTACAACGCGGCCGGCGCAGGCCCGCACTCGCCCGCCGCGCACGCCGCGCACGCCACCACGGCGGACGGAGGTTCGTTTCTGTTAATATAAAGAGAAGCTCTGCCGCGCGTCGGTACACGGCGCGCAACCCCTGCCTTCGCCCCATTTGTAACATATAACGTGACATTCAATACCGATGTTTATATGTAACATTTGTATAATGACGCGCGCGCAGTGCCCGACGCACCTCCGAGCGGCGTCTCGTGCGGGGCAGAGGGCGCGCGCTCGCTGCGCGTGCGCTGGGGCCCGCCGCGCGCAGCCGACCTCGCCCTGCGGGGTTTCGACGTCGTCTACGCGCCAGTGCACGACGCGCCCAGTGAGTCCTAAGCTTTGCGTTACGTATTGACGTGTGCACGTGCGCACGTGGGTGCGTGTACGCACGTTATATCAGCACATTGGAAATGTATAAACAGTAGGCAGTATAACAATGAGGTGCGGTGTGCACAGTGTGGGGCAGGGCGGGCGCAGAGATGTCACTGGGCGACCTGGGCGGCGAGGCGCGCGGGGCGCTGCTGACCGCGCTCCGCGCACCAACTACATGGTGCGGGTGCGCGCACGCTCGGCCCGCGGGCACGGCCCGGTCTCGCCGCCTGTCTGCTGCGCGACGCGTGAGGACGGTACGGGATGTCATGTAAAAATGGCATACTTCTTAAATGACTAAGTACATTTACATTGTATATAACGGTGCGTTGTGCACGCGGCCAGTGCCCGGCGCGGTGCAGACGGTGCGCGCGGTGGCCGTGTCGCACGAGGCGGTGTGTGGCGGCGTGTCGTGGCTGCCGCCCGCCGAGCCGGCCGCGCGCCGCACGCACTACACGCTGCACGTGCGGGAGCTCGGCAAGTACGTTACGCGACTGTTGCTCTCGGTAAACGATCAGCTGTCGCAGTAGTCGCACGTTCACTTTGACTCTACAATGAAATAAAACAAAAATCTTATGCGTAGATCGGGCGGCGAGTGGTCACAACGCGTCGACATAATGAGGGGAGCGGAAAGCGCGGTAGGTCAGGAGGGAGACGGTGACACGGAGTGCAGCGCCGTGGTGGCTGGGTTGCGCGCGCGCGCCGCCTTCGAGTCCCGCGTGCGCGCGCAGGCCGCGTCCGGCGGTGGCCCGGCCAGCCCGGTATAATGAATTATCCGGATATTAATGAATTGTCTTTTGAAAAAAAGAATAAAACTTTATTAACTAATAAATTTACAATAGAAGAGGCGTCATGCGCCGCGGTCGCGGATGGAAGCCGATTTGACTTTCTCGTGTATGGGATTGATGACACCATGGGGGGATCACCACTCACACACACATAGCCGCAGTATCACAGATCGCATTCAATCTATTGGAAACTACTTGTGGAGGAACTGTATTCTCGGTAACTCGTTACTTGTCGAGTCCCGAAAGGTATTGGAATATATAATATTATACGGGAGTCAAATCTGGAATTCACGTGCATTGCTTGGGCTGGGTCGAATCTTAAGTGGGCGTTGGATACGTGTGTGTGTGTGTGTGTTTGTGTATGTGTGGGTGCGCTGTGTATTTGGGCGTCACTTTGGACAAAAAATGAAGATTTCACTTTCATATCCAGAACGTAGTCAAGAACTGTTTCTATAGGCTTATATTACTTTATGTCATAAAACAATATATCAATAGCAGTCCACGCAGTCAGTTGTGTGACTCTTGTTTTATCTAAATGAAGTCACGCGGACGTAGCTGCCGGTCCTTGTTCAGCACCCACCAGCGACACCAGCAAAGCGTGTGCCGGACGCTCGGGCTCGCTGCTGGTACTCCTCCACCGCGCGTTCACATACTATGCTATGTGGTTTGTTAAGCTAGAATGGTAGGCGCGGGTACGATCAAGTGGCCGCGTGGAATATCAGTCCGAGGGTGCGCATGCGCGTGCATATGTTGTACGCATGCCATGTTTGTCCTATTACATTGTGTGTGGATTATTTTATACATTAAATAATTGATTTTGGAGAAATGAAGAATTTCTTTCGTTCTTTCAACAACATCGTCATCGTCGCCATGAGGATAATGGGGCAGGGGACGATAGGGTTTTGGTGCTGAGTGTCGCAATAACGCGTACATGTGTGTGCGTGCAGCGACCGCGCGCATCTGGTCGCTGGCACGTGTGGTGGGTGCGCACGCACACGCTCACCGACGATGGCGATTTGATTTTGCACAGTGAGCCGGCCCCGTGTTCACTTAATATTTATTGGTTCCTTGTTTGCCCCCCTCACTGTATGTACATTGTCAAATTAAATAAATGATTGTACATTGCAGTGCATTTAACAATAAACGTTGCAGTTTCCGGTATGTACCAGTATGGATACTG